>CM061269.1:4800000-6000000 GCA_030848825.1 Tadarida brasiliensis | reverse complement strand
AGGATAAAGTTGGGTGGAAAAGCCTTCTCCTCAGGGTGCATGAGGCCCTTCGCTCTGCTCTGGCCGCAGCGCTGGAACAATAATAATATCGCAACAACAATCACTGTGGCCAGGTATGTGCTGAGTGCTTTACCCACGAGTTATCAACCGATTCTCTTAACAGCCCTAGGAGACACCACCTGTTATCTGCCCTCCTGTTTTATGGGCGAGGACCCTGAGACTTGCAAAGTTAACCATGGGTGGGCTTCTTTTTGCTCAAGGAAGGGGTCTTGGTGGTTCTGGCCCCTGTTTGGAGGGAGGTGGGAGCTTCCTGGCGCAGCGGGGCTGGGGCTGGCCGGGCCCTGGGCAGGATGGGCCCGGCCCCTTGGCTTCCTGGGTGTACTTCCCCATAGCCTCCTCTTCCCTCCCACTTCCTGCTTCCTTTCCCTTCTTGTGCTGACAGCCTGCTGTGATCTCCTGCCCTCCCCACCTGCCCAGCCAGGACGTGTGGGCAGGAGGTTGGTTTCCAGGAGTAAAGGAGGGGCGTGGGGAGGCAGTGTTCACCGGGTGGCTGGGGAAGAAGGACGGCCCAGGTGAAGCGGGAGATGAGAAGGACTGGGTGTGGGATCTGTTTTGGAAGCGGAGCTGCGAGCATCGGTTGACGCTTTTAGTGGGGGTTTGAGAAAAGGCAGAGTCAAGGATGACTAAAGTTTTGGGCTCTAGCCATGAACTGAGACGAAAAAGCAATTTTTGGGGGGTGGGAAAGAGAAGTTCTATTTCAGGCAGGTTACCTTTGAGATGCCGATTAGATACAAGCAGGTAGCCACGAGCATGATGGGGAGATGAGAATGTGGGACCCCTGGTTATAGTGGGGTACCAAAAGGCACCAGACTGGATGAGACCACCAGGAATGAGAGAGAAGAGGAGGAGCCTGGTGGGTTTCCTCGGGTTGCAGTAGTTCCCCCTTATCCAAGTTTTCCCTTTCCACCGTTTGTTACCTGCGCCTGGCTGCAGTCTGAAAATATTAAATGGAAAATTCCAGAAATAAGTAATTCATAAGTTTTAAATCACGCGCCATTCTGAGTAATGTGATGGAACCCCGAGCCCTCCCACTCCGTCCCACCTGGGGCGTGAATCATCCCCGTGTCCAGCTTCACGCCCGTTAGTCCAGCTCGGTTATCAGGTCGACTGTCACCATGTGGCAGAGCTTGTGTTTAAGTCACTCTTGTGTTACTTAATAATGGCCCCGAAGGGCAAGAGCAGTGGTGCCGGCCATTCGGATCTGCCAGAGAGAAGCTGTGAAGTGCTTTACGTGAGAAAGTGTGTACAGGAAAAAACACAGCTGTGTAGACAGGGTTTGGTACTGTTCGTGGCTTCGGGCATCCATTGGGGGTCTTGGAACGTATCACGTAGAGTTGTTGGGAGAATGAAACGAGAAAACGCATGAAACATGGTTCACATGGCGAGTCCGCAGCAAAGGCACGCCCACTTCCTTTCCCCTTTCCCGGTCCATTCACTGCCCCTCTCCTTGCTCCCAAATGTCAACACCATCTCCTCCGACTCTCTCACCTGGTGACCTTTCCATTTCAGAGGGACAGAAACAGTAAGGACACTACTCCGCTCTGACACCTGGCCCATTCCCTCTGCCCGGACCTGCTTCAGAGATGCCCAGCCTTGTCTTGGGCACCAGATCCCATCCCCTGCCCTCAGGGACATGCCCCAGCCACGCCCTCTCTGTCCTCCATCATCAGATATCCCCTCCCTGTTGGATCATCTCCATCGGAACACAAACACGCCATAACTGCTCTTGTCTTTACAGAACCTCTGAGTTCGCGTCTCTCCAGCTGCACCCCACTTCTCTGCTCCCTTTATTAATGTATCAAAGAGCTCTCTGCCTGCTGCGTCTGCTTCTTCTCATCCCGTCTTCCGGAACCTACTCCAAACAGGCTTCCTTCCTTCTGCTCCACTGACATTGCTCCTGTCAAAGTCACCAGTGACCTCCCCTGTGCTAACCCAACGGTCGGTCTCTGTCCTCCTGGTGCCGGACATGCAGCAGCCCAGGCACCGACCACAGCTCCCACCCCGATACCAACGGTACATGCTCTTGATCTGCCTCCACCTCCTCATCACCCTCCACCTTTGCTGGTTCCTCCTGTCTATGGTCTCTTAACATCGGAATGACCAGAACTCAGTCCTCCGGCCCTGATAATGGGTTGAATTGTGTCCCCCCTCCCCAAAAAAGATATGTTGAGGAATATTATTCAGCCTAAAAAAGGAAGGAAATTCTGACATATGCTACAATATAAATGAAACTTGAGGACATTATGATGAGTGAAATAAGCCGGTCACAAAAGGATAAATGCGGTGTCATTCTGCTCATTGGAGGAACTAGAGTCCTCAAATTCACAGAGACAGAAAGTGCAATGGCGGTTGTGGGGGGCTGAGGGGAGGGGGAAATGGGGAGCGAGTGTTTAATTGTACAGAGTTTCACTTTTGCAAAATGAAAAGAGTTCTGTGAATGGATGGTGGTGATGGTTATGTAACAATGTGACTGTATTTAATGTCACAGAACTAAACACTTAAAAATGATGAAGATGGCCAATTTTATGTCTTGTGTATTTTTCCATAATATATAAAAAAAGAGAATCTAAAAATTTTTGGCTGTGTTTTTTGTTTACTTTGAGTGGCACGAAGGATAAATAAAGATAATTTGGGCATTTAGTTTTTTTTTTTTTTTTTTTGAGAAATAACTGTTATACAACATTATATTAGTTTTGGGTGTGCAACATAATGATTGGATATTTGTACATATCATGAAATGATCACCACGATAAATATACATAACATCTGTCACCATACATAGTTACAGAATTTTGTTTTCTTGTGATGAGAACTTTTAGGATTCTCTTAGCAATTTTCAAATATGCAATACAGCATTATTAACTATAGTCACTACATAGTTTTAATAAATACATTTTTAAAGATATGTTGAAGTCCTATCCACAATATCACAGAATGTGACCTTATTCGGAAATAGGGTGGTTGCCAATGTGATTAGTTAAGATGAAGTCACACATGAGTAGGGTGGGCCTTTATCCAATGACTGGTGCCTTTATAAGAAGGGGACAGAGACACACAGGGAGAACGCCAAGTGATCGCGGAGAGATGCGGCTGCAAGCCAAGACCTGCCGGCCACCACCGGAAGCTCGGGAGAGGGAAGGAAGGATTCTCTCAGAGACTCGGAGGAATTATGCTCCCATTGTCACCTTGACTTCAGACTTTTAGTGTCCTGAACTGTGAGAGAATAATTTTCTTCTGTGTGAAGCCACCAGTATTTGTATTTTAGATGTGGAGACTTTAAGGCTGAAGAAAGTGATGTAACTTTCCTTCGAACGTATAACCCTGTAAGTCTGACCTGAAAGCCTGTCTATTACACAGGCCTGTCCAAATCCCAAAGGAAGCCTGAAGAATATTTTGTCAGTGATTAAATTACATTTTTCGTCTCTGCAAAAGTACTTGACTTATCGTGGAAAAGTTGAAAATTCAAAGTAACATAAATATGAAAAAATTTAAATACCCATAATTAACTCCCCCGAAAAATTACTATTAAAATGTGGTGATTTCTTTGCAGTATTTTTTCCTATGCATATTAACTGTGGCAGATACAATGTGTTCAGCAACTCCTGTGTCCCTTCTCTTCCTGGTGCACAGACAGACTGCATTTCCCAGCGTCCCGGGCGGGTTGGGTGGCATGTGATTGAGTTCTGACCAATGAAGTGTGGGAGGAAGTGATGTCACCACTTCTGTGCCTGTCTCATAAAATCTTCTGATCCTCCTTCCTCTGTCTTCTCTTGCTGCTCACTGGACGAGAAGGACTTAGTGAAGGACCACAAGACCCTAGGGGGAAGCCAAGTCACTAGTCAGAAGGAGCCTGGGTTCCCAAATGACCCAGTGGAGTAGAGACCTCACTTTCCCCTGAGAGTTCCACATGGGTGAAATAAACCTTTGTGGTGCTGTCATTGAACTCTGGGAGTGTTTGTTAAAGCATCTAGCCTGATACAGTAACATCACATAAATATTGGAATAATACTGTAGATACAGTTTTTAGGCTGATTTATTATTATTTTTTATTATTTAGCATTTATCACAACTTTCCCCCCATATTATTATTATTTTTAACTTATCTTTATTGTTGAATGTATTACAGATGTTCCTCATTTTTCTCCCACTGACCCCCTCCTCACCATTCCCGCCGCCCTCCTGCCTTTCCCCACACTGTTGTCTGTGTCCATTGGTTATGCATATATACATATAAGTTCTTTGGTTTATTTCTTCCCGCCCCCCAACTCCCCTTCCCTTTGAGGTTTATCACTCTAACAACCAATTTGTACTTAATCCCTTCACCTTTTTCACCCATCCCCCAGCCCCCACCCATCTGGTAACCAACAAAAGTTCTCTGTATCTATGAGAATGTTTCTGTTCTGCTTGTTCATTTTGTTTGTAGATTCAATTGTTGATAGATATGTATTTATTGCCATTTTGTTTGTTCATATTTTTTTATCTTTTTCTTCAGGAAGACCCTTCAACATTTCATATAATAATGGTTTGGTGGTGATGAACTCCTTCAGCTTTTCCTTGTCTTGGAAACTCTTTATATGGCCATCGGTTCTAAATGACAGCTTTGCAGGATAGAGTAATCTTGGTTGTAGGTTCTTGCTTTTCAACACTCTGAATATTTCTTGCCACTCCCTTCTGGCCTGCAAAGTTTCTTTTGAGAAATCAGCTGACAGTCTTATGGGAACTCCCTTGTAGGTAACTAACTGCTTTTCTCTTGCTGCTTTTAAGATTCTCTCTTTGTCTTGAACCTTTTGCATTTTGATGATGATGTGTCTTGGTGTGGGCCTCTTGGGGTTCATCTTGTTTGGCACTCTCTGTGCTTCCTGGACTTGTACGTCTGTTTCCTTCACCAAGTAAGGGAAGTTTTCTGCCATAATTGTTTCAAATAGGTTTCGATTTCTTGTTCTCTCTCTTCTCCTTCTGGCACCCCCAAGATGCGAATGTTGGCACGCTTGAAGTTGTCCCAGAGACTCCTTACAATATCCTCATTTTTTGGAATTCTTTTTTCTTTTTGTTGTTCTGATTGGGTGTTTTTTGCTTCCTTATATTCCAAATCGATGGTTTGCTTCTTGGCTTTACCTACTCTACTATTGAGTCTGTGTAAACTATTCTTTATTTCAGTTAGTGCCTCCTTCACTTCTAACTGTGCATCCTTCATTTCTGACTGGTCCTTTTTATGCTCTTGAGGCTCTCACTAAGTTCACTGAGGTTCTCACTAAGTCCACTGAGCATCCTTACAAGCAGTGTTTTGAACTCAGCATCTGTTAGGTTGCTTATCTCCATTTCACTTAGTTCTTTTCCTGGAGTTCTGTTCTTTCATTTGGGACCTGTTTCTTTGTCTCCTCATTTTGGCTGCCTCCCTGTGTTTGTTTCTATGTATTACTTAACGAGAGGTGTGGGGCTAGCTGAGACCAGATGCTGCTTGTTTGAAAGAGTTTAGGAAAAGCTGAAGCAGGATCCAAGACAGGCCAATCCTATGGTCAAGCAGCTGGCAACAGCTTGGGTGGGCCTGGAAGTTGGGTGGGGCGGGGCCTCAGGGAGTCACCAGGGCGGGGCAAACAGTGTGAGCCAGGTAGCTGGAGCCCCAGATATGGCGGCGTCTGCAGTCCCAGGGAAGGGCTCACCAAGGGAACAAAGGCCTCTGACAGCACGTCTGTCCAGGAGAAAGCTGCCTCTCCAGCCCTCGGTCCAATGCCAAACAGCTCAGTTCTTCCCCACATGACTCTGGTGCCTTTCAAGCTGCCTCCCCCACGCTGGAGCCTGGAGGGAGCGAGTCCGAGTAAGTCCGTGCGCGGGCCCTTTAAGAGGAGCTGCCGGGGGCTCCAGCCGCCTGAGCCTCAGTTCCCGCTGGTTTTCCAGCCAGAAGTGATGAGGATTCTCTTCCTGGCACTGGGACCCTGAGCTGGGTGCCTGGTGTGGGACGGGGACCCCTCAGTCCTCAGGGAGGACCTTCCCAGCCGAGGTGTCCTCCTGATTTTTATCCGCCACACGTGGTGTGGGCCCAGCCCGTCGTAGTTGTCAGACTTCCATTCGGCTTGATTTCAGGTGGTTTTGAATGATGGTTGTTCTGTAGTTCAGCTGTAACTTTGCTGTGGTTGTGGGAGGAGGCGACACCGCGTTTACCTACGCCGCCACCCTGACCGGAAGTCCCCCCATATTATTAAACAGTCTTCACTGGCATGGTCTTAACGGCAGTCCATTGTAATTAGTTATTTGCCCAGTCTCATATAGTGGGATGCTTCCAACGTTTCGTTTCTATGTCATGCTCTGGTGAACATCCTCCTGATAAATCAGGTCACCCCATCCAGAGATGCACCAAGTCACCCCACTTTGATTTCCTGCCTCGGGTCTCTCCTTTATCGGTGCTTGAAGAGGTGCCCAATTCCATGGAGACTATTTGTAAAAACAAGTGCAGTGGGTGAAATGCACCTTCTTGGACCGAGATGCGCAACATCCCTTCCTTTTCTGTAAGTGATCTCATTTTTCCCGTGTGCCCCCTTTCCGGCTGAGGTCTTGGTGGTGGGGGACTCGGGGGGGGGGGGACCAAGCTGAAAGTCAGTCTCTTCCTTTGTAAAACAGTTTTTCCAGGCAAACGTCTGCTCAGTTCACAGCCCTCACTCCCTGTGAGGGTGTTTCCTCTGCACTCAGTGGTGTCCGGCTGCGGGAGACGCTTGCGTGGCCTGAAGGGCTGGGGAGGACACGTCCCGTCCTGCTCACTGCCACTGCACCTGCTCAGGTGTGGCTGGTCTGGTTTGCACTGGTCTCTGGGCATCGTGTTGGCATTTGCTGGTGCTGACTGTGGACCTTCTTTTGCCTGAACTCCTCGTCTCAGAGTCAAGCCTCTTTTGGTCAGTATTAGTTTTCTGTGGCTGCCGTAACACAGTGCCCCAAACTGCGTGGTTTAAAACAACAGAAACGGATTGTCTGACCGGTCTGGAGGCTGGAAGTCTGAGATTAAGGTGTTGCCAGGACCATGCTTCCTTTGAAGCCCTAGGGTAGGACCTTTCTTTGCCTCTTCCAGCTTCTGGTGGCCCGAGGCTTGTCGCTGTCTCAATCCAATCTGCGCATGCACTCTCAGGCGGCATTCTCCTCGTCCTATGAGGACACCAGTCATACGGGACTAGCACCCCCCTCAAGACCTCATTTTAGCTTGATTACATGGGCCAAGGCCCTGTTTCCATATAAGGTTACCTTCACAGGTACTGGGGGTTAGGACTTCAACATATCTTTTGGGGGACACAATTCACCCCATAATATCATCCATGGATCCTCTCAGCTCCTGGACTCCTCTGCTCAGCTGCAGTGGGGGTCTCTGTGCATCGTCCTCAGTCCCACTTGCCTGGGACCCTCAGCCATTTCCACTCTGCTGCAGCCTTGCCAGGCAGGGGGCAGTGTCAGACCCCACATGGACACACCCTGGGGGCACAGGCACCAGCTTGAATGTCCTCACATCCCCTAAACCTGTCTGAATCTCTACTGCCCCAGGACCCTGAAGTCTGACCTCCCGCCTCCCCGCTCCTCTTGTCCGCTCCCCGTTACTGTCCAGCAGGAGCTGTTCTGACGTCGGAGCCTCCTTCCTTCCTCTGCGGCACAGGTGCTCACCGGCCCTTCATGGGGCAAAGCCTCCTGGGCTCAGTTCCATGCTGGTGGCTAGAGAGAGAGGAACAACATAACCACAAAATACCGAGTGAGCAAAGAGAAGACACACCAGGAAAAGTTTAAAAGATTCTATGCCTGTTAACATGTTTCTGACGTTAAGCCCCATTTGCCTTGACCTTTGAAAGTCTAAACAGATGGAAACTCTGGCCTCCCTTTATCTGCCAGCCTGCGTCCTCCCTCAGGGAACCGGGCACACTTCTCTGTCCATTCCCCCAATGCCTCCCGTCCCTTGTTTCCTTGTCTGGGACACTTTCCTGCGACGCTGTTGCTGGGGCAATTCCTACTCGTGAGGTGGGTGTCAGCTTGGACTGCGCTCCGTCAGCTGTCACCACTGCGCTGCCACTGCCCTTGTAACTGTGTGTCTACGTCTGTGACCCTCAGCAGGCACAGCTCCCCGAGGACAGGAGCCACAGGGATTTCGTTCCTCTCTGTCCCCACTGTTGGCACTTGGCAGGAGCTCACCAAATGTTGGGTGAAGGAGTGAAGGCCAGTGAAAGTGACATGGCTAATCGTTTGCATTAGGTTGACCACAGGAACTTGCCAGCCACTATGACCTACAAGAGTCGCAATTGCCTGTGATTGAAGCCTTCATCAAGCTCTTCTTTTCTGCAGAGCCCTGTCCTTAGGAACCAATCAGCTTGTCTGCTGGGGAGGGGAGGCTGCAGATGGTCTGTAATTTCCTGGGACTCCCCTCTCCTTTATCGCCTTGGCAATTAACCCTCCCAGGCCCGGCAGACTCTGTGTTGGGTGAGTCTGTGTGTGCACTAAAGAGCTCCATGGCTTAGCCGATTTCTCCAATTTCCAATCGTTCTCCGATCTCTTCGCACCCTGGTGAATTACCTTCACAGATCGTGTCTTGGAGCAGCTCGGAGGGTGACCACTGTTTAAGCCGGTGCAGAGTAGCTGTTAAGAGCAATGAATTTGGCATCAAACAGGCCCCAGTGTGTGCTCAGTAAATGCCATGGAGTTAGGGGAAACAGATGGGAGTCACAGCTCTGCTATTTATTGGCTTTGAGACCTTGGGCAAGTTACTTACGCTCTCTGAGCCCCAGTCTTCTCATCTATAAATCAGGGCGGCCATGTACCCACCTGACCAGGTAAGCTGAGATCAGGAGGCAAAGGGCTTGCTTGGCCTGGGGCTGGGCCCACGCGAGGCTTCACTTCAGTTAGAGCTCGTGGCAGCGGGCGCCCCTCAGCACTGCCCTCTCTTCTCTTCCTGGTCTAAGCGTCGCTTATCCGGCTTCCCAACCTACCTCTGCCCCTCCAGCCCCCTTCGATCCTCGTCCTAGGATCGATCTGTGTTCTTGTCTGCGTTCCTATCACTTTCTACTCAGAGCCCTGCAGACCTCCTCTCATCACCTTGAGTGACATCCAAGCTCCTCTCAGGGTGTCCAAGGCTCTCTAGGGTCGGTCTCCCTCCAGGGTCGGTCCCCCAGCCACCTCTCCAGCCTTGTCTCTGTTTGCACTCCTGCACCTCAGCCAAACTTGTCGCTGGCGGTCTCTGTCCCCAACACCGCCCAGCTTGCGGGTTCCTTGCTCTTCTCTGGTTGCCCGCCCCCTGGATGCCTTTGCCTCACCAAACGAGAGGATATTGTCCATGAGCTACTATCAGATGGACGGGCAGTAACGTGTCGGCGAGGCTGTGGGGCACTGGGGACCCTGGTGCCTGCGGTGGGTGTAAACCAGGGCAGCCCCCTGGGGAACAGTCTGCCGGGGCCTCAGCAAGCCCAGCATCCAACGACCATGTGCTCCAGCGATTCTGCTTCTGGGTATTTACCCAAAAGGACGGAAAGCAGGGTCGTGAAGAGATACTTGTACACGCAAGGTCACACACTTACTGCATGCTTCCACTTACCCGAAGTCCCCAGAAGAGTCAAGGCAGAGGTAGGGAGCAGAACGGTCGTTGTCAGGGCTGGGGTGGGGCGCACGGCTGCTGTTTCACCGAGGCAGCCGGGAAGGTGAGGAGTTCTGGAGGTGGACATGGTGGTGGTCACACAACTGCGTGACTGTGCTCGACCCTGCTGAGCTGTCCACTCAAAAATGGTCAAGTGGTCAATTCTGTGTTATGTGTGTTCGACAATTAAAAACAAAAGAACTTTGAAGACTGACTTTGCCTGAAGCTGCCATCCGGGGGTGTCCTTGCTGAGTGGGACAGAGGCGGTCTGCACGGACGCCTCCAGCAGCCTGACTTTGGGCCAGCCCCAGGAACACGCCCGAACTCCCTCTCTTCCCTCCCCCCAACCCTGCCACAGAACAGGCCGAAGTCCCTCTGATGAGCAGACTGTTCCTGGCTCCCGAGGACTCGTCCTCCCCTCACCGGTCCTGTCCTTGCAGTTTTCTGAAATCTTCTCCTCCAGAGACATTTCAGCTCCTGCCTCACTGCCCCCTCCACGGCCATGCCTGGGTCTTGGCCTTGCCGGACCCACTGCCCACCCTCATCGGCCACCTTCATCTCCAGCTTCCTCTTCTATGACCCCTGCATTGTCTGCCTTTCCACACACTCCCTCTGAGACCTTGACTCCCATAATTCTTTGTCCCCTGCCATCTTTGACCCCCTTTTCCTTGTCTTTCCCCTCCCCCCTCCTTCTCTTCTCACTTGGGTTATAGTCTCATTTCTGTTGCCTACACCCTCAGCCCCCTGCCCTCTCTCTTCCTAAAGGGCATAGCCCTGGCACAGCCCTTGGCCTCCCAGACGCCTCCCAAGGGACAGCTCATGGCCCCGCACATTTGCCCGGTCCCAGTTCTGCCTCCCTATCTGCCAAGTGCAACTTGCTGGCCCCACAGTAAATGGAAGCTCCATGCTTTCATTTTTCTCAGGTCAAAACTCTTGGAGGCGTCCTTGACTCCCATCTCTCTCCCATCTACAGCCAGACCAGCATCTAATTCGGAAACACACCTGGAACCTGGCCCCTCTCCAGGTCTCCTGGGACCCCCGGACAGCTGCCACCCCGGATCCTGAGTAACTGACTGTCTCCTTGCTTCACCCTCCTTCCCTGCAGTCCACCCTCCACACTGAAGCCCAAACCACCCTTTCCAAATGCAAGTCAAATCATCTCCTGCTGGCTGGGAACCCTCCAGTGGCTTTCCTCACAGGGAGAGGAAGGTCCAAGTCCTTGCTGGCCCGCCAGGCCTGACCTGATCCCTCCTCTCTGTTACTTTGCTGACCCCTTATGAGCCCCTGGGGGCAGGGCTGTGGGTTTGGTCATGGCAGTGACCCTAACCTAGGCCACGTATGGTACAACTTTGATGAATGAGTAAGTGAGGGACAGGTGGGGGCACCTTCCTGGGAGGCTCTGCCCTGCCCTGGAGCTGGCCCAGCCTCCTCCGGTCCCTCCCTGCCTGCTCTGGCCCGCACCTGGCCACTGCCCCGCCCCCTTGACCAGGTGTGCAGCCTCAGAAGCTGTTCCTTCTGCTGACCAGCTCCCATCAGCAAAGGGGGTGCCCCAGGGACCAAGGTTTTGTGGTGCCCCCAGGTCCACATGAAGCCGTGTGAATCTCACGCTGTCCTGGTCACTTTCCTCAGTCTCTCCCTTCACCTCCCCCATCTGGTGGGCGTGGCCGAGCGAGCAGAGGCCACATCCCATTATGGCTCCGCCCCTCTTCAAGCCAACCAAGCGCCAGAAAGCCAACCATCTACAGGGAGCTGGTGCCCCAGTAGGTCTCCTCACCTCTGCTTTGAGGAAGGGGCGGTCACTTGCCCGGGTCGGTGAGACAAGGTACAGGGATTCGCTGTGCGGACTCTGTGCCCAGGAGATTGTCGCAGCTTCTCACTGCTGAGTGAGTGCACCCGGGGCGGGCCAGGAATAGCGCTGCAGGGATCTGTTCCAACCTGCAGACTAGACTGAACTAATGTGTAATGTTCAGTTTTAAGTTTCTTTTCTTACAATTTTCTTATATGTTTAACACCTGCACTATCTGTCTGCGCGACATTCAATAACGATCTGTCACCCACACAAACTTGATCTAGCATCCCAGGCATCATGGGCGTGGCCATGCAAATGTATGCAAATACACAGAATGCCTGTGTTTGGTCCGTGCTACTGTCCTGCCTCTTTGCCGAGGAGGAAACTGAGGCCCAGAGAGGGGAAGTCACTTGCCCAAAGTCACACAGCTGGTGCAGGGAGGAGCTGAGATTCGAACCCAGGTCTGGATAGCACTGAAGCCCCTGCTCTACCCACGACTCTCTCCCATCTCCTTGTCCTCAATGGCCCCAGAGCCCTGGTGTTTTAGGAGAACACTTGTCCATTTCCATCCACAGTTGGTAGGTTTGCCCTTGCTTTTCAGGCATCCAGCCCCAGGGAGCCCTCGTGAGAGAGGTTCCTGTTTTGCTTGCCTGGATGTGACCTTGTGGCGAAGACGGAGAGGAGTCAAAGCGGTGATCCGTCAGGGTGACCTGACGGGTGGGGTGGGATGCCTGGGGGCTGCCCCTGCCAAGCATAGGCTCCGGCTTTTCCTGCTCCCCGATCAGAGCAGGACGGGTCCAAGGACCCAGGGTGGGATTGTGGGACCGAGTGTATCTCAGGAGCACGGGTGTGTGGTGAGGAGGCTGCCCACGGGCCTGGCCAGGCCCTCACTTCCAGAGGCATAGGCTGCGAAGGGCTGGGCTCGCCTCCGATTCATCCTGCAGGTAGGGCCTAACAGAGCGTGGCCTGCTTCTGGTTTTGTGGGGACACGACAAACAGCGGCCAGGCCTGGTGTGGGTGAAACGTCACCTCCATCCTTGCTGGTTTCCTGCCCAGAGGACTGTTTGGGGACCGTCCTGGCACCCTCACGAGTTTCTTCTCCCCTTCTCACCACTACCCACTTTTATCCACGTTCCTTTCTGGGACTCTAATTGCATTCCCATAAAGGAAATTGTCAGCAAGTGCGATGACCGGGGTCCGACTCACCTGCTTCACTTGGAGGGGTGGTTTGTGAGGATTTGGAGTGTGGCCATAGTGGAGGGGATGTGACAGTCATCAGGGTCCTGCTTGCAGAGAGTCCTGGGTCCCAAATGGCAGAGCATCCCTGCAGACACTGTGGCCTGCCCCAGAGAGCCATTGCACGTGGGAGGAGGGGCCTCCAGGTGGGTGGGCTTGAACAAGAGATGCCAGGCGAGAGGGCATCCCAGAAAAAATGTGGAATGTTTGTAGAGAACAGACTGGGCATGCTGGAGCAGGGGGCTGAGGTCTGCCCACTTCCAGAGGAGGCCAGGGGCCAGGTCTGCGCCCGGGGCTTGTGTCCTCTTCTGTGAGGGCACCACAGTGGTGTTTGTCAGGAGGTCATAACAGCACCTGTCAGCATTCGATGAGATCGGGTCCCTAGCTTGCAGGGAGCCCCATCGCCTGGTTCCAAGGCCTGAGCGTATCCCCCGCGGGTGGGGGTTTCCAAGTGTGGGGAGGGCAGCCGTGGTGACACAGGAGAGATGTGGTTTCAGGAGCCACAGACCCACACCACACAGTGGCCACTCTGTTCTCCATCCCCCTCAGCCCTCTGTTTTTGGAGAAGCTCACACTCCCCAACCCTTCTATAACAAGGAGCAGTTGGCAGACAACAATAGCCAGCTAGAATGGAAAACATTGTTTTCTTTTAATGGTAACTTATTTTTACTGTTATCTTCTATTTATGGCAGGGGTCTTAGTTTTTCAATTGCAGGAGTCATAAAGTTCCCTGATAGATACATTTATTTAAGTAAAAATAACGAATCCCTTTAAAGAAAAATGTTAAGAAAATAATGGAATGGGTAAGATACAGACAGAGCAAAACACCGTGAAGGTGGCACCTGAAGGGCTGGGTCAAGGCCAAGGCCAGACAGACCCGAGCGGTTCTGCTCTTTGTAATTCGGGAATCAGGAGCCAGCCCGTTTGTCTGACACATTTGCCCCCGTGGAGAGGAAAGGAAGGTGGGGTGCATCTGCAGGAGGCGCCTGGACCCCCTCACCTCTTCCTTGGGTCCCCTCCTCACCTTCTCAGTCCTGTCCATGGCTGGCTGCCCCGTGGAACCCCTCCCCCCCATTTACAATGGAACCCAAGGTGGAGGTAGAGGCTCAAATGACATTTTGGCTTTTGGGGCAGCTTTCCCCAAAGTTCCACCTCCTGTCAGGAAGGCTGCCTCCTCTACGGGACATGGGACTGGGCTGGGGTTCTCCTGGTGGTCTCTCCCCCACCCGTCCCAACTTGGGAACACCTAGGTGCAGGGTGGGTGGGGACGGGGAGGGGTGCTCTCCCTCCTGCTGTGGGCCCAGGGCCTGGGGGGCTGTCATCTCTGCCAGGGCCCACTCCACACTCCGCACAGAGGCGTGGGAGCTGCGGCCCAGCTCCTGCTCTGCAGGCTGCCCCTGGAAGTCTCGAGACGTGGGGTCTTTGAGGCGCGCTAACCTGTCCGGATAGGAGGAAAGGTGTTTGGAGGAGGTGACCTGGGCCTGGTGTCACATAGCTCAGGCTCCCGATTGCAGCTGCACTGGGCCCCTGTCCCGTCTTTTCTAGGTTCCACACAGCAGGGGATGTTACTGCTGTTTTCCCCAAATTTCATCCTTGCTGTGTGTTTGGCCCCTCAAAGAGTGCCCACCTGCTGGTGAGCTGCCAAGGCTGGGCCCCAGACCCCTCCTGCAGGAGCCGCGGTCTGCGGTGAGCCGGGAAGCACCCGGACCCTTCACTCTCTGCTGACTTCCCTCCCCTCCACCTGCCCAGGCCTGGCTTTCTCTGCTCCCACCGTCTTCCCCCATTACGGACTGTCTCAGGGCGGGAGGGAGGTCAGCAAACTCCTGGCCCTCAGGGAGTCACCCAGTAGGTCTGGGTGGGACCCCGCGCTTACATTTTGTTAAGGGTTCTGGTGCGGGGCTCGGGCCGCGCTCTGAGGAGCCTCGGCCCCCAGGTGTGGCTAGCACACAGGCTGTACTTCCGGCTACTGTCGAGTGTCTAGCACAGGGCTGGGGGGTTTTGGGGGGCTAGCCGGACACTGCTAGGAGTCGGGGTGGGGGTGGGGAGAAGAGGCCTATTCGTCCCCCCGGGATCTCACAGTCTGAGTCAGTGCTTCTCAAGCCCGCGCATCAGAGTCACCTGGGGTCTTGTTAAAACACAGACTGCAGGATGGTTCACAGGTCTGGGCGAGATCCTGGGCCACCGGTGCTGCTGGCCCCAGGACCACACGTGACAACTGCTGGTGTACAGCCAGCGCGCGGGGCCTGGCTGGGATGGGGCGCAAACCATGTCCTCTTCATCCTTGGGGGCTCAGCCCTGGGGGAAGGGAGCACGACATAAACAAATGGGCACAATATGAAAATATTCATCTGTCTCCCGCAGTGCCCAGAGGGCTGTCGGGCACGGGGTGGCACTGAGTCTGAATGTAGGCACTTGGTGCTGGGTCTCTGCTGAGTGCATCTTCTGAAACCCCCCACCTCTGCACAACCCTCCAAGTGGGGGGCTGATGTGACCTTTATTTTATAGGCGAGGAAGCTGAGGCTCAGAGAAGGCAGGTGACCTGCCCAAGCTCACACAGCCAGTGAGTCAGGGAACAGGCCTGACTTCACCTCACCCAGTGAGAGGTCTGGAGGTTGCGGTGGCTCTTCTGGTCACCTAGTCCTCGTTATTTGGGAGGGGAAGGACGTGGAGAGATGGGAGTGCGTTGTGGCGGGGAGGGGCTGGGGGTCAGAAGGGCACCCAGACTCTGGGCAGTGTATGTGGGTGTTGGAAGGAGCAGCCACTCAGGCTCACTGGGTGAGCCAAGGATCCTGACTTCACTGATCTGACCTCCACTCTGCAGGGGTCTTCCTTGGGCACACATGGCATCAAATGGTACACTCCCACATTTATTGAGCACCTACTGTATGCTAGGCCAGATGGTCCAGTTCAACGCCTGCAACACCACCTTTGATGGCTGTTTTACGTCTTATACTTTTCACTCAACATTCTATGTGTGCGTCTCCCACGTGTCCAAGATTCTTGTAACAGGTGGTGTCTGGGGTGGGAGACAATACCGCAGGGGCCTACCACCTGGGTTACCAGGGAGGGGAGACTGTCCCCTTTGCAAACTGGGGCCCCTCAGCACCCCCTCTCTGTCCAGCTACCTTGTGCTCAAGCTTCAAGGCTCAATTCTGCCTCCTCCGTGAAGCCTGCCATGCTCTTCCCTCCTGGCCTGTGCTCTCTCCTCCTAAGCCCATGCCTCTCTGCCTCACCCAGGTCCTCTACCCCCTCCTCCGTTTGCTAGAATGTAATGTCTTTCCCTTCCTTCCCACGCTTCAGTTCTCAAAAAGTCACCTTGTCAAGGGGCCTCTCTAGCCACCCTTTGTGCTTATCTTGTGGGCCTGCCCCTGCTGATCTCCGAGCCCACAGGTCTGGTTGTGCAGGAGAGGGACTTCTGTGGAAGGTGCTGGGGTACTGCTAAAAGCTGAAAAGCCTGCTTTGTAAGGTTGCCAGATTTAGCAATGAAAATACAGCACACTCAGTGCGATATGAATTTCAGATAAGGAAGAAATAACTTGAGTATAAGTGTGTCCTAAACATTGAATGGGATATACTTATACTAAAACATTTGTTGTTTATCTGAAATTCAAAGCTAACGTGGCATGCTGTATTCAATCTGGCCACCTCGGCCACCTCCTACCCATCTTTGCCTGTGTCGGGCGCTCTCAGTAGCTGGACTGTGAGCCCTGTGGGCAGGAAGCCTGTCTGTCCAGGCCTCGGCTGTGTGCCCACCCTCAGCAGGGGGTGACATGAAGCAGGTGCTGGCTAAATAAACACCACTGCTGGGACGAGGGCAGGGGAACCCACCCTGTGCCAGGTGCAAGAACTGGGCGTGGAACTTGTCGATGTCCGTGAAGACCAGTGTGAATTAGTGCAAAGATGCGGGCTATTTGATCCAAGAGCTACTTTTTTTTTTTTTATCCTCACCCGAGGACATTTTTCCATTTTTTGTTCAGATAGAGTGGGAGGGAGAGAGAGGAAGAGAGAGAGAGAGAGAGAGAGAAACATCGACGTGAAAGGGACACATCAAGTGGCTGCCTCCTGCACAACCCAGCTGGGGCCGGGGACAAACTGCAACTGAGGTACGTGCTCTTAGCAGGAACCGAACCCGGGTCTCTCTGGACCGCAGGCTGACGCTCTAACTGCTGAGCCAAACTGGCCAGGGCCCAAGAGCTACTTTCTGATGATTGTAAAACATCTGTGACTTCCTGGGCACCTACCATACACCAAGCCCTACAGTGTTTTTACGTCACAATAGCTCTGCAGGGAAGCCCTTATTATTTACACTGTCACTGGTAACTGAGGGTCAGAGAGGGGTATACCTGGCCCCAGGTCACACAGCCAGGAGCCAGCGTTTCTCCAGCCAGCCCAGTGCCTCCCACCTGGCTGAACTGGGGCTGCAGAGGCCGGGCAGCTCTAGTGAAGGAAGGTCCGTGGACGTGGCTCACCGTGAGGACACCGCACTCCGACCCCGGAGCAGCCTCTTCTCCCAGGGTGACTGGGCCCAGCAGTCTGACCGCAGCTCTCATTCAGCAAACCCCGCTGCCCGGGCTCTGGCGCAGAGAATCCCCCTCGCAGGGGCTCTGAGTGGAGGAGGCTGTGAACAGGCTCTGCTGAGCCTCACCTCCCACGGGCTGGAGGTGGTCTGGTAACTGGCGAAGGGGCATCGCTTGGCACTCAGACGCAAAGGGGTTCAGATCCGGCCTCCACTGTTGATCGGCTCTGTGACTTGGGCAAGTCACTTTGTAGGTTTTGCCATCTCTAAAGAGGGAGTTAAATGAACTTGCCCCCCCCCCCCCGAAAGCTTCAAGAAGTGCCAGCTGCCGCTGTGGCTGCCACATCTGAGGGTGCTGAGGACAGAGCATGGCCACCATCTCCCCAGAGCCCTGCTGGAGCGAAGCCCAGGAGCCTCCTGCCCTGAGGAGCCCTCGGGCATCTCTGCAGGTGGGTCGTGGTCTCTGGCTCCTGCCCTGGAGCTGCTGGGAAGGGAAACGGCCTCTCACCCTGGCCTGGGCCCCGTGGTCAAGGTCAGCAAAGGCTGGGCTTCCCACTGACCTGCCTTCTTGCTGAGGCCGGAGGCTGCCTCCTGCCTTCCGGGCTCCAGGGGTGTGTGTGTGAGAGAGAGTGTGAGTGAGTGTGTGTGAGTGTGTGTGTGTGTGTGAGTGTGAGTGTGTGGGTGTCTGTGTGAGAGTGTGAGAGTGTGAGTGTGAGTGTGTGGGTGTCTGTGTGTGTGAGAGTGTGAGTGTGAGTGTGTGGGTGTCTGTGTGAGTGTGAGAGTGTGGGTGTGTGAGTGTGAGTGTGTGGGTGTCTGTGTGAGAGTGTGAGTGTGTGAGTGTGTGGGTGTGTGTGATTAGGCTGCGTGGGCTGCAGTCTGCAGGCCCTCACATGCTTTCAGGTTCTCATCAGGTTGGGGAAGAGGGGCAGTACTTGCTCCAGAAAGGTGGCTCTGTTTTCCCAAATTGTCACCACTGTCCCTTGCATGTGCTCAGGAAAAAAAGCAAACTCCACAAGTCTCCCGGGGCTGGAAAGCTGGCTCTGGTCAGGGCGCCCACCCTCCTCAACCCCAGCCCCATGGTCAGCTCTTCCCTGCCGGCTGCAAAGGCCTTTGCCTGCGCTGCGCCCTCCAGCCGGACTCGTGTCCTGGCGGCTTCCTTCCTTCCAGCCTCTCAGAGGGTGGCCCCCAGCCATGTTCTCTCAGCCCCTGTTAGCTTCTCCCCAAACAGAGCAGAACCTCCTCCAGGCCGCGTCCTTGCCTCTTGTCCTGCCCGCCAGTATCTGCTAAAGGAGGGTGGTGGGCTGTGTCATTAAACCCACATTTTTGTTTAAAGCATCATTGTTTCGGTGCATACGTTCATTCATTCGCTACTTCAGCAAAAAACACGAGGCCCTGGGAAATTCAGTGTAGCCGCTGGCCCTGCCCTCCTCAGTCTGCCCAGCCAGGTGGGGCGGTGGGGGGCGGGGGGCGGGGTAAGACAGGTGAGGACGGAAAGAAAACACCACCTGGCGATTTCTCTGGGATCCTCCGATTCCAGTTTGCTCTGCTTTCTCCCACCATCCTCCCTTGCGGCTGCTAAGAGATTAATATATGCAAATACCCTCTTCCTAGGGTTGTTTTAGCCTTGAACTCTGTGGATTAAGTTACTTGATTTAAATACATATTTGGGCACCCCCCTCACTACATATACATGTACAAATCCTAAACCCTAAATAAACCCCCTCATTTCGCATGCACTGTACAGCTTCTAATCTCAAGTCCTGTGGGCATTTCTAGTTAAGATGGTTCACGGGGCTGCTGGGACGTTATTTGGAATATCAAATACCTGTATTATGTGGAATGCTCCGCAATGGGCCTGGCTAATACCAGCCAGGGGGACAGGGGATAAGGTGGCACTGGAGGTGTGCTGGGAGGGGGCCTCTGGAGGCACACCGGCCCATTAGCAAGAGAGGAAGGAGGGGTCCTGCTGGGAGGGGACAGTGACTTGGAGGGGTGGGTGCACCAGAGGCCTGGCCAAGACTCTGGGTTCTGGAGAAGCTTAGAAGGAGGTTTGGGGAACAAATATATCCAAGGATGAGGCCTGGAGTAAACATTTTTCCAAATCCATTGGGGGGTGCACCTGGGGGGTGTGCTCCAGATGGTGGACACGGCAAATGGGTCCTGGGTTTTGGGGAGGGCCGTGGATGGGCTGACAGCAGGGCCAGAGGGCAGCCTGGACCATCGGCCACAGGGAACAGGAAGGCTGTTTCCCCAACAAGTCCTGTCCACTGGGACCTCGGCCTTCCTCCAGCCTCCTGTAGACGGGAGGGCCCCAGGCTGGAGGGTGTCATGCTGATCGCCTGCATCCGCAAGTCAAGGGACAGAGCTCGGGCCTGGCCTTTGGGTGTCCGAGTGGCAGGCATATCTCAGTGATGCTCACCCTCCCCTGAGACCAGTGGCCCGAAGACGCCCCCTCAACACCCTGCTGTTCTCAGCACCCTCCAGACCTCCTTTCATCCTTCTGCCTGGATTCTTCCCCAGATATCAGGGTGGCTGCCTCCCTCCCCTCTTTCAAGTCTTGACTCAAACTTGAACTCCTCATGAAGTCCCAGCCAAGCTCAACCAGCCCTGCTCACCCAGCCCTGCACACCCAGCCCTGCTCACCCAGCCCTGCTCACCCAGCCCTGCACACCCAGCCCTGCACACCCAGCTCTGCTCACCCAGCCCTGCACACCCAGCCCTGCTCACCCAGCCCTGCACACCCAGCCCTGCTCACCCAGCCCTGCACACCCAGCCCTGCACACCCAGCCCTGCTCACCCAGCCCTGCACACCCAGCCCTGCACACCCAGCTCTGCTCACCCAGCCCTGCTCACCCAGCCCTGCACACCCAGCCCTGCTCACCCAGCCCTGCTCACCCAGCCTTGCTCACCCAGCCCTGCACACCCAGCCCTGCTCACCCAGCCCTGCACACCCAGCCTTGCACACCCAGCCCTGCACACCCAGCCTTGCTCACCCAGCCCTGCACACCCAGCCTTGCTCACCCAGCCCTGCACACCCAGCCTTGTTCACCCCACTTTCTTTCCTCACAGCACTTATCTCCTTCTAACAAACTTCATCATTTATTTTTAATTTTTTTTTCTTTATTGATTTTAGAGAGAAAGGAAGGGAGAGGGAGAGAGAGGTAGAAACATCGATGAGAGAGAACAACGACTGGCCGCCTCCTGCATGTCCCCCACTGGGGATTTGGCCCACAACCTGGGCATGTGCCTTGACCGGGAATCGAACCGGTGACCTCTTGGTGCATGGGTTGATGCTCAACCACTGAGCCACACTGGCCGGGCTCATCATTTATTTTTTCATGATGTTTACTATTTCCTGTTTCCCTCCTCAACCCACTGCAGAATGTGAACTCCTCCAGGTGAGCGTCTGGGTTTGTTTTTTTCACTGATGTATCCCCAGGGCCTGACACAGGCCTAGCACACAGTAGGTGCTCAGTAAATCTCTGCCTGCATCCCTCCGCACCCTTGGCTCTGGTCAGGGGCTGGTATACCTAGGCAATTACAGCCTTCAGGACCCACAAACCACCCAAGAACCCAAACCAAGGCCGGAGTTCCCCGGTGGATGGGAAGGTGTAGCAGGAAGACCCGGCCTAAAGGAGGGCAGAGCCAGGTTCACACAGCCCCAGCTCCAGTGCCCAGCACTCCGTTCCTCCCACCTTACTGTGGCGTCACAGCAGACCTCCCCAGGGAGGGGACACCGGACACAGCTAGGAGTGAATTAGGGAGGGGTCTTAAGAACGTCTGGGACAGAGCTCCTGGCCTCGCTGTTTGCGTGTGTATCTTTGTCCATCCATTTACTTTCAAACTGTGCTTTATATTTAAAGTGCCTCTCTGCATTTGTTCCTATGTACCCCCTTTCCTGCCTTCTCTGTGTTGTTGTTATTATTATTGTTGTTGTTGCTTAATGGGTTATAATATACATACCTACATCTCTAACTCTTCATATTGAACCATTTCACGTAACATGTAGAGTCCTCGTGACTACACTGGGCCAGTAGCTCCCACCCCGACACCCTTTATGCTATAGTTGTCATATGTATATGTTTGTAATTTTTGCTTTGGATATTCCTATACATTTTTTTTTTCATTTTTTGTTCAGATAGAGTGGGAAGGAGAGAGAGGAAGAGAGAGAGAGAAACATCGACGTGAAAGGGACACATCGAGTGGCTGCCACCCGCACGACCAACCAGGGCCAGGGACAAACTGCAACCGAAGTACATGCCCTTAGCGGGAACCAAACCCGGGTCTCTCTGGACCGCAGGCCGACGCTCTAACCGCTGAGCCAAACTGGCCAGGGCTTCCTATACATTTTATAGAAATTAAGAGAAAAAGAGAGCTTTTCTGTTTACCCAGATATTTCTTATGCTCTTCTTGATCATCTGAATTTCCAGCTAGTACCCTTTCCCTTTTAGCATTGCTTGTAGTCCAGGTCATCTGGTGAGAAGATCTCTTCATAAAAAAAAAAAAAAAAAGTGAAATCTGAAAATGACTATTTTACCTTCCTGCTTAAAGGATATCTTGGCTGGATATAAAATTCTTGGGTTGAAATATTATTTTTCCTTTCTCTTTAAAAGAAAAAAGAAACCATTTTTTATTTTGAAATAATTATAGATTCACAGAAAGTTCAAAAAGTAGTCTGGAGAGATCTTGGTACCCTCAACTCGTTTCCCCCAGTGGTTGTATCTTACATAGTCATACAAATAGCAACATTAGGAGATCGACATTGGCACGGTGCATGTGTACATAGTTCTGTGCTGTTTTATCACACACGTCGATGCCTGTAGCTACCATAGAGATCAAGACACAGAACATCCATCACCACAAAGATCTCCCTCACGTTGCCTCTTTATAATCACACCCAGCTCCTGCCCCTAATCCCCATCCGCTGGCAACCACTCACCTGTTCTCTGTCTCTATACTTCTGTCGTATAAATATGTTATGTAATTGAAATTACACAGTATGTGATCTTTTCAGAATGGCATTTTCTCTCAATGTGATGTCCTTGAGATCCATTCAAATTGTGTGTTTCATAGTCTATTCCTTTCTCTTGCTGAGTACTATTCCATGGTTTGTTTAACCATTAGGCTACTGACAGGTATTTTCATTGTTTCCAGTTCTGGGCTGTTACAAATAAAGTTGTAATGAACATACACATACAGGTTTTAGTGTGGATATAAATTTTCATTTCTCCGGAACAAATGCCTAAGAAGATTAATTACTGGGTTATGTGGTAAGTGTATGTTTAGTTTTTTGAGAAACTATCAAACTGTTTTGCAGAGTGGTCATACTATTTTCCATTCCCAATAGACATACATGAATGACCCAGTTTCTCTGCATCCATGCCAACATTTGATGTTGTCACTATATTTAAAATTTTTTTTTAGCTGTTCTAGTAGGTTTGTACTAATGTCTTGTTGTGGCCTAAATTTGCATATCCCTAAAGGCTAGGATGTTGAACATCTTTTTATGTGCCTATTTACCACCCATATATCCTCTTCAGTGAAATATCTCATGTGTTTTGACCATTTTCTAATTGGATTGCTTGTGCTTTTTTACTGTTCAGTTTTTTAAAAAATATTTTTATTGATTTTTTTAGAGAGAGAAGGGAAAGAGAGATAGAAACATCAATGTGAGAGAGAAACATCGATCAGCAGCCTCCTGCATGCCTCCCACCGGGGATTGAGCCCACAAGCCGGGCATGTGCCCTGACCGGGAATAGAACCAGGACCTCTCAGTCCATGGGGCTATGCTCAATCGATGGAGCCACACCAGCTAGGCAAGTTTTTAGAATTATTCATATCATCTAGATACAAATTCTTTGTTTGGTAGGTGATTTGCAAATCTTTTCTCTAAGTCTGTAGCTTGTCTTTTCATTCTCTTAACAGAGTCTTTGGCAGAGCAAAAGTTTTAAGTTTTGTTGTCTGTTTTTTTAATCCTCACCAGAGGATATTTTTCCACTGATTTTTAGAGAGAGTGAAAAGGAGGGAGGGAGGGAGAGAGAGAAACATCGATGTGGGAGAGACATAGCAACTGGTTGCCTCCTGCACTACCCCGACAGGGGCCAGGGATCAAATCTGCAACCCAGGTATGTGCCCTTGACCACAATCAAACCCATGACCCTTCAGTCCTCAGGCTGCAGCTCTAACCACTGAACAAAACTGGCCAGGGCAAAAGTTTTAAGTTTTGATGAAATCCAATTTATCAGTTTAAAAAAATTATATATTATGCCTTTTATGTTAAGTCTAAAAACTCTTACCTAGCCCTAGTTACTGAAGATTTTCTCCTATAAGTTTTTCTAAAAGTTCTATAATTTTACTTTTAAGTCTGCAATCTGCCCTGAGTTAATTTTTGTATAAGGTGTGAGGTTTAGTTGTGTGTGTGTGTGTGTGTGTGTGTGTGTGTGTGTGTGTCTATAGATGTTCAATTGTTCTGGCATCATTGTTGAAAAAGCTATCCTTCCTCCACTGGATTATTTTGCACCCTTGTGAAAAATCACTTGAATATATTTGCATGGGTCTTTTTCTGATTCTCTAATCTGTTCCATTGATTGATGTGTCTATCCGCCAATGTCACATAGTCTTGATTACTGTAGCTGTTTAATGTTTAAAATTGGGTAGAGTGATTCCTCCCACTTTATTATTCTTTTTCAAATTTGTTTTAGATATTCTGATTCTTTTGATTTTCCATATACATTTTAGAATAATATTGTCTATATCTAAAAAATATCTTGCTTGGATTTTGATAAGAATTGCCTCAAACTTAGATATCAGCTTGGGGGAGAACTGACATTTTTATTATTCTGATTCTTCCAATCCATGAACATGGATTCTCTCTCCATTTATTTTATTTAGATCTTTAAAAATTTTTCTTTCATTAATATTTTGTAGTTTTCAACACACAAATCCTGTACATGTTTTGTTATTTATACCTAAGTATTTTATTTTTTGAGCAATTATAAATGGTATTATACTTAAAATTTGTTCCCATGTGTTCATTGCTAATATATAGATATACAACTGATTTTTGTATCCTTGACCCAGATGAACTCACTTATTAGTTCTGGGAGTTTTTTTTTTTTTTTTTTGGTAGCTTTTTAAGAATTTTCTACATAGACAATTATGTAATCTGCAAATAGAAAATTTTTATTTCTTCCTTTTTGATCTGTATGTCTTTTATTTCCTTTTCTTACCTTATTGCTCTGGCTAGAACTTTCAGCATTAAACATAGATTGTTGAGAGTGAGCACTCTCACCTTGTTCCCAATCTTAGGGGGGAAACATTCAATCTTTCACCATTAAGTATGTTAGTTACATATTTTTTTTGTAGGCGTTCTTTATCAAGTGGAGGAAGTTCCCCTCTACTCCTAGTTTTCTTAGAGTTTTTTCATGACTAGGTGTTGAATTGTGTCAAATGGTTTTCTGCACTGATTAATATGATCATGTGATTTTTTTCATCTTTAGACTGTTATATGGTGAATTACATTGATTGATTTCAAATATTGAACCAGTCTTACATCCCTAGAATAAGCCCCATTTGATCACAATGTATAATTCTTGCTATATATTGCCAAATTTTGTTTGCTCATACTTTGCTAAGCATTTTAAAATCTATATTCATTAGGGATATTGATCTATATTTTTGGTACTGTCTTTATCTGGTTTTGGTATCAGGGTAATACTGCTCTCATACAAGAAATTGGAAGTGTTCTCTTCTTATGAATTCGATTTCTTTAATAGTTATAGTGTTATTCAAATGATTTGTTTCAGATTGGGTGAGTTGTGATAGTTTGTGCTTTCCAAGGAACTGCTCCATTTCATCTAAGTTACCAAATCTATATGGGTATAGCTGTTCACAATATTCTCTTATTATCCTTTTGATGTGATCAGGGTTTGTAGAGTATACCTTGTTCCAGTCCTGATATTGATGATTTGTGTCTTCTCTCTCTCTCTCTTTTTCCTTTGCCAACCATGCTAAAGGTTTTTCAATTTTATTGATCATTTCAAAGAACCAGGTTTTTGTCTTTATGATTTTATCTATTTTTCTTATTCTAATTTTATTGATTTTTGCTTTTGTATTTGTTTTCCCCTTGTTTGTTCTGCTTTTCATTTTGTAGTTTCATTAAAAATATTTTTTTCACCAGTATGTTATTAGATCAAAGCTGGATTTAAAGTTCATATTTGTAGATGGGATATTTCATTTACATAAAATTATTTCTAAAGTCTAGTTTTTTAAAAGGTGGGAGATTAGCTGAATGATCTGAAACTTTGTTTTCTAACATATGCATTTTAGTGCCATGAATTTCCCTCACTGCACTGCTTTAGCTGCATCCCATAAACTTTGAGATGTTGTGTATCATTTAGATCTATGTATTTTTTTTTTATTTCCTTTGAGACTTCTTCTTTGATTTATAGATAATTTAAAACCATGTTGTTCAGTTTCCAAGTATTTGGAGATTTTTCTGTTACTGATTTCTACTTTGATTTTCTTATGGCCATAGAACACTCTCTGCTTGGTTTCAATTCTTTTAATTTATTGAGATTTTCCACATAGTCCTTGTTCCTACACATGCACAGCTTTCCCCATTATCAACATCCCCCACCACAGTGGTACATTTATTACAATTGATGAACCTACATTGACAATCATTATCACCCCAAGTCCATGCTTTTTACTAGGGTTCACTCTTGGTGTTGTATATTCTGTGGGTTTGGACAAGTGTACAGTGACATGTATCTACCATTACAGTATAATATAGAGTATTTTTCTTCCCTAAAACTTCTCTGTGTTCCATCTATTCTTCCCTCCCTCTGCCTAATGCCTGGAAACTACTGATCTTTTTACTGGCTTCATAGTTCTGCTTTTTCCAGGACATTATATAGTTTGAATCATGCAGTATGAAGCCTTTTCAGATTGGCTTCTTTCACTTAGTAACATGAACTTAAGTTTCCCCCATATCTTTTCATGGTTTGATAGCTTATTTCTTTTTATCACTGAATAATATTCCAATGTCTGAATGTACCACAGCTTATTTATTCATTTACTTGCTGAAGGATATCTTGGTTGCTTTCAAGTTTTGGCAATTATGGATAAAACTTCTATAAACATTCATTAGCAGATTTTTCTATAAATGTAATTTTTCAACTCCTTTGGATAAATACCAAGGATCACAATTGCTCAATTGTATGATAAAAATATGTTTAGTTTTGTCCGGCTGGTGTGGCTCAGTGGTTGAGTGTTGACCCTTGCACCAAGAGGTCGCCAGTTCGATTCCCAGTCGGGACACAGGCCAGGTTGTGGGCCCGATCCCCAGTGAGGGGTATGCAGGAGGTGGCCAGTTGATGTTCTCTCGCATCGATGTTTCTATCTCTCTCTCCTTCTCACTTCCTCCCTCTCTAAAATCAATAAAGGAAAAAAAATATATTTTTTAAAGTTTAGTTTTGTAAGAAACCACCAAGCTGTCTTCCAAAGGGCTGCATCATCTTGCAGTCCCACGGGCACTGAATGAGAGTTCCTGTTGCTCCACATCCTCGTCAGCATTTGGTGTTGTCTGTGTTCTGGATCTTGGCTGTTCTAATAGGTGTGCTGTGGTGAGAATGAAATTTTAAAAATTCCATTTATAATGGCACAAAAAACATAAAATGTTTCATAATAAATTAAAAAAAGAATGAAATTTAAAAAGTCCTAAGATAAAGGAAAAGAAATAGTATGTATGTTCATGGATTAGAAAACTCAATGTTGTTAAGAGGTCAATTCTCCCCAATCGACCTATAGATTCAACACAATCCCAATTATGGTCCCAGCAGCCTTGTGAAAATACATAAAATGTCAAGCTAATTCTAATATTTCTATGAAAATTCGAAGGACTAAGGTAGCTAAAAAAAAAAAAAAACTTGCAGTAAGGTGGAGAAGTTACACCACCTAATGTCAAGATCAAGGCAAGCCAAACGGATAAACAGAACGGACTAGAGTCCAGAAGTAGACCGCACTTCTTTGGCTCATTGATTTTTGACAAAGGGGCCAAAGCATTTTAATGGGAAAAGAAGTCTTTTGAACAAATGGTACTGGAACTACTGGATGTCCACGTTGAGAAAATGAACCTTGACCTTTCACATTATACACATTTAATTCAAGATGGATCATAGATCTAAATGTAGAAACTAAAACTATGAAGCTTCTGCCCTGGCCAGTTTGGCTCAGCAGTTAGAGCATTGACTGGCAGACCAAAGGGTCGTGGGTTCAATTCCCGGTCAAGGGCATACACGTGGGTTGTGGGTTCGATCCCCGATCCTAGTCAGGGTCGTGCACGAGACAACCAATCGATGTATCTCTTTCACATCAATGTTTCTCTCTCTCTCCTCCCGCCCCTTCCTCCTTCCACTCTATCTAAAAATCAATGGAAAAATATCCTCGGGTGAGGATTAATGAAACAAAACAAAACAAAAACTATGACGCTTCTAGAAGAAAACAGGAAAAAAAAAGTCTTCATGACCTGTGAGCAAGCCAACATTTCTTAGATGGGACACAGACAGTACTACCCATCAGAAAATCAGCATATTGACTTCATCAAAATAAAAAATTTCTGCTTCTTGATAAGAAAATAAAAAGGGAAACCACAAACTTGAAGAAAATACTATAAAACATAAGGGACTGATATCTAGATTATATAGATAAACCTACAACTCAATAGTCAAAGGGCATGTGCCTAATTAAAAATGCTGAAAAGACCCTGGCCGGTTTGGTTCAGCGGTTAGAGCGTCAGGCCTGTGGTCCACAGGGACCCGGGTTCGGTTCCTGCTAAGGGCATGTGCCTCGGTTGCGGTTTGTCCCCGGCCCTGGTTGGTCGTGCGGGAGGCAACCACTCCCTTTCACGTCGATGTTTCTCTCTCTCTCTCTCTCTCTCTCTCTCTCTCCCTCTCTCTCCCTCCCACTCTATCTGAACAAAAAATGGAAAAATGTCCTCGGGTGAGGATAAAAAAATTTAAAAAATAAAAAAATAAATAAAAATGCTGAAAAGATTGGAACAGAAACTGCATGGAAGAGTGTACACAGAGGCCAGCTGGCACATTTAAAAGTGCTCGACGTCATTGATTATCTGGGAAATGCAAATGAAAGTCCGTGAGATACTACTACAATATCTCATGGTTAAGATATTTTATTTTTTATTCCCTCCGATTAAGATATTTTATGATGAAAATTTAAAAAGACTGACAACACCAAATGTTGGTAAGCATGTGGAACTACTGGGGTGCTCACAAATTGCTGGTGGGAACACAAAGTGTTACAAGTACTTTGGAAAAAAGTTTTAGCCCGGCCGGTGTGGCTCAGTGGTTGAGCATCGACCCATGGAACTGGTCGCCAGTTCCATTCCCGGTCAGGGCACATGCCCAGGGTGTGGGCCCGATCCCCAGTGGGGGGCATGCAGGAGGCGGCCAGTCGATGTTCTCTCTCATCGATGTTTCTACCTCTCTCTCCCTCTCCCTTCCCCTCTCTCTAAAACCAATAAAGAAAAATTATTTTTAAAAAAAGTTTCACTGGTTTCTTATAAAGTAAAGCATGCACCTCCCCTTATTTCTCGAAAGAAATAGATGCACATGTTCACAGAAATTTGTATGTGAAAGTTTATAGCCGCTTTATTTATAATGCCCCCAACGGGAAGCAACCCGAATGTCCGGGGACGGGAGACGGATGCACACGTGGCGGTATAGTGTGCTGCGGGACACGGCTCCTCGATGAAGCGGGAGGAAGTACCAATACACACAGCATGATGACCCGCACAGGCATCAGGTTGAATGACAAAAGCCGGACACAGACAGCACAAACTGATTCCAGGAAGTTCTGGAACAGGCAAAACCATTCGATGGTGGAAAAAGGATCAGCATATGATTGCCTTTGGGGGTTCAGGATTGTTTGGAAGACACAAAGTACTTTTTGAGGTGACAGGACGGTTCTGTCTTCATAAGTGTGTGGGTTCCACAGGTGTATGCATTTGTCAAAATTCTTACATTGTACAGGGAGATATGTGCATTTCAGCACATGTAAGCTTTACCTAAAATGCCCTGAACTGAAATGAACAAACAAGATTCAGAACAGCACCAAACAGGTCAGCAGGCACTGTTCACGCCACTGTTCACGCCACTGTTCACGCAGAGCCCGTTTGCTCCGCCTTCGCCTGGCCGCTCTCAAGGGCACAGCTCCGGCTGCCCGGACTGTACTTGCTTAACAAGTCACAAGGCAAAGTTCTCCCACATTTCGGAGATGGGAGGCGTCCCTTGGCACTGCCACAGCATTGCTCTGCCTCTTAGTAGCTGGGCACATCACAGGCACAACCTGCTTGATTCGTGTCTCCTCTGATGGACCATCCTCCGAGGTACCAAAGTCAAGTGCAATCACCCTCTCCCTGGGGCCCTTCAGGCCCCAGCAGGTGAGAATCCACTGACCTGCTCTCCTCATCAGAACTGGCCTGGGAACCGGGCTCCTTGGTTCTAGCCACAGATGTGTAAAGATTTCCCTGTGATTCGTGTATTCACGAATCACCAAGTAGTCATCGAGCCCCTACTACGCGCCAGGCCCTGTCTAGGTTCCTGGGACACACGGAGCAGATCAGGGAACATCCTTTGTTGGCAGGGGCTGACATTCTACTGGAAGGACACTGATCATGGGAGGCAGAACAATCACCTCCGAAGATGTCCACATCCTAGTCCCCAGAACCTGGGAATATGTCACCTTATGTGGCGAAAGGGGTTTTGCAGATGCGATTAAGTTAAGAGATTGTCCCGGATTACCTGGGTGGGCCTAATGTCATCACAAGGGTCTATATATGAGGGAGGCAGGAAGGTCAGAGTCAGAGAAAGCAACGTGACAATGGAAGCGAGGCTGGAACGATGCCTCAGGTGGAAGGAGGCCAGGAGCCAGGCAGGTGGCTCCTGGAAGCTGGGAAGGGCAAGGAAGTGACTTGTCCCGAGAGCTTCCAGAAGGAACAGCAGCCCTGCCAACGCACTGGTGGTAGCCCATTTCAGACTTCGGCCTCCCAGAGTTATAAGAGAATAATTTTGTATCATTTCAAGCCACCAAGTCTGTGCTAATTTGTTACAGTAGCAACAGGAAACTAATCCACTGACTCAAACACCAAACCTGACATCTAAGTCGATTACCTGTAATGTGTCAGATGGTGATGGGCCAATAATTCTGGGCTCTCTGCTTTAGAGGGAGGTGGCTCTTGGGACAAATGTCTATTTGCACACGTAGGAACTGGGCAACCAGTGCTGGCCAATTCTCTGAGCTCTTCTGAAGGAGGAGCCTTTGGTTTATTGACAGGAGACGGCCTAGCCACAGCGAAAAAACCCCGTTGCAGTTTGAAGGAAAAGTAAAATCCAGATGGCGGAAGTAGAATTCCTGGTGGACTGCTTTGTATGTGGACAGAGTTTCGTTGTATTAAAATGTGCAATGATCATATGTAGAAAACTCACATTTATCAGCTGGCGAGACGAGGGCACAAGAGGGAACAACAGCCTGACCCAGGGCCTCACGGTGAGACGGTGGCATCTTCCTCCGTGGGGCTGGCCGTGTGGGCCCGCCTCTCCCTCCTTGTGAAAATCAGTTTCTCTCTTGCACACCAGACAGAGGCACCGGGCCCGCTCACTCGGCTTCCCCGGAGCAATGGCCCAGCCTGCGTGAGCTGTGTCAGGCCGTCCAAGCTGGAAGCAGGGGTTGCCCCTGGGTGCCTGGCCCAGCCAGCTCCATGGCTCATGGTGCAGCTCAGCCTCCTGGCTGAGTCCAGGAGGTGTCCTCTCCCAGAAGCGCCTTTTCCCTGTTTAGCTACCACATCTCGAACCCCTGTTGCTCTCAATGTCCCCTGAAACATCACAGGCTCTCTGGCATTGCTGCACACCCGTTGTGTCTCCCTAACTGTACTGGACACTCTCCGAGGGCAGCAGCCAAGTGGGGGGCTGAATGTGCGGATGGCATTAGACATTGTCACTGGAAGGCCAAGCGGGACCAAGTTTGCTGCATTGTGATGATTGCATATTGTGACACAGGTTCAACTGCTGTAATGGAACCCAAAACAGCAGTGACCTAACATGATAACCAGTCCCCAACATACACAGCCCAGGGTTGATATGGTGACTCCACAGTGTCAGGGACCCAGACTCCGACTAGCTTGCTGTTGTGTCATCCCTGACACACAGCTTCCACCTCGTGATGTGAAATGGTTGCTCCTGTTCCTGCCATTGCATCTTCTTTCCAGCCACCAGAAAGGAGAGGGAAAAAGGGCCATTCTTCCATTTAGGGCTGAACAGGATGTTGCATGCATCACTTCCATTCACATGTCACTGGCCAGAATCTGGTCACACTGGCATGCTTAGTTACAAGGGAAGCTGGGAAATGTGCTCTTTGGTCGGATGGCCAGGGACAGCCCCATCTTAAAAGCTGCCCACCATACCCTCAGCTCCTTGAGAGCGAGCCCTGCCTTATTCCTTGGGTTTCCCCAGGGCCCTGCATAGCATGGAGGGGGACAGGCGAAGTCCGAGCTCAATAAGAATTACTTAGAAGAATTAATGAGTACGAATATCATAATAATAGCACCAATCACTTAGGGCCATTGTAAATGGGATAATGTACACCATATAGAGTCCGTGGTAAGCATTCTGGGCCAGCTCTTATTACTACTGAAGATAGTATCTGCTCGAATGTGATGCACAGAGAAGGTGCTGTGTAGGCATGGGATTCGTTTCATCCCATCAACCCAGCCCCAGTGAATGGGGGTGTGGAGGGTCCGCGGTGGTTTGGGGGATTCGGGGAAGGGAGAATGACTGCTCCCAATGCTTTAGGCACTAATAAGAAAGAATCTGACAAAGGCTTGTGATGAATACCTGGGATGAATGAATGAGTGGATAGATGAATGAATGACTGCATTGGAGACTTTGGGAAATTGAAATTCTGTCTCCGTGCATCTCCTGGACCTGGAAGGCTTGGAGAATGGAGCACTGGGCAGAGCTGCTGCAGCCAGGCCCGAGGATGCCAATGAAAAGCATGTCCTCCTGGCCGAGGGAAGTGCTCAGAAAGTGTGGACAGGACCCAAGGGCCCCTGTGTCACCTGCTGGGATTGTCCATGGACCCAGATGTCTTGTTGATGCTGGCAGTTGGCGGTGAGGGGGCCTCCCTGCTTCATGTGTGATCTCCCAGGTGCCTTCTCAGGGGGACTCGGGGCTCCCGCAGCCTGTGGTCCCTGCACCCCTGGGAGAGGCTAATGTTGTTTTGCACAATCTGGGCTCCATGGAAACCACCCAGACTCAGTGAATCCCACTTCCCTTGCTTGAAGCAAAGCAGGTTTATGGGAACCTCTGGGCTCACAGTTAAAGTGAAAATACTGGTCAGCCTCAGGGGCTGGCGGTGAGGCTCGCCGTCATCGTTTTACGTGGTGAGTGGACATTGCTCAGCGCAGCACTGGGAAGTCTTGGGTGGATACGTAACTGGGGTCCTGGAAACGCCTCTCCACGAGAAGCAGGCTGCTGACAAGCGCCGTGCTGAGCCCGGGCAGACTTAGTAACTCGGACAAATGGCCCAGCATCCCTGAGCTTCAGCTTCCTCATCTGAAACGTGAGGATGGAGACGACGGCACATCTCAGTGGGCTGGGAGGGCGAGGGGCGGGACGCTGGGCCCGGCTCCAGCACACAGCAGATGCCCCAGATGACAGCTGTGATGGATGTCACCAGGCCCTGGGTTAACAAGCCACCCAAGATTTGCAAAGCCGAGGTGGGTGGCAGAGACCCCCTGTCCCTGCTCTGGGCTGCCCTGAGTGTGAGTGTGGGCCTGGTGTCTGGAAGGGACCCGTGGGTATAGGAACAGATCAATTACAGCCCAGCCCAACTTTCCAAACTTTTCATCAAGAGTGTTTATTGCTTTGATAATGGATGTGGGGGCAGAGCCCAAAAGACCAAACAGCATAAAGAGAGAGGAGAGGGGGTGGGGCAGGGCTTCCGCAGGTGAATGAAGAAGAAAGGGAGGATCTTGACTTGGGTTTTTAGAGGATGCCCAAGGGAGGGGAGGCCTCCTGGGGGACGTTTGCTCCATGGCCTGAAGGAGGAGGACAGTGCCCTACAGCTTTGTGATTGAGAGCTGGGGCCGGACCAGAGGGCTCACCTGCCATTCGCCGGCTGTGGGACCTTGGGTAAAAAGCCAACCTCCCAATTACTCAGTCTCCCCCTCTGTAAAACGGGGGTGATGGAGATAATGACCCCTCCACCCCTCATAGAGTGGGCACGGGGATAAAAGCAGCGAGCTGGGAGCAGAGTCTGGCATGGTGGACTCTCTACTCGAATCTGATCAATAAATGAATGCCCGCCCACGTGCACCGAGCCCCAAATGCCTGCAGGCCCCTCCGCTTGTTGGAGCAGGCCTGTGGTTCAAGTCAGGTGTCTCCCCTTTCTCCATGCCCTCCCCTGCCACCCACCTTGTCCCAGGGGGAGGGGTCGCTGAGCGTTTAGCCTCACTTCGCTCACTGCTGGTGCCGGCCTGAGGTCCCTCCGTGAAGGTGGGGTGGCTGGGTGCTTTCTAAGCCTCTGCCTGTGGTCTCCTACTAACAGGCTGGGGAGAGACTTTAGGGGCCTGAAGTCCCCGGAGACCCCTGGCCTGGAGGAGACAGGCAGACAGGGACGGGGCCTCTTCCCCGGCAGGCCCTGCCCTGAGCACCTTCGGCCAGCCGATGCGGCTGGGCTCTGCCTGGGCAGGTCCCTCAGCCCCAGGTTGGCTCAGACCCACTGAGGGACTGCCGGTCCCATGGGCACTTAGCCTCTGCCCAGCCCCTCGACATCAATGGGCCGGGAGGGGGTCACACTGAGAGAGGTGGGGGTGCAAAGAGCTCAGGGACCATTTCGGCCCCTAGAAGGGAGTGAGTCCAGGCCTCTGTCTCTTCATTTGCCCAAGAGAACAGTGCCACCTCCCTGCCCCCAGGTGCCAAAAGTCTGAGAAATTGTGTCCTATCTTTGTGGCCCAGAGATCAATAATGTGTCTGCTATACAAGGGGACAAGGGCCAGGGGACAGGACTGCCAGACCAGCCCCAGAGCTCTGAGCCACCTTTCCGAACATTGACACCCAGGGGCTGTGCCGCCCTACAGGGGGCACTGTCCTTGTTCCCGGGCTGCGCTAGGGGACGAGACCAGTTAGTGCTGGTCTGTGAGGGTGTGGGTGCCTGGATGCAGAGATTGGCCTGGGAACCTCCTAGCTCAGCCCTCATCCCGGGGAAACAGAACCAGTAGGAGATCTAGGTTAAGAGATTTATTGCCAGGACTTGGTGATGGGCTGGCAAGACAAGACGGAGACCGGAAGGGCAGGCGGGCGGGAGGGCCCGAGGCTGCTGTCCACAGGTGGGACTTCTTCCCCATCTGGGAAGCCCAGCTCTGCCTGGGGCCTTCCGAGTGACAGCACCAGGCCCACCCAGAACATGGAGGACAGCCCCCTACTTCAAGTCAACGATATGGGCTGGAAGTACATCTACAAAGTACTGTCACAGCGACACTGAGATCCGCATTTGATCAGAGAACAGGCACCTTAGCCTCGCCAGGCTGACACTGACCATCTCTGTCTATGGACTCTAGCTCCTTCCAGCCAAGCACCCACTCTCAGCCGGTGGCCTCTGCTGGGCGTGGGGTGAGGTCGGCAGCCCTCCAGCTCTCCTGCAATGAATTCTCCCCTAGACCCCGGCTTGGCTTTTGTGTCCCTTGCTTGTGAAATCTTTATGAACCTGCCTGGCAAGCCCACGGGAGCACAGCTTGGTGTGGAGCCATCGGGCTGCTTGCTGCCCTCCTGGGGACCGGGCAGAGCTCTGAGCACAGGTTTGCTGAGTGCCTCTGTTCCTGGCCTCGTGGCTGTGCTCTGGGCTGGAGTCCCTGGTTAGGCAGTGGCTTGGGGCTCCAGGAAACCAGCCCCGTGCTTGTTTTGTTTCGATTGCACAACCCCGGTGCAGAAGGCCAGAGCGGACATCTGCTGCGTTGGCCGGCCCAGCACCCCCCCATTTCTGGCAAAAGCCCCCCAATTGCCTCATGGGGAATTCGCCCCATGTGTGCAGCCTGGGTATTGGGCTGTCAGTCCAGATGCGCTGTCCTTCCTCGCCAAGGGGATAGGACTGTGGCCCTGCCCCCTTCCAGCCTCCTTCCCTGAGGACAGGCACTCATTTCTCACCCTGGTGGCCAGTCCCTGAGGGTAGTCACAGAGTCCCCTCTCTCCAGGATGCCCTGGCTGTGTCCCTGCTGGGGCTGCCTGCTCTCCCCCTCTGTCTGGGGACGAAGCCCTTCTCTGCTCAAGGCAAACAGTCTGTTTCTGTTGCTCAGACCCGAGTGACTGAACTTGAATGTGAATCCTGGCTCTACCTAGATTCGCTGCGTGACCCTGGGCAAGATGGCCCCTCTCTGGGCCCCCGTTGCTCCACCTGCATGCCTCAGATGGCCTCCCGTGCTGACACTTCAGGACATCGTGGCTGCTTTGTTCATTGCAGCTGCCTGGGACTGTCGTGGACCAGCTGGGGCCTTTTCTGCCCTGACCTAGGGGTCCTGGGGACATGTGTGGTGGGGGAGGGGAGGTGGTGGCTGCCTCCTGCTGTGGGTAGTGGGGCCGTAAGGATCAAGGTACTCTGCACCAAGGCTGTGCTGACTCGACTTTGCACAGCTAAGCTGTTGCTTTAACAGGACAATGCCCACCTCTCCTTAAGCCGTTACACCTCAAGTTTTTGAGAATCTGGTGAAAGATTTGGATGCTCTCCCTGGACCAAAAACATCTCTCTATCCACATCTCTCCTCTCTCTTTATCACTCTCTCACACTTTAATGTAAAGTTTCAGGAGGAGGGCTAGGAACAGCCTTCAGACGCCTGTCCTGACAACCCTCAGGTGACCCGCCTCTGGGTTTAGAGGACAGATACCAGCTTTGACACACACATCAGTGGCCAGGCCCTATACCAGGTTCTTTATGAACATCAGCTCATCCACTGAAAGAGGAGAGCATTTGTGGTAGAGATTGCTATGTCTTCACCAAACTCTGGTTCATTATTTTCCCACTGGGAACACTGTTGGACTACATTTCCCAGTCTCCCTTGCAGTTAGACATGGCCACGTGGCTGTGCTCTGGCCAGTGGAATGTGAGCTGAAGTGATGTGCCTCCTCTCCTTCTAGCCTGGTCCATAAATTCCTTCCATGCAATCCTTCACTCTCTCTCTTTCCCTTTCCACAAGATTACTGCAGACGAGGATAAGGCCCTAGAAGATGATGGAGCCACAAGATGAAAGAGCCTGGGCCCCTGAGTGACTGTGTGGACCAGGACCCTGGTCCCCCTCACCCCCAGCCCAAAGTAGACTGTACCATGAGCAAGAAATAAACTTTTGCCCTAGCCAGTCAGGCTCAGTTGGCCGAGCATTGTCCTGTGCACTGAAAGGTCACCAGTTCAATTCCCAGTCATGGCACATACCCAGGTTGTAGGTTAGATCCCTGGTCAAGTTGCATGGTCCGGGTGCACGCAGGAGGTAATAGATCAATGTTTCTCTCCCACATCAATGTTTCTCCCCGCCCCCCACTTCCTCTCTCTCTAAAGAAAAAAAATCAATAAAAACATATTTTAAAATATTTTTGTTTGGGGGCTGTTTGTTATAGCCATTAGCCCATCCTAACTAAAATAACATTTTTATTAATATTACCCCCATCCAGGGGAGCTTCTTTTCATTCTAAAGGAATCCATCTTAAGTTTCCTTCAAAATAGCAAGCTCCCACTGCCTTTAGCCTGGGCTCCCCTGGCCCTGTGCCTGGTGCCACCTGAACCCAAGGCATCTTCTCCAGGACCCCGATTTACAGCCTCACCCCTCACCCCCAGGCCCCTCCACCCCAGCTTTCCTCATTGCATTATGTCTGTAGTCTGTGGCTTTCTTGTTCCATCCTGTCCCCCCATAATTATTTTGGCTGTTGTCTGGGGTCCAAAGACCAGGGTTCAGGGAGAGTGGCATCTGCTTTTCTTCCTGACAAATAGCTCCTTGACCGGGGTCTGGGGCTGGTTTGCTGCTGAATTTCCTCATGCCCAACAGAACATGAGCACACAGGGTTGCTTCTGAAATGCTCTGATCTTTGTAATTCTGTATGCGGGAGGCCCTGAGAGGGTTGTTCCCGGAATCCCATTTTCCTGGGGTACCTGGATTCCAGAGGGAGAAGCTGGCCTCGCCCCTACAGCTTTTTTTTTTTTTTAATCCTCACCTGAGGATATTTTTCTATTTATCTTCAGGTAGAGTGGGAGGGAGGGAGAGAGAGAGAGAGAAACATCGAAGTGAGAGGGACAGATTGACTGGTTGCCTCCCAAACCCGTGACTCACTGGTCCGCATACCTATGCTCTAACCACTGAGCCAAAACCGGCCAGGGCTGCCCCTATGGCTCTTTTCCTCAATGGGCTATAGCAAGGCTCCAGAAGGTAGGAGCTAGGAGCCCGGGCTGCCTCAGTCTGGTCCTGTTTCCCAACCACAAACCGTACCCTGGCCCTTGCTCCAGGGCCCTACATGCTGGGAGACTGAGAGGCAGGTCAAGCCCATTATATCCCCACTGTGGGCAGCCCCTTCCACCACTGTCCCTCAGAGGGAGGACTGACCCTCCCCTTTAAATAATTCAATTGGTCTCCAAACTACCTTTAGCCCTTTACAAACCCTTTCGCCCTCGGTTATCTTCATATATTAATAATAACAACAGTGTGTGCGCCAGGCCCCAGGCTAAGCCGTTTACAGCCTAGATCTTTCTGATCCCTGACACCATCTCTTGGAGATGGATGCTTTCATCATCCCCATTTTACAGAAAGTTGAAGTTCCTGGAGCCCCTCCCTAGCAGCCCCCAGGACCACCTGTGAAGGCAGAGGCTGGGTCTGGGCAGGTGGGTGTGTGTAGACAGGACTGCCTAGGACTGCTTTTACCATGGGCAGCAGTGGGAGAAAAGCTAGTGGGAGGAAGGAGATGGGCAAGCTCCTTCCTCAGGGGGCTCCAGGCAGCTCCCAGGCCACCCCCACTAGGGCCCTCCCCTCCTTTGCTCCTTTCTGTGTCCTTGACCTCTGCCCACACCACCAGCGCTCTGAGCCTATCCTGGAGCTCATCCCCGCTCCCTCTCCCGTTCCCACCATTGGAAGCATGGCTGTTTGGCTTTTCCCAAGCAGACCCAGCGAGCGATGCTTCTCCGAGTTGTGTGTTCACTTTGCAAAACAGCAGAAATTTATAGCCCAAGTAATTGATCACGGTGCTGCTGCCTCCCTCCATCTCGCTCGGTCTCCTAATTCCCTTCTCCCCGCTCTCCTTTCCCTTTTTTCTCAGCGCACCATCTGTGGTGTCAGAGAAAAAGAAGCCAAGAAGGGGGGGTTCTAGTCCCAGCTCTGCCAATTACGAGTCACATGAACCTCAGTTTCCCCATCCACAAAACAGAGATGCTAATAATACCTGCTCCTGAGTGTGCTGGGCCTTACGGATGCCAGGCCATGAGGAGCACACCTACAGTGTGACTTCAGTCCCCAGAGCAATCCTGTAAAATGGGTAGCTTTGGGGCCTACCGTCCAGGTGCGGACGCTGGGGCCGAGAGCTTGGGTCATTTGCGCAGGCTCACAGAGCTGGTGAACAGCAGCCCTGGAGCTTGAACCCACATCAGTTGTGCTGCAAAGCCCAAACCATTAGGCGACACTGCCTTCCTTTCCCCTCAGGGTCAATCAGAGCAGAGGTGATCCTTGCCAGGCCTTCCTGACCCTACTAACCTACGTTACTTTATCCGGGGCTAACTGTGGGGCAGGAACAGAGGCCCTTGAAATGAGGGAAGTGCTGTGATGACAAGAAAACTCCACAGTCATCTGCACCCTTCACTGTCTGGGAGCCTCTGGGGCCTCAGAGCTTGCCTGGGCCTCAGAGTCCTCCCTCCTCTCCTCCCAGAGAGCCTGTGTGAGCAGGCACCTCCCGCCTGCCAGGCCTCTACACCTGCCAGCCTCCTGGTGCCTCCAGGGAGACCCGCAGAACCTTCTGGAATGACCCACGAAAGGACTCTGAAGAGCACTTCATTGCCCTTCACACAGCAGATGAGGCGCCCAGGCCTGGGAGGGGTGACCCAGGTCCCCGTGAGCCCCCTCTGGACTCCCACTCCAGTGCTCACTGGGCTGGCGGCCATTCCTGCTTTCTGTTCAGTTCTGGGGGGAGAATATTTCCAGGGGGCGAGAGCTTGTCTTTTTCTCTTCCACGCCTCTCTCTTCCTTGTTCGCAGCCCAGCTTCCTCTCATGTCTCTCTCTGTCTCTGTGTCTGTCCTAGCCTCCAGCCCGCAGGTAAGGACTTGCTTCCCTCCCAAGCTGCTGCAAGGCCAAGTACAACTCCTCTCCCACTCCTTAGCCTCCAGGGCGCCTCTGCGAGCGGCACCCGGCTTCCTCCCTTCCCGGCGCAGTCCTGGGGGGCGCGGCTGGCTCCCCCTTGCTGGAGGGCCAGGACGCCGAGCCCCTGCGCCGCTGCTCCCGCCTGACTGGCGGAGATGACAGCCAGGCAGCAGCACACAGAACAAACAGAATTTTTTTTTACAACTAGAGGGGGAAGCACAGAGCTAAAAATAAAACGAAAAGATCAGTATCTGTCAGTCTGACAGCTGATTGGCTGCTCGGAGATGCATATAATTACCAGCAACTGGCGCTGGGTAGGCAAAGCCGGGAGAAACTGCTGAGACGAGGTTAGGATTTAACCTTTAAATTCTGGAACCACCGGAAGCCGAGGGGAGGACGACGGGCGTCGGTGCTAATGAGGCTGGGGGTGGGCGGCGGGCGGGGGGCGCCGAGGCCGGGGCAGGTCGGCGGGGCAGCTCCTCCGGGAAGCCCCGGAGCCCTCCGCCCGGCTGCCTCCCCCATCAGACCGGGAGTGCGTCTGATTGGGCGGCCTGGAGGCGGTGGTCTTTCTCCCCGCCCAGCTGGGGGGTGGTGTCTTTCGGGAAGTCGGGGTCTCACCCCGGAGTGAGTGAGGGGGCTGCCTAGGGCCCTGGGCCCCTCCCTGACTGGCCTCCTGGCAAGGCCCAGCCCTATCCCCACCCACATTCCTCCCCTTTCCCTGCCTGGTGTCCATTTTCCAACCCTCCTTCCTTTACCCAGAGTCACCCCATCCTGGCTGCTGCCCCACCTGGGGAGGACATCTTAGCACTTAAGGCTTGTCCTTGGTCCCCAGAAATAGAAGAAAAAAGGCAGGCCTGGAGGGATGTTGTGGTCTCACTAAGCCTCAGTTTCTTCATCTGTAAAATGGGGGAGATGATAATAGGCCGGCCTGATCGTGCGGCAGATCCCAGGGGTTCATTGGGCCCAGTCTTGGCATCTCGATTCTCTCATCTGAGCCAGGAGTCAGGAGATGCAGGCTCTGGTCCCATCTGTGAACTGGGAGCTAGAGCTCCTGCCCTCTGACCCCCCCTGGGGTTGGGGGGCAGGTGAGCCAGTGTAGGTGATGGTGCTCCATAAACTGTGATACTGGGGGAAGGGAGAGAGAACTTCTTGCAGCGCCTTGAACCCACCACTTTCTCCCTTCCAGGCCTTTGCCCAGGCTGTGGCCTCTGCCTGGAACTCCTTTCCTTCCTCTTCCTCTCGCCCTTCCCCTCAGTGCCTCTTCCTCTGGGAAGCCCTCCCTGATGCTCCAGCAGCTCCTCTCCTGCTGCCCCTGGGTGTCTCATGTCATGATCAGACCCTGATCGTCTGCCTCACACACAGGACTGTGAGCCCTGTGTAGGCAGGAACCACGTGGCTGGCCCCAGAGCGCCTCGGGGAGTGAGACCGGCATCCAGATGCCCAGTGTGCGGCCTGCCCTGTGGCCTTGGGAGCCTGACGGAGGCAGAACCATGCTGCCCAGGCTTCAGGCAAGCAGCAGCCTTGGTTGGCGGGGAGCTATCTTTCCCCAGTGCCTCAGTGGGCCCCAAGTGCCTGAGGAACACCTGGCCCTGCCCTCTGAGCGCTGACATTTTGAGGTGACACTCAAGGGAAGCTACCCCTTAAGTGCCTCCTGTGGAGAGAGGAGAATGCCACCTTAATGGCAAGTCCTCGCCTTTGCTGCTCCCTCCTCAGAAAGTTTCAGTTTGCCTGCCCAGCCCTGGCCTTTCCCTGTGCTCCGTGGGTGGTGGGTGGCGCTACCACTGGGTGGTAGGACCTAGAAGGTTGTTGTGGGGACTCACTGAATCCCCACAATAACCCCATGGAGACAGTGCTGCTGTTACCCACATCTCTTTGATTATCCACATTTTGCAGAGGAGGAAACTGAGGCACAGAGAGGTTAAGCAACATGGCAGAGCCTGGATCCCCCCGGTGCCCAGTCTCCTGGGGCCAGGCCCAGCAGCCATGCCTCTGAGAAGGGTAAAAGGGAGGTGCAGGGAAGGGAGATGTTTCTGGAACAGCTCCCGTGAGACCTTCCAGGCAGGCACATCGGCACAGACAGTCTTGAGGATGCTTTGTGTGTGGTGTGCAAAGGAGGTCCCCTTTGGTGTTTCTGAGGGATCAGGAAGATTTAAACTGCTTTCCACTGATGTTGGGATGTCAGACTGGTGTTTCTTTTGAACGTGACATGGGGATGAGACTGGGCCCCAAGGCAGCCCAGTTTTATTCAGGTTACAGAAATAAGAATAGCAACAGCAGCAACAAAAGCAGTTCTCAGTGACTGAGCATTTACCAGGTGCTCAGTGCTGGGCTCTGCCTTGACTTGGATGCACACTCTGAGCCCTCAACATCAGCCTGAGAGAGATTATTCTCATCCCTGTGTTACTTCCTTTTAGCTGGTATCTGAATCTGTTAGTCTCCATATTCGCTGTCTCCCCTGTTAGGTAGTGAGTTGGGTGAAGGCCCCAGTCCCGTCTCTCCCATTCATTGCTGAGTCCCTGGCACCCAGCACCAGCTCTACAGGAAGCAGCTGGACAATAAAGCTTTGCTGGACACATTTCAGATGAAGAGACTGAGGGTCAGAGAGGTCACACAGCTTGCCAGGGGGTAGCCCCAGGTTTCTGTGGCTCCAGAGCCCGCCTGGATTCTAATCACCACCTCACACAGAGACCCTTTCTGAGACCCCCCCCTCAAGAAAGCCACAGAGCATGAATTCCCCCACCCACCACCCACTGTTCTCAGGCTTTGTACTAAAACCCAGGAGGCTTCTGAACTGAATCTGCTCCCTCCCGACCTTTTCCTGGCTTACTCGAGAATAAAATGCAAGTTGGCCAGAGTTGGCTCAGTCTTGGGGACGTTGCACTCTTCTGGAGTTACCTGGGTTTTGTGTGACCTGATTCAGAGACATCTTTGAAGTGGATATGATTTTACTATGTGATTTCCGGCCTGGTTCATTCATATTTGCAGTTGATCACTGTTTCTTATCTCTGTGATGGAATCTCTGGTTCTGGGGGTTTAAGCAAATGTCTCAGAGAGGCTCAAATGTCTTACAAACCCAAGAGGCTGATGGTTAAGAGCTTGAGTCAACCACTCAGTGACCTTGGGAACCTCATTTGACCTCTCCGAGCCTTAGCTTTCTCATCTGTAAAATGGGGACATGCAGGGGAGTACCCATCTTGATGCCTAGTGGTAGACAAGGAGAAAGAGATCAAGCTTTCTCTTTAAAAAACTCTCATTTTCCACAAATCATGTATGATTCTTATCCTTATGCTGTAAGAAATGTTGTTTGTTTAAAAAAATCAGAACCCCGAACAGTACCTGAGCGCCGGCTGCACGCCCAGCATTGCATTTGGCCCTTGGAAGCCCGGATTTTGAGACCCCACTCATGGGTGTGGCCTGTGCTAAACTCTTCACCTGTTGGGTTGTCCTCACGGCAACCCCAAGGTGCAAGTGACTGCGATCGCCATTTTCCAGGCAAGGAAAACGAGCCACAGAGGGGACGGAATTTGCTCAGTGTTCCACAGTGAGAAGCTAATGAGCCTGGCTTTGCACCTGGGCGCTCTGTTCCGCTGAGGAACAGGCTGGAGGCCTGCTTCAGCAGGGGCTCGGCTTGGAGTGGGAGACACACATGGGGACTTCGAGTCGGTCCCTGCCCTGGGAGAGGACACATCAACAGACTGGTGAAAACATGTGGTGTAACGGGGGACACCCAAGGCTCCGTAACTGATCCATCCCATGAAGAATTGCTGAAAAGACCCCCACAGGACCTTGCTTTTAAAAAGTGCCCTAGTTTTTGCATCTATATCAGAGTTGTAGGCTCTTTGCTGTGACTGATGGATGGATGGATGGATGGTGCATTTTTTTATAGCTCAAAATGGACTCCCTTTGGGTTGTATTTGAAACCCAGTTGCCTTGTCCTTCTCTGCGTTGCTCTAGTCCATGGTCAAGGGGCCTCCGACCCAGGATCTCCAGCTCCTGCTACTCAGACACATGAGAACCATTTCTAAGAAGCAACTGTGCCTCTCTCCCCCAACCCCGAGCCCAAAGGCGACTTCAAGTCCTGGATGGGAGGGCGTCTTTCCGTGGTCATGAGCTCAGGGACCCTCACCACCACCAAGATGTCTCTGGAGGGAGGAGGCATGTCCAGGCGAGGGGCTGTGAGATGAAGGTGTCAGCTGACTTCAGCTGGCTGCATCCATCGGACTTCAGAGCCCTGGCCCTTGACCTCTGAGCTCTCCTCACCAGAACCTCCCAGGCCTCAAACCCCCTGAGGCTGTGGGGTGCAGGTAGGAGGGATGGAGGGGAGGGCTCTGCCTGGAAGGAGCAAGAGGACCACCTCCCGGGCCCACACGCACACTCGGACACACCCAAGGTGGAAGGAAGGTGCAGAGCCCAGTGAGCCGCCGAGAGGCCCACGCCCATCTTGTTGCAGGTTTGCACAAGCGATTCCGGTTGTCTGTAGCTGGCTTCCTCCAGGCTCCCCGGAAAACCTGCAGACAAGAGCCTGCACGCCGTCCTCAAGTCAGCTCTGGTGGAGAACGTGGCGTGAGGAGCCTCTGCGAAGACCTGGGATGTGGGCTCCGCTGCCTCTGCACCCCGGCACCCGTGGGGCTGGGTGGGTGCGGGGACGCACTCGCTTCGTCTTAGAGAAAACATAAGACAGCAGGTGCCCCTCCTGAAACACAACTGAGACAAATGCCCGCCCTTCTGTAGCTCCTCTGTAGCTCCAGTTTCTAAGCGAATTCCTCTGCACACTCCCACCAGCGAAGTCCCTCCTGCTGTTACTGGCCCCGAGGCCCGTGTTTGCCCAGGAAGCTAACTGCGTCTGGTGAGTAATAGAATCCTTCCCATTTGGGCTTGATCAAGGGCAATGATGATGCCTGCTCAGCTCAGCCCCACAGAGTCCACATGGTCACAGGGGATTGACACATCCCACCCAGAGCAAAGGAGCGCGGTGTTGTGTGCAGGCCGTGGAGGCCTGGCCCTCACTGACGGCGCAGTGACCGTCTGGCTGTAAATGGCAGGGATTCACCCCAGAGAGCCTTTGAGGGTCCCCCAGGGAACCCTGATTGGGAACCTCTGGGTTAAGCCAGTTGGGATGGGGTGCAGCTCTTTGAAAGTCCACTTCCCCATCAAGGAAGTCCTCATGCCGCGGGAGGTCCCGGGGGATCTCTGTGGTTGTGGGGTCTGCCTGGCTGTGCCAGTGACCGGCTGTGTGACCATGGGTAGGTGGCTTCCCCTCTCTGAACCTCTGGGTTCCACTGCCTCCCTCCTGGGTTGTGAGTGCTCTGTAAGGACTTGGCGTCTTGACTGTTGTCACTACCTCTTGTTCAGAACTCCTGACTTCCCACCCTATGGTGCCCTGATCATCTCACTGGGTTTCTGTGATGAATGGGGGTGCGGAGATGTAGGGTGCACACAGAACCCCTCTGAGAAGCTGTCTATGATGAGACAGAGAGCCTGGAAGGGGAGCGAGGAGAGCAGGCATGCTAGCCCATTGGGGGACAGGCTGGGAGCACCTGGGTGCATCTGAGCACCCCCCACCTTTAATGTGCCTCGAATCCGCTGGGGATCTTGTTCAAATGCAGATTCTGATGCAGAGGCCTGGGCAGGGGCTCCCAGGTGAGGCAGATGCTGGCCAGTGGGGCTACACTCTGAGTATTGAGGTGCCCACAGCAGAACCTCTGGCCCAAGCGAGGAGGGCAGGCCGCTTGGTGTCTGGAAGTGACGGCTCCAGACTGGCCGAGAGCCCCTGGAAAAGACGAAGCAACATGAGGGTAAAATTATGTTTTCAACAAAAGAAAAGACCTCTGCCTCCTAGCTCGTGGAAATATCCCTGTTCCCACCCCCGCAGAGCCCCAGGGGCCCGAAAGAATGTAGTTTTCTGAGCACAACCTTCCCTCGCTGGAGGGGGTGGATTCACTCTCTCAAAGTTGCCTGTAAAATGAATTTTTCTATATCGAATGCTATTTTCCGGTGGTTCGTGTTTTAAGACCATGGTTGCATCCCCACCAAGAAATAGCCACCTCTGAGGCACTGGCATTGAGGGTGAGGGGTGGAGAGGTCAAGGGTACCCATGCCCATGTATTGTGGGCTGTGGAGCTGAGGAGAGCTGGAGCTAGAGTTTGGGAACCAAAATCGGAATCCCAGATGGCCCCCAAGTAGACCGAGGTTCACAGCCAGACACTGGCCCAGACCCCTGCCCTATACCACTGATTGTAAGACTGGTGGGACCAGCCCTGGCCAGTTTGGCTCAGCGGTTAGAGCGTCGGCCTGCGGTCCAGAGAGACCCGGGTTCGGTTCCCGCTAAGGGCACGTACCTCGGTTGCAGTTTGTCCCCGGCCCTGGTTGGTCGTGCGGGTGGCAGCCACTCGATGTGTCACTTTCACATCGATGTTTCTCTCTCTCTCTCTCTTCCTCTCTCTCCCTCCCACTCTATCTGAACAAAAAAAAATGAAAAAATGTCCTCGGGTGAGGATAAAAACTGGTGGGACCAGAGGGGACCCAGGGCAAACCCAGCCCATCCGATGGAAAAGGAGCTCAGAGAGATGGTCGGTCTTGTATAAAATGCCACGGGCCACAAAGAATAGTTGGCTGGCTGGCAGTGGCTCTGAGTTTGCATCAGCCACGATCCGGAACGTGCTCAGGGGTCCTGCTGCTGTCGCAGTTTGGCTGTGGGGTTCCAGGGTTCCAGAGAGACTGCTGAGAAGTGCTGGCTCAGGAGAGGGCTGGGTCCCGGCCCAGGGGGTCTGCTGGACATGCCAGGGAGCCCTGGGAGTCTCGAATAAGAGACTAACATCCACAGTCTGCCCACCCTTTTCTTATTTTTAATCCTCAACCGAGGATATTTTCCCATTTATTTTCAGACACAGTGAGAGGGAGAGAGAAAGAGAGAGAGAGAAACATCAATGTGAGAGAGACACATTGATCGGTTGCCCTCCGCACGACCCCGACCAGGGCTGAGGATCAAACTGCAACCGAGGTACATGGCCTTGACCGGAATCGAACCTGGGACTCTTTGGTCCATGGGCCAACATTCTAACCGCTGAGCCAAACCGGCCAGGGCCACGGTCTGCCCACCCTTGACGGACCATTGCTTTTCTGACCGTATTCTGGGATCTGGATGCCAAGGAACACACTTTGGGAGCCAGGCAATGAAAGGCCCTCATAACCCAAAGTTCTCTCTGTTCCTGTGTTAGTTACCTAATTAGTGATTAGTTACCTGCATAACAAATGCCCCGAACGCAGTGGCTTCAAACAATAAGCATTTATTATCTCACAGTTGCGTGGGAAGGGATTTCGGAAGTGCATGAGTGGCTGGTTCCAGCTTGTGGTCTCTTTTGAAGTGTCAGTCACGATGTCAGCTGGGCTGCAGCCATCGGGCTGGAGGATGGTCTTCCAAGAAGGCACACCCCCAGGGCTGGCAAGGCAGTGCTGGCTGTTGGCAGGAGGCCTGGGCTCCTTGCCACGTGGACTTCTCTGTAGGGCTGCTTGAGTTTCTTCACAAGATGGCAGCTGGCTTCCCCCAGAGGGAGTGATGCAGGAAATCCAGCCTCAAGCCGCAGTGTCTTTTATGACCTAGCCTTGGGCGGCACATGCGGTCATCTCCGCTATGTCCTATTGTCACACAGGGCATTCCTATTCGTTGTGGGAGGTGCCCACAGAGATGTGAATACCAGGAAGTGGGAGTCGTGTGGGGACTGTCTAGCAGATGGCCTACCGTGAAAACTATCACTTCAGTACAAGGACAGGTAACTTGCCTCATTCACACAGCTGGTTTCTTACCATTTAGTGCCTGTGAGTAACTTTGAGAAGTGAACCTGCTAACCTGAGAGGTGAAGGGCGGAGGAGGAGACCAGGAGTTTATCGGCCACGCCAAGCTCTGGTGAACAGCAAGAACAATAGTCTGGCTTCTTCTGTGGCACGCTCACCTGGGCCGGGTGCCTCGTGGGCATCGTGGCGCTGTGCCATCCCTGTCCCCAAGCAGTAGGTTCTATCAATATTTCCAAGCTAGGCCGCTCAAGTCTATGAAACACATAAAATGAGAGTGCGTGTGTGTGCGTGCGTGCATGTGTGTGCGACTGTGCGTGCATGTGTGTGTGTGTGCATGCGTGTGCATGTGTGTGTGTGCGTGTGTGTGATGACAGCTATAGCAACACAAGCTGCTCTGCCTTCTGGAAGTTCAGAGACAAAATCGGTGACTCGGGTGAACCCACGTGGAAAAGACTGGCGTGGAGAGTAAACAGGATGGATAAATGCCAAAGATAAACAAATAATAAATAGGTGAGATCAAATATTTATTTCGTGTACATTAACAAAATGAGGAGCCAGGTGAGCCAGGGAACCCCCGCTTTGCCGCAGCCGCATTGCTGCGACGCCGTGGCCGTGAGGCCTTGGGTGACAGCGTGCAACTGGGCGCCCGGAACACCGCATCCCAGCCTGCCCATGTCTGTCAGCTGTGTGAGCCAGGCAGGTGACTTCATGGTCCTGTTTCCCGTCTGTACAATGGAAGGATAATGGCGAACTCCTCCAGCTGTCATGAGGGTTCACGGGGCCAATCCCTGGCCCAATCTAAGGGTTCTGGAATGCATTACCACTGCAAAGCTGGTGGCCGGTCACCGAGGTGGGGCACCCGGGTTTAAGGAAGGCTTATAGAAACTCCGCTGCCTGGAGGGAGCCTTGCTGTGTAACCAGGAGTGGACCCAGAGCCACAAAATAGACCTTAGCTGTGGCGGGGCCTCCTACAGGGGTCACCCCAGCAGGCTGGAGGAACTTGGCCCCTCCTTCCTGGGAGCACATGCAGGCAAGGAGCTGGCCCAGCCCCTTCCTGTCCTGTCAGGGCACGATTTCAACAGAGGGAGTGTCCTGGGCATGTTTTCCCCTTGGAAGTCTCAACCCGAAGAGCAGGACTTGGGGACCTCTGGCTAAATTTGCTGTCACAACAAACAGACCAGGCATAGAGACTCTCAGAAAACAAGACAGCCCTGGTCGGTGTGGCTCAGTGGTTGGAGTGTAGGCCCACGCACCGAAGGGTCGCGTGTTTGATTCTGGATCAAGGGCATGTACCTGGGTTGCAGGTTTGATCCTGGCCCTGGTCAGGGCGCGTGTGGGAGGAAATCAATTGATATGATTCTCTCACATCGATGTTTCTCTCTCTCTCTCTCTCTCTCTCTCTCTCTCTCTCTCTCTCTCTCTCTCTCTCTCTCTCCCCTTCCACTCTTTCTAAAAATCAATGTAAAAAATATCCTCGGGTGAGGATTAACAAAAAACATTTAAAACAAAAAAAGAAAACAAGACAAGCACTGGTTCCCGATCCTGCAGCCTGGGCCTGGGCAGATGGAGGTGGTCTTTGGGTCAGGCTGGCCTCTGGGAGCATGTGCCTCCACCTTCCTGTGCCTCAGTTTCCCCAGCCCTCTGGGCTTGCCTGCTGTCCTCAGTCTGTTCTGAGAAGCCTGGGCTGGCCATGTGGACACGGAGCCCACGTGGGAGTGCACGGCCGCCCCTTCCTCTCCAACCTGGGCAGCTTCGTTTTCTTCTCTTTGGTATGTTGGTGTTCTGAGTTTCATTTACAAGAAGAAAAGGCAACTTGTCCACTGGGAAAACGATCGTTTAGAACGTTTCCCTCCAATTTACTTTGTCCCTGGCTCGGTCCTTCCAGCTCTCAAGGCACAGAGGTGTTGGCTGCCTCCACCAGCTGGGTTTGGTGACTGCCCATCTCCAAACCCTTCTTGGTTTTCTGGACTTGAATCTCTGATTCTTTGGGTCTCTGCCTCCTGAGGACACCTGAGGCCTCATGAGAGGTGGGGAGAGGAAGGGGACTTTGGTTGGGAGTTCCTCAGACATTTTGGGGTGTCCTCTGTGGGTGCCAAGATCACAGGCGTGCTGGCCCCTCTCTGGACACGTGCTGCGGGCAGCTCGGAGGCATGCTCCTTAGCCCCTGTGCCAGAGGCAGCTGCGCTGTGGCCGGTCCGTGCGGCCAGCCCGCCTTCAGGGGAAGCCTGGGCCAGCGCTGCTGCGTCTGGGTCCCAGTTTCACCTGTGAAGTGAGGCGGCTGTAGGCCTGGATGATCTCTCAGCCCCTCTCAGCTTCAACACTGATTGCTGCCTTCACTGAGTTCCAGCTGTCTCCGGGGTGGTGTCTGGGTGTGGGAGGGGTGGACCCCATCCTGGGAGGAGGAGCCAACCTGAGCCTGCACCCTCTGGCTGGCCAGGGGATGGCAAGGCTCAGTGTGCCTACCCCCCACCCCAGCTCCAGGAGAGCCCGGTGCCAGGCCCAGCTGCCAGGCTGCTATTTGAAATGTCTCCTGTTGGTGGCACTTTGGCGTGGTTCAGGTGTTCTGGCCTTAAAGTATATTGGTTTGTACGTGAAAACGTGCTATTTCCCTCTGTCGAGGTTCTGTTCTTCACTCAAGGAAATCTCAATGTCTAGAGCTGGACTTGACCATTTTATTCCCCAGGGAAAACCCTTCCATGGCTCCTTACTGCCCTAAGAAGACAGTCCAAGCTCGAGAGTGGCCCCAAGGCCTTCTGGGGCCTGGCACAGGGCAAGCTGTCCCACCTGGGAACTCTCCACCCCTCCTCCAGACACACAGATCGGAATGTACCAACTTCTCTCTTCCGTCTAGAGCCTGAAGCTTGCAGCATCTTCTGCCTGGAACACTCGCCCTCTCTTTAATGGCTCCCTAAATGTCACTTCCTCCAGGGAGCCCTCCCTGCCTAAATGAGCCACTTTAGTGCACACTGAGGCTCACCCTGTACTTCTCCTTTGTAGCACTCCTCATTGAAAGATCTGAAACCGCCCGCTTATCTGATTTTCCCACCCCAACACGGGGTCCGTGAGGGCCTGCTGCCAGGCGCGGTGCCCAGAACCCAGAGGGAGCTCTGGAAGTGTCTGCTGAGTGACTCCATGGCTGGAGACCGTGAGCCTGACAGACAGCCTGTTGACCCGGTTGGTAACCTGGGCCCAGCCAGGGCTGCGGGAGTTCCGAGCCTGGGAGCCCTGGCGCTGCGGCCCAGCCCATCCTCCGCCTGGAGCTGAGCTGGAAGGAGGGAAGGGGTTAAGTGTTTCTGGCGGCCTGGAGCTGTGTCTGCCGCAGTTCCCCCTTCCGGGGCCGCAGCATCGAGGTTGGCCAGGAATGTTTGCGATGAAGAGCTAGGAGGAGGGCGGGCTGGTGGGAGCGGGGCCTGTGGAGGCTGGCTGGGCCAGGCTCCCCAGTTGAGCAATCGCCCAGGCCCAGCCGGTTCCTGTAACTCCTGCCCCTCCTGCCTTTTCCCGCCCTGCCAGCTTCCTCCACCCACCGCCTGCCCGGCAGTGGGGGCCGCCTGTACTCTAGGGGAGGGAGGCAGAGGGACTGAGGCCCAGAGGGCCTGGAGGCTAGGGGTGAAAGGGAGGGGCTTCCAAGGAGAGACAGAGAAGGAATGCAGTCAGCTCAGCCACCTCGGTCCAGAGAGGGCAGGGCCTTTGCCCATGGTCACACAGCAAAGCACCACCAACTGGGCCACGCCCTGGATTCAGCCTTTTTGGTTCCGTGGCACCAGGCTGCAAGTCAGCACAGCTGGGTGGGAAGCTCTGAATCCCAGGGACCCTCTCCCAACTGAAGGCAACCCCCCAGCTCTGGCCTGGCTCTTCACTCAAGCCCCGGGGTCTCAGAGAGGATGGTGGCTCTCTCTCATCGGGCTGGGGGCACACTCTCGCCATCACCTCCCCAGCACTGCCCACTGCCTAGCCCGTCCTGGGCACACCGGTCACCTCCGCTCCTCGCCTCCCGGGGTGCAGAGTGCATGCATGAGGGCCAAGCTTGACTGGTTCTCCGAAGCCCTTTCCTTCCTGCCTCCAGTTCCCTTCAGGGAAGGACCTTCATGGCGGCTGAATATTCCACTGAGCTCAGGCGCAAGTTTCTTCCTCACACACCTGACTTTGCAGGATGAGCTCTGTCTGCTGACAGAATTTGCAAGTGACCTCTAGGGAGGTGGTGTCTGCAGTCATTCAGTGATTCAAATCCCTGCCCCGCCACCTTCAGGCTTCGAGGCCGTGGCACCTCTCTCTGGGCCTGTTTCCTCATCTGGAAAGTGGAGCTCAGAGGGAGGGTGGGTGGAGTGCGCAGCCCTGTCTGGTTCTGCCAAGGCTCTGGGTCCCTTGTCTGTCCTGGTACCACGGACGTTCTGTCCGTTTGGGGCTGTCCTGGTGTCATGCTATCTGGGCCTTGAGCTTGGCCTAAGCTGCCAGGGGATGATGGGTTCGGCAACCCTCAGAGGTGCCGCCTTGACCACATCTGGCTGGAGTCAGCAGTGAAAGTCCTGGGACCCCACATCCCTGGAGGGTGGGGTAGGTGTCCCTTGTGAGCTAGAGGGGCCTGTGAGAACCAACACCCCATTTATAGCTAAGGAGGCTTGTAGGAGGAGTGACTTGCCCTACAAGAGGGATTTTAACCTGGAAAACCACACCAGTAACTGGGAGTTTTCCCTCCCACACTCTGCCACCGTGGATTGAGTCCTTACTGTGTGCCAGCAGTGACAGACCTACTTTCATCCAACATGCCTAAGAGGGAGGTATCCGTATTCCACCCCCCAAAACAGAGAGGTTGATGTACTTGCCCAAGGTCACACAGCTTGTACAGAGCAGAACTCAGGCCACTTGCCATCAGCGCCTGTGCTCTTGGCCAATCTCTTCGCACCTGGCTTGGGATCCAGGCTCTGTATAGAGGGGCTGGGTCACCTTGGGTTAGTGGCTTAAGTCCCAGAACCACGAAGTGAAGGGAAAATCTCCAGTACCCACGGTGGGTGGGAGAGGCTCCTGGCCAAGTTATCACTAGCACTACGGGTGAGGGGGACTCAGAGGGGCCCAGCCTCTCCCTCTGCGGCACACAGTGGGCTGAGCCAGGACCCAGGCCCAGGGTGATGCCTCCTTGTCCCCTGGCTTCCTGTCTGTGGCTTCACCAAGGCGGTGGCAGGAAAGGACCCCCACAGCTGGCTGGGCTCCAGCGGACAGATGGACAGATGATGGCTGCCCCCTCCCCGGGCCTGCGGGCGGCTTGGCTTGCCACCTCCTCCCGAGCAGGTTTCCTTTAAGAAACCAGAAGATTGATTTCCTGGCCGGCTCTGCGCCGAGGAGCCCGTCCAAACGGTTTGCATGTCTGCATTTTTTACTGCTCCGTTTAATATGTATGCAAATGCCGCCGGCTGCGCCCGCCTCGCCAGCCGCACAGTCACACGCGGCGCCCCATTAAAGCGGCTGTCCGGGCGCGCGCCTCATTCGAGGCGACGGCGGAGGCCTGATAGATGGGGTGCGGGGACGGAGACAAATGACGGGCTTTTGTAATTTCTTTCTCTTTTGGGGGGAGGGAGGGAAGAGGGGCTCAAGACTGGAAACAGCAGAGGAGATTTAAATATATGCAAAATTGTTTGTGGATTTGGGGGGTGGGTGTAGAAACCTGAACCGGGAGGAGAGGATTCAGTGTTTTCCTCCGTGGGAGTCAGGCTGAGGCTGGAGGGGGAGCTGGAGCCCCCACAGTCACCTTCTGGCGGAGCCGGCTCTGCCCTGCCACGCAGGCGCCGTCCTGGGGGAGCTCGCTCGGCGCAGAGAACCGGAAAGTGCTGCTTGATCTTCAGCCGGTTTGCTGGGGAGGCCGCTGTCTGCGAGCTTTACCCATCCCACCCACCCCTTTCTTTTCTTGGGCTTCCAGGGCTTGTAACTTTATAGGTATGTTGTCATTTAACTCTCACCCGAGCCCTGTGAGGTGCATCACACCCACTGTACAGATAGGGAAACTGAGGCTCCCGGGAGAGAAGTCCCTTGGGGAGGGTTGTAGGAGTGGGTTAGGGTGGTTAGGACTCCCAGAGCCCTAACCTTGACCCCAGCAGCCCCTAGCTCTCTCTTGCTCTGTGGGGTTTGCTCTCAGCCATCGGGGTTGGGGTGGGTGTGGACGCCCTCATACTCCTCGTCCTCCCTGTCCCCAGGGTCCTACCTGCTCCCAGCTGCCTGGTGACACAAGCCCACATCACACTGAGCCTGAGGACTGAATGTCAAATTTTCCAAATATTGTGTAAGCCTAGAATTCAAAGTGTGAGCACTAAAGGAAGGTTTCCTAATCCCTCAGGATTTTAGGCAACATGGCAGCTGGGGGGCAGCCTGGAGGGTCGTGTGAAGAGGGACCATTTCACAGAGGAGGCTCCAGCCTAAAGAGAGGGCTCAGACCCACTGGAGAGCGGAGTTCCGTGCGTGTGTGTGCACGCACACCTGTCTGTTTGTGCGGTGTGTCCATGTGTGTCGGTGTGAGGGGGATTGTGTGTGTGCACACGTGTTCAGTATGCACAGTTGTGTGTCCGTGTGACAGCATCTGAGAACCCTTGTCCTTGGCCGGCAGCAGTTGGAGTTGGGACTTTCCTGTGGGTTCCTTCTCCCCGCGGGTTAGGCTTCCTTCTCCGGACTGCCTGTTGCCTCCCTGTCCCCCCAGCTTACCCATCAGGCAGCTGGGAGGAGGGGAGGAAGGGAGGCTCCCCAGAGGCTGAGGCACCCAGAAAAGTCTACATGGCTGAGGACTGGAGTACTGGGGGATGTGTGCAAGCCTGGGGTTCTGGGCAGGAAACAGGGGCGAACAACTTTCTCAGGAAGCTCTCCATGTGTGCGCGTGTGCGTGACAATCCAGAATTTCAGATGGCGATTCACTTAAAGTGCTGTCCACCTGGATGGGAAAATAGCTCTCATCACCCAAACATCTTCGGGGTGAAGGGGACATCCTTTATGTCTGACTGAGCTCCTCTGGAACAGACTGGGCTTCAGGGGCTGCTCTTTCCAAAATGGCCCTCCTGACCACCGGCCAGGGGGAGGCTTCTATGCTGGGTGGGGGGGTCATCAGCCACACGAAGACCAACCCGGGAGATGCCAGGGGGCTTCCAGAGCCCTGGTGGGGGTGTAGAGGGTGTGCATACATGAGAGAGTGTGTATGAGAGTGAAGGTGTGTGTGAGACTGAGGGTGTGTACACATAGGGTGTGTGTGCCTGTGACTGCTGGGTGCACACGTGAGTGAGTGGGGGGTGCCTGTGTGTGTCAGGCTGGTGGATGGGGACACGAAGAATGAGGCTCTGCCACATGTATCTCTGAGTTGCCTTCACAAAGCATCAGACTTGGGTGGAACCTCTGGGATCCTGTGTCCCCTCCCTCCCCGCTCAGGAGATGGCAGCAGGGACCCCCCCACCTCCTTGCCTCAATGTCCTTGTTGAACCCCCTCTTTCTGTCATCTCTCTGCAAACCCCTGGCTCCACAAATCCCGCTGCTCTACCTGGGAACCCCGCCTCCCCCAAGCAGCCAGGATGGCTCTGAAACCGGCACCTCCCAGAGTACCTCCCACTGAGGCCTGGAAGGTCCCATGTGACCCACTGGCCCTCAGATCCACTCTGACCTTGCCCTCACCCCTCCTCCCTCTCCCCCCCTTCTCTCTCTCAAGTTCGCCAGCCCTGGGGTCCCATGAGCCATCTCTGCTGGAGTTTCCCCCAGGCATCCTCCCTGCCCACCCACCTCCCACTCGCTCCCTGCTCACGTCCTCCCCTGCCTGGCCACCTCTCACATCCCATCTGGCTGCTTGTTTCGTGAGCCCATGAGAACCTAGAAAATGGGGGTGCTCAGTAAATTTCTGATGTCTGTGAACATCTGGAGCCCCCACCCTCAGGCCAAGCACCTTCGACCAGGGGCAGGTCCTCACTGAAGGGGGGCTCGTTCACCCTGACTCAACCAGACAGTGACCCCGAGTCTTAAGTCCTCCCTTAACTCACCTACGTCTTGGGTCAGTCCACCCTTCTTCCAGGTCTCCTCGGAGGGTCCCCTTCCCCAGGCTGGTCCCACCCACAGCCACAATACCAATAGTGCTCACAGCGATCGTCACCTGTCACCTGTTTGCATCACCGCATCAAGAAAGTTCTTTCACTGAGGACCATTTGGAAGGGACATCAACACTGCCCCTCTCTGAAGGGCCCCTCTGAATCATCCTGAAAAGCCAGCCCTGCCACCTTTTATCGTGAAGCCCAGAGGCCTACGGGTGGAGAGCCTGGGAATTGGGGGGAGCGTGGGTGTCCCCCAGAAGGAACTGTTTGTGCAATTGCTCTTCAGTGCCCGTCTTCTGCTGCCGGAGGCCAGGGCCTCCCTCAACCCGCTGAGCGCATAGTAGTCACTCAGCGAGGAGCTGTTAAAATAGACACGTGAGAGGATGGAGGACTCAATGGATGCTTGGCTTGGCAAAGCATCTCTGGGCCCCGTGGACCCTGTGGGGTCTGCACCCTCACTCCCCAGCTGGTTAGGGGGCTGCCGTGTGTGGACCAGCTGATTCAGGCACTAACCCTGGGCAAGGGGCCACTGTGGCTCTTGCTGATTTTGCTGATGGGGCTGAAAATGCACCCCCCTACATGACCCGCCATTACTCATGGTTGGCATTTATCCCCAAGCAAGGGGTGACCCGCGGGGCAGCCGCGAGCTCCGTGTGTGTGCGCGGAGGAGGGGTGGCCGGAGGCCGGGCAGCGAGGGGGTGCAGCAGGGATTGTGAGCAGCTGCTCTGAGTGCGGTGACCACATTTTTCTGAGCTGAAAAATTAGGACACAGGCTGTAGCTGAGGCTTTTCTCAGATGTGTTCATTTAACGAGTGGGAAAATCTTACAAAGGTATGAAAGTTAAGGCATATTTAGCGTGTAGGTAATGGATGGTCTTTGTTGAAAAGAATCTGAGTTTCCCAAATCAGGGAGATTCTGGAAATTAATGATTCAGTGTAACGAATATTTTGGGGGGCAATGGGGTCAACGCTGTCCTTGGTGCTTGCACTATAATGGGGAGCGAAACAAGCGAGATCCTGGCCTCAGAGAGCTCACGTGGGAGCCTGGCATTCCTCACATGCTGTCACAATTCAGAGCACCCCTGAGAAGTGCTCTGGGGGTGTACAGGGCCATGAGGGCCAGGGGCTCCCATGTAGATGAGGGCCAGGATGTCCAGGAGGACTTCTCTAAAGAAGTAATATTTGAGGTGAGACAGGGCCTTTTAGGAGTTCACTGTTGAAGGGATGGGAGTGGAGCAGGGTGGGGCAGCACATTTCAGGCAGGAGAAAGAGCATATGCAAAGGACCTGTGGCACAAAGGTGTGCTGAGTGTTTGAGGGACAGGAGGGCAGCCCTGGTGACTGGAATGTGATGAGTGATAGGAAAAGGAGTCTGGAGATGCTGGCAGGGGCCAGTCCAGGTAGTGCCCACTGGTCCTTGAGGGTGTGGTGGACTTTCCCCTGCCCGCAGTGGGGAGCTGTGGACTGTTTGATGCAGGCCTCACCTGATCCTACGTCTGGATGTTGATGAAAATGAAGATGATGATAATGTCGGTGATTGTAAGAAGTGTGTAGTGAGTGCTTACTATGTGCCAGGCACCATTTCAGCCATTTTACATGTGAGAAAAGTGAGGGCTGGGAAGGACAGTGACTTATCCAAGGCCACTCAGCTGGCCAATGGCAGAGAGAACTCAGATTGGGCCTGTCTGGCTCCGAAGTCCCCGCTCTTCTCCTGCACACAAAGCTGCCCTTGTCTGGACGTGGAGAGCCAAGGGGCAGGCGGATGGCCCCCTCCTGCCTTGCTGTGGCGCTGCCTCCTCTCTGCTGTGTCCCAGGCCTGGGTGGGGACTTAGGTCACAAGATCAGCCAGGGCTGGAAAGATCCAGCTCAGCTCCTGCCAGGCCCAAAAGAGGAAGTAAGAGTTGCAACATTGGAGGCTGAAGTTCTGGAGAAGTTGGGACCCCAGCCTGCTCACTGCAGCCCCGGGAGCACAACTCACACACTTGTTTGGAAGTCAAGGACTTTGAGATGCGGCTACAATATCCCCAGGAGTGCGGCAGCACCCCAGGCCCCTGCTTCCTCTCGTGAAAGCAGGTCCAGTGACTGCAGCACTGGGGACTCACCAGTGGCTGTTAAAGGTCCTTACTCCCTCGGCGGTCATCAGGGAAGGCAAACCAAGAACACTGTTAGGATAGGCACTACCAAAAAGCAGGACGTAACAAGAGCTGGCGAGGACGTGGGTCAGGCGGACCTCGCGCCTGTTGGTGGGCACGCGCCGTGGGGCAGATGCTGTGGAAAACAGCCTGGCAGTTCCTCAAAGTGTAAAAATAGAATCCCCATACGATCCAGCAACTCCACTTCTGGGTATGAACTCGAGGGAATGGGAAGCAGGGTCTCAGATGTATGGACACGGATCATGGCAGCATTTTTCACAAGAGCCAAAGGTGGAAACAACCCGTGTCCATCAACACAAACGGATAAACAAAATGTGGTAGGTCCGTATCATGAAATATCATTCAGCCTTAAAAAGGAAGGAGATCATGACTCGAGGGCACTGTGCTAAGTGAAATAAGCAGAAGGACAAATACCTGTGAGTCTGGTCATAGGAGGTCCCTAGAATGAGCAGATCCATAGAGACAGTAGGACAATGTTTGCCAGGGCCTTGGGGTAGGGGCGGATGGGGAGTTACCATTGGACGGGTGCAGAATTCTGGAGGTGGGTGGTGGTGATGGTTGCACAGCTGATGTACTAAACGCCATAGAACTGTACACCTAGGGCCGGTTAAGATGGTAAATTTAAAAAATAATTTTTGTTCTAAGTTCTCTCAAGTTGTTAACAGTGGGCTTTATTTTTATTTTTTGTTAATCTTCACCTGAGGATATTTTTCCATTGATTTTTAGAGAGAGGGGGAGGAGGGAGAGAGAGAGAGAGCGATTGATGTGAGAGAGACATATCAACTGGTTGCCTCCTGCATGACCCTGACCAGGGCTGGGGATCGAACCTGCAACCCAGGTACATGTCCTTGACTGGAATCAAACCCACGACCCTTTGGTCCACAGGCCGATACTCTGACCACTGAGCAAAACCAGCCAGGGCTGGGCTTTTTTAAAAATTGCATTTATAAGAAATAAATTAAAATACCTGATGACAGTTGTCATTAGAACAGGTAACAACCACAGATGCTAGTACTCCTGGGTAAGTGACCTCACTTCTCTGAGCCTCAGTTTCCTCATGGGACAATGGGGATAATTATGGTGCCTCCCTGCTGGGGCCACTGTGAGGATTCCGTGATGCCCCTGAGGTAGTCCAACCAGCCGCCAGTGGCCAGGGCGAGCACTCAGCACCCTGAAACCCTCAGTACTGGCGGATATTCCTCAGGCCTGTGGGGAACATGAGCAGCAAAGGCCCTAGTCAGAGGAGGAAAGACCTCTTGTCCCACGATACACATGGGGAAATTGAGGCCTGGAGGAGTCCAGGGACTTGTCCAGGGTCTCTAGGCATCCCTTGAACCAGAATTTGGTTTTCCAAATCTGTATCGGTTGGCAAGGCTAGGTTGTGCTGCAGTAACAAATGAGCCCCACATCGAAGTGTCTCAACACAGAAAAGGTTTGATTTGCCTCCAGCAAAGTCTGCGTGAGTCCAGGTAATTCTCCAGGGCAACTGTCCTCCATGTGAAAACTCAGGGATCCAGGCTGCCTGCGTCTTGTGGCGCCTCCATCTCCAGGTCACTGAGGCAGAGGAAAGATCACCACTTCTTCCTGAAACCCAGCGGCCCTCACTGGTCACAGGGTGGCGGGTCCTGGGAAGAAAAGAGAACTCTGTGGGTAAGCCTGGAAGTTTCTCCTCACTGTCCTAGTGGGGTGGAGGCCAGCGATGGCTGTTTCAAGGGAACACATGTGCTCAGTGAACTGAGTCAAAGAGAAAAGGATGTAAAGCTGGAATTCGTCCCCCCAACCCCTCCCTCCCTCCCCAGGCAACCAGTTACCGGGCTGCTCCTGGGTTTACAGCAGGGTGTATGTGTTTACAGCAGGGTGTATGTGTAGGTGCACCTCGTGAAATGCAAATGAGGGTTTCTCGTTCTTTTTTCCTCCTTGAAGTAGCAGCAGGTATTTGTCCCAGCCCCTTGCTCTGCCTTTGGACAGCGCCTTCACGTTTTTGTTTTTGTTTTTAATCCTCACGCGAGGACATTTTTCCGTTTTTGTTCGGGTAGAGTGGGAGAGAGAGAGAGAGAAACATCGATGTGAGAGGGACACATTGACTGGTTGCCTCCCGCACGACCCGACCAGGGCCAGGGACGAACCGCAACCGAGGTACGTGCCCTTGACCAGAATCGAACCTGCGACTCATCAGTCCAAGGGCCGATGCTCTAACCGCTGAGCCACACCGGCCAGGGCAGTGCCTTCACATTTAGTCAGTGTCCTGATGGGTGGCTAGGCTGTTTCCACAGTTCTGCTGTTATAAACAGCGATGCACTGAGTTTCTGGTGCCTTTTCCCTTGTCACTCGTGTGAGTGTTTCTGTGGTATAAATTCCTAAAACTGGAATCGCTTGGTCAAAGGGCAGGGGCATGGGACAACCTGACAGCCCTCTGGCAGCAGGTGCTGCCTCCAGGGTCACGAGGAGCTTTTCAGAACAGTTGCTGCTCTGGGCGGTGTGGCTCAGCGGTTAGAGTGTCAGCCCTTGGACCGAAGGGTCTCGGGTTTGATTCCAGTCAAGGGCACATACCTGGGTTGCAGGTTCGATCCCTGGCCCTGGTTGGGGTCGTGCAGGAGGCAGCCAATCTATGTGTCTCTCTCACATCGATGTTTCTCTCTCTCCCTCCCTCCCTTCCACTCTCTCTTTAAAAAAATAATCAATGGGAAAATATCCTCGGGTGAGGATTAACAACAGCACCACAGATAGTTGCTAACGGAGCCCAGTGAGTTCCAAGGACCAGGTGAGTTCTCTGTCCCAGGGGGGTTCCAAATGGGACACTGAGGAGGCGAAGCGAGGAGAGGGGGTGCCCTTCCCATTTTGACTCTGTGACCCCAGTTCTGACACTGGTGCTCCGCCGTGCCCGTTTCACAGACAGCAAGCACCGAGTTCCAGAGAGGCTGAGTCACTTGCCCACCGCCGCCCAGCGAGCAACATTTCAGCCGTGGACCCAGTCTGGGCTGAGTCCTCTTGGGCTCCAAGATCTCAGCTCCCGGCTGGACACCTCAGGGGTCCTCTCTTTCCTGGCTGCTGTCAAAGGCTCTCGGGTCCCCCCAAGAGCATTCTCGCGGCACGGCTCTGAGGCCCAGCTTCTCTGCGCTCACCGGCCCCGTCCTTGGGCTCCTCTGGCTGCAGAACGATCCACGGTTCCTTTTCCCCTTGTCACTTTCACATCTGTTTCATCTCTTTGCAAGAGCATCTCGGCGTTTACACAGTTTAGTCGTGTTGATTTTTAATTTTTCTTTCTTTTTTGGGTAACGTCACTATTGTTTCTGGGGAATAAAACCCACCATTATTGTAAAATAAATAAATAAATTCAAACCACACTGAAAACTACAAGCAAGAAAGTAAAAAAATGACCAACACTCCCCACCCAGAGATGACAATGGTTAAGGCTTGATGAAACATTTCTAACCACCCCACTAATGACTGTGGAAACCTCCACCTTTCTCACCACAGGGAGGTTGTATGCGCCACCAGGGTGGGTCTGAAAATCGCCATTAGTGTCGTCCTCTCCGTCCCCATCCTTCACCCGCAGCCTTGCCTGGGCTTCCCTACTCCTGCTCGCAGTTCCAGGGAGCGGCTCCTGCAGGGCCGTACGACCAAGCAGGTGCTAAAGAGTTCCCCACCTCCAAAGAGATCCCTCCACTCCGTACCCCTCACCTTCTGCACCTGTCGGGCCGAGGCCGAGCCCCAGGCAGGCTGGTCTCTCTGCTCTGTCGTTCTGTCTCCCACCCCCGCCCACCATCCATCACAACATTTTTTCCTAAGCACAGAGCAGGCCCCAGCTTGGGCCTGGGAGGTCCTAGTGTTCTGTGTCTGGGAAGAGGTGGGGGTGTGGTGGGGGGCATCCCCAGGTTCTTTTCATCAGCCTCCCTCCTGGGAAGACCTCCATCTCTAGGGAAGAAGGGGTGGACGCTCAGGACTGTCCTGGCTTTATTTCTCCCGGAGGAGGTACGACTCGGGGCAGCAAGGTGGTGGTGGTCCCGGAACCTGGTCCCGGTCCGACAGACGCAAGGGAGAGAGAGCTGTAAGGAAAAGGGGAGCGTGGGGACCTAGCAGCCCTGCCTTGTGGCCTTTTATAGGCATGAGAGCTCTGGTGCTTTGGGGACAACATCCTTCTGGGAATGGCAAACACGGCTGTCACCCCCACAGGGGTGGCAGAGGCCCCTGATTTCAGGGTGGGTACGTGGAGGGCATGGCCATGCCCACAGCAGGAGCAGCTCTGTCCCGGGACATGGTTGTCTCAGACCTGTTCCTGAGCATCTGCGAATCCTCCCTGGTGCCTAAAGAGACCCTCGGGGAAGGCTTGACACTGACCGTGAGCAGGACGGGGGCAAGAGCCAATGTCACCCACAGAGTGACTGCTGCTGCTTCAGGGAGGGTGGCCAGTGTCAGGGTGTGGGTCTTGGAGGCAGAGAGACCCAAGAGGGTCCTAGTTAAGCCTCATACTAGCTGTGTGACCTTGGGCAAATGACCTAAGGTCTCTGAGCCTGGTTTCCTGGTCCACAGCATGGCTACGACAGCACCCATTTGGTGAGCCCCTTTTAATGACTGAACGCAATGACCCTGTGAAGCATTCCAGGCTCAGAGTCTGGGAGAGGACTCACTCTGCAGTTTTGTTTTTGTCTACTTACCCTTGGGGTGGCAGCTGGGGAGAGCTGAGTTACATAAACGGGGGGACTTCAGGAGGCCAGGATTCTCTGTTCTGAATGGCTCCTAATTTTTCATGACAGTGGATTTCAAACTGGCGTGTTACACCCATCTTTGCGTCTCAACCTTGTGCCTATTCGTGCTCAAAATAGTTCTTATCCAAATGATCGATACTGAAGGAAGCAGGGCTGACAGCCCACCCACCTGGCGCTCTGTGCCCCGTCCCCAATGCCCTCTGGGGTTTATGACAGGCTTGAATCACTGTTTGAGGCCAGCAAGTGTGACACTGGCAACACGAAGTAGAGGGGGCAGGTAGATACCCAACGGGGGCCATTTTCCCAACATTTCTCACTGTGCTCATGTGGAAAGACAAAGGAGAGCCGTGTTCAGATCAGAGATGGGTGTGTCTGAGGTTCTATGGGGCTTGGGGTCACCAGGGTGGGGCAGACTGGGCAACTCTGATCCCAAAAGCCACCTTCCCTGGGTGGCACTGACATGGCCTAGGATGTCCCTGTGGGAAACACAGGGAGCTTGGTGAGGACACCTCTGCCCATTGCCAAAGGCAGACCCAGCCAGAACCCCCACAGCCACTGACCAGCCACTGACCTGGGGCGAGTCCCCTGCTCTGAGCCTCAGCTCCCTCCTCTGTGAAATGGGGCAGTAGTCACTGGGCCGAGATGAGGGGTGTGGGGAGGACGAAAGGAGCTGTAACGCTCTCGGAACCCTGATCCTGCACTTAGCAATGGACCAGTAGCGCATATGGGCGTTAGTTTAAGAATATGGATCCTAAGCAGGCGAGGGCTGAACGGAACCTTGGAACTCTCACCCCAGAGGGAAAGGGACTGGGCTAGGGTCAAACAGCAGGGTCAGGACTCAAACCCAGGACCTGACACCCAGGCCTCTTCGCCCAGCCTTAGGGGAAGGCCAGTAGAGTGGAGGCCACCGTTCACCTGCAGCACTGCATGGCGGGAAAGGTACAGACCCTGAAGAATTCCAGGCTGGCCTCAGTGGCAGGCGAGGCTCTGACTCAGCACCTCCTGGCTTCTCGGATGCTGACCCCTGTCCGCCCTGAGAGAAGAGGTTCCTGCCTCCTCTCCCCAGCTGTCTGGTCTGGGCAACCTGGAGGCTATATGGGGGTTGGGGACAGGGGCAGGGTGTGGTAGGGGTTAGGGAACAAATGCCACTTAGACACTGCCGTGTGGCATGTAGCAGTTCCCAGGGGGAAACCCTAGTCCTCCGTCAAGGGGAGGGAGGCATCACCAGCCCGGTTGCAGATGAGGAAACTGAGGCAGGCCCTCTGTTCAAGGCCACAGACTGGCAGCGATGTGACCTCTCCTCCAGGCACACTGTGGCTGGGGGCTGGATCGTCACCTGAGTTCAGGAACTGGCATCCTGCCTTGTGACTTGTACCCTGTTGCTCCCTCTGCTTGGTAAGCTGTGGGGATTGGCCAGAGGGGCCTTGAAACCTTTCAGATCCCCAGCAGATGTGAGAGAGGGTTTGGTCCCAGAGAACAGGAAGTTAGTCTCTGGCCCCATCCCGTAGAGAGGGAAACTGAGGCTCAGCAAGCTGAGGGGCTTGTCTAGGTCCCCTGGGAAGCAGCGTGGCCTCTGGCTCCTGCCTGCCCCCCCCCCCCCGGACCCCAGTCCCCCCCTCACACAGCTCCCATCTCTCCCCCAGCTCCAGGGTCCCCAGTCCTCCGAGGAAGATTTCTGTGGTCCCGGTTGGGGGTGCCAGACTGCCAGCGACGAGTGTTTTTTTAATCCCAGCCCCGCTGACTTGGACGATTATTCTTATTTAAGGCGGGGAAGAAATTGGAGAGCACGGCAGCCGGTCACCTCCGGGCGGCGGCGGCCTCGCCTGCCTCCTGCCTCGGCGCCCAGCTCCTCCCCGGGCGGGAAAGGGAGGGGAGGGGGGAGGGGAGAGCAGGAGGGGGATGGAGGGGAAGGAAGTGGAGGGGGTAAGGGGGGGCTGGAGAGGAAGGAGGGGGAAAGGAGGAGGGACGGGGTTAGCGGGAATCGAAAACGGAGGGGTGAAGAGGGAGTGGGAGGGAAGAAAGGGGCAGGAAGGAGAGGATTAGGCAGAGAGAGCGAGGGAGGCAGAGGTGGGGGAGGGGAGGGAGAGGAGGAAGACGGGGAGGGGGAGCACAGAAAGGAGCACCCCCCTTGGCAGCTCCCTAAGCAGATAGGAGAGAGGGAGATACACAGATGAATAATTTACTACGAAAATGCAAAAAGAATTTAGAAACTCTCAATTTATAAATATTTATTTTCACAAGTCGGCCCCTCCCGACTCTCTCCCTTGCTGGCCCTTGTCTTTTCCCTTTGGGGGCCCCTCCACCTCCCCCATCTCTGTGCTGGCTGTCCCCCATCTCCCTCGGTCTCTCTCGTACTGTGGTGGGGGCGGGGCGTGTTTTCGTGTCTCTGTCTCTCTTCCCTTCCCCTCCGCGGCCTGTGTGCGTCTCTCTGCCTCTCCCTCCCTCTCTCCATCTGTGGGTGTCTCTCCGTGTCTGTCCCCCACTCTCTTCTATTCGGGGGCCCCAGCTCCCGCCCGCCGATCCCGGGGCAGGAGGTCGCGGGGCCCCGTGGGGCCGACACGGGGAGGGGGCACCCCTTTGAAGGCCCGGAGGGGAGAGGTCGTTTCCCCGGCAACCGAATGGTGGAGACATGGGGGCTGCGGATTAACAAGCTGCCTCCGGGGGCGGGGTCGGGGAGCAGCGGAGCCCCGCCCTAGCCCCGCCCCCTCCCTGCTGTCGGGTGGGGCGCACGTGGTTGGGATTTCCGACGCTCTGGGATGGCCAGCGGAGAGCTGGAGGTGTGGCCCTAGCAGGTAATCAGTCAATCAGTTCACCGTGGGGACAATGGGTTACAGGCCCACAGACCTGGAGCGGTTAAGAGCTCCGGGTGTGGAATGAGACAGAACTGAGTTCTAATCCCTCATCAGCGTCTTCCTGGCAGTGTGGCCCTGAGCCAGGCAGTCCCTGCGCACCTCGCCAGCTGTGTCTTCCCTCTGTGCAGTGGGGCACCTGCCTGCAAGGCTGACCCTCCACCTCGCCAGCCTGGTGCCCTTGTCCATCCCTTTAATTCACAGCCGCAAAAGCAAGGCCCTGAGAGAAGTGCCTGATGGGCACGGAAGGGAACTGGGCACTGGGGGGAGGGAGGGTCACCAGCCATTTAACAAGCTCAAGGGCACTGAGTTCCTCATGCATGCTTTGTGAGCCGGGACCTGAGCTCCCAGAAGTCCCCACCCTTGATAGCACCTGGCTCAGTGCCTGACCCAGAACTGGCCCTGGTTCTGGTCTCCTCTCCTCCAGGTCTGGGGAAACTGAGTCTCAGAGGGGCAAGAGGAAGACATGATTGCCTACACCTGGGAGTTGGATGCCAGCCCCTCCCCTGAAGCTGTTTCTGGGCCTGACCCTGAACTCTAGAGAGCTTGGGAAAGGGAAACATGTCGTTAATAATGGAGGACTCTCAGGCAGCTTCCTCAGGGTCACCAGCTGGAAGGGCCTCGTGGTGTATACGTTACTGTTCCTTGCATCGTAAAACCAAGTGTGTCCTTTAGTAGGTGGTCTCTTGTTTGTTTCTTTGAACACAACCCTTCTGATAGACATCAGCTCCCTCCCTGAAGCTGGCTGGTGGCTGGACTAGACGATGGTGAAGGGCCAGTGGAACATTCCCCCCAGGAAGGACTGGACAGTCACCCGGATGGTGGTTATTTATCATTTCGACGGCCCTTCTGAGCCTGGGCTGCAGGCCCATGGCCAGGCCAGCTCTGTGTGAAGCTCTCAGCTCTAGTCTGGCTGCAGCAATCTCCCAAATCAGGGTGCTGGGGTCATTCCAGGGGCAGGGACAGGCCTGGCCTGCACAGCTCTCCCAAGAGGTGGACAGCTGCAGGGCCACCTCCTCCCTGTCCCCAGCCCCCCACACCAGGCAAAAGCATATCACACACTCACACACCTCTGTGTGTGCAGCAAACATACGCTTGTCCTTCTCACACCCAACGCTCTCCCACATGGACTGGCACTGTGTGTGTGAGGCCTGTGGGCCCCTAGCCCGAGGCCTGGCCTGCTTACCTAGGCCACTTCTTAGGGAAAGGATTTCTCCAGAACCCTGTGGTTCTAGACTCTATGCCCCATACCCTCAGAGCCTCAGGATTCCCCAACTGTGTTTAGAACCCAGCCCCCCCAGGAATTGATGGGAAGCAAGGGTGGAGATGTGGTGGGGAGGGGTTGTCGGGTCTTGAGGGAGGGGAGTGGGTGCAGATGCCCAGTGGGGCCCAGCTCTCCATGCTTCAGCTCCTCCCTGGTGGAAGTGTTCTTACTCCCCTTCAACAGATGGAGAAGGTGAGGCTGGGAGAGATAATCCACCCAAGATCCCCCAGCCAGTGAGAGGAGTGGCTGGGATTGGACCAAAGTCTCTGAGGTCCTAGGCTCCTGCACACGTCTATGCTTGCTGGCCACAGGTGTCCAGTTCACACTCCCTGGCTGGTGGCATCATGGAGAGAAGAGGAAGAGGGAGAGGCAGTGGGCTGTGCTGTCCGCAGGGAGCTGGCCTCACAGGCCACCAGAGATCAGGCGGTGGAGGTACTTGCATCCCAGGAGGCGCTCAGGGACAGGGAGGGCACGAGAGATTAGAGGGGTCAGAGAGGACCAGTCCCTGGGACTCAGGGACCTCTGTGTCAGACAAGGTACAGAATGGGGAGCTGAGGCCCAGGAACTAGCTGTGTGATCTTGGGCAAGGGGGCCCTCTACGCCTCTGGGCCTCGGTAAAAATAAGGGGGCTCGGTTCCTTAATCTCCAAAGATTCTTCCAGGTGGAACAGACGAGGGTTCTCTGAGCTCCCCTGACCACCTTCTTGAACACCAGCAACTTCACAAAGGCTGTGCTTGGGGGTGGGAGTAGTGAGCTCCGAGGCAGGGGTGCCTGGCCTTGGGGAAGCCAGAGTGCAGAAGACACCCCCCCCCCCCGGCCCTGGCCATGTGCCAGTGGAGGTGCTGAGCAGCTGATGGGGTCACCGTCTCTTCAGCACCTGCTATGTCTTTACCCGTCATCTTGTTTAGTCTGTACAACAGCCTCATGCAGTAGTTACCATTACCATCCCCATTTTCCAGAGGAGGACACCGACACCCAAAGAGGCAAGTACCTGACGGAGTTCATACAGCTGGCAGGTGTGAGCCCAGGCGGATCCCAGCCTTGGGGTGCTGCAGCTGCCTTGATGGTTGTTAGACAAGTCTTCAAAGTGAGCCTAGAATGATCTCCCAAGTGGAAAAGGAGGCAGAGGACACTCCAGGTAGAGGGCGCATCCTGAGCAAAGGCATGATAATGACTGAGGGGTCAGGCGTGGTGGGCAGTGAGAATGGGGTGGAGAACCCCCGTCAGCACCCAGAGGTTGCAGTTATCCACTGCTGTGTGACAAACCACCCAGACACGGTGGCTTCAAGCAGTAGTGTATTCGCCTCTCTCGTGATGCCGGGGTTGACTGGGCTCAGCTGGGCGGTTCTGGCTTGGGGTCCTCATACCACTGTGGTCGGGTAGCAGCTGGGGCTGCGGTCATCCGAAGGCTCAGCTGGACTGGTGCCCAAGCTGGCCTTGTCTTGGTGCTCCATATGGCCGAGACTGGATCGCTCATGTTGCAGCTTGAGACTCAGAGGGGACGGGGCCGAAGCTGCAGGCCAGCTAAGGAGCACCCCTGGGACTGTCCCAGTGTCATTTCTGCCATCCTCTACTGGTCCAAGCCATCTAGCGGCCCACCCAGATTTAAGGGAGGGGAGACTAGGCCCCACTTCTCAATGATGGGAGTACCAATGAATCTGTAACCATGTTAAATCTGCCACAGATGCTGGTACATGTTTCGTGGGGAAAGTGGATGGAGTTCATGGGTAAATACATTGTGGGAAAGGCTGGATTAAGCAAATTTGAGTAGAGTTCTTTCCTGCAGGACTTCTCAGAACCTTTACATGCTGATGGAGATGGTTGGTCTGAACATAGGGAAGAAACGTGGAGAATTTCCCAGCCGACTTTGGGGAACCAATTTTACTTTGACTGCCAAGGGGGTTCCATCTTGGGAGGGCCCACCCAGCCTCAGAGACTGGGAGACTGAGGCTCCTTCCAAACACCCCACTTTGGGCAACATTGCCCCAGCACTTCCTGACCCGGCAGAGTGCCATGCATGGGGCTGGTAAGATGAAGCTGGGTCTGTCTAGCTGCTCTCACCTTCCCTGGGGCACCTGCGTGTGTGAGGAACTGCAGGGTCTGCTGGCCAGGGCCACATCCCTGTGGCAGGCTGGGCCAGGTCGCAGCAGCTCAGGTGACCACAGCCTGGATCACCCACCTCCCATTCTCTCCTTCCCCTCCTCAGGCCTCCTGGCAGTCACCTGTGTGGGGACCAGGTGGGAGGCCAATGGGGGCCATGGGGCAGGGGACAGGCCTTGCTGCTTGACTGTGTGACCTTGCCCCAGTCGCCCCGAGGCTGAGCCTCTTTCCAGTTCACTCACTGGGTGATGAGGCACCCCTCTCCAGCTGTGTGGGAGGCCACCACTCAAAGAGTGGCCTTTTTTTTTAATCCTCTATTTTTTTCATTCATTTTTAGATAGAGTGGGAGGGAGGAAGGGAGAGAGAGAGAAACATTGATGTGAGAGAGACATATCAATTGGTTGCCTCCTGTGATTGAACCTGCAAGGCAAGTATGTGCCCTTGACGGGGAATCAAACCCGAGACCCTTCGGTCCTCAGGCCGACGCTCTAACCGCTGAGCCAAACTGGCCAGGGCAAGGAGCACCCAGCCGGTTTCAAGCACCACCTCATGTCATTCTCTCTGGGCCTCAGTGTCCTCATCTGTAAAGTGGGCACATAATACACACTGCGTAAGGTTCAGTGAGGATTAACAAGGTAACTGGTGTGGAATTAGAGATGGAGACCCAAGGCCTCCCAGCCCACAGGTCCCAAGCACACAGGCTGTGTGCACCTTGGCCCTGGCCGCTGGCTGTGGTCAGTGGCACAGTTTTCGGCAGTGTGCTGGGTGCCGGACCTGCGTGACACCGCGCAGGCTGCCGAGCTGTGGTCCTTTCCCAGAGGGCAGGGGAGCTCGGCAGCGTAGTTTGTCTCCCCTCTCCCCTCCACAGGCTGCTCCCCTTCCCCTCAGGTTCCTGGTCCAGGGCCAGCTGCCACCTCTGCTCCAGGAGGCCATGTCCCACTACTTGATGTCCCTGAGCAGAGGCAGATGGGTGAGGTGGGGAGGCACGCTGACTACCCTCCCTCCCTGGTCTGGACCAGCAAAACAGCCCTGGGGACAGTGTCTGAGCCTCTCAGACAGATCTCATCAGTCTCCAGATGTGTCCTTGAGCACATGACACCAGCCTCAGTTCCCCCTCTGTAAATGATCCCAATGCTATTCCTGCCTTGAGAGGCTGGAAGGAGGATTCAGGGAGAATGCTGCCCCTCCCTCAGCTCCAGCATCACTGGGGCTGGCACCTTCCTCTCCGTCAGGGATTCCAGCCACAGCCCCATGAGTGGGGGAAGGGGCGAGGCTGGAGCCACGGGAGCAGGGTCCAGATTCTCCCAGCAGCCAGGACCAAACTGGGATATGGGACATCCAGGGCACCCTGGAGAGTGGCAGGTCCCTGGGCTGGTCCTCTACTCCAGCTTCTCCTACTCCTTCATCTCCCTCCTGGACCGCGCATCAGCCTTCTCCAGGGCCCCAACCTCCAGCGTGGCCCCGAGGACCCATGCAGGGCCATGTCACCCCTATTTCATGACACCCCAGTAACTCCTGTCACCCTGATGAAATCTGCTCCTTCCCTTGGCTTTGAAGTTTCAGGGACCTGGTTCCTGTCCCCCTCTGCAGCCTCTTCCCTCTCCACCCCCTACTCCTGCTCCAGTCAGACCAGTTACTGTCCAGGCCTGAGGCCCTTGCCCGTGCTGTCTGGAGGCCTGAAATGTTCTCCCCTAATCATTCTCTAGGATTCAGCTGGAGCCTTTTCCTCCTCCAGGGAGCTGCTCCGAGCCCCTGGCCATGATCTGTTTGCTTCTATGTCGCCCCACTAGACTGCCCTGGAGGAGGCGTGTCTTGTTGGTCTCTGATCCTCCAGCCCAAGGTCTGGCCTGCAGGTGTGGCCACCAGAGGTGGAAAGGGGACTCCGTCCCACTCCCTCCCCGCCCCATCCCTGCACACCTGTTCTTCCCAGAGGCTCGTGGCCTTTCCCACCTCTCTGTTCCCTCTGCAGCCTAGCACTGTGCTAAGAGCACCCAGGTCGGGGTCCCCATCCCAGCTGTGCCGCCTCATGGCGCTGAGCCTCAGTTCTCCCATCTGCAGGGTGGGGAACCACACAGCACGACTGTCCTAAAGCTGGTGTAAGGATGAAGTGAAGGGTGTCACCTCCTTGGATGCCACTGGGGTTCAGTCCATGTTAAGTGCTGTCGTCGTTGCCGCTGTTGGGTGTTACCAGCCCGGCCTCCTGCCTGGGCCGCTCTGCGCAGAGCTGCCACACAGCTGGAGCCATTCCTCCTCCACGTGGAACACTCAGGGGCTCCCACCGCCTTCCCCCAGGACATGAAAACTCCAGCTGATTTTTGAAACTCTTTGCTACCTGTCTTTCTGGATTTTCTGGTGAGGCCTCCCTGACTAGCGTCCAAACAGAGGCCTTCCAGGAGAAAGGGCTTCCTCCAAGGGGCCCCTCGGTCCCCACAGCCCTGCATGGAGCTAGGAGCAGGGCGTTACTGACCTCTCGGCTGCAGAGTGGTGCTGGTAGCAGCCACTGTGGTGCTGCACCCTCCCAGGGGCTGTGGGGGACAGAGGGGCGCGGTGCAGAGGGCCCGGTCAGTGCAGCCCGCCGCCCTCCGTGCAGGCTCTGGAGCGAGGCCGAGGCCCACACTGACCCTTGCCTCTCCGAATTCCCGTCTTTCCAGGCTGAATTTTACCCTGATTGTGTTGTAGGAAAACGAAGAGAACATTTGTTCTTTAAGAAAAAAAAATAACATTTTTCTCCGTTTACAAAAGTAATACATGTTAATTGTGGATAATTTTGAAATTAAGATAAACCAAAGAGAAAATTCAAAATGATCTGTAATTCGTCACCCATCCATGAACACTTTGAGCAACTGAGTTTCCAGCCTCCACTTTGTAAGGAATGTGGAGCCCGGCTGTGCTTGGAGCCTGGTGGGGGTTGGGGGTGGGGGTGGGGGTGGGGTGGGGGACAGAGCAAGCTCTGCCCTCCAGCCCGATTGTGCCATTCAGGGCCAGAACTCAAATTTCTGCAGCAGCCAAAGCCTCCACCGCTGGGACTCAGAGAGCACTCCCCAGCCAGCAGCGTGAGAAGTGCAGGGCCTCAGTCCGACCCCAGAACCTGCATTTGCCCGGGGTTCACGGGGTTCCGAGGCGCAGTGCAGTCTGGGAAGCAAGCCCAGAGCCCCACTCAGTAGATCCGCTCACACTCAGTGAGCCAGTCCCCGGAGACTGAGCACCGCGAGGTTCCCAGGTGGTGATGTCATGAAGAATGCCACATTCGCATCCTGACCGGCCAGAACCCTGGCCACATCATGGGTATTTTCCACAAGTATTAAGGAGTTTCCCTTCGTTCTGCTCCCCCTACATTCGCTCCTCTTCTCCCCAGAACATTCTGGTCAGGTAGGTAGGGACCGTCTTCATCCCTGTTCTGCAGAGGAATAAACTGAGGCTGGGGGCAAGGTGACCACCCTCTCCACTGTCCCACAAATGGTGGGGAAAAAGGGCTTCGCCAGGCCCTTCCCTCCACCTGTCCTGCTGGCCTGGCCGGAGATGAGCGTTCGTCTGGAGTGTAGGTCTCATGCCCAGGCAGGCTGGGTGCAGGGTGGCTTTCAACCCGTGCTGTCCCTGCTCACGGGACATTTGCTCTGGTGACAGACAAGTGATACCACCGTCCTCCGCTGGGCTGGATGGGGCAGCCTCACCCCACAGGGCTTCCGGGAGCAGGGAGGGAATGGTAGAGGGGTGAGAGGGTCTTCCAGATTGGGGGCAGCGGGGCTCAGGCCCAGAAGGGCGGAGTGGCAGGGAAGGACATCGGCAGGGCACCTTCCCGCTTCCCGGTGCCCCGTGCCTGTGGCAGTAAACACAGCCATGTGAGCGTGAATCCTTTTGGGGGAAACCCTTGGCAAGGAACAGAATGCGGTGATGGCAGCAGATTCTATTAAAGGCAATTCTCATTACTGTACTGTTAATTATTAATAGGATCGGGCAAATAAAGGATGGGAAAACCCAGCTGGGCCTGACTCAAATCTTGCCTCCGAAGCAAATGGCTTTTGGTTCACGTCCAGGAGACCCAGCCATGAATGTGCTTGTTGGAAAAGTAATGACAACCCGGAGACAGCCAGAGTGGGACAGGCACCACTTATATCTGCTTTTTAAAAGATAAAGAAGAGGGAGCAAGCCAAGGAAAGGAACCCAGAGATGGCAAACACGGGGCCTCTATCCATTCTCCTGGGCTTAGCTTTTAGGCCTAGATGACCTGGGTGTCCTTTCTTTTGGGACATGGCCTTCCACTGGGATAGACTGCAGACCTCCTCCTCCTCTGAGCACCGCCCAGACCCCGGGGCTGTTCAGCTTCTAAAGAGATCCAGCAAGGAACTTTCTCCATGTAGCAGCAGAAACCACAGAGAAAACAAGGCCAAGAGAGTGTTAGGTTTGTGCTGAGGAGACCCCAAAGAGAGAAACTTCACCCTTCTTTCCTATTCCCACCTGCCTTATGTTCACTGAACTCCTATCCACCCTTCAAAGCCCAGCTTAGATGGCTTCTCCTCCAGGCAGCCCTGCCCAGTCCCAGCTGTGTTAAAAACCAAGGATACAGACATTGTCCCTGGCCTGCTGACAGTTTAGTGAGGTTATTAATCAAATAACCATCACAACGCATGAGGACAAATGGGCACCATAAAGCAGGGAGATGGAGACCAGGCACCATGAGGGCAGGAGTCCCAGTGATCTAACTCCCTCTCCCCTCGAACTGCCTGGTGCCTGGAGCAAAGTAGGTGTTTACTCAATGTGTCTGATTTCATAGACTGCTAGTTTGGGGGCACAAGAATGAAGTCTCTGAGATGGAGAGACCCCTGGGGAAGTCAGCTTTGCAGAGCAGAGAGAGGAGCGGGCTCGGGGCTTGGGCCTTTCTCTTGCTCCCCTATCCTTGCAGAACTCTGCTGGCTTATTAGCTGATTTACCTCGACATCCACTCTGAAGTCTGGCAGCGAGGCATTGCTTTTTTTTTTTTTTTTTTTTTTGAATAAATAAATGTGAATAAACGAGAGTCTGGGCTTAAAAGAAAAACAACCCACGATTTCTATGTAAACCTCACTCAGTGTGGCAAGCAGCTGCCAGCCTCACGCCAGAATCTGGGAGGGGCCACACTGGTGATAATAGTGGGGGACAGTGTTGGAGAGAAACCTCAGGACACAGAGACCAGGGACAAAGGTAGGAAGGTGCCCAGAACGTTTTGCATCATTTGTCCCCACTCAGAGACCCGGAATCTCTGCCAGTCTGAAAACTGGACAGTGTCCCCTCTCCCACAGAGGCTGGTTTGCGAGGTCACTGGGGTGATGTCCCCTGGTCATTCAGAGAAAGTGGGCAGGGCAAGGGGTTTTCATGGTGCAGTATACTGGGGAGCACACGTGATGAGTGGGTGGGGGGAGAGCAGCAGGGAACGTCCCTGGAGCAGAGCATGCTGGGACTCTTGCTCATATCTTTAGTTCAGAATGTCCGAGAACCAGTTCACGGCCAGGAGCGAATGCGGACTCCACTCACCGAGCTTCAGCTGGCAGAAGCCTGCTGGGAACCGGGAAGAGGGCTGAGCAGAGCCCCCTCGGTTCTGTGGCCCAGACCGAACACTGAGACTGGGATGTAGCCAATAAAAAGTAATAAGAGGACATGCCCTGGCCGGTTTGGCTCAGCGGTTAGAGCATCGGCCCGCGGACCAAAGAGTCGCGGGTTCGATTCCAGCCAAGGGCACGTACTGTGGTTCGTCCCCGGCCCTGGTCGGGGTCGTGCGGGAGGCAACCAATCGATGTCTCTCTCTCCCCCCGCCCCCTTCCACTCTGTCTAAAGATAAATGGAAAAAATAACCTCCGGTGAGGATTAAAAAAAAAGAAAGTAATAAGAGGACAGGACCAAAGGCAAGCTACACATCCCGTCTACCTATAATGGTGGCGTGTGGCTTGACGTTTCTGTGTCTGCGGGACAACACGGAGGGAAAAGCACCAACAACAAAGGCTGGGAGAAAACACGCAGAACGTGAGAAAGAAATCAGCTTCGGAAACACCGAAGAGCAGGCGGTTGACAGCAATTTCCTGCAGGAGCCAGAGGACGACGTCGGACGAGGAGTGTCGACTTGAATGGCAAAGCAGGAGCAGAGCACGGGGCAGCCCGCTAGGTGGGAAAGCAGCAGAATGGAAAAAGGGACGGGGATGGTGTAGTGGGTTGAATTGTGGTCTCCAAAAAGATCGGTCCACGCTCCAACCATCGGTTCCTGGGAATGCGACCTTATTTGGGAAAAGGATCTTGGCAGATGTATATTAAGTTAAGAATATCAAGATGAGCTCACCCTGGATTAACTGGGTGGGCCCTAAGTCCAGCGACAAGTGTCCGTATAAGAAGCAAAGGCACACACGAGGAGGAACCAGGAGTCTTGTGAAGACAGGCAGAGACGTGTGGCTACCAGCCAAGGAAGGCCAAGGAGCCGGCAGCATGGAGCAGATTCACCCTGAGCCTCCAGAAGGACCAGGCCTGCCGGAGAGAACACATTGCTGTTGTCTGGAAGCCGCCCAGCTGTGGCAACGCGGTTCGGCAGCCGAGGAAACTGATACAGACGGGGTGAGGAAGGACGGCAAGGGAAGAGGAAACCACAGTCGCGGGATTAGGATCCATGGGAAGCAGCAAAAAGCAGACATTGGAACGCAGAAAATAAAGTTAGTGATGGAGTGGCCAAACCTTGAAACACTTTCTAAAAAGTGTGACAGAAACCAAGAGATGGAAACAAACCATGAGAAGGTGATGGGGATAAGGAGGCAACAGACACATAATGGGATTCCTGGAGAAAAGGTTGGAAAAAGTGATAACTTAGACTCCAATGAATGAAAACCCATCTGTGCTTTCAAACAAAGCAAAAAGATCCGGACACACAGATTGGAAAAATTCACTGCATTCTGGGGAACATAAGCAGAGCCTTCTACTGAATTTCTGGAAAACAATGTGAATTATGCAAATAATGACAGTGTCGTAGGTGCCTCCAGGAAGAAAAGTGACTTGTAAAAGAACAAACCCAGGCCGGTTTTGATTGTGTCTATTGGGTGCCAAGTGATAAAGGACACGTTTGCAGAGTTTGAGGGAAATACTGGGGCATTTATTACTGAATGATCAGCTGGGAGTCCAAGAATGATAACCCTGTGGCTTAAAAAGTCTGGGCATTAGCCCTGGCCGGTTTGGCTCAGCGGTTACGTCGGCCTGCGGTCCAGAGAGACCCGGGTTCGGTTCCCGCTAGGGGCACGTACCTTGGTTGCAATTTGTCCCTGGCCCTGGTTGGTCGTGCGGGAGGCAGCCACTCTATGTGTCCCTTTCACGTCGATGTTTCTCTCTCTCTCTCTCTTCCTCTCTCTCCCTCCCACTCTATCTGAACAAAAAATGGAAAAAATGTCCTCGGGTGAGGATAAAAACAAACAAACAAACAAAAAAACTCTGGGCGTTAGCACTGAAACCAATTAAAAAACGATGAGTGTAAAGAAGTATTATAAATATTATTTTCAGACTGAATACAAATGTCAAAAATTATTCTTAAATGACAAATTGTAGAATGGAAAAATAATGATCTAACCATTAAGTCGCAGCAACATGAGCAAAAGGTGGGCAGGACTGGAAAGGCCAGAGGGGCTCAGGAGGCCCTGTTTCCTGTTCTCTTCAGATGATCAAGCAGCTACACGTAAGACTTTCCGTGTGAAGATAACTTCCAGTGCAATCAGAAATGAAGTATCTACTAACCAAAGTGTGGAGAAGACCAAAGCAAAATTCAGAGTCCATAAAACAAGAAGAAACAGCCATAAGGATCAACCTGGAAAGCGCGATCTTTCTCACCAAAGCGAGATCCGTCGGGTCCAGATTAACAATGAATGTAAATGCATGATGTTTTCCTAATAAGATACCACAGATGCTCAGACTGGATAAGACAAAAAACTAAGACAAAAATCCAACTACATGGTGCTTACAAGAAAAAACCTAAGCCCTGGCCAGTTTGGCTCAGTAGTTAGAGCGTTGGCCCGCAGACTAGAGACCAGCAAATTATCCCGGGTTCGGTTCCCGCTAAGGGCATGTACTTTGGTTGCAGTTTGTCCCCGGGTTGTGTGGGTGGCAACCAGTCGATGTGTCTCTCTCACATCCATGTTTCTCTCTCTCTCTTCCCCCCTCTCTCCCTCTTGCTCTATCTGAAGATAAATGCAAAAAAATGTCCTCGGATGAGGATAAAAAAAAAAAAAAGAAAGAAACTTAAAACCAAGGGGACACAAAGAGTTTAACAATAAAAGATTATGCAAAGTTATAAGAGGCAAGTTCAAGTCAAATGATAGGAGAAGTAATAATATTTATGTCAGATAAATAATCACAAGCAAAAATGATGAGATGGGACAAAAAGCCATTTGGATTGGTAAAGACTACAAGTCAGAATAAAGATCTGACTGTCATAATCTTTTACATCCTAGACAGCATTAGACCCAGTCAAGGAGAGAGGTGTTAGATGTGCATAGGAGGACACACAAGAAAAGCCACCAAAGGAAACTTAGCACACTCCTGTCTTTGACATACGTGTATTTAAATTGTAGCCCCCCACGCCGTCCCTGGCCAGTTTGATTCAGAGGTTAGAGCGTCAGCCCGCAGAACAAAGAGTCTTGGGTTCGATTCCGGTCAAGGGCACGTGCCTCAGTTGCAACTTGTTCCCCGGCCCTGGGTGGGATTGTGCGGGAGGCTGCCGGTTGATGTGTCTCTCTCACATCGATGTTTCTCTTTGTCTCTCTCTCTCTCTCTCTCCCACTGTATCTGAAGATAAATGGAGAAGTATATCCTCAGGTGAGGATTAAAAAACAAAAATTAAATAGTACCCCCCCACATTTGTGTAGGATCAGAATAATATAATTAATAAGGTTGATTTAACAACTGAACTTTGTACCCTACAAATAAAAGACACTCATTTCTTTGCCAGAACCCATCAAACATTTATGAAAATTGATCATATACTAGTCCATAAAGAAAAGTTCAGTATACTCTCCAAAGCAGATATAGTGAGAGTCCCATTCTCCGACCACAGTGCAATTAAACTAGAAATTATTAACAAAAGTTTCCATGAAAAAGCCAACCATTTGAAAATTAAAAACCACTTTGGTAAATAACTCTCAGTAAAACCCACACGAGAAACTGTTTAAAAAGAGTCCTGCAAACACCACACATCCAAACGTATGGGAAGGTGGGTAAAATGTTACAGGGAGGGAAATCCATAGCCCACTGTTGGGAATTTCTTAAATAAGAAAGGTTGGAAGTCAATAAAGATAAAAAACAGAATTTAATAGAGAAAACAAGAGGAATAAAAGGTAAATCTATGACTTGGTTTTTTGGAAAGTGCAATAAATTAAGTAAACTTCTAGCAGATCCAAAGATAATAAGCAGAGAGAACTTAATGCACAAAAGTAGGAACAAAACATTTTTTAATTAAATTGTATTAGGTAAAGCTTTATGCTAATAAATTTGAAAATATGAATAAGCAGATATTTTATAGGAAAACGCATATAATCAAAATCAATTCAACAAATAGGAGAAAACCCCAAACCCTGTTACTACAGAGTACATTGAGAAGGTGGGGAGAGAGCTGCTGGCTAGAGAAGTGTGGGGTCCTGACGCTTTCACTGGCAAACATTCAAATATTTCAAACATTCTGTTCCGGGACACAGGAAAGAGGGAAAGCTTCCCCCGCTATCTTAAGAATGTAGCATAACCCTAAAACGAAGAGTTGGCCGATAGCACAAAACTACACACCAGTCTTGCTTAGGAATATGATGAACATCCTAAATAAAGCACCAGCAAATTATCCTGGTTGAGACTTTTTGGGTCACTAGAAACAGAAATCTGCTCCCATGAGCTCAGGAAGTGGGGAGATTCCTTATAAGGATTCAGAGACTTCATGGATTGTGAATGCATGACTTCACCTTTGTACACTAGCGTCCTCTGCAACTCATCCGACAGTCAAGGCCCAATGGCTTTTCAAGTTGACTTTTAGGCTCCCAAGTCTAAAACGAGCAATGGAAGGATGCCTCCTTCACATGGTTATGGTGACATTTGTGATGCTTGCCAATCTTTCCAGATCTCCTTCCAAGCTGGGATTACACTTTCCAGGGGAGCTAGGCAGGGCCATGTGAAATAATGTGTGTCATTTCTGGGAAGAAGTATTTCATTGCCGGTATGAGACTCTTCAATTCTATTTCCCTAGTCTCTGCAAGCATGGGAGCATTTGGCAATTGAAGGTGCAATGCTGGGCCCATCACAGCTGTAACTGAGAGTTGCTGGATCCACAGTTGACTTTATATCAATAAGCAATAAACTTCTCTCAAGCTGTGAGATTGTGACTTTCATGTTACTGCAGCATAATCTAACTTATCCTAACTAATTCAATGACAAAGAATATTTATCTCAAGCCAAGAGCCAACATCATATTTAATGGTAACATACTAGAAGCATTCTTAGCAATGTCCAGAATAAGGCAAGGATGCTTAAGAATGCCTCTATAATTTTACATGGTTCTGAGAGTTCTAGATAATGTGATAAGACAAGAAACATAAATTAAAGGACAGTCACTAAAAAGGAGATAAATTTATCCTTATTTATCTACTTAAACCCCAAGGGAAGGGAAGGAAAAATTATTAAATAATAAGAGAGTTCTACAAAAGTGTCCTTTACAAAATAAAAGCCCAAAACTTCAGTGGTGTCCTTCTCTCCCTCTTCGTTTTTGCTTTCTGTTGGACTCATTGTGGGTGCTTTATTTCCTTTTTCCCTCTATCGGTTTGAAAGTTATACATTCCATTTCTGCCTGTTAGAGGTTAGCTTTAAATTTTATCATGCACAATTGACTCAACACAATCAAAATCAATATTCTCCCCCCTCCTCCTAGATAGTATAAGATCTTAGAGTGATTTAACTTCAATCATACCTTCCAATGACCATGGATGATAGTTAGTATCTTAGTTTTCCTCTTATTTTGAGCCTACATTTGTCATTATTATTATTGATTTTATAGCCAACTCTCATTTAGATTTTACCCATGTTTTAACATCTGTGCTCATCACATCTTTGATATAGGGCTTAATTTTTTTCTTCCTTAGACAATCCTTTGTTAGTTCTTGCAGCTAAGCTCTGTGAGTGGCACAGCTTCTTAGTTTTTGTTCCAAATGTCTTTATTTTGCTTTCCTCTTGAAAGACAGTTTAACTGAAAGACAGCTTAAGTCGACAAGTATTTCTTTCATTATCTTGAAGATATTATGATTGCACTGTCTTTTGGCCTTTATTGTTACTGGGTTTTTTTTTTTGTTATATCATTATGGTTAAAGTTATGTTCTGGAGTCCTAGGCTGCCTGGGTCTAAGTCCTGGCTCTGCCATTAATCATTGTGTAACTTTGTACCCAGTTAGCTACTACTCACAATTGTGATATTTGGGCTGGGCTCAGCTGGCTAGTTCTTCTGCTGGTCTTGCCCAGGGTCACTCATGTGGCTGCTCTCATCTGGGCTTGACTGGGGTAGAAGGTTCAGGATGGTCTCACTCAAAAGCCTGGCAGTTGGTGCTGGATGTCAGGTGGGTCACCTTAGTTTTTTTTCACCAGAAGTCTAAGTCTACATTGGGCTTCCTGACATGATGGCGGAAGTGATCTAAGCAAAAGTAGAAGCTATAAGACTTCTTAAAGCCTGGCTGTGGCAGTCACACAATGTCGTCTCTGCTGCATTCCATTGGTCAAGGCAAGTCTCAAGGAGAGTCCAGATTCAAGGGTTGCAAAATAGATTCAGTTTCTCCCTTATGGAAAGAGTGTCCTCTTGAAGGGAGGAACAGCAAAGTCATATCACAAAAGGGTATGGTCATGGAGAAGTTGAATCTTCGGAGGCCATCGTTGTAACATAAATTACTTAAGTAACATGAAGTCATAAAGATTGCTTGAACTTTCTGTGCCTTGATGTATCTATCTTTAAAATGTAGATAATAATAAGAGTGCTGTTTGGAAGACTTAAAGAGCTGATGTGTAAAGTGCTAGAAATACTATGCTTTTGTTATGTGTGTTAGGTAATCTGTTCTTTCCTTCGGGTTGCTTTACGTCATCTTCTTTGTCTTTAGTATATGTATCTAGGTGTAGATTCACTGTTATTTACCTTTCTTAGGATTGATATACTTGGGACTTGTGTCTTTCATTACTTCTGGAATATTCTCAGACATGATCATATTAAATATGATCTCTCCTTCATTCTCTTCATGATCTATCTCCTTCCAGGACTTCTCTAAGACATTTGTTGGACTTTCTCACTCTATTTTGTTTCTGTTTTCATTTTTTCTACCTCTTTATCTTTGTAGGCTGCATTCTGAGTAATTTCCTCAGTTCTATCTTTCAATTCATGAACACTTCTTCAGTTGTATCTAATCTGCTATTCAACCCACCCATTGAAATTTTAATTTCAATGACATATTTTTTCATTTTTAGATCTTCACTTTCCTACAAATCTGCCTTTTCTCTTTTTATGATACCTTTTTATTTTCTTATGGTTTCTTTTAATAAGTTAAAGCGTATATGTTTTATAGTCTCTTCTGGGCTGTGCTATTAGCTCAGTTTCTTGGTGGTCGAATCTTCTTCTTGTGGTAGATCATTTCATCCTGTGGTTTCTATTTTTAGCTGTGAGTGCCTCTTCACTGAGGACCTACCTTCTTGTTGAGCCTCTGTTATGGAAGAGCTTCTGGCTCTGGTTTTCTCCTCCCAAGCTCCAGCACCTGGGAATCTCCCATTCTTTCTTTTAAGAACAATTATGGTCCGGTTGGTGTGGCTCAGTGGTTGAGCGTCGACCTATGCACCAAGAAGTTGCCAGTTTGATTCCCAGTCAGGGCACATGCCCAGGTTGTGGGCCTGATCCCCAGTGGGGGGCGTGCAAGAGGCAGCCAATCGATGTTCTCCTGCATCAATGTTTCTCTCTCTCTCTAACTCTCTCTCTAAAATCAATAAAGGAAAAAAAAATTTTTTTTAAAAAGAACAATTACGTTTGTTGTTGTTAAATTTTTTTGATATTCTTCGGCAGAAGGCGTGGGAGGAGTGTCACCCTTAGGTTACTGGAGTCAAATTAAATATTTTATAAAGGAATCATTTAAAATAAGTAGAGAAAATATGGAGTATATATTCAATGATATTAAGACTACTGTTCAATAATTGGGAAAGAGGCAATTAGCCTTAACATACACCATAACTAAAATAAACTGCAGACAGAACAAAAACTTAAATATAAAAGTGGAACTGTAAAAGTGCTGGGTGAGAATAATGTGAGTGGGAAAAGCCTGTTAAATTATTCAACTGATTGTAAAATCCTCTTGAGGCTTTGACTACGAAAAAGTTTAAAAGTTATGTAATAATATTGATGAAATATGAAAAAACACCTAAAAGGCAAGTGACCAATTAAGATGATATTTACAAGATATAATAAAGGCCCAACATCCTTAATCTACAAAGAGCTTTCTCACATCCAGAAGACAATACCTAACAGGGAATCGGGCAAAAGACACGAATCAGGAAGAAAATAAGAAATACAAATAACCAACAAGCCTATGAAGTAAGAAATTACAAAATAAGAAATACAAGTGATCAGTAGGCGTATGAAAATAGATTCCTCCTCACTAATAGCAAAAGAAATATACATTAAAACAAGATGTCCTTTTTACACTATCAAACTGACCAAACATTTTTTTTTTTAATCCTCACCCGAGGATATTTTTCCATTTATCTTCAGATAGAGTGGGAGGGAGGGAGAGAAAGAGAGAGAGAGGGAGAGAGAGAGAAACATCTATGTCAGAGAGACACATCGACTGGTTGCCTCCCGCACGACCCCCATCAGGGCCGGGGACGAACTGCAACGGAGGTACGTGCCCTTGACCGGAATCGAACCTGCGACCCTTTGGTCCGAGGGCCGACACTAACCGCCGAGCCAAACCAGCCAGGGCCAAACATTTTTAAAAGATGAGAATATCCTGCGTGGAGAAGGAAAAAGAAATTCTACACAACCCTCACGCTCTTGATAGAAATTGAATGTCGTGGGTTGAATGGCATCCCCCAAAAGATATGACCACATCTTGATCTCCAGAACCCGTGAATGTGAGCTTATTTGGAAAAAGGGTGTTTGCCAATATAATTAAATTAAGGGTCTTGAGACGAGGAGTTCGTCCTGGGTTATATGACAACATCCTTGTAAGAGACACAGGGGAAGAGACAGAGGAGGAGCAGCATGACCACAGAGGCACACTGGGTGATGGGGCTGTAGATCAGGGAATGTGGGCAGCACCCGAAGCTGGAGAACGCACGCAGGATCCTCCCCGCGTCTCCAGGGGGAGTGTGGCTCTGTGACACCTTGGTTTTGGATTTCTAGCCTCCGGAACTGTGAGAGAATACATTTCTGTTATTTTAAGCCACCAAGTGTGTAGTAACGTGTGACCGTGGCCTCAGAAAATCACAAAGTGTCATCGAAACATTTCTAGAGGGTGGCTTGGCAAACATGCACACTTCCTAATGTGCGGAACTTTCCTCCCAGAAATTACTAAAAATTAATCGTTGAGGACTTGTCAGAGATTTCTTGGCAAGGATATTCACTGAAGCCTTCTTCTTTAAGGGAAATGGAAGAAGCTGCCCCAGTGTTCAATAATCAAGGGCTGGCTAAATAACAGCTTAACTGTGTAATGACAAAGATAGAAAAATAATAATTCCCACAGTTGATGGGATGCCTTCGGTGTGTTCCACCTGGAATGAGTGCTCTCTGCCCCCTCCTCCTGTAATTCTCACCGCCGGGCTGTAGGACAGGCTCAGCAGCCCCAGTGCAGAGGACAGGGAGGTCAGAGGGTGTGGGCCAGCTGCCCCGGGTCACACAGCCAAGGGGCTGAGAGTCTGCAGACACGTCCACCACCCAACTCCGTACAATGATGTCATTCCAGGTAAGGACAGAAGGGTGTTGGTAGCAGCGTGTTCCATGAATAAAGCAGTTGAGCACATCCATTTAATTTTGCAAAAATAAAAAGTGCATTCGATGTGCTGGAAGGATTGACTATGCAAGTTAATAGGAAGGTTACCTCTGGGGATGGATTCGGTGATTTTCATTTTCTACAACAAGCGTACACACATAGCTTTTGGAATCAGAACAAAATATGAAAAAACAAAACCACAGCGCTCGCCCGTGCTGACCACGCCCATTTGCCTCTGAGTCTGTCCTGGAAGATGGGAAGTACCACCCCAGGCCCTGACTCCCCTGCCCTTGGTCTTCTCCCCAGCGCTGCCCGTACCTTCCCTGCACCCGCTCTGCTGTGCACATCGATTTTTCCATCCTTCAGAGAAGCGCCTGAGGAAAAGGAAAGAGCATCTTTGGATCAATGAGCACAGCCCTGCAGCCAGGGTCAGGGGGAGTCCATGGGGCGCTCTGCTTGTCACTGCCCCGCCCAGGATTCGATGGGGAGGGAAGGTCGGCTGGTGGGGGAGGGGGAGAGGGCTGGAATGCCCAAGTGGCCTGTGTGGTCTGTGGTGTGGGGCACAAGAGGGTGCAGAGTGGGGGTGTGTTTCGCCACACACTGGGCACAAGGCTCATCACCACCACCCCCACTTTTGCCTAAGGAACAGGGAATGGCCCAAGCCACCTCTGTGGAGCGGACTCCCAACACCTCTCTGTGAGGAAGGTGCTGGTACCCACCCATTGCCCAGACACGGAAATAGGGCTGTGTATAAGCAAAAGAGAGAGAGAGGGAAATGGGGAGAGGGGAGAAGGGAAAGGGGGAGGGGATGAGAGGATAAGGGAATGGGGGAGGGGAAGGGAGAGCAAAGGGCAGAGGGGAAGGAGAGACATAGGCCATTGCTGTGGCCACTCCCAGGTTCTCCCATCCTTCCCCAGCTGCTGACCAGAAGCCCGTTTAAGGGACTAGACTCTCGCCCTGGCCAGTTTGGCTCAGCGGTTAGAGCGTCGGCCTGTGGTCCAGAGAGACCCGGGTTCGGTTCCCACTAGGGGCACGTGCCTCGGTTGCAGTTTGTCCCCGGCCCTGGTTGGTCATGCGGGTGGCAGCCACTCGATGTGTCCCTTTCACGTCGATGTTTCTCTCTCTCTCTCTCTTCCTCTCTCTCCCTCCCACTCTATCTGAACAAAAAATGAAAAAAATGTCCTCGGGTGAGGATAAAAAAAAAAAAGAGAGAGACACTAGACTCTCACCTGTGCTGGGTGCTGGGAGGGGGGCACAGAAAGGAGACCCCACCCTTGGGAGCTCACAGTGGGAAAGGGGAGCAGGCCGTGGGCACTCCTGAGCCTGAGACTGGGCTGTTGGCCAGCAGACCCCACCCCCTGCCCTCAGGCCTGTCTGGGCCTCTCCCACCCAGCACGTTAGCCTCTTCCTTCCAGGCCTGCCTTGTCATTTGATCAAACCCTGGTCCCCTCACTCATGGAAACACACCTCCTCTGGGAAGGCCCACAGATGTCTCCCAGACTCCCCACAGTCCCTGTGCTTCTCCTCCAGGGCCCCAGTGACAAATGGCCTTACGGACTTCAGTCCACTGTTTACTGTCTTCTCTCAGCTTAGACTGTGAGCTCCCAGAAAGTCAGGCTGGGGCCGTGGGTCCCCTTGGCTGGGTATGCAGTGCCCACCCTCTGGCCAGGCACTGAAAATGGCTCAACATATGTTTGTTGCATGAGTGAGTGAACCATGATAATTGCCAAGGAGAGAAATATGCAGATGGTCTGCTTTGAGGTTCTGTGAGCATGTATTGCATTTGTGTCCATGTGCATGCGCACTGAGGTATGCTTATGTGTGCATGCATGTTTGCACATGTGAGTGTGCATTCATGTATATGTGTGCAGGTATGTGTGTGTACACGGTCTTGTGTGTGCACACAATCCATACAGTGCTTACATGTGTGTATCATGCATGCATGTGCCTGGACTTCGGTGCTGCATGTGTGCATGCATTTTTATTTGCCAGTGTGTACATGTGTATATTTACCTGTATGTACATGCATGTGTGTGCACACCTGTGCCAAATAGGCACACCACTTCTTGCTCAAAGTTGGAGGACTTAATGTATCTTTCTCTCACATTTGCTTTTTCTCCTGAAAACTTTTTGCTTTTGATATCCTCCAATCCTGGCCCCCACCCTCCTGCCCCCAGCAAAGGCTAATTTAGTTCCATCTGGGCTTCAGCTTTGACATTCCAGCCAGCTGGGCATTTCTGAGAGCTTGAATCTGACTGGAGGGCACTCTTGGCTGGATACTTCTGCTCTGCTGGGTCTTTTCATCTGTGAAGTGGGCACAGAACTTGCAGCCATACATAAAGGGTGGGGCCCAGAACCTGGCACATAGGGCACAAAAATGTTGCCAGCCACGATGCTTCCAACTGAGAGGATGGTAACGGTGCTCTTCTGGTGGCAGCAAAGCAGGGTCACCCAAGAGGCTTAGGAGTCGCTGGGAAGGCAAGCCAAAGCAGCACCCTGCCAGGGCCATCACTTTGTCCCTCCCTCCTGGCCATGGGGCTCCTAGAAAATACTGCAGCCGAAGGGTAGGGGATGAAGGATGCTCAGCCCGAGGGCTCATCCTGGAGCTGCTTCTCTGGCCGCTGTGGTGGGGCATGGACTCCCCCACAGCTACCCCTGCCTTCTCCAAGGCCATAACACATGAGGTAGGCACTTAAAATTAAACTGAACTCCTCTGTGGTCTGCACGCCTCATCCCCACTCCCCACACTGCTCCAGCCCCTGGAGCTGTCTTGCTGCTCTTCTTACACACCAGACCTGTTCCTGCCTCAGGACCTTTGAATAGGCAATTCCCTCTGCCTGGCTACTCTGTCCCCAAATCATCTATGGCTGGCCCCTGCTCTCCTTCAGCTCAGAGGCCCCCTTCCCAGAGGCCCTTTGTAATTGTGCTCTCTCAGTAACCTCAGTCACTTACAATCACACCACTTAGCAACAGCTAAAATTAGCCTGAGGCTTTTGTCTACAGGGCTCTTGTTTGTGTCTTAATCACCACTGGAAGGTACTCAATAAAGATTTGCAGGAAGGCTGGGAGGGAGGGGCAGTGGATATGGACCGGGTCCCTGGACTCCATCCTCCCGGTCCCATTTATTTGGAGCTCATTGTGTGCACCCTGGCCCGGCCCAGCTGGGTGACCTTGGGCAGCTCGCTCCACCTCGCAGACCCCCAGTTTCTCCATCTTTGGAGTGAAAGGCAGCCAAGTCTCTAAGGAATCTTCATTTTTATTGTAATGGCACCTCTGATTTTCTCCTGAGCCTGGGTAAGTGGGGCCTCTGGGGCGTGCAGCGTGCTGAGCCCGCCTGCTCTCCCACACCCCCGCCTTGCAGGGAGCAGCTCGCAGTCCCCTGTCACCTGCTCGGGGACGCCTCCCGGGCTCAGGCCTTTGCCCGGGCTCTTACCCACCATGTTTTGATTGTTCACTTCTCTGCCTCCCATTAGGCTGTGAGCTCTGAGAGGTTGGGGACAAGGTGTTTCTTTCTGCATCCTAGCTTAGCGGGGGGCACCCTGCCAGTCAGATTCTGGGACCTCACCCAGCTGAGACAAGGTCTCGGGAGGGTCTTTCAACTCTCCCACCAATTTGCTCACCACTGGGAAGAAGCTGCTCCCTTCTCTGTCTTTTGAGACACTTTGGTGCTGTTTACTGCCCGCCAAGAGCACCAGCCAACCCTTGCCTGCCTTCTACCTGTATCTGTCCAAAGGCCTGGCTTGATGAGGGCCCCTGCACCCGTGCCTTTTTGTTAGGCAGGGACTGGTTTCCGTGTTTATTTCAGCCAGAGGGTCCCTGGGCACCTCTGGAGGAGGAGGTTAGGGTAATGGCAGAACACTATGTGGGCAACCCGCTTCCCAGTCTTCACTCTTCCCACCCCAGCCCCGGAGGCTGAAAACAATCTCCACCCGCCAGAAACCTGACTACGCTGCGGAGCTGGAAAGGCTGGTTCTGGGAAGGAGAGGATTGGGGCGGGGGCTTCTGGGCGCCAGGGCAGCTGCTCGCCGCCGCCTGGGAGCTGCACGCATCAGCCCAGTGGGCGCTGGCCTCCCAGGGTGTCACTTGGAGGCTCCTCTCTGGGAGACCGGTTCTTGCTAAGGCCGCCTGAGCAGCAACCACTGAAGGATTGGCTCCTGGGGGCCGCTGGGAAGGGACAGTTCATGCCGACGGGTGGGGAGGACAGGGCACACAAGTTTTCGACCGCTAAGGGCCCATAGCTAACTTAACGCCCAAGTCTAGCAGCACGACCTGGCCAGGCGCCAGGGGCCTGGGATTCGGTCCAGTATGCGTCCTGGGCGACCCGAGCGACCGCCGCCGAGGGTCCCGCGCTGTGCCTGCCCGGGCGTGGAGAGGCAAAGGCGGGCAGGAACCAGGGAAAGGGGGAGCCTTGTCGCCGCAAGGCCTCCGGACTCGCGCCACTCCAGTGCTGGCCACGCCCCGGGTGGCGTTTCCTCCGCGGGGACCGCCAAGCACATGCCCAGCTGCTGGTACCGCGCCGCGTGTGCGCTGCGGGGCGTGCCCAGCTCGCCTCCACCGGCGTAAATTCCCGAGCTGTCTGTGCATGTCACTTTCTTTCACTAGAGGTTGCTCACTTTCACTTCTTGGTTCCTCTCGGCTCCTCTGCCCGCTCCGTGGGCGCGCGCGCGCGTGGGCGCGCATTCGGCTGGCGATCGCGCCCTGGCGCGCTCCGGGAAGGCGCTCGGCCTGGGCCTCCGCAGCCCGGTGTCCGGCGCGACGTGGCCCAGCCGCCCTGCGCCCTGAACCAGCCTGAGAAGCGCTCCTGAGCAGGCCCGCCCAGCCCTGCGGCTCCTTGGGCCCCAGTTCCACCCCAGCCCGCACAGTCCCGGGAGGTGGGTCCCAGTGGAGCAGCTAGGAGAAAAAGCCCCTTCTCATCGCTGGGTGCAGAGACAGACAGCCATCCCCCTCCTGCCCCCACCGCCTTCTCTCACTTTCTGGGTCTTAAAAATAAACACACCGACAAAAACAAAACTCATCCCTAAAGCTGCTGCTAGTTCTCCAGACTCAAGAGGCCCCTCGTGCCCCCTTCCCCTCCAAACAGGAAACCAAGGCCAGCATGGATGGAGCCTCGCTCCACGGAGCAGGAAGCCACGTCCTGTGGAGGCCAGAACCTTCTGCTTGAGAAAGTAGGATTTGGATGGGGCTGAGAAGGCCCTCTTCCACTTGCCCTCTGGCCCCAGCCTGCTGGCCTCCGCGCGGTTCTTTAATGCTCCCTGTTCTGGGTCCTTGTCACTGACTGTGAGCTCCAAGGGGCCAGAGATCTCCATTCCTCACTGGCTGTGTGATCTTAGGCAAATTACCCTGAGCCATCAGTTCCTTGCCTGTAAAATGGGCTCATAATAGGATTTTAAGGATTCAAAATGATAACCAACACAGAGCACAGGACTGGGCACTTGGGGCACAGGGCAGGACATGTGGTGGGCCCAGGGCAGTTGTGGGGATTGGGCAGAAACTTCCCTTGCCTGGGGTCCCTCCCCTCACTCCTTCAAGGAGCCTCTTCACCCCTCCCCCCACCTCCAGTTCCTGCTGAGATCTTCTCAAGGCCTCATTAGCTGACCTTCACCCAAAACAATTCCCTGGTCCAGTCCCTGCTGTGAGGACCAGCAGGAGGCAATAGAAAGGGGCCAGGTCTGGAGGCAGGAGAACTGGATTTGAATTCCTCAAATTCTGCCTCACTGTGTGATTGGGAGCAAGTTGCTCGGCGGCCTCTCTGTGCCTAAGCGTCTTTCTCTCTGAACTGGAGGCAGAGGCTGCCTGGCCTACCTCCCAGGGCCCCTGGAGGAGGAAGCAGATCGTGGGCGGGATCTCATTCTAAGCAGTGAACAGCCTCAGATGAAAACATGGTGCTCCTGTAACGTACACCCATCCTGGGAGATGGACTCAGGCTGGAGGAATCAATGTGCCATCTGGATCCGAGAGGTCCCTGCTACCTGTGCTAATGGGAGGTGGCTGGAAGGCCACTACCAAGAAATATGTGCTCCTATGGGTTCTGCCACTCACAGCCAGCCTTAGTCATCAGTTCCAACAGTGGGGGTACTTGAGGCACTGTGACAGCTCCCAAAAGGAGTACATTGGGGGAGGAAGCATCCTGTGTTTGCTGATGAATAAAGCCTTGGCTGTGGGCTGTGGCAAGGGACCTTCCTCAGCCCTGCCACCTGCCCCCCACCTTGACTCGCCTTCACCACAGTTCCTCCCTCCTGAGCACCAGCCGCTGAACGTCCTGATGTGGGAGCTCCACAGAGATCACTCCTGCTCCAGGTAAACACTGCCATCTTCCAGCTCAATTCACTCCTCCTTCTTTACTGACACTGCCACCCACCCAGTTCTTCAAGCCATAAGCTCATAGCCAGCTTGTTTGCTCAAGATGGAAACATCAGCGCTGATTTTGTTGCTAATGTCGTGAAACTGCAAACAATATAACACATGCACGTTGCGAATGGAAGGTCCCTCATTATTTGCCCCCCAGAAATAGCTACTGTCCACATTTGGTGAGTTCTTCTGTTTGTTTGAATGCTTTCAGTTACGACAGGTAGAAAATCCAATTAAAATAGGAATTGTGGGCTCATGTAATAGAACAATGCAGAAGTGGTTGTGGGTTTCAGGCATGGTTTGATCTAGAAGTTCCTGATGTCACTGGGGCTCTGGCTTGATTTCTCTGCAGTTCTTTCCCCTCTGCCCTCCTCCTGGTGTCACCTGGGTCCAGTTAGGGAAGTAGCAGTCCCTGTCCCTGCTGTTCTCACACTGCACCATCAAGGAAGACAAGCTCGTTCTTGGAAGAGGAAGCTGATTCCCATCTGAGGAAGAGTGAGGAATCCTGTTTTTCAGAGGTGTTCTGACCTAGCCTGGAGGGAGGTCAGTGAAGACTTCCCTGGAGGAGGCGGGGCCTGAACCTATCTTGAAGAAAGGCTTGTAAGAGGAGTTGGGGCTTTTTGGGTTTTTTTAAATATGAGAAAGCAAAGTGCCCTTTTACCTCTGTTGAAACTGCCACTGTGCAGACAGTTGACGCACAGTGAGATGAAGACATCAGCAGACCAGCCTGTGGGGTATAGAGGGGTTAAGGCCCAGCCATCATATGCACCCAGTAGCATGGCTTGTTATTCATATTATTGGTATTGGTGCCTTTGTTATTACTGCCACTTGGGTAGACCCTTAGCAGAGTGCCAGGCACCCACAGGTGCTGGGACCCTGGTCATCATCCTCAGCTTCCTGGGACAGAGTACGTGGGCTGGGCCCACCTGAAACCCACTCACCCAGAGGAGTGACACTTCCACCGTCAATGAGCAAAGAAGGTGGGCTATGCGACAGGCCCAGCCTGGGACCAAGCTCCGCCAAAGCCCGTCTCCCCAGCAAGGTCCTTCTGCCTGCACCTGCTCACACCCCACCGCCGTGTCTGAGGGAGGGAGGGAGGGAGGGAGGGAGGTTTCCAGCCTAGGGCGAGTCCCCCACCCCCCTTCCATCTGAGCCTGGTAGTGTCTGGCTAACCAGCCATCCTTCTTTCTCCCTGGCAGGCGAGCCATTAAGCACCAGGCCCCGAAAGCCCGGCCTGCAGCCTCAGCACTAAGTGCATTCACAGCTATTAGCAAGAGGCCCGGCCTGGCCGGTCAGGGTTAATGCACAGCCCAGCCCTCACCCCCACTCCCTGGAGGCTGCTTGTCAAAGCTCCGTCCCTGGGGGAGAACTGAGGCTGAGAAGGGGGCTCCAGGGCCCTCACGGACATCTGTATAGGTTTTTCACTGCACGAAGGTGCCCCTCGGGCCAAGTGGAGCTGTGGTTCAGCGGAGCTGAGTGCCTGGTACAGGCTACATTCACTGGAGGTGGAGCCCTTTTCTGATCTTCAGAGGAGGTAAAGGGGAGAGCTTCAGCCTGTGTGGGTTGCAGGAAGAGGCTCTCTGAGAACTTGAGGCCCTACATAGACTTTTTGTTAAATTGCATTTTTATTGACTTCTTTTTGGAGTCCAGTCCTCTGAATTTTATCATGGGTATAAGTTTGGGTAACCACCACCACAAGCAGGGTACACAACAGTTCTCTCACCCCAAAAAACCTTTGTCCTATCCCTCTGTAGTCACCTCCTCCCCTCAGTCCTAGCCAGACAGCTGCTGATCTGTTCCCCATGGCTTTTAGAAAATGGAACCGTACAGTGGGTGATCATTTGATCTTTTCCACTCAACATAATGGCCTTGAGAGCCATCCAAGCTGTGTGTGTATCCATAGTCTGTTCCTTTTTATTGCTGAGTAGTAGTCCATGGTACGGATGGACCCGTTTGTTTATCCATTCACCTGCTGAAGGACTTTGGGGATGACTCCAGTTTGGGACTACTACAGAGAGAGCTGCTGTGAACATTCATGTCTCTGTGTCTATGAACACACACTGTTGCATGGACCTGCGTTTTCATTTTTCTGGGATAAATGCCCAGGAGTAGAATGGCTGCATCGTATGGCAAGGGTAGGATTCCATTTTTAAGAACCTGCCAAACTGTGTTCCAGGGCTGCTGTGCCCTTTCACATCTCATCTGCAGTGATGAGCGATCCAGTTGTTCTGCATGCCTGCCAGCACTTGGTGTTGTCAGTATTTTTATTTTAGCCATCCTCGTGGGCGTGGAGTGCTAGCTCAGTGCAGTTCTGATTTTCATGTCTTTTGTGGCTAATGTTGAGCCTCTTTCATGCTCTTACTGGTCACTCATCTGTCTTCTCTGATGAAGTGTTTATTCAATTCTTCAGCCGACTTTTGAACTGGATTTTTTTAACTGTTGAGTTTTGATATTTTGTTATATATTCTGGATACAAGTCCTTTGCAAGATTTGCAAATATTTTCTTGCAATCTATGGCTGGTTTTTTCATTCCCTAACAGTTTTGTTCACAGGGCAAAATTTATTTTAAAAAATTTTTTTTATAGACTGAACTTAATTGTCATGTCTAAGAACTCTTTGCCTAATCCCAAGTCTCAAAGATTTTCTCCTTTTTTTCTAAAAGTTTTATGCTAGAGATCTTACATTTAGGTCTATGATCTATTGTGAGTTCTTCTTCTTCCTCCTCCTCCTCTTCTTCTTCTGTATATGGTGTGAGGTAAAGATTAGGGTTTTCTCTCTCTTTTTCTTTGCATGTGAATGTGCCCGATTGTCCCTCAGTATTTATTAAATGCATGAATGGAAGGCACAAAGGATCAGATAGTGAGTCTAGAAAGTCAAGAGTGTGTACTATTCAATGGATAAAGAATACTTTTTTCAACAAATTATGTTAGAAAAATTGGACATTTGTTTTCTTAAAAAATGATCCTCATATTTTATACAAAAGCTAACTCACAATGTATCACAGACTTAAATGTAAAACAGAAAGGCCACCAGCAACCACACCTGTGTCCTCTGAAATCCTCGGCCTGGCTCCACTGTCGGATGACACAGAAGTGGCGAGAGTTATGCAAGCACAATGGGCAAGTCAAGGGAGAACCTTCTGTGGCCTCACCTGACCTGTCAGGGTTTGAGGAAGGAGTGAGGGAACCAACATTTACCAAACGTGAACTCTGCACCGACTACTCCGCTAAATGCTTTCTTTGCTTCATTGCATTTAACCCTAAATAAATCAATAAGCTCTTAGAGGTCGGTGTTTTCATGCCTAGTCTATGGGTGAGGAAATTGAGCTCAGAGAGACTAAGAAACTTGCTTAAGGTCACACAGTAAACGGGGAGCAAGGTTTAAGCCCAGGGTGTCCGCCTCTGCTAGAAGGAGGCAAGGGACAGCGGGGCCAAGCTAAAGGCTGGGTCTACATTGTTGCCACCTGGTTATGCGCCCCTGGTGGGGGTGGGGCTTGGGAGTTATTCTCCCGAGAACCTCAGCTCAGCCCCCCTCATGCTGACACCTCCTCGTGGATGGCAATGGGAGCCGTCCCAGGCCTGGGACAGTGGGTGCCTCCATGGCCCCTCACCACACCCTCCCGACAGTGTGGCAGCACGAGGGCACGTGCAGGCCTGGGCGGAGATGTGGCCATGCTCGGCCCTGCACGTGGGATCCCTGCCTCCTGTGACTGGTCATTCCAGCCACTGACCTTGTCTTGTTCCTGCTGCGTTCCCACCCCCACCTTTGCCTGGACCGTGGCCCCCGCCTAGCACGCCCTGTCCACTCCCCGCGTGTCCGTGTGCTGCTGCGTCAGCATTCAGCTCAGCCATGCCTTCCGCAGCAGCTCCTCAAGCTGTCCCTCTGCCTGCTGCTGGTGAATAGTCTAGTTCCATCTGGTCTGCAAAGCCATTTGGCAACACAGCTTTCTAGAGATGCGTGGACCTTCTAGAGCCTTCTACATGCCCCCAAGAGATGCATCTGGAACAGTCTCGGCCCCAAATACCTTCTGAGCACTCAGGGCAGGGGCTGAATCTTTTTTTTCATCCTCACCCGACGATATTTTTCTATTTATCTTCAGATAGAGTGGGAAGCAGGGAGAGAGAGGCAGAGAGAGAGAAGCATCGACGTGAGAAGGACACATCAATTGGTTGCTTCCCGCACGACCCTGACCAGGGCCAGGGACGAACCTCAGTGGAGGTACGTGCCCTTGACCAGAATCGAACCTGGAACTCATTGGTCCGAGGGCCAACGCTCTAACCGCTGAGCCAAACCGGCCAGGGCAGGGGGGCTGACTCTTAAGGCCCTCTCTGCTTGGCACAGAGAAGACCGGCTTCCAGTGCATGTCTCAGGGTCCAACAGGCCCCTCTCTGCCACTTTCTTGCTGACGTGTCATAAATGCTCAGTCAATGGGAAGAGTCGCTGCTGCCGTTTTCATGGCTATTATTTTTATTCTCAGGATGATCTGGAGCGCTGTTGCCAGGTGTGGAATGTGAGGGCCCACTGCTCTCGCGTGGAAGCAAAGTCCTATGTAGCGAGAAGCCTCCCTCCTTCCCACCTCACCCCGGCCTGTAGCCACGCCTCGGCCATGCCCACTTTGCCCTGCTGGCGGCTTACTTGGGGCTCACTCCAGCCTGCTCCGCCACAGGGCTAAAGCTCCTTGGGGGCGGGGGAGGGAAGGAAAGAGGGACCAGCTTTTCATTCTTTCCCCCCTCATAGCCTGAGCTGACCCTCAGTGTGACAGTGAAGACCCCAGGGAGGCCGGGTCAGGCAGAGGGGAGCAGGCTGTTGCCTAATGAAGTCTGCCCAGGCCTCCTGCAGCCTGATTAGATTCCAGGACCCCAAAGGAGCCACCGGGATCCTTGCTCACCTCCAAATCTCAGCACCAGGCCCGGTCCGTTCCAGGCTCTGAATCGCAAACACAGCCTCCACTGGCAATGGGCTCTGTCCCTGCCCCGTCCGTCCCTGTCCCGGCCCCTGCCCTGGCCCCCGCCTCCGATGTCTCCCACCTAGACGCTGCACCTGCCAGGCCTCCCTGCTCTGTCCACCTCTCTTCTCCTGCCCAGTAGCTGGAGACATCTTTCTAGAACACAAATCTGACTGTGTTCCCACCTCCTTCAGAGACTCCACTACCTTCAGCAGGGGCTTCTCCTGCTTTTTAGACACAATTATCACTGGGGAACTTGTTAAAATGTATGATTTCCTGGGTCTCGAGGTGGGGCCCCGGAACCTGAATTTCACAAGGCCCCTTTCAGGGCTGCAGCCGGAGGCCCAGGGTCCGGCTCTGCTCGCATTCTCACGTTCCGGCCCAAACTCTGAGGACACGAGAACATAAACGTGAGCCTGGCCTTCCAGAGTGTTGTGAAGGAAGGCGGCTTGCATTTTCTGGCCAGATCGCTGACTTAGAGATGTCTGCACGTTTGGTATGTGGACCTCCCTTTGAGCATTTACCCCAGGTCCCACAAATGCCAGGGATGGGCTTGCTTGGACTGCAACTCTTATTTCCTCATCTGCAAGATAAGCTCCAGGGGGCCTAACTCAGTGGGCAATACCCTCAAGACCCAGCTCCCTCTTGGGCTCCTGCTGGCCCCGTCCCTTCTCCACATTACCCTCCAGCGTCCAGCTTCTCAATCTTGGATGCACCAGGCAAGTTCTTGCCTCTGTGCCTTTGTACATCTTCACTCTGCCTGGCATGCTCTTCTCTCACTTGTCCCCTTGGGGAACTCCTATTCATCCCTCAAAACCCAATTAAAATTCCATGATCCTTGAGGTCCCCTTCTCTGGTTGCATGTACCCTGCTTTGTTATAATTATTTTGTTCGGTTGCTTTCCTGGAGGCAGTTTATCATCTTTACTATGATGGTTTTAGAATCAAGAGACTTGGCTTTGCCTCTGGCCCGTATGCTTACCAAGGGTCTGAACTTGAGTGTTGTCCACTGGCTTCTCTGAGACCTTTCTGTTATTGATAAAATGGGGATTGAAAGATTACCCTCTGCACTGGGTGGCCTGGATGTGTAAATGATATCACGCACGTGAAAGCTGGGCACAGTGCATGGCACGGAGTACGCTCGGTTATGTTGATCCCCTTCCTGTTGGCGGGCAAGCTCTGTGAGACCGGGAGTGCATCTCATCATCTTCGGACACTTGGTGTCCAGGATGGGACCTCTCCCAGCTTGTGGGTAGCTCAGGGCACTGCTGCTCTGCCCTGTCCCTGGAAACTGTCCCCACTCTAGTGTTGTTGTTGACTGTGCTAAGGAGAGGGCCTGCTGTCCCTCTGGGGCCTCCATCTGAAGTGAGGAAAGCCAGAGGGCCCACAGGGGGAGAGGCAGGGGTGGGGCTGCCGGTGCTCGGCCCAGCCCAGAACAGTCTTCACCCTCTGGGGTGTATTGGAGGGTGTCTGCTCCCATCCCATCTCTTAGGGTCCTGCTCAGCAGGAGAGGAGGGCAGGGTGCCCTGGAGGCAGGAGGACTGGCCCCAGCTGCAGAGCTGGAGTGAGAATCTCTTGATCTCTTGGCTGCACAGAGAGGCGGAGGTAGTCAGGGCCCTGGAGATGGTCTCCATGACAACCGCTGCCACTCACTCCCCATCTCGGATGTAAATTAGTTACAATTTTATTAGTGTGCAGAATTTCAAGAGGCCAGATCCTGCCTTGGAAGGGAAAAGGATAGTCGGGGGATGGGGGGGCGGTTTCCAAAGGCTTCATACCCTTACCAGGGCCCCCGACTCCAAGGTGGGTCCATGGAGAGTGAAATGGATCACACCGAATATTTGTCTGGCTTGTCCGCTGAGCTGGGCTGGGTGAGTCAGCCTGTCTCTGGAGAGCAGTGGACACTCAGGCCCGGGGCACCTGCAGTGTGCCTGGTGCTCTCGCTGCCTGGTCTGGCCTCCTCCTCTTGGCAGCCTGTCTGCCTTCCCAGTTGACAGGGAAGGTGGCTGAGGGCCACAGGGGTCATTAACTGGCTCAAGGGTGCCCGCTTAGCCAGTGGCCAGGCTCCTGCTCTCCTCTGCTCAGCTGTCTCCCAAGGCGGGTCACAGTTCACTGAGAACTTCCTGGGCCCTGGGGCTGGCAGTGGGGGCAGAGCCAGGCGCTTGGGTGTCTGAGCAGACACGGGGCCCTGGGTGCCAGGAGTCAGCACGTGGGGCTACTGCAAATGTGGCGAGGTGACGCCCGAGTCACGGCTTTCTGACTCCCGATGCTCCAAATCACGTGTGCATATACGCACGTGCGCACACACACGTTTTCCCCCAAGGGGGGGGAATGGACAGATTTGTCTTTTACCTAAGGCTGTTGTTAAAATTAGTTGTGTCCCCCAAGGCACATCCCCGTGTGTGCCCCCGAGATGGCCCCACTCCTGCTGCTGATAGCAAGGCCTGCTGGCTGGGCCAGCAACGCCCCTGGGCTCCTGGTCTGGGGCTGGTGCAGGGGACACTGAGGAGCCCCAGGGGCCAGGGAACGGCAGCGGCAGGGACAGCCCAGCTGCAGCGGGAGCGGAGAGGTGTAGAGCAGATCAGAGAAAGCGCCACACAGATATAAGGACCGGGCTGACCGCAGAGAAGGCCGCCTGGCTGAGGGGACCGCGCAGGTCACAGCCGGGAGGCATAATGAAGCCTGAGCGAAGGCTGGGGGCACAGGGTGGGAGGACGATGGCAGTGGATGGGTGGGCAGGCTGGCTGGGGACTGATGGAGGTGGACGGGTTGGGTGGGAGAGGGACGGGAAGGTGGAGACAGGAGCTGTATGGCTGGGAGGATGTTCTGAACGGTGGTTACTGTGTGCCGCAGTGACAGGCACTGGGACTGAAACCCCAGGGATTCCAGCTACTAGTGTGCCACTTGGACAAGTTTCGTGATCTCTCGGAGCCTCAGTTTCCCCAAGCGGGTGGTGAGAGGAGGGTCCATGGAAGGGGCAGTCAGCTGGGCTCATTCGTGGCAAGCACTTAGGACAGGCCTGACACACAGTACATGCTTAATAAATGCTCACTCACTTCATCCTGGTCCTGAACTCGACCTTGGGGACACAGTGGTGAGTGGAGAAACGCTGGGGCTGCCCTCAGGGTGCAGAGTTCACTGGGCGAGGCGCTCAAGGCTGATCTTCTTGGGATGGACAGAGAAGGGGCCCCACGGAGGCCTGAGTCAGGAGACAGGGAGGGGAGAGGAGTGGAGGGCAGTGATTCTGGGTTGGGGCCTGGGATCTGTGTCACTGGGGGCTCATGACAGGGTCATGGAATGTTCAGGCGAAAGGGAAGAGGACTGGGCCTGGCCCTGAGGGCCACCAGAGGTAGAGGAGGAGGAGAGCCAGGAGCAGGGGTGAGGCAGGTGCTGGTGGTTCGTGCAGGGGAGAGAGGGTGCTTTTAGACAAGGGGCTACTCCGAGGGACAGCCTCTCCCTTGCTCAGCCACCCACCAGGCCCTGGCCCCCACCTCGCTGGACCATGGTGGACCGTGGGCTGGAAGATTCCTAAAGGTGCTTCCAGATTCGGGATTCTGTCCATCTGAGCCGCACCCAGGTGGGCCAGCCCATGTTCCAGGCCGCCTCTCCTACCCGGACGAAGGAGCACCAGCCCGACCACAGGCTGCGCCCCTCGGGCCGGCCTCGAGTGTGAGAGAGATGAACGTTAGGGCTCCACAGGAGAACGTCCTGCTGCCTTCGGTGGGGCTCCGTGTCTACCAGGCTGCCCACCTGTGATTAGATTGTGGCCAAGAGGCTGGGCAGACCCTGCAACAGGCCCTGGTGACCGTGTCCTGGAAATACACACCTACAGCGACCAGGGCCCCTCTCGGATTGGCAGCGCCCGGTTCTGAAGTCCCCACGGTGGTGACAGACTCTGAGCTCTCAGCTTCTGGCACCAGGAATGTGGTCATTTCCTTGTGAGGCCTGTGGAGCCAGCGAGGTGGCGGCTCCCGATGGCTGGCCCTGTCCCCTCCGTCCCCCATATTACAACTTGCCATATTCTGTGGCCCGAGGGCCAAGAATTCTAACAGGCAAGAGCAGGGATGGGACCGCCCACCCTCTTCCAGTCCTGTGTCTTACTAATTATGCCACACACCGGAAAACTTAATTAAATCGATGCTTGGTGTGTAATTTCAACTACTTTGGAAGTAGGGGATCAAACAAACAGCCATAGGGCCCTGCCAGCCCTCGTCACCTGGGGCCAGTCCCGCTGGGCTCTGGGTGCTGGGGCCTGGGTGCTGGGGCCTGGGTGCTGGGGACTGGGTGCTGGGCCTGGGTGCTGGGCCTGGGTGCTGGGACTGGGTGCTGGGGACTGGGTGCTGGGCCTGGGTGCTGGGACTGGGTGCTGGGCCTGGGTGCTTGTCTGGCCCCGCTCAGTTGTGGGGAAAATGCCTCCTCCCTTCTCAGCCCTCAGAGGAAGGGGAGCACTCACCAGCCCCAATCACCCCCCCGCCACAGGACACACAGCAGGGGCACAGGGGCTGCATTAAGGTTAGTGAGAGAGAATAAAAATATAAGGACATATAAGGAAAGCCTATATATATATATCCAGCTTCCAAGTCTCCTGGTATTCATTTCCAGGACTCTCTCTGACCCTCTTCCTCTCTGTTCCTCTGGGGTCACACCCTGTTCTGGGTGTGAGGGGACCCCAGCCTCAGGTGGTCATTGTCCCACTGGGGACCCAGGGTGATCTGAGGCAAGAGGCAAAGCCCAGGAAGGGCAGAAGCAGAAGGGGACCTGGAAGGTGCTGAGATGGACAGAAGGGGACAGGAAGAGCTCACCCCAGTGTGGGTCTTGAACTGTGCACTCTGTCCGCGAAGAGGATTTGGAGAAGAACCAAAGAGGCGTTGGGAGGAGCTCCAGGCAGCATTTACGTGGCCTCCACCACGGCCCCACGACCACACGTAGCACCGCTGGCAGGGGCCAGGCCCTGGGACCCAGTATAGGGATGGACGGGCCCCTCTCAGGAGACCCAGAGGTCGTCAGGGGGACACCAAGGGAACCAGATCACTGCGGGGGCGTGCATGCCCCAGCCTGGACTATTACTCCCCTTGTGACAGCCCCAAGAGGCTGGAACCTGCGATTCTCGCTGGAACCATCCCCCTTTGGGCATGGGGAAACTGAGGCACAGGCGGTGCGGTCACGGCACAAAGCTCCCAGCGAGGAAACTCCGCAGCAGGACTGGAAACCACAGCCTGTCCCTGGATCGTGACTGCTGTGGAGAAACAAGGCAGTGGGGGTGACAGGGACTGGGGGGCTGGGGGGCTGGGCAGGCTTCTCTGGGAGGGGGCTTCTGAGCTGGGGCCATCTGACTGCTCTGGGCCGCCCCGGCTTATATGTAGGCATCTCACCAAGACCTCACGGGAGCCCCCATTAGAGACGGAGGCACACAGAGGCTAAGGGACAGGCCTGAGTTCTCATGGCCTCAGTCTGCCTTGCTGTCCCAGCCCCACTTCCGGTCCTGCCCCCACAAGGCCGTGATGCTTTCTAGCTCAGGATGAAAAAGACTGATGAAAGAAAGAAAAGAGGCCCTTCTTCCCAGAGAGGTGAGGTGGTTTTTCCTATGTCACCAGGCCCTGCCAGGCCTGGCGGCATCTGTCCCAGACGCTGACTCATCTGCCCCCGCCACAGGGACGGCCCTGCAGGTTGTGGTGTGTTGGGACTGTGAGGCCCCCAGGCTGCTAAGGGACCAAGGAGCCATAGCTCTTGCTCCCCCAATTCCTGGGCCCCGGGTCCCTCAGGCTCCCTGCTCCCCCGTGGTCCACCGAGCCCTGGCTAACACTGGATCAGGGCCACAGGAGAGCCTGCCCAGCTGCCTGCCTCGCTTCGGGTCAGCTGGGCCTGGGTTTGAACCCTGTTCTACTCCTTGGACTAGTGGTTTTGATACCATTGTAAAGGACCTAGTTATGAATAACAGGAAAGGAGCAAAGGGAAGGCCACATAGACAGGCTTGTCATTTGGGCAGTTTCTCCAGGCAGCTAAAGCTTTTCACTCCCCAGGGAGCCCCAGGTCTATTCCCTAAAAGTGCTGGGGGAAGGGACTGGACAAGGGAGAACAGATGCACGTCCAGTAAAGTTGGGTGACATAGGGAAGGTACGTGCCTGTCAGTCACACCTGGGAACAGGTCACTGGCCAGAATAGGTGCCACTGCAAGGGCAGTACATTTGAGATTTAATCCCCTGAACAAAATAACACCCTCCGGGTTTCTCTTGGTGCTGTTGGCTCTCTTGGGACTCTTGTTGCTTGGGGTGTGCTCTCTTGGCTCCCCTACATTCGCCGTGGGCCATGTGGACCTCACACACAATGGACTAATGGACTGGACCCAGCTGCAACACAGAATGGAAACTCTGGACACTGGCTTTGCTTCTAGCTCTAATGAAACCCCAGCTACACTTCTTCTATGACTGGACTAAGGGAAATGGGACTTTGGAAACACAGAAATGTAATTCCATGCAAATAAAAATCACTCATTCTCCCGTGAGAGTCACAGAAAATTGTTTTTCTCAAGATATCGTAAGGACTCCACCCCCAGCATCAGTGGGGAAAAGATACCCCAATTTCCCTGATAACAGTTTTACTGTCTCACAGCCTCAGTTTCCCTCTTGGGGACATGCCTCTGGATTTTGGTGGTTCCTACCACTCAGGATGTCATCTCCTGGGACAGACTTTCATGAGTACCCCCCCCCCCAACCATGACCCTGCTGACTTCCTCTGTCTGTCTGTCTCTCTCTCTCTCTCTCTCTCTCTCTCTCCCTCTCTCTCATGTTTATGGATCTAAGGATGGCTTTGCCCATGTGAGGCAGGCACTCTTCTCTCTTGTTGTACTTGCAACCCAAGCATCCAGCACAGGCCGGCCCAGAGAAGGTACTAATAGATGTTGCTGACAGAATAGTGGATCTGTCTAAAGGGAACACCATCCCTCCCTCTCCGGGACCGAGTATTAAATTCACCAAGGCATCAAGGCTGAGCTGGGCTGGGCTGGGGCCCTGGTTATATGACCAGCAGGTCTTCTCCTAGGAACCTGACCCCAGCCTGGGTCCATCCATCCATCCAATGACCTGACCAAAGAGGGGGGTGCTGCCTGGAACAGGCCCAGCTTCTCATCCAAGATACCCCAGCCAAACTCCACAATGTCCATGGCCAGGGGGCAGGGCAGAGATTTGGCTTCTGGGTTTGGTCCCTTGGAGGTCTGTGTCTCTGAGCCCCAGGGACATTCCTCCACCTCCTCCCCACCACCCTTCCTCTTCCTGCATCCTCCCTCCTCCCTCTCTCTCTTGTCCTCCCTCCCTGTCTCTCTTGTCCTCCCTCCCTCCCTGTCCTCCAGCCCTCTCTCTCCCTCCCTCCCTCCTCCTCCCCACCCCTGCCCTTCAGAGCTCTGCTCTCCTAGATTTCCCTCTTAGGTTTCTCTCACTCTCTCCTTTTCTCTCTCCAGTTCTCTCCTCCCCAGCTCACCCTGTCCAAGGGAAGGGCTGCCAGGGCCAGTAATTGGCAGTTCCCTGAGCAGTCCTCTCGCAGCTGCACATCTGGGTCATTAGCCCTGGAAAACCGGGGCTGCCTGAGCCCAGACCTGCAACCGGGTTCCCCATCCTCTTCCTCCCTCGCCGTCCTCCTGCCTCCCCCCCTCCTCCCGCTGGAGCCAGTATTGTTAGCTCGCAGCCTGCATTAGCGTGCAGGGTGCTCCCGGTGAGGCTGGATGAGGCTTTATCTGTTGTGACAGCCCCAAGGGCAGCTGGCAGACTTTTTCCCTCTTAAGTTTGGAGCTTGCTCCCTCTCCCTCGGGTCAGAGCCTCAGCTGGATGGGGGCAGGGTCTCAGCCGGTTTGGAGCCCAGGCAGCGGCCTGGCTGCTGAGCTTGCCTCCGCCTCCGCCTCCCCTGCCGCCTCCCCTCTCCGCTCCCCTCCTTCCCGCCTGCTCCCGCCGCCTCGGGCCTTTGTCTCGGGAAGATACAGACGCGAGCAGCTGCCTGCTGCACGGGCTCCCGCGGCCTCTCGCGAAGCTCTTCCTCCCTTCTCTCATTTACTCCTTTCCTTGGGCTGCTTCTCACAAGGTTTCTTCCTCTCCTCCCGCCTCCCTTTCCTGATCTGTCTTTTTCCTGTCTCCCCTTTCCACGTCCCCTTCCCCCTCCTCCCCCACCCCTCCTCCTTGCCTTTGGAGAATGGAAAGAATCCCGGTTAGAATGGCCCCAGCCTCCTTGCCTGACCTCCTGCGGGACCACGGGATGGGGGGATGGTGCAGGGATCCTCGTCTTGGGGTTTCTGGCTCCAAGGGCCCACTGGATGCCCATGCCTTTCCAGGACTGCCTAGGGCCCAGCCTGGCCCCTGTGGGACCCCTGCTGCGCAGGCAGGAGCCTCCAGGACAGCCCTGCTCCTCCAGGGGCGCCCCATGGGTCCAGGTTGCAGAGCCCTCCCCACCCAGACGGTCTGTGCCCCTCAGGGGGGTTCTTCTCAATGCACCTCCCTTCCCCTTCGATTTGACCTTACCTTGTGAATGACCACCTAAAATAAGCAACCCACTGTCCCCAGCACTTTCCGTGTCTTCATCACAGCCTGTGAGAGGCAGATTTGTTTTATCTCCCTCACCATAGGGGAGGCAGCAGGCTCAGAGGGCCCAGAGCCACCAGCCCTGCGCCGCCTGGGACTTGGTGTGACCCCTGAGCCCCAGGCCTTGCCTCCCCTGAGCACCTACTCTCAACAGTAACTCAGCTCCTTTCAGGGCCTGGAGGCCCAGAGAGGCCAAGCCCCTGCCCACAGTCACGCAGCCTAGGCTGGTACTGGGAGAAGAGGGGTTTGGGGGCTCAGGGGCAGGGAGCTTGAGGCATTAGGGGGTCCTATCACACCCTTGGCTGGTATCCTCACGCCAGTCCTCTCCCCATGTCAACTGGGGTAAGCTAGGGGCTGGGGGAGCCCCCTTTGTCTCTAGCTGACTCTGGATGTCTCTGAAGTTATATGGAGAAGGCACTGGCTTCTCCATATAAAGACCCCCAGCCCAGCCCCACCCCCACTCTCAGGGCCCCCAGCTGTACTCTGGGCTCGGCTCCCACCTCCCCCCTCTCCATCCTCTGTTCTCTCCACACCCAGCTCTTCAGAGCTCTGTTTCATGATCCTGCTGTGGGCTGGCCCTCGCTGGTGTGCCCGGTCCCTTGTGTTGTCTCCGCTCCAAGCTCCTCTCCCCAGCTGTATTTCCAGCCCTCTCCTCTCTGTTTCCCAGGCTGTCTCTCTCTCTGTCACCCCAGCTCTCTGCTCTGTCTGTAACTCACTCCCTCCCTCCCTCTCCCAGCCGCTGTTTCTGCCCACCCCAACACACACACACACACACACACACACACACACACAGGCATGCACACATGTGCACACACATGACAAAGACACACGGAGACACACACAGACAGAGACATGCAAAGTCACACACACAGACCCTTGCCCATGGGCACTCTGCCGCAGTGATGGGGGTGAGGGCTGGCCCCTGGAGGAGGAGACTGTGGGAAGGGATCCCATGGCCTTTCCCTTTGTCCCCAGCCCTGGAGGCACCTACTGACTGACCCTAAGCCACGGCCGGGTGGGCTGGGGTCCTGGGCTGCTTTTCCTGAGGCTGTGGGCAAGGGATACCCCTGACCAGGGCAAAGCTTCTGGAACCCAGGATCCCAGAGGGCCCTCGCGGTAGTCACCGTCCTGCAGGGACCCAGCAGTGGAGGCAGAGGAGCTGGGTCTAGGCGGGGGCAGCAGAACGGTGGTCGTGAAGTGATGGGAGGAGAGAGTAGCCGGGCTGGCCATTGGGCCATTGGGCCTGCCTGGGTCCCCACCGGGGCGGTCCAGGAGGTGGCTGGGCCTGCATGCCCGGGTCTGCACAGCGCCACGTGGGCCTGCCGCACCAGAGTTCTCAGGTCCTTATTCCCTGGCTCTTCCTTCCTGTTCTCCGAGGTACACGGGAACCTGGGCCCTGGAGTCCAACAGTCCTGGGTTCAAATTTCACCCCTTCTTCTTACTTTGTAACTTTGGGGGTGACTAACCTCCTCCCCGAGACCTTGGTTTCTTCACCTATAATGTGAAAACAATGTAGCTGCCTGCCCACGGGACTGCTCCGAGGACCCAGTGGGCCCTCCACGGAGGCACCTGGTCTGCCCCGGGCGTGGGCACCTGCGGGTGCCGCTGGGATCACAGCCACTCGCCTGACTCCTGGTTTTTCTGCCATTCTGCCAACACCAGCCCCGAGCTGGAGTCCTGGCTCTACCACCTGAGCCAGTCACTGGACCCGCGGAGCCTCTGTTTCCTCCTCCGTGAAGTGGGGCCAGTGTAGTCCGCCGCGCACAGGCGTGAGGCTAAACTGAGCTCACCAGAATACTCTTAGCTCACGGGAGCAGCTGTCTGCGGCTGTTCAGTTTTATCTGCTGGGCGTGTTTTGAAAAAATATGTTCAGCCTTACCCTCTGCCCTCCAGCCCACACGAGACCTGGGGCTCAGGGGCCCTGGCCCCCTCAAACCTTTGTGTGCTCAGGCAGGAGATGGTGGGGAGAGAAGGGGGGGATGAAGCCTGCAGGAGCTGAGCTATGGCTGGGGGCATGCTGTGAGCCCTCCCCAAGTCTGACACAGGCCCCTGGGCACTGGGTGGTTGCTCTGCTGGGAGGCCTGGCTTTGCCCCAGATTGGCAGCTGACCAAGGGAAGGGGCGGGGCTCAGAGGGAGGGCCAGCGTGGGGAGGGGAGGGGGGAACAAAGGTGCTGGAGCCTGGGAGCTCTGCTCCCTCTCCCCAGGAGCCTGCCCATGGCCATGGGAGCCCTCTTGTCTCTGTGGGGGGCAGGAAGACTCCAAGACTAAAGGAGCATCCAACAGGGCATGGTCCCCAAAGTTGGAATTACCATTCCAGCTGTCACGGTGAAACACCTTCCTCTGCTGTCCGCTCCTCCCTCCTCCCCAAAGCGCCTGGACTTCTCTACCTGACTTGACATTTGTCATCTCTGGCTCCCTGATGGAAAGGACTTGGTCTCATTCCCCATTATCGAGCAGGGTGCATTGAGGATTGACTAGTGGTTGTTGAATGAGTGCGTAGATGAGTGGCATGGCTGCTGGGGCTCCGTGGGGCTGTCTTGACGATCAGACCCTGGTGCCAGAGGGCGGACGCTGCGGTGCCCGGTCTCCTCACAGGTCACAGGCAGCCCAGCCAGGGCTGGAACAGCCTGGTGCTTTAGGGCCCAGCTGTGGAGTCAGCCCGGGGTTCAAGTGCTGACTTACTGTAGAGGAAGAGGAAGGGCTGGGGAGGGAGGCTCTCACCTTATTTGGGCCTGGCCTCTCCCTCTCCTGGTTTCCACTGGGGTCACAGCCTGTACTCCCACGGTTCAGCTTTGGCCATCTCGGGGCCCCAGGGCCGCTCGCCTCGTGAGGGCCCCTCGCTCTCTGCTTTGGCTTACTTCTTCCCTTCACTTGCCTCCTCTCTGTGGCTGGTTTCTGTGGGCGCTTGGCCCCCTTGCCATGCCCTGGTGCCCTCTCCTCTCCCCACAGGCCTACCAAGAATCCCTCTGCGTTTCCTGTTCCTTCTGCCGGGGAGGCCACTCCTCTTGCTCTGGGCTTGGCTGCTAATGAGAAGCTCCCCTCCTCGAGGCAGCCAGCATTCCTTCTCCTCTCCTTCTCCTCTGGTCTCCTGGAAGCACGCGCCACCCTGCCCCTCGGCCTCAGCGCCGTCTGCGTCTGTGAGCATCTGGTCATTGTGTCTCTCTGCTCATCGCCTGCCTGTGCCCTCCTTAGACAGTCAGCTGCATGCAGGGTGGGCCTGGGCTGGCCTGCACAGTGCACAGCGTGACAGAACCTTGGCTTTACCAGCGCTCAGAGCAAGGCTTGGTATATAATGCACGTGGCAGTGAATGACTGACTGAATGAATGAATGAATGAATGAATGAACGATTGAACAAACAAGAGGATGAGCTTTGGAATTAGACTACCTGGGTTTGTATCTTCACCAGTTCCCATCTTTGCCTCTCTGTGCCTCAGTTTCCTCATCTGTAAAATGGGGATAATAGTAGGGTCTACCTCATAGGGTGGTTATCTTGACATGTGAGTCACCCTGGGTGGATACATGACAGTACCTGAGAGCTCTAAGTGCACGATGTGTGAGTGTCAAATAAGCTTTTTGGACACAACGTGTCCAAATGCCAGCTCTTGGTCCCCCACCCCACCCCTACTTCTCATCTCAGGAAATGGTACCTCCCACCACTCATGGCAGACACTGCAGCCATCCTTGACGTTCTTCTTTCTTCCACACCCACATCCGATCCCCTGGCAAATCCTGATGCCTCTATTTAAAACACACCCTAAATCCAGTCATTTCTATTTCCCCCACTGCTGGTGTCCCCGACCAGGCCACCACGACCTCTTGCCTGGACTCCATCAGCTCTTCCAACTGTTCTCCCAGCTTCCCTCTGGCCCCTGTAGTCTGGGCTCCGCTCAGAAACCAGAGGTCCTTTAAACACACAGCTGGCCCTTGGTTGGCTCTTGCCCTCCCCCCTCTGTTGGCTTCAGGCATGCCTAGAAAAAGTCTGAGATTTTGGCAAGACCTGCACACACGCTGCCCCTTCCCTCGGGATGACTCAGGGCCTTTGCACTTACTGCACCTACTGCCCTGAACCCCTCCTCCCAGCTCTCCACGGGGCTCACTCCCTCACTTCACCCAAGTCTCAGTCCATTGTCACCTCCTCACCCCAGTGACCTCCCTTTCCAAACTCCAATCCTTTTGTTCTCCAGTGCGGCCCTCACCCTGCTTTCATTTCCTCTCAAATGTGTCTTGCTCTCTGAATCCCGGTATCAGCTGTTTCTTTGTTCTTTGTCTCTCTCTTCCCTCGAATATGAGCTGCACAAATGCGGGAACTTGGTCTTGCTGTCCACTGCCTCCTGGCACTTCGGACAGCGCCTGGCAGAGCCTGTGCCCACTGACTGCCATGCCTGGACCAACGAATGAATGAGTGCTACTGTTATTTTCAGTCTTGGTCTGTGAAAGCTGGAAAAAGATGGGTTAAGGAGGGAGTTGATGTAATTGTGTCTAATAAACAGAAATCCAGTGGCCTGACCCCGCCTGTCTTCCGCCAGAGACCAGCGGGCTTTCTACAGTCAGGGCTCCGTCTGCCTGCGCTTTGGGCTCCAGAGGAGAGGCGAGGCCAGGCTCACGGCTGCTCTGCCCAGCTTTGTCACACATCTTCCTTGAGGGGCCCAGGGTCTGGTGGAGAAAGGTCCCAATCAGAAACAGGTGGCCACCCCTGCCTGGTCTGATCTCCATTGTGCCCAGATGCAAAGAGAAGGGAGGGACTCGCTGTTCTTTGAAACAGTCCACGCTCCATCCGCAAGCGTGGAGGGCGGGCCCGGCTCTGAGGGGCCTCACAGACGAGCAACCACAGTCCCTGCCCTCAGGGAGGCTCCTGGCAGCTGGGAAGGGCCAGGAGACAAGCACTGACTTAGCTGTGCACAAAAATAGCAAGTGTCTGCACGTGAGGAGGAGGAGGAAGAGGCGGCCGCGGCAGTGCACAGGAAGCCAGCAGGAGTGCTGTCACAGTGTACCTGTCCCCTCCCTCTGCCCAGTCACCCTGCTACTCTTCCCGGGCCTGAGACCGGCCAGGCTGCTTCGGCGCGAGGGGATGTCAGACTCAGCTCCTTGGGGCAGAGCAGGTCCTTGGCATCAGGTCCAACCTGAAGGAGGTTAAAGGTTTTGCTTGAGGCCTCGCAGACGGCAGAGCTTCCAGAAGGGCATCTGGCTGTTCCCATGACACTAACTTGACAGGGATGTCCTGGGACCGCCTTCTCATTTCTCTGCTCCTGCAGCTGGGTACTCCAGCCCAGCTCCTCGCTGCAGGGAACGGCTCCTGATCTCCCTAGGAGCTCCTGCAGAGTCCCTGTCATCACCGCCACCCCTGTCACCACCATCTCCACCTTCACCACGGTTACGGGACGCATTGTGTCCCCACAGCAAGATATGTGGAAGTCCTAATCCCCGGTACCTGAGAATGTGACCTTATTTGGAAATAGGGCCCTTACTAAGATAATCAAGTTTAGATGAGGTTCTTAGGGTGGGCCCTAACCCAGTAGGACTGGTGTCCTTATAAAAACGGGAAATGCAGACACTGAGACAGATACACACAGAGGAAAGACGACGTGAAGATGGGGGGTGGAGCGACGCGCCTACAAGACAGGGGCCACCTGAGCTACCAGGAGCCAGGACCGAGGCCTGGATCAGTTCCTTCACTGTGTCGTCAGAGGGGGCACAGCCCTGCTGACACCTTGTTTTGTATTTCTGGCCTCCAGAACAACTAGGCAATACATTTCTTGTGTTTTGAGCCAACCAGTTTGGGGGACTTTGTTAGGCAGCCCCAGGAAACACACAGACACTGTCCGCATCAGCATCACCACCGTTATCATGACCATTGTCACCACCCTCACCACCCATCACCACCATCATTACCATCATCCCAGCAGCAAAACCAGCCTCGCCACTGCAATACATGACAAATGACCACAGACCTGGTGGCTTAAAGTACGATTATTCTTTCAGAGTTCTGGAGGCCAAAAGGCCAAAGTGAAGGTGTCAGCCAGGCCGCGTTTCCTCCAGTCTCTGGGAAGAATCCTTCCTGCCTCTTCCGGTTCCTGGTGGCTCCAGGCGTTCCTTGGCTTGTGGCTGCATCACTCCATCTCTGCCTCAGTCTGCACATGGCCTCCTTTTGTGTCCCTGCTTTCTCTTCTGTCTCCTATGAGGACGCTTGCGATGGCATTGAGTCTCAACCTGGGTAATCATGGCTGATCTTGTGTCCATGTCCTTAATTTAATTACATCTACAAAGACCCTTTTCCCAAATAAGGTTACATTCACAGGTCCCAGGGATTAGGATATGAACATATCTTTTGGGGGGGTGGGGGAGGGGCAGCACCATTCAACCCACTATAACCACCATCACCACCAGCATCAACATCATTGCCAACATGAGTTAAATACTAGTATGTACCAGGCATTAGTCTAGTTGCTTTTCCTGCACCTTCTTCTTTATTCCTTAAGACAAACTTAGGGCCGGTACTATTATCATCCTCACTTAACACAGAACACAGCTGAGGAGCAGAGAGAATTTGCTTGTCCAAGTTCTCACTGGAAGTGAGGATTTGAAACCACTCTGACTGCCGTGCCTCCTGCCTCACCAGAGGCATCCCCACCCCGTTCCTGGCCTTCTGCTCACAGAGATAACTCCATAGAAGAATCAGAGTGGGCAGTGAGCCCCTGAATGGGAGGCAAGGTGCCTGGGTCCTGGTCTAGGTTCTGCCACCAACCAGTAGCAGATCTCTTCCCCTCTCTGGGCCTCGATTTGCCCACCTGTAAAATGGGAAACAGGTGTAGCTGGTCTGGATAATCTCCAAGGTCCTCCCAGCTCTGGAGTTCTTGGATGCTGGGTGTCATCTGTCATCTCAGTCCTCTTCAAACACTGCCCAGGGGCACAACTCTCACATCAATTAGACTCTAAATCTGCCGCCAGAGATGAGTTTTGCTTGGAAGGCCAGCCCATGGGGTAAGTGCTGGTGACAGAGGAGTGGAGGACATTGTTGATTCCCTACCTTTCCTGTGCCTTCCCATGTCACAGGGCGGGCAGCAAATGGCTGGTGACCACTGTGTGTATGTGGGGGGGGGGGGGGGTACTCTCTCTTTTGGAGCCAGACTTTTGGTTCATGCATTCAGGGAGGGCTCGCAGCTGAGAGCTGGTGGGTGCTGGGAACAGAGTGGAAGATAACTTTATCTTGCTGTGATGCCCCAGATCCAAAGGCCTTAGCCAGAACCTGGACTGTCCACTAGACTCCAGAAAGTCTGGAGAGACAATTCTGAAGCTGAGAAACCCTTGCTGGTCATCTGAGCCAGAGACTGGGAGAGGCCATGGAGACCAAGTCCCCCTTAGAAGAGGGGAAAAGAGAACACAAACCAGGCTAAGGAGTGGGGGCTCTGAAAGTTCAGTTTCCAAAACCTAGGCATTCATTAGGAGTGTCTGTTTACAAGTGTCAACATTTTTTAGAAATCCTTTTTATAGTGCAAACTCCAGAGGCCTTTTCCCCCTGGCTTCCACGTCCCAAGCAGCAATTGTTTGCATTTCAGCTAATCACGTTCAAGGGTGGGAAGCTGAGTTAGGGACAGCATTGCCAACTTGAATTAGCAGGGTGAGATTAGCATCCCAGCAGGGCCTTCGCTGGGGGCATCCTTCAGGCCCATCAGATCCCCTGGATACACCTCCCCACCCTCACCCCACCCCCAGCTGAGGGCTCCGGTGCAGTAAGCAGGACCCAGGCCAGCCAGGGTGTAGACCTGCCCAGTTAATCTCCCCTTCACCGACCTCCAGCTGAGCCTCACCCTCTTCCAAGGCTCCTAGTCCAGCCACGGGCTCTGGTTCACCAGCCTCGGCTGGTTTCGTCCCTGCAGGTGTTAGAGCGGATAAAACTGGCTGTGTGACCTTGGGGCAGTTGCCCACCCCCTCCAGGTACAGGAGTCTAAGTAGGCAGGTGTGCTGTAAGCCAAGCCCCAGCGGGGGAGGAGGAATCGGACCCCCTTCCCTGCGCACCCAGGGCTCCAGCACTGCCAGCCTGTCCTTGCTTGATTCAGGCAAGGCTGAGAACGTTCTGGTCTTTATCTGGTTTAGTTTTAAGGGCATCCAACGGCAGCGGGGCTGTTCCACCACAGCCCCCAGGAAATTGGTCCACGTAGGACAGAGCCTTCCTGAGAATGAAGTCATGTTCCTTTTTTAGTTTTTGTTGCCTTTCTCCTTCAACACGAGTCGCCGGCCTCTGCAGTGTCTCCCCAGGGGGTCTGCCGGGCGGGCTGCGGGAAGGGGCGGGAGCAGCACCCCAGGGTGCCGGGTGGCGCGCGACCCCTCGCCGCGGCGGCCGGGTCCTTGCGGAGCCCCGCCTCCCGCTCCCACCCGCGACTTCCCCGGGACCGCCCAAAAGGTGAGCCCCCGGAGGCCACCGGCGCTTTGGCGCGGCCCGCTCGGCAAACAATAACAGTAAATAACGCTCCCTTGTCAACGTAATAAAAACGGAAACGGTTGGAATGTTTTTTAATAAGCGTCCCCCATCAATCTGCCTCCCTCCGGGGCTGCGGGCACGGGCAGCGCGGGGCGGGCCCGGGGCGCGCTGGGTGGGGCCGGGGTGCCCGGAGGAGGACCCGGGGGAAGGGGAGCACGGCGACTGAGAGACGAGGGGGCGCGGGCGGCCGGGGTCACGCGCGCCAGCCCAGCCGGGAAGCAGCCGTGATGAGTAACACGGTTGCCATGGAGACGTGGCCGCGAGGAACAGGAAGCGGCAGAAATAGCAGCCACTGCGGCCCGCGCCTCCCGGACGCCCCCCCCACGCGAGCCCGTTGCCACGGAGACCGGCCCGAGCGAGGCTGCGCGGGCGGCCACGGCCTCCCGCGTGCCAGCCCGCGCATGCGCCTCGGGCCTGCCCCGCGTGGGCGGCGTGGGGGCATCCGCCGCAGTCCGGGCGCCGCCGGGGCCCCAAACCTGCCCGACCGCCCGCTTGGGTGGAAAAAAAAAAAGAAGAAGTAAAACTGTTGGTTGTTTGCCTCGGGGAAGCAGCCCCGCCTTCGTCCTTGGCGGATTCGCTGCTTTCCCGGCGCGGGGGGCGGGCCGAGGGGGCGGGGGCGCAGGGCCCGCGGCCCCAAGTGCGTTCGGAGCACCCGGCGCTGGGCCGCCGCCGCCCCTGCCCTCCGGGGACCCAGCCCGGGACCGTCCCACCGGGGCCGGGGCTGACCTTGGCCTGCAGCCCTCCCTGCGCCTGGCCTGGGGGGCACTTCTCCCAGGTGATGCCCAGGGGTCCCCCCTCCTGTGTTTCCTGCTCCCTTTCTCCTCACACCCCCTTCCCCAGATTCAAACCTGCACGGAGCACAGAGGGGAAGATGAAATCCCGCCCAGCCCCAGGCTCCCTCTCCACTTGTGCTCACCAGAAAACTGTGAAGCAAGCCAGCGTCCCCGCCCCCGAAGTTGAGGGAAGCCTAAATGTTTCATAAACAAAGTCACCCTTCGACAACTTGTTCAAGCGTGTGTGCGTGTGTCTTGTAGGGGACACGATCAGCTCCGAAGCTCTTTGTGGAGGATTTCTTTCGATTTTGTTTGGTTTGTTTCAAATAAGGGTCAGAGGTCTGGGCTTCTGTGGGGAAGGGGGACGGGTCACCTCAGATGGACAGGCCAGGAAATCCCGGGAGGACAGGTCAGGGGGCTGCGGGGTGGGGTGAGGCCATGAGCCAGGGCCTCCCCATCTGGCACTGCTCTGGCAGGGAGGGGGTGTCGGTGGACTCCAGGCTCACCAGGCTGCTCCCCCGCGTGTGGGCCCCAGAGAGGGGTCAGGCCAACGACTTGGGGACCTCTATCCCCTGGGCAGGACAGCTGCCATTTCCGCCGCTCCTGCTCGAATCGCAGTGGCCAAGAGAGAAGGCAAGCAGAGCGGCCCAGTCTCTGGGGTTTTCTAGAATGGAAACGAGATGCTTTTGTTTTTTGCACAGCAGACTTAGACTTTCAGCCCAGGCTGACCAGATGGGAGTGGAGGGAGCATGTGTGCGAGGAAGGGGGAGCTCCGCTTCCAAACTAACCACCAACCACCAACCAGCCTCTCCCCCAGGGTGGCCTTGTGCAGCCTGAAGGCTTCTGGCCACTCAGCCTCCGCACAGCCGAGGAGCGGGGGAGGGGCTTGGGTGATGTTCCTTCCTTCCTCCTTCTTCCCCTCGTGACATGTGGAAGAGGTGCCCCAGCTCTCAAGGGGAAGCTTGTCTGATGCGGACTTGGCATCTTATTTATCCCTCTCCTTCTTGGGGAGGAGGGAGCTGGGAGCAGTCGTTACAATAAACACAAGCCCCCACCTCTGTCCAGAGGGCAGCAGCCTGTGCTGAGAACAGGGCTTCAGAACCAGGCAGTCGTGGTGGTGAGCCCTGCTCGGCCCCACCGAAGCTTGCACATCTGGACAGTGAGAACAGGGCAGTGCCCACCTCCCGAGTTGTGATGGTTCTGTGAAGTGACGCAGAAAAGCTCTGAGTGTGGCACCTGGCACAGAGTAGGTGCTCAAAATATGGTGACCATGTCCTGGCCAGTGTGGGTCGGTGGTTAGAGTGTCAGCTTATGCGCCAAAGGGTCTTGGGTTCAATTCCTGGTCAAGGGCACGTACCTGGGTTGCAGGTTCAATCCCTGGCCATGTGGGAGGTAACCAATCCATGTGTGTCCATCTCGCTCTCTCTCTCTCCTCCACCTCCCTCCCTCCCTTCCATTCTTTCTAAAAATCAGTGGAAAAAATATCCTCAGATGAGGATTAATAATAATATATGGTGACATTATTAGAGCCAGAGGGGGTTTACCACTCACCCTGGTGTGACCCAGTATTGCTGCCTTGGGGCCCTGAGATTCTGGGTCTGGCTATGTCCAAGGCAGGTCAACCATCTTGGCACAGACTCTGCCACCAACCCACTGTACAACCTGAGGCAAGTCACTTACCTTCTTTGGGCCTCAGTCTTCCCATCTGGCAATTGGGGCAATAATGACAACCACCACTGATGGTGATCTTACTGTGCCAGGCACTACACTGAGGCCAGCGCATTTCCTTGTATGATTTAGCCTTCAAAACAACCCTAAGAGGTAAGTACCAGGATGACCCCAGTTTCACAGATGGGAAGACAGAGACTCACAGAGGTGAGGTTCCTTGCTGGGGATTCCAGGGCTACACGGTGGTTCAGAAAGCAAAGGTGGTCAGATGCTGGTGGTCACACCTTCCGGAGAGCAACCGTGGTGTTGTTTATATTACTGTCAACCCCACTCTTCCTGCTCATCCTCTGACCTTTTTGGTGACTCCGACCACAGCCCCACTCTCTGCATTTGCACCCTGTGGTTCGATCATTCTGGTGTCTTCTGAGACTGGGGGCTACCTAGCTCTCGAAGTGGGAGACACCCTCAGGGGTATGTCCCGGGCTCAAGGAGAGCCAAGTAAGCTCTACACAGTCCCTGCTGGTCAACCCGGCAGCTCAGGAAAGTTCTCCCACCCCCCTTGTCCCTCCCTGCTGTTCCTATGGAAGGATTGGGGTCCCTAATACACCCAGGTGGATGCGTGGCATCCAGATGGTGCGGTTAATCGTGCTGGAAGCCGTAAATCTCCGTTATTGTCCCAGCTCCCCCTCTGCTCTGCTGTGCCATCCCCTCCAGGCGCTGGGGGGAGAGGCCCCCACCCGCCCCGCCCACCCGCCCAGGCTTTGTTCCCACTCGGTAGCCAGGCGGAAATGGCCTAGCTGTGGCGTCAGCTGCCTGCGTTTGAATCATGGCCCATCACTTCCTGGCCCTGTGGCTTTGGCCGAGCACTTAATCTCCCTGTTAGCCTCGGTTTCCTCATTCATAAATTCCGGATGGTCCTAGCACCTGCCTGCCCCACAGGAATCGGTGGGGTGTGTGAGAGCTCCGCCCTGTCTGGCTCCCAGAGGGCCCTCCGTGGTACTGGGTACAGCAAGTGTCCTCTCTGTGCTGGGAGATGCAGTGCGTTAGCTCAAAGACCCTCCAACGAGCCGTTATGACTCCATTATTTACAGGGAGGAAGCTGCTACTCAGAATAGGGAAGTGAGTTGCCCAAGGCCACACAGCCAATTAGCAGAGGAACTGAGATTAACCCGGCAGGCCTGAGGGGCTCTAAAGCCCTCCCTGTTGCCCTAGGTCCAGGCCCTCCTCACCAGAGCCCCTCTGGGGCAGTTAGCCCTGGCCAGGAGCTGCTTCTATAACGCAGGCCTGACAGACACTGGGTTAATAGGTCCTTAATAAAGCCGGCAGGGGCGTCTGTACCTTCCTGGGGCGGGGGCCACGGGGCCAGGTGCCGCAGATGGGTCCTAATGAAATGTTGGGGGAGGGGAGGGGAGAAAGGGAGGTGAGCTACCTGACCATTTGTCAGTCAGTGCTCTCACCCTCCATGCCTGAGTCACTGGATGCCTCCTGGTGTAGGGGACAGTCACCCATCACTCACTCCATCCACCCCTTCTTTCTTGCTTTCATTCATCCATCCGTTTTCCTTCCTTCCTTCCATCCTTCCATCCATCCAATGTTTACTGAGTACCTATCTTGAGCCAAACCCTACGTTAGATGCGGAGGGTCCCTCCCTCTGAGGCCTCACATTCTAAACAGGACACTAACTGAACCCTAGCTGCGTGCACAGGACCCCAGGAGAAGGGCAAACCTCTGGAGAGCCCCGGACTGCGCTCTGCAGACCCGCCTCAGCGAAGCTCCCTGTGACCTTGGGCCGGCTGCTCGGCATCCTCGTACATGCAGAGTTCTGTGCACACACGGACAAGTGGCAGTGCCCCCGTGGCGTTCCTGTTGACCTCCCATCTGATTCTCCTACACAGTGTGGCTCAGGCAGGAGTGAGTGCCACGGCAGGTTGTTTCCTCGCCCTCGGTGCCGAGCACCGTGCCTGCCACGCAGTGGGCCCTCCTTCGAGTGGGTTGACTGATTGGAGCCGTCCATCCCCAAGCAGTGAGTGTGCACAGCGGAGGACAGCAGACCAGTCCCCGCTCCCGTGCCCCTTCCTTGTCGAGGAGAAACAGGACGCCTCAGCACTGCTCTGAGGATTCTCAGCAGAGAAGCTTCTGTGAAATGTTGGGGCCTTCAAGGTAGAGCTCCATGTGAAGGGGAGGCGTGAGGGGCCCCCACAATCTGCCATCCCAGCCCCTCCCCTGCATACCTCCACTGCCTTGACTCCCAGCCTGGGCAGATGACTGATCTCCAGGGTTGGGGGAGGAATGAGAGCGGGGGATGGGTGGGCCACAGGCTCCCAGGTGCTGCAGGAGCTGCTGGGGTCAGAGAGGATGTTCCACTCACTGCCCTGTGAGCTGTCTATCGTGTGGGGGAACCAGAGAGGTGCTCTGTGGCCACTTGGCTGGGCCCTTGTCCCCACTGCTCTCACGGTGTCCCTGTCTGGCCACTAGGCCACTTTCTACCATTCACTTAGAGGCAGCGAGGTCTCCTGGCAAGGGTACGTCTGTTGCTACCATCTGGCTGGATGCTCTGCTCCCAGTCACCTGGCCCATACCAAGGGCTCCTGTAGGATGCTCGAGTTGGACGAGTCCAGGGGAGTATTGAGTTCAGCCCTCCCATTTTGCAGACGAGAAAGCTGAGGCCCAGAGAGAAAAAGAGGCATTTCCAAGGCCATACAGTGAACCCAGTGTTCTTTTCTGTAGCTTGCTGCCCTGCCAGGAGAGGAGAAGACCCAAAGACCTTGGCTTTGACCTTGAGGAAATGGACATACTTGGACCTTAAAGGCAGGAGATTGCCATGGCTAAGATATGTGCAGGCTGTGTGAGCCTGAGCATGTTACCTAACCTCTCTGAGCCTCACGCACTAGTGAGGATTCAGTGAGATGACAACCAAGTAACCAAGATCATCACAGAGGGTGCAGAGTGAATGCAACAGTGAGGCAGAGAGGTGGGGAGCCAGGCTGAGAGCTTCTCCTGAGGGTGCTGGGGGCGGAGGAGGCTTCTTGAAGCAGGAGCTGTGACCGGAGGGCGGTCTAGATGACTTCTGTGTGGGCTGGGACAGAACGCAGGAGGAAGGACCAAGATTGGAGGTAGTGGAGTACCCAGGTGAGAGATGGTGGCTTAGGTCAGGGTGGTGACCATGGGACTCCGAAGAGGTGGATGACAGCTGGCTGGGAAGTGTGGGGACAGGTTTGATGAGTACAACTGTGGAGGTTAAGTCAGGTGGGGTGATAAGGACAAACTCAGATTTCTGGATTGGGCCTTGGGGTGACGAGGATGCCATTTGCCAGTGTGGAGAGTCCAGGGACATTGATGAGCTCAGCTTAGAGCTTGATAAGTGTCAGGCACCCGGGACAATCTTAGTGAGAAGGTCCTACCACCGGTGGCCACAGTGTCCAAGACCCAGGGGCCAGGTGGGGGACACCATTAGACGAGGATAAGGATGTGACCTCCAGCTGTGGGCGGAAGCTGCCCCAGCGTCCTGCCCGACTCACCTTCCCCCAGGGTTCAGGTCACCCTTGCCTTCTGGAGTTCCTGGCTCATGCCAGCGCATCTGCGGGCTAGCGCGTTCTAGGGTCTTGGAGACGTTTCTTCCGGGTTTTCAAAGTCCTTCAAAGTCCCTGTCCTCGCTCACAGTTCCTTCCATTAGGACCCATGGATCAAAGGACAAGCTATTCTTGAGAAGGAAGAGGGTCCCTGGGTGACTCAGGTTTATCCCCCACTCAGCTTTAAAAAGCACCCTCATTGCTGTTATCTCCAACACATTGGGGTCTCAAGAATTCCCCCACTCCTGATCCAGTTGGAAGAGATGCTTGGGGGCACAGACTGTGGGGTCTAGACTCTAGAGCCATGGTCCTTGTCGTGGGTGTAGGGCTGGGTGGGTGGATGCGGGGTCCTCGGTTATTCTCTTTGAGAGAGGTGGGGCCTCTGTGTCTGTTTTGTCCCTACCACTGGTTGGGCAGGGACTCAGAGCTGGGCCTGCAAACTGATGGAGGCAGGGATGTGTGTGTGTGTGTGTGTGTGTGTGTGTGTGTGTGTGAGAGAGAGAGAGAGAGAGAGAGAGAGAGAGAACGAGCCTGCCTGCCTGAAACCTAATTGTCCGCTGTCTAATCCGTCAGCCGGAGGACAGCTTGCCAGCCCCTCCCAGGCAGGCTGATAAATGCCGTCCGAGGTCCCCTGCGCAGAGCTGCCTTAATTGGTATCAGGACGTGCCTGGACTCCGTCCTCCCGGCCCTGCCTTCCTCCCCTCCGCCGCAGCCTCCAGCCTGCAAGCCTCCAGGCCCCAGCAGGGCTCACCTGCTGCTGCCGCAGCCCCGGGAGGAGAGTGTGGCACCAATAACAACAGCTCTGTTTCTGTGGCACCTACTGTGTGCTCAGCCTATGCTGACAAAGCCTCTGCCCGCCCTCCTCACCCTCACGCAGGCCTTCGAGGTCGGGGCTGTCCTCCTTTCCCATCTGCACACTAGGAAGTCCTTCCTGAGCCCCTCACATGCCTGGTTCCCCACGCTGGGTGCAGGGATTCTCAGGGAATAGGGTGGACTCAGGGGACAAGACTGCCTGCCCCCAGGAGCTCCCTGCTAACTGGTAGGAAGAGGCTTATTCCCAGACAGTTGACCTGCTAGGGCTTGAGGGTGGGAGTTGACCCCTTGCCCATTGTAGGAAGTTCAGAGAGGTTTGGCAACCTGCTTAAGATCACACAGTTAGAAAAGGTTGCTCTCAAAACAAACATACGATTGGTTCTCAATGTGTTGGGTGTCTGGATCACTGGGGGTACAAGTTAGAAACTCAAATGCCACCGTCAGATTTTGAATGAGGGTCTGGATGCCCCAAGAATCTCCATGGATGTCAGGCTGTCCAGTGAGTGGGCCAATCAGGTCACTGATGAGCATTGGTTCCCCAGCTGGTGAAAAGGGGAGAGGCAAAGCAGGGTGGGGCAGGAACGACATCTCATTCATTCATTCATTCATTCATTCATTCAACCAGCACTTACTGAGCGACTGCCATGTACCAGGCCTTGTTCTGGATGCTGGCAGGACTGGCCACATGCTTTGCAGGGTCCTGTGCAAAAGGAAAACAGGGGCCCCTTGTCCAAAATGTATTAAGAATTTCAAGATGGCCGCACAGGCTGCCGGTCCATGAAGCCAGCCCTGCTGGGGGCACACCAGGCAGGAAGAACCAACACAACAAGCCTGAGCCCTGGTCTTGATCTGGCCCCTGGCCCTTGACTGGAATCCTGAAGTTAATAAGAGTTCTGAAACCCAAAGTTCTTTTGTACGATGGTGACAGATTCATTTGGAGGCAAAATCAGACCTCAGATAATAGGAAGCTATTCATAGTTTTATTTATCCCCCTTGATGTGAACATGTGTACATTTCATTGCAGAGATATTAATATGTGTGATTGTGGGGTCCAGGTCTTGCTGGGAGTGTAGCCTAATGTATATTATATGCACCATATTAAAGGAACAACTCTGAGTCCTGAATGCCTTTGGTCCAGGGATTCAGGAGAAGCGATTTGGAATTACATAGGACCTGTGTCTACACCCAGTACATGCGGTCGCCTCGTGCCCCACTTTTTCTGCATCATCCAAAGACGGCGTGTGGCAGGACGAGTGTCTGACAGTGACCCCAGTCCTTGGCCTGCCTGTTCCTTGGGTGGCAGAAAGGGGGCTCACTGATCTGGCCTGGGAGGAGGTTGGTGGGCGTCACTCACCATTTACTCGGATATTTTCTTTTATATTAAATGGATCGGGGGAGACGTGAGGTCAAGCAATGCAGTTTTCTTAAAAAGAGAATAAAAATAGCTTAATTGATTATAACTGTAATATAGGCTCATCATGATAAAAATTAATACAAAAGAAGAAATAACAACAGCTTGAAATCTACCCCCGCCACAGTAATTACTGTTAGCATTTCTGTGACTACCCTTCCTTCCAGATATTTCTAGATGTATCTTTTATTTATTTTTTGTCCAAGATGGGCTTCACTACCCAGTGTTTTGCCACCTGCTTTTCCCTGTCACTGAGCAGTATGTTGTGTCCTCTTCCCACATCTAAGTCACCGTTCTTCAGGGGGACGGGGAACTCCATCGTCAATGTCCCATTCCCAGCTCAAACAGCCCCCTTGTGGGACACTGTTGATTCCAGGTTTTCACGAAAGTGCACATCCCCAGGATGGCATCGGTGTGTACACACTGGCCTCTTCCCTTAGGTTGATGTGGAACCCGAGTCCACGTGGGGTGGGGACATCCATCACGTTGTAGACGCTGTCAGATTGCCGACCCCGTAGTCCCTGCCCAGACCTGTCTCTTCCAGAGTGTCATTCTCTGATGGTTAGGAAGAGGGGCCCATCCAGGCCAGGCAGACAGTCCTGCTAAAGCGGCCCAAGCTCTGCAGCCGAGGGGAGGCAGAAGCCCGCAGGGGCACCAGGTCTGCACTGCCATCGGGGCCTTTGGCCATCTTGCGTAGTTGTCTCTCCTGTGGCATCCGCTAGGTCACAGTTCACAGGCCTCTGGTTCCCTTTCTCAGACGGGGCTGAAGGCGGCCCCCAGCCCATCACTCCTAATCACTGGAGCTCTCTCCTGCTCTGCGTGTCCGAAGGTGCCTTGGTGAGCACCCCTTCCTAGGATCGTCCCTGCTCCGGCCGCGAGGGCTGATTGCCAAGTGGCCTGAACTTCCTTAAAGATAAGATCAATTCTCTCTCTTGCAGGTGGACCCCACGCTCCCTGAGTGGTGAGGTCTGGAGGGGTCTCCCAGGAGCTGTGTGGGCATGGAAACACTGGAATCTTCTGGAAGGAATTAGGCCATTTCTCTAACTGGCAAACCAGAGCTAGGATTTGAACTCAGCACTGTCTGATGGCCAGCCAGACCCTCAGCTCTCACTCCCCACTGCCTTGTTCGGAGTTGGCTGGGCCTGGAGCTGGGGCTGGGTTGGGAGGAGGGTGAGGCTGGAAGACACAGACACTCTGAAGGGTGGCGCGACACCCAGCCCTGGGCGCCCTTGCAGCTGATAAAGCTTCACCCTAGGACGAGAACCAGCGCCATTGCCCAGCTGTATGTTTTCATATCCAGGGGGGCTGGGACAGGGTGTGCTGGTCCTGGGGACCAGCCTTGGGACCTTTTGGGCATGATGCATGGCACCGTGGGCACGACCCACAGTTGTGCCCATGCATTTCCTGCACATGATCTAATTCTCACGTGCATTCCAGTTTGCATCATTAGAATGAGCCCGAAGTACAGCCCAGGAGTTCTGGTTGGAAACGCTCTCCGGGGTCTGTGTGGGACAGGATGGTCCCCAGGGCAGCAGGGCACAGAGACCTGCTAAATTCTCTGCCGTCTTTCCCACCCCACTTCCCTGCCTGCTGCCGTTCTTCCTGCTTCTCATTAGGGCAGAATTGTGGGAGCTGCAAGGTTTAAAATGCTGTGAGTGTAGCACACTGTTCGCCTTTTATCTTCCTGGCTGAGCGGTTTCTCAGACCGCTGCTTCTGCCATCGCTCTCTCCTGGGCCCTCTCTCCCGTGGGTGGGTTGGCAGCTTTCCTGTGCCTTTTGAAAGGCCCTTGGTGGGGGGGCTGGACTCTCCCAGGAGTTCCTGCTGTCCCTGGCCACCGTGGGGGTTTGCTGGACTGAGTGTGGCTGTCCCTGGCTGGGACCTGCCAAGTCCCCTGGCTTTGGAGCAGGTGTGCACACACGGTCCACTGGCCTGAGCTGAGAACACGCCCTCGCTGGCCTGCAGAACACAGCGTGCTTGGGTGCACCTTCCTGGGAGCTAGAACAAGCTGTTCCCGCTCCTCTGGGGATACCTCGAGGGGTGGGGAGGGGGCATCAGGAGGCACAGAGCAGGCTGGGAACTGCTCCCAATACCAGGCCCTTGGGGTCCAAAGCACAGGTACCTGGAACAGCAGCCCCTGGGCCATCCACCACCCCGCAGGGACTGCCCCTCCTCTCTGTGTTTCTTCTCCCAGCTGGACCCAGGTGTATGAGCGAGCTGAGGGATTCTTGGACACATTCCCTAAGTTTTTAGGTTTAAGAGACCAATATAATTTCCAAAGAAAACTTGGGGGTCTATTAGAATGGTGCCATTTTTAATTTTGCTAGGATAGGGTATTAATGAGAACTAAAAAATACACACTAAAAATCCCATCATTAACTATCACTTCATTTTATGAAATAAATTACATTTTTAAACACAAATTGTATGAAGGACATGATCTTCGAATGAAGGAACATTGTCCCCCAAAAGGAGCATTTAAAGACTTCACACAGTCTCTTAGGCTGTAAGACCTGGGAAAAGTTTGCCAGCACCAGGCACCTGGCTCTGGTCCCCAGTGGGGCACTTGGGAATAACTCATGGTGGTGATAAGATGGCTGCTCCACCTCTGGCCATCACATCCACATTCCAGGCAGACAGAAGAGGGGCAGGGTGATGTATATTTTCTTTCTTTTTTTTTTTTTGGTATGTGCCCCTAGCGGGAACCGAACCCAGGACTTTCTGGTCCACAGGCCGACGCTCCAACCGCGTGAGCCAAACCGGCCAGGGCTGATGTATATTTTCTTTGAAATCTTTGCCTTTTAATTCAAGAAGGGAAACTTTCCCCAGGATCTCCTGCCTTCATCTCATTGGCCAGAACTGGGTCACATGCCCACCCATAGCTGCAAGGGAAGCTGAGCAACTGAGCGTTTTAATTTCTGGACTCTGTGATAGAAGAAGGCCAAAGGAAAGGGTTTTTAGGAGACTGCACAAGTAGTTTTCTGGAAAGTCTTAGCTTTCATTTCATTTCACCCTTTAGTCTGTGTGGAGCCCCCGGCTCTCATGGCTGACTGTGCTCCCCAGTGCCCAGTACCTTAATCGGCAGTCTGAGGAGTCCAGTTCAGCCTCAGTCTCAGACTTCTTCATCCATCCAGATCAGCCCCAATTTCAGGGATACCAGTGTTGTTCCTGCCTGTTGTTAGGTTTCTCGATCGCAGAGCATCCGATTTGAAAAGCCTGTTTTCAGAAGAAGAACCTTAGCTGGAGTTGCCAGATAGAATACAGGACAGCCGGTTAAATGTGAATTTCAGATAAACGGTGAGTGATTTTTTTACTATAAGTATTTGCAATAGACATTCTGAAACTAAAATGTCATTTATTGTTTATTCAAAATATAAATTTAACTGGGTGTCCTGTACCTTTATGTGTTAAATCTGGCGACCTGACCTCCAGAGTCTCAGCCTCTAAAGAGAGGAGGAGCAAGGGAGAGGCTCCAGGGCTGGTTGAAAACCGCCCTGCTGTGTGGCTTTGGGAATGTAGCCTTTCTGGATTCCAGAATCCCCACCTCTGGATGGAGGCCAACCCTCCTGGAAGCTCCCACCCTCAGCTGGACCAGATCACAGAGAGAGCCGTGCGTCTGTCCGTGAAGGAGGAACAGGATGGCCCAGTTGGTACCTGGCATTGCTTTGCTTTAGAGCCGAATGGACCAGGAAGTGAACCGATGTACTTGTCCTGTTCTCAAGTTAAACTGCAGGACTGTGAGGAGTCTACAGTTCAAAACGGCTGAATGTCAGCACTTTCATACAGTTCAGCCTAATAATTTTGCACAAAAAGACCAAACAAGACTCTGTGATGTCTCTGCCTTGAGGGACAGAAGGAGGAAATTCGAGTTTGAATCCTGGCTCTGCCTTTTCCCAGCTAGGAGACCTTGGGCAAGTCACTTTCCCCTCCTGAGCCTCAGCTTGTCCCCATCTGTAAAATGGGTATGTTTGTAGCGAGGATTCCATTAGACCTGTTTGTGGAGCATAGCCCTGGGCTCTGCAAGCAGGATCAGTATCCTCACTTCCCTGCTATTTTCATAATCCCCCACCTGCCTTGCCTACCTCCTGGTGGAGGCCTTTCAGGTGTGTGTGGAGGGGAGTGAGGTGGGGGTGCTCCACTCCACAGAGCCAGCCGGGACCAGCAGCCTTCTCCGCTCTCAGGCTGCCCGGCATTGCCACGCGTCCATGTGTCGTGCTGGAGCCCTCCCTCAGTGCCCGCCAGAGGTTGCCCGGGAGGGCTATGCCCACCTTTTCTGTTGCTAGGAGCTGGTAACAGAGCCAGCGGACACCCCAAAGGAGGCCTTGCTTACGCCTCATGCCATCTGTCAGCTCCCCAGGAATGACCACCCCGGGGAGTGGAGACCCTCTCGCCTGCACCTGAGCGTACCTGCTGTCACCATCCATCAGCAGTGTCTACACCACAGGGTGAGCCCACAGACAGGCAGCTGGGGAGTCGCTCGGGGTGTCGTCTCTGTAATCAGGGGAGGGCTCTCTGTCCCACCCCGGAACTGCCAGGCGTGAACCCTGGCTATCCCTCTTCCCGGCTCCGGTGTTGGCTGAGCCGCAGCCTTCAGACCTGGAAAGAGGAGCAGCCTCCTCACTGAAGATCTGAGGGGCTGCCCCCAACTCTGCCTGACGCTCTGCAGGTGAACAGCACTGTGGCCACACTGAGGCCCGGCTGCTGTCCACCCCCCAGTTTCCGGGGAATACAAATCCTGAGAAGGAGCAACCCAGAGGTGCCCGCAGAGTTGGAGCAGGAAGAAGACTGAGCCCTCTCCCCACCCCCATCCCGCCCCAGACGGGGAAGGAACAGTTAGCGGTTAAGGAGAGGGGACATTCTGGTGCTGGAAGGCAACCCCTGCGAACTGAACTCAGAGGAGGCCTCTCTCCTCCTGGCCCCTCCCCCCTTCTCTCTGCATTCCCTCCTTTTTTCTCCTCTTCCTCTCATCCTCCCAACTTTGCTTGGAGAACAGGCAGAGATCCAGCTGGGCTAGGTGAATGTGTGTGTACACATGTACATGTGTGTTTGAGTGTGTATGCACACGTGTGCATGTGTGTGTGTGCATTGTGCATGTGTGCACACGTGTGCCTTCATGCATATATGCATGTGTGGTTTCTGTCCACGTGTGTGCGCGAGTGGCGGGCAGGCGCGAGGAGGGGGCCCGCTGAGGCTCGGGAGGGGATTTAAAGCTGCTTTCTCCGCTGCCGCAGCGTGAGCGCTCCTGATAAACAGCCCAGGAACCGGAGCAGAAGCGCTGCGGGCGGGAGGCTGCGTATCAGAGCTCCTGGCAGGCTCGCAAAAAGCTGTCCCCGGCCCTCCGCGCCGCTCTATCAGCCCACGGAGGGAGGGCGGGGGCGGAGGGAGGGAGGGAGGGAAAAAGTATTTGCTTCAGCCCTTAATCACGGAATTTGAAATCCCAGCGAGTCGGTGCCATTTATTTTCAGAGGCTGTCAAGGCTGGTTTCAGCATTTAAAAGAAAGGAGGATAAAAACCATTTGCATTTCTCTCCCTCTCGAGCCTGCCTGCCGCTCCCTCTGCTCTCTCTCCTTCTCTCCCCCTTGCTCTCTGCTCGCCTGCATAGAGTTGGGGCTGGGTGTTGGGGAAGGAATGCCAGAGAGAGCTTTTTCAAGGCGCTTTGGGCACCCCTGGGTGGGGGCTGCTCCAGCCACAGGCAAGGGTGTCTTCGTGATTCTGGAGGGTGTGGGGCCCAAGTCTGGTGCAGGCTCCGGGGGCCCAGGGATGGAGGTGGGGGCCACACTTGTCCAGGGCTGTTGGATTGAGGGTTCAGGGACTGTCTACGGGACTCTCCTCAGACCCAAAAGGAGCCCTGGCGCCCAAATTTGCCCCAGCTCCAGGGATCTCCACCAGCCCTTTCTGGCTTCTGGTTTGAATGTTGGATCTGCAGGGGAAGCTAAGATACCCCCGGGCCAGCCCCTTTTCTGCACAGATAAGGAAACGAGGCCTGGAAACTGAGAATGACATGGCCAAGATCACACCCTGGCAGAATCAGAACAAGGAGGTTGGTTACATACATATCAAGCACATGCTTGATGCCAAGCTCTGTACAGGCACCAAGGACTAGGGGCTCTGGACAGTGCGGGCCAATGGGCCAGGTGCTGGGCGAGGAGGTCTTTGTAATCAGATGAGCCTGGGCTCAAACGCTGGCCATGACACTTTCCAGCAGGGTGACCTTAGGCACTGTCCTTTCTCTGACCTTCAAGTGGAGCCCATGGTTCCTCCTGTGGGGACCAAAGCAAAGTGTGCAATGCGCTGGGCATGTGAGGGCGGCCCTGTCACCGGGATTTGTCCTGTGCCCACTGCACCCACTTTTCTTGCCTGGTGTCTCTATTGATTTTGGGGGATAACTTGAGATCAATGGCTAGATGAGTCTGTCCCTGAAGAGACTTGGAGGCTGGGGCACATACCCCCCCCCGGGTGAGGCCTGGTCCGCTCTCCAAGACCATTCTCTGAGACTCCGTTTCCTCATTGGTAACTGAGTACTCTGTTGGCATATTACTTTATCAGTATGATTATGTGCCCCCCTCCCCCCCATCCCACAGACCCCAGGCTCCTCGTGGCCAGGATTCTGCAGTTCATCTCAGATGCCTGTTGGCCCAGCCTAGGGGAGTGATGGTGCACACACACCCTGGGGTGCCCCCGCTGAGGAAGATGGGGAGACAGATGAAGGAGAGGAGAAAGAACCCCTGGCCCTTGAACAAAGCTGACCAATTTGGTCTGAAATGAGACTGAGAAGTAAGTTCTGTTATCTTTTGTAGAGACTCAAGAGGCCCACTCCCTACCCCCCCCCCCCACCACTATTTGCTTATCTTTTTAATTACAAAAGTTAGATGTCTTCATTGTTACAGCACCCGGGCAGGGTGTGCAGCTGGCTGGAGCCTCCCCACCCGCTGAGAGCTGCGCCCTGTGGCCACGCCCCTGAGCCAGCCCTTCTGCACCAAGCGGTTCTTCCTCTGGCCGCTGAGAAGAGCTGTACCGGAGTGAGACCTGATGTGTGTGCAGACCCTCATGGTTTTTCAAAGTATGTTCATAGATCTTGTTTATAATACTAGACAAGTCTCTTCCCCTCTCAGAGCCTCAGTTTTCTTATCTATCACAGGAGGCTAGGGAAAAAATAAATAAATAAATAAAAAGAAAAAGGGGGCTAAGAAGAGGACTCAAGGAGCTAATGATGTGAAGTTGCAGGGGCCACGCCCCACACATAGTACATCTTAATCTAGCAGTGGGGGCAGATGGTGCCACTGTTTCAAGTAGTTCTCTGCCCCGGGGTCAGTGACTCGCAGCACCTCTTCATGGGCACAGCATACTTGCACACTGTTGTCCCCAGACATGTGACTTGCTCAGCCATCTGACTAAGGAAATGTGGGCAGAAGTGACCACATACCAGTGTCCAGCAGAAGAGTTAAAAGCTATCCAGCTCTCTGGCTCTTTTCTCTCTGGTTGCCCCATTCTAGACAGAGACTGCTCCTTCAGCCTGGATCCCCAAATGAAGATGCATGTGAAGCAGAGTGGCAAGCAAACATAAAACCTGAATAAAAAGAAACCTGGGCTATGGTAATCGCCTGACATCTAGGGGATGTTTGTTATGTAGCATCACCGAGCAAAATCTGACCAATACAGAAATTAGTACCTAGCAGTAGTGGCTACAACAACAAATGTGTAGCATTGGCTCTAGAAGCAGGTGCCGGGTGACAAGGAAACCATTACTGAAGGCAGAAAAGATGGTGACCCACGTTGTCTGGCAGGAAACATTGGGAAGGTGCCTGCCTGCAGTAACTTGTGAAGCTAATACTACGGTGCACTCCCGGCATTCGCTGAAGAGCGTGAGAAGTCAAAATGTCTAGTATGTCTTGGTTGCTATTCGTTGCATGTTTGGGGCTGAATCATGTCTCCCCAATTCAGATGTTGAAGCCCTAACCTCCAGGACCTCAGAATGTGACTGTATTTGGAAATGGGGTCCTTGAAGAGGTAATTAGATAAAATGAGGGCATCAGGGTGAGCCCTAATCCAGTATGACTGGTGTCCTTACCAGAAGAGGAAATTTACAAACAAATAGGTACAGAGGGGAGGCTGTGTAAAGACACAGGAAGAAGACAGCCAGCCATCGACAAGCCATGGAGGGAAGCCTGGAACAGGTCCTTCCTTCAGAAGAGGCCAATCTGCTGACACCTGGATTTCGAACTTCCAGCCTCCAGAACTGTGAAAAAATACTTCTCTGTTGTACCTTGTTACAACAGCCCTAGCAAACTACACACTGCATTTCACAAGATGCCACCATGAACAGTTGAGCGCCAAAGGGAATTAGCTTGTCTGCAAGCAGGGACAAGAGAGAAAGGGACGATCCAGAAATTTTGGATTTGCAGGACTGAAAAATGCAAATATTTCTCATCTCTATCCAGTGGAAGAGGAACGAAGCAAAACTCCGGAGCCCGATGCCCAAAGGCCAGGAGCTCAGGAGGATGCAGAGAGGTCATCAGGAGAAGGCCACCTGGTCTGCCTGCCGGAAGCTAAGCTTGGGCACAGACACTCCCTCCTGAGTGGAACAAGGTGTGGTAGCTCCACCCCCCAGCAGTTTGTCTTCCAGACAACCTAGAAGGGGAACCCGGGGCCATTTTGGGAGCAGCCTGCTCTTTGCATGACAAGTGGGCAAAACAGACTCAGTCCCTGACCCTCTGAGTCAGTTGATTCTGCAAAATTTGAGTTACAAATGACATTTTAGTAACACTTCTGACACATTGGCGTTTGGAATACATGATATGATCTTGGAGCAGATAAGAATTTTAAATTTAACTAGGTCTGTGTCCCCAGAAATGTATGATCAAGAAGTCTAATTGTGAATTTTAAACTTTCTGTAACGACTCTTCAAAATGGGTGATCCACACATAGTTAATAAAGAATATTCTAGACTTAATAAAAAAAAATAATACAACTAAGAAACGCTGTGTGATAGTCTATTAAGACTCAGCCTCTAGCCCCGCCCATGTGGCTCAGTGGATTGAGCGTTGTCCCATGGACTGAGAGGTCCCTGGTTCGATTCCTGGTCAGGGCACATGCCCAGGTTGCAGGCTTGATCCCGGGTGGGAGGCATGCAGGAGGCAGCTGATCAATGTATCTCTCTCACGTCAATGTTTCTCTCTCTCTCTAAAAAAAAAAAAAAAAAAAAAAAGTCAATAAAAAAAAGACTTAGCCTCTGGGTACAGATCTCATTGGGGTGTACAGATCCCATTGGGGGTGTAGCCACCACACCCTTTGTTAAAACCTCCTGCGAGCTCCGCGTGCCATGAAGTCTAGAGAGTCATGTCTGCAAAAGACGTCGGAGCTGGGCGAAAACAAACGGGTAAAAAGTTAACGAAGTCCTGAGGAGGGCTGCACTGTCAAAAGAGACGCCAGGCTGGGCTGAAAGAGGCTGTGGCCATTCATGACCTTAGACCACGTCTGGGTCCCCCAGGGGGAGAAAGCAGATAAAGAAAGCTGCTTAGCTCCTAAGGAGGGCCCTTGGGTCCTCATCAAAGTGGCCAAGGAGGTCATGGAAAAAGAAGTCCTTCCAGAGGACAACCCACAGTGGGGCCTCATTGAAGTCTTTCCTTCCCCTGTGGCTAGGTGACCCTCACAGCGTCCACCTGGGGGGCTCAGAATCGTTGTGCATGCGTCTGCAACTGGCCTCCATTCCTCCCACTTCTTCTTTTTTTTTTTTTTCTGTATTGATTTTAAAGAGAGAGGAAGGGAAAGAAAGATAGAAACATCGATGAGAGAGAACATCGATTGGCTGCCTCCTGCATGCCCCCCACTGGGGATTTGGCCCACAACCTGGGCATGTGCCCTGACCGGGAATCGAACCGGCAACCTCTTGGTGCACCGGTCGATGCTCAACCAGTGAGCCACACCGGCCGGGCCATTCCTCCCACTTCTAAAGGACCGTGTAGGTCATCTTGTTCCTGTTGCACCCCTGCCAGGGCCACCATAACCAAATACCACAGGCCTAGTGACGTTGACAACGGAAATTACTGTCTCGCAGTTCTGGAGGCTGGATGTCCAAGATCAAGGTGTCGGCAGGGTCAGTTTCTTCCGAGGCCTCTCTCCTTGTCTAGCAGACGGCCGCCTCCTTGCTGTGTCCTCACATGGTCTCTGTGCGCACATGCACGTGCCCGGTGTCTTTCTGTGTGTCCCGCTTCCAATAGGGAATCAGTCATCGTGGATTAGGGTCCGCCTTCGTGGTCTCAACTGAATTACCTGTTGTAAGAACTTATCTCCAAATACGTTTACATTCTGAGCTGCTGGGGGTTAGGACTTCACCATACAAACTTCTGGGGTGGGGCACAAAATGCAATCACAGGGGGTCTCGGTCTCCAGGATTGTGGGTGGAGTGGGATGCATCGACCTGGGTCCACTGCCCCCCAACTTCTCCTCTCTTACCCTCAGAGAAGAGTTTGGTATTTTTAATGCAGAACAGGGATAATGTACAACAGTCATAGTGCCATAGACGTTTAATGAGGCATGGCAATGCCCAGCCACTGTCCCGAGAGTCTTCCGTACATGAACTGGTGAGGTTAGGGGCCGTCATGAATCCCATTTTACTGATGAGAAAACTGAGGCACAGAGTAGGCTAAGTCTCTGCTTCTCCGACTCTCTGTGCAGAAGGAACTTTTAGAGAAAACACTTCCAATCTGTCAGGAATGATGCCTTTGTCATACACACAGTCACAGTTGGCTGTAGGATGTGCCAAATAGAAACGAATGTTTCTAATTACTCTCGGTTTCTATGCTTCTCTTGTCACGTCTACAAACAGTGCGGGGGCCAGCACCAGCTTGTGGACCACGCTTTGGGTAGCACGAGGTCAAGTGGCTGGCCAAAGGCCACAGAGCAGGTGAGTGATGGAGCCAAGATTTGGACCCAGAGACTGGGCTGTTGACCACTCACTGTACCCGGCGGAGGGGCAGCGAAGGGTTTGGCCATGAGTATAGTTCAGGATAAGTATCTGGGAAGCATGGGTGAGTGACAGAAAAGCCCCACAGATGGTGTCAAAGGTTCAGGACTGGGACACGCACGCAAATCCTGAGCTTTGATTGAGAGAACCGGGTGGCAGGACACGGGCTGGTGAGAGCTGTTGCTGCAGGTGTGAATTACACTCCTTTGAGGTTCTTTGGGAGACAAGTAAAGTCAGAAAACTCATCTAAATTGCTTTCGAGTGTGGTCATCAAGTCACTCCGGGTAGAGTGAGCCGCGTGGCAGATGGACCCTTGGCTTTTATTTGGGTTACACCTGCAGTGCCCAGGTGTCTGTACCTCTCTTTGCATCCCCAGAGAACCACCAAATGGTTACCGGCTGAAGGTCCCGGGGATGCTCTTGGGATCAATGGATAAGGAATCAACAGGTAAATGATCAGACACAAAGTCGTTCTTGTATGTCCGGTGTGCAAGGCTCAGGGCAAAGGTTGCACCTGGAAGCCCTGGAGGGGATCCAGCCCAATGTCCACAGTGATGGGAGGAACGTGGCTTTACTTTCTTCACTGAGCTTATCTGTATTTTCGACAGTATCTACAATAGCATGCTTTAATTCTGAATGAAAGATGAGGCTATCTGGGAGGAAACAAACAGTCCCTACTTGAAGTGTGTCTCCAGTTCTCTCGGAGAGAGGATGGTTGGCTCACTGAGAGACAGGACACTGGCAGGCAGAAGATGCTCAGTACATGTTTGGGTTGAATTTCAGTCGCGCCCAGGAGAGGAAGGAGGACATGGACCCCTTCTGAGGAGGGCTCCTTTTCCTTATTCCTCCACTGCGTGCCCCTAGCAGCCACCACCCCGGGCTGCAGGCTCCCCGTGGGCAAGGCCAGGTGCCTGGACTGAGTCTCTCTATCTAGCTTTGGGTCTGTAACAACCACGGTTGGCCCCCATGTGGATGGCAATTCAGTTTCTACCTGGGTGGTTAACATCTCCTTCCAGCTCTCTGAATACCTGGTCTGTTCAGTTTCCAGGGGAACCAGGGGTGGCGACAGACAGACAATGCAGCCCGGGGACCTTGGAGGACCAAGTTCAATGAGGCGTCTGTGGCCGTGGAGGAGGTGTGCAGGCAGCGTGTCCCCTCTCCTCCCTCTCCTCTCGTTTCCCATCACCTGTCTGGTCCCTCGGGGCAGAGCGCTGGTCCTGGGGCCACCGCTCCAGCTTTTCCCCTCCTTCCCCTCCCAGCTCCTGTCTTTCCTCTTTCTGGCTGCCTCAGCTCCCGCTCAAGGTCATGGAACAAACAGATAAACCCTTTCCCTGGAGCCTGCCACAGAGAGGACGCCTCCAGCTAGAATCCAATTCTGAGTCAGGGCCAGGGCTCTCTCTTTCCTGTGAATGTGAAGACAGAAAGAACATTCTTGTAACCATAAAATCAGTAAAAAATGTTTTGTAGGCAGAGAAGAGGCCAAGCAGTTGGCTTTGGTTTAAGGCACAAATGACAAATGGAAATGGTCAGATCTGGGGAGGGAGGGTCTGGGGTAAGCTCAGATATTCTTGTAGCTCTTAGCAACATGTTCTTTTACCTGAGGGCCAGCCCGGCGTTGGCGGTGGCACCGAGGACATGGGATCGCTCCCTGGCTCCGGCAGAATGTGGGGTCTAAGTGGAACCAAGTGTGGGGACAAGCAGAGAGATGACACCTCAGGTCTTTCCTCGGCATTTGGCCAATCCAGTGACTGGAGCCAGGATTGGAGACCCAGTATGGGCAGCAATGTACTTGATGGATCTCAGCATATCTTAGAGGGACGAACCTGGAGCCCAGAGAAGTCAGCATTGGCCACTGGGGAAGGGTCTTATAGATACTTACAGGGATTTAGGACGTAATCCAAAGGGCAGTAGGGAGCCATGAAAGGTTTAAGTGGGAGAAGAGAGTGATCAAGCTTATATTTTAGAAAGATCTCTTACTGTGGACGTGGCTTGGATGGAGAGCAGCCAGGAGGCTGCTGCTCTGACCAGGTCGGTGGCTGAGCAGGTAGAGAGACGTGACAGACTCAAGGGATGTCATAAGTGGAAACGACAGGTCTGGGCGTTGATTGAACAAGTGGGGGTGGGTGGCACCAGGGAGAGAGGAAGGGGATGAGGATGACACCCCGGTTTCAGGGCAGGGGAATGGGGTGTACCGAATGGGTCCCCCAAAAGGAAGAAGAAGAGGATATGTGTTTTTTAACAATCACACAGGGAAGCATTTATTTGAGGGTTAACATGAAATCATACAAATAAAATTTGTATAAACACAAACCCACACTGAGTCACAGCACAGACAGCAAAAGACAGAGCGAAAACAAGACCAGCGAACTGGCGGCTCGCACAGTTGGACGCGCCTGGGTCTCATCCACTAGAAAGTCTTCTACCAAATCATCACGGCAGAGCAACGGAGACCAGCCTTCCTGCCCTCCTGCTGGATGGCTTACTTTAGCAATCTCCTCCCGCGTTCTCCAACGTCCTGCTTAAGAATGGCTGACAACCGTTTTGGTGATTGTCACCCCCTCAGGATGCCTTGCCGTGAGCTCTCTGTGGGCCGCTGTGGACGCTTACACCCGTACCCATGCCCGTAGTTCCCACAGCTGCACCCGGTCTAATCATCGCCTCTGTGGCCACGATGGTTTTGATCACCACCATAGCACTATTGTAAATTCCACATCCTTGATCATAATGGTTATGAAATCCTTGGTTCCAGGTCTGGCCCTGACCTCGGCCACGACCCCCAGTTCCACCCGGCCACCGGCTGCACGACCTCTGCTCTTTCTTGTTGTTGCTGTTGCTGCCCGTGTACCTCTTTGGGTTGGGCAACGCTGACTTCACACTTCCCGGACCGAGTGGTGATACCTCTTTTCTAAAATTCCTTTACTGGCTCCTCATCTGTATATGTGATCAAACAAAACCCCCTTCTTTCATTCGCTTTTGTATCCATGGGAAGTACACTGTTTTCAATCTCTCCAAAGGCTCCAAAATATTCTTTAATTTGTTCTTCAGAAGTATCTGGGCTCAATCCACCCACAAAAACCTCTCTGGGGGGTTCCTTCCCTTTCAAAGCCGTGGCCCTTTGCGGGTCCATCAATCTGCCATCCGGTTTGTGTTCCTTCGGTTCCAAAACCTTATCAACACGAGAGCAGCATCTTTGAAAGGCATGAATCCAGCTCCTCTTGATCTTCCGGTGACCGGAGCTTTTTAATGGTGCATTCTACAACTTGCCCAAATCGAGGGTAATATTCAGTCAGCTCTTTCTTGCTTGTATCCCAGCTCAAGCCTCCGGTAAACATTTTACGGCCATCCTGCTGATTCTTGCCCGCGTTGATCTTGGATCCCTCTGCGAATTCCTCTACGTTGCTGTCCGCGGTCATGTCCTCCATGGTGGCGGAGTTGTCAGCTGGGTGCTGGCGCGCAGTCCGAGTCTCGGCAGCAGCGGCCAAGGATGCATATTTTTTATCGCTTGAATATTTTTTGAGCTTTGGCCAAGTACCATGGACAGGACACCAAGAAGGGTAGGGCAGAGCCCTGACCCAGAGAGTCTAGAATTCATGCACATCAAGGAAAAGCCTGTGGGGTGGGGCAGAGGGATCTAACTGTGAGCGCACTGGGAGTTAGCGGCTGCAGAGGACTGGGGGAGGGCTGAGCAACGGACAGGGCTCATCTGCAGGGGTCAGCGGTAAGGAGCGGCAGGACAAAGACTTGGCCTCTGTTTCTTGTACTTCTCGTCCCACCGTCCCGTGTGCCTGGCTCTATGCCAAGCAAGTTGTCCCAGCCTCCTGCCCCGGCCCTGCTGCCCACTCCAGGCTGAGTTGGTCTCTCCCTGGCTGTCTGCTAAGCTACTCTCTCAGACGCTACAAGCGGAATGTGGCCTGATGTTCTCTAAGAGGTCTTTGTCTCTTGCCTCCTGTCTCTTGGGGGAACGCTGTCCCTTCCACGTTTTAGTGGATCCCTGGAACCCTGGATCCCTCCGACCCATTCTTCATGTGGGCGGGTGAATGGATGAGGTGTGTTGAGATGGGGGGATGGGTGAATGGATAGGAGATGGGTGAATGGGTGGGGGATGGGTGAATGGGTGAGGGATGGGGGAACAGATGGGGGAATGGATGGATGAGTAGATGAATTAATGGATGAATGAATGAAGGGGATGATTGGTTAGATGAATGGTGAGCAGAGGGTGAACTGATTAGGTAGAAGGTAGGATAGATGAATGGGTACAGTGCCTAACCATAGGATGTACTCATAGGGTAAGTGGGTGGAGGCAGATGGATAGTGGTGGGTGGGTGGGTGGAAAGGAGACGGATATAAAGGAAGGGAAAGGAGACAAGGTGAGCTCAGGCATGCCAAAGTTTGTGGAAAGCCAAGTGTCCAAGGCAAGGTGGGGTGGGAATCTTTCTCCCCTAAATCCTCCCCCTGACCCCTCCTCTTCCTCAGAGCACTCTCCCCTTTCCCAGAGAGGACCCAGCTGTGGCGCTGCAGCCAGAGATGTCCCTGGCACCAGGGCCCTTCTTCTATCTTACCCCTTTTCCATAACCCTTCACCCTATGATTTCTTTTTCTTTTTTGCAAGTTGGTCTGATTATTGCCAATGACCTGGAATCTGGGGATGGACTAAGAGATGTAGGTCTCTCCATATCCATTCTCCTCCCACTTCCTTCCTTGCCTTCGGCGTCCTTCTCCTGCCCCGTGTCCTCCCAGTAGAAAGCCAGATACCCAGCCAGGTGGGCAGAAAGTTCAGCCTTAGCCAGGGAAGGCTGTCCAAGCCCTAGTGCCCTGGGCCCCAACCAGCCAGGTCCCTGCTGCCTGCTGCCTGCCCCCGCCCAACAGCTCGGATTTTCAGCTCGGGTTTGATCGCCTGCCAGTATCTCCCAAATGTCAGCTGCAACGTTAGCATCTTTAAGAGAACGCCCGAGGCGATCTTTAAGCAGGAAGCTGGGGCCCCATGCTGATGAGAGGAGCTTGCTCTGAGCTGACAGGTCTGCTGCTGCCTCCCCAGCCAGGCTCTGGGAGTCTGTGGCCCCCACTCTTTGGGCCTGGACAGCACCTGGGTTTATTTTTAAGCCTGAGTGAAGCAGGGCTTTGCCCGGAGTTGAGGTGTATCCCCATAGCCTCCCCCTAGCAGGGAGCCCCAGGCTGGCAGAGAGGGGCCTCTCTCGTCACCGCTCTACCCTTGAGCCCAGCACAGGGCCTGGCCCAGAGGAGGGGTGAATAAATATTTGTTAATGGAATGAATGCATGAACCTCCAAAGTTGCCTGAAAGAGACAAATGCTGATGGGGGGTGCTTTCTCCTTTCTCCCTTATCCTCACCTTGAGAGGTGATACTCAGAGTGAGGAGAGATGAATAAAGACTCCAGACTTTGGAGTCCGCCCGACAGGCCTGGGCTGGTGTCCCAGACCTAGCATGTGGGAGCTGTGTGACTTTGGGAAAGTTGCCGGTCCTTTCTGAGCCTCAGCTTTATCATCAGTGAAATGTACAAGGGAATAGAATGCTGGCCAGTGCTGGCCATGTCAAGCGGTTGGGCGGATTCAGGAGATAATGAAATGGGAACATTGGGTACAGTGCCTAACCATAGGATGTACTCAAGGGAGTCAGTCCTTCCTCTCTTCCCTCTCTCCCCCTCCTGCCCCCGTGGTTTTGCACAAGCTATTCTTTCTGCCCTGGAGGCCCTTCTCCACATCCCCCTCCTTGTCCCTCCAGATCCTGAGTGTGCCCTCCTCTGGGACCCCTCCTCTCCCACCCAGCCAGGCACAGTTGACATTCCTCGGATCCCCCAGGACTGACTGCAGAACCAGAACCCATGCAACTTGACTGTGATTTCTGTTCCAAGCCTAGTGTCAGCAGATTTCTTGAGGGCAGAAAATATCTTTATTGATTTCTAGATCCCTGGGGTCTTATACAGGTCCTAGTACACAGATGGTGCTGAATGAATGAATGAATGAATGAATGAATGAATACATGAATGAATACATGAATGAATACATGAATGGTTAGCTGGTCTGAGCAGAATCAAAGGACCTTTCTGGAAGGTTTTAGTAATAAGAGAATGTCTGCCTCAAAGGCTGAGCTCTGCTAACCCCTTCAAAGAGCTCCCCATCGCGTTGGTGAAGGGACACTGCCTTTTTTAAAGCTCCCATGTTTCCCTCCAACCCTCAGGATAGGCAATGGTTCTCATTCTCAGTTGCCCATGTCACACAGCAGGTGGGAGGCAGGAGCAGAAGCCGCTCAGTTCCAGGTCCAGACAGTCCTCGGTCCCTGGACCAGTGGGTCGTAGCTGATATCATGGCCGCCTCTGGTGTCCATGCATGATCCCAGTCCCCTGGTGATCAGTGCCCTTTGCAGATTGGTAAGGTTGTGCTTCATACTGGTGGTGTGGTCTTTTTCCACATATTTTGAGGCCTCGCTCTTGTGACTGAAATACCCAAATGGGGAAGTAAAGTGACTCAGAAGAGAAAAGGAGAAGAAGGACCTAGAGTCCATCTCGCACCTGAGAGGAGGCAAGCAGGGAGAGCGGCGGCCTAAGCCTCCTACACTGGCGTTACACTCCTGGTGGGGACCAGTTGGAACTGGTGTGCTGAACTGGGGGGTGAGGAGTTGGTACTCTTCCACAGAGAGGACAGAATCAGCACCCAGCTCACATAAGCATATGTTTCAGAACTAAATGGTGTGGGAACAAGGCTCGGAATGGTTATAGAATAAAAATAAAATGAGTGGATGAATGAATGGTAGATGAGAGGTAGGTGGATGGATGGATACATGGGTGTGTGGGTGGTGTTTGGATGGGTGATGGCTAGATGACTGGATGAATAAGTAGATGGGTGGATGGATGAACGGATGGATGGATGGATAGATGAATGGATGGATGATAGATGAGTGGGTGGGTAAATGAATGAGGAGATAGATGTGTAGATGAGAAGATGGATGCGTGAATGGGTTGGGTGAATGAGTGAATGGATAAATAGATGAATGGATGGATGGAAGGAGGATAGATGAGTGGGGAGTGAGTGGATGGATGGAAGTGAATGGATGAGTGGACAGAGGCGTAGATGGGAAGATAGGTGAATGGGTTCATGGATGGGTGGGTGGATAAGTGGATGGTGGATGGATAGATGGATGGATGGAAGGATAGATGGGAAGATGGATGAGTGAGGGGTGGGTGGGTGAGTGAATGGATATATGGATAGTGGCTGGGTTGATGGGTCAATGGATGCATAGGTGGATGGGCTGATGGATGGATGGGAGGACAGGTGGATGGGGGGGAATGGGTGGGTAGAGGTAGCAGTGGCACATAGCAAAGAGCACACTGGTCGGGGGCAGAGAATCCTGCCTTTACCCCGATTTTAACCCTAATGCCCTATGGGACTTGTAAGTCATCTGGCCTTCCTGAACTTCAGCTTCTTCACCTGACTAGCAAGGCACAACAATCCCTGCTCCTCACTACCCAGTGATCAGAAAGATCCCTGGGCTGCAAGTGCCCCCGGGCACCATGGCCTCTCCAACTCTACTGACCAATCTCATCCTGCCCATGTGGCTATCCTGTGACAAGCTTCCTCTTTCCTGTGCTCACAGGGATCTTCTGTGCAGTTTCCATCAACATTTTCTAACAGGGGCCAAGGGAATTCTGTTCACAGCCAAGTCTACCATGGGTGACACCCACATCCCTGAGTCTGGTCAAGCCTGGCTGATGCAGGGAGATCAAGAAGTGGGTGCTGCCCGGCCAGTGTGGCTCACTGGTTGAGAGTTGACCCATGCACCAAGAAGTTGCCGGTTCGATTACAGGTCAGGGCTCATGCCCAGGTTGTGGGCCCAATCCCCAATGGGGGGCATGCAGGAGGCGGCCCACTGATGCTCTCTCTCATCGATGTTTTTATCTCTCTCTCCCTCTCCCTTCCTCTCTTTCTAAAATCAATAAAAGGAAAAATATTTTTTTAAAAAAAGAAGTGGATTCTGGCACTCAGTGTGGGACCTGAGGCGAGTCACCGCATCTCTCTGAGCCTCACTTTCCCATCTGAAAACTGGGATAATAGTAGCACCCACCTCCCAGGGCACCCAGGAGGCTGTGATGAAACATACATGGGTGCTCGCGCCAGCGTGGGCCCAGGGCTGGGCTCAGGGAGACATAGCCATCCTTGCTGAACCAAATGACTGCCCGCAGGACTTGTGGAACCATGGTCCCTGTGTGAAGAGGGCCTGGGGCACACAGGATTCTGGAATGGGGAAGGTCAGGGGATCAAGAACCTGGGGTACAGGTGGGCTCACAGCTGGGGCAGCCAGCTCTGATGCCAACTCTGTGGGGTTGCTTTGTGGCTTCACATGTACCTCATCCAGGGCAGACCTGGGCCTGGCAGCACTTCCTGTTACCAGTTGGCTGACCCTGGGCAAGCCACCTCCCCGAGTCTTGGTTTCCTCATTTGTAAAAGATGGGGCCTCAGAGATAGCTGTATGCTTTGCCTCCCAGCAAGGTGGATGGGGCCAGCACCCCTCCCTGAAGGCTGAAGGAAGGTCCCGGGAGGTTCTGGAGGTAACTGTATGAGAAGCCAGGATAAAAATGCAGTCCCTGCCCTGGCCGGTTTGGCTCAGCGGTTAGAACATCGGCCCGCGGACCAGAGAGTCCCAGGTTCGGTTCCTGCTAAGGGCACGTACCTCGGTTGCAGTTTGTCCCCGGCCCTGGTTGGGGTTGTGCGGGTGGCAACCACTTGATGTGTCTCTCTCACATTGATGTTTCTCTCTGTCTCTTCCCCTCTCTCTCCCTCCCACTCTATCTGAAGATAAATGCAAAAAATGTCCTCCAGTGAGGATAAAAAAAGAAAAAAATGCAGTCCCCTCCCAAACCTGGCTCCCAGCCTGCCCTGAGCACTCCAGCTGAAGCCCCATCCCTCCTGCTACTCCTCCCTGCCAGCCCGGCACTTCCTGGTCATCAGCGGAGTCCTGGCTCTGGCCCAGGGAGCACGGGGCTCTCCTTGCAGTGGAGCCTTGAGGGACTGCCCCCGTTGCCCCACCGCAGAGGACCCCCAAGGCCTTGCCTTGAAGACCCAAGGGGCACCCATAGAGTCCATGGGTTGTTTGGGTCCAGCAGCCCAAGTGCCTGGGTTGTTGGGTCAGATGCCCCTCAGACCTGAGTGACCTGGGCTTGGGAGAGGTGCTAGGTGGAGAGGAGTAGGGACTCAGGACCCTGGGGGCAGCAAAAATGCAAGGATCCCTCCAGCCCCAGTTCCCTCCTCCCCATCCCCCACCACTAAAGACTCTAGTTGAAATGCACCTCCACCATCTGCTGTCCCTCCCCCACTGGGTGGGCCAAGCTGTGACTCAGAGGTGGCTAGCCTTGTAAGCAGGAGGCTGGGGGGTTCCCAGGGCCAGGTGGGTGATGGGCCTGGTGCTAGCTCTGGGAGTAGTGGGTGGGAGGGCAGGACACCAGGTACCAGGAGGGCTCCATGCCTTCCCATGGTGCCCCTACTCCCTACCGCTCCCTCTGAGGTCCTGTCTCCCAGCTGCACCCACTCCCTTCCCCAAACTCCTCTAGCAATCCCAATCTCTCACATCCTCCCCACCTTGCTTCTGCTGTGTTTCAAGAATTTCAAATCAATACCTGGGTGTGAGAGTTTCATGGACCCTCTAACACGGGATGCCTCCCTGGACAGCACACACCTGACCTTGGGCATCTTTGCTTTACAACCAGGGAAACAGGTGAGATAGCAGGGCAGTGGGAGAGCTGGGAATGGACCAGAACTCACCCCTGACCTGGTCCTGGGTTCACTTGTCTCCCAGTCAGAAGTAGCTGGGGGGAGGGAGGAAGGAAAGGCTGTCACGAGGTCCAGGGCCTGAGCTCTGAAACTAAACAAGCTTCCTGGCCTCACTTTTCCCATTTGGGGAATGGGGAAATCAAGACAGCTCAGAGAGGGTCTCTTTTGAGCTAGAGTACAGATTATCCCTGAAGGCTTGGGAGGGGCAGCACCCACCGGAGGGGTGGGGAGCAGATGAAGGGGGTGTCTGGGCAGGGATGTGCCCCAGTCAGTACCCCCCACCTTCCTCCCTGCTCAAGCTGCGAACCTTCTCCCTCCCCGCAGCACAGGCTGCCCACTGCCCCTTCTCTCCGCCTTCTGACTGCCAGCTCCTCCCTGCAAAGCCCCCAGACCCAGCTGCAGCGTTTTCACAGCTTTGACCAGCGCTCTGCCTCCCTCCCCCTCCTCCCCCACTCCCTCCATCTTTCCCCACCTCTTCATCCCCTCTCCTCCATCCTCTCCTCCTCTCTCCATCCTCTCTCCTCCATCCTCTCCCCCTCCTTCCATCCTCTCTCCTCCATTCTCTCCCCCTCTCTCCATCCTCTCTCCTCCATCCTCTCCCCCTCCTCCTCTTCATCTCTCACCCTCTGTTCTCCCCCTCTCCATCCTCTCCTCCTCCCTCTCCTCTCTTCTCTCCCCGCCCTCCTCCATCCTCTCTCCTCCTCCCCCCTCCATCCTCTCACCTCCCCCCGCCCGCCCTCCCTCTCCCTCCCTCCTCTCTCCGGGGGAAGAAAGGTCACCGTGCAGCTGATTACTCAGAGCTCAGTTGCTGTAGCAACCGGCGGGGGAAGTGGGACAGGCTGGCTTTGAGGACGCGTGAGGTCGGCCGCGGGCGGCTGGAGCCGGCGCGGGCCTCTGTGCTCCTGCGACAGGGCGGCTGCGGCAGCCCGGCTCCTCGGCCGCCGCGGGCCCGGCTCCGGGGGTTCATTTTTAATGAAGAATTTCTGCTCCCCTCTCGCACCCCTCCCCGCCTTCTGCCCGCCTCCCTAGGGTCTGGAAAGGGAGGCTCGCCCCCCCCCCCCCAAGCTGGGCCGCTCTCTCTCTGGTTCTGCGTCTCTGTCTCTCTCTCCTTTGCCTGGGTTCTGATGGCTTCTCTTTCTCCTCTCTGAGCTCCCAGGGACACACACACACTCACCCCGCTCACCAGCTTGGTAAGGAGCCCAGTAAGCCCTCAGCCCCCTCAGCCCCCTCCAGCAGCCTTTGTCACTGGCCTGGGAGACCCCAGCCAGAGACAGGGGTCCACAGACGTCTGCCGGCTGGGCACACTGGCACTGGCTGGGCGCCCACTGTGTGCCAGCCCTGCCCTCCAGAGCTGCTGGGCCCCGGGGATGGCAGCACTCCCTCCAAGAGGAAGCCCGGCCTGGAGGGAGGGGGCTGATGACTGGGGGCAGGGGGTGCCTGGTCCTGGGGTGGGATGGGGGGCGGTGAGTGCCACCCAGCCCCTTGCTGTCCCTTGGCTTCTTCTGCCAGCGGCCCAGGCTGCATGGGCTGGGAGACTGGGCCAGGAGGGAGGGCTTGGGGCTTGGCAGTGAGGGACGGGCTCTGGACTGGTGGGCCTGGGTTCAAGTCCCCACTCTCCTGTGGGACCCCTCCACTGCTGGTGGGAGTGGAGTGGTTCGGCCATTTTGAAAAGTGGTCCCCTCCTAGGCATTCATGCGGGAGAAATGAAAGCCGCGCTCCACGCCGACCTCACACGGGGTCCAGAGCAGCAGTAGTGGTGACAGCAGAACCAGGGGCGACCCCCTGGCCGGCAGCAGGCGGGGCGCATCCCTGCGCCGGAACAGCCGTGAGAGAGCCGACCCACGGACACGCACCACGGAGGACTCTCAAGGTCACAGCACGAGTGAGAGGAGCATACTGTGTGATTCCATTCATAGAACATTCTAGAAAGTGCAAACTAACCTATGGTGTCAGAAAGCAGCTCAGTGGTTGTCTGGGCACACGCGGGGCCAGGCGGTCTCACAAAGGGGCACAAGAAAACTTCTGGAGGATGGTGGCTGTATTCAGTGTCTTGGTAGTGATGGTATATGGGTGTTTACCTATGTCACTCATCAAACTGTGTCATTAAATGGGTGCAACTGTATGCCCGTTATACCCCAACACATTGCAGAACTGCGCTCTGCCACTCACTGGCTGCGTAGCCCTGGGTGGGCACCTCACTTCGAGCCTCGCTCAGGAACGTGGGGAACACTAGTGGCAACCTCCCAGGATGGCTGCCAGCCTTCACTGCTGTTAACGTTAGTTCATCACCCAGCTCCATCCTGAGCAAGCCACGGTGCCACCCCTGCTGGACGGCACGATGTGCCCTGTTCTAGGTTGTTCCCATTCACTCACTCATGCCTTCCCCATGAGAAGGGGAGCCCTGCTCCCTGCCAGGCCTCCCACTTCCTGGGTAACCAAGGGAGAAACAAGCCCTAACTCCGTCCTTATGGGAATTTACTCTGGAGTGACAGATACATACCCTGACAACTGTGCCGTGTGGAAGAGAGGCGAGTGCCTGTGCAAAGGCCCTGTGGCTGGTGGGAGCATGGTCTCTCCCAGAATCCACAGGAAGGGTCTCTGTGGTTGACGTGGAGGCAGCAAGAGGAGCGCAGAAGGCCCCATCGCATGACATCTTGCAGACCCTGCTGAGAGTCAGTGCAAGCCTCCTGAGGGTCACGCCACCCCATGGAGCCTCAGTTTCCTCATCTGTGAGATGGGGATAATGAAGCTACAGAATGAGCTCAAACAAGCGCAGCTGTCAGCACAGAGCGCGGGCTGTGTCACCATTGTTACTGTTGTCCCCGGGCAGTGACCTTTCTGTTGTGGCTGAAGATCCAGATATTTTACCTACCCGTGCTGGAGTCTGCAGATGGGGGATTGCATTCCTGCGACAGCCGCTCCAGGAGCCCCCGCCATCCTTCCCTGCATACCCAGCCAGGAGGCCTGAGCAGGGCCTGGTTCAGTCCTGTTACCCAGCAGTCTTCCCACCCTGCCCTTGAAACTTCTAGAAGCATACAACCTACCAAGACTGAACCAGGAAGAAACAGAAACCCTAAATAGACCAATAACTAGCAATGAAATGAAAGCAGTAATCAATCAAAAACTCCCCAACAAGAGTCCAAGACCCGCTGGCTTCGAAGGTGAATTCTACCAAATATTTAAAGAAGAATTAAAACCTATTCTTAAACTATTCCAAAAAGTCCAAGAGGAAGAAACACTCCCTCCCGGAGCCACCCCCCTGTCCAGCCTAGCGGGCTCTAGACACACCCGGCCTCCTCTGTGCCTCCCTGCCGCCACCTGCCCCTCCCGCAGGCCCCCCTCAGTGCTGCCCCAGGGGAGCCCATGAGCCCCTGAAGAGGTGACTGGGCTGTGTCTGCCCCCACAGTGTCCCCGTGCACCCAGAAGGGCATTGGACCCTGACTGCACTTACAGCTCCTGGGAAGTCACCTCCAGTCCCTCCCTCCTTCCCCGCCCCCCATCTCTCCCACAGGCTCACCTCTGCCCCTCCTCCAGGCCTTTGTGCTGCTGCTCCCCACACCAGGAAACCCCTTTCCCCAGCTTCCTGGGCTCTTTTTATTGACCCTTCAGGTCTCAGCTCAGATGTTACCTCCTCAGGGAGGCCCTCCGCCCACACCCCACTCACTCCTCTGCCTTCCTCCCCATCTCCACAGCCTTCACAGTGCTTATTAACCTGGACTGCCTCGGTCACCTGTGTTCCCTGCCCTTCGGATGCTCCCTGAGGACGGAGCCTGGGCCTCTCCTGCTTACCTGTGTACTCTGCTGCCCACATTGTGCCCGAGGGCATCAGTGAGTGAATGAGTGAAAGGGTGAATGGATGAATGAGTGAATGGATGGGTGGTTGGCTGCCTCTGTGTTTGGGAGGAGAAGGTCCTCCTGTGCCCATGCTGTCTTGGGTCCCAAGGGGTAGCTCTCAGAGTCTGCACTGCTGTCCTCTGACGGATGTTTCCTGGAAGATGGGTCTCCGCTCTCTTCCTGTCCGCCCCCCTGGAACCACCTAGCGGCCCAGCTGGGTCCACTGAGGCCAGAACACAGAAAGGGCTGCTGAGGTGAGCCCAAGGTCCTAATGTCTGGAGCTCCACCCATTCATTCGCCAAGGGGGGACAGACAATGTGGGAGCTGAAGTCAGGCAAACAGAGTTCAAAACCCAGCTCTGCCATCTACAAGCTGTGAGGCCCTGAGCAGACTTCTTCATCTCTCTGTGTTCTCATCTGTGAAATGGGGAGAATAATTGGGCCTACCTCATAGGTCAGAGTGAGGGGTCAACAGATTCATGGGGCATAAACAGCTCAGCCCAGCGTGCCTGGTGCATGGTAAGTGCTGGATGAACGGCAGCCCCTCAGCCAAGCTGCTGCCCTGAGCTGGCATGGAGGTCCTTGCAAGGTGGGGTGCTCCTCTGTCTGCCCAGGGACCCCTTCCTCTCGAAAGGCCTGGGTGCTCCCTTGACCTCTGACCTCTTCAAGCTGGGAAGACCTTAGAGAGTGGAGTCCAGTGCTCTTTCCAGTCACCCCTTCTACCAGATATGGAACTGAGGCTCAGAGGTAAAGGTGATCCCCAGAGCCCCGACTCCTCGCCCAGTGCTCCTGCTGGGGTTCTCGGATCACTCCTGCTGTGGGGTCTCCGGGGAGAATCCCCTGGCTCTGAGTCGTCTCTTGGTCTGGGAGCTCCATAAGGGCAGGGACTATGACTGTCAGTTTGTGGGCCCAACACAGGCCTGGGATCTGTGAAAGAAAGAAACGAATGAATGAATGAATGAATGAATGAATGAATGAATGAATGAGGCCAGAAACCATCTGCCTCCCAGAGCAGCATCCCAAGAGAAGCCCACTTTGGCCCCAGCTCCAGCGGGGTCAGAGGCCAGGCCCAGCCCACTGGGTTGCCAACTGTTCAGAGGCTTCCAAGAGTCTCTTGACAAAAGGAAGCAGATGACAGAAGGGCAGGAAATGGCTGCAGGTGGGGTGGGGCACAGAGTCCCCACCCAGGCCAGGGTGAAAGAGGCACAGGAAAAGGACACAGATGGACCAGCCATGGGGGTTGGGGGATGACAGGATGAAGGCAGAGGGTCTCAGCCACTTCCTTTGCACAGAGGATGGATTTGAAGGTTTTACCCCCAACCACCCGGGCCCAGCACCCAGAGGACACTTGGAAAATGTGTGTTGAGTAACTGTGTGTACGCAGGAATGAATGAATGCTTTTATCAGCCATTCCTGACCTTTCCAGTAGTCAAGAAGAGTGGGTCAGTCAAGGGGATTTTGACATAAAAGTGCAGAGCAAAGCTTCCTTGCTGTTTCAAGAATATTAACAATAACTATGACTATTGTTATAGCTGGGACTTACTGAGCAGTTACTACATGCTGGGTGCTCAATATCTCTGCATCATGTCCCCATATCTTCATGACTCCTCGCCACTCTCTACAAAGGTGTTGATAGCCTCATTTTACAGGTGAGGAAACTGAGGTTCAAGAAGAAGAGTCTTACTCTGGATCACCCAGCAAGTCAACGACAGAGTTGAGATTCGAATCAGAGTCATTCCAAGTCTGTAAACTCTGCGTTTAAATACACATTCTCAGGCTGATGACAAAATGCCTTATCACTTATCCATCCATTCATCCATTTATCCATTCCTTCTTCCCACAAGCAATTATCACTGTGCCAGACCCTGTGCTGGGCACTAGAGCAACTGCAATAAATGAGAACATCACAGGCCCTGCTGCACGGGACTCCTCGTCTGGAGGGCAGCGCTCCACCCAAATAATTAATTCGTCATGGAAAGTGCTGGGAAGGAGAAAGCTGGAGTGCACCGCTAGCATATGCAGGGGACCTGCCCAGTCTGGGGACCTGAGAAAAGGCTTAGTGTGCAGACTGCAGGATGGGAGGCAGGCGTCACCAGCAGAGAGCTGTGGACAGGTGGCAGACAGTCAAGGACTGCAGAATGAATGAGGGAAAAGAAGTCACAATCTGGATCTGAGCAGGCACTGTTCATGGAGTCCTTTCTCTCCACAAGCACCAGGCATGGATTATTTTATAAATCTTTACAATAAGATGGAGATGCAGTTGTCCTTGTCATCCCCATTATAATTGGAGAGATCAGCTCACACAGCTGCGAAGAGACAGAGCCAGGGTCTGTCTGATCTGGGAGTCTCAGCTCCTGACCCTGAATCCAGTGTCTGTAGGAGAAGAGACCTTCCTGCTCGGTGGCTGGGGCTGAGCTGGACTGGCAGGGACATGGTGCCCACTGGAGGTCATGTTCCTCCTTCCTGTCACCCACCAGCTCTCCTGGGCTGGAAAGGGCTTTGATCCAGAGGGAATATCTAGGGAGGGAACATGTCTGAGCTCTAATCAGCTGGTGCTACATTAGGGAGGAGCAGAAACACCCACCATGTCCTCCGACCAGCATTTGAAAGCCTGGGTGCTGCAAGGTGGACCCTGGCCTCCTGCCCTGGGCTGGTAGAGGTTTCCACGCTCCATGGAGGCAGCTGAGGGTGGGGCTGCAAAGCCCAATATCAGCCTTTCTCCTTGTGGGCCTCGCGCCCTGAAGGGAAGGGTGCTTTCCTGTTTTCTCTTTGAAGGCAGAGAAGAGGCCTGAGATCCTTCTTAGCCTGGGGTGTGGGTCTCTCTCTCCATGCTTCCCCTTATCACCTACAAGATGCAGGCATGGGACGGAGGCCCCATGAAGCCAAGCAGTCCCACGCTCAGGCCTCAGCTGGCCCCTATACCCCGTGGGAAAGCACAAAGGACTTGCCTGCAATGCCAGTGCTAACACCAGCTATGTGCCCTGGGCTGAGCCCCTCCCCAGAGTAGTTCCCTGAATCCTTCGTGCCAGAGGCTGCTGGCTATTGCCCGGTATGCATTCTGCCATCTCCCCTTTAGTAACAGAATACCTCCTCCTGAGTTTCAATAAGGCACGCCACTGCTAGGCTAAGTACTACATGTCCCAGTCTCCCTTGCAGCTAGTGTTGCCGTGTGATCAGTTCTGACCAATGGGACACAAGAGAGATGATCTATGCATTTTCCCCTTTGCCATTAAAAGGAAGGAATGGTTTCCACCTTCTTGGTCCCCCAAAACACATAAGGAAGAATGGGCAGGGGGAGATGGCGTCCATCTTTGACCTTGTGGATGGAGGCAATCCCTCATGGGATGGGAAAGACACAGGAGCCCAGGCCCTAGACTGGCTCCCAGAGCAGAGACCCCTGGACAAACATGAAGGCAACCAGCCAGCCCCTGTCTCCTCTGCTGTTCTTTGGGTTCTGCTCGAGTAGCTGGGCTGTAGCCTACAGAGATGCTGAGGCTCCGAGAGAGAAGTTAGCTCAGAAGTGGTGATGCCAAGACTTGAACTCAGGTCCAGGGGCTGTCGATCCAGAGCCTGTGCTCAAAGTTGGTGGGCTGAACACGCTGCTGACTATACCCAGCAGATGCTCAGTGTGTGATTTCTGGGCTGATGGATGAACAGTTAACGGCAGCCCAGTGTTTTCTAGGGAAGCTCTGACCCTGGAAGAACTGCTTGCTCTGGGCCCTACCTGCCACCTGCTTTTCCTGTAGGAGCTGCAGCACTTACTTCTAGTTTCTATGCCCAACACCCAAAGATGACTGCATTGACCATGTCTTCCGTTTATAAAGTGCCACTTCATACCCACGGTCACCTTAACCTTGACCCCTTCCTGTGAGGTCAGCAAGGGCGGGCATCGTTATCATCCCCATTTTACAGATGAGAAAACAATCTCTTCACACGTCACCCGGCACATAGTAACCGCTTGACGGGTCTCCTCGCTCCTTTAGTAATGTTTTCACGGTAATGTGCTACCACTCATAAGTTTTAACAGAGTCTTTTTAAAGAGGGGTGGGGTGTGGGAGTGCAGTAGGAGAAGCCCACATGGAGGACTCAGAGACCCAGCGGCCACTGGACTTGCGGATGACCTTGAGGCAGCTTTCCCCCCCTCTGATCTCTTCCCCTTGTGTAAAATGAGGGCGTTGGAGAAGATGATCCCCTCCCCCCATTCCCATTCTGGTTCTGCTGCCCTGTCCTCAGGCCTCCACCAGTATGTCCCAGCTCCCTTCCTGAGCCCGCCTCAGAGTCCTAGGCTTTGCATGTCAGCGCTCTGAGCCTCAGTGTCCTCATCTGTGAAACAGGAGTGGCAGTAAAGTAAGGACATTGCTCATAGGACTGTCATGTTGGTTGAGTACGTTTATGGATACAAAGTGCTGAGAGTAAAGCCTGTCTCCGTAAGTGCTTAGTCCATGCTATGGGAATTATGGTTATTGATTGTCAGTTACCGGTAATATTATTATTAGTCATAATAATGAGGGGATAATGGGCATTTACAGATGACTACAAGAGAGAGAAACACATTTGAATGTCAAGAAATGGCAGTTCTGTCGAAAAGCCAAGGGCTGGGGGCTTGGTTCGGTGCCCCTGGGTGCCTCTCCAGGGTCTCTGGGTTCCCAGTCTGGGCACCTTCACCTGCCACCTTCCCTCTCTGTTAATTTTTCCCGTTGGCCCCACTTGGGCTGGCCAGTTAAGTTAGGAGTGGAAATTCTCAAGTCTCAACATTGAAAAAGCTCTCGAAGTTGCCTCAGCCAATCCTTTTCCTTAGTCATGGCTCTGTACACACACACACACACACACACACACACACACACACACTACCTGTCCTTGAATACCTCCCCATGTGGGGCACTCACTACCTACTAGGCCGCCCTGACTATTAGATTATCTTGTGAGGCCAAATGGATCTCTGGTTTTGCCTTCTGGTCCCCCCAGGGAAAGTCCATACCCTCTGTCTCGGCTAGCTCCTCAGGCACCAAGAACAGTGGTCACTAAATCAGCTCCTCCCCACCTGAAATCTTCCCCGTGCCTTGATCACCCTCCTGGAAGAGGAAAGAGGCCACGTTTGCACAGATCCCTGGCTCAGGAAAAGCAGTGATACAGCCCTGCAGATGAGCCCAGGGAGCCTGGCCTGCAGTGGCCACCCACCACCAGCCCTGGTTCTCTCCTCTCGCTGGCCCTTCCCTTTTGCAGAACTGCAGGCAGAGGAAAGGCAAAGATTCGCCTGAAGTGTATACATCAAATCCTTCTACCAAACACATCCTTTGCAGCTGACTCCGAAGATACCAGGGAGAAGAGGCCTACTTGATTAGATTGCTTTGGGGTCTATAGCCTAATTTTGTTGCACATCTTAGCTTGAGGTTCTGGTAGTGACTGTTGTGTGTTTGCTTTCTCCACGCCATGCACAAGCTGGTGTATAAGTTCTCATCTCCAGATATTCTCACAAGACCCTTGCAAGTTACACTCCTGAGGTCAGTGGAGCTGCAGACCGCGTTCTTATTCCTGCCTCCTCATTCCCAGTGCCACATCCCTCTGCAACTCACTTTGCCTCTCCAGGCTTCAGTTTCTCTATCTGTAAAATGGGGATAATAATTATGTCTACTTGTTAAGATTCTTGTGAGTATTCAATGAGGTCAACCATCTGACGCCTCAGCTCTGGTTCCAGGTACACAGTAGGTCTTTTTTTGTTTTTGTTTTTTAATATATTTTTATTGATTTTTTAGAGAGAGAGGAAGGGGGAGAGAAACAGTGATGTGAGAGAGAAACATCAATTGGCTGCCTCCTGCATGCCCCCCATCTGGGATCAAGCCCACAACCCGGGCATGTGCCCTGATCAGGAGTCGAACCAGGACCTGTCAGTCTGTGGGACGAAGCTCAATCCACTGAGCCACACCAGCTGGGCCACATAGTAGGTCTTTAATAGTGTTAGGAACGATTAGCTCTCAGCTGGAAGATGAGCGTGGTGCACTGGTAATATCTGGGGGATATTTATGAGTGGAGCTAGACACAGTTCTGGCCCTTTCTGGCTCCTCCATCAGTGAGTCTCAAGTTTACTGAGCTTGAGATGTACCCAAGGGAGTTATGAAATGCAGAGTCCGAGGCCCTCTGCTCAGACAACCTGATTCAGTGGATTTGGAGAGGCTCAGGAATCCGCAGTTTAACAACCTCTCTACTGACCCCACCCCCGAAGCTGAGAGTAGATGTTACTAAATGTGCTGACTGCTCTGCCTGGGCTGTGCTGAGCGGGAGTGCCATGCCCCTGCCTCCAGGGGGCTCACCACCTGATGGGGGTGTTCCTCGGGGTCAGTTGAGGAGCTCCTGATCTGGAATGAGCAGGTACAGCTGTGGGAACTAAAAGGTCAGAAGAGACCTTCCTCCTGGTACTGTGTGGTCGTTGTCACAGACAGACCATCTCCTAGGCTGGAGCCTTGGGGCAGGAAGGCCTTGGGAGCGAGGGGCCCGGGCTGGTCTGGAGGTAAAGGCTGCTCTTCCCGACCTTGCCTGGGCTGGAGCCATGGTGGCGACAAGTGAGATGTGGCCGGAGTAGAGGAGGAAGTCAAGTGATATGTGCGCTGAGGCAGTTCAGGTGCTGCCTTAGAGTGAGACTGGGCTTGAATCCTAGCTTTGTCCTTTCTGGATGTGTAACCTTAGGCCAGTGACCTCCCTTTCCTAAGCTTTGTTTCCACCTCTGCGAAGGGATGACAATTGTGTCACCCGCCTACAGAGGTGATTTACCAAGAAGCTAATGAAGCTTTAGTTCCAGGGACTCTTGGCAAGGCCCTGGGCTTAATTGTGTATGCCTAACTTTGCATTATGTATCTTAAAGAGGGTCCCAAGATTGTAAAAGCTTCAGCCCCCCTTCCCCCCCAAAAAAAGCCCTGCCCAGTCTCACCTAACAGAGCTGTGCAAGGCTTGTTGAGAAGACAGTGAACCCCTTGGCAAACCTGCGTCTGAAATCAGAAGCCTCCTTAGCTTCTGAGCTTTGGAAGAACATACCGGCTCTCTGGACAGTGGCGGAGTTTGTCCGGGGAGGGCCGGGATCTCCTGAGAGCTGAGCCCCACTCCTATTCTGACAGCCCCTGGCCCCCATGATCTGGGGTTCCAAATCTCTAGCCCAGACAGGAAGCAGGGCGGAGCAGGCTGGAAGGAGAGTGGGTAGGAAAGAGGCTGGGGGAGGGGTTGGGGTGAGAGGATTAGATGGAGCCTCAAGCAGACCCCTCTGGCTGCCATATGTACTCCAAGGGCCAGGCTGGTGAGAAGCTACCAGAAGTGAGGGCCCTGGGCAGAGGCCTTGGGGTTGACTTGGCCTTGATAATGACCTTCAAATGTCTAAATCCAAGGAAGATACAGGTTATCCAGGACCCAGCTGAAAGAGAGTTGGGGATACTGGGGGCCTCAACGTGAGGAGAGGACACAACTCCCACCCCCCACTCTGTGCCAGGCCCTGCTCAAGTGCCCCACTTTACTGAATCCTCACTTCCACCTCCCTAAAGTCCTCAAGCAGAAGCCCAGAGAAGGCTAGTCCTTGGCCTAGGGGCACACAGTAGGGGAGAAAGCAAAACAAACGAGGATTTGGACCCAGCTCGAACTCCACAATCCTGCTCTTTACCCTCTCCTACTACCGCTCATCTGCTGTGGGCACGTAGTGGGTTCGCAATAAACATGGAAATGAATGAAGTACGGAAGGAAAGAATTCACAGGCCAGGCTCTTCCCACGCCCCCCCAACCCCGCAGCCAGCTCTCTCCAACCCGGCCGCCTGCCCCCACACCCCCTCCCCTGTCTAATTGGGAGGCTTCTGAGCCGTCTCTGCCGCTTCCGTAGGTTCCCCCGCGCTCCTCCCGGAGCCCACCCCGAGGCAGCTTTCTCACAACAGAACCCCCGGCGTGGGGACGCCTCCCGACCCCCAGCCCCCCGGGAGAGCGGCAACCTCGGGCGGTGGTCTCCGCAGCCGCCTCCCGTCCCCGGCCCGCCCCCGCCTCTTCCCGGGGCAGCTGAATAATTGATTCGACCATAAATAATGGATCTGTGTTGCGCGCGCCCTCTGTCCCCCAGGGTGCGGGGGTTCCCCATTAAGGTTAGGGAGAGCGAGGGTGGGGGACGGGGACCGCTGTGCTGTGCGCGCGAGTGGCGCACAGTTTCGCTCCGTGGGCCTTTCTCTCGCCCTCTCGCTCCCTCGCGCCGGCTTTTTCCCTTTTTCTTTTTCCTTTTTTTCTTTCCTGGAGCGGAGCCCGGCGCCAGGAGTCTGGAACCAGCTTGACAAGCTTTTGAGTTATGGAGGGGGGAGGGGAGGGAGCGGCGGCGGGAGGGGAGAGGACGGAGGGAGGGCGCTCCGCCGCGGCGTGGGGACCGGGGGGGGGATCCGCGGGCAGGGGCAGGCGTACCCCCGTTTGGAGACTCTCCCCAACTTTGGGCGAACGTGGGAGAGGGTCTGACCGTGGCGGTCGGGAGGGGGCGGGCGGCGGCGACGGGGGCGGTGAGTCAGGCCGCAGCCCCGCGAGCGGCCGGGCTGGGGGAACGAGCCGGCTTCCGAGCCGCAGTAAATGGGGCCGGGGAGGGCGGCGGGTCTACACGGCTTCGGGGCCGCGGCCTCCCCCGCCGAGCAAGACATTCCTTTCCGCTGAACTGGGCGCCTGGGCCCGCGCCGCCGCCGCGCCCAGCACGCGGAGCCCTCGGCGAGCGCCGGCCGAGGCGGGGGGCGCGGGGAGCGGGCCGAGGCCGGGGGTGGCCCCTTTGCCTCCCTGCTGTTCCCCAGATGCTCGCTGAATCCTCCACTGCCCTGATGGGTAGGGATCGCTATGCCCATTAACAGGTGGGGGAACCGGAGCCCAGTGAGGGTCATCCCTGCCGCGGGTCGCTCAGCTTCCTGCCCAGGGTGTCTGATCCCCCTACCATTCCTTTGCCTGAGACTTTCCATGCACCCCTCTCTCCCAGTTGTTGCCTTGGGCCTGGTGACAGCTCTGGGAGCTCAGAGCCAGGCACACAGCAGGGCACCTTAGCCACTGGCTGAATTGGACAGGGGCACTTTGCCAGGAGCCTGTCCATCCGACCGCGCAGTGCCAGACAGCCCAGCCCGGAGCCAGGCAGGGGTGGGAGGTGTCTGCGATTATTGGCTTACCAGGACCAGGAGTAGAGAGAAGTTTCCAGAGCCCTTGAGGTCTCCAGGGGGACTCAGTGTACCCCAGGAGGACGCTTCTAGATGCTAAGAGAGACCCCAGTTCTAAACGTGCCTTCCTCTGGACTGCAGAATTTCTGTCAGGCCATGGTCGATTTCTGTGTACCTCAGTTTCCTTTAGGGGGCCCCCAGCGCTTCCCCAACCCCAGCCACCACCAGCCCCATCCAGCCCTGCCTACTCCCAGGTGTCTCTCCTGGCTCCTAGCTGTGTGGCCTGGGGTGGCTGCCTTCACCACTCTGAGCCTCTCTGGCTCAGCTGTGGGATGGGTGAGTAACAGTGCCAGCCGTGCCTGGGTGCTGGAAGGTTCCATGAGGCCCTGCTAGTCGTGACTTAGCACAGGGCCTGGCACACACTAAGCACTCAATACATGTCACTGTTGTTGGAGCTGGTTGTTTATTATTATTATTTCTGAGGGACTCAGGAGGCCTAGCAGAGCCCCCTCCCTGCTGAGTGGTGAGAATGCAGAGCCTGTTGGGCAGCCTGGCTCCTCCCCCCCACCCCCTGCTGAGCAGTGTTGAAATCACCCCAGAGAAGCTGCTGAGCAGAAATTTCCAGTCTCCCTGGCAAAGCCGGGAAGAGTTTGGGTGTGGCTCAGAGATGAAGTTGGACAGGCTCTAGGGGCCAGGGCTGGGAGGCACCCCCAGATGTTGTTGGGGCCCAGGGAGCACCCCAGGCCTTGGGGAACTTCTGGCCTCCAACTCCAGCCCCAGAACAGTTCCAGCACAGCCCTTGTCCAATGGAGGGGTTGTGGCCTAAGCATTGCTGGCTGCACCCTCCTTTAGCAAGCCCTGTACCCCAACAGTCTGAGTGAGCACCCCTGGAAGATGAGATAATGGTCACTGTGAGTGCTTAGCAGAGCTCCTCACACCCCACAAGTGGGGGCTGTTTGCTTTAGTGAATGTCCCAGTTGTAGGGGTCACCAGGCTTTCAAGGGGCCCATTCAGCTGATTACTTGGCCATAGGGAGGAGCAGAGGCCCCCAGTTAAGGTGGTGGGTTTCACTGGGGCTGTGGAGTCCCCGTCCTAAGTGGCCTGGAGTCCTGGCAGACAGGCTGGCTCTCACTTCAATCACAGGGCTATGTGACCCTGGGTAAGCAACTCTGGATCTTGTTCTCTCTGTCTGCAAAATTGGCCTGTGACCCTAACTCATTAGAGGAGCACTGGAGTGGGAAGAGATGGGGGTGGAGTCCCAGCACTGCCCCCAACTGGACAGGTGACCTTGGACAAGTCTGAGACTGAAAACACGAAACAGTAACACTAATGAGTAAGTAGAATGTCAGCCGCGCTCTGCTTCAGGCAGTGCTGGGTATTGTACACACACTCATCTCCTGCTACTCCTGGAGGGAGGCTTTATGAACTCTATTTTCCAGATGAAGTGACTGAGGCTAAGAGAGGTCAGTTCACTTTCTTAAGGACACATAGCTAGGAAATGAGAGTCAGGATTCGAACCCTGATCTGCTGGCTTAGAGCCTGACTCCCTAAAGAAAAAGCAAGTTGAATGTTTTTCACAATAAAACATTTCAAGCACCTACTGTGTGTCAGACGTCAAGGTAGGTGGCAACAAAAATGACACGTGGCCAGGCCTTTGAGAAGCTCATGAGTGAGTGAGAACACAGGACTGCAGTGAGACCCTCGTGACAGTGAGATGTGAAAAGAACCATCATAAAACATTAGCAGTGATGGGGGGCACCAGGAGACGGGGTGGGATTCAGTGTGGTGAATAGGGTGGGCGGGAGCTGGGAGACGAGCAGAGGCGCACAGGCCAGGGAACAGGGAAGGCTGGTCTTGAGCAATGACGAGGAATTTTAGTGGAGGGCACGGGGCCATTCCTGGAGGCTGGCACAGCCAGGGCAAAGCCATGGTGGATATAACGTGCTTGGGCTATGGAGGGTGATGGGGAGAGAAGCGGGAGTGGTGTTGCTGAGGCTGGGGCTGGGCTGTCAAGGACTTGGAAAGCTACCTTTGCTCTATAGAAATGGGGAGCCATCGAAAGTCTTTGAGCAGAGGTGGGCATCATCTTATGGGAGGTTTAGAAAGACAATTCTATGAGTTGAGAAACACACAAAACTCACACAAAACTGGAAGGACAGGGTCAAGAAGAGTTGCATGAACTGTTCTAGTGCTTTCTTTCAAAAAAAATTGTTTTGCCTTGTATATTAAAAAAAAAAAGAGGAAAATTTCAAAGGAAAGTGGGGAGCCGGGAGGCAGGGAGCTGTGGGAGGCTGTGGCAGGAGTGAGCCAGGATGTGGGCTGGTGCCTCACTGGCTGCTGACTCTCCCGCTGTTTGAGCTGTCTGAGTGATGGGCAGCCTCACAGCCAGTGTGGCTCTGGGGTCTTTGAGACCCTCCCCTTATCCAAAACCATAGCCCTCTCCAACAGCTGATGGTTTCAGCCTGTCCCTACTCCTCCCCAGAAGTCTGTCCTCACCAACTCCTCCCCACTGGTTAGGCTGTGGGACACAAGCTGATCTTTAAATCCCATTCTGGGCTAATAACTGTCTGGGGGCAGTTATCCCAGGGACCTCTCCATGTCCTTGAGGACAGACTGTTGTCCTATGTAGGAGCACCAGGGACTGTACTAGGTGCTTTATGGATGGTGTCTTTTTTTTTTAATCCTCACCCAAGGACATTTTTCCATTTTTTGTTCAGATAGAGTGGGAGGGAGAGAGAGGAAGAGAAAGAGAGAGAGAAACATCGACGTGAAAGGTACACATTGAGTGGTTGCCACCCATACGACCCCAACCAGGGCCAGGGACAAACTGCAACTGAGGTATGTGCCCTTAGGGGGAACCAAACCCGGGTCTCTCTGGACCGCAGGCCGACGCTCTAACCGCTGAGCCAAACCGGCCAGGGCTGGATGGTGTCTTTTAATCTGAATATAATCAAGCAAAAAAAAAAAAAAAAGTGTTGCCTTCAGCATTTGACATGGAGAATGGGGGCTCAGTGGCTTCCCCGAGCTTTTACTGAGGGGCCAGTGGGATGTTTGCCCAGAGTGGGCACCTGAGAGTCCTTACCACAAGGCTGTACTGCCTCGGGCTGTGCAGGAGAAAATCAGTCTGCCGGTGTTCCCATCTCCTGCCTCTGGTTTCTGAATCTCCTGCCTCTGGTTTCTGAACGAGGGGCTGCAGTCACCTCTCTGAGCCATTCCCTCCGCCTGGGTGCCTCTCCTCCCCCCCCCCCCCCACCATCCTCACGGCCTGCTGGGCCTGTGAAGCCCAGTGAAACCATTACTTCCTCTCCAGAGAGTCCCAGACTGCACCTCCTGTCCCCTTCTCTGAGTTCCTGTGGAGTGCCCCTGGGTGGGAGAAAAGGCTGGAGGAGGGGGCATGTGTTCTAGCCCAGCCCCACGTGGGCTGAGAGGAGGGAAGAATCAGCTCATTCTGGGCAGGCCTGGGGCAGGATGGACGAGAGAGGGAGGATGGCCTTGGCTCAACCCAGGGAAAGATGGATCGACCAGCCCTTGGGATTACTTGGCTTAGAGGCTGGAGGAGGACAAGTTCCAGAAGGAGAGAGAAGCAAAGATCCAAGCTGCCTACCTAGCACAGCCTGGCTGGTTCCTCCACCAGCCTAAAGGGGACACAGCTCTTTTCTGCCTCACCCCATCCCCGTGCCTACACACCCCCGGACCTCTGTGGCAAGACTGGGGGTGGCAAGCTGTTTTTTGTGCACGAGTACCCCTCAACCCCCACCCTAGTGGGCATGCGCACACAGAGGTGAAAAAAACCCTTTTAGAAGCCCGCGTGGAGAGGAGCAGAATTGGAAACAGAGTGGTGTGGGCTCCTCATAAACTCAGAGAATCCCCAGTGCCAAGAACAGTGATTGGCACATAGTAGGCACTTAAGCATGCGCTGGGTGAACAAATGAATGAACGAGGCATTGCTGACCCCAGTCCAGGGAGAACCAGGAGCCTTGAAGTCTGTTTGCTCGCTCTTTTGTGAAACAAGACCTTCAGCCTCCTGTGGACCCCGTGATGTGCCGGGTGGCTGAGGACAGGCTTTGGGGGTGGGGGAGGCAAGAGGCACAGCAAAGCAGTTCCACTTCGGAGGGAAACAGACAGAAAGCCATGTTTCTGGGGAAACACCCCCTCTGATGTCTGGGCATGGGCATTGCCTAGGGCCCTGAGGAACTTTCAGGTACCCCCAGATCACCCCAGTGGGGACCCCCCCACACACACACACAATTCCACAGGGGGAAGTATGGTGTCATTGTTAAATGGTGTCGTTGTTAAAACCAGGGGCTCTAGACTTAGATATTTCTGGGCTCCAGCTCCTCCCCTCACTAACTGGACCAGATGCCTCAGTTTCCCCATCTGCAAAGGGGGACTGATAGCACCACCGGCTGCACAGCTGTGCTGGGAAGGTCACATGGGAGGTGCCAGCTCAGCACATTCTGTCAGGAGAACACAGAGGGGGAGCCAGCCGATCAGCCAGGCCCTGGGCTTGGGTACCACTGTGTCATTGCCTTCCCGGTGCCACTGACTCATTGGATGACTGCACAAGGTCCAGCCTCTCTCCAGGCCTCAGTTTCCATCTGTGCAGTCAGGTCCTGCTGACCGTGGCAGCCTTGATCCTGCCCCAAGCCCAGGCCAGATGTGCACCGACAGCTGCCTCCACCAGCCCTGCACACAATTCCTGGGATTGCCTAGAGACACAGAGGCACACACACACGTGCAGAGTGCACACAGACCCACACTTAGATGGGGACACGTGCACACCGGCACAGGACACACGGGCACACACATGTCCACACAAGCAGACACACACAGGCAAATAGTCACAGATACAGGCACACAGACACACACACATACAGGTTTGTTTACACACAGACCCACAGGCACATCCCACACTCACTCACCCCCTTCTGCGTCCCTGTCCCCCAACTCGTGCCTTTGCCCTTGCCCACGGCACCCACACCAGTTCACGCTCATGAACCCCAGATCTGCTGTACACCAACTGTTGGCGCGGGCGGGGCTGGGAGCAGGAGGGGAAAAATCCACGACTCAGCCTGGGAAGAGGGGTATGGGGTGGGGGGTGCGGGCGAGGGAAATGACAGCCCGCGGTCCCCTCGAGTCCCGGCTCATGAATATTAATGTGGCGGTAATTAAAATGCAGGGACGCAGCAGGATGGATGCGGCGCCTCCGGAGCGCTGGGGAGCTCGGCGTCTTCGCAGGCGGGCAGAGCCCGCTCCTCGCGGCGAACGCGGATCCGGCCCCCGGGCCGGGACTCGGCGGGGAGGCGGGCAGGGGCCGGGCGCGGGGATTTCTCGGCGCGGCCGAGCGTGGCGTCCCGGCGTCCCAGCTGCCGCCCGCCCGCGGCCGCCCCTCCGCGCCCTGCCCCTGGCCGGGCCGCCCGCCAGGCCGCCGTTTCCCGGAGCCGGCCCCTCCCGCCCTCGCGGCCCGGTGATGTCATCTGCACAAAACTTTCCGCTTCCCGGCCCGTCTCGGGACCCTGAGTCATCGCCGCCCCCGGCCCGGGCGCGCTGTGTTTGTGCAGAGCTGGGCCCCGCTGGCCCGGCCTGACGTCAAACCGGCCGGCCAGGAACCGCGTGGGGCGCGTCAGCCCGGCGCTGCGGGCCGCTCGGGACAGCACGGGGGCTGGGGAGCAGACCGCAGTGAAGGGCACACCCTGGGCTTCCAGGTTAAAGTCCCAAGTCTCCTGATGCGGATTGGCTGACCTTGGAAAAATCCTTTAAGCTCTCTAAACTTCAGTTTCCTCATCTGCCACTTAGCAGAATGAGTCTTCCCAGACTCAGTGAGTGAATTGTACAGCTGGGTGAACCGAGGCCCAGAGATGGGAAGGGACTAGCCCAAGGTCACACAGCAGGTGGGCAGCAGAGCTGGGCCCCCAGTTCCAAGTTCCTTCTGGGTGCCTCACACTGTTACCCCTGTGCCAGGACACCTTTAGGGCATATGCCGAGAAAACGCACCACAGGTCATACAAGGGGGTGGAGTGTTCCCCAGCAGGACCGTCTGGGTTTGAGTCCTGGCCAGGCCACAGGTACTTGGGCCAGTTTTCCCGCCTCCAGAGCAGGAGTGATAATTCAGGATAATAACCGTGTGGAATCTGAGGATAGAGGGTCACATGAGAAAAGATCTTGCAGTGTGAAGACTATGGGCAACTGTCATCACATTGCAGTCCCATCACATTACAGTCCCATCACCTGGGTTCACATTCTGACTCCTGCCCCCACCCCCACCCCTTACCCTTGTGTGCCCCCAGGCCAGCGTGCTAACAGCTGAGCACTGTGCCAGGGTCTGCCCTCTTCAGAGCCTGCAGCCTCTTGGGGTGCTAGGAAATTTTGTTAGCAAATGCATGCCCAGTCCTTTGCCTGTGCGGCCCAGAGAGAACACGTCCAAAACATCTACAATTCCTAGCCTCTTTCTTGGGTCTTTGGCGCATAATCTTGGGACCCAATTTATAGATGGGAAACTAAGAACTTTTAGCTGCTGCTCTCGGGCTGAGCAGGGACTGGGCTCAGGTCTGCAGTACGAGACCATGCAGCCTCCCAGATGCTTCGTTCCTCCCAGCATCTGCCCCTGGTCCAGGACTGCCCCTCCCACCTGGTTAGTGTGGCTCAACCCCTCTCAGCTCCTCTGCCCACCCTGCCCACACACACCCTCCAGCTAACAGAGATAGGCCTGCCCTGCTTCTCCCTCCTCGCCCACCAGTCTTCTTGGATTTCTTTCAAGTCCTCTAGTGCTCCAGGCTGCCTCTTCTTGCCTCCAGGCCTTTGCAAGGGCTGTTTCCTCCCTCTGACCAACACACTCTCTCTTCTCCCATTTTCTTGGTTAACATCTCCTCCATCTCTCTTTAGCTCTTCCCCTGGGGAGTGTCCCAGTTACCACCACACCACAACACATACACACACACCAGCACTCACTCCCCCACATCACACAGATCTCACCACACACAGACAGGGACACACTCCATTACAGAGATCACCAACACAAAGGCGTGTGCACACACACACATGCACACTCACGTACTCCATATGCCATAGACCACAGACACACATACCCCACATGTAGCACACTAACCATTCAATATACACATCTTATATACCCTGACCTCACAATACACTTGCACACATATTCACACGGAGACCATACAACACACATCAAAGCTGCATTAGTGCCCCTCCTCTGGGCTCACCCCTCTAAACTTGCCCCCCACCCCATCATGGTATTTGGAACTGCCTGGGTTCAGATCTTGTCTGTTGCTTGTGCCAGTTGTGAGCCCGAGTCTCTGAGCCCTTCTGTGCCTCGACGACCTCATTCTATAGAAAGGAGAGAATATTAGTTCCTATTTCAAAGGTTGTTGTGAGAATAAGTGAATGACTCCACACACTACCCTTAGAAAGAGGGCTCTGAACACAGTCTGTCTCCTGATGTCTAGTCCAGTGCAGACCCGTCTGGCCAATGAACCTTCAGTGTCACCTACTCTGGGCCAGACCTCTGCCAACACTGGAGATGGTGTGGGCTCCCCGTAAACTCAGTGACTGAGCCTGCCCTCCTGGCACTCACAGTCCAGGTGGGAAACACACCGAAACAGGTAACTCCAGAGCTAATCAGCTCATTATGGTGTGGTTTCTGCTGGTCCAGAGGTTCAGGGAGGGTCCACTGGGGAGGGGACACTTAAACTGAAGTTGGCAAGATGAAGAGCAGAAAGCTCTGCCTGGGCAGAGGGATAACATGCACGCAGACCCTGGGGCGGAAAGGACCTTCAGCTGTCCAGATTGGAGAGAAGGTGCACACGGCTGGAGCTCAGAACCAAAGGTGATGGTGAGGGATGGGGGGGAGGCTGAGGGGAGCCGGACATCTGGAGCTTGGGAGTGATACATCAAGAGCCCGGAGAGCTAGGGATGGTTAGAGAGGGAAGGGAGTAGTCAGGCTTGTATGTTAGAAAGGTTTGTCTGGCCAACATGGAGGGCAAATTGGACAGAGAGGTGGGCAGAGAGTGTGATCTAGGAGCCCAGTCTGGATAGTGGCAAGGGCAGTGGGCAGAGGGTGAAAGGAGCTGACTTCTTTAGGTGGGACGCTCCTCAGGTCTTGGTAAGCATTGGGCTGGGTATTAGGAGGGAGGAGTTCAGAATGGCACCTAGAATCTGGCCAGGGTTAGGGTACAGGGCTGGAGATCTTGCATCCAGCTTGAGCCTCCCCAGCTGCAGCAGCCCAGGGACCTCAGCAGCACCCTTGGACCTGAGTCCCAGGCTTTAGAGGGCATGCACTGGCCCTTCTCTCACTGTGTCCTTCCTCATGGGGCCAGGAATCTTTGCGACTAAGGCGATATGCCCAGCTAGATCCATGATCTGCACACCTGGGGCCCTGGAATTAATTCCCTGCTCAATGGCTCCCATCCATTTCCTGGGTCATTCTTCCTGAGGGTGGTCAGAGCTGCCTGTTTGTTTGGGCACCCCTCCCCCCTACGAGTGGCCAGGAGGTGGCTGTTTGCAGGGAGTGCGGACAGTTTATGCACACAGGGTGGAGTGTCCACACCTGAGCATGCAAAACCCTCTCTCGGGAAAGACGAAAGCTGGGGCAGAACGAAAAGAGCAGCTGAGAGGGAAGCTGCGGGCAGGGTCACCTCTCTCCATGCTGTCACTTCCAGTGCAGAACCCAGACTTCCAAATGCTAACCCAGCCTTCCAGGTGTATTTGTCCTTAGGAAGGTGTATTCGTCAAGGACGGAGAACAGCACATATTTTATTTAGCAGTTTGTTAGTTTGATTTATAACTTGTAAATACTGAGACTGGAAGTGCATGGGCTTCCACTTGTGCTTCTGCCCCCCAGTGCTGCCCAGAGGAGCAGCCCGTCAGAGCCCGTGTCAGCTTCCTGTGGCTGACCCCTGACTAGCAGGCTGACCCCAAGGGTCCTGCAGCCTTCCTTCAGAGCTTCCTGACCCCACATATGCACCCTCACTGTGTCTGTCCAGTCCCTCTGTCTTTGTCTCAGAGTCCTCCTGTTTCCCTGTTTGAATGTTCGACTGCAGCCCCTCCTCTTCCAGGAAGCCTTCCCTCCCTGGAGGCGCTGGCTGTCCAGCTTGTCACAGGTGTTATTTAGCCACAGTGGTGCACGGTGGTCTGACTGACAGGGGATGTGAGTCCTGTCCCTTTTGCGGGATCAGAAGCTCCTAGAAGCCGCTGGCAGCAGAAGTAGTACCTTGCGCTGGTAGGAGCCTAGGCTCAGAACGCACACAGACCTGGGGTTAAATCTCAGCTCTGCGACTTTCTTGCTGTGTGACCTTGGGAGGCAGCTTTGCCGCTCTGAGCCGGTCTCCTGAAAACCCATAATCATAACTGTATCTCTTGCGGCGAGGAAGCAATGTGGAATGGGAGCCCACGTGTTCGGGCACTTGGCAAATGCTCGGGGAAGGAATTAGGGAGGGCAGGAGTTACATCACTCACTTCTTTTTACAGCTGAGAAAACAAGGGAAGGAGGCTCAGCGAGGCGAGGCCGGTTGCTCAAGGTCACACAGCCTATAGGGGGCGAGGCCGGCCCAAACCAGGCTGCCTGATCCCGTGCTCAGACCACTGGGCTCTCCGGTCGCGGACCTGCCTCCACGCCACGATTCCTCGGTCTCTGTGCCTTTGGGCCACGTGGGACAGCGGAGACAGGTGGCACTGCCTGGGCCGAGCCCGCGGGGCCGAAAGGGTTAACAGCTCCGCCGCATTGGGCCGGCCTCGGGGAGAACCAGCCAATGGGCGTGCGCCGCGATGAGGTAATGCCGGGGCCGCGCGGAGGGGGCGGAGCCGGCGGGGACGCGCCCCCTCGCGTTCCTTCTCTCCCCATCCACTCCTCACCTTTGACCTTGATGTCCTCCCCCACCCTTACACCCGCAGAGACCCCGGTGACGACCCGCGGGTCCCTTAAGGACTGCGGCAGGAACCCGGAGACGTCCTGTCTCCTCTGGGCCTCAGTTTCCCTTTATGCGAGATGGGAGACGATGATCACTCAAGGCCAGACCAGCGGTGGACGTCCTTGGGTCCCAGGACAGTTTTGGGTCCCTCCCTGCCCTTGGCCTACACGTCGCGGCCCAGGCCTTCCTCGCGGTCCCAACGCCCCCCGCGGGTGGGGCGGGGTGGGCAAGGTGTGCTCCCCGCCAGGCCGAGGGGGCTTCCTGGCAGTCACACCCCCCACGTGGCCGCGACCCGTCAGCCTCTCCCCATCCACTGGTGTGCGCGCCTGGCGCTCCCCAGAGGTCCCTTCGCTGCCACCGAGCCCCGAATTAGCTGCAGGAGCAGCTGGTTTGGTGGGCGGAGGGCAAAGTTCATGCAGCCACCAATATTGATTGAGCGCCTGACACGAGCGGCTCGGAGCTTCGGGCCTGGAAGGGCCGGCCTGCAGGGCTGCGCACCCGGCCGCGGTCGGACCGGCGGCGCTCCGGTGCCTCTCCCGCCGAGCTGGCTCTGCCGTGATTAGTCAGCGGGCGGGGAGGGGGCGGCGGGGGAGGAGGGGCTGCGCTGAGAACCGCAGAAAGCTATTCTCAGGGGCTCCCAAGTGTGGGGAGGGCGGCTCAGCGGGAGCTGCTGCTTCCCAGAAAGTTGATTATTTTTAACCCAGGAAGAAGAAAGGAAAGAGGCGAGGGAGAAGGACTCAGAAAAAGGAGAGGAGAGAAGGAAGGAAAGGAGAGGAGAGAAGTGAGGAGGGGAGGGAGAGGGGGAGAGGGGGGAGGGGAAGAGCGGGGAGGGGCAGGCTGAGGCAAAATGGAGGGGAGGGGTAGGAGAGGAGGGCCAGTTGGAGCTGGGGGAGGCAGCTGGCAGGGTCTCTGGAAGGAGACTGGATGTGGAGGGGGCATTGCCACCCTCCTCAGCCCCTCCCTGCACCCCTCTGTGAGGCTCTCCTGCCGGACCCACCTCAGGCTGCCCACTGGGCCTTCCTGTGCCTGGGCTGAGAACTGTGCCCAGCTGGGCACCACCAACCCAGGGCTCTGCAAGGCACAGGGGCTTGAAGAGTGGGCTGGGGTGGGGTGGGCACAAGGCAGCCACAGTCCTGCCCTAGGGTGCTGTCCAGCCAAAAGGCAGCACACAGACATGTCCTTGCTGGCGTGGGGACCACAGGGGGAGGAGCAAGGCAGGCTGTCCTGAAAACCTCATGGCCTCCGTAGGTATGGGTTCCTGGAGGGAAGGGCAGAAGGGACCTAGGGCTCCCTTTCTTCTGCCTTAGGGTGGAGCCAGGCTGAAAACCAAACCCAGAGAGGGGGCCTAAGGGAGGGTTCTGGGGACACAGTGACAAAGAAGACAGCGGACCCACATGGGGCTCACAGTCCTGCAGGGGAGGCAGAGGCTGCATAAACCATTATGACTGATGCATTAAATAATGACCAGTGGGCATCAGACTGGGAAGGGCCTGTGTGTGTGTGTGGGGGGGGGGGGGCTGGGAAGCTGGTCCCAGGGACCTGACCTCTGCAGGGATTATAGGAAGGCTCCCTGAGGACCAGGATGGCTAACTAGGTAAAGAGTGACTGTTGGAGCGGCCGGGATGGTGTAGATGGGATCCCAGGTTGCAGACCTGAGAGCCTGAGAGAGGATCAGTGTGGCCCAAGACTGTGGTCCTTGTCCTGGAGGCAGCTGGAAGCTTTGGAAGAGTTTATAGAGCAGAGAGAGACCAGATCTTCAAAGCTCACTCAGGACTGTAGGGGACAACAGTGGATGCAGGGAAGTGGAACAAAGGTCCCAGGAGAGTGAAGGCAGCCTGGCTCAGGGGAGGCTGGCCTCGGACAGGATTTGGGAGGTACAGAGGACAGGAGTTGGTGTGTCAGATAGGGGGCCGGTGAAGGAGGCCAAGGAGGTATCAGGAAGGTGCCAGGCTCTGGCTTGTGCAACAAGAGAGGCTGGTGCAGTTCTCTGAGGCAGAGGGCAGCCAAGGGGAGCAGGTTGACAGGCATTTGTGTTGGGACATTGGGGGTTGGGGGACAGGCAGAGGGGACCATTTGAGCAAGGCACAGAGGGGAGAAGGGCAAAGGGAACCCGCCTGGTACCATGCCATCATCCAGAAGGGGGCTGAGTCTGGTCATGCTGGGCCTTGACTGCAGGCAGAGGGTCTGAACTCGACCTGCGGTCTATGCTGAGCTGCAGAAGTGTGGGATCAGAAAGGTGCTTTCCAGTGCTGGATATTGTGAGGGCGCTCAGCAAATGGAGGGCTGGGGCCAGAGGGGCCTGAGTCTCAGCAGCCGGTGCCTGCACCCCAAGGCTAGAGAGGGTGTGTGTATGACTGCGGTGTGTCAGGGGCCCAGCTGGGGGCAGCCTGCGGGTATGTGTGACAGTGAGTGTATGTGTGTCCCTTGCACAGAGTATCCTGCCTTTCACTTGAGGCAAGAGCCAGGAGTCACATCCAACCCCTCCAGGACCAGGGCATGGCCTGGCCAGGCCAGACCAGGGGATGATGGCTGGACAAGGCCACAGCCCCTGGCATTGCTCTGGCAATCCAGCACCACCCCTTTCACTCCCCATCCTGTGACTCTGGAACCCAGGACCAGCATCTGACCCCTCCCCTAGGAGCGGGTGGGGGGTGCTGAGTTATTGCCTGGAGGGCAATGTCTGTACCAGTAAGTACTGCAGGGTGCTAAGTGGGCGTGGGTGACCCTTGTTGCAGCCTCCCAGGGTCACCCATGCCCACCTCCCTCTCAGGGCCTGGACTGTCCTCTCGCAGGACTCCAGGGCTGGTCTGCTCAGCCCAGAGCTGCCCTTAATACCAGGGCCCAGTGGCTCAGCCGAGGCCTGGTTCCAGACAGCGGCTGGGGCAGTGGCCTGACCACCTGCGGCTCTGACCCTACCTGCAGACTCATGGATCACGTGGGCCTGTGGCGTTCCATCAGTCCTCACACCCCCAGGTTGGGTACACATCAGAAAGTCACGGTTAAGATTCAGAGACAGACCTGAGTCAAACCCATCGCCAACTGGCTGTGAGCTCTGGCCTCTGTGTGCTCGTTTCTGCATCTGCAAAATGGTGATCATTATGGCAGAGGCAGAGAAAGGGTGGAGGTAAGGCCTTCAGCAAGGGAAGTGGCCTGTCCCAGGTCACCTGGGGCCCTGAAGTTTCCCCAGCAGTATGATGAGGGGCGTGGGCTGCTGCCCTCCAGGGTCAAAGAGTAGATTTACCACCATCTCACCATGGGCCCGGCAGTGCTATTGTGCCTATTTTGCAGATGAGAAAAGCAAGGCTCAGAGAAATTGATAACTGGCTAGCGCTGCACAGCAGGCAGGTTGGGGCGGGTGGGGGGGGGGGTCCAGTTCTCAGGTCTGCTCTCCGTGGTTCCCACTGCCACTACCCTCCGAATCAGGAAACACAAGTGCAAAATGCATCTCCCTGCAGGACACCCTACTCTCCCGCCCCCAAACCCACACATGACCCTGGCCTGATTGGGCATCTCTGTGGAGCACAAAGGGGGTCGCCAGGCAGAGAAAGAGCCCCACAGGCGAGGAGCCGGCTCCGCGGGCGCTTTTCTCCCTGCTTTCTTCCTCTCGGCTCTTTGTTAAGCTCCCTTTCAGCTGAGCCTGCCGAGCCTGGGTGTTCCGAGCTGACAATAATTACTGCGTCTAGACAGTGTCTGGTATGAGGCCTCCCTCTCCGGTGCTCGCTGGCCTCCCCGGCTCCCTTTCCCAGCCCCACGGCCCTGCCCCACACCCTCCCTTTCCCACAACCCTTCCCCTCTTGGCGTCCTGCTCAGACCCTCACATTTCTCTCTCAGTCTCGTCTCCTCCTCCTACCCTCAGGCGCATACTCACCCTGTCTATCTCCCCATCTCCGGGGCCTGAAATGTGGGGGACAAAGGTGTTTTTGCATTTGGCTCTGGCTGGGAGACTTTTGGGGAGACTGAGCCCAGCAACCCCAGAAGCTAGAGAGTGCTCACCTCACTGGATTCTGGGCTGAGCTGGGAAGTTCTGCGATTCTTTCCATCCAGGCCTGGATTGGAACCCAGAGAAATCAGCCTAGGAAGGATTTAGGATAGGTACAAGGAAGAACTTTCTGGTGACAGTGACCATCAGACATGGATGGAGTGGTTTCAGGAGATACAAGGGTGGAAAGTCAATTTTCACAATTTCCAAGATCCATTCCTGCCCCAACTCAGATCAGCAACTCTGGATGATTCCCCAGAAGCTAGAGTCTCCTCCCTGGTGTCAGAATTGAGGCCCTTGGAGAGATCCTGAGACAGTAATGATAACATCCAGTGTGTGCTCAGCCCGCTTCCAGCTCCAACCACTGTGTGAATTGTCTGCATATTCATTTATTTTATTCTCCCAACAGCCCTGGGAGGGAGAAAGCCTATGATTTGTTCCATTTTACAGATGAGCAAACTGAGGCCCAGAGAGGTTAAGTAACTTGCCCAAAGTCAGAGCCAGTAAGTGGAGGACTCTAGATTTGAAGCCACAGAGGCTGGCTCAGAACCCCAATCATTACCAGTATAGGAACAATTCAGTGCTTACTGAATACGTGGGGCTGAGATGAGCACTTGACATGATTTTTCCTTTATCCTCACAATGCCGTTAGATAGGACGGAGGGTGGTACCCATTATACAGATTAAAAGAGAATAGCCCATGGCTGCTGGGTGTGGCCAGATGGCAATCTAACTTGGTGTCACGGGGTTTAGCATGGAGTAGAAACTCAAAAAATGTTGCCAAACCATTTCCCATTTTCCCCCTCTGGGCTTCCTTGAGCAACCCCAGCCAGGCTGGGAGAGACAGAGGCCAATGTGGGGTCTGTCCTCGTGAGACAATGGCCTAAGGTGGACTGGCAAGTCGGCCAGTTTCCATCTGCAGGGGGAATTATGATGATGCCACGGACCCAGAGCCTCTGGGAGTCAGCGGGAGGGGCCCTAAATCCAAGAAGTCTTCCTGTAGGAGGTCGAATCAACACTGGGTCCTAGAGGATGAGTAAGAGTCAGCCAGGCCAAGAGGGGAGGGAACCGCACATAAGAAGGCCTCGAAGTGAGAGGGTGGTCTCAGGGGACCACAGAACCTGAAGCGGCTGTGTCAGGTTGAACAGGTGGGGGGAACAGGGAGGCTGGAGACCCGCTGATCTTAGGAAGGGCCTCACTGCCAGGTCAGCAGGGAGCTGGGACTTCTCCCACGACGGGAGGCCAGCTGGAGACTGCTGCAGGGCTCCGGGCAAGCAGGCCTGTGGTGACCGGGAGGATGTGGCAGAGGCAGGCTGTGTGTATCCCAGAGGCCCTGAGCAGTTACAGGAGGATCGTCTCCTCTGAAGTGGGGGCTGGCCTACAGGTTTGTCTTCTGTGCCAGACCCGGGAACCAGCGTGGACAAAGGCTTGGAGGTGAGGGTGTGCGCTTGGAGGAAGAAGCGGGCCAGGTACTGCATGGCCTTCAGAAGCAAGGTATAGGGAAGCATGACGTTTGGAGACTCAGGTAGGGGGACTGATTAGGGAAAATAATCAAACCTTTGCAGGATGGATTAGAAGGCAGACCTGGAGGCAGGAGGCTGGGAGGAGGCCTTCCCTGGGAGGAGGCCACTGCCAAGTGGCTTTTCCTTCCCTAGCAAATTTGTCCTCATCTCCGGCCACTCCTCCCTCTGCAGAGCCGTTTCGATTCTGCACCTGCTCCCTGCCCATGGGCTGCCTCGAACCTTCCACACCCAGCTGGAGATGGAAGGAGGATGCTGGCCATTCATTCCTCATCCAGGCCATCGATGCAAATGTCAGACAAGGCAAGCCCACTGGGCCTGAACACCTCTCGTGGCCACCAGGGCCGACACTGCCCCGAGCCCTTTGCACAGACTCTGTGCCTGCGACCTCAGCCTGCCTCAGAGCCATGTGGCCACGGGCCTGGGTCCGGCTTCTCTGGCCTGGACCGGACTTGGCATGCCCAGCATGGGCCTATTTGGGAGCGGTGGGCGAGCAGAGACAGCACCTCCTGTCTGTAGGCTGTGAAGTGCTGTACCGCTGATCTGACACTCGGAGTTCCCAGGCTGGTAACGGAGGGAAACGAGCAGGCCCGTGATACGAGCCAGGTGGGGAGTCTGTAGATGAACAGTGAGGACCTGGATCACACAGGCTCCCCATCCCTGACCCCCAATCCCTGGGCAGATGGTTCCAGAACTCAGAACTTGTCCAGTTGCAGAAAGACACATACCACATATCTCCTAGCACCCGCAGTGAGGTGTGGGGCAGCCCCTGTGATCAGACACATACATATGTCTGCAGCGAATCATATGAACAAAGATTATAAATAATCTCTGACTCAGTTTTCTCATCTCGAAAATGAGGCAGCTCACAGGTTTGCCCTGAGAATTTGATGCCTCCCACGATACCAGCTGGCCTGCAGTGCCTCAGACACAGGCTCATGTCCTGGCCCAAGCCGTCTGCACTTGCTGCTTCTTTCTAGAATATCCCTTCCCCAGACATCTCATGAGATCGCTTTCCCACTTCCCTGGGGGCACGGTGGCTCTGCTCAAATGCCACTGCCTCAGCGAGACCTGTCCTGATTGTCCCCACCCCACCCCCCTTTCTCTCTCTTCACAACCCCTGCCATCTGACATATAATGTAGTCAGTGAGTCCTTGATTAATTGCCTGCTCTCCCACAGTAGAACCTGAGCTCCATGAGGGCAGGACATTGTTCTGTGCTGCCCATGCCTTCAGCACCTGGGACAGTGCCTGCACAGGCGGGCTCTCCGAGTTTTGTTGGAAGAACAACTGTCTATTAAATGTGCCTGGACCATCAAAAAGGCACAACAGAGCCCAGCTGGTACCATCAACATTATTGTTGTTATTGATGTTGCTGCTATATTATCATCATCATCATCACCATGTTCCTGAGCTGATCCCAGACCTTGGTTCTCCAGCCTGTGAAATGGGCATTCTGGGAACTGAGAAATCAGCCACCAGAAGGTGGTCAGGTTCCCACGGGAGAGACAAAGAATGCTGCCCACCCCACGGGGAGCCTTCGCTCCTCACTGCAGAGAGAGGCCCAGGAGAAGCTTGGAGAGCGCCAGCCCCGTGAGCAGGGCTGCCAGAAGGCCATACATAATTCATTGCCAAATGGGGCCTCAGGCGGCGTGCACTGGGGCTCACTCTGTGCTCCTCACACACTGCCGCGTGGCACCGGCGCGGATGTGCAGGGTGAGATCCTTCCCTTCCCGTTTACCCAGGGGAATCTGAGGTTCAGAGGATGGGGCCACCTTGCTTCTCAGTGGCCAAGCAGATTTGGATCCAGCAGCCCCGTCACCTTCACACTGTGGAGGGAAGAGACAGCCCTATGGAGGGGCTGGGAGGGACAAAAGGGACCTTCCACACACACGCACGCGCGCACACACACACACACACACACACAGGGTCGGCAGAGGACAGGCTGGGTCACAGCCTTCCTCCAGGGGCCACTGCATCCTGGCCCCCAGCCCGCCTCCACACCTGAGCCCTCCTCTCCTGAGGAAATGCTCCCTGTGCAGGAGAGAGCTGTGGCCACCCAGAGTGCTGGCTCTGGAGTTTCAGGGGCTCAGTTTACTCAGCTGTAAAATGGGAATAACAAACACCCCTCTCCCCTGCCTGGGGCTGTGAGATCATGCAGACTCAGTACTGGAACAGCCAGGCCCAAAGGTTACATACTCGCCAATTCTGTTTAGCTAATATTTTTTGTGTTTTTTTTTTTTAAATCCTCATCTGAGGATATTTTTCTATTTATCTTCAGATAAAGTGGGAGAGAGAGTGAGGGAGAGAAAGGGAGAGAGAGATAAACATCGACGTGAGAGGGACACATCGATTGGTTGCCTCCCGCATGACCCCGACCAGGGCCAGGGACGAACTGAAACCGAGGTACCTGCCCTTGACCAGAATCGAACCCGAGACCCTTTGGTCCGCGCGCCGACGCTCTAACCGCTGGGCCAAACCGGCCAGGGCAAGCTAACATTTTTGAAATAACAAAATTTTAGTGGTGGAGGACAGATTAGGGACGGCTGGAGAAGTGGGGGTGTGGCCATAAAAGAACAAGAGGCGGAGCCTTGCGGTGACGGGAATGTTGCGGGTTCTGACCGTGGTGGAGCAAACGCAAACCTGTGATAAAGTTGTGTAGGACTAAACACACACACACACAAGAGTCTGCGTAAAACTCCGAGAGCTGAGGACGATCGGGGATCGAGTCAACGCCCACACCCCCGTTGTGATGCTGGCCTGTAGTTCCGTGGGACATTTCCTTTGGGAGAACCCGGGTAGAAGGTACCTGGGATCTCTCTGTATTATTTCTCACAGCTACATGTCAAGCTATAATTATCTCAATAAAATGGCGGTTGAAACTATCGTCTTCCTCTGCCCGGGAAGGGTTAAGTGAACCACTGCCATCAGTCTGGCGTCACGGCCACCGGCCCATGGGGGGCATCAGCCAGGGACCAGGGGCGTCCGCTGGGCAGCTGCAGCTTCCTCATCTGTGAATTGTCCTTCCTGCCTCGCTCTGACGGTCCCAGTCTTTCTTCCAGATGTTCCTGTCCTCTCCCAGCTTCCCAGAGACAGGAATTCTGTACCAGCCCATGGGACTCTAGGATAGTCTCTGGAGGAGGACGAAGCAGGCCTTTGTCATGGGGCTCCTGCCCGCACGGGGCTGGGAAACCAGCCGTGCTCAGAGGCTCTCCGCCCGAACCGAGCCCCACCCCCTCGGACAGGATGTCGGGTCCTAGACCCGGCGGAGCGTCTGCCTCACCACGTGACTCTAGACCATTCCTACCCTCTCCTTCCTTCCTTTTTTTTTTATTAGAATGACATTTAATATAGAACTGAAAGACAGGGCAATTTTCTTTTTTAACAACACATATTTTGATCTAGTTTCGTGATAAAATAATGTCACAGTGACACCCACCCTCTTTCTTCCATTTTCCCGAAGATCCGTTTCCTTTCTTGAGTGTTAGTGCAGCTTCGTTTGTCCATCACGACCGTATTGTTGGGATGGGTTGGTGGCCTTCTGTGTTCCAAGGTTACTCATACAAGGCTTAGGCTCCCTTCAAGCAGGATGAGATGACGATTTAGGTTTTTCAAACTTCGTGATAACTCGAGAAAATAGTCTCTATTCAATATATGGGTACTTCATGAAAATTCTCTTTAGCATACAATCCTGGAACAGTGATGGCATTCTGAGTCTCTAGTCCATAGACTAGCACGTCACAAAGTGTGGCGCTGGGACTCCTGGTCTCTCTCTTCAGTCCGCAGGTTGCTCATTTGAAGCACAAACCACTTAGATTACACTATTCTAAGGGTCTTCTGGGCCCATGGAGAGGCGGACCTGGCCCCTATGCTGCTGGCCAGAGAGGACTTTCCTTTATATTCTGTGTGGCTGGACAAGCAGAGCTGGGTCCCAGGCCTGCCTCTGGCCCTTCCCTACATGTGACCTTGGGCCCTCCCTGCCTTTCAGCATCAATACAGTGAGAAGGTTACACAAGCTCAGGTCATGAAGTCACTCAACAAACCGTTGCTGAGCACTCACCAAACGCTGGAGAAAGAAAGGTGGGGAAAAAATGCGTCCCTGCCTTCACGGAGCTTGCAATCTAGGAGGGAAGAATGCCACATTTAAATAGAATATTTCAGCCCTGGTCTGTGTGGCTCAGTTGGTTAGAGCATCCCGTGCACTGAAGGGTCATGGGTTCGTCTCCCGGTCAGGGCACATACCCAGAATGCAGGTTCAATAACCAGTCAGGGCATGTGCGGGCGGCAACCATTTGATGTATCTCTCTCACATCGATGTCTCTCTCTCTCTCCTTCTCCCTTCCTCTCTCTCTGGAATCAATGAAAAACATGTCCACATGTCCTCAGGTGAGGATTAAAATATAACAATAATAATAAATTAAACACTGCAGCTGAGATTATGCAAAGAAGGAAAGTGAGTTTCAGGGCCACAGTGAGGGCTTCCCTGAGAAGTGACAATGGAGCAAAGCCTGGGTAAAGAACTAACTAAACAAAGGGGTTAGCCGCGGGCAGAGGCTGGTCCAAAGCAGGGAGCAGCCAGGGCTGGGAGCCTGTGCCCAGAGATCACATGGTGTGAGAGGCCTTGGTCCAGAAAGAGGGATCAGGCACAGGTGCCAGGTGAGCCCAGGAGGCTTCATCTGCATCTCAGACAGAAGGGATCCTTTAAAATGCATTATGCAGGGGAATTACTGGATTGGCTCCGTGCTTTGAAAATCTCACGCTTACCAAGAGGAGAAGGGGATCTCACGGGCACTCCTTGCGGCCTGAAATGATTTTCACTGTGGCGTTACTTAAACATGGACCAACACGAAATGAGCCATAAACTCCTTGTAGTGCTTATGCCATAAAACCAGGACAAATTGATCAGTCAAATACAAGATCAATTCAAATTCGATTCCTTTTATGCGACATGTTATGTCTTTTACTTGAATCTCTGTCCCCAGCTGCAGTGCAAACATGGCCCAGTCACTGTGGCTTGGGGTGTGTGGGGCAGAGCAGATTGGCCTTTTAAATCAATGAGAAAAAAGGCAGACAACTCAAAAGAAAAATGGGAGAAAATACTTGAGTTAAAGTATTTCACAAGAGAACACACACATGACCAACACATGCGTGGAAAGGCGCTCAGCTTCGTGACTCGTCAGGAGAAACACGAATCAGGACTGCAGGGAGCTGCCAGTCCCGACGCCAGGAGAGCTAAGGTGAAGACCGACAGGATCGTGTGTTGGAGGGCAGGTGGAGCGACCGGAACTCACGTGCTGTGGCGGAAATGGAAACTGGTACAACCCACGTGGAACGCCAGCGGCAGGTCTACTCAAATCGAGCGGCCCACCCTCTGACCCAGCGCTTGACTCCTAGGCGTGTGCACGACAGCAGTGAATCCGTGGGTTCTCCAAAGGACGGGACCTGAATATTCCCAGCGGCCATCTTCATCATAGCCTGAAATGAGATGATCCCAAATGCCCTGCAGCTGTAGAGTGGACAAACGAGCTCTGGAGACGATTGGGCAGCCCTAAGGATGGACAATCTACAACTACACACAACAACACAGGCAAAACTCACAAACATCGTGTGCCAAAGATGTCGTTTATACAGAGGACAAAAGCAGGCAAAACCAGTCCATGGTGTTAGAAATTGAGATAGAGGTTACCCTCCCGTGGGAGGAGGGTTAGGGATGGGGATTTGGAGGAGGGGACACCAATGGACTGGGCAGTTGGGAAGTCACTAGAAACAGCACTTTGGTCCTCAAGGCTCTGAATTCAACGGAGAGGCAAGATGTGGGGCAAAGGGAAGGACCCACGAGGGTGCAGATCAGGGTTCCCTGGTTCCCCTTTCCTTATGCACACAGAACACCAACTGCAAGGGGCTACCTCATGCCTATAGCCCACCCTGGGCGGATGGAGCCCAACGCAATCTCTCCTCTTCCCGCCCCACCACACTGCCTTACTGTCCTGCACCCACAACCGGCTGATCAAAGGCAGGGTGCCCTGGCAGAGGGCTGGATGCCAGGGGTAAGAAAGGAGTTGATCTTCCAGACCAGAGAGCAAGAGCTCCTCTGGGGGAAGAGACCGTGGGCACTGGAGATTGCTGGGCAGACCGCTGGGAAGAAGAGGGCACTGGGCAGCATGAGGCAGCCACACTGGCCACAAGTCACTGACCCCAACCAGCCTCAGGGAAGCTCAGCTTCAGTCCCAGCTTGGAGGATCCATTTATTTGTGCCTTAGTCTTCCTTCCCCTTCTGCTTTAGAGCTGGTAAAGGAGGAGGGCCACCCCTTTCTCCTAAAAAGTGGACAAATAACCCACATTGCTCAACAAAGTCCAAATGGATGAATGCTCAGCCAGGCAGGATGTTGTGTGAATGGCCGACAGGAGCCTCCCGACAAGTTCACTGAGAGCCCTGGCCGGTTTGGCTCAGCGGTTGGAGCATCGGCCTGCGGACCAGAGAGTCCTGGGTTCGGTTCCCACTAGGGGCACGTACAAAAAAAAAAAGAAGTTCACTGACAGCTTCCAGGAAAGTGGGACTCATAAAATAAAGTCAGATTTTTTCACTTAAGTGGGCCAGGCACCATGCTCAGAGCTTTGACACACAACCTCACTTAATTCTGCCACTTATAGACCAAGAACTCAGACATGACTATTTCTCAAATCAAATCTGACAATATATGCCTTTCAGTTGGAGCGTCTAGTCCCTTTACACATAATGTATTTATTGTTGTGGATGAGTTTGCATCTATGGTCCTGCTGTTTGTTATCTATTTGTCCCTCTCTTCTTCTTTGATCCTTTGTTCCTCCTTGATTGCCTTCTATTGGGTTAATCAAGTATTTGAAAATACTCCATTCTCTGTTTGCTTTTTAGCTATATCTCTTTAGATTTTTGGTAGCTCTCATAGGGGTTACAACATGCATTCTTAAGTTATCACAGTGCACCTTCCAATAAAAACATACTAGTTCATGGATTCTGTAACAACTTTACAAAAATAGAATTCCATTTCATCCTCTCCTATCCTTTGTACTAGTGTGCTCACGTCTTACTTTTATATGTGTTATAGAATGCACTGTTATTTTTGTTTTAAGTAGTTGATTAATTTTTTAAAGAAGTTAAGAAAAGCAAAACAATCTTTTGTATCTATTCACATAGTTAGCATTATCAGTACTACTTTTTTTTTTTCTTGTAAATCTGAAATTCTATCTGGTATTATTTCCCTTAAGCCTGAAGACCTATCTTTAGCATTTCTTATAATGCAGGTCTACTAGCAACACATTCTCTGTCTTATTATTAAAAAATGTTTTTATTTTTCCATTTGGAAGGACATTTTCACTGATAACATTCTCAGTTGACAGATTCTTTTTCACCCCTTTTAAGGTGTTGTTCCATTGTCTTCTGACTTGCATTGTTTTCACAAGAAATCTGTTGTCTTTTGCATCATTGTTTTTCTATACATTTGTTTGTTTTGTTTTTCCTGTTGCTTCTCAGATTATCTCTTGATTTTTGGTTTTCAGCAATCTGACTATGATGTGCCTAAGTATGCTCTTCTTTGTATTTATCCTGGTTAGGGGTCATTGAGCTTCCTTGATTTTTTTTTTTTTTCAATCAAATTTGGAATATTCTCAGCCACTATTTCATCAAATATTTTTTTTCTGCCTTATTATCTTTCTTTCCTCCTCTATGACTCCAATTACATGTATGCAAAGACTGCTTAATCCTGTCCTACAGGTTACATTTATTTTTTTTCAATCATTTTCCCCTTTGTGATTCAGAGTGAATAATTTCTTTAAAGTCACTGGTCCTTTTTTATTGGGTCTAATCCCATCCAATGGATATTTATATGGCTTTTAATCCCATCCAATGAATGACTTGAGGTAGTGTATTTTTCAGTTTAAATTTTGATCTGATTTTTTTTTCTTTTCTTTTTTTTTTTTCTTTTTTTGTTCAGATAGAGTGGGAGGGAGAGAGAGGAAGAGAGAGAGAGAGAAACATCGATGTGAAAGTGACACATCAAGTGGCTGCCACCCGCACGACCAACCAGGGCCGGGGACAAACTGCAACCTAAGTACATGCCCTTAGTGGGAACCGAACCCGGGTCTCTCTGGACCGCAGGCCGATGCTCTAACCGCTGAGCCAAACCAGCCAGGGCTGATTTTTTTTTCAAGTTTCCACATCTCCCCTTGTTATGGTTGAAATATATTCCTCCAGAAAGATGTGCTTTAAGCCCTAACCCCCAGTACCCCAGAATGTGACCTAATTTGGAAACAGAAGCATTACAGATGCAATTAGTCAAGATGGGGTTATACTAAAGTAAGGTGGGACCTTAATCCAATATGACTGGTGTCCTTACAAAGATGAGCAGAGACGTACAGAGAAAACAACATGTGAAGATGGAGGCAGAGATTGGAGTGATGCACATATAAGCCGAGGAATGCCAAGGATTGCAGACATCACCAGAAACTAGGAGAGGCATGGAACAGATTTTTCCTCCCCACTCTCAAAAGAAGCTAACCCTACTGACACTTGAATTTCAGACTTCCAGCCTCTAGAATAACAAGATAATACATTTCTGTTATACACCACCCAGTTTGTTCTGGCAGTAATGTACTCATAAAATTTCCTATGTCTTTATTTGTTACAATTGTCTTTTCCTATAGATTCTTTAACAAATTTATCATAACTTAAAAGTCTGTATACTAATTCCAACATCTGGGTTATCTCTGAACTTGCTTTATTGAATTGTTTTAAATCTTGTCAATGTGCCACACTTTTCTGTTTCTTCCCATATCTAGTAATTTTTAATTTTACGCTGGACAATTTGTTGATACAATGTACAAATTCTGAATTGTGTTATCTTCCTCTGAAGAATTTTGCATAGTATTCTGTTTAATTTTGACCATTCACCTTAATCTTGTGGAGGCTTGATGTTAGACTTTGTTATGGAAGGTTTGTTTTCATCCTCACTCCTAAGTCATGGTCTCCCAGAATCTTAATGAAGAGCCTGATATGTTTACTAAACCACTCTAACTTGGTGAGATTTAAACAAGAAAATCTATCTCCCCAATGTCAAGCAGCTGTAGAAATCTCAGCTCAGCATTTTCAGCCTTCCAGCTGTGTTTTTCCCTGGGCTTCTTGGAGCCAAGCCCCATGCCAGAGTCAGCCAAGGATTTGGGGGGAGTTTTCTCCCTCTGTGGCTCTCTCTTCTGGGATTTTTCTCTCTCAGTTTCCAGCTGCTCTGGAGGCCCTGAGCTCTAATTTCCTACTCATCAGCCACTAAGGCTTCTTCCTTCTGCTTGAGTTCTATCCCCCATGCACTACATAAACTGGAGAATGCCTTCAGGGGAAAAGCCAGATAAATTAGTCTCTCATCAGTATGGTTTCTTTGTTTCAGGGGTCACATCCTCTCCAGTTTCTGCCTGCTTTTGGTCACTCTCCAGTAGTTCCAAACAATTCTACTTTACGTATTTTGTGCAGATTTTATAATTGTTACCAGCAGAAATTTAATCTGATATAAGCCACTCCTCCACTACCAGCAAGTCTGCACTTTGTAAATCACTACATTACACTGCCTAAGATTTATACCAGTGCTCATGTTAGGTCTAGTTTTAGACTTGACGTTGGAAGTAATGTGGTTTCGTGGAAAGCACAAGTTCTTTTCTTGGAGTCTGGGGCCAGTCACCCCTAATGTTGAGCCTCGACTCTATTACTTTGCTCTATGACCTTAAACAAAGTCCTTCATCTCATTGAGCCTCAGTGGCCTCTCTTGTGTAATAGAAATAACAATCACTGTCGTGCAGGATGAGTGACGGAAGTAACCTGAGTGGAAGCCCAGCACCATGACTGCACAAAAGTGCTCAGTAAATGGGAGCTGTTATCAGCAGTGAACTGCACGTTTCTGCTCCTACAAGCAAAGATCCCCAAAGACGTGATGGTCACTAGACCCAGTGTTGGTCTTAAGTAAGTCCCCATCCCACTCTGTTGACACATTCTAAGATACAAACTGATGTCCACAAGTTTCATTTTCACAGACATGTCAGTGGGCATCTGCTGAGTGCAGGGAGGGACCTATATCCTCCAGGATGGCCCAAATTGTACCTCCGGGCAGCACAGAGTCCCCAGTTAGAGGGCCAGGGGGGCTCCTGCCAGCTCAAGTCTGAGCTAAATCAGGTCTCGATTGAATGGGATGGGCTGGGTCGGGTGACAGTCACTCAACAAGGTTAAACGGCGACCCAAGTAAGGAGAAATCAATACACATGGTATTTATGGGGAGGGTACCCTCTGGAGCAGCAGGGCCCCGGACACAGCAGCCAAACAAGCGCCTTCACAAAGAGGCTCACGGTCTTAAGGCAGAACTGTGGGAGCCAAGGCTGCATCCTGGCCCAGCTGCGTGGCCTTGAGCAAGTCCCTGCCCTTCTGGACCGCCTTCCACACATCTTCACAAAGAGATAAAGGACTCTCTCGACATAGAATCAGAAATCAGGAGCCCTGACCCCTAGCCGTGGTCCGGCCTCCAACATGGCAAGGAGAGTTGGGCACGTCACTAAAAAAAAAAAAAAAAAAAAAAAAAGCCCTGGCCGGTTTGGCTCAGTGGTTAGAGCGTTGGCCCACAGACCAAAGAGTCCCAGGTTCGATTCCAGCCAAGGACACGTGCCTCGGTTGCGGTTCAACCCCGGCCCCGGTTGGGGTTGTGCGGGTGGCAGCCAATTGATGTGTCTCTCTCACATCGATGTTTTTCTCTCTCTCCCTCCCACTCTATCTGAAGATAAATGTAAAAATATCCTCAGATGAGGATTAAAAAAACAAAACAAAAACTCTCCCTGCCTCAGTTTCCCCATCTGTAACACAGAGTGCATATGCCCAATACTCCTTTCTGCACAAGGCTGGCATGGATCCCTTAAAAATAACAAAGTACTCTGAAAGCCAGAATAACAAACATACATTGCACCCCAAGATCTATAGCTTTGCACCGTGCTGGGTAAACTGAACCGTCTTGCATCATAAGGGCAAGTAGGGAAAATGGAGCCAGCGCCCCACCATGGGAAAAAAATGAGCGCTTTCAAAGAGAGACAAATAACTTGCAATTTAAATGCATAAGAGACCAGGCTGTGCCACCACGTATGCAGATAGATGCAAATGATATGCAAATGACCCAGAGTAAGCCTGGGTTTGCCAATGTCCTCTGCCAAGCAGCCAGTTATGAGGTTCAGCCAGGTCTGGTCTATGCCAGAAGCTCACATCTGGGGCCCAGAGGCCTTGGGTGAATGTTTGACTGTACCTCCTCCAGAAAGCTTTCTAAGACCCAACAGGCCAAAGCCCCCTCCCTCCTCCCCACAGCTTGGAGCCTGCCTCCCCTCTTCGCAAGGGTGGTACCTTCTCTCCCTCCAGACCATGAGCTCCCGAGGCAGGGGCTCCCTCTCATACACCACTGCACCCCCAGAACTGGCACAAAGCCTGGCACCAAGTAGGAACGGAGGGGCTGCAGGCTGAGTGAACGCAGGAAGGCAGGATGGGTGGGTGAGTTCATTTCTGAGTCCTCCTTGACCCAGGGAAGAGGCGGGCCCTTCCGTGGGAGCTTTCAGTTGTGCCGTCACCAACAATGGTGACATTCAGCATCAGTACCTTGTTACCAATGAAGATTAAAGGACTGAAGTGTGCAAGTGACTTACCCAATTTATTAATTAGGAAAGGTTCTACTTGGTTGATACCGTGACATCCTCACCCCTCACTTTCATTCTGCTGTCCTTTCTGGGCTGGGCCAGGGCCTGACCCAGAGGCAGTATACAGTAAGTATTGGCTGATGAATGAATGAATGCGTGCATGAATGAACAAATGAATGAGGTTTCAGCTAGCTATCCAGAATTGCCCATGAGCCATAGCCCATTCTGTCTATGCCCTGAAGTTCAGCTACTGGCCTTTGTCTGTTTGTCGTAGCAATTATGAATTCCTTTTGTCTATGAACACTAGGGACTGTAACAGACACTTCTGTGCCACATCACGTTCCCTGTCCCACCTCTGACACTGCTGACGCACACTGACCAGCGGGCCACCTGTAGCAGGTGCTTTTCTGCCTCGGGGCTTTCCCTAAGGGCTCCTGAAGCCACTAGCACAGCTCAGGAATGTGAGGGGTAAAGGTCTCTGGAACAGCCTTCTGCAGTGAAGGACAGGAGCCAGAGGATAGATGACCGCCCTCCCCCCTCTCCTGGAACACAATCCTGGGAGGCATTCTGTATACTTCTAGAGTTCTCAGTGGAATCCAACCCTCCCTCACCCCCAGCTTGGAAGGACACCTCCATTGCTCTCCTCTCTTGCCTCGCTCTCCTGCCCCTTTGGGTCATCCCAAGACCTTAACTCAGGTTCTGCTTTCAAGGGACCCCATAAGAGGACAGGAGCAGTTCCCAAAATCTGCTTGTGCCATGGCTGTGCACCTCGTGAATATGGTACACCTGCAAAACCAGGCTCTCCTCATGGCCAAAGTGAGCTGCTTCGTTGATCCGCAGCGTTAAGGAGTGTTGAACAAGCCCTCACTCATTCATTCAGCACAGCATTCTCGGCCTCCTGTTCTGTGCGGGATACAGCAGACCAGGTCCCGCCCTCGAGCTGCACACAGCCTAGCAGCAGTTGTGACAAGGATATGCACTGGCAACCGGAAGGTTCTCTTCAAATCTTCAAAACGACCTTGTTTCTCTGTGGGCACAACTGTGACATTTACAGATGAAGAAACTGGGGCTCAGAGTGGAAGGCTTTGTCCAAGGGAAGGTCAGACAGCTCCTAAGTGATGCAGCCAAGACCTAAATAAACCCTCAGCATCTGACCCGGAGCCTGCAGAGACGCCCACCTGTCCTGGAGCTGGCCCGCTGGGCGGTGGCCGTGGGTGGGCAGTAGATGGAGGGGAGTCTGCTCAGGAGACACGTGGCTCACGCTCTAGGCCAGTGCTGTCCGATGGCAATAGGACGTGAGCCACAAACGCAAGCCACATAGGTAATTTAAAATCTTCTCGCAGCTTCATGAAAACAAAGTAAAAAAAAAAACAAAAACCCTGGTGGAATTCATTCTAATAATATTTGTATTTAATCGAATATAGCCAAAATATTATCATTTGACAAGTCATAAATATTTAAAATTATTAATGAGATATTTACTTTTCTCATACTAAGTCTTTGCAATCTGGTGTGTGTTTTACACTTGACACATCTGAATTCAGACTAGCCACATTTCAAGTGCCGGCTCAGTAACGACACGTGGCTAGTGGCTGCTGTACGGACAGTGCAGTCCTAATAGCACTTCCCAGCCCCCAACCCCCCTAGCCCCGCAGTCCCCCCAAACCCCCCAACTCCCCTCCCCCCGGACCATGGCCAAGTTCCCTTCCCAGTGCATCTTTTCCAGCGAAAGATCAGTAAACTCAGTAAACTCACCCTGAGCCAGTCACCGTGACCTTCATCTCATCCCTCTGCCCAGGCAGACAAAGTTACTAGGGCCATAGCTATGGGGTGACACTCACCCAGCTCCCCTTGGGCAAGAGATCTCTCTTTCCCAAACTTGGGCCCTGGAACCCCACCCACCAGGGGGCTGGAAAGGGGGAGGAGCTGGGGAGGAGTCAGGACCAAGCCAGTCCTCTAGTGTCTGCTCCCTCCTCCTCCCCGGCGCTGCTCTAGGGAGAGCTATTAGGGTCCATTTAACCCAAATGAACTGCCCCTCCCTACTAAAATGTGAGAGGACACGCCCTGGCCGGTTTGGCTCAGCAGTTAGAGCATCAGTCTGGGAACCAAAGAGTCGCGGGTTTGATCCTGGTGGAGGGCAGGTACCTTGGTTGCGGTTGCGGTTTGATCCCTGGCCCTGGTTGGGGTCGTGTGGGATACAACCAATCGATGTGTCGCTCTCACATCATCTCTCTCACATCGGAAGTTTCTCTCTCTCTCCTTCCCTCCCACTCTATCTGAAAATCAATGGAAAAATATCCTCAGGTGAGGATTAAGAAAATAAATAAATAAAATGCCAGAGGACAGTTCTGCTCCTCTGGGGCAGGGCTGGTGTCTGTCACAGGGGAGGGAGGTTAAGTTGGGTTTAGGGACACGGTGGTAACAGCTGCTTTATTTTTGTAAAAGCCAGGTCTGTGAGAATGCGAATGCCGGCTGGTGTTTACGCCCTTACTGTGGGGATGCTGGACATACAGAGAGGAAGGAAAGCATGGGCCTCGCCCAGGGAGGGCAAGTCCAGTGAAGAAGGCCCAATCCGGAGCCAACAGCCAGGCTACGCTCCTGTGCACCACCCCCTGCAGCAAAGGGCTGGGGCTGGCACCCACCTGGGCGGGGGTGGGAACTGCAAGTTCAAAGAAGGGTGAGAAGGAGCCTCTGATCCGGTGTGTGGCTGGAGGGCAGGATGCCAGGAAGAGCTGGCTGGACATCAGACAGAACCCATGTACCCACGGTAGGTTGGGTCCAGCCCAGGATGGGTCCTGAATGTTCTCTGAAACTCCCGCTCCAGACAGCAGGGCGACCAGAGGAACCCTGACTGGCTGTGCTGTGGCCCTTGGCAAAATCATGGATTAGGTGGAAACATGGCAGTTCGATTCCATATACCCAATACTCGGGGAGCCTCTATTGACGCTCTGCTGTGGGGAATTAGAAGCATACAAAGAACACAGGACTTGCATTTCCAGCAGTATTTTAAGTTACACAGCAAAAAACCCTGCTGCTACAAAATACTACTTGGAAATGGTGGCTAAAATGTAACAAACATCCTTTTAAATGCATGGCTGAGCTTGCAAGAAAGGAGGGGAAGGGAACTCCCCAGGGAGAAAAACAAAGAAGGAGCTGAAAAGCAGAGCAGGAATCAGGAGGGCTGGTGTTGGTGCTGTGCTGGGCAGACATGGGCAGGGCGGCGGTGGGTCTCAGCGGCCTGGGGATTGGATTTTACAACCCCGATGGGGACCAGAAATAAGGTTTAGGGCTCCACAAAGCCAGGAATTGTAAATGAGACCCATCTCCAAGCCACAGTCTCCAGAGTTATAGCCTCAGTGAAAAAGTGGAGAAGGATAAAAAACAAACAAACAAACAAACAAACAAACAAACACCCCAATCTCTGCTCAGACAGATCACCCAGAAGCTCGTCTCACAGCCCAGGTATAGGGCAGGGCACGGGGCTGCTCTGGGAATTGGAACCATAGACTCAGCCTCAAAGGGGCCGGGTTTTAAATGTTCACCACTTGCTTCCTGGCGTGCCCTGGAGACTCTGACAGCAGGAACTTCACACAAAAAGGGGTCCCTGGCTGGAATGCTCCTGAGCACTGGGCAGAAACAAATGCAAACACTAACTGGAGGGCCAGGACCCTCCCCGCGCTGCTCAGGGCTCCCACAGACAAAGGTCTCTGCAGATGAGCTCACAAAGAAAAAGTCACAAAACAAAAGTCGTCATAAACAGTCTGTGGCAAGACCAACAGTAGGATTGGACCCACCCCCCTTCCCCAGCAACTTCCAGTGACAGAGACCACAAAATGGCTACGATCAAAATGACTGAGAAGTTTTGGGTATTATCAAAAAGAATTAAATATAATGAAAAATGAACAGCCAGGGTTTCTGGTTGGAGACAGCAGATTAGACGCGGTATTTATCCCTGTTGCCTCCTAAAACTCCTTTAAAATGGCAGAAAAGCCCTGGCTGGTTTGGCTCAGTGGTTAGAGCGTCAGCCCTCGGACCAAAGAGTCGTGGGTTCAATTCAGGTCAAGGGTATGTGCTCGGTTGCGGTTCAATCCCTGGCCCTGGTCGGGGTCATAAGGAGGCAACCAATTGATATGTCTCTTTCATACAGATGTTTCTCTCTCTCTCATTCTTCCTCCCTTCCTCCCACTGTATCTGAAAATCAGTGGAAAAATATCCTCGGGTGAGGATTTTTTAAAAAGGCAGAAAAAAACATTTCAAAATACTATAATGGCAAAGAAAACGGGATCACATTGAAATTAGAAGGCAGAACAATGAGTGGAAACCGACTCAGTGGGTACAAAACACTGAGTCCTAAGCTGGCAGTGAGGAGAGCCTAGGACAAACAGAACCCCCAAAGGCTCAGGACTTCAGTGCCAGGTACGTCTGACAGTAGACGTATAAAAGCAGATTGAACCAGTTTAAGGAGCAGTTAGTAACCAAGATCCCGTCCCCCAAGGTGACTGCCTCAACTGCATCCAACAGCAGACAAATGGTTTGTGCCCTGAAGTGGGTGAAAGCAAGGCTCGCGCTGGGCAAGGGCGGATCCAGCTGGGCACAGAGCCAGCTCGTGAAGCAGGAATTAAGTGAAGGTCTTCACATTGAATATCGATACTCCCAACTGGTAACCAGGCTTAGGATGAACCTAGGCAACAGACTGAAAGATTCTTCTCTGCAGATCTGAGAAGCCAAGGAGCAAAGATCTAAAGGCAGTGATATCAGAAGTCACCCACTGAAAGAGCCTAGTGAGGTCACCTCCAGGGGTGTCCTCGGTGGGCGCCAGCTCTAAGCTCTAAGCCTCTGGCCGCAGAAGTCAAGGGTCACCAGGCACACAAAGGGTGATCCTAACTATGAGACAAACAATAACAAATCGATAAAAAGCAATTTGGAGGTAACACAGATGAAGATGATAAGGAGAAAATGCCAAAAAAATGTATCATGAATTCTAAAGACATGAGATATAGCACACATTTAAAAAGTACAGGATGATTAAAGAGGGACATTCTGAGGACAAAAATCATCTTTTGGACGGCACAAATGAACAGCTTAGAGGAGGGGTCGGAAGGGAAGGTGGCAGATGAGGAAATATCCCAGAAAGCAGAGCAAAGGATGAAGCATCGGGGAGAAAACACATGGAAACTGGTGAATCCACCTGGGAGGTCTAACACCCAAATAAGGGGAGTCCCAGAAAGAACAGAAACATTAGAAGGGAGGGGTGTAAATCATCAAATAAGTTCTTCAAGTAAATGTCTCTGAATTAAATGTATAAGTTTCTAGATTGAAAATGCCCACCAAGTATCCAACAAAATGGATAAAAACATTTGCACACTAAAACACATCAGCCCGAAATTTCAGGTCACTGAGAACAAATGAAAAATCATACAGGCTCCCAGATACAGAAAGAAAGCAAACAGGTTTTAGAATTCTGTTTCATTATTAATTCTGATAGGTGACAAAGCACTGAGAATCAGAGTGGCATCTGGCTTCTCAGCAACACCCCTGAAGTTAGACCACAATGGAGCAAATGCCTTCAGAATCCCGAGAAAAAGACACTTCAAACTTAGAATTCTATACCCAGCCATTGCGGGAAAATTAAATATGACCTATGTAAATATAAAGATCACCATGTCCGTGGATCAGAAGACTCAGAAGGAGTCTCTGGAGCAAGACAGAGTCTGACACAATATAATGTAACCACAGGAGTCACAATGCTTTGCCATGTTCTATCGACTAGATGCAAGTCGTAGGTCCTGCCCACACTCGAGGAGAGTGGATTACATAATAGCACAAATGTCCTAAGGTATACTCGGGTGGTGGGGTGGACAGCTTAGAGTCTGTCCACCACAACAGTCAACAAACTCAACAATCAGGAGATGAAGTTCAAATAATGGAACGCTCTAAGAAATACTTTAAAATAAACATGCTTAAGCTTCTCAAAGAGACAAGAAAAGGGGTAAGAAGAAATATAATATAAAACAAGCAGATATGACTCAAGAAAAAATGGGTATAAAATGATAGTCATTGATATAACAGTTCAAGAGGTGGGCTGAAGTCTTGCCCTGACGCAGAGAGCTCTGGGTAAAAGGAAGACAGCACTGAAGAATTCATCAGGAGGCAATAGAGAAAAGGGTGTGGAAAACATGAAAGAGGAGAGAAATGGAAAACAACATTGGAAGGTCCAACATACATCTAATAGAAATTCCCAGAAGTATGATATAGAAGGAATAACGAGAGAGCAATATATATATATATATTTTTATCCTCACCTGAGGACATTTTTTCATTTTTTGTCCAGATAGAGTGGGAGGGAGAGAGAGGAAGAGAGAGAGAGAGAAACATCGACGTGAAAGGGACACATCGAGTGGCCACCACCCGCACGACCAACCAGGGCCGGGGACAAACTGCAACCGAGGTACATGCCCTTAGCGGGAACCGAACCCGGGTCTCTCTGGACCGCAGGCCGACGCTCTAACCGCTGAGCCAAACCAGCCAGGGCAAGAGAGCAATATTTAAAGTGATAATAGCCCTGGCTGGTTTGGCTCAGCGGTTAGAGTGTTGGCCCGTGGACCAGAGAGTCCAGGGTTCGATTCCCGCCAAGGGCACGTACCTCGGTTGCGGTTTGTCAACTGCCTCGGTTGGGGTCATGCAGGTGGCAACCAGTCAATGTGTCTCTCTCATATCGATGTTTCTCTCTCTCTCTCTCCCTCCCACTCTGTCTGTAAAAAAAAATAATAATTAAAAAAAAAATAAAGTGATAATAGCTGAGTATTTTCCAGAGTGAACACAGGCATTAGTCCTCAGAACTAAGAAGCCCTACAAATACCATGCTAAATAAATACAAATACAGATTCAGCACAGAAAATAAAAATTTATAGTTGATATTGATTACATTTGGGAAATATTATTTTTGACATGTCAAATAGAACATATTATTAAAATTAATTTCACCTGTTTCTTTTTACTTGATAGTGTGATTATTAGAAAACTTGAAATACTGCATGTGACTAACAGTATATTTCTATCATACAGCACTGCTTTAGACATGGTTAGGAAAAGATGTTTCTAGGTATCAATATTAACAATTTAAGGGCAACCAGTTAAACAATAGAATTACAGCTATAGTTTTCAAATTATCAAAGAAAACTATAAATTTAATAGATGACAGAACATGAAAAATAATTTTAAAAGGTAAGGTTAATAGAACAACAAAATTAAATGGTAGAAGTAAGTCTAAATATATCAACAATCATCATAAATGTAAATTGATTTCATTTGCCTCTTAAAAGACAGAGCATGTCATTTTGGATCAAAACAAACAAAACAAAATACAAGATCATGCTGGTTAGGAAACCACTCCAGAGCAAAAGAAAAGGGAAAGGCTGAAAATAAAATAATGGGAAAATACAGTATATACTAGGCAAATGCCAACTAAAAGAAAGCTGATACAGCAATATTAGTATCAGACAAATACACCTACGATCAAGAAATACTAACAGAGATAAAGAGGGACACTATAGGGTGATTAAAGTAACAACCTACCAAAAAGATCCAACAATTATAAGCTTTTTGGACCTAACTACATAGCCTTGAAATAAGTAAAGCAAAATCTGGAAGAATTGCTTCAAAAAACTGAGACATCCACAAAAGTAATGGCGTATTTTAATACTCCCCAGAAACTAATAGACCAAGCAGAGAAAATTTAAACAAGCTATAAAAGATTTGAATGATAGAATTAACAAGTCTAGTCTGATATGGTGAGTCCATAGAGAAGTCTGCATGAATGTATGTACGTGTACCAACAAAGAACACACATGTTTTGGGCTAACTTGTGTCCCCACCCTCAATTCACACGTTGAAGCCCTAACACTCAGCACCTCAAACTGTGGCTATATTTGGAGACAGAGCCTTTAATGGGGGGATTAAGTTGAAACAAGGTCTTTATCATGGGCCCTAATCTGATCTGACTAGCGTCCTTCACACAGAGGCTGCTTGGACACACAGACAGCAGGGATGCCGTACAGAGGAGAGGTCTGTGAACACACAGCAAGAAGTACTGACACCTTGATCTTGCACTTCTAGCCTCTAGACCTGTGAGGAGATGAATTTCTGTTGTTTGAGCCTCCCAGTCTGTGATCTTTCGTTTTGGCAGCCCTACCTGACTAAGACAGCCCAGATTGCCAAGCATACATGAACATTTATAAAAACTGACCTTGTGTTGGGTCATAAACAAAAGCCTAAACACATTTTGGGGTGGATGTAAAGCAGACCACACTCTGTACCCACAATGCAGCAAAATTAGACGTCAACAACAATGACAAAGGCAGATTAAAAAGAACCACCACCACTGTGTCTTTGAAAACTAAAAAGCGCCCTCCTATCTCAGGAGTGCAACAGGAAATTGTTGTAGGAACATTTCTCTCCTATTCCTGATGTTTCCTTCTACTAAGAGGAGCCCAGGTAGTGTAACACTCCCAGCCTCTGCCCCAGGGAGGAAGAGTGACTTAGCTGATTGGTCGATGTGGGGAAAATGAACCGGGCTTGCTTGACTAACCAACTTCCTTTTTCTTCTTGGGAGTGAGCTGCCTACAGGCTATGGTCATTCTCTGTCCCCACCCATCAGGCACAGCACCTCGGTGACTACAGGTTAAGGCTGCTAAATCCCCATTTTCAGTATTAGGAAACCCATTTAGCTGTCACATCTGCCCTCATCCTCCAACCTTGTCTTTATCAGTTATATTAAAAAAAGAAAGAAAGAAAGAAGAAGAAAGATGATTCCCACCCGGCTGGTGTGGCTCAGTAGTTGAACCCATGCATCAAGAGGTTGCTAGTTCGATTCCCGGTCAGGGCACATGCCCAGGTTGTGGGCCAAATCCCCAGTGGGGGGCATGCAGGAGGCAGCCAATCAATGTTCTCTCTCATCGATGTTTCTATCTCTCCCTCTCCCTTCTTCTCTCACTAAAAATCAATAAAGAAAAAAAAAAAGAAGAAAGAAAGAAAGATAATTCCCCTCTCCCCATCCCTCCCATTCTTTGCCTTATCTCTCAGTTCAGAATCCAGGAGGGGAAAGTTATTTACTGAGCCCCTTCAAAGACATCAACAGAAGCCACAATGGAAATTATGAAATACTTGGCACTGAAGAAGAAGAGATAAATACAAAATAAAATTTGTAGAATGGAACAAAAAAAGACATTTATAGAGAAATATATAGTCTTAAGTGTATTTATTCTAAAACAAGAACTACTTAAACATACATCAGTAAAGCTTTCAACTAACTAAATAAGCTTAAAAACAAAACAAAACAAACAAACAAAAAACACAGCCCTGGCCGGTTTGGCTCAGCAGTTAGAGTGTCAGACTGCGGTCCAGAGAGACCTGGGTTCGGTTCCCGCTAAAGGCATGTACCTCGGTTGCAGTTTGTCCCCGGCCCTGGTTGGTTGTGCGGGTGGCAGCCACTGGATGTGTCCCTTTCACGTCGATGTTTCTCTCTCTCTCTCTCTCTCTCTCTCTCTCTGTCTCTCTCTCTCTTCCCCTCTCTCCCTCCCACTCTATCTGAGAACAAAAAATGAAAAAATGACCTCAGGTGAGGATAAAAAAAAAAAAAACAGTGAAAAGAAGTAAACAATAAAAATAAGAGCATAAACAGAAAAGAAATCGACAATCACAAAAATGATCAACAGGGCCAAAAGCTGGTCTTGGAAAAGATGATGAAGTGGACGAACAGGTAGCAAGATCACTCAAGGCGAAGAAGGGAGAAGGCGCAAATGTCTAATGAAAGGATGAAACTGTGGCTACAGTAAAAGTTTTAAGAATCGTAACATGCCCGGCTGTGTGGCTCAGTGGATTGAGCGTCGTCCCATGGACTGAGAGGTCTCGGTTTGATTCCCAGTCAGGGCACATGCCCGGGTTGCAGGCTCGATTCCCAGTAGGGGGCGTGCTGGAGGCAGCCAATCGATGTTTCTCTGTCACATGGATGTTTCTATTTCTCTTTCCCTTCCTCTCTCTCTAAAAAATCAATAAAAACATAAAAGGAAAAAAAAAGAATCATAATACTATGAGCAACTTTATGCTGTTATATATGAAAACATGAAACAGAGAATGTCTAGAAAAATACAGATGATTAAAGTTTACCCAAGAAGAAGAAAAAACTAAACAGATCAATAACCATTAAAGAAAATAAATCAGTATTTTAAAAATCTCTGGGCATGCATGGTCTATCATAGCAATTTCCCAGCATGAAAAAATCAACAGGACAGAGAATGGACAAGACCTGAGGGCCATTCAGAGTCCTTAGAATTGATATCCCCAGCAGACACTGCTCCGGAAAAGAACACAATTTCCTAACGCCCTTGTGCCATATATTTTAGCCCAGTGATAGCAGGAGCAAAATCACAATTGGTAAACCAGTAGTCAGTTCAATGTATGCAGTAAATATATTTTCAGCCAACAATAATTATTTAATTAGGGCTTGATTAATTAATGCTCACAGAGCATTTGAGATGCTTGGCTGAATGGCCCACTGAAAGAGACCAGTGCTATTTTTCTGTTAGCAGTGGTATTTGAAGACCGTGGAGTTAGTAGGTGTGATAGATCCCAGATCAATCTGTTGATAGATGAAGATGAATGTCCTTGTGTGACCTCGCCTCTCTCCATGGCCCTCCTGTCCTTCCTCCTTCCAGAGACAGCGTGGGTCTCGTAGAAACACTCACGTGCAGATAAGGCTCTCACAGCCTCATGACATTGACTCAGACTGAGAACTAGACCTTCAGACTAGGAGCCTCCTGAGGGTAGGCAGGGTCTCCCTTATTTACAGTTGCACCCCACTTCCTAGCACAGGGCTGCCTGCACCAGCTAGGAGCCTTATCGATCTTGGTAGAATGAATGAGCCCAGAATGTTAGGCTTCTGGTCTCCCAATATCAGGATCTCTGACTCTTAGATCCTATCCCAGCTTCTTGGACTGAAGGACCTAGAAAGGTGAGCAGCACTCCCATTTTCCAGGTGTAAAACTGAGAAGCTGTGGCTTCAGGGGTTTCTGCCAAGCACCCCTCTAGCTTGTTGGAGGGCTAGGGAGGGGAGTGGACAGAATGGAAGGAGAAAGGCTGCAGGGATTTTCTTCTCTCCTGGTTATCAAAGGGAATCCTAATGAGCTGGGACAAGCAATGAGGCCCTCCCACCCTCCCAGGGCCCTGCCCCCCATATACCCTCCACAGGGCCAGGGAGGGCAAGTCAGCTCTGGGACTTGGGAGGACGCAGAAGAAAGGCTGTGACCTTGGCTGACAGGGCTGCATTCGCCTTGCTACCACCTCTCCTCCCTCCTCCCCTCTAGCCCTTGGTGAATTCCGCAGGAAATTTTGGAGGAGGGTCAAAGGAGTTCTCTCACGGGCCTCTGGTGAGAACCTGGACTCTTTTATTGTCATTCTCCCCAACCCACTTTCCATTTCCTCTCAAGTGTTCCATGGAACTCACACGTTAGGGGTCATCACTGGGGAGGGGCGCGCAGCCCGATACTGGAGGGGTCGCTGCAGTGGGTGGCCAGCCCGGCCTTCTTTGGGCCACAGCTTCCCTCTCTGGAATATGAGCTTTGGACTAGAAGGCCTGTGAGACCCCTTCCAGCTTCGAAATGCTACGATTTTATTTTTATTTTTTATAGACCCCACTCCTTAGCAATGAGGCTTTGGGCAAGTCCCCAAAGCAAAGCCCCTGCTAGCTCATCTATGAAATGGGCACATTACCAGAGGCGGCCTGTCATCTAGAAGGGGATTTTCACCCCTACACACTCCTTGCTGCTAGTTTCTTGGTCCATCACAGAGGTGGCTCAGGGCACTTGGTTAAGAAGAGTTCAGACCTTAGCATTTAGCTGGGCTAGCTTCGGGTTCCAGCATCACCAATGACTGACTGCGTGACATTCAGCTTAAGCTCTCTGACCTTCAGTCTCCTCGTCTGTAAAGAACAAACTTAACAGATCCCTACTTCCTAGGACTGCTGGGGAACCACACCTGTGAGCTCACAGCGGCGCGCACTAGTGCTTGGTCAATGGCAACTGTCACTTCGTGGTTGGCTGAGGGCTCTGGACCAAGGTGACCACATGGGCCTGGAGTGCGTCATCAGCTCACAGAGCCCGAGCCCCCTCTGCAGGCCAGTTCTCCAGGGCCCAGGGGAGTGACACCAAGGCAGCAGTGAGCACAGGATGTTCCTGACCCTTCTGTCCCTTTCCCACTTGCTCTTGGACCATGTCCTGAGAGGCCCAGGACCCCATGGGCCCAAAGTTTCTGCAAGGGCCTGATTGATTTCTGGATGGGACCTACATGACAGGCCTCCCACCCTCCCTCTCTGGTCTGCCCCTCCCCAGGTCTGTCCCTGGTGGGTCGCAGTGGCCAGCCTCCTGGGGTGGCAGCTGCAGATCCTGCCTGCTCTTCGCTGGTTCAGAGAACACCCTGTTTCACCTCAATGGAGGGTGGTGCCCTCCAGTGTTACAGCCCCTGAATCAAGGGGCCAGGCTCCCCCAGGCCCAGTTAAAGGAGAACTATAGTCTTGACCTTGGCTGGTTCAAGTGTGTGTTTGCCTTGGGGAAGTCATGCTTTGGACCTTTGGATGTGTTTGCACCTGGAGTGCCATGGTCCCCACCAGCCCCACCCCACGTCATCCTGCCCTCTGAACCCTGTGCTCAGGTGTCTTCGGTTGGGACTCTCTTGCCATGCCCAGCTCCAGTGACTGTGACTTCTTTCCAGAGCTTATAGTCATAACATGTCCCATTGAGTGAGAGCCACTGTGCCAAGAGCTACTGGCGCTGTCTCCTTAGATCCACCCAGCCAAGCCCGTGAGGTGACTCTTACTGCTATTCTATCCCCATTTGACAGCTGGGCAAACTGAGGGTCAGAGAGTAACTTGCCTCAGGACACACACAGCCAGGAGGCAGAAGAGCATAATTTAAACCCAAATCTACTGGCCTCCAGGGTTCAGCTCTTAACCTCCTCACTGGGCAGCCAGGGCCGGAGTTCCCTGAGGGCAGGGGCTGCTTCTGGTCCAGCCCTGCAGGGCCCAGTGCAAGGCCCAGAATCTGGCTGATACCTAGTAGGCATGGAATGAACAGTGTTTACTGCCACACTCAGTTCAATGGGAGATGTGGGGGTGGGAAGAGAGCGAGAAGAGAGGGTCTTACAAGGTAGATAGTGTCTGGTCAGAATCCCTTCAACCCCCAACCCCAACCAGACAGGGGAGACCCCAGGTGCTGGACAGTTTTGACATCACACCCCACCCCCATGCTGGATAGGACCCAAGGGTGTAAACTAGAATGTAGAGGCGGTAATAGGGAGCCGCAGATGGTCTGGGGCAGGGGAATGACACAATGCAAAGGGGCGGAAGAACACTGCTTACACCACGTAATTGGGTGCCAGAGGCAACAGCCCAATCCTTGGAGGGGTTGGCAGACCCAGCCGAGCCACGAGGGAAGGCGGGAACAGGTTCAAGTGGCAGCCCCCCTATCCGGTCAGCCCTCACTGCAGGGCTCGGCTCCAGCCATACGCCAGCCTTCTTGGAGAGAGGAGGGCGTCAGCAGGGAGGTCCTGGCCACTAGGATTTGGGAAAGCGGGACCCTTTCACCTGCCTTCTGAGGCAGAGCGGGAGCTGCGGAGGCGACGCCCCAGAGGGCACTGGCTCGGTGCGCGGAACAGAGGCGCTCGCTCGGCTGGGCTGGGTGCAGGCGCTGGGGCGCACGGACTTGCGCGATGGCTGGGTGCAAGAGCTGGAGCGCACAAGCTAGGACGCGCTGCCCGGGTGCCCTGGCTGGGATGCACCGCCTGGGTGCAGGGGCTGGGGCGCGAGAACCAGGGGCGCCCCGCGGAGAAGCCGTGTGTGCGGCTGGCGGGTAACCTGATATGAATTTCTCTGCGCTGCCCCCAGAGGAATGTTTCCATTACCCAGGCAGCGAGGACCGCAGCCGCCTTTTCTCTCCCCGCCTGGCTCGCTGGCCGCCTGCCCCCTCCCCGCAGCCCCTCCGGGCCGCCGCGCAGGCACTTTGTGCAAATGTAACCTTTCTGCGGGCCCCGCCCCCGCCGGGAAGCCGCGCTGGGTTGCCAGGAACGCGGCGGCGCTGCGCTCGGAGCTGGAAGGCGGCCCGTTCATCAGCCGCACTGACAGAGAACCCGACGCCGGCGGCCGGCAGCCCGGCCCGTTCCCTCCCGGCGCCTCTGCGCCGCGCTCGCTCGCAGCGCGCTCGCTCTTTGTTCCCCAGCTGCCCTGCGCTTCCCTCTGCCGAGCCGAGCCTCTCCATCACACCCCTTCTCTCGGATTCTCGCATCTTCTCTTTCCCCTCTCCTCCTGGCCCTGTGTTTCCCGCTCTCCCCCTCCCGCCAGATGGCCTGATGCTCGCTTCCTTTCCTTATCCCGGAGACCATAGAGTAAAAGGAAGGGGGCTCATTCACCCCAATCTATGCCAGACTGTTGGGGGGAGGTTGTGCCTCTTGTAACGTCTTCCCCACCACCGCCTGCCAGGGAGCTATGGACCTCCTCCCCCCATAGAAAGACCTTCAGCTGAGCTTCACGGAGGACCCTGGGGGTGGAGGGGTCCAGGAGATCGCTGAGATTATACCACACACTTTGGGTGCATTTGTCTGGGGTCGGATCCAAAGGTTTCATGGGCTTTTCAAAGAAGTCAGTGATTCAGAAAGGTTAAAAATCACAGCGCTAGAGATGCTTCCCATGCATCTTACTAATGGACCGATTCAACAAATATGTGTTGAGACCTACTATGTGCCGGTGCGTGTTAAGTCCAGGGACCAGGCTGTGAACTTCAGCTGGGGACCATCATATTAAAAGAACAAATAAACAGATCATTACCTGCAAGAGGTACAGGCTGGAATGACAGACAGGTGAGCCCAACCTGGGCTGGGGTGCCTCTGAGAATTCACAGGTCCCCTGTTACCTGCCCAGCCTGCACCCCAGTCTCCCCCTCCCAGCCAGTGCCATGTCAGTGCCGCCCTTCCCCATTCTGTTCCCACAACCACGGTAAACAGCACTCCAAACCTGCCTGGGGAGGGGGTCCCCGACTACAGCCCCACTCTGTGCTCTCTCCAAGGCAACAGAGTTCAAAGAGTTACTGACCCAAAGGCCACCGTGTATGTGCAGACAGGCTCACACGGAGTCTGTTTGCTTTGTAGCACGCACGTTGCTAGCATTCACTGAGCCGTGGCAGGCACCGAGCTGAGCGTTCTCCATACACCACCCTTCCTTTGTCCGCCACTCCTATTGCCAGGCACGGGGATAGACCACTGGGGAGGCTCCTTTGCCCTCATGGAGCCCGAAGCCTGGGGGAGAAGAGACAACAAAGAAATGAATTCATAAACTAGGCACAGCCTGTGACAAGGGCTAGGAATGAAGCAAGCAGGGTAATGAGACAGACAGAAACCAGGGCAAGGTGGAGTGGTAGCTTCTTTAAATAGGGGTGGTCAGGGAGGGCATCCCCAAAGAGGGGGCATTCAAGCTGCAAACTAAAGGGCGAGAAGGAGCCGGTCCCCTGAGGAGCCAGGAAGGAACTTCCCAGGCAGAGGGAACTGTCTATGCAAAGGTTCTGCCATTCTCACCACTACCTTGTGAGCGGCTACCACTGTGCCCATTTTACAGATCAGGAAACTGAGACGCAGAAAGATGACATTCCTTCCGGCCTGGGGTCGTACTCTAGGTCTTGGCAGCGCAGGCCCTGGAACACGGGCTTGGCCCCAACACACGTTCCCTTTTCCTCCTGCCTCCCCACCCCTCTGAGGACGGGTCAGCCAGCCTTCCGAGGGGCAGCAGTGTGTGGTAGTGTGCAGTAGAAGGTGCTCTAGTCTGGACCAGGAGGCCTGAGCTCTAATCCTGTGTCTGTGCCCAAGGTGACCTTGGGCGATTCACCTACCCTCTCTGAGCCTCAGTTTTCCCTTCCCTTCTGAATGGGCCAGCCAAGGTTTCCAGGAGACGCATGTGCTGGCTGGCTCGCCTGAGGACATTTTTCTAGTTATCTTCAGATAGAGTGGGAGGGAGGAAGAGAGAGGGAGAGAGAGAGAGAAACATTGACATGAGAGGGACACATTGACTGGTTGCCTCCTGCACGACCCCAACCAGGGCTGGGAACGAACTGCAACCGAGGTCCATGCCCTTGACCGGAATCGAACCCATGAGTCATTGGTCCGCGGGCCGACGCTCTAACCACTGAATCACTGAACCAAAGCGACCCTGCATTTTGAGCCAGCTCTTCCTCCCCTCCCCCACCCAGCTTGACTCTGGTGCAGCTGAAGTGTGAGCAGCTCTGCACTGGAACAGAAATGTGACTCGGGCTCACTCTACAAGGACAATACAGACGAGGGTGGACTTCGGCTCATGCAGCCTCTCTGGGGCCCTGAGGGTCCAGTCCTGTGGAACTCACCAGTTCCCTGGCCAGCCTGACTCCCTGCTCTCCTGGAAGCCCTGCCCTAGGCCTGGCATCTGCTTCTCCTGGCCCTGCAAGGCCTGTGCCCCTCCCCTCCTCCCACATCTTGCTCAGCTCTCCACCTGTCTCTAGTGCACCCACACTCCAGTGTCCCCCACCGCAGCACTGGACGGCAGTGTCCCCCACCGCAGCACTGGACGGCAGTGTCCCCCACCGCAGCACTGGACGGCAGTGTCCCTCATCGCAGCACTGGACGGCAGTGTCCCCCACCGAGCACTGGACGGCAGTGTCCCCCACCGCAGCACTGGACGGCAGTGTCCCCCACCGCAGCACTGGACGGCAGTGTCCCTCACCGCAGCACTGGACGGCAGCTACCCCAGGCTGCAAGCCACCCAGGGCAGGCCCAGGCCTACCGTGACCACCAGGTATCCCCACCTGGTCACATGAGCCCAGCACACACTAAAGGCTCAGTAAACACTTGAATGTGCCAACGATGTGACTGACCCCTCTGTACCCCCAGAGCTTCTGGCAGTGGGGTAGGCAGGGCTGTCTCATCCCTTCTCCCTGCCCCCTCCTGCAGAAACAGGCCAGCCTTCCTGAATGCCACCCAGAAATGCAGGCAGAGCCCCTCCTTGCCCTCCCTGCCTCTGCCTGGGCACCACCCTGGGCAGCCTGCCTGCGGGTAGAAAGGAGGAACTTGCAAAGAGAACCCCACTCCAGCCTGGCTCTTCGGGGCTGGACAGGAGGGGTTTGAGGAAGGGCAGTGCGAGGGGAGCCAGCTCTACCTTGGACTCAACACCTGCTTCTAACCAGCTGGGGGACAAACCCTGGGCTCACCCCTTTTCCCTCCCTGGTCCTCCATCCTTCAACCAGTGGGGCTCCATGCCAGGGGCCTGTATCCTGTTGGAAGGCAGGATGCCCAAGCGTTTGCTTTTAGCACTAATGTCCTTTGTGGGGACACATACCGCCCCGTCTGACGCACCTGACCGCTACCCAACCTGCTGCTTTCAGGGCTGAACCAGCCTGGTTCCGAGGACTGGCGGGCTTTCCCCACTCTGCTTCCGGGCCTGAAGCAACCTTGAAAATACCTGTTGCTCTTTCCCAGCCCGTGGAAGACTGATGGCAAACTGACTGCGGCCAGCCCTCCTTTCCACAGCTCCGGCTAGACGGCCACTGCTGATGGCCTCCCTGTCATCCCGTCCGCAATCCGTGACGGCTCGCTGCTGCCCACGGCAGTGCTTTCCAACCCTCCGTCTTTAGCAGGAACGCGTCCCTACCCCTCAGTTTCTAAACCATTTTGACGGCTGAGCAGCTCAGGCGGAGGTAGGAGTGAGGGGCAGGGCCGGACTCTGCCCACCCTGCCCTCTGCTTGAAGCACAACACTGTTGGCAAACCTGCAGCCACAGGTAAGAAAGGGCTGAGTGTGCCCCCCCTCCCCCCCCCCTCACTGGCCGGCCTCCTGGGCCCAGGGGCGTGGTTGCAGCCCAGCAGGGTCCCCACCTCCCAGTGTCCACAGACACACCCACAAATGTTTGATTGATCACTGGGATGCTAGGTGCTGGGACACACAAGGCCAAGGTGGCTGCCTTCAGGAACTTTCCCGTAGGGGCCTGGGAGTCAAGAAACAAGTACAGGGATAGACGGCTGCAGATGGCAGTAAGTGCCACAAAAACAACAGGACCAAAGAATGAAACCTGGCATGAGGGGCTAGGGGACACTGTTAGACCAGGTGGGGGTTGGTGAGGGGTTCTCTGGGAAGGTGACATTTAAGCTGCCACCTCATCGATGAACAGGAATCAGTATCGCAGGACAGAGAGCATAGCGGCCGAGCAGCGGAAACAGCATGTGCAAAGGCCCTGTGTCCTCAGCTACTAGCTGAGAACTGGGGAGGCAACAAAAGTGTCACATCAAGTCCCTCCCTCTCCACACAGGTACACGATGTTCGGAGCAGCTTCATTCATCAGAGTCCGAGATCAGAAAGGACTGGAATGGCCAGTGACAGGGGAAGGGATAAACACAGAAAGACAACTGAGCGATGAAAAAAAGGACAGCTAGTGACACGCACATGACACGGATGAAACATGACGCTAAGTGAAAGACACCAGGCACCAGACAACACGCATCAGTGTGAAGACGCAGAGAACTGTCTGTGGCGGAGGCCAGACCCATGGTTGGCCGGGGGAGGGGGGGGGGCTAGGCAGGAGGAGAATTTCTGCAGTGATGGCAATGCCTGGAATCTTGCTCAGGGTCACAGTCACACAGTGACACAAATGTAAGAAGTCCCAGAGTTGTACTCAGAAGACTAGGGCATTTTATATTATGTAAAATACACCTCAAGAAAGTACTGGAAATAGGATTAAGTGCAGCTTGCCCTGTTTGGAAAGAAAGACTCCCACCTCACCCAGCCCACTTCATCAAGCCGGAGTCACCCTGCCAGCTGTCTGAGGTCAGACCCCGGGCAGAAAACCAGAGACCCAGCTCCCCTGCCGAGAAGAAACAACCCAGACCCCACCTCCCCATCATCTGCTGAGCCTGAAGCTCGGTCCTTCTCCCCCTCTCGGCCTGGAAGGGGTCCCAGGGTGGGGACAGGGTGGACCCAAAACCCAGCTTTCCAGAACGTTCCGTGTCAGGCTGGGACTGCCAGGGCCCCTGCGACTAACTAGGCTGTAACCCGAGCCTCCAGTTCAGTGGATCTCTCCCGGGGCAGGACCCCTCCGGTTCTGGAATGCAGTCTGGGGTGTGGGGGTGGAGCCGGGGAAGGGGTAACAAAGGGTGAAACCGCTTTGAAATTCTGCTTCCTGCCCCCCAGCCCCAGAGCTGAGCAAACACGCCCCTCCTCTGGGGCTGGGCCTTTTCGGGGAGGCAGGGCCGGCCGGCTGAGGCCTCCGCGGAAGCTTCCACCTCTGCCCTCTGCCCTCTGCCGGCTGGGGTTAGTTTCCACCCCTGCCCCCCAGCACCTCCCCTCGAGGCCCAGCTGCCCCCGCCAGCAGCCCACCTTCTCCCCAACCTAATGGGGACCTTAATGTTGGGCCCCTCTGTCAGAATGCAGATTGGGCCCCCCTACCCCCACAGTGGTCGAGGCAGCCCAGGGAGGCCAAGGCTGAGATCATGGGGTGCCATCGCCACTCTAGGGGGAACCTGTGCCTGCTCACTCCTCCCCTTGCCCACCCCCTGAAGCTGCTCCCATGGGTCCAGCCCCCCAGGATTCTGGCTCAGACCCAGATAGGTGGGGACAGGCTGTGAACTGTCCCCAGCGAGGTTTCGAGGTTTCGTTTGGTTTCAGTGAAGAGCCACCTCCGCCCAGAGCCTTCCAGCAGCTCCCTCAGGGGAGCAAGGGTGGGGTGAGGCGCTGCGCACTGGCCCAGTGAGACCCTAGGGGTCGGGGAGGGGATGCTCCGGCCCCTCCTCCTTCAGACTTCTCCCAGGGTGATGGGAGTCAGGAGGCAGGGGCCTTGTAAGGACACCTCACCTGGAGAAGACAGAGGACAGGGCCTTCCGAGGATAGGGCCTTCAGGAGGAGCCAGCAATCCGGTATTTATGACAGTGGGGAACCAGCAACACACGCAGTGACACACGTGTGGTGACACAGTGCAGTGACACATGTGCAGTGACACACCAGCAGTGACACGTTCAGTGACACATGTGCAGGGACACAGTGCAGTGACACACCAGCAGTGACACACGTGCAGGGACACATGTGCAGTGACACACATGCAGGGACACCGTGCAGTGACACACGTGCAGGGACACACGTGCAGTGACATACGTACAGGGACACAGTGCAGTGACACACGTGCAGTAACACACATGCAGTGACACACGTGCAGTGACACACATGCAGTGACACACTCAGTGACAGGTGCACACATGGGAGCACACACAAGCACCCCCAGAGAGCATCCAATCTGGTCCCAACAAATGACGCCCAGTGTCCCACCACATTCCCAGGAGACACCCGGACCTGCCTACCACCCCACTGTGCTCTTCTCGTTCTTCCCCTTTCCCTCTGTCTCTCCTTCCTGCCCTCCCTGAGGACACCTCTTCCAACCGCCTCCCCACCTCCCACTGCCCTTCCTGTTCTCCAGTGGCTGAACCCCCACTTACCTTCCAATTTCTATCTGTACCCTGGCTCTAGCACACAAGACCCCCCTAAGCCCAGGCCATCCCCTCCTGGTGCGAGGGACAAGACCATCAGATGGTCCCTGGAGCATCTCTGTCCACGGAGCCTCCCGTCCAACAGGATCTCCATCTTAGCTGTGCATTCGCTGGACCCCAAGAAGGGAGAGGCCCCCTTCCTCATCCACCAGTCCACGCGTATTGTCTGAGGGCCAGGTGCGGGGCATGGGAGCAGCGGGGTGGCTGGACCACTGGAGAAATCCCCGACTTGAACTCTTTGTGATAGAAAAGCAAGGATAGAAGTTGGCTTGATGGCACCATCTCTGAGGGCAGGGACTGTCACAGAGCCTGACAAGCCCCCCTCCGCCACACCACACCAACCATGGGGTGTGGTCCCGCCACATGAGACCTGCAGGTCCACTCTGGGGCCTCACCCTCTCCAGCAGCTGGCCTGGAGGTCTCTGTGCTCCCCCAGACCCTGAGCTGCCCCTGCCACAGCACTGACCTCTGCACTGTCCTGTCTCCACTGCTCTGTTCCTCTACCAGCTGGATAACCAAGGCTTCTGCTCATTAATATGCACAGAGAGAGAAGTGGATTCATGTGAGTGAATGAGTGAATGAATGAATGAGTGAGTGAATGAATGAAAGAAGAACCTTTCCACCAACTGCTCCTTTACAGACTTCCCTGCTCTTGCAGGTCATGCGAACCCTTGGGGAAAGAATTTGCCCCCTCCCCAGCCTTGTGCTGGTCATTAACTTAGTGCCTGGACTCGCCTGGTTAATGAATAATTAAGCTGGACAGGGACTGACCTCTGGCTGACCTTGAGGCTCCGCTGCAAGTCCCCTCCCTCTTCAGCTTTGTGACCACTTCAGAATAATCCTTCTCCCTGGTGGCGGGTTCTGAATCCTGGGGGTTCAGACACAGAGAAGTCCTGGCCCCAACCCAGAGTGCCCCAGCCTGCCCATGAGGCCACAGTGAGTTGGGACTCCCTTTTTTCACACTCCTTGCCAAAGCCCAGAACTGCAGAACTGAGAGCTGCCCCGTAGATCTCGAGCTGAGCTTTGCCACTGATGCGCTGAGTGACCTGGGGTCCAGCTCTCACCCCCACCACTGAGCCTCAGTTTCTCCATCGGTCAAACAAGGGTGGTTCAGCTGACTGTGGCTCATTCCATGATGCTGTGACAGTCATCCAGAGGAGGCCTCGGAGACCACTTCATCGTGTGCTGTGATGGCTCGAAATCACACCGCAAGCTGGGGAGAGCCTGCAGGACGCTACAAGTCTCTTGAGCCACAGTCCCAGCCTCTGTCCCTTTCATGCCAGCCCTCCCTACTGTCCATTATTCTCGTTTCTTATCATTCATTCTGTGGATATGATAGGGCTCAGCATGAGGCGGGGCAGGGTCTAGGGGACACAGCCTTCCTAGGCAGCTACAATCCAGAGCAACCGGTGCTAAGGGCCAGGTTCAAAGAGGGGAGGGTCACCTTCCCCTACCTGAGCAGGTACCCCTGGAGCAGGTGTCACCTATGCTGAAGCCTAGAGGAGCAGAAGCGAAGGGGAGGGGCAGGAGCTCCTGGCAGGAGCAATAGCATGAGCAAAGGACCCACAGAGAGAATGTCCCCTTGGGAAAATTACAAGCGGTTGTTTGGTTGGCTATATCAAGACCTGATGAGCGACCGATAGGAGTTTAAAATTAACTCAGACAATGGGGAGCGAAAGTGTTTGAAGCTGGGGAGGAGCATGGCAAGAGTGCAAATCTGGAAAGATCACTCTGGCTGCTGTGCAGGGAAATGATTTGAATGGAGCAGAGGTGTAGCCCTGGGAGGCTATGGGGGTCACCCAGGCACCAGGTCATGGGGTCTGAATTTCTGGCAGGGGTGGGAGACAAGCTGATGGATGCAAGCGTTTCTAGGAAGTACAATCATCAAAACTTGGTGACTGACTTCTGCTTCTGGCCAAACAGAGTAACAGAGGCCAGATTTACCATCCCACTTAAAACAACCACATATTTCTGAAAAAAATACTCGGAACAGTGGGTTGCAAGAGAGAACCCTCTGAAAGAATTAGAGAGAACAGTGTCTGATGCTCACACAGGGCTGGAAATGGTGCCTATTCCTACCAGCCAGACTGGAAAATCATAATTCACAGGGCAGTGGGCACAGGACTCGGGAGGCTCTTGCCTCAGAGATGGGGAGTAATTAACCCCAGATTGAGCATTGCTAAAAACCCACCCAACATATCACAGGACAAGATCCAAAAGGATCGATTGGTTCCCAAGCAATTTAACTACTTCCCAGAATAAAGCTCATGCAGATTTATAAGAATACAAAAATATCCCAAAATCACAATGTCTGGCATCCACCAAAAATCATCAGTCATGCAAAGAAGCAGGAAAGTTCCACATGTAAAGAAAAAAATTATCCACTGATGGAAATGGACCCGGAACTGACACAGATGTTAGAATCAGCAGAAAAGGATTCTAGAACAGTTTTGTTCTGTTTTTAAATTTTTTTTTTAATCCTCACCCAAAGATATTTTTCCATTTATCTTCAAATAGAGTGGGAGAGAGAGAGAAACATCGACATAAGAGAGACACATTGACTCGCTGCCTCCTACATGACCCCGACCAGGGCCAGGGACTGAACCGCAACTGAGGCATGTGCCCTTGACTGGAATCGAACCATGACTCTTGGGTCTGTGGGCCAATGTCCAACTGCTGAGCCAAACTGGCCAGAGCCAAAACAGTTTTGATAACTGCATTCCACATTTTCAAAATATTAGAGATATGAGGATATAAGAAAGATCCACAATGAACTTTTTTTTTCTTTTTTATCCTCACCCGAGGACATTTTCCCATTTTTTGTTCAGATAGAGTGGGAGGGAGAGAGAAGAAGAGAGAGAGAGAGAGAGAGAAACATCGATGTGAAAGGGACACATCGAGTGGTTGCCACCCACATGACCCCAACCGGGGCCAGGGGCAAACTGCAATTGAGGTATGTGCCCTTAGCAGGAACCGAACCCAGGTCTCTTTGGACCGCAGGCCGATGCTCTAACCACTGAGCCAAACTGGCCAGGGCTACAATGAACTTTTAAGAGTTGAAAATTATAGTGTCTAAGATGAAAAATACACTGAATGGGATTCATAGCAGATTAGACAAGGCTGAAGAAAAGATTAGTGAACTCGAAGGCATAACAATAAAAACTATCCAAAATGAAACACAGAGAAAAAAAGAATCAAAAAAAGGAAAAAACCCTGGTTGGTTTGCTCAGTTGGTTAGAGCATCATCCTGATACACCAAGGTTGTGGGTTTGATCCCCAATCAGGGCACATACAAGAATCAGCCAATGAATGCATAAATAAGTGGAACAACAAATCAATGCTTCTCTCTTTCTTTCTCTCTCTCTCTAAAATCAATTAATAGATACAATTTTTTTAAAGCTTTTCAAAAGAGGAAAGAGCACCAGCGAGCTGCAGGATAATTCCAAGCAGCATAGTGTATGGATAATAGGAGTCCCACAGGAAAGGGGGAAAGGAACAGAAAAACTAGTGAAAAAAATAATGGCTGAGCCCTGGCCAGTTTTGCTCAGTGGTTAGAGCATCAGCCCTTGGACCAAAGAGTCTTGGGTTCGATTCCTGGTCAAGGGCACGTATCTCAGTCGTGGTTTGGTCCTCGACCCTGGCAACCAGTTGATATCTCTCTCTCTCTCTCCCCTCCTTCTCTCCCTCCCTCCAGCCCTCCCACTCTATCTGAAGATAAATGGGAATAAATATCCTCAAGTGAGGATTAATATAAATAAATAATGGCTGAAAGTTTTTCAAACTTAATGAAACCTGTACCCAAGAAGCTCAGTGAACCCCAAGCACAGATGCTTGTGACTGACTGGATGTGGAGGGTGAGGGAGAAAATGCAGGCAAGGGTGACGTCCCAGCTTCTGGCCCAGGAGAGCATGGCTGGGGACCATCCTTTGAGGGGGAGGCCTGAAGGAGGGGGAAGTGGGGTGGGATTGGGGTGGGAAGGACCTGTGTGGGTTTCGGGGACACAGTGGAGGTGTCCAAGGGCAGCAAAGGTGATAGGTCTGGCATTCAAAGGGCAATGGACTAGAAGCCATGGATGTGGTGGGCACTGCCGGGGACAGCAGAGGGCCGGGGCAGAGCCAGGACGCACCACCAGTTCATCAAGAGGCAAAGCCAGAGAGTCCCACGGGAGCCTGAGAAGGTGCACAGGGGGAGCAGGGAAACTGAAGGAGTGTGGTGTCTGGGATGAGAAACTGGTCTAATGTGGCAATGCTGTCACTCAGAGGTGAAGTTGGTGAGAATGGCCTGACCCTAGGGTAGGACTGACTCAGGATATTGTGCAGAAAGTGCTAGACATGAGGAGTCCTGGGGAGGGGTGGGACCTATGGGGACACAGGGTCTGGAAGAGGGTGGCAAGGTAAGGTACTTCTCAGGAGACAGAGGGCTACGTGGGCTGGGGCAAGGTGTGGGTGGGATGGCTGGATTTCAGAGCTCTGAGGTGCGGCTCTGCCAGCAATGACCAGGTCCGGTGGACCTCGGCGCAGGGGCCAAGCCAAGGTCCCTGAGGATGACAGGGTGGAGAAAAGAAGGGCACAGCATGTTGGCCAGGGGGTCCTGTGGTACCGAGAAGGGACACGCTAAATGGGGAGAAGTGGACTCTTGGAGGTCCCAAAGTCCTAAACAGAAAAGTTGTGCCGGGGTGAGTAGGTGACCCCAGAAACTGAGGTGCCAGAACCACAAGGGGCCGAGGGAGTTGGGTGGAGGTCAGGGAGTCGGGTGGAGGTCAGGGAGTCGGGTGGAGGTCAGGGAGAGGCAAGCTGTGGTGGATGGAAGGGCATCACAGGCTTGGGAAGGAATCATGGAGAAAGAGAGAGAGCTGGTTTTCTGCACTCTGGGCCCCCCACGGCCACCCAGGGGGCAGCTTGGGGAAGGACGTGCTTCTGCGTCCTGCCTTCCCTTCCTGGGCAGCTCCTAGGAGAGCGCTGGCCCAGCGCCAACCTGGGCCTTGAAGCCAGGGCTGCAGGATGGGGAGAAAGTCAGCGGAGCCAAGCCCCGCAGCCTGCCACCGGAGCCCGCACTCAGCAGAGGCCCGGGCGCAGGTGTGAGGCCCCAGAATGGACCAAGCAGGCCGTGGCACACCTCTGCAAGCTCAGAGCCTCCCTTGGCGAGGGGTCTAGGGGAGGCCTCTGCCTGCTCAGCAAGGCCACCTGCTGTCCCTGCCCCCACCCCACAGCCAGCCCTGGAGGCCTAGGGGGAGTGGGGAGGAGCCCATTCCCCCGGACCCCAGCTGGGTGCAGGGGGCAGCTGGAAGGTCTGGGCTGGCTTCTGCCTCCCTATTCAGCATCCTACAGAGAAGCGGCAGGCAAACCCCACCCTGTCACTCTGTCCTCAGCACTGTGCTGAAACATGGGGAAGCACTGTCCTCCCCTGGCAGGGCGCTGTGCTCCCTGAGTGCGAGGTTACACACACCAGGGCACCCGCATGCATGCTGGTAATGCGTGTAGAGCCAAACACAGACACGGACACAAACATAAGCAGCCTCAGAAATGTGCATGCCCTTGGGAATAGCTACCTGCGCCAGTGTGCACGTGTGCAGAGGACTTACACATGGGTGGGGGCACACACAAAGGCGGGGACATGCAACATGTGGATCTCATACCCATGTATGCTAGTGTGCACACATTATGCACCTAATATATATCAGATGTACACGCACACACCGTCATTTCATACATATCCATGCAACTCCATGCCCGTTCCGTGTGCTTATAAGCAATCACAGAGATGGTCACCCACACACACAGTGGTACACTGAAAACCAAGTATAAACAGATACACAGGCACATGCAAGGCTCGTGTACATGTACATACAAAAATGCACCAAAGATGATGTGTACATAACTGCACATCTGCATATGAACACATACACAGTTATTCATGCATGTACAGAGCTACTCATACAATGTACATGCAGATTCAGCAGTACATGCACCCATGCCCATATACACAATGCACACATACAAAGATAAAGGCACAGATATACACGTCCTCACACAGACCTGCATGCTTATAACAGCCTAACTGAAGGCGTGTTCTAGATCTTGATCACCACCTCTGAAGCCCCATTTGGAGAGCCATGAAAGCCAGGGAGGGGGAGCACAGAGACCCTGAGGCCTGCCTTTTTGATTGAACCTTGTTGACACTACCCAAGGTTCCCCAACTTTAAGGGAAGACTCAAACCCAGGGCTGACTCACTTCAAAGCCCACAGCTCCTACAGCAGTGGAAATCATTATTCCCATTTTATAGATGAGCAAACTGAGTCTCAGGGAGTCTAAAAACAGGCCAGGCTTCCAGCTGTGAGACCCAAGTACACCTTGCCATTCCCCTGCTTACAGCCCTTTTGCACTCCCCTTCACCAGGGACTGACCTCCTTCACAGCTCCCAAACCCTCTTTGGTCTGACCTTGCTGACCTCGCCCTCCTCTCCCGCCCTCCAGCACACTGGCCTTTCCCAGTTTCTCTAACTTTCCAAGTTCCTTTTGGACTCCAGCCTTGGCCCATACTGTCCCCCCTGGGCTGATCTCCCCTGCCTTTGACCCCTCCCACTCCACCTTCAATTTCAGCTCAAAGGTCATCTGCTCTGGGAAGTCTTCTGCAAGGCAGACCACCCCCCACTCCCAGGCTCAGCCATATCCTGTCACAGTCCCTTGAATTTACCATGGGTATCCTACATGGCTGTGTAATGATTTGCTCAATAGCCATCTTGCCCCAAGACAGCAGACACAGGGCCTGTCTTCTTCTCAGTTGTGTGCTCTGTACCCAGCAGTTCCTGGCAGAGAGTATGTGCTCTGTGGGGAGGAGCTGAGAGATGAATGAGGCTGTGGCTGGCAGCCTGGTGGGGGGGCAGCAGAGAGAAGGTGGATGAGTCTAAGGAGCCTTGGGGGACATAAGGTCCAACCCTTCTTTGTAGGAGGGGAGGGACTTGCCCAAGGGTCACTCACTGGTGAATGGAGGGACAGAAATGGAACTCAGATCCCTGCTCTCCAGCCTGGACCACCACCTCCACCCCCAGTCCAGTGCTGGGAAAGGAGAGACCCTGCCCGTTTCTTTTCCTCCTTCCTGACCTGACCCTCTTTCTGATCAACACAGCAACCCAGGCTCTGCCATATGTCAGCAACCCACTGAGAAGACCCCCTCCTTCTGGAGTCATGGGGCCACTCTCCTGCGTGGCTGTGGACAAGGCCCCTCTCTAAACTTAGTTTACTCATCTATAAAATGGGGGCATGACGCATCTCCTAAGGACTGCTGGGAAGAATCAGTGGTATAAACACGAAATAAACCCCAATACGTTTCCAGGCAGCTACAAGGAAGGCACTTCTCATGAACCCTCTCATTTTCTCCTTTCCACAAGCAAGACATAGGAACTACCCGGTTTACAGATGAGGTAACTGAGGCTCAGAGAGGTCACCCACTTTCCCAGGCAGGGGCTCCAAACCCAGTCAACTGGAGGCAGGGCTGGCTCCCACCCCTGCACCCGCTATCCACCCTCCACCTCCGTGGGAGCTGCCCCCGCCACTTCGCGTTTATCCCTCCCTAGCTCGCGGTTCCCCCCGGGCATCCCTGCGCGGTACAGGTACCCAGTGCCAGGCCTGCGGGTGAGGTGTCCAGCACAGGGGCCCGAGCTGGGAAGAGGAGGGCGAGTGGGAGGGTGCGCGGGTGCGCGCGGGGTCAGCCGTGGGTCGATACCGTGGCAGGATGAATGGGAAAGGAGAGCTGAGCGGCAGGGAGGGCGCGGGATGGGGAGGAGTGGGGAAGGGGAGGGCCCGCCCCCTCCCCGCCTGCACCCCCTCCCCAGCCCGGTGGGGCCAGCCCGGGTCTGCAGCCGTCAGCGCCGAGCGCGGCCCCGCGGCCCCGCCGAGGGATCGATAACTAATTTCACCGCAGCAGCCGCCCCAGTTTTTTCCCGATAATTGTGCTCCGGCAGCTGCGAGCGAGGCCCCCAGCCCAGCGCGCGGCCCCCGCCCGAGCCCGATCAATTGACACAGCCACCGGGCGGCAGGAAAACTCATTTTTCTCTCCCTCCCCGGCTCCCGGTGGGCGCGGGCGGAGCTCCGCCGCGGGCCCAGGCCGGGGAGGGGCGGGGCCAGGGAGGGAGAGCGGGCGGTTCCCGGACTGACTCGGTCTGGGAAGGACGCTTCCAGGGAATCGGAGGAAGCTGGGCGCCTCGGTTTCAACAGCCCGCAAGTGGGGGCGTGGCTGAAGGCTCCTGGGCTGACTGGCCCCGCCCCCTTGGTTTTCCCACGCGGGCCAAGTTGCACATGGCCACCCCTGGCTACTGGGAGGAAGGGCTAAGTGCTCAGGCCCGGGGTCTGATGCTTGGGTTCAAATCCCATCTCTACCAATTACCGATGCGGGACCCTTGGACTCATTCTTCTCTTCGGTTTCTACCTGAGCCTCAGTTTCCCCGTGTTCCCAAAGGAACCTGGCATGGTCCTGGGCATGCAGACCTGTTGATCTGGACAGTGAGGTGGTGCCCAAGTAGGTGCCCATAAATGGTGGCGGTGGTTAGAGCCGGAGATCTTCACCCATCAGTTTCACTGAGCACCTCCTGCCCAGGCGCCTTCCAGGCGTGGGGGGCAGAGCATTATCACCGCAGAAGCACCTACCCTTGTGGAACGGACATTCTAATGAGGGGTGGACAATCAGAGAGTACGGAAGTGAAGGAAGTGGTGAGATGAGAAATGCCCTGGAGAAAACAAAGCAGGCAAGTGGGAGAGGGTGTGGGAAGAGGAGGGTGCAAAGGCCGCAGCCCAGGACCTCCCGGGAGAGGCCCTGTGCAAGGCTCTGAGCTGCCGGCTCTGCTTCCAGCCTGCTGGCTGCTCAAGGTCGCAAGAACCTGCAGACTTGGCGTTCTCCGAGGAGGGTAGACAGGAGGAGGCGGAGCCAGAGGAGGGGGAAGGCAGAAGTGGGGTAGAGGGCATCCACAGGGGGCCAGAGAGAGAGAGAGAAAGGCCATAGTGGGGGCTGCAGAGAAAGGGGGTGCAGACAGAGGAAGAAGGGAGGGCAGAGCTCTGATGGTCAAGGAGTCCTGGAGGGTCAGGGTCAGAAGGGACTCAGGTAGCTGGCCTGCCCCAGCTGGGCCACTGAGGCTCAGAGAGGGGCAGAGTACTGCCCAAGACCATAGGACATGGAGGACAGAGGTGGGATCCTGGGTCCTGCCTCCAGACATTGGAGAAGGGTGAGAGGTGCAGAGAGGAAGGGAAGAGAGAAGATAGAATCACGGAGGTGTTGTGGGGCAGCCCACTCACTGGGTAGGAGGCTGGGGAGCCCTGATGTGCCTCTCAGTGGCCAGCTGGAGTTTCCTTGGAGCTTTGTGGGTTGTTAGTACATTTTCAGGGGGACTCAGTGTGACTGGTGAGGTCTCGGGGAATCCAATCTGCTGACCAGACCCCCCCCCCTCACAATTTACCAGTATCTGACCATGGTGGCTGGTGAGCCAGGCACAGACAGGCAGGGGACCAAGGCTGCCGGGAGGTGGGGCTTTCTAGGGCTGAGCAAACCTCAGCTCTCTCCCCTGCTTCTGTTCTCTCATTTGGAAAATGGAGCTGCTGCTGGTTCCGAGGTTCTGTGGGTCTTTCTTCCCTCCAAATTCCTGGCACACCCAGCCAGCCTCAAGCAGGCTGAGAGCAGTGACTTGGCAGAAATGAGAGCAGGATGGCTCGCAACCAATGAGAGGAAGAGGAGGGAGGGCCAAGAGTAGGGGCTGGGATTTGGAACAATACAGAGCTAGGTCTTACCCACCTGTTTGTCCATTTGTCCATCCATCCACCCACTCAGACATTCATTCAGTTATTCAGCAAGTATTTACATTCTAGTAAGTGCCTACTATATGCGAGGTACTTTGGAGGGGAGTGGCATATGGTCCCACCTCTCCCATCCTCTTCTCCCCATGATGCCCACACTTTCTCTTGAGGTGTGGTCAAAGGAGCACTGGATTGGGAGTCAAGGCTGGACGCAGGCCCACTGAGCGGCCTAGGCAGGTCCTTTGCCCTCTGTGTGTGGCGATCTGACACCAGTTCCCACACCCTGATGTAGAACTCACAGCCAGTTGATGGTGCCGTGTCCCAAGGGGCTGGGACACATGACCTAGGAACAAGTTGTGGAAATAAGATCCCCCTCCCAGTCCCTTCCAGTGCCCCACTTGTGAATTTGTGCTTCTCATCCCTGCAGCCTTAGGTTTTGTCAGATAAGAGGCCCTGGCTACCTGTGATCATAGGGTCCCATTGAACTCAAAGCCGTGACTGCCATCTGACCTCTTTGGGGTCTTTATGCCACCAACCAGTAGGCAAAGAAAGGAGTTACTGTTCAGGGTGGTCATCTACCCCAGATGTGGCCGCAGGGGCTCTCGTTCAACTCAGTAACCATCTCGTGTGACATCCTTGCAAGGACTGCAGCCGGCCAGCCTTGAGGGGACGCTGATGGACCGGACCCAGCGGCAGGCAGGGCAGAGCTGAGCGCTGCAAGGGGCAGACTGTACGGAACACCTCTTGTGCATTCTTCAATCCTCTGGGCTCTGCCTCTTCATCCAGGCCAGCTGCAGTGACTGGCCCTTGCAGGCTTTGGTGGGCGCCGGGGACCTGGCCCGACAGTGCCTCGCTCTGGGCCTACAAGGCATCTCGCCTCCTGCCCGCGGATTCTGTGATGCCCAGTATGAGGTATCCCTCCCTGCCCCAGGGACCCACCCAGTCACCCGTGCTCACCTGTCACACCCTATAGGCCAGCAGTTCTCAACCTGTAGGTCACGACCCCTTTGGGGGTCGAACGAACCTTTCACAGGGGTCACCTAAGACCATCAGAAAACACATGTTTCCGATGATCTTAGGATGAGACACCGCTCCTCTATCCGTCTCCAGGCGGGTCCGCCCACATGCAGATATGCCACACACAACATGAGGAACTGTGTTAAAGGGTCGCAGCATTAGGAAGGTTGACAACCGCTGCTATAGGCCGACGCTTGATGCAGGGGAGATGGAGCCACGGGCAGATGGTCCTGAGACGCATTTCATAGGAGTCTCAGACAGTCTCGGGGGATTGGGCACCCAGATTTCCATCATGGTGAACTCAGTAACCTGTGTTTGTGTTGGCTCTTTGCTCTCCTGTCTGGTTCTCTTCCCTCCTCCACCCCTCACCCTGCTCCTGAGAACGTACCCCCAACAGACTACACGTACACCAGCCTTCAGTTTAGCCTCCTTTCAGGGAAAGCAAAACAGCTGTCCTGGGCTGTACTATGTCCCCAAAATATGTTGGCATCCTAACCCCCAGTGCCTCAGGATGTGCCTGAATTTGGACATAGGGTCTTTAAAGGGGTGATTAAGGTGAAGTGAGGTCATTAGGGTGGTCCCTAATCCAATACGACTGGTGTCCTTCTAAGAAGAGGAGATTAGGACATAGACACACAGAGAGGAAGGGCCACGTGAGGACACAGGGAGAAGACGGCCATCTACTAGCCAAGGGGAGAGGTCACAGAAGAAACCAAACCTGCCAGCACCTTGAACCTGGACCTCCAGCCTCCAGAACTGTGAGGAAATAAACTTCTGTTGTCGAAGCCACTCGGTCTGTGGTGCTTTGTTATGGCCGCCTTAGCAGACTAATCTATCATTCCCATTTTACAACCAAAGAAACTGAGGCTTTGAGGGGCCGAGGACTTACCCAGGGTCACGCAGCTCCTACGTGAGAGCCCAAATTGGAACAGGGGTCCTGGAGTGGCGGCATGCAAGCTCTTGACACCAGGAATGCTAGGGGACCAAGCCAGTCTTCAGGCCCCAGGTCGGGAATTCCGCAGTCTCCTCTCCCAGGTTTGGGAAGTCCCTCCCTCCACCCAGGCCCACCTGGCCTTTCATGTGTCCCCACCCCACCCCCCAGCCCTGCCTCTGTGCCTCTGGCTTCACTGCTGCAGTGCTGGGCTTTTCAGCGTATTCCCCTCCTCCCCTCCTCCCCTCCTCCCCTCCTCCCCTCCTCTAAAGGCTCTTCCCTGCCAGCTACACACACACACACACACACACACACACACACACACACACACTCAGCCCTCACCCTTTTTGGCAGCCGCTCTGAGGTTTTCTCTACCGCCTTCCCTAACGCCTGCTGCAGACCAGCTGCAGAGTGGCTTTGGGGATGCCCCCTGAAGGCCATGCCCCCATCCCTTTCTGTGCCCCTGTTGCCCCATGAGTGTCTTCCTGCCCCAGCAAGGCACTGTGCTGAGCACCAGGCCAGGAACTGTGCACAGATGGTCTCGCTGGCTCACGCCCCCTGCAGTGGAGACGAGTAGTGTCTCCATTTCCTATATGAAGATCCAAGGCCCAGGCACTGGGAGAGAGAGGCACGGGGCTATGGCAGCCAATAATAGGGTGATTTGACCCAGTCTAAGGAGAGGTTGGGGAAGACTTCCCAGAGTGGGGTGGCCCTAGAGCTCAGTTCTGGAAAATGAGTAAGAGTTACCCAGGGAAGAGGGAGGGAACAGCATTGCACCTTGAGGGAACAGCATGTGCAAAGGGCCTGAACCGGGAGAAGAAGGGGCAGAGAGAGTCCTATGCACTGGAGCTGGTGGAGGCTTTTGGAAGAGGCTGGAAAGGCTCCCAAGGGCTGGGCTCAAGCAGGGCCTTATGAGCCACGTTAAAGACTCTTGTGTTTTTCCTGTGGAGATTTGCGGTTTGAAGACCCCTGCACCAGCTCTGTGTGATCGGGAATAAAGTCAAAGCACAGAAGCAGATAGGAATGCAAGAGGTTGGCTTGTGCCCAGGTGAGAGGACTTGAAGATGTGCTATGACATGAATATTATTTTAAAAATAAATAAAACAGACTCAGCACAGCAAAAACAATAACATCAGTCCTGATTTCAGAGCAGGAGGGACCTTGGAGATTCCTAGTTTATGGACACAGTTTCACACCTGAGGACACTGAGGCCTAGAGAGAGGAAGGGCTTTACCCCTTAGTAACTCTGCTGGTTCATTCATTCAACAGACATTTAGGAGCATCTACTAGATGCTGAGTCCTGTGCCAGAGGCTGGGGACTGAGAGCTGAGTGATGGATCTGTCCCAATGGACCAGGGGCTGGGGGCCAAGCCTGCAAGGTCCTGCATGCAAGAGGCAGACAGGGGGGGAGGGAGAGAAATGATCATTTGGATGACAAAGTTATGCTAACTGAGCATTCCCGTTGCCAGCCATGGTGTCAAGCGTCCTGTAAACATGATCTCATTAACTGCTAGAGGCTGAAGGAAGTGCTGTGGGGCCATTTCACAGACAACAGGATTAAGGGTCAGAGAGGCAGAGTGACCTGCCTCACCCAGGCAGGAGTGAGGGGCAGGGCAGGCCCGTGCCCCATCTTCCCCAGAGCCATGCCATGGCTTCCCTTCCTCCGGCCTGACCAGGTTCCCCCCAGGAATGCACTGGGGGTGGGGGACAGAAGCCCAGCTGGGCTGGACATGCCCTGATGATCCTGGGAGGTCTCTGCTCCTTCCCCCACTCAGTGGAGGGGCCAGGCTGGGCGATGGAGGTCACAGGCAGGCCTGGGAGAAAGGAAGGAGCAGAATGCGTCAGCACCAAAGGCTGCAGGCTGTAGGCCTCGGCCATCCACCTCCCTCCAACAACGCTCTCCCCTCCTCCACTATCTGGGCAGAGGAGAGGAGACTGGCGTGGGGAGTGGAGTGCTCTGGCCTCCCCCTGCTCCAACCCCTCTCCAAGGCACAGCCTTGGCCAAATCACTGTTCCCATCACTGACTCCGGGAACACATGTGCTGCATGGCCTCCTGCATCGAACAAGCATGCATGTACACGTGCGTGTGATCACAGCCTCCTTGCTCATGCATCCAGACATGAGCTTTCATTCATCATTCATTCATTCATTCAACATGTTCATGGACCCCTCTCTGGGAGACTCAATGCACATACTGTGTAGTAAGAAAGGTCCAGGATGTTGGGGACAAACCTGTGAGATAGGCAGACATGGGCCTTCGTGGGGCCTTCACTACCATGAAAGCAGCAAGGTCTGGGCCTGGACCCTGGAGAGGGTGATAGAAAAGTGGAGCTGCCGTCCTCCTGCCGCCCAGCCCACATCTAACCTGAGGAGGAAGTAGATCTGTCCGGTTTTGAGACACGTGATGTGGAGGCTGGCTGTTAGCACAGCATACCCAATCAAGAGCTGACGGATGCACTCTCTCCCTCAGCTGGACCCCGTTCGGGCTGATGCACTCACCCGCCGACCTCTTTCCGACTTCCCCCTTCTATCGGGGACCCTAGAGCTCAGGATCCCAGGCTTGAGAAACCAGCAAGTAAACTGGCTCCTCCCCTTCCTCAATATTCACATTTCATTGGTTACTGGGGCCAGGTGATTCTACCTCTTAGCTATTGGCCCCTCCCACAGCCCCGCCCCAATCTCCCTTCCTTGGCCTCTCAGAACTCCATGCTCGGTGGGTGTGTCGCCTGCACCCCAGTTGTTGGAGCAGAGAATGGGTCCTTAACCTGGGGTGTGGCATGGATAGAATTCAGGGTGTTCATGAACTTGGATGGGAAAAAAAAATGACATCCCTGTTTTCTCCCCTCTAGCTACAGGTTAGCATTTCCTTCGGGGATGACCGCACCAGCACCCCCTGCAGTGGGCAGCACCTGCGGCTCCGTTCCCAGCAGAAGTCAGCCTCCGCAGATCACATCCAAGGGGATGCGGATTCCTCAAAATCTCGCTCATCACGCCTCGTTTCAGACTTGCTGCTGGAGCACGCTTATGATGACATCACAAATGTGGTTTAAAAAAATCGTTAGCTGTATTTCACATTAATTGGCTCCCAGTGTAACTCTAGGTATTTGTTACGCATTTACAAAAGCCACGTGGTCCATGGCACAGAAAAAGTCATGACCCCACCCCACTGCGGGGAAAGGAATTGGGACCTTGGACCCATGGGTGAGAAGCAGGGCCCGGGGAACAGCTGGGAAGCCTGCAGGGAATCAGGCAGGGGCCTGGCAGGTGAGTGACTGGTGACCACGTGAGCCTGGATGGGGAGATAACAGCACCCTCTGGTTTTGGGCCTCTCTCCTTGAGGGATGCTGCCTCAAAGCTGAGGCCTCATCTCTTTGCTCTGAATCCAGGTGGACTGAGTAGGGAAATGTCCCCAGGAAGAGCTCTTTGGCAGAGATACCCCGGGAAAGGAAGCCATCCTCCAAGGGAGAGCGCTGGGGGAAGTCTTGCCAGCCAACATCCCTGGGCTCCTGCAGGGCCAGGCGAGAGCTTACCCTATCCCCCAACCAGGATCAGGACACCCCAGCACCCAGAAATTTGGGTAGAGAGCCTCCGCAGGCTCCACACTGCCTTGGAAAGGTCTTGTTTACACAGTAACCCAGTCCCAGTTTTTGAAGAAAGCCTGAGGCTGCCTCCATGTCCCACTCCCCCTTCCCCATTCTCTGGAATCTTCCATCACAGCTGCCCTTGCCCCTCCTGCCCCTGCCAGTGGCAAAAACCCTTGCTCCATCCAGGAGGTAGCCTCTCTGAGTCCCCTTGCATCAGGCACGCTCAGTCCTGCAGGCCACAGCCCAGGCCCAGAGCCCGCCCAAGGAGCAGGAGGAACCCGCACTGAGGGGCGCCCAGTCCGTTTATAGGTAGACAAGAGCAAATTCAGTAGTCAGTTGTTCGTGCCACAGCAATTAGCAGGCTCTGCAGAGAAGTAGGGACATATCAGCTCTGGAGCCAGATGGCCCTAGGTCCAAATCCCAGCCCTGCTACTTCCAGCTGGGTGGCCTTGAGCAGGTGATTCGACCAATACTGTTCCTCGTTTCCCTACCTTGAGGGTTAGTGTGAGGATTAAATGAATGCCTACAAAATAAAGTACTGAATACATGTCAGCTATTATTATTGTTGTTTTATTAGTACTACTATTTATGATGATGATGATGGTGAGCCAGGAGGAGGAGACTGTGACACAGGCTGTTAGGTCTCTTCTCTCCTCTTCTATAAGATTAGCAACCCCCAATCCTTAGCTGGGCATATGGCTGTCTGACTTAGAAACTACATTTCCCAACTTCCCTTGCAGCTAGCTATGACCATGTGACCAGCTTCTGGCCAATAGGCTATCAGCAGAAGTGGTTTGTATCATTTCCTGGGAGTTTTCTTAAAGAACAGGATCAGATAACTTTCTCCCTTCATCTCCTTTCTGCAGACCAGAATGTGAACGTGGAGGCTGGAGCTGGAGCAGCCATTTTGCACTGTGAGGTTGAAGCTGCGGGTTGAGGATGGCAAAGCAACTAGACATTAGGAGCTCGGGTCCCCAATGGCCATGGAGCGCCATACCAGCCCTGACTGCCTGTACTCACTTCAGATGAAATAAACCCTTCTCTTGTTTAAACCACTGTTGTTTGAAGTCAGCCCTGTGTGAAGCACAACCAAACCCATTTTAACACAGGAACAGCTGTGAGCGAGGTGCACAGCCCCTGCCTCCCAGGAACCTCTGTCTACTTGGGGAGAGAGTATATACCCACGTAGATAAAGAAGGAAATGACTGCAGTTGTGAAAAGAGCTCTGAAGGAAATGAAATGAGGGGATGGAGAGCATGATGGGAAGTGGAGGAACTGTGAGAAGGGGACAGGGGAGTTATCTGACAGGGGAGGAGCACGCAAGAGCATCCCTGTGGGGAAGGAGGAAGAACCCCACCCTGCAGGAGCACAGGGGCTGGGGGTAGAGTGGGTGGTCCCGGGACCTAGCCTGCACCTGCCTCTTCCCAGCTGTGGGAGCTGTTTCTGTCTCTGAGGCAAAGTGCTCAGCAAGGACCTGCACATAGTAGGTGTTCAATGAAGATCACTGTTTGAGAAGATCTTTCTAAAGATGCTGAAATCATAGAGGGAACAGGGCCTGGGGAGATCTGGGAAGCCTTCACAGTGCAGTGACCCTTTAGATGGGGTCCTGAGGAACACAGGAATTTGACAGGTAGGAAAGGGTATTCTAGGAGAGGGGGCCACAGGCCCTTTCTACTCGCCAGCCCCCTCATCACGCCCCCTCAGAGACCCCCTTGTCTTTCTCCAGTTCAGCTTCTGGCCAGTCCATTCCAGGTAGGGTCTGAAATCCAGGCTGGAATTTTCTTCTAACCCCAACTTAACCCTCCTGCTTCTCTGGGTCCTGCCCACTGAGTTCCCATAACCTGGGAGTGGAGACATCCTGGCCTCTGCATTCTGTGGGTTCCCTGCTCAACCAGGCCCCCAGCAGATCCCTTGCTGCCCCTAGGCCTCTGCCACACCAGCCTGCTCTTCCCTCCTCTTTCCCACTCACACAGTCCAGCCACCCACTCATCTGCCTCCACTCTTCCCCTCTTACCACTCACTCTCCTCACCCTGGCCTTTGCTTTCAATTCTTCCATGCTGCTTCCTCCAGGAAGCCTTCCCTGCTCTCTGTGGCTGGGTTAGAGCTTTTACTCTGACCTGCCCGGAGTTCCACCATGATAGCCTCTATTTATGGGTCTATTTGATCTGTGTCCGTTTCCCTCACTAAATGATGACTGTCCTGTCCACAGAGGTATTCGCGTGCTTAGCACACGGTTGGCACGCAGCAGGTGCCCAGTAAACATTTGTTAAAGAAAAGAATGAGGAGCCCAGCCAGTGTGGCTCAGTGGTTGAGTGTGGACCCATGCACCAAGAGGCCACCGGTTCAATTCCCGGTCAGGGCACATGCCCAAGTTTTGGGCCCGATCCCCAGAGGGGGGAGGGGGCATGCAGGAGGCGGCCAAGCGATGTTCTCTCTCATCGATGTTTCTATCTCTCTCTCCCTCTCCATTCCTTTCTCTCTAAAATCAATAAAGAAAAAAAAATTTTTTTAAAGAAAAGAAGGAGGAAAATTAGTCCAGCCCTCCAAGATAGATGAGAAAACAGGCTGAGAAGCTTGGCCCGGGGAGGTCAGGTCTCCTGCCTGCTGTCCCAGGACTATCCCTCCATTCCCTCTCCCCTCCCCTCCAAGCCTCCTGAACCCAGCAGAGCAGAGAGTGGGGTGGGGGCAGTGGGAGTGGTGGAAGGGAGCTGTAGACAGAATACCCAATCCCCTGGGGAGGCAGCCGCAGGAAAGCTGGAGCTGGGGGTGGGGCTGAAGCTCACATCTGGCTTTGGCCACCCAGGCTGAGGCTCCTGCAGGCTGCTTGTCCATCTCTGCATCACCACCACCCCCTACACCCCGCCTACCCCACCTCTACTCTTCCCTCCTGGGGAGGCAGGAAAGGGCCCCTCTCTGGGCTGCTCTGGACTGTGGTGCTGTGTGTGCCTCAAAACAGCCCTTCCTGGGACATAACATTGGAACCCACCTTGAGGCTTGTGGCCAGTTTTCTCCCGTGTTTAGTATACAGAAGCCCCCAGAAGGACGGTGCCCGGGCCCTCCCCCTCCCAGGAGGCCTTGGTTGAACAGAGTCCTAGTTGGAATCTAGCCTGGCTAGCCTGGCGGGTAGGGCTCTTTCCTGAGGCCAAACAGCGCCAGCTCTGTCCTACTGGCTCTGCAACTCCGTGGACCTCAGTGTCCCCAACTGCAACACAGAACTCTGTCCCCGGTCTGCTGCTCCGGGGTGCTGGGAGGGACTGGGAAATCAGCTGGCCCTGGAGGAGAGGGTTCCAGGAGCCCAGTGCAGAGCATCACGGGACTCTGGGGTGGGGAACCCGAGGCCGGGCTTTCTCCAGAATGTCAGTGGTCCACGGGCTGGGGCGGCAGCATGGGGTGGGGGTGCTGCACAGTGAGGGCAAGGCCTGGGCTGGAGGTGGGGAGAGGGGTCACCCAGCTTTGGGACCTGAGGCTCTGGTGCCCCAGGAGCCTGGGGTGTACTCTAGGAGCCTGGGACCCCCTCAGAAAGCCTTGCCCCAGAGGCTGTTCTCGCTATGACTCATTGTGTTCTGTTTGCAGAGCACCCACCCTCAGCTGTCCACGGGGGGGGGGGGGGGGGGGGTTGCAAGGGTGCCCTCCTGGGGTTCAGAGCCAGAGGCCTGGGGGGCCGGTTTCCAGAGTCCCAGGTGCCCCTCTATCAGCTTGGGGCTGGGTAGGAGAGCACCTAGGAGGAGGGAGGGGGAGCGGTTTCTGGGGAAGGCCCCAAGAAGAGATGAAGCCAGCTAAGGAGCTGGGCTCAGGCCCAGAGGAACAGATGGGAAGGGTGTTCCTTCCAGGTAGGAGGAACAGTATGTGCTAGGGCCTGAGATGGGGCCATCACTGGGAACCACAATTATTCTGTCTGGCCCAGGGGCCGAGTGGCAACAGGTGGCGGAGACAGGGCACCCAGCGCAGAGCCTGGAACGCCGAGGACAATTCGCTTGCTCGCTCCTTGGACGGGGCTGGGCCCTGCGCACTCCTCCCCGCCTCCTCCCCTCCTCCCGGCGGGTCCCAGGGGGCTGGACGGCCCTGCGGTTGCCCTTTCAAGTCGGGCTCCGGGAGGCTCCGGAGCCGGGGCGGGCCTCTGCGCCGCCGACTTCAAAGCCCGCGCCCCCAGCCCGATCCCCTGGCGGAAGGGGCGGGCGAGTCACGGAGGGAGGTGGATTTCCGCGGATCCCCCTTTCATCCCACGGCTCCACCCAGCCAGACCTCCGGGAAGCGCCTCGCGGCTCTGCAGGGCTGAGCTGCCCGGGAAGGCAGGGACTTGGGGGCCACTAGGCAGCGCCTCTGGGCAGTGCAGTGTGACCTCAGGCCAGTCCCTGCCTGTCTCTGTGCCTTAGCTTCTCCCCTCCCAGACCAGAAGCTCTGGCTCTGGGCCTTCTTGGGGAGGGGGAGCTTCTTGGGAGGGGCATTCGGGAAGATTCCAGGGTCTGAGCAGGGAGCAGGGCTCACCTTGGGTACCTGCTCCAACCCCACCCATTGCACCCTCCCACTTGCTGGTAATCGGTAATCGCAGAAACTACCGTTTGGGTGTCCCCCCTTCCCCACCTCCGGTGAGACTCATTGTCCAGCCTTCCCCTCTCTGGGCCTCAGCTGCTTAGAAGCCGGAAGGGGATGCTGACTGAACCCCCTTCCCGCAGGCTGTTTCCCCAGCTAACAAGGGGTGGGCGGAACTGGCTCCCCTTGCTGATACCACGACCCTAATAGTGACAATGGCCACACACTGTTTGTTCCACTTAAGCCTCCCAGTGCTCTGTGTGGTCAAGTCTGGACATTCTTTCAGGTGAACAGCCTGAGGCGCAGAGAGGGGACTCACCCCGGGTCACACAGCTGGGAAAGTGGGACCAGGCGGTGTGGATGGAGAGGATGCATGTGGTTCCCGGGGATTCTTTCCCAGGCTGGGGGATCCCCAGGCCGTTCTTGCCCGCTGCCCCCATATCAGTCAGAAGACAGCTGTGGGGTGAGGGGGTGCAGGCTGGGGGTAGTGAACGCAGACACTGAGCAGCACTGCACGCAGCCGTGCCTACCCCCCATTGTATAGATGGGAAAACTGAGGCACTAGGCGATCACACAGCCAGCTAAGTAGCTGGTGTTGACCTGGGTTATTTTGGGCTCCAGAGACTTGAGGCTTAGCCACTGCCGCTAGGATGAGAAGGGCAGGCCTCTGATCCCCAGAGCCCAGGCAGGGAACCATCTCAGGTAACACAGGAGCCCCAGCTGAAAGGGAGGTGCTGTTATTACGCCTGTTGTACAACTGAGGACTGAGGCACAGGGAAGCGAAGGCAGGCCTCAGTCTCCCAGGGAGTGACCAAGTGGGAACGCAGCCCGGCTGGCTCCTGAGTGGCAATGGCCGACTTGATAGCTTTGGCCAGGAGAGCAATGCCACTCCCACTGGCGCGCAGCCTCAGAACCCTGCAGGTTTCTCTGTGCCCGCGTCTGCCAAGAGGGGGGCCGTTTTAATGGATCTCCCCAGGATGCCAGGTGCACTCAGGCTGGTGGGGTGGGATGGGTGCCTGGGTATCAGGCAGATGCCACCCTAACCCAGAGATTTAAAATTCCTCCCTGGAAAATCAGATAATCAAGGAAGTCAACTACCGTGAAATGAGTGTGATCCTTGCCAGAAACCCAGAGGGAGCACCAGAGAATCATCACGTGGCAAGTGTAGGAGTGTCACCCACCCCCTTGTCTTACAGGCAGGGAAACTGAGGTACAGAACACCACAGGGAGATGCACACAGAGAGTATCCTGCCTGCTTGCCCAGAATTTATTGAGGGCCTCCTGTATTGCAGACTGTGTCGGGGCCTGTTCAGTTCCTGGGCACCGTGAGTTCAGGGTCTGCTGAGAGTGGTCCTCTGTGCACCAGTAATGTTACCATTGTTCATTCTGATTCAGGAGGGCTTCCCTGAGGAGGTGACATCTACGCTGAGACCTGATATTAAGTAGGAGTCACTGAAGCTAGTGGGAAGATCATTTCAGGCAGAGGGGAGAGCATATGCAAAGGCCCTGGGGCATTCTTGCAGAAGCCTGCTGCAGAATGAGGGGGAGCATGGAGGGAAGGAGCAGAGGGAACAGTACCTTGGGGGTGCCAGAGGAAGAGCCTGCCTAGGCCAGATCAGTGCTGGGGAGAGGAGGCAAGCAGGAGGGGTCAAGGCTGGCCATCAGGAACGCAGTCTGCAGGGACCACCTCACAGGCATCCCAGGACTTCAGACTTCAGGAGACCCTGGCCAGAAACAGGAGAGAGGGAGTAGCTCCACTCCTATCTAAACCCTGTCCTGTTGAGCTGAAAAATTGGGGGTGGGGGTAGTGAGATCAAAAGGAAACATTTGCAAGTTAGATTTACCCTCAATTCTATTAAACCATCAAAAGCTGTTGGAAACTAGTATTAGGGTCTTAACTCCACAAACGCTGGAAATCCCAGCCTGAAAGGCCCACAGGCCTTTGCCTGTCCTCCCTCACCGGGGAAGGAGCGGGGGCAGCCAGAGGCCCCAGACTGAACTGCCTGGCCGTGGGCTCAGCCAACGTGCAAACAGGAGGCCGGTGGGACCAGTGGCTCCCCAGACGGGGTTTGGGCTTCTCAGATGTGCACTGTGTACAGGGTCAGGGTCGGGCTGTTTGTATCATAGGAGGCTCAGCAAGCCTATTCTTGTCTGTGTAAGAGGGGGGGAGGGAGGGAGGATGGAAGAGGAAGAGAGAGGGTAGGAAGGGGAAGGGAAGGAGGAAGGAGAAGGGTAAGAAGGAAATTGGGGCTAGGAGGAAGGGGAGAAGAAAGGGGAGGAATCTGTCTGTGCTGATGGCAGTCCCTACAAGCTGTGGGACCCCCCTCCCCTCTGTTCCAGCCCCTACAATAGTATCAGCTCCTGGGAAGGCAGAGGCCCTGTGCTGGCCTTGGGCCCGGAGAATCCCCAGGTGGTCTCATCTGACCCTCACAAAGGACTGGACCCCAGTCATCCCACTCAGCCAGACCCCAGGCGCGGCACTTAACATGCGTGGGTCTCTCCAGCCCGGGCTGTCCCTGGGCCTAACCCACAGGTTTACTCAGGGGCCAGGCAACATCGTGTGTGTGTGTGTGTGTGTGTGTGTGTGTGTGTGTGTGTGTACGTCAGCTTAGAAGAGTGGACCGAGCAAACAGATCCTGGCTGAGCCACTTACCAGCTGTGTGACCTTGGGTGAGTGACCCAACTTCTCTCTGCCTCAGTTATGAGTTCATCCCTGAAACCCCACACTACACCCCGAAAACAGACTTAATTTAAGTACACCGTTTTAGCTACTGTGATTGTTCTTCCGAAAAGGCTGACCCGGGATTCCTTTGGGAAGGGGCTCTACATTGGAGGGAGGGGTCTGTGGGTGGGCCTCAGAAGTCCTAGATGTTCCTAGAATTTTTTTGAACAGAGAAGGTCCTTAGCATTTGTCACAGGGCCTCAGAACCCAATGCTGAGCCTCCTTGAGCCAGCGGTGACGGGCAGTGCCAGCGCCCTCGGTGCTTGGAGGGTCCATCTCTGCACAGCTTTGGAAGGGCTGCCTGCTGCCTGAGCCCGAGGTCCTGCACATCCACCACCAACACCCCTCACGGGGGCCACGTGTGCTCGGGGACGTTGAGCCCCCAACTCAAGGGAATTCTTTATTATTTTATTTTATTTTTTTAGTCCTTACCCAAGGATATTTTTTCCATTGATTTTCAGAGAGAGTGGAAGGGAGGGAGGGAGTGGAGAGAGAGAGAGGGACAGGGAGGGAGGGAGGGAGAAAACATCAGTTGGAGAAAGACACATTGATCAGTCGCTGCATTGATCGGTTGGTTGCCTCCCACATGCGCCCGGACTGGGGCCAGGAATCGAACCTGCAACCCAGGTATATGCGCTTGACTGGGAATCGAACCCGAGACAACTTTGATGCCTGGGCCTACGCTCTAACCACTGAGCACACTGGCCAGGGCCAAGGGAATTCTTCTTCTTCTTCTTCTTCTTATTATTATTATTATTTCTATTCCTCAAGCGAGGATATTTTTCTATTTATCATCAGATAGATTGGGGAGGAGGGAGAGAGAGACAGAGAGAAACATCAATGTGATAGAGCCACATCGACTGGTTGCCTCCCTCAGGACCCGATCGGGGCTGGGTAGAACCACAACGCAGGTACCTGCCCTTGACTAGAATCGGACCTGCAACTCGTTGGTCTGCGGGCCGATGCTCTAACTGCTGAGCCAAACCAGCCAGGGCCAACGGAATTATTTTTAAGGCTGAGATGACACCGCACAGCTATATCCAAACCAGCTCTCTTCTCTGTGATGGGGAGGCGCGAAAACAGATTTCAAAGGCAGAGCTTTGAATAAACTAAACCCAATAAAAATAACGCTTTGAACCCAAATGCTGAATCGCAGCCCCAGGCACATTCAACCAGCTGACGCCAGCTCTCCCTGGCAACAGGCACAGGCCACCTAGGGGCGTGCTGGGAGCCTCAGTGCAGCTGGGGCCTAGGTGGCCCGGGCGCCCACACCTGCCCCGCCCCCGGCAGGCCGCCTAGCCCCACCCTGCCCTCCAGGCCTTGCTGGGACTCCTGCCAGCTCCATCCCAGGGGCTCTGACAGGCTGGAGGGCTTCTTTGCCCAGTTCTCACCTGCTTCCCCATCTGGCACTGGGGAGGTTGTGAATACCTGCTCCTGAGAGGTAGTACAGCTTCTTCGCAGGTTCTGATTTTGGTTCCGCTGTGTGACCCCAGGATGGTGGCCGCACCTCTCTGAGCCTCATGTAGAATTGGGGGTCATCACAGTACCTCCTTCATGGGATAGAGCTTTGGCTCTCTCCATAGCCAGTGGGTATACGGCAAACACCCCGTGCTGTGCCAGGCCAAGGGGTGAATGGGTGACTGTCTGTTGTGCATAAATGACCTGGAAAGAGCCTTCTATGATTTCCCAGTTAAACTGTGAAGTGAGCACATTACATGCAGAGAATGTGTACAATACAGGATGTATGCAAATCTACACTGCAATATAAAAATGCACGTGTGTACGTACTTCCTTGTATGTGCATGAAATATCTCTGGAAGGTGCCCAGAAACGGGGGTACCTACTGGGAGGTCCCAGGGCTGGGTGCAGGTGGCTGGGAGGGGCTTTCTCTGCCCACACTGCCTCGTGCACGCATCACCCAGTCCATGCTCACATGCGAGGGTATTTTAAAAGTCCCTGTGGAGCTTTGCTGGTCCTGACCTCCTGCCTGACACTGACCCAGCTCCCAGGGAACTGCCCCGAGGGATTGGGGGGGGAGGGGCGATGACAGGGCCTTGGGGTCAGGACAAAGCCCATGCCTAGGCAAGTCTGTTGCTGCCTCTGAGAAACCCTCCTGGACCCTCCTGCCAGCCTCCATTTGCCACAATTTAAAGTCCAGGACCAGCAACACAGTTTGCAAGGACTCAGGGCAAAATGTAAACATAGGACCCGTGTTCAAAATCAATGATGAAATTCAAATCGACAACAGCAGAGCACCAAACCCAGCGCAGGGCCTGCTCGGCGAGGGCCTGGACCGCAGGGCTCACACACCTGTGAAGCCAGCCCCGTCTGTCCCTCCTCGCCAACATGTGGTTTCCGAGTCAGGAATGTGTCTGTCTTGTTCACAGGGCCCAGCACAGAGCCGGGTACACAGTAGATGCTCCATAAATATGTTTTGTGAATGAATGAAGGAGAAGGAATAGAACTGAGGTGTGGGCAGAGTTGACCATCAACAGCCAGCCTGTGGACCCTGGCTCAGCCCTGCCCTCTCAGCCTTGCCCTCTGGGCTAGAGGAGAGCTGGCCGGTTTCCTGCAGGAGCAAACCCCAGGCGCAGAGAGGCAGCTGCCCTGTGCTTCCCCATCACAGTACTGCTCACTGGTTTCTTATCTGGAGCTCACCTGTGTGACCCTGGAAAAGTGGCTTAACCTCTCTGTGCCTTGGCGTCTTCATCAGGAATATGGGGCTGGGGCAGTGCCTACTTCAGAGAGTTATGTCCTCCTTCATGGATAAGTAAGCATGGCATTCTTAAGCATGGTACTAGCATGGGTCATTATTCTGGTGATTCCCGGCTGGACTCCCAGCGCCGAGAGGGCGGCGCCCAGGCCTGTCTTGCTCACAGGGACTCCTGGGTGCCTAGTTAGGGGAGGCGAATTTTCCTGAAGAACAGTCTGGGTCCTCAGGTGCCTGGACCAGCAGGGCTCTGCAGCCAGGGAAGCTGGAAGTCAGCCCAGAGCCCAGCAGGGGCTCCCCGGGAGCTTGGGGATGTCACCACAGTCCCCAGGCTGCCAGGTGCAGATGACAAACTGGGGAGACCCTGGCGGGTGAATCATTAAGTGTCCCCAAGGCCTCATGATGGGAGATGGCAGATGAGCTGCTCTGGCTGCTGCTCTTGGGATCCACGTGCCACTGTTCAGGAGGGTTCCGACCCAACCTGGTGGGTCCACTCCCTGCTTCAGGCTCAGACTCTGGCCAAAGCTGGCTCTGATGGGCCCAAATGGCACAATGAACATTACCAGTGTCACCCCCTTTCCTGAGCCTGCTTAGGGAAAGGTTGAGGCTTGCAGGGCTGCCTGGAGGTGGCAGCATACATTGTTTCCATAGAGGGCTTTGATGGCCTTTGACAAGAGCCCCTGGAAGGTACAGACCATCTGTCATTTAAGGCATAGTGGAATGACTACAGGACCCAAAGAGGCAGAAATGTCGGGGAGAGGAAGGACATGGGGTAGGAGTTCAATGGCAGACAGAGGCAGAGGGACTGGAAGTGGGCAGCCCACGTGGCTGGGGCATGGGGTGTGCGTGCATGTGTGTATGCGTGTGTGCATGTGTGTGTGTGTGCGTGTGTGTGTGTGTGTGTGTGTGTGTGTGTGTGTGTGTCTTGGCTAGAGGGCCACCGATCATTCTCCCTGCCTTGTCAGTAGTCTTCCTGGGCCCCTTGCTCACTGGGGCTCGTGCTAAGAATTGTCGCACCAGCCTCGCTGCAGGATTGCAGCAGTCGCCTCCCTTCCTACACTTCCTGTTCCTCTACCCATGCCCCCACCCCACTGTCATGGAAAGGCCAGGTGTCCACCCTGTGCCCTGTGTAGTGGGTTGGACTCCCATCTGTACCCCCAAAGCCCCAGGCCTCCCACCATAGCACTAGTCCCTGTGTCCTGGAATTGCCCGTTTGAGTCCTTGTCCCCCACCAGACTGTGGCTTGAGGATGGGGCTGGTCACTCTAGTGCCCACTGCGTGCCCAGGGCCCAGTGTGTGTGGCACACAGTAGGTGCTCAATGAACTGCCTGCAGAATGAAAGTGGATGAGCCCAGGGGGCAGCTCGTGTCCCCTGAGCCCTGCTTGGGCTGGCTTCTCCTGGGTTCCACATCTTCAGTGGCCCCTCTCTGACCAGCCCCGCCTGGAGTCAGCACTGCCCTTCCCACTCCCCGGGGCCACCCCCCAGGAGCCCTGAGGCCTCCTGCCCAGGACCCTTAGCTCTTGCTGCTCTGCTTCCAATCTCCACGTCCTCCCACATTCCCCCTTCTCCAAATATCCTCTGCCTCCCTGCCCCAGCCCTGGTCCTCCTGCCCCAAGGTGCCCACGTGCCAGGATGGGCCCCAGGGTGAGTCATTCCTCCCTCCCCTCTCCACCCCCCCCAAACAGGCCAGGTTCCACTGCCCCCCACCCGTGGTCTTGTCCCAGGTCTTCCCATGGACCAGGGTGGGGTGGGGGTAGAATGGGGTGGGGACTGTGACTGCTCAGAATGAGAAGGACAGAAGAGATCTGTGTGGGGGTACACCTGCCTTGACCCGCAGAGGTTCTAGGGTGTAGGGAGCCGGAGCAGGGGCACCAGCTCCAGCACGGCCACTTTCCTGGCCTTCCAGCCACGCTGCTCCCTGGGGCCCTGGAGGGGCTGGCCAGCCGCCAGCCTGCGTGGAAATGTACCAGAGAAAAGGACCCTTTGGGGAGCCCTGGGAAGGGGTGAGAGACTGAGAACCTGGAAACAGCTGGGAAGGGGTCCATCCCCACACTGAAACACCCCCTGCCTCCTCCTCGCCTTCTTTCTGGTCCCCCGTTCAAGTCCAAGCTCTGCCTGCAGCGTGGGAGGGGCACGTTGGGGAAGATGGGGTGGGGTGGGGGGCATCTGCGGCCTCCCTGGGTATGTGGGGGCTGGGGTCGCCGGCAGACCCTGGGGGGATGTATGTGTGCCATCTGTGGGGTTTCTGGTGTGCCGTGAGGACGCGTGCATGTGTGTGTGATGGCTTTGAAGTGTGTGCATGTGTCTGGCGTGTATGTGTGTGTGTGGTGTGTCTGCTGCGTGGTGTCTGTGTGTGAGTCTGGCGTCTCGGTGAGCGTGGTGTGTTTGCTGTGGGCGGGTGTCCCCGTGTCTGTGCTGTGAGTGGATGAGAGGCTCGGAGCTGATGCTCAAGGTCCTCTTGACACAGAATCCATGTTTGTGAAGAGGAAAGAAGGAGAGAAGGCAGGAGAGGGGAGGGTCTCCGGAGGGGAAAGAAGAAGTGAACGGCTGGGGAAGGGGCGCGAGGGGAGGGAGGCTGGTGAGGCGGAGAGGAGCAGAGAAGGCGGGAGGGGAAGAGGGTCCTCACTGGGGGGCATCCCGCCTGCCAGCCTCTACGGGGACCCTGGGTGCAGAGTCCCCTCCACCCCACTCCTCTGCAGGGTCCATGCGGTGACCCCTCCCTCTGCCCCGGCCGCCCGTGGGGCAAGTGCGTGGCTTTGGGGGGCCCCAGCCGCCCCGCAAGGATTTTGCAGCCGCCTCCACGCCCCCGTGCGAGGCACGCGGATCAATGTCCAGTGCTCGCTGCTGACAGCGCTGTCGCAAGCTTAGCCGTTTTGGGTTTATCAACATGAGGCGGAAAAGAGAAGCTGGGGGGCTGGCCACGCGGGCGCAGCGGCGCTGGGTGGGACGAGCGGAGGCGGGAGACACGAGTGCGGCACGAGGGGAAAAGTTTCCGACCCTCCAGCCAGAGGAGAAGCTGAGAAGTTTCGGCTGCGCAGGGCGGCACCAAAGCCAGGCCAACACTGCCCCCGCGTGGGCGAGGCGCGGCGCTGCAGCCGGCGGCCGGGCGGGGGAAACTGAGGCTCGGAGCCGGCGAGACGGACGACGCAAGCTCACCGAGAAGAGGTGCGGTAGAAGCAGGCCTCCTCTGAGACCCGCAGGCTCCCCAGAAAATAGAAATACTGTGCGGTGGGGGTGAAAGTCCAGAAAATGGTGTGGCAGGGGAAAGGTCATCCCAGGGATTGAAATCCCTCTCCAGCCCCACCTCCTTCCACCCCAAGGGGGGTGGTAGCACTGCCCCCAGCCCATGCCCCCCAAGGTTTGTCCAAACTGTGCCTAGACCTGTCGCCTTTCTTCTGGAGCTAGGGCACCCCCTCAAAACAGAGCTCCCCCATTCACAAGCTGTCCTGGCCCCAAGATCCCCGCCACCTGTCCAGCCCAAATCCCACCCTTTTCCTATTCAGCAGCGTGCCTGGGTGTGGATTCCTGGGCAGTTTACTTACTGGCCAGGAGGTGGCAATAAAGACCTGGATCCTGGGCCTGGCCAGGGGTTGGGGCCAAACGCAGGCTTCAAGGAGCGGAGGGGGCTCAGACTTTGTCCAGGGGTTTGGAACAGCTGTGGCAGGGCTGCACCTGGCAGACAGGCAGATGGGGTGGCACTGCTGGCCCAGGGCAGCGGACAGATAAACTCCAGGCAGAACTTGCCACCTAATCTTTACCACCTTCTCACGTGGCTTTGAACACTGCCCACCCCCTCCCCCAGGACTAGGAGAGAAACATCTGGCCGGGGCCCACCCACATGCTGTGACCAGGGACCAGATGGTGTGAGCCTAGCCTGGGGGACTCAGAAGACAAATGTTTGTGCATACACAGGGCTCTTTTCCCTCAGCCTGAGTCTGGACGCCCTTGCCCCATAGTGGGAGGTCAGCAAGCAGTCTTTGGTTCCATCAAAGACGGAGGCTGGGGTCAGAGGTCAGGGCAGGTGTTTGTTTCAGGTGTGGGCTGATTCAGATAGACAGAGGCTTGGTCCCAGGTTGGAGGTGTGTGTGGCAGGGTCTCTCACCTTCCGGAAGGGGTTCACTTGGAATAAACCCTTACCCTTGGGGATGCCTTGTCCCCCACCCATCAGCCGCATCACAGCTGTGATTCCACCCTCTTACTCCCCCTGGCCCAGGAACCCTGGACACCAGCAACTAGGCACGGGAGAGGCCTGTAGGGTGAGACCTGGCAGCAGATCCCAGCCACCTGGGATGTACATTTATTTGTGGGGCAAGAAAGGCCTCTCCTCACCCTTGGCCCATGTTCATGCCAGGGCTTGGGCTCCAGAGGCCATTCATCGCTGAGCCTGCTGCTGTATTAAGGAAGGCCGGAGGAGCTGGTACTCCTTAGGACGGCCTCGATTCAGGACCATGTGCAGCTCCAACAGGGGCAGCACAGACTCCTAGAGAGAAGGAGGACAAACTGGGTGCTGCCAGGTGGGGGCTGGGGGGCCCCGGGGGATTCTACACCACAGCACCAGGGGGCAGACGCTCAACCCCATTTTACAGATGGGGAAACTAAAATGCAAAGGGTAGTCTGCACGTGTGGAACTGGGTTCTGATCAGGCAGCCCAGCTCGAGAGCCCACCCCTTAGCCAAGTGTGTAGGAAGCTTTACCTGGCACCCCGCCACCCCCCAGGCAGGGGTGCTAGCTCGAGGTGGCTGGTGCCTGCAGGTACTCACCAGTTTCTGGCTCAACGAGCTGGGCGATTTGCCCACCTGGTCAAGAATGCTGTGGGAACCTAGGACGGTCTTGTGGTCTCTTTGCTGCCTCTGGGTGGTGGCCCTGGGGATGAAGGGTAGCCTGCTGTTCATGGAGGTGTCCTCAGAGAGGGGTCTCTGCAGCTCCGGGATCGGCCTGAGGGGCACAGTAGCCTGTGAGCTGAATGGACCCCAAGTCCCAGGTCCACCCATGGCTAGCAGGGCTCTCAGGGTCCATAACCTTGGCCTGCCCACTGCTGGCGGGGAGGTCTACAGGGGAATGAGGGGGAGTGCTGGCAATGCGTGTGAGCCCCAGCCCTTCCCTGAAGCCTCACAGGCTGGGGCAGCCCCAGCTGGACCGGGAGCTGGCCGTGGCCTCCTCCTTGGCCCTGGAGTTCAGGGCGCTGGGCAAATTCTCCAGCCATCTCCTAATGCTGCCGAACACGCGCTCCGGTGCCACCGGCTGGGTGGCTGGCCTGTTCTCGGTGATGCCCTGCTGGACTGGAGGAGAGAGGGCGCTGTGAGAGCTCTACCCCAGGGGGCACTCCCCCCTCCAGCTTTCTCCTCCTCCCTCTGGCAGGCAAGGTGGGCAGAGCCAGTCGCCATGGAAACCCAAGGCTCCCTCTCTGGCTGCTTCCAGAGAAGGCTTGAGTTTTAAAACTATCTTGTGTGACTGTTTCTGCCTTTATTACCCAATCTGAGCCCCCCACACTCACTCCTGCTCCAGCTCGAAAAGGCCAGTCACCCCTCCATGGAAATCCAACAGAGGGTGCCGACCCTCCTGCGGGGACGGAGGGGGTCCTGGGGGCTGGGAGTCCTTCCTGTCCAATAGCCGCCCTCCGGGCTAGGGAACACTGCAGAGCCCCACTCTGGCGCCCTGGGTGTGACCACAGCTCCCGTGGCTAGTGGCTGGCCAGGAAGCTCTCCGGTGCCAGCCAACTGCCATTTCCACGAAACTGATTCTCCAGGCACCCTTCCCCTGGCTTCCCAGGGCGGCTGGGGCCCCTTTGGCTTTTCTTCACGGCTGATGTGTCATCTGTTCTCCGGGCCTTGGCTTCCCATCAAACAACCAGAAGCTGGGCAGAGTCACAGCTTCTATCTTCAACTTCCTGCGACCCTCCGGGAGCTGGGTAGGATCCCAGCTGAACTGGAGACGCTCTTGATTTGTAGGGCTTTCCCTACAGCTGGGCTTTGGGGCGGCTGTCCTGAAACGGCACACAGTAGGTGCTCCACAAACCAGATGCAGGTGGTTGGCTGTTGGAGGCTATGGGGGCTGCTGGATCCTGGGAGGGGTCTGGGCAGATGGAGAAAGGGGGCTTTGGGGAAGGTTATACCCGAGCAAGGACGACTGTTCTTCCTGCTGCCTCTTGACACCAGAAAACACTACGACGTTCCTCCCTGAGGAGCTGAGAGCAATCTTCTGCTGGGGAGCCAGGGCCTGCTGGTTCCTAGCGTCTTTGCCAGACCAGGTGGTGCTGGCCTTCCCCAGAGAGAGGAGGTTGAATCTTCTGGACCTTTCTGGGCACCTCCTCACCCAGGTCTGCTTTCACGAGTAAGGGAAGAAGATGCTCTGGTGCCTTCCCACCATCCCCAGCCCCTGTTGGCCATGTGGGGGGTCAGACCTGGGGTCCGGAGGCTGTGGGTGCCTGTTCCAAGGTGGGCAGATGTGGCGTGTGGGAACCCCTGGCAGCAAGAAGCGAGGCCTGGGGCAGACATTGTTTCCTGGTCCACCACTACGGCTGCTGCTTGGTGCCACCTGCTTTGGGACACTTCTGTTGGACCTCGGACCCTCAACTTGGTCCTTGAAGGTCACCCTGATATCCGCCGGAGAGGCCAGTTCAGGCACCTCCTCTGTAGGGTCAATGACCTCTTGACTTTTGCAGGCTGGCACCTTACTCCCAGGGCCACAGCCTCTGCTCCCCCAGGTCTAAGCTGGGACTTTCTAGAGTTCTGGGGCTTCCCAGCCTGTCTGCTTACGTGCACAGCTGCGCTCCCAGTAGCGGAGCACCGTGTCCTGCAGGGTCTCGTCAGCGAATCGCACTCGGAACGGGCAATACCGCCTGCGGTGCCCTGAGCCTTCCCCCGAGGAGCTGTAGGTGAGCGAGGCCTTGAGCTTGGGGGCCTGCACACCGTGGGGGCTGCGGAAAGAAGCAAGAAGGAGGGGAGGGCTGGGGCCTGAGCCCCTGGCCCCACTCCACCCCAACGACATCCGCCAGACTGGAGCTCGCTGTGCGATCCTGACAGTCACAGCAGCTGGCCTTTCTGAGCATTTCCTGCCTGCCAGGCACTGGACCAAGCATGTCCCATGCAGCACCCCACCAAGCCCACACAACTCCTTGACAGACGATTACTATTCCCATTTTACAGACAAGGAAACCGAGGCACAGAGGTGTTTTGCAACTTGCCCAAGGTCACACCGCCAGTAAGGGATGGAACCAAGATTTGAATCAGGCATTTCAGCAGAGAGAACAAGGCTCTGAACTTTGGAGTCAGGCAGTCCCGGGTTTGAGCTATGGGTTTTCATCTGTAAAGTGGATCACAGTCATGCCCATCATACGGGGCTGTGAAGAGGTGAAGTGGGCTGCAAAGCAGGGGGTCTGCAGGGCCCGAAGTAAACATCTCTAAGTGGGGACTGTCCTTATTATAACTGTCAGTCTCAATTATACCCCTTCCCAGCCGGGTGATCTCAGGGAGACTGCCCTCGGGTCTCCATTTGCCGTTTTCCCCTTTAAATGATGCATATATGATCGGCATGATAATAGCATCCTAATAAGAGTTTGGTGAGTATCAAATTGCTTATGTGGGGCATCTAGCCCGGGTTCTGTGCTCAATAAAGGGGATCTGTTATTTACATGGGTTGTTACTAAGTTTGTCCTCAAGGCCAAGGCTGCAGAGGGCCAGCCTGATCCAGCCATGACTCTGTTATTCAGAAATGCCATGTTCGACCAGAAGGCCATACATATTGATGTGTCTGCATCCATTTATCTGACCACATCTTCATGTCTGTGTGAACCCAGGGGCGATGCTCTTCATCAGCCCACTAGAGAGCCAGGCAGGCAGGAGGTGTCCCGGACGGTGCCTGGCTATAGGCATTGGACCTGCCTGTATCCAACAGTTGTCGACATATCAACACCCGCTCAGTGCTGGCCTCAGGGCCCGGCCAAGGCACAGTGGGCTCTGCCCATGGTCTGAAATCTCAGCTTCTCCTCTCAAAGGTTGCTGGAGCCTGTGCTAATGCACCCTGGCATGCCCCCACCCCAGGGCCCACCAGGGAGTCTCACACACTGGAAGGTGCTCGCGTATTAGCTCCTGAATATGGAGCACTGTGAATGTGTCCATCCTGCTGTTCTCACATTTGAGATGATGAGTGCCATGCTTATGTTCATTACAGCTTGTGAGGAGTGGTGTGTTGACTTGGCCTGAGTGATTTAAAGTTCCTGGGTTGGCAAATAGGGTTCATTTCCAGCACCCACTCTCATCCGTCAGCGGTGTCTGCCTGGAGTATGGTGTCAGGAAGGGTTCTGAGGCTCCGTGGGGAAAAGTGCTGTGACAGATTAGTACTGTCGGCCACGGGTCCAGGATTGGAAGGAATGGCGTGCATGTCATGTATTTGCTCTACCAGGACTTTAAACTCATGGGCAGTCTTCCCCCTTCACCCCTGTTTAAGCCAGAGGAATTTTTTTCTGCATTCTTACCCCCTCCATTAGAACTATGGTTTCTAAGCCCAGGGGAATTCTAACACCCAGGCTCTTCTCCTACCTCCATCCCTTATTTTACTTTCCCCAACATTTGACATATGGTAAAACCTAATAAATGTTAGAAGAAGAAGAAATGGATGAATGAATAACGGAATGGGTAAAAGGGTGGAAGACTGGTGGGTGGGTAAGTGGATGAATGGACTAATGGATGAATTAATGAAAAGGCCTGAATGGAAGAACTAGATCTTAGAAGGATGGGTAGATGTATGAAAGGGTGGATGATAATTATGTAGATGGGTATGTAGACTGGTAGGTGGCTTCATGACTAGATTAGAGATGGATAGTATCCTGGATGTATAAGTGGATAGAAGGATTTGCAAATGATTAATCTACAAACTGGATTCATGGGTAGAATTGTGGGAGTTTGTGAATAGATGAATGACTGACTAGATGGGTAGATGAATGGATGGATGGATGGATGGATGGATTCATGAATAGGTTGTAGAAGACCTGGTTCACAGATAAGATGTATGCAAGGATGGATGGGTGAATGAGAGAATGAATATATGAATGGATTCATGGATGAATTATGAATGTGTTGATAGAAGACCTGATTAATGGGTGGATGGATTCATAGATGTTGACAAATGATTCTTGAACATGTTGGCAGAAAACTTGATTCATGGCTAGATTTATGAAATGATGAATGAGTGGATGAGTGGGTGGGTGGGTGGACTCAGATGGATTATGAATGCTTTGGTAGAAGACCTGATTCGTGGATGGACACACAGATGGATGAATAGATGGATAGACAGGTAAATTCATGGGTGTAAGACAGGAAAGAAAGGAAGAAAAGATGCTCTTTCTCTCCCCACCCCTCCCCTCATCCTCCCATAACTCACTTGTTGGCCTTTTTGACCTTGGTGAATTGTGGGTGATCTCTCCTTAGCTGCCCCAGGGTAGGTACCTGATGGAGCAAAATCTTCTTGAAACTGTTCTGGGAGTTCGATGACTGGCACCTTGAAGACAAATAGGCCACATCTGGCATGAGTGGTCAGGGTCCCCCCCCACCCCCACCCCAGAGCATCCATGGCAACCCTGTCCCACCAGCAGGTCACTGACACTTACCGCAGGTCAGTGAGGAAGGAGCAGCTGGAACACCGAGGAGAATGTCCCCACCAGTGCTCTGACACACCCCTTTGATACTGCGATTCTGAGGATGCTGGGAGCCAGGAGGAGGTGGGAACAGTTATGAGCCTTTGCTTGGGGACAGTCCTTATGAAGGTCTCCCTAGTTCTATGGACTTGGGCCTCAGTTTCCTCATTCCTACCATAGGGGCAACGGTAGACCCGTCCTCATGGGGTGGTTGCCAGAACTCAGCCAGGAGCTCAACTAACATTAGCATCATTCTTAGAAAGGTGGTGAGAACTCCCCACCGGAAATGACTCAGCCCCCTTGTCCAGCCCCCTGGGAACGCGGCAGGGCCTCACTTTGTGGCTGTGTCTGCTCAACCCACTGCACCCCGAGCTGGCGCAGGAACTCCCGGAACCTGGTAGGGAGGAACTCTTCTAGGCCAGGGCCCAAGAAGTCCTTGCCCTCCATGGAGCCCCTGGAGAAGTCCTCCCACACTCCAGGCCCGGGGCGCGGGGCTGCCGGTGTCCGGGGCGCTCCGGCCAGGAGCACGGGCGGCGACAGCATCGACCTCAGCCCTGTCCTGTTCCGCGCCGCCCGCGGGGCCACAGTGGGCAGAAAAGGCACGCACGGTGAGGGGCTACGGACGTCCACCCCTGGCTTTGTGGACAAGGACTCGCCGCTGGATTCCTGCCACCACTCGGCGCTGCCCCGCGAGGCCCTCGAGCCCTCCGATCTCCGCTCCGATCGGAGATCGCACGGAGGCCAACTGGGCAGCAGCGGGTCTCTCTTCCGGCGAGTGCCCTTGCCGGGGAACCCCTTGGGCGCCACCTGCTGGGCCCGGGACTTGGGGCGACGCCGGGGCATTGTCTGGCCCTGCCGTCAGCTCAGGGCATCCTCATGCCAATGGGGGCGGGGATTGCCTTGTGAAGTGGAGAGGAGGGCATAGACCAGCCCCCAGGCCATAGTGCCCAGAGCGAGGCAGCGCGGTGTGGGGGTAACATCGCGGGCTCGCCAGACCCTGAGAGGCTTCAGGCTAGAGCTTGCCCAACCTGTTTCCTCACCTGGAAAAGGGCGACGGTAAGAGAACCCACCTTTTTGGAGTCGCTGTGACGTTCGGATGAGCGAGCACACGTGGATGGCTTAGAATAGGGTCAGACGCGTCGTATGCGCTCAACAAACGCTAGCTGCTACTATTGTGATTTTTAAATGATTATTATTTAGAATTCAGTCTCAGCCCCACTACTTATCAGCTTTATAACCTGGAGCAAGCCAACTGATGGACTCCTCAGTGGCCTCATCTGTGGAATGGGGTAACGGCACATGTTCTTGGTGAGGGGAAAACAGCCTCACATGGTAGGGAGCGCTTAGCGCCTGGGAGTAGCAAGTCCTGGGGGTGTTACTGTTATTAGCACTTGCCCTGCTGGGAATTAGGAAACCTGGAACCAGCTTGAAAGGAGACCTGCTTATCACCTGTCTCCTGCTGGGGCCTCCCAGCCCCGCTCCTTCCCGCCATGGGGAGCTTGTTGAAAATACAATTGTCCCAGATTCTGATTTAGAGGGTTGGGGTGGGGCCAAGATACATTTTAAACAAATTCTCCCTTTGGGAGACAGAACCCTAGACCTGCCCCCCTGGGGGTCTTTGAACCTGCTTCCTCCTTACCACACCCCATTCCCAAAGGCTGTCAGCTCTGAGCTGGCTCCTAGCGGCACACTCACCCTAGTGGGGCTTCTGGCTGGGCCCAGAGAAGGTCCCAGTGAGCTTAGAGCCCCCTGAGGGGGGGCTGGTGCTTAGGAGAGCCCATCTTCCCTGCCTGGTCCCTTTGCTGGCCCCTCCCTGCTGCCTCCAGGGCCTCATTAGGGTCATTGTGATCCGCCCCTCACCCAAGGCCATGTGAGGAGCAGTGGGCACTGAGGCCTGGGGACAGAGGGTGGGGCCATTGTGCTAAGGATGCCAAGGCTTCAGTAGCAAGGGGGGTGGGGGGTGGAACTCCTGACCAGGGCAGCTAGGGACGGAGGGCCCAGGTTTCAGCCACCCCTTACAGATCAGGGAGGCCCAGGTGGGTCATGTTGGCGCTAGTGGCTCTGGAAGGAGAATTTCCAGTGGAAGGTTGGGCAGTACTAGTGCAGTGGGCCTGGAATCTAAGAGAATCAACTTCGAGTCCATGCTCTATCTCTGTGTGCTGTGTGGTACTGGACAGGTCTTTCCTTGGTCAGGGCTCCATGGTAAAATGGACTGTTGGGCAAAAACTTGAATTGTGAGCCCTGGCTGGTTTGGCTCAGCAGTAGCATCGACTCGCGCACCAGTGAGTCATGGGTTCGATTCCAGCCAAGGGTATGTACTCAGTTGCAGTTTGTTGCGGTTTGTCCCTGGCCCTGGTCAGGGTCATGCAGGAGGCAACCAGTCAATGTGTCCCTCTCACGTCGATGTTTCTTTCTTCCTCCCAGTCCATCTGAAGATAAATAGAAAAATATCCTTGGGTGAGGATTTCAAAAAAAACTTGAATTGTAAAATTTGTGTGGGGGATACGATAATTTGGACCAGTAATTTCACTGGCATGGTGTAATTTTACACTTTGAAAATGAAAAAAAAAAAAAAAGATTCTGTAATTCAAATTATAAGGCATCTGCCTGGAGGAATATATTGTCATGATAACAGCTGCAAGCGCAGGACTGAAGACTGGATGTTCAATAGCCCCCAAATTTAACCCTCAGAGAATTGGAGGTGAGCAATTATTACATCTGTCTGGCAGAAGAGGAGGCTGAGGCTTGGAGAGCTCCACCAGGTCTAGCTACCTGCAAACTCATTTCCATCAAGGATGCTCCAGGTTGCTCCAGAATTTCTATTTTATGGGAGGAGCCTCGGGGAGGGCAATCTTTTTGGAATGGAAACTTTATTTTCTGCTTATTTGGGGTGGCAACCTCTTGGCACTGCCATGGATATATCTTTTTTTCTTTTTTCCTCTTTGGATCTCTATATTATTTTAAGACGCTAACTGTTATGGGTGGGATTTGGGGAATAAGGCTCCCCCACCCTCTTTATTCAATGTAAAACCCACAGAACATTCGTTTTTAAAAGTCCAGCCTTGCACCCTCCAAATGAAGAGAGTCGGCGCTGTGGTTCTTCTAAGTCTGGAACGTCCTTCCAGAGACGCAAAAGTCAAGTTAGGTCAGGAGCCCAGGGGGCGGGGCAAGCCGATCGCGGGGCGGAGCCAGCCCGACCCCGCCCCTCGGGGCACCCGGAAGTGACGCAAGCGGACAAAGGCAGCGCGCGCCGCGAGGTGTCGTGTCTGGCCGTGGTCTGAGCTAGGTGGCTGTGGGCTTCTGGGGTCTTCGCTGCCGCCGCCCTCTCTTTCTCTTCCCTCTTCTTTCGAGTCCCGGGAGCCCCGCCCCGGGGTGAGTAGCGCGAGGCGGAGTGGGGGCGGCGGCCGCCGGGGGAGGGGAGGCCCCGACCCCCAACTGCCTCAGCGCCCTGAGGCCCCGGCTCGTCACGTGACCCGGCGCGGGCCGGCCCGGGCCCCACGGGCGCGCTCCGGGAAGGTCTGCGGGCCGGACCCCGGCCACGGGTGGAGGGCAAAGGAGGAAAGGCCAGGGCACCCAAAGCCTGGGCCGGGCACTCCCCTACGCCGGTCCCCGGGCCGTGGCAAGTCCCTTTCCCTCTCTGAGCCTCAGTTTCCCCCGTGAGAAACCAGGATAAGGAGAGCACCTATTCGGAGGGTGGGTGCCAGGATTCAGTGAAGTGCCCAGTTTAGAGCCGGGCTCAGGGCAGTGCCCGTTACATAGGAGTTGGTATCATATTTCACCTTGGACCCAGCCCCAGATATGGGCTCACACGTGCCGCTCAAAAGACAATTCGCCGCCAGGAGACCTTGGAGCCAAGGTCAGCCTGTTTGCGGAGAGGCTGTCATAGCCAAAGGCCAGGCTTTGCTGCCCATAACCTGTGTGATCTCTCTCAGGCCCATAGTTTCTCTGGCCGTATAAGGGGGAGAAAGAAACGTGGTGTCAGAGGCCCTGGTGCCAGGGGGTGGGGCAGTGTTCAGATGGTCTGGATGTATAGTCATTGCCCAGTGAGATGTGATGAGCCCTGGGGAGGTCTAGGGCCTTGACTGGGTGGGATAAGATGTTTGGGTTCCCTCCTTATTCTGTTCCTGGTTTTCTGTGTGTTTTAAGGCACATCACTCCTTTAGTGGAAGTTTTTCTGTCTGTGGGAGGGTTGGAGGCACACGTGGAAGGCTTTGGTGAAGACCAGAAACCACAGAGTCACAAAGATAGCATCTCCAAAATCTTTGCAGTCTCTCGTGCTTGCAGAGATGGGGAGCCCCTCCCCTCCCCTCCCCTGCAGACTCGGAGCTGTTTGAGGCTGCTGCATTGACCGACCACTCAGCACAACAGTGGTAATCCCTAGGTGTGTCCAACACTGTGTATAGGACACTGAAGTGCATTTTTCTCTTTGACCTTCACAACTGGCAGAGAGACTGACAAGAATTTCATTTGACAGAGATTTCTAAACTGGAGATAGTGCACCCAGCACTGCATGGGTCACTTGACGCATTTTTTAAAAAAATGTATTGATTTTGAGAGAGAGAGAAACATTGATTGGCTGCCTCCTGCACACGCCCCAAGACGGGAACGAGCCTGCAGCCCGAGTATGTGCCCTGACAGGAATCAAACCCTCCACCTTTTGATGTACAGGATGACACTCCAACTGAGCCACACCAGCCAGGGCCACTTGACCCTTTTATACCCACATTTAATCTTCACAGCCTTCCCATAAAGTCAGTATTGTTGCTCCCATTTTATAGATGAAGAAACTTCTGTAACTGAGGTTGTGTCTTATCTGAGCTTACCTGGCGGATGAAAAGCAGAGCCAGGATTCACACCTGGTTCTCCTGATCCATCAGAGCCTTTGTTTGTTTTTAACATTTTTCCCTAATTTTTTTTTCTTCCTTTCTCCCTCCTTCCCTTTCTTTTTCATAGAGCATCCTGCCATTCTCATATGTCCACCTGGAGACACACAGATCCAAGGAGAACAGGCCCTGTCGAGCAGGCTACGCAGAGGAGGTAACTTCAGGCGGGCACTGGCCTCCTGTTGCTCCCAGGCTTTTTCTTGGAGACAGGTGACTTAGAGGATGAGATGGCTCTGACAGTGACAGTTCAAACACCATTCTCTTCCATGGGTCCTGGGAAAGGAAGAGTAGTTGGGGCAGCTATCCAGGTGTTGCCCTCAACACCTTGGAGGGGGAGAAGGTGGCCAGATGGCCATGAAGGATGTACAGGACGCTCACGTTCACTATGAGCGAAGGATTTCTGTCTTCCCCTCCGAGCTAGCCTAGAGTGCACACATAGCCAGGTTGTGCCCCAGCCCCATCCCTGTCCCTCCTCACTGTGATCTGGGCAGGGTGGAGGAGGACTTCCTGCTGTTTGACTGATGACCCTGCTCCCTCCGACTCCTAGGGACCTCCTACCCACACCGGGAGGCAAAGTGTAGATAGGGCCCCGGGAGTCACGTTTAACTAATGAATCAGCTCTTCGAACAAATGTCAAAGTTATACTTGCCATTTCCCGGCCTAGACATGCCTCCCCTGGCTTGTTCCTAGAATCTGCCTGTAAGTGGAATTCTTGTAAATTAGATTACTCAGGGGACCTTGACATTTAAAGGAATCATGTTATAAGGCTTTTGGTAAAGCAAAAGATTATATTGTCGGTAATGGCCTTCAGTGTTATCGGTTTTGAATGGTCGGATTTTTATCTGTGGCATTTTCTTAAAAGTGGAAACTGGCTGTAGCCACACAAAGCCCATTCTTTGATTCACTCAATAACCAATTAGCAAACACCCACCTTGTATCAGGTGCTGGACTAATAGTGTTCAAAGTAGTGACCCTGTCCCCAGGAAGCTTATATCTGGGGAGTGCAGGCAAGGCAACCAGATAGGCAGAGAGAGTGGAGCCAGGTAAATGGCCTCAGGTTTATTCTGTTTGTTCAATGGAAAGTGAATATTTTGTTGAATACCTATGTGCCACGTGGGATGCCAGAGAAGCCGTGATATACCTCGGTGTCACCTTCTCGGCTGCTGCGCTGGCCGCTGTTCGAAAAGGATCCCCTCATCCTTTGAGTTTCCATGCACTGTTTGGCTCAGTGAGAGTCCTCATTGTTTGTTGGTTTCATTTTTGCCCTGTCTCTCCTACTGGACTGCAAGCTCTCTGGCGGTTGGACTTGATGTTGACAAGCCTCACAGCAACTTGGGGTGAACATTGGTTGCTAGGGCCTCAGGGTAGGGATGGGATCCTAAGGTCCTTCCCGGGCATGCTGTGGCCCAGCGAGCTGAGTGGAGCTGCCGGGACCGTCCTCCCGCTCCTGAGCAGTGGTGGGCCTGCGCTCTGCTGCCCGGGCCCTGCTGTTGCTTTGTGGTCGTCCATCGTCCACGCGGTAACACTCCTGTCAGTGTCTGCTTTTGCTCTGGCTCCTATAGTTCGCACAGCTGCCAGCAGTCTTCCAGAAACACGCATCTCATGTCACTCCCTGCTTAACCCAGAGTAGCTCAAGCTCACTGCTCGTTAGGGTGAAATCTCACCTACTAAATGTGACCCGGAGGACCTTGAGTTTCCGCTGCAAGGGCTCTGGGCACGCTCTTTTTCTTCCTCAGCAGTCCTCTTGCCCCGTTTGTTTAGTGAACTCTTCCTCGTCCTTTGTTTCAGCTGATGTCACTTCCCCAGGGCCTTCCATGACCCCAGCGGAGTTAGGTCCCTCTAGGGTGTGCTCTTCTAGTATCCTATACTTAACAGTCCTTCAGTTGTCATTGAGTCTGTTTTCCTCTCTCCGTCCACAGCACGGTGCCTGGCAGAGTCCTGGCTGATTGTTGATGAAGGACTGGACCCAAAATGAGCTTGCTTCTGTGCTGACGAGTGAGAGGGAGGGGCCTGGGGACTGCTCAGCCAGAACGTCCACTGCAGCAGGCTTGGGCTCCTTGCTTCGCTGTCCTTTCTCTAAAGTGTAGATCAGATTCTCTGTCCCCTGGGACAGAAGCCATTGAGCCAGGTGTCATGTAGAGTAAGGAAAGCACTAGAAGCCGGGACTCTGGGTCTCCTGCTCTTACATGATGATAGCTTTGTAAACTTACTTGAATGCAAGAGACAGAAGGTGCTGTCCTCCAAGGGACAGCAGCAGAGAGGGAACACTGGACTTTCCTCTGCATCAGGCAGGACTGTGTGACCAGTGAAGCGTGGTGTGAGGCTACGGCCTTCAACCTGGCTGATTCACTCCATTTTTTATTCAGGAGGCGTCAGTGCTGAGTTTGAGCAGAGAGGTGGTTGGGGACAACATGACGAGCGAGGTGATAGAAGACGAAAAACAATTCTATTCGAAGGCCAAGACGTACTGGAAAGAGGTCCCACCAACAGTGGATGGCATGCTCGGGGGGTATGGCCATATCTCCAGCATCGACATCAACAGCTCCCGGAAGTTCCTGCAGAGGTTCTTGAGGGTAGGCAGGTCTGGGGTGCTCCAGGAGGAGAGGATGTGGCCGGCGCCACCTCTTACACGCACCGCTGCAGGGTCTGCGGTTGTCTGTCAGTGTCTACCACCCAGGCCTTAAAGGGCAGGGGCAGCTTGTGAACTAGACTTTGCCTCAAGGTGACCAGACAGGAGCTGGCCATTTTGCTGGGGCATTTCCTGGTGCCAGAATTGAGTAGTCTCCCTTTATTTTATATTTTAAAAACCATTACCCAAGGATATTTTTCTTCAGGCCGAATGAGAGGGAGGGAGAGGGAGAGAGAGGCAGAGAGAAACACTGATGTGAGAGACACCTGGATTGGTTGCTTCCCGCACGAGGCTGACCAGGGCCGGGGACGGAACTGCAACCGAGGTACGTGCCCTTGACCAGAAGCGAACCCGAGACTCTGGTCTGCCGGCCGGCGCTCTAACCGCTGAGCCAAACCGGCCAGGGTGAATAGTCTCCCTTTAAATTGTTCAGTTTCTCCAGGGACAAAACCTTTGCTCTCTGGCCATGTTTGTGGGCATTTGGGCCACGGGTGTTGGCTCTTCTGCCGAAGCAGACTCCTAGTCACTCACCCCACTGCCTTCCCCTGTCCTAGGCTGGAGCCTCCCTGGTCCTGTCCCCTCCTCGTCTCTTCCTTGGCGAGCACCAGAGGTTGCCGCTTGCCCCCACCAATCTATCGGGTGTCTCTCCTCCCACTTTCCATCTTCCCAGGTTCGTTAAAATCCCATGTTCACTGACCGCCCTCTTCTGTTCTTCCACCAACAGTGCTTTCTGTTCTCCATGCTGTCATTTTGGTGGCTCTCAGGAGCGAGGTGAATGCCCCTATTCAAGTTAGCACCTTGCAGTGGAACTTGGCTTTCATTTTAGAAATCTGTGACCCAGAAAAGTCCTGTGTCACGCTCACACCCAGACGTCCCCACTGGTGCTGGCTACCAGCCTGTGCCGTTTAGATTTGAGTAATCCCGGGGCTTGTGAGGAACGGCCCCTTGGCAGGGACAGGGCTCCTCTGGCTTTCTAACCCTCCTGAGAGCGCCTCCACCTCCCTGCATTTTAGGAAGGCCCAAACAAGACGGGCACCTCCTGCGCCCTGGACTGTGGCGCTGGCATTGGAAGGATCACCAAGCGGCTGCTCCTGCCACTCTTCAGAGTGGTGGACATGGTGGACGTGACGGAGGACTTTCTGGTTAAAGCGAAGACTTACCTGGGTGAGGAGGGCAAGAGGGTGAGGAACTACTTCTGCTGTGGTCTCCAAGACTTCAGCCCAGAGCCCCACTCCTACGATGTCATCTGGATCCAGTGGGTGATAGGTGAGCATCCTGCTTCCCATCTCCTCCGTCCTGCACGGCTCCCGCTCCGGAGACTGGAGGCCCCCGAGGCCCTGGAGCCGGTGCTCCTGCAGCAGGCAGGCAGCGGGGATTCCCCAGTCCCCCTGTGCTCCCAGGACCGTGGGGCACCCTACCTTAAAGGTACATCTCCTTCCATGTTTTGTTTAACTCGGTACCTGCTGCAACCCATTGGGGAGGCAGTTTTTTGTTAAAAATTTAAATGACCAATTAACTAATTTAGAAAGAACATGGACAGTTTTTATAAAAGAGTTTTTTTAGTAAGAGGAAAGTTGAAGCTTTGGCTGTCCCTGCTGTTGGCAGTGAGGAGCCCAGCTGTCATCCCGTCCTGCACCCCCCTCAGCCTAACAGCTCGTTCAGGGTGCTCTTCCCAGGTTGCTGACCTGGTAGCAGGCCACTGTCCCTAGCCACCCCTCCAAGGCGACTAGCTCTGCTCTGCTGGGGACATACTGGGTCTGGCCTGGTATTTGGTGGTTCCAAACAGCCAGTCTGGACCCCGGGTCCAGGCCTAGGAGGGGGGGGTGGCATGTGGAGTTAGGTGTCTGGCATGGCCTGGAAGTCACCGGTTAGGGTGAAATCCCAGCGGCATACTTTATGATTGCCCTTGGGTTGGTGACTTCTGAGCCAGTTTCCTCTCACACAAAATGGGGTTCCGCAAACCCCTCCGGACAGTGGAGGACCAGCGTGGCCGTGTGTCAAGCGTAAAGTGCTCAGTTGCGCCAGTAAGTGGTGGCTGAAAGGAACACCCAGTGGGGTGTACGTGCCTGTACCATCCCCAGTACCCACGCCCCTGCCTTCCCTAGGCCACCTGACCGATCAGCACCTGGCTGAGTTCCTGCGGCGCTGCCAGCGGGGCCTGCGCCCCAATGGTATCATCGTCATCAAAGACAACATGGCCCAGGAGGGCGTGATCCTGGATGACGTGGACAGCAGCGTGTGCCGGGACCTCGAGGTGGTCCACAGCATCATCCGCAATGCGGGCCTCAGTCTCCTGGCTCAGGAGCGGCAGGAGAACCTCCCCGATGAGATCTACCATGTCTACAGCTTAGCCCTGAGATGAGCAGGGGCTGGCCGGAGGAAGAGGGACCAGTGTGGAGGTGGGGGAGCTGGCAGCCAGGTGCCATCCAGAGGCTCCATGTCGATGGTTCACAAGCGTTGGGTGAGGCCACTAAATATACCTGCCTGCCATCCACTCACAATACAGGCTCTTTTTAAAAATGACAGGACCCAACAGGGAGGAGTACGAGTGAATGGGCAGCCAGGCAGCCTGGCTCTGCTGCCTGAAGGCAAGGACTGGGCGGTGCAGGCCTATGGGAACACGGTGACCCAGCAGCAGCAGAGATTCCTGCATCTCCACCACCACCGGCCCTTCCAGCCACAGGCCTGGCTGCCTTAAGAGGAAGGAAAAGAACCCCTAGAACTTGGCTGAGGACACTACCTCGGGGGAGAGGAGTAGGCTGCTGTATTTGTAGCTGGTGGGAAGCTCACTTTCCAAGTCCTCTTTGGTGATGGGGCCCTGGTGTCCTTAATGTGACTGTCACATCAGCCCGCTGCAAGGGGAGAGGCCTGCAGCCTCACTCTTGGCTATGCCTATGGCTCCTCCTCGGCGGACATTTTCAGTCAAAAATAAAAAGGGTGAAATGAATCCCTGTGCTGTGATGGCTCCCCAGTCTGGAGTGGTGTTTCTTTATGGGATATGTTGCTACTTGGGCCCTAATGCAGCGTCTGTGCCGACCACCTCTTCCTGGACGCCGTGGGGTCCTTCATCCTGAGCTGGGGGGGAATGTTATCAAGGACCTTTAAGGCCAAGAGAAATCAGTTTAATCTGGTAGTATAAATATGCCATTTAGTTGCCTTAGCTTATTTCTGAGGCATTCACACAATTCACAATGACCAACGTAACAGAAAAACAGCTTTGTGAGGGCTCAGCATTCGGTGGGACAGTTTCAGTCCTGGTAGCTTTCTCCCTCAGAGGAGACATTTTGGAAAGGGCTGTCCCTGGTCATGCATGATTGCTTTTTAGCAGAAGGCATGGTCCCCGAGACCCTGGGCTTGGCACAAAGAGTGGCCACCAGAGCACAGCTGTGTGCCTTGGTGGGCGGGGCTGCGGGTGACCTGGCCCAGAGCTGGACACTAGCAGGAAGCAGCCCGGCTTTCTCCCAGCCCACCTACAGCACTTCTGGAGTAAAGGGCCCTGACAGGGTTGCACCCGCAAAAGACCCACCCAACTTCCTTCCTTCTGGCTTCAGCTGTGTCCATGCAGCTCTCAAGAGGACCTTGACTCGGAGCTACCCTGCTCCTGGGTCTGCCCACCACTCCCTTCAGACTTGTCCCAAATCTAAACCCTGTCATTTTTTCCTGTATGGGTTGAAAACTTGGGGCTGTTGCCAAAGGGATGGGGGCAGTCTCCCTGCAGGACACAGAAGCCTTTTCCCACTCGGATGATCACAGCGCCGGGCTCAACCTGGCGTTCTTTGTACTATGGAGAAGTCTCGTTTCCAACCTGTGCCTCCTGACAGGCAGGACCGGAGGTTTCCCACGAGGCTGCCACAGGCACACAACCCACCAACAGGCTGGCTGAGGGACCCTGGCCCTCTGCCCTTCAGCCTGGGAGCGGTCAGACGTCACCCTCGACAGGGCTGCTGTGCTCACTGAGGAGGTACCACTTCAGCCTGTCGGGCAGAGGCAGGGTTCTGACCTTCGCGTCCACAGGCCACGGCTGAAGGTAGAGCCGGATGTACACGCGACACAGGTGCTTGAGGGGCGGGGGATAGCTCTCCAGCTGCCTCAGGGAGAAGTGCAGGGCCTGGATCTTTTCTGCCAGGCTGCCCACAGGGTGGATGTCGAAGTTTTCGGGCAGCTGGAGTTTTTGGGAATTCGTCACCATGAGATCCAGGACGGTCTCGGCTTTGCGCAGGAGGTCCATGTGGCTCTCGTCTTCGGCGCAGCCCGGGTGCGAGCAGAGCCTGTCGAAGACGATGTGGAAGCCAGACCAGCAGGACGCGCCGTGGAGGGAGCAGTTGTAGGCGGCCCCGGACTCCAGCAGGAAGCGCAGGAGCGGGAAGTGCACCTTAAAGCTCTTGAGGCAGATGTGCGTGAGGGACTCGTGGGCTGGGCACTCGCTGGGGTCGGCGCCGTGGGCCAGCAGCAGCTGCGTGACTTGGAAGCAGAAGCGGCTGATCATCTGGGCTTCCTCTTTGTCCCCTCCCACCGTCTCCCCAAGCAGGAAGATGATGCAGGTGAACACAGTGTCCCCGTCTTTGGTGGTCGCCTTGACATCCGCCCCTAGAAGAGCCAGCAGGGAGCACAGAAGGTGGGAGAAGGCCGTAAGCCCTTGAAGCAATGCTCAGTTTTTAGGGGCGGGGAGAGCCTGCAGGAGCTGAGGGGCCCTGAGGGGCCAGGCTGGGGAAGAGCCTCACCTCCTTCCAGCAGCAGCCGGATGTTCTCGGTGTTGTGGATCTGCACGCCGTCACTGCTGGCCAGGGCGTGCAGCAGAGCAGTCTTTCCTAAGGAGGACAGGGAGTGAGGGTGGGAGGCCAGGAGCTGAGGGCAGGGCAACCCCGGAGGTGGAGGGAGACACAGACACTCAGATCAGAAAGTGGTATTTGGGCCTGGCTGGTGTGGCTCAGTGGTTAGAGTGATGGGCCTCAGACTGAAGGGTGGCAGATGTGATTCTCAGTCAAGGGGACATACCTGGGTTGCAAGTTCGATCCCTAGCCCGTCGGGGTCGTGTGGGAGGTAACCAATTGATGTGTCTCTCACATCCATGTTTCTCTCCCTCTCCTTCTCCCTTCCTCCCTTCCACTCTATCTAAAAATCAATGGAAAAAATATCCTCGGGTAAAGATTAATTAAAAAGAAAGAAAATTAATCCTGAAAAGGACTAACCTCTCAGCCAGCGCTGAGGGTGACTGCTTTCTGGCCATTCTTTCCAGCCACAAAAAGCAGAGCAGAAGGGTCAAGAGAGGCAGGATTTTTCTGGACACAGATGCTACCCGAGACCTGGCTGGGTCTCTCCCGACAGGAAGACATAGCTCCCTGAGAAGCTGAGCGCACACATCCCAGGTCTTCCTACCGACAGCCATCAAGCGGCTGGTGTGGCCAGCGACTGCACTCTGAGGCTTCTGCAGGTCAGCAAATGCACCTGTGCACACACCGGGCTGTGCTGTGCCAGCTCGTGGGCTGTATCCAGCCTGCCCACCTATCGTCCTGAGGTACCCCCGTTCCCCTCACAAGGCACTCGCACCCAGGGCTGTCCTGCTTTCCCACGGGAGGCACCCACCATGCTTGTCGGCTGCATTGACATCAGCTCCGAGGTCCAGGAGGCGCTGCAGGCAGGGCAGGCGCTCCGGCTCCTCGCTGGCCAGGTCCAGGGGGCTGCTCTCGTGGATCTGAGCCAAGAAAGCAGAGCCAGGTTGGCCCAGGAGGCTGCTCATGCCCCCTGCTGCACCCCCTCAGGGCAGGCTGGACCTGGCTCTTACCCGGTCCCTCCGGTTAATGTCAGCCCCGTGGCGCACCAGCAGCTCTACCATGTCAGGCTGGTTTCGCAGGACAGCGATGTGCAGGGCCGTGTAGTAGGTGACCGGGTCTGAGGGCACAGACACATCTCATGTCAGTCCTGCCTATCGGCACGTTCTTGCAGAATCCCAAGACCTGGTGGGGCAGCCCCGTCCTGGCACCCCCCTGAGGAGGCCCGCTCCTGTCACCCTGCGGGTCAGCTGGCCCCCTCGGAGCTACAGCACAGGCTCGAGTCAGCCCGAGGTTCGGGTCCTGGGTGTTCTGGTGGGCATGTACTAAATCTGTCTGGGTTGCAGTTTCCTCTTCTGTAAAATGGGACCACACAACAGGGCGTCTCCTCTCGGATTATTGGGAGGACGCCCAGAGTGACAGCTCCTGTCCTGGCCATGACAGCCACCTTCTCAAAGCTGGTTCTCCAAATGCCTGACCAGAAGAGGGCCCCTCCACCTCTACTCCGTGACCCTTCAGGAGCCCAGCAGCCTCTGAGCCTGTCCTCAGACGGGGAGAGGAGACATGCCTGGCCATATCCCCATATCCTATGCCAGCACAAAGACCCCCACTTGGTCATGTCGGCCCTGCACGTCTCCTAGACCCTGCCCCTCTGGGGAAAGCCAGCGAGGACAGGAAAACACTCCATCACCACCACCCACCCCAGCACCTACAAGCTAGAAACCGACCCAGTCCCGCTGTGATTTAGGCCCAGAGTGGCCTACCTGTCTTCCCCTCTTCCTACTGGCATCAACAAAAATGCAAGATGGCTCAGAATAAGTGGCAGAAAATTACCTTCCCTTAGCTCTGGGCACAGTGCCAGCAGCTGCATTTTCACCTTAATGGAAGCAAGGAATTAGCTGGGAGCTGGGAAGGTTTGCTAAATCAATCACATGGTAGAAGCAGCAACCAACCTGCTCCTGGACCAGAGGTGCTAAGGGCCATTTGAAGCCTGCAGGAGGATGGGAGGCCATCTCCAGTGTGGGTTTCCTTAGTCATCACCCATGAAATAAACGAGGCTAGAAGCTTCTAAGAGAACAGTCAGGCAGAGCCCAAGGCCTGGCCACCCACCCAGAGCAGGGCCGCACTAAAACCACCTACCCACTCCAGCCCCACGGGCTCCCTCTGACCTTCAAAGTTGAGGTTGGCCCCGTTCTGCAGGAGAACATCGGCTGCCTGGGTCAGCCCCAGCTCGGCCATCTTCAGCAGGGCATTGCTCACGCCTTCCTGGTAAAACGGAGAGTGGGCCTTTCTCTCCAGAAGCTCAGTAAGAACAAGGATTCGGCTCTCCTCACTGGGGTCATAACTGGGCCTAGGGCAGGAGAGAGGTGGACCAGTTGAGGGTGGGAACAGCTGTGGGACCAACTGGCTTGGGCACCCTGTGGGTGGGTGTGGCCTTTAGTCTCCTGCTGTCATCACCCCCCTTGGCAGGGCCCTGGTTCTGTGGGCAGCAAGTCTCTAGAAAAGATCTGTGGCAGAGAGGGGGTCAAGCCAGATCTTTTAACTGGAGCTGACTCCTCGGGTTTACCGAGAAAGGACAGGGGATGTCTCCAGCCTCCTTCCAAGTTACAGAGAATCTGGTCCCTGGCTTGGGTACAAAACCTCACATACCTGGGCTGTTGGGACCAAGGGGAACCCCTGTAGCCAGGAGCAAGAGCCAGACACTGACACTCCTTCCTCAGATACTGTCCCTGAGCTGCAGAGGATGCCAGCCCAGCCCGAGGGACGCCCACAGCCAGGGCAATCGGCTGCCCTCTTCCCTGCTCACACTCATAGGGACGATTAGTGTCCCCGTCTTCCGAAGGCTGGGTGTACACAGGCCCTTCACACCCCAGACCCAATCCCACTACTTCCCCCAGCAGCACTGACCACTAAGAACCACCATGCCTTCCCCCAGAAGTTCAGGCCCAGTGACAGTCCTTGCACGAAGCTCCTTCACAGGCCGTCATCGCCGCCCTTGGTGAGGCTTCCCTTCCCAAGTGCCCCCCACTCCTGGCTCCCCCTTAGTCTCATCCATCTGTACCCCCTCAATTTTTGGGATCAAGGTTCAATCCTTACTGCCTGGGCAGGATTCCGACTCATCCCCCAGCCTTAGAGTGCCCAGTGCCCCGTGCCCCATGGGTGCCAAGCAAACATTCAGGAGCTATAAAAGGCCATGCAGCCTCCCTTTGCTGCCCAGCCCCCACCCACCCCAGAACAGCCTTAGAGTTAAGGAAACGCCTTGCACTGCATTTTCAGAACAAGTCTCAAGGCGAACAGAACAGCGCTGAGGAAAGCCTGCTGTTTCCACCAACGTCAGGGGAGAGAGGCACAGCAACCACTGGGTTTGACATTCCAACTGATAACTGATCCCCCCAAACACACACCCGATCCCCCTTCCCTCTGAAATACTAGATACTTTTATGATTGTCAGCCCCTCTCCTCTGGCGCATAAGCATGGCAAAGGCTGGTGGTTTTGTTGAGCTCACTGGCATACTCCTGAATGATTCGCTTTCCGGCACCTTCCCCACGGGTACACGAAGAGACCTACTCCTGTCTATCTAAAATGCTAACTCAGCTAGAAAAAGTTCATTTTTAGCACTGCCCTGGGGTAAAAATTGAGGCCTTCATAGATACCACCCAGCTCCTTTGCAACTCCAGGTGGAGGGCACCGGACCGGGCACGGTGGGCACCGAGGCCCGGCGACAGCGCCCTCCAGCCCTCCCTGCGCTGGCCCGGGGCACCCTGCACCCTGCACCCTGCACGGGGCGGGAGAGGGCCCGGCGCGGGGGGCTCGCACTCGAAGCCGCGCAACTCCGGCCTCCGCCTGTCTCTTCTGTGACACAGATACCCCTCTCCCCGCCCCGTTTGTAGTGACAAAAGGAAGCAGCGCCAGGTCGGAGCGGCCCCGGCCGGCGGGAAGGGAGCGAGTTACCCATCCAGGGGCTCCTGCCGCTCGGGGTCCTGGATCCCCAGGGAGCCGAGAATCGCATCCACCAGCGGCTGGTACTCGAAGATGATCCTCCGGAAGCCGTGCAGGAACGGCATTGCGGCGGCCGGGGCGCGGCCACACCTTCCGCCGAGCCGGGACGCCGACGGGGCGCGATCAGAGGCCGCGGGCCTGGCCTGACCTGTGCTGGTCCAGCCCCAGCGCCCGCCGGCTCCGCCGCCGCACCCGCTGCTCCGCGCTGGAAGTGACTGTCTCATTGACTTCCGGCCCGCGTCAGCCCCGGAAACGAGCGGTGGCGACAGCGCCCCCTGCGGGCTCGGAGGACCGCGGCGCGCACCGGAGCGCGAGCTGGAGGTGTCTGGCGGACACACCGGGGAGTAAAGGGTGCGGACCCGCCGCCAAGCCCGATCCCAGCCAGAGGCGCGCCCGCCCGTTCCCGCCCCGGCCCGGCCCTGCTCGGCCCTGCGATCCCGCCCGCGGCCGCTGGGCGCCGTCCGAGCTCCGCCCATTGCACGGCCCAGCCAATGCAGTGACTGGAGCCTGGCGCCCCCAAGCCTAGGACCACTATGCTGGGGTTTAGGCATCTTCCTTTGGGCCACATATTTGAACCTCCCCAACCTCGAGCCCCATGGGGCTCTGATGTCTTCATGATTCTGGAAAGTCCATTATGAAGAGGTGTGTGCGATCCCAGCCTTGGCCTCCCCCTGCCCCACCATGAAGGCTTGGGAGTCTCTCCCACCTGGCACCTACCTGCCGGAGGCAAGAGTTGTCGAGGGGAGGAAAATCAATTTACAGTCACATTTAAAGACAATCCGATGTGTCTTACGATTAAACATTAAAGATGGGTAGAATCAGCCTCCTCCAACAAGAGCAAAGCAGAGCTCACAAGAAAACCCCATCCAAAGCATGCCCAGGTCCAGGTCTGGGGACGGAGTGGGGTCAAGTATGCAGCAGGGGTTGGATAATTGCTCACTGTTATTAAGTTTACAAGGCTGTTGTGCAGATCAAATGACAAGCTATTAAAACCCTCATCAGGCACTCAAAACGCCCCATGTTCCTCCCCTTCCATTGCCTAGCAGGGCAAGAAGGAGGGCTGGGGTCCCTGGTTCCTCGCACCCTTCTGCCTTGGTTCTTACTCCAGGAAAGAAGGGTCTTCTCCTTGACTGAAACTGAGAAATTTTGCTCACACAGAAATGGAGGTTTCCAGCTTGTCTTGTCAAGTCAGAATATTGGGCACCTGGGCCCAACTTCCTACCTGGCAACAATGAGCACCAGGATGGGGCACTTGCTCTGTGTGCCTCCGTCTCCGCGGGTGCTACCCTGGGGTTTGAGGTTGTCTGCCCCTGTTTTCAGACATTCTGCCCCTCCACTGATCCCAAGATTCTGAATGGCACAGCAGCCCACAGGTGACCCAGGGGCTGCACCATTCACTTGATCCAGGGTGACCTGCTCCATAGCACAGGCGAGGGGACCGAAGCACCCGGAGGGGCCTGATTTGCCCAACAGCACACAGTGAGTACATGGAGGAGGCCCATCTAAATGGGGTCCAGGGCAGAGCTGGGGGTACAGCCTGATCTGAGGCCCACTTCTTCCCTGGCTCCTTTAGTTTCCTAAGGTTATCAGAACAAAGTGCCAAAATCTAGGCAGCTCAAAAGAACAGAAATGTGTCCTCTCCCAGTTCTGGGGCCAGAAGTCTGAAATCAAGGTGTCTGCAGGGCCATGCTCCCTCCAGAGTCTAGAGAAGGTTCCTCTCCCACCTCTTCCGCTCCTGGCAGCCCCAAGCATTTCTGGGCTGGTGACAGCATCACTCCAATCCCCACCTACCTCTCTCTTCACATGTCACATGGCCCTCTGCCCTGTGTCTCTGTCCAAATCTCCTGCTCCTTTCTTCTTCTTTTTTTTTTTAATCCTCACCCGAGGACATTTTTTTTTTTTTTTTTTTTGCATTTATCTTCAGACAGAGTGGGAGGGATAGAGGGAGGAAGAGAGAAACATTGATATGAGAGAGACATATAGACTGGTTGCCACCCACATGACCCCAACTGGAGCCGGGGACAAACTGCAACTGAGTACGTGCCCTTAGCGGGAACCAAACCCAGGACTCTCCGGTCCGCAGGCTGCCGCTCTAACTGCTGAGCCAAACTGGCCAGGGCTCCTGCTCCTTTCTATAGCTCAACCCACTACAATCCTCCGTTCTACCAACTGAGCTGTCGAAGGCCCCGCTTCCTGCTCCTTTCTAAATGACACCAGTCTTTGGATTCAGGGCCCACTCTAATCCAGTGTGACCTCTTCTTAACTTGACTACATTTGCAAAACCCCTTTTTCCAAATAAGGTCCCAGTCGCAGGTCCCAGGGGCTAGAACTGAAACATATCTCTTTGGAGGACACAATTAAAGCCATTGTAATGCATGATGCCAGGCATGACCCTTGTGGTCTCTGGGCCTCGGTTTCTTCACCTGTAAGCTGAAGGCCTTCAGCTCTGCCAGTCTCTGCCAACAAGAAAACTCTACTTGTCTTGCAACCAGTACAGTAACCGTATGAGTTAACTTGTATTTACCGGGCCCTCTCAGTGTGCCAGGCACTGTGCCGAATGCTTGACATGCTAATCTCCATCAACCCTGTTAAGTAGGTGATGGCATCATGTCATTTCACAAGCAAGGGAACTGAGGCTCCGAGAGGTTTGGGTGCTTGTCCAGCGTTGCACAGCCAGGTCTGGCCTCTGGGAGCCAAGTGTCCTGGAGCTCCTCTGGCTCTGGGTCCGAGAGGGTCTGGACGTGCAGGAGGGAGGAGCTGACCCCTGCTCTGTCACAGCCCTTGGGCACCAGCTTTGGAGCCAGGCCCTGCCGCCTGCCTGTCGCCCAGGCTCCTATCTTTAGAAAGCTCTGTGCCCCCTGACCTCCCTCCTGTCAGCAAGGGCAGCCTTGCTTCCTCCATCTGCCTCCCATTAAACCTCTGTCACTCAGAGCCTCTGATTTCGGCTCTGAACCTTCTCTGTTCTTTTTTTGCCACTGTCCCTCACTGCCCTGCCCACCTTGCCACTTCCTGCTGCCCAACTGCAGGGTTCCTCAGCAGGCTGGGGGCCTGGGCCAAGCACCCAGTGCTCAGACCCTGGCACGGTCTCTCCTGTTTTCTACTCTTCAGGGAGCTTGGGAGTCACTCTGTCTATCCAATGTACAGAGGGGCGTAACCTTAATATATAAAGTACTGTTAAAAACCAACAAGAAGAAGGCAAAAATACTAAGAAAAAAATGGGCAAAGGACATGCATAGGCAAGTCACAAAAGATGAAAAACTGTCAACAGACATAAGGAGAGAAGTTTAGCCTCTAGCTGTTCAACACCAACCGTGACAAGAGCTGACACACGGGACTTACCACCTGCTAGACTCTGCCCGACCGCAGCTCGACAAAGCAAGTTACAGAAGAGTAGTCCCCAGTGATCCCATTTAGGAAAGTGCAGTGCGTGTGTGTGCGTGTACGCGTGTTATGGCCGGGGAGAATTCTTGTGGACCCCACGCTGAGATGTTAACGGTGGTTGTTTCTGGGTGCTGGGATCCAGGGAACTTTGATCTTCTTTGTGCTTCTATGTATTTTCTACCTTTTTACCGATGAGTGTATCTTCTTACATGAGACTTAACATGTAAGTCAGCCAGAGGCAGGGAATCAGGCGCTCCACGCTCCTCTATGCCGAGAGTGGCAGGTAAGGCCATGAACACCTGGGCCAGGCCCCAGTCTGTCCACAAAGCCTTTTCTCCTTCCAACTCCATCTAGTGACATCCTTCCCAGCACACAGGCCACCTTCCCCAAGGCTGTCCTCAATCCCCCTCGCCTGGGCCCTCCCTCCCCAGTGCCCCGGGATCACAGGGCCCAGCCTGACTGTATGAATGATAACTTGATAACAACAGCAATCTTTGGTTGACTATGTCCTGAGCCCATGAATTAGATTAGAAGCTCAACATGCATGGTGTCACCACCACCCCCCCCCCCCCCCCCGTAAGGAAGTAATAGCAAGAGTCCCATGTCACAGTCGGGAGACTGAGGTTCAGAGAGATAACTGACCTACTCAAGGTTAGGGAGCCGGTGAGGAGCCCAGCCAGGACCCAGACCCAGAGCGGCTCTCCTCTCCTTGGAGCCCCAGCTCCGGACACCCACCACCTGCCCAGCCCCTGCCCCCCACGCTCGCTCCCCACCCCCCACACCTTGCTCACACATTCACACGCTCTCACACTCTCTCACACACTCACAGGTACTCATACACACACATATGCACATAATAGACTCATACACCCTCACAAACATACATACTCTCACACCTGTCTGTCTCACACTCACTCTTACACACTCACACATACTTGTGCACACCTATACTCACACTCATAAGATATACACTCTCACACACACTCACACTCACACACACACACACACACACACACACACACACGCCCAGGGCTGGTGGCTCCTGGGAGGATGGTGTCCCTGGCCCCATCCCTGCACCGTCACCATCCCCTGGCCCCTCTGCCCAGGAGGGGCTGTCAGCAGCCAGGGCTGTCCTTTATAAGACCCTCAAGGGGGAAGTGGGGTGAAAAGACCCCTCTACTTTCTCCTTTGGGGATTTGGCAGAGTTTCCAAGAAGAGAGATATTTGGAAAGGGCATCGATCGCCACAGGAGGTTCTTCCTCTCCGTGGTGGACGGCCCGCAGGTCCCGGGCACCGAGCGCAGAGATGCAGGGCTGGCATCTTCCTCAAGTGTGGTCAGGAGCCGTTGCCCTGGCTTCCTCCTGTCTGCTTCTCCCCAGGCCCAGCTCCCTTTCCTTTCCTTTCCCTTCCCCTCCCCTCACCCTGACCCCGCCCTGACCTCCTACTCTCATGACCCCAGCGTGTCACCGAGCAGTAGACCCAGCCTGCTGGGCCCTGTTTGGCCACAGTCCCCACGCTGAAGGGCAGGACCCCGACGCCTCATTGCCAGGGGCCCAGCGCTCTGTGGGCTCAGGGGGAACTGAGGGACCAGGAGGCGGGGGCAGGAGCAGCAGGACATGGGCTGGGCCAGGGAAAGGCTCCTCTCCTCCCTCATTCCATTTGCTTTCCTAAGAAGCACCCAGGACCACTCAGGAATCCTGACACTTAGGGAAGACAAGCCCCAGGGACCTCTGTGCTCCCACTGGCCTGCCCCACTCACCCCACCATCTGCCCCCTCCAGAAAAACTGCCCCTGCTGGCCAGAGCCCCCTGCTCCAAGGGCAGCCTCCTCCCCGATACCCCCCCGCCCTGGGCACTGCCAGCTGGTCCCGGGCTTGGCCATGGTGTGCGGCCTGTGAGAGCCAGTTACGAGCTGGGCTAGGCCCTGGAGAAGCTCCCAGGTAGGCCGCCCAGAACTTCAGACGGGTCACGGAGGGGCCTCCCTTTCTCAACCACCCCTGTGCGCCTGAATCAGAGGGCCTGCCTGACCCTCAGTCTCTTCCAGGAGAGGGAGGCCGCAGGGCCCCGAAGCCCGGAGAGCGGGCCAGAAGGTGCTGGGGCCTGCCGGAGTCAGCTCGGCCTACACATTCTCCTGGGCCGGGCGGCTCACGCAACGGACACTTCTGTCTCACAGCTCCGGAGGCTGGGAAGTCAAGACCAAGGAGCTCCAAGGCAGTCTCCATTCTGAGGCCTCCTTTTGCCTTACAGGCAGCCGCCGTTACTCCGGCGCTCACATGACCTCTCCTGTGCGCAGGCGCAGAGAGGGCGAGCTCTGGGGCCCGGCCCTCTAATGAGGGCACTAACCCCATCGTGGGGGCCCCATCCTCGTGACCTCATCTAACATCATCATCATCCAGAGGCCCCACCTCCTCATACTATCACATTGGGGCGTAGGGCTTCAACATGTGAATTGGGGGAGCACAGAATTTAGTCCATACAGAGCCCCTCAGACCCCTCACCCCAAGATGGGAGGGAGGTAGGCCTGGTCTCTGGCCTGGCGCTCTCTCATCCACACAAGAAGATGGTGGTTTCAAGGCTCCTCTAGAGTTCTTCCCACTCCAGAAGTCAGGGGTCTACTGAGAGTGACCCTCAGCTTCACATAAGAGAACTGTCCCCAGAAAGAATGCCCGACCTCACCCTGGCAGATCCTCCCTCCTCAGCGCTGGTCAGCCTGCCTCCACCTCTCCCATTCTGGCAAGCAGACCCGTGTGATCTTGGCCCGGGCCTCGCCCTCTCTGAGCCTTGGTCTATCTGGCTGCCAAATGGGAGGGGGGAGGGTGCTGAGGAGGCCTGAGCCTGCCTCATCTCTGGCTGGTCTGTGAGCCCAGAGTCCTGATCCCAGAGACCTCCCATCTATCCCCTGCTGGCCCCCACTTGGCATCTGTCCTGGCAGGCCAGCCCAGAGGAGAGCTCCGGGGAGGGTCCACTGGGCCCCCTCCAGCTGCAGAGAGGCCCGATGGGCTCGCCACGGGAGGACTCAGAGGACTCAGATCCCTCGGGGAAGGAGGGAGGGCAGGCGGCTGTGGGGCAGGGTCCTTTGTGCTCCCCGGGTAGCCCCCACTCCACCCCCACTGGCCCTGCTTGGCAAAGTTGACTTGACGGCAGGAAGAACCCCGTCGGCCATCAGTCAGGGAGACAGAGTGGGCTGTTCGAGGAGGGGAGCCGGGAAATTTGATCATTAAGAAACCCTCCTGGCTGTCTGGGGGAATTTAATTAAATTGCTGGAGAGGACTGTGAGAGAGGGCCACATCTGGAACCAATATGTGGGCTTTGATTTTTTCCCTCCTCTCGCTTTCCCTCCCTCCCTCCCTCCCTCCCTCTCTCCCTCCCTCTTCCCAACTCACTGCTGTGAAAGGGAACACAGTAGACCCTGGAGTATTGGTTCCTCTGGGACAGAATTCCTGGCAGAAGGAGACAGAGGGACACTGAAGGCAGGGACCCCTTGCTGGAGATGGACAGAGGCAGGAGAGCAGAGCTGATCAAGGTTGAGGCCCAGAAGGGAGGAGAGCCCCGGAAGAGGAGGGGTGTGGCCGGGATGTGCCCTGGGAATTGGCTGAGGGGGTTTAGCAGTGAGAATAGGTAAAGGCCCACTTCACAGACCAAGAGAGTCCGTTGTGGAGGACTCCAGAAACTGACAAACCTGGCCAGGAGCCCGGAGGGTAGCCAGCATGTATTAAGTCTCAGATCATCAAGGGGTGACTCTTTTCCACACCCCTTAAGTGCAGATACTGTTATTAGCCCTGTTCACAGATGAGAGGCAAAGTGACTTGCTCAAGGTCACAGAGTCCTTGAGTGCCAGTGCCAGGGTTCGATCCCAGGCCTGTCTCCATCCTGTCTAGATGAGCTGCCTGGGTCAGTCATTGCCATTACTTCACGTGGCAGCTACTTACTTCATGCTCCAGTGTGCCAGGCCCCAGGCTGGGCTCTCAGGGCAGCAGCGTGAAAGCAGACAAGAGGCTCCCAGCGGGTCTGCGAGGTGCCGAGCGCTGAGCCGGACAAACTGACCTCGACTGGGCAGTGGGCAGTGGTTGAACAGCTGTTGGCTGAGGGAGAAGGTGGGAACAGGGGCGTTGGGATCTCTCTTGCCCTGCAGTGTAGGCCCCGCCAGGCCCCAGGTGCTCATGGTCGGCGGAATGGGTGGACAGCTTCCCAGCCTTGACCCCCAAGGCTGAGCCTTCAGCACTGGCTTAGTCCCTCTTTCAGCCAGTTTGCTGCATATTAGCAATCCTGCCCAGGTCTCCAAGCTTACCATCCCCCCAGGGCCCAGCGCCCCAGGCCCCAGCAAGGTTCCCAAGAGTCCTACCAGCCAGGGGAAGAACATGCTCTCTGTTCTGGGCAGACAGCTGCTGGGGTAATTCCCATCCTCCCCTAAACCCCAACTCCTGCCCTCCAGCCCACACAGCATGGGGGCCCTCCGTGACACCCCCTGCCCAGGATGGCTGAAGTCCAGGCCATTCTTCTTCTGTGAGCCCCAAGGGCGAGAACCAGCTCCAACCTGGTTCCCAGTGTAGCCCAGGCCCAGCCAGAGCCCGCCCAGGAAGGAGCAAGGTTGATATTTGTGGAACCGATGTCTCCTGACCTTGAGGCCTGCAGGGCAGTTTAAACACGCAGCCCAAAGTCTTGGCATGGAGGGGAACGTGAGGCACAGAGAGACCAAAAACGAGGCTACTGCAGGGCCCCAGCCCCTTGGAACAGATCGGGGTGGAGGCTCTGTGGGTCCTCTGAACACCGCAGGGTCTCCTGTCTGGCCACCCCTAGACCTTGCCCTCTGTCACCTGCTAAATCCCACTCAGCTTCAAGAATGGTTTAATGCCCCTTCCTTAAGGAAGCCCTCCCTGATACACCTCCCCCAGCACACGCCCCATGGTCCCCTGATCTCTCTGCTCACTTCCCTGTGGAGATTGGCTTGTTGACTTTTCTGCAGGACAGGGCTGTCTGAGTCACCACTCGGTCCCCAGTGCCCCAGCCAGGGTCCGGCACTGCGAGGGCACTGGATGAACACGTGTTGGTAGAGGTACTGAGCTCTGCAGTCGGGTGCAGCCGGCTTGTGAGCTGGGGAAAGGAGGGGAACCGCACAGGTCCGGCCCTCCGGCTCTGCTCTAGGTCTGGGAAGCGGTATGGGGGCCATGGCTGTAAGTGGACGCGCACTGCGGGCCGGGACCAGGCAGATGCTAGGAATGCACTGAGCCAGGAGGCAGGTGAGGAGGGGGGGGAAGGTGAGGACCGGAAGCCAAAGGGCTGTGCTAAGATCTGGGCGATGGGATGGGCAGGGGCACCAAAGGCAGTGGTCAAGGCTGCAGGGAGGGAGGCGGCGGGAAGACCGGTGGCAGCGAGAGCCAGCCAGACTGCAGGGCCCTCGCACGCTGCTAATCCGAAACAAACCAAGAGGGAGACGCGGGGTCTCACTCGGAGGCCCTGACAGGGTGATGATATACAGAGTTTTAAATAAATGTATCTCATTAGGGACGCGTTGTCTGGCGGGAGAAAAACGATGCGCCTCCCCACCTCTGCCTCCCGTTTCCAAAAAAATAAAATAAAATCAGATCCAATGCTACAGCTAAAAAGGAAATTGCATTAACACAGATTGTTTTATTTAAAAAACCTTGACCTCCACTTCAAAAAAAAGTCATTAGACATTCTCCTTCTCAAAGGCCGCCGGAGCGATTACGAGGAGGCCTGTTCATTTCTCAATGACTTACTGTTTCTGAGCTCGGGAACGCGTGAGGAGTCGGTAATTTAAGGCTCCCTACAGATCGGTGTGTAAATCTTTGCATGTCTAAAGAAACTTTACCAGACCACTAAGTCAGAGGGAAGGAAACCTGGAAGAGGCCCCCCCCCTTTTTTTCCGTTTCTTTCCTTTGGAGCTCTGATCTCTTTGATCGTAAAAATGGTCATATTTCACCCCCAAAATATCAGCAATCAGCGAACTAAGGAAGTGAGAGCCCAAGGGGAGTTTCACCGCCGATTAGGACCTTGGTTTAATTATTTAACGCCTGCCTGGATCGTGCGGGCTGTGAACACACACTCCTGGCGCGGGTTCAAGAGCAAGTGATAGATAATAATAACGATTACACCCCAATTAGCCGGTGAGCTGAAAGCCTCATCCCCGCCCCTCAGCCCTGCCTTGTCCTCAGCCACTGCGCCCCGTCATCGTCAGTGCCCCCCACGCCGTGTGCGATGAGTCTCCGATAGCGGTACATCCCGTCCTCACTGCAGAGGGACCGTGGGAAGCTGGGGGCCCAGAGGGGCCAGGGCAGTGCCTCGGTCTCCCCTAGGGCTGACTCGTGCCCTTACCCCCAGCATCCTTCCTCTGGCTCCCAGGGAAGGCAGAGAAGGAGGGGGTAGGGGAATTCCCCAGGAGAAAATTCTGGAAAGCTATGGTGTGGGGTGGGTCCCAGGCTTGGGCTTGGCCCTTGTCTCTCTGAGCCTCAGTTTCTCCACTTGTAACAGGAGGGAATTCTTCAACAAGGGTCGTCCTGGGAGTCATGTTGGTCCCAAGAGTCCACAGCCCACAGCTTGGAAGATGTCTTTGATGCGACAAAGTGACCAGCCCTTTTGAGTTTAGTCTTTGGGGCTCAGGCTGCGTGGCTGGACCACAGCATCTCTTCAGAAAGTCCTGTCAGGGTTATGGCCTGGTATCACCCAGGATGCCTCAGTATACAGTAGGTGCTCAATAAATTGCTGTGGAATGAGTTGTAGTGAAGGCCCCTGGGGACAGCAGGGGGGTGTCACATGCCTAGCCCTGCACACAGTAGGAACTCAACAGGAACTTGTTATTTGGCCCAGATCCAGGCCAGTTCCAGCCCTGTCGGGTCCTTAGGACCCCAGACTTGCCTTAATGCCACCCTGGCACTGGCCCAGGCACAGTTCACCACTCTGGCAAGGCATTTCCTGAGCGAAGGGGAATCTGATCACCGGCCATTCGAACAGCCATTCACTCTTGGAACGACCATGTATGGAGCCCTACTATGTGCTGGGCCCGGGCTGCCTCATTGCTCCTTTCTCCTGTGCAGGCTCCGGCACACAGGTGGAAAGGACAGAGCAGGCAGCTTACAGATGGGACACTGGCTCAGAGAGGGAAGCTCATGGCTGAAAGTCACACAGCAGGTCCACAGCAGGGCCAGCCCCCAATCCAGCCAAGTCTTCCCACGGAGGACAGGATCTCTCTGCTCTGGCTTTATCAAAGGCCTTTCACACCCATATATCATGTTTACTGAACATTTCCAATGTATGAGCTTGTGCTAGGCTTTTTGTTTACGTGGATTACTTCACTGTGAGGAGGGTGCCCTTACTACCTCCAGTTTACAGAGGAGGAAACCCAGGAGGTTGAGTGACCCAATCAACGTCACGCTGCTGAAAAGTGTCAAATGCAGAGCCATTGCGTCAAAAAGATTGAAAACAAAAACCAAGAAAACAAAAGGGTCACGTGATAGGAGAAGAAGAGAGAAGCTAACACACAGACTTGCCACCCGGACAGATAGAGTTACAGTGATTATGTCTTCACATTAGCTATGGGTTTCCTGGTAGCCAAGGCGAAAAGGGAAATGCAACGGATTGCTCATGTCACATTGTTTTGTTTTTTTTCCTTTTGAGAGACTATAATTCTTCAAGAGAAACAAATAACTTAAATAACTTGCCAGCCCTAAATTCTCATGGAACAACTTGGTGCGGTGGTTAGGGGCCTGACCAACTTACCAGGACACACAGCTGAGCTCTCTGCGCCTGGGTTTCAGCTCCTCACGTGGTAACTGTGAGGATGCTGCCTGATCTCGTGGTTCAGTACATCGCCCTGCTTACAGTCGGGTTCATTCAATATGAGCCCTGCTACTAAACATTTTTCAAAGGGGTATAATATTTCTCCCCTTGCCAAGAGCTGAGAACCCGTCACTTCTACAGGAGATCCTCAGGCAGGAAACTGAGGCTGGGAAACATTCGGGCAGCGAGCTAGGGGAGAGAGCCAGATGTCCTGGCCCGTGGGGCTGGTCTCCGCTTCCCACAGGGTGGACGGGGGTCTGGGATGAGCAGGGAGCCCCGCTGTGATTGCGGCCTGACACAATATTTACAGAACCCTGTAATGTGTCACAGTCATGCCTGGTCACATCTGAGTCACCTCGGCCTCGGTGTTTATGATTCCCCAGACATGCAGCAGTGAACACGATTTGGCCTGTGTGCCTCCGTGCGCTGCTCCTGCTAAACCGTCTCCTTCCAAAGAGGCTCCTGGGTGGGTGGCTGGTCGGTGACCCCGAGGAGCGGCAGGAGTCCACGCTCTACTTGGTCTCTGTTTCCCAATCTGCGAAATAGGTCTGGTCCTTGAGTGACTGACTGTCAGGTGTCTTGTAGAGATTGTTATGGCTAAAGAACGACACTAATATCATTCCAAACGAAATAGAGAGAACTGCCCTGGCTGGTGGCTCAGTTGGTTGGAGTGTCATCCCAAACACCAAAGGTTGTGGGTTTGATTCCCAGTCAGGGCACATGCCTAGGTTTTGGGTTTGATACCCAGTAGGGGCACGTACGGGAAGCAAGAGATCAATGTTTCTCTCTCACATCCATCTCTCTCTCTCCCTTCCTCTCTCTCTAAAAAATCAATAAAAACGTATCCTTGGGTAAGGATTAAAATCTATATATAAATTTCAGTAGAAAAATAGGTAGTAAATATATATAGACTTCTACAAATAAAGAATGGAAGTAGCTATTAAATACAGAAAAAAAATTACCTTCAGAAATATTTCAAGCTATGCAGATTAAAACAAGAAAATGCCTTTTGAAATTAAAACTCAATTGTTATTACCTCTCTTCCTCACAGCTGCCTACAGAGATGGCAGCCACCTCCCACTGGGCATCCCACCACCCTCAGACCCCTCGTGAGCACTGTGACCATCACAAAGAGAACCAAGAAGTTCAAAATTAAGCTTAACTGGCAGAAACCCAGAGGCGCTGAAGCAGGAGGCAGAGGAGACCCAAGGGCCTGCTCTCGATGCCTGACAGTGGTGATGGGAGCAATGAGAAAATGAAGTCCAGCCCTGGCCGGTTTGGCTAGAGCGTCGGCCCGAGGACCAAAGAGCTGTGGGTTCGATTCCGGCCAAGGGCACGTACCTCAGTTGCGGTTCTGTCCCTGGCCCTGGTTGGGGTCACGTGGGAAGCAACCAATTGATGTGTCTCTCTCACATGGATGTTTCTCTCTCTCTCTCCCTCCCACTCTATCTGAAGATACATGGAAAAATATCCTCAGGTGAGGATTTAAAAAACAACAACAAAAAAAAACAACAAAATGAGGCCCAGGGTTTCGGGCCTGGCTCCCGCCGGTGGGGCGTGCAAGAGGCAGCCGATCGATGTTTCTCTCTCACATCCATGTTTCTATCTCTCTCCCTTCCTCGCCCTCTAAAAATCAATAAAAGCATATTAAGAAAGAAAAGAAGGAAGGAAGGCAGAAAGAAAGAAAGAGGGAGAGAGAGAGAGGGAGAGAGAGAGAAAACGAAGCCCATGCCACTCATGGACTTGGGAAGTCCCCGTCCAGTGCCAAGGAGCAGGAAGTAGCAATGTCGCTGACGTGCAACAAATCTTCCTCTGGGAGGTGGCTCACAATGTTTCCAGCCTTTCCTCTAAGAAGTGCTGTCGTGGAAAGAGCAGCCGTCCGCCATCAGACTCACCAATCCCGATGCCAGGCTGGTGACGAAAGTGGACAGACAGCTCATGTGCACTTCCAAGTGCACTTTTATTTGTGTTAAATCAAACCATAAAAATGCTGTCAGAAATAAATAAACACAAAAACAAAGGAGCCCGTGCCAGCAAGCATGCAGAGAAGCCTCCAGCAGCAGACACGGATATAGTTTTCTGGGGGCGCTGAGGCCACAGCAGCCATAGCATCAGAAGTCCTCAATCTTCTGCGGAATCTTTGACCCGGTGTGTTTGTTTCTTTGTGCTGCCGTTAACAAATGATCACAGAGCTACACACATGTATTAGCAGAAGCCCTGGGCTGAAATCAAGGTGTCAGCGGGCTGCATTGCTTTCTGGAGGCTCTAGGGAAGAATCTGTTTTTCTTGCCTTTTCAGCTTCTAGAGGGAACGATGGCCAGTCTTTCTCACATCGCACCACTCTGACACTGACGTGCTGACCTCTCTCTTCCACTTTTGAGGACCCTTGTGATTACACTGGGCCCACCCAGATCATCTAAAATGATTTCCCGCCCTGGCTGGTTTGGCTCAGCAGTTAGAGCATCGGCCTGTGGACCAGAGAGACCCGGGTTCGGTTCCCACTAAGGGCACGTGCCTTGGTTGCAGTTTGTCCCCGGCCCCGGTTGGGGTCGTGTGGGTGGCAACCACTCAATGTGTCTCTCTCACATCATTGTTTCTCTCTCTCTCTTCCTCCTGCTCTCCCTCCCGCTCTATCTAAAGATAAATGCAAAAATGTCCTTGGGTGAGGATAAATAATAATAATCATGATAATGATGATATAAAATGATCCCATTCTGGAGATCACCTGATAGGCGGCCTTCGTTCCATCTGCTACCTAACTTAGCTTTGCCATAGTCACAGATTCCGGGGCTTACGTTTTGGACATCTTTGGGAAGCTTTCGTCCGCCCACTACATCCAAATATCCTATTTCTAGGTATTTATTGTAAAGAAAATCATTATGGGCGTGTAGCAATAGTGAGTAATACATCACTAGGCTTTCATTAAAAACAGTGGTGGAGCCCTGGCCAGTTTGGCTCAGCGGTTAGAGCGTCGGCCTGCGATCCAGAGAGACCTGGGTTCAGTTCCCGCTAAGGGCATGTACTTCGGTTGCGGTTTGTCCCCGGCCCTGGTTGGTCGTGCGGGTGGCAGCCACTCGATGTGTCACTTTCACATTGATGTTTCTCTCTCTCTCTCTCTTCCTCTCTCTCCCTCCCACTCTTTCTGAACAAAAAATGAAAAAATGTCTTCCAGTGAGGATAAAAAAATAAAAAAAATAAACATTTCAAAAAAAAACAAAAAAAAAAACTGGTGGACGAGACTAATGACGCAGTAAGCAATTATTTAAAAGTTGGTACAACGTGGTTTAGCTTTCATTATGTGGCTGTCTCTCTCCATCTATCTAGAATATAGATATATCCCAGCCAGTGTGGCTCAGTGGTTGAGTGTCGACCCACGCACTAAGAGGTCGCCGGTTCGATTCCTGGTCAGGGCACATGCCCAGGTTGTGGGCCTGATCCCCAGTGGGGGGCGTGCAGGAGGCGGCCAGTCGATGTTCTCTCTCATCAATGTTTCTCTCCTTCCCTCCCTCTCCCTTCCTCTCTCTCTAAAAATCAATAAAGAAAAAAAAATAGAATATAGATATAAGCTAGCAAGAGAAACTCTAAAAGAAAGCTATACTCTAAAGCCCCTTTTCTTGTGTTACTGCTTTTTTAGGTCTTCAATTCGATACTGAATAAACAAATGATTATCTTCCATCTCTGTCATTAAACCGACTTTGAGAAATGTGTGGGATGCCTGTCGTGTGTCAGAGATCCCTGGGAGAGGGATATATGTGCTTTTTATTTTCATCATTTTACTATATTTTCAAAAATCTCCACAATAAGTCTATTACTCCTGTAATAAGAAAGGTCTTCTTTTTGTTTTATTGTATTTATTTTATTTGTTAGCATGCGATCTTTTGAGACTGGGGCAAATAGGCATGTTCACTCAGGGTCAGCGCCAGGACCCCATCTCCAATGGAGCCACCAACCAAGGACCAGCTCCTTCTCCACGGAACGCTCTCTGGAGAACAGGCCCCCTCTGCTCCCTCTGTCCCTCCGCACACCTCTGCCTGGAGCAGAGCTGGGTTTAATAAACGTTTGTTGAACTGCGAGGTTCCAAACTGGGATCCTATTTTCCCTTAATCCCCCACTCGGGGTTAGCATCCTAGGATTTATCTAAATCACCAAGAAAGGTGTTTATTTTGTAGCTGTCTCCTTTTGGGGGAATGAATCCTCCTCCTTGGGTTAATGGAGCCCCCTTGGGTGCATTTCCAGGCTGTGACAGGCCTGGCTCTGGTTCAAGGGCTGAGCTTTGGTATAGCAGCCCCGGCCTCTTGTCCCCCTCTGCCATCCCTCTACCACCCCAGCCCCCAGCCAGGACTGGCAAGGGTAATAACAACTCAGCGACAACAATGATGTCAGATTCACACGGATCCTTTTGGATTGGTCCCTTTGTTATCTCTTTGCAGAGCTGATAGATCAGACTCAGAGAGGACCAGCCAGCGACCCCTCCAAGGCCTCACAGCTAGTAAATGACAGTGAACGCATTCCAATCCATCTCACCAGCTCCGAAGTCCGTTTGCCATCACTGCCCTGCACTGCTCCTTGGAAATGGATGTTCAAAAAATAATAATTAAAGCCCTGGCCAGTTTTCTCAGTGGTTAGAGCATCGGCCAGCAGACCAAAGAGTTGCGGGTTCAATTCTGACCAAGGGCACATACCTCGGTAGCGGTTCGTCCCTGGCCCTGGTTGGGGTCGTGCAGGAGACAACCAATTGATGTGTCTCTCTCACATCGATGTTTCTCTCTCTCTCTCCCCCCCCCCCCCTCCACTCTATCTAAAGATAAATGGAAAAAATATCCTCAGGTGAGGATTTTAAAAATATAATAATAATTAATACATTGAACACTCACTAAGTACCAAGTGCCCACATATATCGACTTACTCCTCCTAACAGCCCATTTTACAGATGAGGCACCAAGGGAGAAAGAAGCTGAGTGGATTTCTAAAGCCCACAGCTAGGAAGTGCAAGGTGTGGATTTGAACCCAGGAGGCTGGAGCCAGAGCAGCAGAGAAGCAGGACATTCCCTCTCCACACCATAGAGGAATGAATGAAAGCGTGGATGGAAGCCATTGTGACCACTAGTGTCAGCGAGAGACCCCGACACCTCACTACTCAGCTCTGGGCCTCGCTTTACCAATTGGTACAATGAAAGGACTTGGACCAAACAATTTCAATGGTTCTCCCAGCTCTAGAAAAAGCCTCTGCCTTTCTGCCTCAGTTTCCCCACCTGTCATCCAAGGGAATGGGACTGATATGATCTCGCAGGCCCTTTCCAGCTCTGCGGTACCTCTCTGTGTTCTAAGCCACAGACCCAGGACTTCTCCCAGGACGGAATCCCCATGTGCCCAAGAGATAGTACTTCATTGGCCTGCTCTACAAGAGAGAAGCTGGGGTCAGAAAGGGAAGGTGACATGTGCGAGGTCCCCCAGCAATGCATGACAGAGCTGGGCCTGGAACCTGGTCTCCAGTCAAACCTGTCCCCAACACTGGGCTGCACTTTTCCCGGAGAAGCCCCCATTAGGCTTGCTGGGTGCCCTGGCAGGGGGGAGGTCCTCCCAGACAGTCCCCAGGGCTGAGTATTGGCCCCACCCTGCTCAGTTCCTCAGAAGGTTGTTCAACCACACACACTGTGGGCAGCGCTCCGGTCCCCTGGTGCCCAGGCTGGACTCCTGCCAGATCCCGGGGACAAGGAAGGCTGCCACCTCCTCAGCCAAACTTTCTCATGGACACTCTTTGGGACCAGATCAAAGAAAAACAAGATCATCTCCAAACCTTCAACCTACCCACGTGTGTGCCCCCATGGATCGCTGTGGCTAAAGTCACATGCGGGAGGACGCTTAGTTTCACTTTGGGGTGATTCCTTTCTCGGGAAAAGCAGCTGCTGCAGAACCCGGGCTCTGCAGGATTTCAGGGTTGCATGTAGAGAGGGCTTTCTGCGCAGGAGCCCAGAAAGGACATTCTGAAGTCTTCTCCTGGTGGGCTTATTTCCATTGCTAGGACACCGTGATGGCAGGGAGGACAAGGCCAGGCCAGCAAGCACCCTCCTGGAGAAAGACCCGTGGCATCTGAAGGGCTTGAGTCAGCTCTGCCACCAGGGCCTCTTTTCTGTGCTTCCCTTTCCAAACAAAAACAGGAGCAGAGACCGAGCCTGCCGCTCTCTTTCCCTGTCACCCATCTGTCAGTCTGGCTGTCGTCTGGCAGTCTATCCTCTAGGAATTCTGGAGGGACACTCTTTCCTCTCAGTTTGCTTTCCCTTTGGGAGGACCTGGAGCATCCTGGAGGTGGGCTCCCAGGGGTGTGTGTGGGGGGAAGTGCATACACCCCAGAAGCTTGAGAATATGGGGCTTTCTGGGGAAGAGAACGGTGGGCCAGGTGGAGCAGACAAGGAGGACCTCGGAGTCTTCCTGTCAGGACAGGGACCGCGTTGGGGCGCAGGGGGGTGTGAGGGTGGAGCCAGAGGGTCCAGATCTTCCCTGTCAACGTCTCAGAGTCGCTCCCCCACCCCTGCGGAGGAATTTGTAAATGAAGGGTGGAGGCTGCTAACCCCTCCACTGTCCCCTCTCCAGACACTTGTTGGGGGATTAAAAACAAAAACAAAAACAAAACCACACACACACAACACTGAAGTTTCCCACTCCTTAAAACGTGGGTGGGGAGGGCGACACCCTTTCTTCTGCCCCCTCTCCCCGTCCCCAGCCGCCAGCGGGACTCGGCGCGGGACCCCCGCCCTGCCCGAAGCCCGAGGGGCGGGGAGGAGGGGGAGGAGGAGAGGCCGGGCGAGGTTTGCTTCAAGAAGGGGCGTGTGGCCGGAGCAGCTCGTGTTTTAGCAACTTGGGAGCGAGCGAGGAGGCAGAGGAGGGGAGGGAGGAAAGTTGGTTCCCCCGACGTCAGCGCCGGGCGGGCCGGGCGGCCGCGGAGCCAGGAGGCGGTCGGAGCGGGGTGAGCGCGGGGCGGCGGGGCGCGCTGGCTGCGACCCCGCCGGCGACCCGGCCGGCGACCCCGGGGCGGCTCGCGGGCATGGACAGCGCGGCGGCCGCCTTCGCCCTGGACAAGCCGGCGCTGGGCCCGGGACCGCCGCCGCCCTCCGCGCTGGGGCCCGGCGACTGCGCCCAGGCGCGCAAGAACTTCACGGTGAGCCACCTCCTGGACCTGGAGGAGGTGGCGGCGGCCGGGCGGCTGGCGGCGCGTCCCGCGGGGGCCGACGCGCGGGAGGGCGCGGTGCGGGAGCCGTCCGGGGGCAGCAGCGGCAGCGAGGCGGCGCCGCAGGACGGTGAGTGCGGGTTTGGCGGGCGCGGCCCGGGGGCGTGGGAACGGAACGCGGGGTCCCGGGCTCGCGGGGGCCGAGGCTGGGGACTCGCGTGGTCCAGGCAGCGCGCATGCGGCGGGCAAAGATGCGGGGCGCTGGGGCTGCCGGATCCCAGACTGGGGAGGAGCGGGGCGCTGGCAGAGACGCTGCGTGTGGCAGGACCCCCCCGGGGTACGGGCGCCCCGCGAGCCGCTGTTCGACTGGCTGCCCGTTGAGGCTGTCCTTTGTGATGGGGTGGGCGGCGGAGACCAGAGCTCTCCACCGGGGTTGGGGCTGCCTTTTGGCCATAGCCATCTCAAGTCGTAGGGGTGTCGGGTCGCGGGTGGGTGCCTTTGGGCCCAGCCCCAGAGCAGCTCTCGCGCCCCACTCCCAAGCAGCCTGGGAAAGTGGGTGTGATTATACAGCTGGCGAAACTGAGGTTTCCGAGGAGCAGAGCAACCAAGTCACATAGCTGGGTTTCCAACTCTGCGCTCCTCCCTCCGTGACGCCACCCCGGTACTACTAGGACTTCTTCAGACTTGGCTTCCTGGGCTGGGGTCCCGAGGCCTGCCCCCGCCTCCAGTCCACCCACTAGCAGCTTCCTAGGTGGAATGTCCCAGCCCTACAGAGCCAGCTAGGCCTCTCTTCTCCTCATGAGGTTAAAGGTCATCAGGAAGGGGCTTTAAAAACAAACAACCCACCCAAGTGGCTCTTTTCAAAAAAGGGTCCTGAGCCCTTGGTAAGAAGTGGGAGGGGCAGCAAGGGCAGAAGAGGGAAATAAAGCGAAGGTCCAGCCCCCAGGCAGTTTCAGAGGGGGCTGCCCAAGTCCCCACAGCTCACCCACACCCTGAAGAGGAGCTGGGATGTTGAGACCACTGCCTGGTCCCCTAGCTCTGGGGCACAGGCTGGCCTGCTGGAGGCTCTGGGCCCCTTAAGAGTCACCCACCTGATTCCAGCAGCCCTCCCACGTGCCCCTGGGGACCCCCACTTCCTGCACCAGCCTCCAGGTCTCAGGGGAGTCCCTGCTGGCTGCATGCCCTGCTTCTCAGATGAGAGGAGGTGTAGGGAGAGCTGAGGGGCCTGCAGCCTCATCTGAAACCTTGTAGGGAGCATGTGTGTATGTGGGGACACCTGACACATGCCTGCAGCTCAGAGAGTGCCCAGCTGATGCCAGCTGTGTCCAGTGGCCTCTGACTCCCTCTCAGTGGCATCCACCACCCACCAGTCACAGCCAACTGACACCTCTCTTCACCCTCAGGAGTAAACATGAAGTGGGCAGACCCACCCCTGGGAGCTGGGATGTCCCTGATGGAAAAGTGGAAGGAAGGTGTCTGGTTTGGGCCAGGGGTAAAATGGGGTGCCCTCTGGTATGGGACCAGGAGCCCTTCCATCTTCAGTTTCCTCTGGGATCTCAGGTCTCCTGGGAGGATCAGCTAGTGTCTGATTTCACCCTGATGAATGGGGGACCCCAGGGGTGTGGAGAGGAGGAGCAAATTGAAGGTAAAGCAAAGAAGGGAGAAAGGAAGGCGAGGAGAGAAGAGGGAGGGGGGTGCAGGGGTGACTGGGAGAGAAGGAAGGCGGCCTGGCCAGGGGATGGGTGCCCATGTCCACCCTGGCCCTGCCCCTGGGGACAGACGGTGGAAGGCTTTGCTTCTGGACACAGCATAGAAGGTCTCCAAACAGGGTTTTCGTGGGGAGAACAGCTGATGTTAATGGGGGACTTAGGTGCGTGGACAGGGCCACTGGCAGCCCCCAGGTATCAGGTTGGGTAGTGGGCCTCCCCAGCAGCCCCGTGGGGCCAGGCCACTCTGAATAAGAGCCTGGGAGGCTTTGGGGCCTTTTCCTAAGGAAGGGCTTTGGCACCCTGGGAATACCCAGGTATTGGGGACAGAGGACACACCGTGTGTGGGGTCAGGTGGGACAGGCCTGAGGGCAGCCATCAGTCTGCTCTCAGGTGAGGGCCAGGGGGCCGCAGGAAGTCTGGTCAGGCTCATCAGGGGCTGTCCTCTGCCTCTGGCCTTGTAAGGCCTGCCCAGCCCTGGCCTGGGGACTCGGGTCCCGTTGGGGACTCTGGGACCTCAGTGGGTTTTTCAGGCCTCTGCAAATTGAAGCAAACCTGGACAATATGAGGACTTGTTCAGGAAGCTAAGAATTCCAGTTTAAAGGATTCTCTTGTATTTGGGATTACATCTTCCCCACTCATTTTTGGTTTTAAAACACACACTTTTTTTATTTTTATGAAATGGGGATAATAACTGGAGAGTGTTTTATGTTAATGTCTTTACTTGGCAAAATTAAAAGGAGGTAATTCTATACTCATGCATCAGATTGAAAACAAATCACTAGCCCATGAAATCCAAATGTTTTATGTAGAGTCAAGCACCTCCCGAGGCCAGCTGGGCGCATTCCAGGGGTGCCCGCTGCCAGGAGAGACGCTGGAGCAGGGGCAGTGTGCCCTGTGGCTGCCCCCAGGCCTGCGAGAGTCCCTGGCTGGCTCTCTGGGTCTGGGCCTGCTGACAGAAAGTGGACCAGGGGAGGCCAGCTTCCAGCTCTCCTTTCTTCTCAGGCAGGTGCCCCTACCCCCACCCCACCCCCCACTGACTGTGAATTCCCAAGTCTGGATGTCTCCAAAGGTGGAGGGGAAGGGACCTCTCATTTCCTCATCCTGACAGCTCAACCCACATCACTGGGCCCAAAGCAGGCAACCACCCTCGGGGGGCCCGCCAGGGCTCTGGACCCCAGGCCAGCAGGCTGAGCCCTGGGCTGTGACTTTGTCCTGCGGTCCTGGGCCCGCAGGGAGCCCTGCGTCTCACTGAGGATTCAGACAAGCTTGCAAGTGGGTTTTCCTGTGGCTTGTGGAGTTGTTTCTGGTCCAAAGAAAGGGACTGCCACCAAAGAGATGGGGTGCCCCTATTAGAAAAATCAGGGTTTCAAGGGAAGCGAATGAGTTAGAAAGTGGATCTATTTTCAACCTGCCAGGTTAGCAGGCTCAAAAAAGTTTTAAACGTCGTTTTTACCCTTTTGTTTTCACAAAGCCTACAGTAGATATAGCACATGCTTGCCAATGGTTTTCCCAGACTCGGCTCCCCCGGAACTGGCCTGGAAGGCTGTGGCTTCGCCGGTGACTCAGAGCAAACCGGGGTCTCGGGTTCCTCCCAAGTCAAACGCTGAGGTCTGCGCCGGGGCGCTGAGCTATGCCAAGCACGTTAGGAAAATAAACCCTCCTTCGCTGCCTTTGCAATGACTTACAACAAAAGAAACCACATTAATAACTGAGATTTTCTTGAAAGCATTCCCTCCTGTGGGCAGGGCGGAAACAGAGATGCAGACACACTGTGAAAATAAACAAAGCCGGGGAGCCAGCGGCGAGGGGCCCCCAGCCCAGGCAGAGGAGGCCACCAGAGAGCAGGGCTGGTACCTGTTCCGGAAAACCTCAGGACCTAGCAGGTCCACTTCCCAGAGATGCAGGATGGGGGATGCTTGCAGTCCGGGGGCACCGGCTGAGCCGGGGGTGGGCAGAGCCCCGGGCAAGGGAGGCTGATTGGGATCCCTGAGCCACACTTTGTTTGGGGTGAAGAACTGCCCCTCCCCCTTGCCAGTGATGGGTGGCAGGGCCGAGTGTCTGAGTGGTGGACCTGAAGGGATCATTGAGTTCCAGAGACTAGGAGACGTACCTCCAATTTTTAAATTTTTCATATTGATAAAATCTAGTTGAATTAAGAGTTATCATTTTTAAGCATACGTTCAGTGGCATTAAGTACATTCACAGTGTTGCGCTACCATCAGCTCCAGAAAATTTTCATTTTCCCAAGTGGAAACTCTGTCCCCATGAGACACTAAGTCCCCTCCCCCAGCCCCTGGCACCCACCATTCTTTCTGTGTCTCTGAGTTTGACAGCTCTAGGGACCTCATATACGTGGAATCACACAATGTTTGTTCTTCTGGCTTACTTCACTCAGCATTCTGTCCTCAAGTTTCATCCACGGTGTAGCAGGTGTCAGAATCTCCTTTCTGAGACGGTAGTATTCCATTGTGTGGATGGACCATTTTGTTTATCCATCACCCGTCTGCGGACACTTGGGTTGTTACCACCTTTGACTGTTGAGAATGGTGTTGCTATGAACATGGGTGCGCAAATATCTGCTCAGTCCCTGCTTTCCATGCATTTGGGTACAAAATACCCAGAAGGGGACCTGCCGGATCGAATGGTGATTCTATGTTTCATTTCTAAGGAACCTCCGTACTGTTTTCCGTAGTGGACTTCAGATTTAACTGGCCTCTCTCTGGCTCTGAAAGGTGGTGGCCATGGCCTCCAGGGCAGTGGGGGAGGGAGATGGGAGGGAGCCAGCAGGCCTGATAGGAGTGGGGAAGGTCTGGCCCGCGGGCCCCATGAGGCCCAGAAATCATTACCCGCTAACATCGCACACCTCGCCAAATTAGCCTGACCAAACATAGCAGGGCCGGTGGGGGGAAGACAGGGTTTCTCCAAAGCCGAGCCTGTTAACGACCAGCCTGCTTACCTTTCCTCCCTCCCTCCCTCCCTCCCTCCCTTCCTCCCTTCCTTCCTTCCTTCCTTCCTTCCTCCCTTCCTTCCTTCCTTCCTTCCCTCCCCTTCATCCACTTCCTGGTGGGGGTGGGGCAGAGCCCTCTGCAGTGAAGGAACACTGGATGGGCTGGGGGTCAGGACACCAGGTTCAGGTCCTGGCTTTTGCTCTCATCTCCATGTGTGACCTTGGGCATGTCACAGCGCTTCTCCGTTTCCCACCTGGACAGTGCCAGGCAGCACACAGACGTTTGTGAGAGGCCCCTCCTGTCCCTCATTATATTTTGATCCAGGCTGAGAAGATGCCCCGTGATGGGTCCCCAGGAACATGGACCCTCAGACAGGTGAGGCTTGTCCCAGGAGCAAGGAAAGAGGAAGGGTGAGTGAGAGGCCCAGGAACAAGGCTGGAAGCTGAGAACCCAGGGAATTCAGCTGGAGAATGGCTGGATCTTCCAGGGGAGCCGGGGTCGGGGGGCAGCCGTCCATATCTCTGGGTCTTTGTTCCTGGTTCCAGGGTGGTCTTGCTCCTCTAACTAGTAGATCATTTGAGTGGAGCTTGGGGGCCTGGCACAGCAGCTTGGACCAGCCCGCACCCCCACAAGGGCCCTTCCCTGTGGGGTGAAGCTCAACAGGGCTAGAGTTGTCACTGTTCCCTCCAGAAGACTCTGGAAAAGTAACTTTAGGGCGGTAGTGCTAATACCTGGTTGCACACCACCCTTGAAACCTGAAAAGCTCGCTGAGGCTCAGTGTTGCTGCGAAATGGGAACAATGGACAGTGCAGTTCCTTAGAGGTGTGGTGAGCCCCGAGTGGTCGTGGGAGACCGTGCCTAGCACATAGTAGGTGCTCAATAAAGGGTCTCCATGACAGCTCATTGAGACATTCACAGCCGCCCTGTGAATCAGGCAGGGTTAGTGATTGCCACCCCTAGTTTTTGGAGGCCCAGAGAAACAAAGCCACTTGCCCAAGGTCCCCCAGCTGGGAAGGAGGGGTGGGATTTGCTTTTGGATTCCAAGTCCAGGCCTCTCTGTCCTGCACAGCTCAGCATTTAGGCTGGAGGAGTGGGGGAGGGGAAGCCCTAGCAGTCTATGGGGAGACTAGCCTTGGGCCGAGGTTTGTTTGGGATTGAAAGGGGACAGGGTGACATTGACAGCAGCATTCGCCAGCCAAACACTTACTGCGAGCTGGCCGGGGCTCCACACGCCTCACCCCCCATTATTCTCCCGATAACCATGGAAGTCGGTCCATTTATTTATTTATTTATTTATTTATTTATTTATTTATTTAATCTTCACCCGAGGATATTTTTCCATTTATCTTCAGTTAGAGTGGGAGAGAGGGAAGGAGGGAGGAAGAGAGAGAGAGAAACATCAATGTGAGAGAGACACATCGATTGGTTGCCTCCTGCATGGCCCTGGGTGGGTCGGGGACGAACCGCAACCGAGGTACGTGCCCTTGGCCGGAATCGAACCCGGGACTCTTTGGTTCTCAGGCTGATGCTCTAACCACTGAGCAAAACCGGCCAGGGCGTTGGCCCTTTTATTATCCCCATTTTATGGAGAGGGAAACTGAGGCTCAGAGTTGAGCCACTTGCCAAGGTCACACGTTCCCATGAATATGAGAGTCCAGCCCAGGCCCGTCCTGTTCTGAAGCCCTGCTCTCCATCCCTGCAGCCCCACCTGATGCAGGGTGGCCTGGCCAGGGTATCTACTCCCAGGCAGGTGTGGGCTGCGTTCAGGGCACCACGAGGCAGTCAGGGGAGGGGTCTCCTTGATGTCCTTCGAAACCTGGCCTGAGTCACAGGCGTGTTGGAGATGGGCCAGGCTGGGCAGATGGGCCAGGCCGGGCAGCGTGGAGACTGCCAGGCTTTGGTGTGTTGGAAGGTATGGGTGTGAGGGGCATTTGAACCCTTTCCACCCAGAAACATCCAAATGGCCTCCCTCACCCTCTGTAGGCTGCACACGGGAGATGTGGAAGGTTCCTGACTCTGAAGAATATCACTAGGACAGGCCCCCTTTCCTAGTCCACCCCCAGCCCCCATACCCACTCCATCCATCCATCCATCCATCCATCCATCCATTCATTTAACAATCACTTTTTGAGCAGACCACGGGCCAGGCCTTGAGCTCCTGTGACCTGCCCAGACTTTCAGATTTCAAGCCTGGGTGAAATTTCCAGGCACTTAGAGGAACTGGCAGAGAGTGGGCAGTTTTAAAAGTTGCCAAGAAAAGCATTCGCTCACAACGACCATCTTGTTGCCCCATCTGTTTATCCAAGAAAGAACCTTTTACCATCCTCATCTCAGAGTAAAGAATGGTGCTCGAAACTGACTTCATTTAGCTTAACAAAACAAAACTCTCAAATTGCCCCGATTTTCTCATTTTGCGGTAGGTCGGTGAAAACTTTTGTCGTGGGCTGGCATTTGGGGACCACATGGTGGACTGGTTTCCCAGACTCACAGACACACACAATGCTCCCCCCCACACACACAAACATACACAACCCCCCCAACACACACACACACACACACACACACACCCGAATCTTGAGGCTCCCGCCTGGCCCAGAAATCAAGGCCAGGCTTTCAATGGCCAGAGTGGCCGCAGGCAGAGTGACGAGATGAGCAGCCACATCACGGTGGCCGGGGCCAAGGGTTAAGTGCCTTTTGCGAGGTGGTGAGTAGGAGAGCACCGTGGGAGCTTCCTGTTTAGACAGAGGGAGCTGGGGAAAGTTGCCGCTGCCGGCTCCCATGCTGAGCGGAAGCAGGGACACTGGGTGCCCAGCAGCCTCCTGAAGGTGGGCGCCATGGGGCAGGGGCCTGGTGCTGGGTGCTCCCTGGCCGGGGAGGAGCAGGGTGAGAGCTGCTGCCGGGAGGAGGCGGGAGCCTCCGGGAGCTCCAGGGCAGAGCCTGCCCAGCCAGAACCCGGAGTGGAATCTCAAGATGTCCTGGGAATGAAGGTCGTTAAAAGACCCAGATGCTCTTGCTGCCCCCTCGCCCTGTGCTCCTTCCACATCTGGGAAGCTCTTGTTCCCAGCCTGGCTCCGAGGGGCCACCATGATGACAGGACACCGTCCACATGGGGCTTTTTATGGCTAATGATATCTTTTATTGCGTCCTAAAAATGAAGCAGGCTCTGGAAGACATTATTTTTGGCCCTTCTTTGTGATCCGTTCTATTTTCTGTGCGTGGGATGGGCAGCCAGGACCATCCGGTTTGGGGGTCAGTGAGAGGAGCTGGGAGAGAGCGGAGGCGATGGGTTAAGAGAAGCCAAGAAGCTGGGACCCCAAGGCCCGAGAGGTGGACAGGGGCTGCTGGGCAGATTGCCATCTTTGGAGAAGGTTCTGGGTGTGAGGCAGTGAAAAAGCAGGAGGCCTCGTGGGTTGGAGACCTGGAAGCTTCCACAGAGCTGAGCAAGCTCATTGATTGCTTGAAAACTGACAAGGTGGGAGTATGTCACCTCCTGTGACGGTGCTGCTTAGAAAGCAGTAGGAGGGACCCCGGACTAGGAGTCAGGAAACTAGGGCTTGCCCTACCCTACAACCCAGTCACTCGTCTGAGCCTCGGTGTCCCCATGTGAGGGGGTTGGACCATCTGTTTGTCATCCTGTGGTCCCAGGAGTTAATGCATTAGCATCACCTGGGGAGCAAGTTAAAAACGTGTGATCAACCCACGGACTCCAGGGCCTGGCCTGGGCCTCTGCATTTAACAGGCCCTGAGGGTAAGAGTCAGTGTGCCCTTGAAGGCCCCTTCCAGGGCTGACTCTTCACCTCTCTCCTCCGCCTCAGTTTGGGGGGATGGAGAGGCCACAGGGAGCCGGAGCCGCCATGGGAAGCCTGGCATCAACTGAAGTGCCCCAAGGGTCCAGCATGCAGGGGGAGGGGGAGGGGGAGCTGCTCTGAGGCCGAGCCCTGCCCCAGAGGCCTGACTTTGTGCAGGAAGCTGCACTCACTGCGGGGTCCAGGAGAGAGCAGTTGTTACTGACCATCCACCAGCACTCACTGAGCACCTACTGAGTGCCCAAGGCAGCCCAAAGAGCTGGAATAAAGGGGGCGTTAGGGGACGATTTCTCTCTGTCCCCATAGAGTATACTAACACCCTCTAGCTGCCAGCGTGGGTGGTGGGTGGTCAGAAGCCTCCCTACTGAGCTGGGGGGAGGGTCTCTGTCACGCCTGTTTCTGGAAAAGCCTCCTCCTAGTATCCTGCTTGCCTGCTCCTCTCTGTCCCCCTCACTGCCCTGCGGGCTCCCCTGGAAGCGGTCCCCCGGGGTAGGGCGTCCACTGCCCCAGTTTGTCCACCAGCCCCCTCCGCCTCGCTGTCTGTCCTCCCCCACTGCTGGCCTCCCTCTTGCCGTGGGCGCAGAGGTTTACACGCCCGAGATGGCGTTATTAAAAATGACATTTAACCAGAGCTGGAATTACCACTCGGATGGCTGCAAACCTCGGAATCAAAGCCGAGCCGCCGGGCGCGCCTGGCAGGGGCCGCGGGCCTCCTCTGGCCGCCAGAGCTCCGCGCGGCCTCCCATATAAAAGCCCGCAGAACGCAGAGGTCTTGAAAGCGAGTGCACCTCCTTTCATTAGACTAACAAATAACACGTAACAGAAAACATCTGTTAACAGCAGCCCCTAATGCTCTCAAGATGGTGCCGTGGGCAGCTGGTCCAGCCAGTGGGCAGCTTTCGCCTGCCCCCACCCCAGCGGCGCGCGGGGCCCTCAGGAGAGCCTGGCACCCCTCCCTCCCCTCCTGGCCTTCCCCTGCACCCTGTGGGACCTGGGGATCTCCTTCCTCTGACTCAGTCACTCACCTCTCTTCTTGCTGATGGGAACCAGTAACTGAGGGTGTGTTTGTAAGGGGACAGTGCCCTGGACGGTGGTGTCAAGCCTCCACCTGACCAGCTGTGGGACCTTGACCAGCTTTTTCTCTCTGAGGGCCTCGTTGGTAGTCTGAGAAGATTTGTGCCTGCCTGAAGGGTGGTTTTAAGGATCTTAAGAGGTGACAGGAGTCGAATAGCTGAGCACGTGAGAAGTACTCAGAAAGGGTTTCTGCTATTATGATTAGAGTTGAGGAAACTGAGGCTCAGAGAGGTTAAGTGACTTGCCCGAGGTGAGACAGCAGGTGGAGAAGCCCGAGTCAGTCCCCCTTTCCTGATCTTGTGAAGAGAAATGGACCCGACCCAGCTCCCTGCTGATGGCAGAGGGTGAGCTCACCTCTGAGAGAGTGGGTTGTCCCCACACTCACTGAGGCCATGAGGTCCCTTAAAGCCCCCGCCCCACCCCCCGGGCTTGGAAGCCAGAGGGGCCTGTAAATTCGGCATCTCCCAGAACCCGAAGCACCATCCTCACAGCTCAGGGGGCTCTGGCCTGGAAAAGGAAGGGCATCCCAGACTAGGGAGAGATGTCCAGAGAAACACCCCAAAGGCGGGAGAAAAGACGAATCGGCAATTTGTTTCCTCTTTTCTCTTAAGATAAAGCTCCAGAAAACAGGCCTTTTTGTCTTCCCCAAAGAGCCAGTGTTCAACTCTATGGCTGCCCCTCCCCCTCCCAGATAGGCCTTGCTTCTTGGTTCCAAGGAAGCTGGATGGGGTTCATTCATTCACCCATTCATTCATCTGTGGTTCAGTGCACAGGTGTGGACAGGTGAGACCTGGCCCCGAACCGGAGGTGGAGCAGAAAGGCAGCCCGCTCCCCGCCGTCAGCTCTTCACCGCCTGGCTCCAGCCCTGTTTCGTTCAGCCTCTCACTGAATTCTCTCAGCAGCCTTATGAGGGAAGTGAAGCATCACCCCCTCTTACAGATGACAAAACTGAGGCTCAGAAACGCAAAACGACTCACCCAAGGTCACCCAGGAGATATGCAGTGATTCCCCAGAACCCAGGTACAACACGGTCCACCCTATGCAGGGTCCCCAGATGGTCAAGCGGCTAGCGTTCTCTTGCTGGGAGCAGCTGGGGTCCTGACAGGGGGGGCTGTGCCTCCTGTCGCCCCAGTGCTCCCCTGGAAACCTCTGCAGTGCCCTGAGGAAGGGGCGGCTTTTCCAGGGCCACCCTGTGCAAAGCCTGGCCCAGAGCAGGCAGGCAGGAGGGCGCTGGCTGCACTGTGATGGAGGGGCTGGCGCTGGGGGCCTGGGACAGACCAGGCCTTTGGGAACCGTGTTTTCATTGGAAGGCCAGCCTCTCCCTGGGAGCTGGCTGCCCTGCCACCACACCCGGGCGCGGAGTGTCAGGGCTCCAAGCGGGAAATTGCTGGAGACAAGAAGTAAAAACGGCTACTCTGGTTTCACTGGGAAGGAAAAAAGCAAAGGCGAAGATCTAATGCGGCCAAAAGCCGAGTCCTTGTTGAAAGAAAACTGTTGCTGTTGCAGTGAATTCAAATTTGAGGCCAAGCAGAGCTGGGGTGGGGGTGGGGGGAGTGGCTGCCTTTCTGAAGACTGGTTTCTCTCTCGAGGGAGGAAAATTGGGGTGGCACCCCACGAACCCTTTCCTCCTTCCTTTCACAGATATTTGTTGAGCTCCTACTCTGTGCCAGCCTGAGGGCTGAACACTGGGGTCCCAGCAGGGAACAAAGGAGGTGTGGTCCCTGTTAAGATGTCCTGGCTGCTGTGGGAACAGATAATGGACCTCCCTACCTGGTCTGGGGTTCAGGGGAGGCTTCCTGGAGGAGGAAGCGGACTTTTAGGAGGGACCAGAGGATGAGTGGAGTGAGCCAGAAGGAGAGGTTGGGGAGGAGGCGAGGAGGAACTAGCTGTTTCAGGAGCAGAGGGCTGGGAGGCAGCGGGCAGGAGAGGCCGATGACCGCCGCCTGGTTCAGGAGTCTCGGTTTTCGGACTGATAGCAGTGGGGACGCTTTCTGCGCACCGTGCGTGTTTGCAGTGTTGGAGCACCCAGGCCCTCCCCGGAAGCTCTCTGGGTGAGCGAGTGTCCCCTGTCATGTGGGAATTGAATGGCTAATCTGGGGACAGCGTTTGTGTCTCAGCTGCCCAGAGCCTCCTTTAGAGAGGGCTTCCTTCCTCTCCAAAGGAGCCGATCACCAGCCCTCACTGGCCGCCCCGGCCCAGCCACTCTGAGGTCTAAGATCCCAAGTTGGGGAGGGGAGGCTCCCGGGGCCTTCAGAACCAGAGGCAGGGCAGGTGCCCAGTGTCGGGCTCACCAATCCATCTGCAGGACGGCTGTGCCAAAGTCACGGCCCAACACCGGGGCTTTGTGCCACCCGTGCACAGCAGCCCTGAGATGGGGTTTCACTAGCAGACCCATCACACGATGAGGGCGTTGGCTCCGGCCGTCCGGCTGCAAAGCCTGCATCCCTGGAGGAACGGAGGGAGTTTGGGGTGCCTGTGGCCGAGTTGGGCAGTGGAACTGGATGACTGGGGAGGGAGTGGCTTGCGAGCGTGGTGTCTTCATCACTGTCATCAGCACAAAGACCCCAGCAGTCAGGACCGTCTACTGTGCACCTGCTATGTGCTAAACCCTCCATCGGATCATCTCACGAATTCCTCCCAGACACTCTAGGAGGTCAGCAGTCTTATGGCCCATTTTCCAGATGAGGAAGTTGAGGCTCAGAAAGATGGGCTGTGTATTGAGGGCCTGGAGCCCCCAGTGAACTCACTGTGACTTCACCCAGACTCCAGGCTTGTTTAGGAAGGGACGGGTAAGAGATATGATAACGCTGGAGCAGAGTGCTGGACGGATGCCAGAGCTGCTCTTGACCCAGGACAGCCCCCTCTGTCCCCCCTGCAGCTCGACAGGCATAGAAACAGTCAGCTCCAGAGAGTTCCAGGGGGTCCCCCGCCTTCTCAGGGGCAGGGCATGTGGCTGGTAGGGGTCTCGCTTAGCTGTGGGCTCCTGGTCCCAAACTCACCCCCACTTAATGGATGATCTTGGGAAAGTGTCTCACTTCTTTGAGCCTCAAATTCCCCATCTGCAAAATGGGCACAATGAGAGTACCTGGGTGTTGGTGGTTCAGAGGAGTTGATATCACGCAGGTGGGGGCTCAGCTCTCTGCCCATCTGGCCCCAGTAGCTGCTCAGTCGACACCAGTTCAATGTATTCTCTTTCACTCTCCCTGACACTTGGGAGGAGGAGGCAGATGCGCAGGTTAGGGCTGTCAGGCCCCCTTCACAGGTGGGAAAACTGAGGAGGGAGTTTCCCGAGGCCTCACAGAAGGCGGAGCTGAGCCTGGGAACAGGTTCTGGGTCCCAGGAGCTGACCCCGCTGGCCTTTGCTGATACCCATGCTTTTCAAAAAGGAAACAGGTTATCCAGCGCTGGGTGCCCCCAACGCACACTCAGGACCCAGACACTTGTGCCCCTGCCCAGCCCTGCCTGGTGACCTGGGTCCCCTCCCGAAGGATGGCGTTGGCTCACGGCAGCCCCGCCTGTGGGAGCTGACTGCTCCTCCCGCGCAGAAGGAGCGTCTAGCTTTATTTTCCGTGGCCCCAACAGTAACCATGCATCATTTCATGACAAATGCCGTCTATAAAACACAACACGATTATTTTCATAATGTGGTATTTGAGGTTAACAATTCAAATTAGAGGTTAATTGCAAATTCTAGAAGGTCTGTGGATAAGATGGCTTGAGGAGGAAGGCTGAGATATTCAGATATACTCCCTCAGGGATTACACATGGGTTCTCACCACCTATCTACAACACACACATACACATGTGTGCACACACATGTGCACGCTTGCACATACACTCACGCACATGCACAGGCACTCATATATGCACACACACAGTTCACCAGTACAGATGCACACACACTCATGCATAAACACACGCTGTGCACACACACAATGCACCAATACACACACACGCACAGACACTCATACATGCACACACATGCACACACACAGTGCACCAGTACACACGGGCACACACTCGCACTCAGCTGCCGCCTGGGCTCCAGCAGAGCTGGTTCAGACATGGTGTTTGTACCGGTAGGAAAGTGGAAATCGAAGCTGGCTTTCCCTGCCCCTTCCCGACGTTGGCTTCTTTCTCTGCCCAGGACCCTCTTGTCCAAGTGGCCACCAGAAGTAGGTTCCATGATGATCAGGCAGCACAGGGTGTGTGGAGGAGGCGTCAGGGAAGTGCACAGAGCTTGGGGTGCCAAGGAAACAAGCAAAAGTATCGGGTTTACCTCCACCGGTGCCAGCTCTCAGCTTCTCCCCACTCTCCTCCCTCCACACCCAGAACCAGAACCAGATGGAAATGTGAGTGAATAGTGGGCCTGGGGACAGTGTGGGCTGAAGCTGGGTCAGGGAGGAGGGAGGAAAACCATCACCCTAGTCCAAAGGTGGGGTGTGCTCCTCTCGCACCCAGGGGCCAGCTTAGAGTCCTGTAGGGGAGCCCCAGGCTCTGGAGAGCTCCATGGCAGTTGCTTGGGCTCTGTGGGAATCATGACAAATATTCGCTGCTTTCTTGAAACCAGGAGCAACAGCAGAGGCTGGGAGAGTGGCGCTGCGCCAGGCACCCGCTGCAGGCACAGGCGGCGTGGTCCTGGTCAGGAGGGCAGCAGCTCTGGGGAGTGGTGGCCAGGGCTGGAGTCTCCTCCTGTGCCAGAGGGGCCTCCGGGAGAGGGGGCCAGTGAGTCAGACCTGCCCCCTTCACTCCCGGGCCAGGGGCTTCCCCTTTCTGAGCCTCGGTCTCCTCATCTGTAAAGTGGGGATGATGACAAGTGGGTTGTGAGGAAGCAGAGGTAGCAAGCGCTTCACCACCTATCTCGTTCTGGCACCTGGCCTGCTGCTGTCCCTACTGTTGCTGCTATTGCTATTATTAGCCACTCACAGGCAGGTCCCTGAGAGGACCCAGCCACAGCCCTGGCAGCTGCTGGCCCCCAGGGTCCCTCATCTCTCCAGCATGGGGATGGGGAGTGTCCCAACCCAAACCAGCTCCAAGTTAAGCCAAGTCTCCCTCCACCCCAGCCGCACCCTGGGGCGGAGCAGTGAGGAGGGCTTGTTTGTTTCCGTGGTCTCTTTGGCACATTCTGGGTGAGATGGAGGGGCGGGGTACAAGCGTGTCTCCACCCTCTCAGCGGGGACAGTGCTACTCCGCCTTGGGCACAGCAGACGAACAAAAGCCTGGGCCACCCGAGCGAGGTGGGGGAGGGGCTCTGGCTCCCAGCTCCACGGTGAGACCTCGGACTATTGCCCCCACCTTCCCTCCTCTCCGCTGTGCCAGTGCCGGCCATGCCACTATTAAAGTCACTCCTTTGAGTGAAGTCACTGTCCACAGGGAGCCCCTGCTGGGGCCCCCTTCATCCCAGTAACAAATTGTCCCCCCTGAAGAGGCCCCCATTGCGGCCTCAGCCGTTTGCTCCCCCAGCCCGTCTTTACAGAAAGCTATCAAAATTCCCATTTACAGGTGACAGACAGACGCCCCTCCGCTCAACATGTTTCTTGAGCCCCTACTAAGTGCAGACACTGGGCAGACAGCCGTCAGCCCCTAGGAGCGTCCAGCTGACCGGAGACAGGCAGTGAACTGCGACAAGCAGGCACTCGAGTGCAGGGCCGGCAAGGTCCACCGGCTCGAGAAGCACAGGGGCCTCGGGCACAGAGATGGGGTGTCGCCACCCCAAGGCTGCACAGCCAGCACCTGGCAGAGCTGGGATCAGACCCCAGAGCCCGCCCGTCCTGCTCAGAGCCCCTCCGGACAGGCTGCAAAGACCCACAGCGCACATTAGTTGGGGGAGGGACCCACACAGCCACGTGGCGGGGGCGGGGCTAGGGAGGACTCCAGAGGCGGGTCCGCAGGTCCCCCTGGCGCTCTGCAGGGCTCAGCAGTGTGCCAGTTAGGACTGTCACCTAGGAGGGACGGAAAGCTGGCCCCAGGCAGCTTAAACAGAACTAAGATAATGATACTCATAACTTAAAAATCCAGGGTGGGACTTCAGGCACCACTGGATCCAGGGCTTAAACTACCGCCAAGATTGGGGCCCTGCCCACCGCTGAACCAATCACAGTGGCCGCCAAGGAGCTGTGTGCTGATTGGCCAAGGGCTGGACCACGTGGGGTAGGGCTTCAAGGGACCGCCTTGGACCAAGGAGCTGGGCAGGGTACTCTCCAAAGGGTGGCGCCTGGTTATAACAGAACTTACATTTATAAGGAAGAGGCCCTGCTTTATGTGCTCCACACGTGTTATCTCACTGAATCCTCGCAGAGGAACCTTTGTTATGCACACTCTGTAGGTGAGGAAGTCAAGGCTCAGAGAGGCCAAGTAACTTTCCCAAGGTCACCCAGCAGGAACTCACTCTGGGCCTCTCTCCACCAAGATTCTCAAAATAACCAGCGTCCATCCAGGTGGCCTGGGCAGTGGGCATTGAGACCACCCTTTGCCATCGTGTCCCCGTCCACCAGGGCAGGCAGCTGTGTCACGGAGGCCCCCCTGCACACCCTATTCCTGGGCTGAGTGTGCCTATCTGGCCCTGGGGGCCTGCCCGCCTCTCACAGAAGCTGAGCAGTCTCTAACCTGGGCTGATGGATGGTGGCAGGTAGCCATGGAGGTAGCTTCAGAAGGGGCCATTACTGCTCTGGCCTGGGTGCTGGGCTTGTTGGGGTCTTGCTGGGCCCAGCACCCCCTTCCAGTAGCAGTGTATCCACAGCCAAGAGCCGTGGTGCACTTCAGTTGTCCAGTTGACATGCTGTCATGTGAAATCAACATGTCATTAACCATCCTTCTGCAATGTGTTTTGGAACCAATAAAAAAGTGTATTTCAGTTCTCCCATTTTCCTGGGTCTTAGATAAAACTCCTGGGCCCTAGGCATTGTGGGCCTAAAGGCTAAACAAAACTGGGCCGGGAGTCATCCATCCATCCGTCCATCTGTCCATCCATCCAGCCTCCAGGGTTTACTGAGCACCTATGTTGTGCCAGACACCACTGTTAACACAGACAATCCCAGAAAGGGGCAGAGGGAAACAGCCCAAGCAAGTTTAATCAGCAATAGTGAAGTGGCTGGGGGAGGCGGACAGGTCCCCAAACTTTCTGGGCAGTGAGGGGAGGGATCCTATAGGAAGTGGTAAGAGATGAAGGTAGGAGGTGAAGACTGGCTTGGGCTTCCTGACGAGGTGGGGAAAGTATTCCAGCCGAGGGAGTAGCATGTGCAAAGACAGGAAGTGACAGAGTGGCTGGTGAGGCTGGTGGGGGCGGGGAACCGGAGGCGCTCACTGTCAGGGCCCTGCGAGTGCTGGGTGGTGCCTGAGACGTGCATCTGCAAATTTTGCTTCCTCAGCTCAGAACTGGTCTTCACGTCAGCTGTTCCTCCTCCACCCAGGGCCCCCACCCCTCCTCTGTGAGAAGACTTAAATGTCTTGATTTTTTTTCGTGGGGGGCCTTGGTGGGTCTGATGGGGGGACCTCAGCAGAATGCTAATGAAATCAGAAGTGCCCAGGTGGGGGCCAGACACCCTTTAGGGGAAGCTCAGCAAATGCGCCCAACCTGTTGCTGACTCTTCCATATTGGATCGGTGCTGGCTGAGGGACAGTCCCCTGCAGTGCGGGCCCCTGCAGAGGAGGATGGGGGGTACAAATGGGGGGGCAGGTTGCTTCTTCAGCCCTGGAAGCCTGTGAGACATGGGCTGCACTGGGCATTCAGCGATGCTTCACAGGAGGGCAGGGGCACAGATGGCGCCTGTGGCATGGCAGGGCACTTGACCCGTCCAGCCTCCCTGTCCAGGCAGGTGAGGTGCATAGAGGTCCAGACCTGCTTGTCAGTCACAGTGACACTTGTGTGCCCCGTGTCTTGACCTCCTTCCAGACATCATCCCACAGAATTCTCACAGCAACCCACAAGTGAAGTGCTGTACCGACAGGGAAACTGAGGCACAGGGTGGCAAAATGACTTACCAAGGTCACAGAACCAGCAGCCTGACTTGTGGCGTCTTTTGGTCACAATACCTGAGCCCATGCAATCATGTTGATGGCCCAGCAGGGGTGGGTGCTCTTCATATCCCCACTAGATTTGGAGAGCAGGCAGGTAGCATGGCCCAGGAGATGAGGCAGGTAGACTGACTCTAGCTCACATCACAGCCGGGCAAGCCTGGGCAGACCACAGCGACACTGAGCCTGCAAATAGTGACAGTGTCCCTGGCCCCGTTGGTGAGGGCAGATGAGAAAGGGCTTTGAGGACTGGGAAGGGTCCCATGATGTGAAGAGGGGCTGTTTGAAGAACCATCCTGGACCCAGGTTCCATGGTGTGGGCACTGACCATGAGCTGCCCCCTTCGACTCTGCCCCTTTCTCTGTGCCTTCCTCGCCCCCACCCCCAAGCACGTGCAATAGCACATCAATCTCATGATTTCCAAGAAGCACCATCGGTGGCCGGACAAGATCTATTTGACTCTGAAGGAGAAAGACCAGGAGGGGCTCCTTGGGTCCACATTTCTGCTGCTGTCTACTCCTGTTCAATTACTCTGAGCCCAAAGAGGCACCCAGGAGCTCACAGCCGAGTAGGGCTTGAGACAGGGGACCAAGCCTAGAAGCCAGTGTGATAAGGCTGAAGCAGACATGTGCACAAGGAGCTCTGCCCTTTGGGGACAGGGGGCTTTTCAAGTGGGGTCTTGTAGGATGAGTAAGAGCCCACCATACACCAGTTCATGCTGCACCACCCTCTGCCTATGTGGCTTTGGGCTAGCATACCCCCCCTCCCATTCATAGAATGGAATGGAAAGGGCCTGCTCTGCTGAGACTCCCCAGAGGTTATGAGCACTGAGGGTCTCATGAGAAGAAGATGAAGTATACGCGATGCCAGGAATGTTCCATGTTGTTGGTTTCTGAGAGACCCACTCAGGCTTAGGGGTGCTGGTCCCATGGCACAGGGAGACACTCCCGTGGCCCTCATCACACTCCATCTCCTCTCCAAATCCCTCCTCTTTCAAGCTCCCCTGCCATGTCCATCCCCAGCTCTCCTCTGAACCCCCAAAGCTCTCGTCTTCAGTGATAAGCCTGCCTGCTTTTGTCCGATTCCTGACTCTGCCACTGGCGGCTAGCTGGGTGACCTTGGGGAAGTTCTCAGTCTCTCTGAGCCTTGGCTTTCTGGTCTGTAAAAGGTGAATAAGTGATGCTGTTTATCTCTTGGTGGTGCATTTAGCTCAGGGCCCTGCACAGGAATTGCCCTGCACATTTGCAAAATCCCTCATCATTTCCTGCTCTCCCGCCTAGTACCGGCACTGGGCTTGCTACCTGAGTTCTCGCCTGTGACAAACCCTGTAGGTAGATCTTCATTTTGCAGATGAAGAAACTGCGGCTCATTTGGGGTAAGTGGCCTGTGGTCATGGCTCTAGGCTGGTCTGATCCCAAAGACCGTGCGCTTGGCCTTGTCAATGAGTGGTTCTCACCCCATACCTGTTGAAGGTGGAAAGTGGATGGGGCTTGGCATCTTTTTTTTTTTTTAATCCTCACCCGAGGATATTTTTCCATTTATCTTCAGATAGAGTGGGGGGGAGAGAGAGAGAGAGAAACATCGATGTGAGAGAGACACATGGATTGGTTGCCTCCTAAACGACCCCAACCAGGGTCCAAACTGCAACTGAGGTATGTGCCCTTGACTGGAATCGAACCCACGACTCTTTGGTCTGTGGGCTGGCGCTCTAACTGCTGAGCCAAACTGGCCACAGCTTGGCATCTTATTTTTGAAAGCTCCACCTACCCCCCCCCCCCACACACACACACACCCCCAGTGATTGCACTGAGCAGCTAGAGCTGAGGCCCCCAGGTCCACCTTGCTGCCTCCGTCCCTCCCACCCCACCCAGCTCATCCTCCTCTTCTCCCTGGCCGCTGGTTTGGAGGGGTGCATCACCCTTTCCCTAACAGTTGGCATGAAACCTGAAGACCTGAGTTTTCTCTGACAGGACTTTTCAGCCCACCTCCCTTAGATGGGCCAGAAACTGGAGTGGTGTCCTAGTGCCAGCTCACGTGGCTGGGGACAGCCAGCTGTTCAATTTTCAGAATTTTGAAAGCTGGTTGAGAAATACAGATTTGCTCTAAAGTTAAATTATATAAACGTACAATTACACAAATTGCATTTAAAACAGTGGCCATATATTCTCAAAGCTCACCTCTTTCTAGCCACCTGCTTCCGTGTGACTGTTACCTACACTCTTGGGGTTGTGTCTAAGGCGTCTGGACGGTGGGGGCACGGTATGCTGCGCATCTCTTCCCAGTGGTGCCTTTGTTGATGCCACATTGTAGCTAGAAATTGGCCTTGGTGGGAATATTTACACCCCAGCCATTGGCAAGCATTATAATTAAGGGTCCCTCCTTCCAGAGAACTGGTTGTTCAACATTTATTAGGACACCACAGGTTATGATTTAATTTTAATTTTTTTTTCTCTTTTTAAATAGATATTTTTTTAGAGAAGTCTCAGGTTCACAGCAAAACTGAGCAGGAATTACAGAGTTCCCATATGCCCCTTACCCTCGTATACACACAGCCTCCCCTACCCAGACCCATCTGTTACAATCCATGAACCTAAATGAACATGTCATTGTCACCCAGAGTCAGCCAAAGTCCATAGGGTTTGGACAGATATTAATGACAGATATCTACCATGATAGTATCACACACAACAGTTTCACTAATCCGAAGAATCCTGCGCTCTGCCTACTCATCCCTCCCCTGCCCTCAGCCCTGGAAGCCACTGACCTTTTCACTGTCTGCAGAGGTTAGCCTTTCCCAGAATGTCATGCGTTAAATCCTACAGTATGCAGCCTCGTCAGACCGGCCTCCTTCCCTTAGTCACGTGCATTTAAAGTTCCTCCGTGTCTTTCCATGGCTTGATAGTTTATTTCTTATTGTTGAATAATATTCCATTGTCTGGATGGACCTGTCCATCGACCCATCGCCTCCTGAAGGACACTTGGTTCGTCCCAGGTTTGGCAATGAGGAATGAAGCTGCTGTAAACCTCCGTGTGCAGCTCTTTGGGTGGATGGGAGTTCTCAGCTCCCGTGGGTAAATACCAAGAAGTGTGATCACTGATGAGTTGGTTAGTTTTGTAAGAAATCTCCACACTGTCTTCCCAAGTGGCTGTACCATTTTGCATTCCCAGCCTCAATGAATGAGAAAGAGTTCCTGGTGCCCCATGGCCTCGCCAGCATCTGCTGTCAGTGTCTGGATTCTGGCCGTTCTAATAAGTGTGTAGCGGTACCTCACTGTTGTTTTATTTTCCATTGATTTTTAGAGAAAGTGGAAGGGAGAGAGAGAGAAACATTGATATGAGAGAGACACATCAGTTGGTTGCCTCCTGCACGTGCCCAGGGCTGGGGATTGAACCTACAACCCAGCTACGTACCCTTGATTGGGAATCAAACCCAAGACCGTTCGGTGCACGGGCCGACACTGCAGTCACTGAGCCACACTGGCTGGGGCTCACTGCTGTTTTCCTTTGCATTTTCCTTATGACATGTGACGTGGAGTCTCATCTGCTTATGTATCATCTGTGTATCTTCTTTGGTGAGGTGTCTGTTAAGGTCTTTGGCCCATTTTAAAATTGGGTTATCATTAAATTTTGTAAAAAAATTTTCTCACGGTCCATCGTCTTAAAAACAATTGTTCTGTCGGGGCCAAACTTGCCTTGCCGACATGACTTAGCAACGTGCTATTTCTGTGCAGGAAGCGGAATATTGTCCCTGCTTTAAATACGGAGGTTGGATCATTTCTCCCACCGCCGCCGAGGCCCTGGACACGGGTTTGTGCCCTGGCAACGCCAGCTTGCTGCTCATTTATTTGCTTAAAGGAGTCAAAACGGAACGTGGCTTTCTTCACATGTACTTGCATGAGCTGTGTGGAACTTCCCAAGGAACGTGCCGGCCGAGGTGTGGTGAGATGGAAAGAGCCTTGGGCGGGGAGTGAAGCCCATGTCCCCTCTCTGGCTTTGTCGGGACTCCTTCTGTGCCCTGGAGCAAGTCACCCTCTTCTCTGCATCTACAGAGCCAGGCTCAGGACTGGCAAATATTTGCTTCCTTGTCAGAACCCCCTTCCTGAGCCCATGGCACCCAAAACTGATCAACCAGGGCTCCTCCGTCCTCCTTAGCACAGCGTTCCAAGCAGTTAGACGTGCAGGGGGCATGACGCCACGAGCCAGCCCTGGTCTGAGCGCATGGACAGCCCCCTGCAACTCTGACTGTGCAGGCTGCTGCCTGGGAAGGAGTGAGCACAGGCGCACCCATGCTCCGGAGGAAGGCAGTGTTCAGTGGTTAGGGGCTTGGTGCTGGAGCGTCGAAGTGTGGGTGAATCCCAGTCCTTCCTCTCCTAGGCTGTGTGACCTCAGAGAAGTTACTGTGACAATGATATCTGCTTCCTAGGGTTGCATGTGAGGATTCGGTGTGTAAAGTGCCTGGCACATTGGGGGCTCCGTGGAGGGCAGCTGGGGGAGCCCCTTTCGGAATCATGATAACCACTGTGGCTGGCGTCTGCCATGACCCTGGCTGCCAAGCCAAGGCCTCCTGGCTGGGCCAGGCTTCTGGCCTGGGCAGTTCAGCACTCCTCCCCTCATGAGGGCCCCCCATGGGCAACATCCATGAAAGGGGATCCCCACACAGACGAATAAAGTACGCTATAGGCTGGTGAGAGAGGTCTAGGGGCAGGGCCACAGCACCCACCGCTGATCTTTTGGGATTGCCCTGCAAGCCAGGAAGAAACTCGGGACCTCATAATGGCTGGAGATCAGGGCTGTTCTGGCCGGTCTGGGACCCCCTCCCCAACCCAGGCCCTGGGGTGCAATCAGCACCCCTTCAGAGCCTCTGGCTAAGGGGGGTGAGGGGAGGCCACAGGGGAAGGCAAAGCAAGGGGACTAGAAAGCCGCAAGCTCTCTCTAGCACCAGGAGACCCTGCGGAGAGGCTGGAGGCAGAAGTGGCAGATGCCTTGTGGGACAAGCTTCCCTCCCAATTCACTGTCTTGCTCCAGGCTGCAACTGACCAGTCTGCTCGTTTGGTTTGGTTATTACCCTCCGAGCCACTGCTGGTTAGTCCTGGTCAGTGGCCTGGTCCTCACTCCTCCCCAGCCCGCGGAGGGAGGAGGATCTGTCTCACCCTGGGGGTCTGAGAGCTGGGTCAGGAGCCTCCAGTTTGCTGGGCTCTCCCCTTCCTGCCCCATGCTGCTCTTCCCCCAGACCCCATATGCATGGGGAGTGGGGATGGGGGACAGGGTCCCCCCCAGCCAGGAACTTTTAATGTGGGACTTGGCTGGAAAGGAAAAAAGACTCTGCCTGTTGGTTTCCAATTCCTGGGCACGTTCGCTGAGGCCATTACGGAGCTTATTACCTTCAGGCTGGGAACTTTTTAAAAGTGTGGTTTTGTTCTAAAACGCAGAATTTCTGACAGCCAGAGTTAATAAGCCCCCCAAGTGAATTCAGAGGGTATTAATGGGAAAGTTCTAAACAGAATTCCTTCTCCATCGTGTAAGCAGCTCAGAAAAAAACGCTCTTCCCCCAGTTTAAGGGTGAGTATGGCACTTTGATGTGGGCCCATTTCCTTATAAAGCCCCCTCGGAGGAGGGGGGAGAGGGGGAGCCAAAACTTAACCTGGAGCCAACAAATTACTTGCAATTTGCAAGCACATGCTCAGCCCATAGGGGCTAAAGGCCGGAATAGAAATAAACAAACAAACAAACAAGCAAATACATAAATAAGGAGTCAGAGAAGGAGGGAGAAATACAGGGAGGGAGAGGGGGACCCAGAGTGGAAGGGAGAAAGACAAAACCGACCCACTGTAGCCCACTCAGACCCCACTCGGATGGATGCACCTTAATTCTAGCATGGGAACTGTTCTCAAGATCACAGCTGCCTTTAAAGCAAAACGCGTCCTATGGCCTTGAAGAGTGAAAAGGAGCTTCTAAAGCAGAGCCTTGCTCTCAGAGCGAGAGCGGGCCCAGCATATACTCCCCACCGTCAAGGTTTGATCTGGGGAGCAGTTCTGGATAAGCCGCCCCATGTTGGAACCTTGTCGAGGGCAAGAACGCCCCACATTCCTGGAGCATCCCCCGGGAGCCTAACTGCCCTCGGGTGCTTGGGTGGGAGGACCTCAGCTGGGGGATCAGGGTGCAGCTGAGGAGAGGTTCTCTGAAAAGGAGAGGGAGGACAGAGCTGCCGCAGGTGAAGGCACCAGTTAGATCCAACTTTGGGTGATCTCGGGTTCCGGGTGTGTGCGTTAGGAGTTGAGGAGGGGAGCACATCTTACGGGTGCTGGAGTCCAACAGCCCAGCTTTGTGGCCTTCTCCCTGTGTGACCTCGGGCCAGTGACCTCTCTGCCTCAGTTTTCCCGACCGTGAGCTGGGGATAGGAGATGGTAGCAGCGTACCTGACTCCTAGGGTGATTATGTGCGAGAAGCGCGTGTGACGCACCCAGCCCAGATCTTGGCCGGCTGGACGCGCCTGGCACGTGGGAACGCCTGCTACTAACTGGGGTTGGATTTCCGTGAACTTGGTTTCCCAGGATGAGAAGGGGCAGCCCTAGCTGCAACCCAGGACCTAGCGGAGACTAGGGAGCGGGGGTGGGGAGGGAGGTGTCGGAGCTGGAGGGCAGACAGGCGGCAGGAAGAGGAGGGGGAGGGTGGGCGCTGCGCCTCGCGCCCCCTCCTCCGCGCGCGCCCAACCCTGCGCGCCTGTCCCGCCCCGCACTCACACTGGGCGGCTGGGCGGCGGCGGGCGCGGGCCGCGCGGGGCTGGGCGCGCCGATCTATTAACGTCTGTGTGTCTGGGCCGCGGGTCTGCGGCGAGGCAGGCGCCAGGGGCTCGCCTGGAACCAGATGTGCCGCGGCGCCGCTCTGGCCGCCACCGGCGCGGCGCGCTCGCACGCACGGGCTGGCGCGCACATGGCCGGGCGGGGTGGGCGGCGGTCGGCGCGCCGGGCCCGACACCCCCTGGGTTTCGGGGTCGACCCCCGACCCGCGTGTGCGTAAAAGAACCCCTGCCCCCACCCGCGCGCCAACAGAGCCCCGCCCAGATGGGGTAGTGCCCCTCGGCACGCTGGGCGCCCGGGGTGGGGTCTGCCCCGCCCGTAGACCCTGTCCCAGGGGAGAGAAGGATGGCCTCTCGGAAAACCCAGCCTCCCCAACAGCCCCTTACAAGGGCTAGGGACTCTCCCCCGCCCACACAAGTTTGTTTTCTTAAGTTTGTGTGTAAGAGTTTTTAAAGTTCTGAGTCAGAGCTTCCCTTAAGATGAAGAGTTTGGGTCATACTGAGAAACGCCAAAACGGGGGGAGGGGAGCAGGAGAAGGGCGAAGCAAATGTAGGGTTGGTGGCTGTGAAACGCACGGATTCGCGTGGATTCGTGGATTCGGAAGGCGGCTCTTCGATCACCGGGGAAATGTAAGGGTTGCATTGAGGACTGTCCCAGATGGCCACCAAATCTGCTTCAACCACAGGATGGCCCCCAGCCCTGGCTGCGGGGTCAGCAGCTCGCCCCCACCCCCACCCCAGAGTCGCCTTGGGGTGCTCCAGTCTTCCGGACCAGCTGCTTTCCTCTCTGGACCTCAGGGTCCTGTGAAGTGAGGCTGGGCCCCAAAGCTCCCAGGTCGCACCGAGTGGGCTCTGGTGCCCGGCAGGACCATTCCCAGCAGAGGAGATTAGGAAGGGGGGAACACTTTGGTCCCACCTAGATGGGGGCGGCATTAAGAGCCGAGAAGAGGGGTAGGACGCAGGACAGGGAGGCGCTGAGGCCGGCCTCAACAGGGCCTTTGGGACTGGGGCGGTCCCTTGGTTTGCAGCCCTTCCCCCATGCTTTCCCAAAGAGTGTTTCATAGAAAATCTTTGAAGATATGTGGAAAGAGTGGATTTTCCCGGCGTACAGCCTTCCCTGTTCTGGAAATGGGGGACTGGGATGCTGAGTGTGGGGGGGAGGGTGTCAGCTCCATGAACATCAGCACTGAGAGGTGAATCCTCTCCTAGGTGCCTGTGGGGTGAGGAAGGCCGCAGCACCTCCAGCGCCCAGGCTCCCGGGAGGGCTGCGAGCTGGGCAGCCAGAGCTTTGGCCATGTGGCAGTGCTGTGGTGGCTGCTTCCTCCAACATCACTGTCATCTTGTTGGAACTGTCACAGGCCCACTGCATGAGGAAATCGAGGCCCGAAGAGGAACCGTGACAGGCTCAAGGTCACAGCCTGGGGGAGGTGGGATTCTCATCCAGACCTTGGGATCAAATCCCCTTTTCGTTTGGAGGCTCACAGAGCAAGGCAGTTGAGTTGGTTTCAAACCTTCAGGAGGTAGAGGGAGGGTCCAGTTGAGAGGGCATCAGGATAGCCAACTGCCTGACCCCCAGTCCAGTCTGACCATCCCTGCCCTCCGGGGCAGGCTCAGCAGACCCATCCCAGGGGCCTCCTCCTCTCCACCCTTCCCTACAGGAAGAATGATGTCCCCTCCTCTGACCTTGAGTACCAGCAAAGCCAACTTGAAGCCTTTCCCAGTTGGGGGGTGGGTTTCTCTGGCTCATGCTCTGGCCCCCAAATTTAAAAAATTTTAATTTGTTTCCACAGATGGGAGGGTCAGGAAAGTGGGCAGCTCTTAACAGTTTACACCATCGAAAGTGCATAAAAGTCTTCAAATGTTTGGATAGACAGATAATTGGGAACAGTTCCCCATCGGGACCCAAATCCCATCCATTCATTGAGATATTTATTCATTTAGTATTTACTGAGCATCTACGATGTGCCGGACACTGTGCCAGGTGCCGAGAATAGAGGCGAGTTCAGACTGTGACGGTGTCCGGGCTTCCTGTGTGATCCGCCTCACTTCCCCTGAAGCATCTGTGAAGGACAGACCCCAGCCCCCTTCCCCGGGCACATTCAGGGCATCAGAGCATCTCTTTTAACCCAGCTTCCCAGGGAGTTCCAAAGGAAACTGTCAGCGGACACCCTGCAGTAAAATCTGGAAGACCTGCTGCCAGCCCCTCCCCCCGGGGGCCACAGGGTGGCGAGGTGGGCAGGACAGCTTCTCAGAGTCTTGGCTGAAGGCCTTGAAAAAACTGCCTCAAATGTTAGCAAGGTGGTCCTGAGAAGGGTCCCCTGTGTGCTGCCCCTCAAAGTATAAACCCTGGGACACCCACAGGGAGAGGGATTATGGCTCACTGAACCAGACAATTTTCTAGAGTCAGGTTGGCTGTTGTTGGAGGGTGTGACTGGGAACCCATTAGGGATGCCGCACAGGCTCCGTGCCCAGGCTCTGAGTGTGCACGGCAGGGGACCGTCAGATTTGAGGGCGCTAGGACCCAGGAGGCTGGTGTGTGGGTGTGGGCAGAGCGCTCAGATTTAAGTAGAGAAGAGCGGTCAGCTAAGCCACACGTTGGGAGTTTCTGCACCCGGATGCCAGCGCTCACCCGGACACCAGCAGGTGTAGGCTGCAGGCTTCCGGAGGCCCAGGAACTCTTAAACGGGAGAGTACACCTCACCCTGGATCCTTACTGCAACTTCACCTTGGTCTGGAAATGGTTAACAAGGGCCACTTTCCTCCAGATATCAGCCACTTTGGGGACAGACAGACTGGACCTAAATCCCTGCTTCATCACTGCCTGGCTGTGTGACCTGGGTCAGTTACTCCACCTCTCTGAACCTCACTGTCCCCAGCTGAAAACAAAGTTTAACACAGTGCCTTCCACATTTCAGACGGCAGGGCTTTATAACCCAGTGCCAGGCACATAATAAAAGTTTGGTAAATGGAAGCCCAAAAAAAAAGGGTGGGGAAGGAGAAACCCTTCTCCCCTCACCACAGGCCCGAGCTGTGGTCAGGAGAGTGGCAGAAACACCCGAGACAGCCCTTGGGGCTTCGCTGGGCTGACCCCGAAGTCACATTGTCCAGCATGCCTGGAGCTCACAAATGGGTCGTAAAAGTCTCGGGTGATGCTTTCAAGGCCTGCCTCTTTGGGGGCGCAGCGCTGTCCAGAGCCGGGTCATGGGAGGTCCTGCCAACCTCAGAAGAGGGGCCAGTGGGCACTGCCTTTTTCTTGGATGCTTTCCTTATTCTCAGAGGCTGGAGGGCAGTGATTTGCAGTCTGGGTGAATAGCTGGTTGTCCCCCCCAGCCATGTGTAATTGCTGGGTCAGGGACACACACTCCTCCCCGCCCCGGGCACCCAGGAACAGAGAGGGAGCAGGAAGGAGGAACATGTGTGTTCTCAGGGCTCGGCTCTCTTTGGCTGGCACTAGGAGGCCCGTTGCCTTTGCTGTGAGCCCAAGTCACTGCCCCTCACCACGCCTCAGTTTCCCCATCTGCAAAAATGAGGGGCTTTGACAGGTGACCTGTAAGTTTCCTTCAGGTCTGAGTCCTTGGGAAGATAAGAATAACAGGCTTGAAACCCCAGGGCTGTTGGCAGGTTTGTTTCAAACCGACCCACAAATAAATGGAGCATCTCTGTCCCCAGCCACCCGTCCTCGGAGGTGCTGGCTGTGGGCTTTGAGCGGCCCGGCAGCTCTGAACTGGGAGAGGAAGCCCCACACGGAGCCCTCACCCTGGTCTGGAAACGGTTAATGAGGGCAGCTTTCCTCCAGATACCAGCCCCTTATTAAAATGTAGGTTTTACAATAAATTTGGCACTCGGCCACCAACCTCAGATTAAAACCAGACGCTAACCCCCTTCTTAGACCAAATTTTGAGCAGAGGGCTGCTGTCATCCTCCTCAACGGCTCCCGACCCCCACCACCCTGCGCCCCCATGCCTCCAGGAGCCCCCACTCTCCGGAGCTTGGTTTTGGGGTCTCAGGAGCAGAGCAGAGGGGGCTGACATGACCAGACGCAACCAGAGGGGCCCGAAGTTTGAACCCCTGGCTCTGGAGCTCTGAGGCAGAACGCAGACAAGCCCTGGAGGCTGGCCTTTGACCTCCTGGACCTTTTCTGCCGCCAAGAATAGCACACACATGCTCACTAGCTTCATCCCTGTCCCCCTCGGGCCCAGTGATCCCATTTTTCAAAGGCTCCTGGACCTCATAAGTTTTAGCCTCACTCTGGCCCGCCCCCTGGCTCCCCCGAGTGGCAGCCCCCACCCCACCTCCTGGCAGCTCTCACTGAGGGTTTCCCCAAACACCCCCACCCAGAGCAGCCTGGGGGCCCCCAGCAGGGCGGAGCCACCTCCAGGCCCTGGCCCTGGCCTCCCACTCCCTGTCACTCCCTGTCACTCCCTTCCCAGCGACCTCAAGCATTCGGGGATCTCCTTGTCTCCATTCAATGCCAAGCCCCGTGTCTCTCTCCCACCTCTCCCCCTTTTCTCTGTGTCTTTTTATAACAACTTTATTGAGCCATAATTCACATTCCATACTATCCACTCACTTAAAGTGTACAGCTCCGTGATTTTTAGTAGATTTGGTTGTACAACCATTACCACAATCAATTTTAGAACATTTTCATCACCCCAAAAAGAAACCCTGCACCCTTTAGTCATCACCCTCCAAGCCCTCCTGCACCTCCCCGGCCCCTGGCAACCGATAATCTACTGTCTGTTCCTGTAGATGTGCCATTCCGGACACTTCGTGTACGTGGGATCACACAGTATGTGGCCCTCTGGGAGTGGCACTGGCTTCCTTCAGTCAGCACGATGTCTTCAAGGTGCCTCCACATTGTACCGTGATCAGTGTTTTGTTCCTTTTCAGAGTTGAATAATACTCCTTGTATGGAGATGCTTCCTCTTGTTTTTCTGTGCATCAGTTGACGGGCATTAGGCTGTCTTCCACTTCGTGGCTGTCAGAGTAATGCTGCCGTGAACATTTGTGTGCGAGTTTTTGCGTGGACGTGTGTTTTCATTTCTCCCGGGTGTTTACCTAGGCATGGAATCGCTGGATCACATCGTAACCCTGTGTTTAATGTTTGAGGAACTGCCAGACTGATTTCCAAGGAGGCTACACCCCTTTACTTATTATAATTATTATTATCATTTCCAATCCTCACCTGAGGGCATTTTTTTCCTATTTATCTTCAGATAGAGTGGGAGGGAGGGGGAGAGAGAGAAACGCCAGCTTGAGAGGAACACATTGACTGGTTGCCTCCCACGCAACCCCGACCAGGGCTGGGGACAAACCACAACCAAGGCACGTGCCCTTGACTGGAATCGAACCCGCAACTCTGGTCTGCAGGCTGACGCTCTAACCGCTGAGCCAAACCGGCCAGGGCGAGGCTACACCACTTTACAGCCCCAGCGGCAGTGCGTGAGGGTTCCAGTCTCTCCCATTCTTGCCAGCATTTGTTATCTGACTTTTGATTCTAGCCATCCCAGTGGGTGTGAAGTGGTATTTCATCGTGGTTTTGATTTGCGTTTCCCTGATGGCTAGTGATACTGGGCGTCTCGTGTGCTTATTGGTCGTTTGTATAGTTTTTTTGGAAGAATGTCTATTCAGATCCTTTGCTCATTTTTATTTACTTATTTATTTATATATTATTATTATTATTTTTAATCCTCACTGAGGGTGTATTTTCCCCCCACTGACTTTTAGAGAGAGTGGAAGGGATGGGGGAAGGGAAGAAAGAGAGAGAGAGAGGGAGAGACATCGATTGGTTGCCTCTCGCACAAGTCCCACAAGCCCCAACCTGAGCCGGGGGTCGAACTTGCAATCTAGGACGTACCCCTGACTGAGAATCGAGCCTGCAATCTTTCGGTGTGCGGGCCTGCGTTCTAACCACTGAGCCACGCCGGCCAGGGCACCTTTGCTTGTTTTGAAATTGCACTATTTGATTTTTTATTGTGGAGTTCTGAGAGTTCTTCACTTTCTATATACAAATACCCTATCAATATATGATTTGTAAATACTTTTACCATTCTGTGGGTTATCTTTTCACTTTCTTGATGGTGTTCACAGAGGGTTCAATGTTGACGATGACAGATTTACCTTTTTTTCTTTAGTTGCTTGTGCTTTGGGTGTCACATCTAAGAAATCATTGTCTGGTCCCTTTGAGGGTAAAGTTGAGACTTCAGATCTTCTTCTGGAATGAGGCATTCCTTCATTTATATAGTCACTCATTCAGAAATATTTTTTAAATCAAACTTCTTGTTCAGTCCTGGAGATAGGGCAGTGACAGGCAAACCCAGTCCCCGCCTTCCTGGAGTTTAGACTTGAATGAAAGACACAGGCTTGGAGCAGATAACCAAAACGGAGGAGCGACTTAATTACAGATGTGCAGGACAGGGACAGGGCCCAGGAGCCTACAATAAGGAGACCCACCCTGGTCTGGGGGCTGGAAAGGCCTCTCAGGGCAGAAAATTCAGGCTCAGACTAAAGGCTGGGTTAACATTCACCAGGTAAAAGGGGTGCAGTGTTCCAGGCAAAGGGAACAGCATGTGCAAAGGCCCTGAGGTGGGTAGGAAGGAGCTCGTGCTGTCTGGTAAGGCAGATCCCCTTGGGCCACTGGTCCCGCTGCTGGGGAGTGCAGTGGCCCTGTGGAAGCGTAGGCAGCAAGCCATGTCCTTTGTTTTTGTTTGTTTGTTTGTTTGTTTGTTTTTTCTTTATTGATATTAGAGGAGGAGGAGTTAGAGGGAGAGAGAGAAACATCGATGAGAGAGAACATCGATTGGCGGTCTCCCGCATACCCCCCACTGGGGATCGGGCCCACAACCTGGGCATGTGCTCTGACCAGGAAATCGAACCAGCGTCCTCTTGGTGCATGGGTCGGTGCTCAACCACTGAGCCACACCGGCTGGGCAAGCCATGTCCTTTGTAAGGGAGAGACCACAGAGACCCAAATGCATTGCAGCTGCCTCCAGGGCTCTGCCCAGGTTTCTAGGGGACATGCAGGAACCTTCCCAGCCTCTTCCAGATTCCAGGGTCAGCTCAAGCCTGCCAAAACCTTCCTGTAGACACACTGGTCACTGGCCTCAGGGCTGGGAGGGTGTGGGGGTGCTGTATCCCAGGCTGGGGTGGCCCATGACCCTAGCTTCTTACATGCTGCTCTGAGGCCTGTGGGCCACGGGGTGGTTGGGGCGCGGGGGAGCTGTCTGACTCCGCCCCCCACTGCGTCATCCCTCCTCACCTTCCTTCCTGAGATATTTGCTCCTTCTCCAGACTGGTAGCTATAAAAACGTGTCAGCACCTTGGGTTTTGTTCAAAATTAATGAGGTGAAACATCCTTGGAAGGAGGAGGGGACAGTGGCTGGCAGTGGCTGTCTCCCCCCTCCGGCCCCAAGCCCCTTCCTCCTGCCCTGTGGACATGATCTCACGCGACTCAGCACTGGCCAGACAGCTGAGGACAGAGGGAGGCTCGGAAGCCTCTCCACACCCTTCCAGTGCCTCCTTGTTTGTTCATTCATTTGTTCATTCATTCACTCAATGCTAAAAAAATATTTGTGAAGAGTTTACCTTGGGTCAGGCCCTGTGATGGGTCCCAGAGAGACAGAAAACAGTAGGTTTCAGTTCCTGCCTGACAAATGACCCCACACTTATCCTACAGTGACAGAGCTACAGTGGGGGAGGGTGTCCAGGAAGGCTTCCTGGAAGAGGCAGTGTATCTGCTGAGACCTGAAGGTAAGCCGGGGAGGGAGAGAAGTTGCAAGCCCAGGAACGGTTTGAGCAGGGGGCCACAGTGCGCACTGATTTCAGAGAGGCCGTGAACCCAGACAGCTGCCCTGAGATGGCCCAAGGACCCCAGTCTTGGCTCTGCCCACTGGGGTGACCTGGGTGGCCTGGATGGCTCCATCCACTGGATAGAACCAGAAAGGCCCTCAAGAGAAGGGCTCCATCCTTCTGTTGTGTCCACCAATGATTTGCCCAGGACTGGGCTGGGGCCAGGGCTGCCTCCTCCTTCTCCCTGGCAAGTGGCTACCAGGGGTGTGGCGAGAAAAGAAATGGCCTGGGGTTTGCAGGCAGAGGGCCTCGGTCACTGTGACCCTGGGCAGGTCCTGGCCCCTCTCTGGGCCTCCCTCCGTCTTCTCTGTAAGGCAGAGACAGCCTGCCTGCTCCTGAGGTTGGTGGGGGCCTCCTGGGAGGTGGCGCTGGGAAGTCTGCCTGTGTGACCTCACCAGAGGAGCTGAGGCCCCCTGTGCCTTGTCCCTGGTCCCTGAGCATCCAGGACTGAGGCCAGCTTGGCCGGACATGAAACCAGCTCTTGAGCCCCTTGCATGGGGTCCTGGCCGGGCTGGGGCTGGTCTCCTGGGGACACCCCCGGAAGCCCGGCATAGAGGCCTGTAGAACCCCGTTCCTGTTCCTTCCTCCTCCTTTCTTTCTTTAAATATTGCTGACCGGACTCAGTTGCAGGCCTGATCTTGGTCCTGCCCTCATAGGTCTCAGAGGCTGGGCAGTCTGCACGCCTCCCCCTCCGGGAAGCCCCCCTGGTCTGCATGCCTGGGAACTCCTGAACATACCCCAGCTCCAGAAATGCTTCTGTTGCCTCCAGCGCCCCTCCTCTTGGTTGCTCCACGCGCCCTAGGACCCCGGAGAGACACTCAGACACTAGGACCCGGGCGGGTGCTCAGGGCCAGCGGCCTGCGCCAGTCGGCAGGAGCCTGGGTGCCGAGCTGCAGATTCAAATCCCCGCTCCGGCCTTGGCTGGCCACGTGGCTTTGGTGTTGCTTAAGCCCCATGCCTCAGTCTCCTCATCTGTAAAATCGGGCTAAGAGCTTCCCTATGGAGTTGTTATGAGGGTTAAAAGAGGTAGTTCCTGTTCTTCCCATTTTTCAGTGCAATTCCTGAGGCTGGGCGGGGATAAAGGGTGCCCCCACCGCCACCCTGCCTAAACCAGGCCCCTGTGTCACCAGCCACCAGACTGCACTGCGACTCGCTTCCTGTGTGAGGAGGTGAGAGAGTCCCCCTCACGGCGCCCCAGTAGCACCCCATCCTCAGAGATGCTCAGGGAGCAGTTGAAGACGAAGTTTCCAGAATTCCTGTCCGAACCCTGCTCCCGGGGGTCCTTCAGAGGAACCCAAATCTCTCCCAGGAGACCTGGGGTGTGGGGGAGGCGAAGCCTTTGCTGGCCTCGCTGCGCCCCCCACTTCCACTTCCTTCCTAAGACTTTCCAGCCTGTAAAGACTCCGCAGCCTCGAAGCTCCTTTGACCAGGCCCGGCGTTAATTTGTTAAATCCACATCAAGGTCCTGAGGACCCGTTGTTTATTTTTGTGAACGTGTTGGCAGAGATCACATCGGGGGGAGGGGGAGGCTGCTGATTTGGTCAGAATAAATGCTAATTAATAAAAGTTATTTATTTGGGTTGGAGCTCGCCCTGGCCCTGGGGTCAGGCGCAAACTGACTATTTGAAGCAAAAACAAATAGAGAGTGTCTCTCTACAGCTTGAGAAAGGCAGGAACGAAGAGGCTGGGTTTATTTGTCTTGGGAAGAATTTGCAGTTAATTCCCTCCAGACTATTTAGGCCCTTAAATTACATGGAATAAGAAAAACCATGGGTGCCGGGGAGAGGAGCCAGGAACACTTGATCATTTGGCCGAGAGCAGAGTTTTTAAATGTCTTTGGCCCGAAGTCAGCCAAATAAATGGTATGTGTGAAATAATTTAATGGCAGAGAACTGTGCACCAGTCATTTTTTTTTCCATTGTAATATAATCGGGGACGAGGTAATTTTGGTTTTAAGGGAGAGGGAGCGCGCAGGCCTCCCCCCTCTGAACGCGTCTCGCTCTCCCTTGGTCCAGCCGCTCACAACAGCATCTCAGCAGCCAGGGTACATGGAGGCGGTTTGGGGCTTGCTTTGTAATCCCAGAGAAAAGCAGAACTTTTACTGAACGAAAGGAAACTCTGGGCACAGCCCAACACGGACGAGCAGGCCCCAGCGCGCGCTAGCCTGAGGCTTAGAGAGTGTTTATTTTCCAAATGCTGTCAGCCCCAGCGCGGAGTCCCCAGAGGGACGCACACGCCCACCACAGTACATTTCTCAGGGGGTGATTCAGGAACTTACGGTAACAGCACATCCTCTGGGAAGCAGAGGCTGCCTGGGAGCCCTGGCTGAGTCCAGAGCTCTGGGTTCAAGTTCTGGGTCACCTCTGAGATGCTGCCTGGATCCTCCCCAACCTTGGCTGCCTCCTCCGCCGAGCACAGGGACTGAGACCACCTTTCCACTGTGGGCTGGGGTGACAGAGGAAGGGCCTTCTCGTCACGCACCACGTGGCTTGCACACAAACAGTAACACTAAGGGCAGCGAGCATTTCTCAGGCAAGTACTATGCTCTTGACACTGAGTTAAATTCAGCTCCTCACGGGGACTTGGTGTGACCTTGGGCAAGCCACTGTCCCTCCCAGCTTCCAGAGGCGAGGTCTTCCTTTAGAACAAAGAGGTGCCCAGCCCTGGCTGAATAGCTCAGTTGGTTAGCATGTCCCCCCAATACGCCAAGGTTGTAGGTTCGATCCCTGGTCAGGGCACACAGAAGAATCAACCAATGGCCCTGACCGGTTTGGCTCAGCAGTTGGAGTGTCGGCCTGCGGACCAAGGAGTCCCAGGTTCGATTCCGGCCGAGGGCAGGTACTTCAGTTGCAGTTTGTCCCCAGCCCCGGTCAGGGTTGTGCAGGAGGCAACCAGTTGTTGTGTCCCTCTCACGTAGATGTTTCCCTCTCTCTCCCTCCCACTCTATCTGAAGATAAATAGAAAAATATCCTCGGGTGAGGATTAAAAAACAAAAGAAGAATCGACCAATGAATGCATCATAAGTGGAACAACAAAATCGATGTTTCTCTCTACTCTCTCTCTCTCTCCCCTTCCTCTCTCTCTAAAATCAATCAATAACAATTTTAAAAAGCAAAATAATGTTAGTTTTTTAAAAAAGAGGTGCCCGGTGCGACCTTCCCATGAGCAAGAATGGGGATCAGGGGCATCTGTGCACCAGCGAGAAGGCGAGAACCTGGAGACCCCTCCCCATGGCGTGTCCCAGAGCCAGGGCTGAGAGGGACAGACCCACACCTCACCTTCCTTAGGAGGGAGGTGGATGAAGGAGGAGACCCCTCGGAGACAGGCTGACAATCTTGGCCAGCCGAGCCTTCCAGCAGACAGGGACTCCAATCCCAGCTGCATGACCTTGGGCACGCCACTCAGAGCCTCAGTTTCCCTGTGTGTGAAATGGGTGGGGGCGGGGATTCAGTGGGTGGGTCGTGCCGAGTCCACGGCTGTGAGGCCAGCTGGTGTCAGAGCGGGAGGATCTGGGACTGGGGGGCAGTAGATGCTCTTGCGGGGAGGTTTCGGCTCCGGGTCCCTGACAGTTCCGTGAAAGCGCGGAGCTGTCTCTTCCGGCGGGGCAAGCGCTGCAAAATGGTTTTCATTTAAACACCCTCCGTTTTGAATTGCTCAGAAACTTCCCGAAAAAGTCTCCTTTTTTGGCTGAAATGCCTCCTGCGTTGGGTGTGTGCCCAAGCAGCACTGACTGAAGGGGGGGGGGGGGCACGGATTCTGCAATGGCTGGTGTTCCAGAAGCTTCCGTCCCGCTTGGGCTATTGATCATCACCCAGTTTTCAGCACATGGGCCCTTGTTGTTTTGGTTTAAGGTTTCTTCCCGCTCGAGGGGGCGGGGGGCGGGGGCGGAGAGACGTTCACAGGCACCAGACATTCTCGTCCATCTTCGCCTTTTCGTGGAGGGAAGGGGTGAGGAGTGAAGACTGAGCGGGTCCAGGAGGGGAGGCCGGCGCCCGGGCCACTCGCGCTCACTGCCTGCCCACCCCCACGCGCGCCCAGGTGTTTGCAAGTAGGTGCTTCCCACGGGGGCAAGTCTCTGAACGGGAACTGTTGCCAAAGCGTCTACACCAGGGTTTCTCGCCCTCAGCACCGTGGACACTGGGAACCAGATCCGTCTGTGACGTGGGGCCTGTCCTGTGCAGGGTATTGAGAGCGTCCCGGCTGTACCCATTCCGTCCTAGTCCTGACAATCAAAAACGTCTCCGTTGACAAATGTCCCCTAGAGGCCAAATCGCCCTCAGTGAAGAACCACTGGTCCAGACCCAGCTGTGAGGTCATCTTTTCTCAGGCACCCTCCCTGGTTCCTGCCTGAGGTCTCCCCAGACTGCCCCACGGTCGCTGACCAGCCTCGTGGAACAAGGTAGCCTCAGATGGAGTCAGTCGGTGGCTCAGCAGTCAGTAAACCCGGCTAACCTGCGAGTCTGTTTGAAAGTAGGAATTGGATAGAGTCCACTGCAGGACCTGGAATGTTCTAGATGCTCAGCTGAACAAATGTACAGCCCTGTGCAAAGAACACAGGATGCACAAAGGGAATGTGTCACTGAAGCAAAAATGCAGGTACGGACTAAACTCCGAAAGGTTGACAACGTACTCTGTTGGCCAAACTGCGCAAAACAGGCCTCCCTACCCTGCCGGGGGAAGCCCCACGGGGCATTTGGCCACTTCTGGCATCATACTCCCTGGCCCGGCAACCCCACTAGGACCCTGTCCCAAACACGCACGGGCAAATACGGAAGATCAGGTTTGCCTGGAGATGCGCTGTGGCCTTCTTTTGGTTGTAAAGCTTTGGAAACATGCCAAGCACCCGGCACTGGGGCGCCAGTGAATAACCCGCAGTGAGTCACACACCCGAGGGCTCGGGGGCTGTGAAAAGGAACCAGAAAGACTTCTGTGCCCTGGACGAGGGATCCCCGGGACATTCCTTAAGTAGGAAAAAGTGAGTGCAGAACACGAATGCTGCCTGTTGCTGGAAGAGGGGGAGAACATAGCACACGTATTCTATCATATTTGCAGAAGGCAGTGCTGGAAGCATAAAGCCAAACGGACTCAAGAACTGGGTCCCTGCAAGTGGGGGGAGAGAACCAAAGGGAACGGTGACTATGGAAAACAGTCCAAAGAAAGAGGGTGAGGTTTGTCGCCCTGAATGGAACGGTATCTGGAATATTATTAAATAGAAATAGGGCCCTGGCCAGTTTGGCTCAGTGGTTAGAGCGTCAGCCCGCAGACCAAAGAGTTGCAGGTTTGATTCCGGTCAAGGGCACGTACCCCGGTTGCGGTTCATCCCCTGCCCTGGTTGGGGTCATGCAGGAGGTAACTAGTTGATGTGTCTCTCTCACATCAATGTTTCTCTCTCTCTCTCCCTCCCTCCCCCTTCCACTCTATCTGAAGATAAATGAAAAATATCCTCGGGTGAGGATTATAAAAAAGAATAAAAATAGGCCAGTTGGAGCACGTGTTTTCAGTGTGATCTCATGCCTGTACGGTTTCTAAATGCACATTTGTAATCTTGTAAAACATAGGCGGTGGAGCTGGGGAGAGGGAAGTATTTGCTTTTACGTTATACCCTTCTGTGTTGTTTGAATCTGTTACTATGACGAGCAGTGGTATTACTTTGTTATTAAAATATACATGTTTAATAAGAAAACCAGGTACACAAGGAAGTGCTGAACTGGGCAGTGTTGCTTCTAAGTGCCAGGTGAGCTCAGTGGAGGGGAGGATGTTCCGTGTGGAGTCAGGTGGTCAGGGAGGGCTCCCTGGAGGAGTGGGCAGTGAGCTGGGGCCTGGGAAATGAAGGGCCAGCATTTCTGCTCCTGGATAAAATTTAAATGTGGAAATAGTAGCTGAACATCCTCCTTCCTTCCCCTCTATAAATGGCACGATGAGGATAACAGCACCTGTGTGTAGGATTCCTGTGCGCACTCAATGATCTTTGGGTGCTAATGAGCCTGCGTGCAGTGGACCCTTTGAACTGCGATTCTTACTGCTCATTATTATGTATTATTATAATCAAACAACAAATATCAATGGAGGGCTTACCACGCCCTAGAGCCTGGACCAGGTGCTAAGGACACTCAGGTGTCTCCTGGTCAGGTGCCTGTCCCCTGGCTCCACAGGATAGGGGCCTGGTTGCTTTTCTTCACCATTATATCCCTGGGCCCTAGCCCTGAGCCTGCCACAGCAGGTGCTCAGTGAGTATGTGTTGAAGAATGAATGAATGGAGAATGAAGGAAGGAGTGAATTAAAGGGAGGTGCTCCTGCACTTGGGGCTGGACCATCCATCAGTAGAGGGAGACCCAAGTAAGTTGCTCAGTGCAAACTGCTGAACAGGAGCCTGAGCGCAGGGGAAGCCTAGCTGGTCTGGGGACGCTGCGGGCACCCACCGCGCGCGCGCCATCCACCGCCCTGCTGACCCTCTCTCTTCCCCGCAGGTGAGTGTCCGAGTCCCGGGCGCGGCGGCGCCACCAAGCGGAAGAAGAAGCAGCGGCGGAACCGCACCACGTTCAACAGCAGCCAGCTGCAGGCGCTGGAGCGCGTGTTCGAGCGCACGCACTACCCTGACGCATTCGTGCGCGAGGAGCTGGCCCGGCGCGTCAACCTCAGCGAGGCGCGCGTCCAGGTGAGCGGGCCCATCCGTGGGCCACCGTGGGGCCGTGCAGCCACCAGTCATTCAGGGCTGGGGAGTTGTCGAGGTGAGATGTTTAAGAGCAGAAACGTCTGAGGCCAGGAGGGCTGAGGTTCAAATCCAAGCCCTGCCACTCACTAGCTGCGTGACCTGGAACAAGTTACTTAACCTCTCTGCGCCCTAGGTGCCTCCCTGTAAAATGAGCATCACGTGGGTCTATTTTATTGGGCTCTTCTGAGAATTACAGGAGTTCCTATATTTGTAAAGTGCTAAGAGCAGCCCCTGCCACAAAGGGTTTTGATACATCAAAGTCATCTTACAGTGTTCAGCGTTGCTCTGTGCCGACTCTGAGCTGAGTACTCCGCATGCACCTCTCTCGTGATAACCTCACAACAGCTAAGTGCTCATTTATTCATCCTTTCATTCATTCACCTGCCCATTCTCCAACACACACGTGTCCGGCAGCAGGCACCACCTCTCACCCCCATTTTACAGATGAGAAAACTGAGGCTCAGGGAGGCGAAGCTGCCAGTCCAGGGTTGGTAGCAGAGCAGGCACACACTGGGTTCACAAGGACGTGGGCCCCCTTTGCAGCCCACTGCACCCTGCTCACCACTCTCCTCCCCCCAGGTCTGGTTCCAGAACCGCCGAGCCAAGTTCCGCCGAAACGAGCGGGCCATGCTGGCCAACCGCTCCGCCTCGCTGCTCAAGTCCTACAGCCAGGAGGCCGCCATCGAGCAGCCCGTGGCTCCCCGGCCCACCGCCCTGAACCCAGATTATCTCTCTTGGACAGCCTCGTCCCCCTACAGGTAAGAGCCAGAATCCGACCCTTTCAGGTCAGGAGGAGCTGCAATCAGGGCATCTCACGGGGCATGTTAGGGCCCAGGCTCCTTTGAGCACCTGAAGAGACCTGTGAACGGTGCCCAGGAGCCCCTTGGACTGGGATCCATCAAGAGGTACGTGGACAAGTGTGTGAATGTGTGCTGGTGAGCGTGCACATGGGTGCTGTAGGAGTGTGCTGTGTGCTGCCTGAGTGTGAGCAGTTCCACATCAGTGTGTGTGCATGACTGAGAGTGTGCACACGTGCCTGTGAGTGCGCAGGAGTGCACGTGTGCACTCGCGTCCATGTGTACATGAATGTGCAGGAAGGCGAGAAGACGAGGCCCGTCTGGAGGGGAAGGAAGGACCCAAGCCACTCTCAGGCAGTTGAAACCCGCGAGATTTCTAGCTGGCACGAGAGCCCTGGCACCCTGTGTCCACCGTCCCGGCCAGAAACGGAGGCTGGGAGGGCTGAGAATGGCCTCCTTGTCCTGGGGACCTGGCTGGGGTCCAGAGCCAAGAGGTCAAAGCTGGAAAAAGGCTCCGAGGTGGCAGGGCAAGACAGAAGTGGGGGGTGGGGAGCTGGGTTTGTTCCCCACAACTCTAGGGGGCGCCATCCGCCCCTTAGTCTGTGAGCAGCTCTGCCAGGTCTTGTTGAAGGTGAGATCCAGCAGGTCAGCTTGTGAGATCGGAGTCCTAGTGATGCTTAGTGATGTCTGGCATCTGTCCCAACTCCCGCCCTGCCCTGTCCTTACCTCACCAAGAGGCATCCTTAAATCCAGGTGTGTGCTCACTCACCTGCGGCCTGCTATGCACCAGGCCCCATGAAGGTCTCAGGAAGCTCCTGGTCCAGCGAGAAATTCCCACACACCCACAGGGGTGGCTCCGTGCCCCAGTGCTGGCGTGGGCGCTTCTGACTCCTCCCCAAGTCACCCAGCCCTGTCACCCCGCCCCTAGGAGAAGGCTTCCCAGGAGAGCAAGCTGGGGGGGGAGGCAGGAGGGCCTGCGGCTGGGGCCCAGCACTGACAGCCAGAGGTGCTTTGGGAAGCATGCCAGCCACACCAACCATGTCCTTGTGTCTTATGTCGCCCCCAGTACGGTGCCGCCCTACAGCCCTGGAGGCTCGAGCCCCGCGACCCCGGGGGTCAATATGGCCAACAGCATCGCCAGCCTCCGTCTCAAGGCCAAGGAGTTCAGCCTGCACCACAGCCAGGTGCCCACCGTGAACTGACCCCTGCCCCACCGGGACCCCGCTGCCTCCCTGGTCTCCAGCTGGAAAGAGGGCAGACACGCAGGAAGGTGCCTCCTGTCCCCTGTCCCCAGGACAGGCTGGGTGGGCTCTCCTGGCCCTTCTCTCCAGCCCAGACTGCTGGGCCTGAGGCTGCTAAGACACCCGAAGCCTGGCTCGGCCGTCGTCCACGACCGCCGGAGACTTCGGCCCACGACCCTTGGAGGGGCCGGGCCAGAAGAAGCAGGAGCTCACCAAGGACCTCATTACTTTGTGTATTAAATCCAAATAGCTTTTGTCTTTAAGAAATAAACAATTGTTTAAACCCAGAAAGGTTGTGGGAGGGCAGATACAGGCAGCAAACCCACGGGGGGGACAGCCATCTGGGGCCCCGCTCTGGTGACAGCAGCCATGGAGGCAGCCCTGGGCCAGGCTTGGATCAGCAGCCGCAGGGCCAGCTGCCCTCATTTCTGTCTTCTTCTGGACGAAGTCCTCCATCACCCTGCAGAGCCCCAGGGGTGGGGAGTGGGACAGGAGGGCAAAGACCTGCCCAGGCCACACGGACACCCAGGTGTGTACGTGACTGTGAGCGGAAGGACTCTCCCCTCTGGTCAGGGAGTGGCTCCCCTGCCCTGTGGCAGGGGGCAGGGTGGGGGGCATGCACTGGCCAGAGGGTGTATGGGGCAGATGCTGAAATTAAATTCCTTGCTTTGGGGCATACAAAAAGTGTGGGGCCCCTCTGAGCATTTGACTCTGGAGGGGCCTGGGCAAATGGCCCACAAAGTCAGGGTGCAGAGTGGATGTCCCAGGTGGGCTCACAGGACGGAGGTGATCCTAATGGCCAAGGCCACTAGAAGGCCTTCTCCCAAGTCCCCCAACCCACCCTTCTGCAGATGGTAACTGGGGGTGACAGAGGACACATGCCACCAGCCGATGACACCAGTCCTGAGGAGCTGCCGAAAACTGGGGTGAGGGGAGTGGTCTGAAGCCAGCCCCCTCCACCTGGCCCTATGCCACCCCTTCCGAGGGGCACACCTCCAGGGAAGTTAAAGGTCATTTCTGTAACCTCAACCAGCCCATGAAGTAGGACAGCGCTCCCTGACCCCAGAGGGTGCAGAAACGATCAGCCCCTCTGGATGGGTGGCCCTCACAGTGACATAGTGGTCACACCCTGATGGGGTGAATGTTCTACAATCTGCCAGCCCACGTGGCCTCAGAGTGTCCCCAGGCGCCAGCATCCCATCCACAGGCTACATCTAGATGACCTCAAACAGGCAGAGCCATGTGACCAGCCTTGCGTGAGGGATGGTCCCCATTTCAGTTTTAGAAGGTGTGGTGACTATACCCATGAGTGAGGTGGGGTCCCCTCCCCACTCTCCCCCAATTCACCCCTCGATGGTCTTCCTGTCCTCTACCTGGAATTCCACCCTGAAAACATGGTCCTTGTGGGTAGAGCTTGGCCCTCTTCAGGTGTGCAGGCATGCGTGGGGACTCGCTGTGCGACTTCCTGGTGGCTGATGGTTGGGACCTGGGCACCAGCGGGGGTCCTGGAGGCAGGCTCTGGCCGAAGCCTGGGAGGGGCATTCTGCCGGTCTCGAGCCGGCTCAGGCCCATCTGACTACGAGGAGCAGGCCAGAGCCAGGGAGGACCTGCACCTGGACGGGCATGGATGCAGCCAGAGCCGTTTCCTTGCTCAGTTCAGCCTCTGCCTCAGGTAAGTGCTTTCTGGGCCTTCCTTTGCCATTTCTCACTGCACAAATATTATGAAACCCTCGCTGTGTACCAGGCCCTGAGGAGAGAGCAGAGAGCTGACAAAGGTCCCTGGCTGCAGAGGCCACACCTAGCACAGGGGGCCCCAAACAGTCAAAGTTAGCCTGCATCTGGGCAGGCTTCCTAGAGGAGGTGTCCAGGAAGGATGAAGAGTTCACCAAACAAAGGGGAGGGAGAACAGTGTTTTTGGCTAAGGAAAGAGTGAATGTGAAGGCCAGTTCCAGGGCCGGGTCTCCTGGTGTGGAATGAAGGAGAGAAGCAGGAGCCAGCTCAAGTGGGACTTGTGTGGCCAGATCTAAAAGTTTGGATGTCATCCTGGCATTGGGGAGCCATGGAGGGGGGGGTTCTTGGGCAAAGAGCCTGCCCCCGGAGCTGTGTGGAGGCAGAGAGATCCCTGCGGAGGCCGGGGCTGTGTGGAGGCAGACAGATACCTGCAGAGACCGGGGCAGATGTTCAGGCAGGAGGGGCAGCAGCCTGGACCAGACAGGGACAGCATGGGCAGATCTGGATAGTGTCCTGGACACAGCAGGGATACGGGTTGATGACTAGATGATGGGCTGATGGAGAAGGTGGAGGCCAGGGGGCCAGGATCTGGCTTAGGCACTTGGAAGTGCCTGCGAGGAAGAAACCCTGGAATGAGACCTGCTCGGTAGAAGTCTCTGGAAGATGCTGGCCTGCCCTTCCATCCAGACAACAACTGGACCATCCTGGTCTGAGCAGAGTCCTCCCTCACAAGGAGCTTACCCCTCCCCTCTACCCAGGAGATCTGTACCAGGGCAGGGCTGGCACACAGGGCCCAGAGCCGTGAGCTCCTGGACAGCCGAGGAGAGTGTCTCTTTCCTCCCGAGAAGCACAGAACTGGGACCAAGCGGGTGGACGGGCCCACCCGGCACCAGCCAGGGCTCCAGGGCCCCAGGGCTCAGAGAGAGGCACACCGGGTCTGTTTGCAACCCAAAGGGAGGGTGCTATGACGTATAGCCAGGTGGGGGCCGCCTGCAGCAGAGATGGGGTCACACTAGGTGGGGGGCTCTGGCTGAGGCCTGGAAGGCAGGTCCCAAGCATGCCGGCTTCGGAAAAAGCCGGGGGCGCGTTCCCACAGAGGCGCTGGCCCTGCGGAGGGGCGCAAGGACGTCAATGTCATTTCCTCCCCAGCGCTCTAGAAAAAACAAACCGGCTAATTGTTTACACATGTTGCTCCGGGCCGAGGGAGGGGGCACCGGCCCTCCCTGCAAAAGAAAATACATTCAAACACTGCTGTCGTATTGCAGCCCTAATTACAGGGCTGTGGGAGCGTCCCGGGCACCAGTCCCGGAATATAATTTTCCATGAGAAGGTACCCAAGGCCCGTCCAGGCGGGAGAATGCCGACGCCTCCCTCTGCCTCCCATCCTGAGTTTGGGAGAGGACACAGTGTATCTGCCTCTCTTTTTCGTTTGAAATAAACGAATCTGAGTTGAAAGACAGGGAAAAGGAAAGAAAGGCGCTTTTGCTCTTGGGAAACCCAAAACCTGAGAAATAAAGACCAGAATTTCACCTGGGCCAAGGCACGTCTCTGGGCCTCAGTTTCCTCCTCTGTAAATGGGGACAATGACCAAAGCCACCTCGGGTTGTTGGCACGTTGCCCTCCACGAAAGGGCTCTTTGGTGTTTATGGCGGGGGAGCACAGTGAGAGGTGGGGTCTGAGGAAGTGAAGATACTGGCGTCCTGGGGGAACGGGCACACGTGGTTCAGGGGCGCCAACTGTGGCCCAAAGCAAACCGGCGTCGCCGCTCGTGCCCTTCCGCCATCGGCCGCTGGAGGGCGCTGTGGGGTCACTGTCAGGCCCAGAGCTGGGAGCACAGGGCCCTGTCCCCACACAGCTCCCTGGCCCAGCAGCAGGCTCCTGACCCAGCTTCTCCTGGAAGACAAAGAAACCGGCAGATCCCCAGCCACCAGCAGGGGTCACAGCGTGGAAGTCAGCACAGCCTTCCGGAAAATGTGCCCACAGCCGTGAAAACGTGTGCGCGCTCTCACTGCACAGTGTCACCTCTAAACCCACCTGGAGAAATACCGTAATCCAAATGGGGGGGGGGGGGGGCACGTGTGCCAAGGTGCTTATCACGCATTTCGCACACGCAATGTCAAAAATCTGGGACGACACAGCCATAGTGCACAGTACCGCGTCTGCATCTTCTAACGGCTCACGAGCCGTGTCCGCGTTTCCTGTAAAGTGACCGATATCCCGATAGAGGAACAGACAGGCAGGCCGGTATAGTAGCCCCAGCCTCAGAAGGAGCTCTTCGAGGTTAAAAAATGTGCTGTCTTCCGTTTTCTGTCCCCCTCGGTGCCCCAGCCAGAGCTGGACGTGTCTCTTCCACACTGTTAGTGAGTGAGCGGCCCACAGGGGCTCAGCTGTCATTCTGCCACCAGCCCTCCCGTTTGAAGCTTTGTGGACAATAACCCCCTTTTATATTGCAAGTGCTTGAAAGAATGGGTTCGAGAGCTTCTTAACTCTTAGTTCACATCTTATTATTTTTAAAATATGTTTTTATTGCTCCGCGGATGTGGCTCAGTGGTTGAACGTCGACTCATGCACCAAGAGGTCGCCAGTTCGATTCTGGGTCAGGGCACATGCCCAGGTTGTGGGCGCGATCCCCAGTGGGGGGCATGCAGGAGGCAGCCAATTGATGTTCTCTCTCATCGATGTTTCCATCTCTCTCTCTCCCTCTCCCTTCCTCTCTCTCTAAAATCAATAAAGAAAAATAAATTAAAATAAAACAATAAAGAAAAAAATTTTTTATTTTTTTATTTTTTTTAATCCTCACCCGAGGACATTTTTCCATTTTTTGTTCAGACAGAGTGGGAGGGAGAGAGAGGAAGAGAGAGAGAGAAACATCGATGTGAAAGGGACACATCGAGTGGCTGCCTCCCGCACGACCCAACCAGGGGCTGGGGACAAACTGCAACCGAGGCACGTGCCCTCAGCGGGAACCGAACCCGGGTCTCTCTGCACCGCAGGCCGACGCTCTAACTGCCGAGCCAAACCGACCAGGGCAAGAAAAAAAAATTTTAATAATAAAAATAAAATATGTTTTTATTGATTTTTTAGGGAGAGAGGAAGGGAGAGAGAGATAGAAACATCAATGTGAGAGAGAAACGTGGATCGGCTGCCTCCTGCACGCCCCCCACTGAGGATCGAGCTCACAACCCGGGCATGTGCCCTGACCGGGAATCGAACCGGGACCTCTCAGTCCATGGGACGACGTTCAGTCCACTGAGCCACACCCGCCGAGCTTAGTTTACATCTTAGAAGAAGTGGGCAGGGATTGAGCTTGGGGTATGAGGGGTCAGCAGGGGCACCTGGAAACCGGAAGAACTACAAGGAGAAGTGGTGTGGTGGCCTGCTGCCAAGACAGGCCTGTGATCCCCAGCCCAGTAGCCACACCTTGGTGTCGCCCTCTCCTGCAGTGTAGGTGAAACCTCTGACTTGCTCTAACCAACAGAATATGGTCAAGATGAAGGGCTGAGCAGAGGTAATTAAGGTCCCCAATCAGTTGGCTTTGACTTAATCAAAAGGGAGATTATCCTGGGTGGGCCTGACCTGGCCAGGTGCGACCTTCAAAGAAGGTCCAGGTGTTTCCTGCAAGGAGAGTCCTGGCAGACGATGCCCTCCGCTGGCCTTGAAGCGCGAACGGTGTGAGCTGCCTGTGGAGGGGTGGCCGCCTCAGCCTCACACCACGGGAACTGAGTTCCGCCTACAAGCTGAATGCGCTTGGAAGGGGACACCGCTCCAGTGAGACAGCCTGGAGGACCCCTTGACTGCAGCCTTGTGAGGCCCTGAGCAGAGGACCAGTTACGCTGTGCCCAGACTCCTGACCTGCAGAAACTAAGATCGTGAATGGTGCTGTTATAAGCTGCTGTATTTGTGGCAGCTTGTTACACAGCATAGAAAACGGACACAGGTGGACATGGAGCTTGGCAGTCCCACCTTGAATTTGGCCTCACTTTGCCCATGTACCCCGGAACCCCCAGACAGAGGAGACACGAAGCCTCTGCACCATCAGACGATAGTGACAGCCTCCTGTCCTAACGCCTTCCAGGCCACTCTGCACAGCTGACAGAATAATTGCCCTAAAACACAGCCTTGATCATGTCCCTCCCCTGTCTAAAGCCTCCTATGGCTCCCCAGGGCCCTCCTAGTCAAGTTCCATCACCCAGTCCCGGTGTCTGAGGCCCTGCCATCTAGCCTTGCTCTCCTTGTCCAGCCTCAAACCCCTTGTCCCCCGCCCCAGGGAGCTGTTCAAATTCATGACACTGACCCTGGGAGAAAGTGCAGATATATGATCAAGCCTCAACCGATAACAAAAGGCCAGTCCAAGGTGTTGCTGCAAGACTGAGCCCCCGAGACAGGCCACTCACCTCTGTGACACACCAGTGTCTCCCCAGTGCCAAGAAACCCTCAATAAACATATATATATGTTAATAAATATATATATATATATTTTTTGTTATGACCCCAACCAGGGCCGGGGATCAAACCTTCAACCCAGGTACATACCTTTGACCGGGAATCGAACCTGAGACCCTTTGGTCCACGGGCCGATGCTCTAACCGCTGAGCCAAACTGGCCAGGGCTCAATCCATATTTCCTGTTGTGGTGGAATTCTGTCCTGGATAAAAACAGTCCCCACTCCCTCTCTCTATACTACACACACATTTACACTTTACACACCGTTCACTCACTAAAGAGAAACGCCCTAGGAGCCAGGTGCTCTTCCCAGACCTGGGACGTGGGCATCACAGGGAACAAATCCCTGTCCCCCAGGAGCGCACGTTCTACAGGGAGACGGACGGTGAATTAGGTGAGGTGTGGGCCTCCCTCCGATGGCGGAGAAGCCACCGAGGGCTGGGACGCAGAGCTGATGGCTCTGGGCGGGAGTGGACTGGAGCCCCAGGGCGGACGCAGGGATCAGCTGGGAGGCTGTTGCAGTGACACAGGCCCTCATGGCACCGTGCGCGAACAGGTGTCCCAGAGTACCACGCCAGCTTGTTCAGCAAACAGCCGGCACTCAGCACCCGGCGGTGCCCTTCCCGGTTCCAGGTGCGCCGCGGCGGCAAGCAGGAGGCTCATCCCACCACCAGGGGGCAGTGCTATCCGCTCCCGCTCCGAGCTCCCCGCGCAGAGTTGGGGTTAATCCGGCTTTCCAGTGAGGCCGGGTGCCCCCTGCGCCCCCAGTGAGCCCCGCCCCACTCCATCAGTCCCTGGGGCAGAAGTGCAGAGCCTGCAGAGTGGTGGGAGGCAGACGTGCCCAGGTGCTGGGAGAGGCCTCCCAGAGGCTGGAGAAAAGGGCAGAGCTGGGAGGGGGTTTGGGCAAAGCGAGGCAGCAGAGCCCCGTGGTTAGAACAGGGCCACACAGCGCCCAGGACGGGAGTCTGGGAGAGACCCACAATTCCCCACAGGGGTGCACATTTGCGATTTTCAAACCCTGAGACTGAAGGAGCCAGAAAGTGCCTTTAAGGGGCTGGTCACTCATAGCCCATCGACCGGGACTAACAGTCCTGAGAGCAGGAGCAACCCCAGGAAGAGAAGGCCCGCCTTACCATGGGCCCCTCCCACGGGCGGCTGCTCCAAGGGGAGGAGGATCCGGCAAAGCAATGTGGGGAGCCCGGGGAGGTGCCCACAGGGCAGGAAGGAGTGCAACCCACCCCCTCGCTGAACTCCCACCTAAAGAGAAATCGCAGAATCACGCCCTGGCTGGTGCTGGGCCTCTGGAGGGCACAGACAGTGGTTCCCAGGCCTGACCGTGGCCAGGACTCACGGGGTAGCTTTCTAAAAATGCAGGTGCCCAGGTTCCCCTCGACGCGGCCAGATCGGAACCTCTGGGGGGTCTGAGAAGTCTGCCTTTATTATAGCCCTGGATACAGATGGTCATTAGGGTTAGGGACCTGAATCGAGTCTCCACACACTCTTCCTGTCCTTAGGGCGGGACAGAGGGGGAGTGAGGTTTCCAATGCTGTTATTCGAATGGAGGGATTGATTGTCTATCAGTCTTGACAACCCTCTCCAAACTTTTCCAATTGGCCACTTCACCCAGGAATCCAAGGGGCACACATGTGTGCACATGTATGCACACACGTGTACACATGTATGCACACACAGGCCAGCCTGGCCAGCAGCCCGCGCTCAGCAGGTTGCCAGGAAATAAGGTCCTGGGGCCCATCCCAATCTCGAAGCAACGCCCAGTTGCCCAAGTACAGCCCCGGTGGCTGGTGGCCAACAGTCTGGCGGCCAAGGTGTCCGCTGCTGGTCACAGGTGGCGGGCTGCTTCCCAGATGATCTGCAGGGCCATGGAGGCGCAGGGGAGCTGGGCCACCGTGTAGGCCAGGGAGCGGGTGGGCGCCCGCAGCTTCCCCAGGTAGGCCACGGTGTGCACCATGCGGCCCAGGAAGACGAGGAGGAAGTGCACCCAGGCCACGAACGGGCTGGGCTCCAGGAAGGAGTAGACAAGCCCCAGGAACAGGAAGGGGTAGATGGTCTCCATGTCGTTCCGGTGGGCTCTGGGAAGGCAAGGGGGGGCGGTCAGCCAGGTTTCAGCTTTGAGACTGTCACAGAAGCTGGTCTCTCTGCCCTGAAAGGCCCTGCCCACTGGGGATCATCTCAAGGGTGCCAGACTCAGTCCGTTCATGGCCGGAACAAGAGATACCCCAGGGGTGGGAGTGGCGGTGACCCCAAGCTGGCGCTGGGAGCCCTGGGCAGCTGGGGCTCTTTTTTTTTATCCTCACCCGAGGACATTTCTGCATTTATCTTCAGACAGAGTGGGAGGGAGAGAGGGAGGAAGAGAGAAAGAGAAACATCGAGGTGAGAGAGACATATAGACTGGTTGCCACCCACATGACCCCAACTGGGGCCAGGGACAAACTGCAGCCGTGGTACGGGCCCTTAGCGGGAACCAAACCCGGGACTCTCTGGTCCGTAGGCTGGCGCTCCAACTGCTGAGCCAAACTGGCCAGGGCGGGCTGGGGTTCTTTCCAAGCCCTAGGGCTCCCCAGGACCTAGTCCCTGCCAGTCTCCCCAGTCTTGCCCTCTGGTCTTGGACCCCCAGCGGGAAAAGGGGGGCTCTGAGGAGCTGAGTGAGAGCTGGATGGCCCTTGGGACTCAAGCCCCAGCGCTTTACCAGCAAGGCCAGGCTTCTCTGAGGCCAACTTCTTTCCAAACGCAGCTTCCTGGGCCCTCCTGGATGGGATGGGCTAGAGCCTAGGCATGCATCTGAGATCCACACCTGTCTCTTCTGCCCCTAAGTAGAAGCAAACCCCCTCCCACTTTCAGGGGTGATCATAACAAAACCGCTTCCCCTCCCTGGAGCCAGCCAACTGCCCGACCCTGGCGAAGCTCCCGGTCTCATCCACGCTGTCCGGTTTCTTTTTTTGTTTAAAACAATCAAGTGTGTGAGTATGGGGTGGGGGCGGGGAGGCCCGTGTGTGACCCTGCCGAAAATAAATGACCGAGAGAGAAAACTCACCCAGTTCAGCTCAGAGTCAGTTCACATTTTCCATGACTCCTGCTAATGAGCAGCTTCCTTTATGGAGGGTGGGGAGGTCGAGTTCCAAAAATCAGAGACTGAGCAAGGGACCAAAGCCATGGATGGCATGTTGGAAGCTCACATAAACAGGAGCCCGGTGCCCACCGTGACCTCCCGCAGGACAGGCCCTGTGAGGCTCAGGGGCTCTGCTGGAATGGAAGCCCCATCTCCAGGCCCCCCAGCTGGCATGCGCTTCGCCGATGCCACACCAGTGTGCCCAGGCCAGCCCAGCACCCGTGGGTGGTGACTGCTGCCGAGCCCTGTCTTCCCTTCCATTGCAAGGACAGCCTCAGTCAAGGGCTGTGACATGTGGCCTGACAGAAAGGAACTGGGCTGGGCAGGGAGGGGACCCAGAGCGCCAGGCAATCCAGGGGTCTGCGCAGGGCGGGTGTGGTCAGGGAGGAGAGGTGGGCCCCGAGCCTGAAGGACGAGGGGCTGTCCGTCAGGGGAAGAACTTTCCAGGGCGAGGGTGGGAATTTGCAAGTGCACAGCTCTGCCGTGGGAACGAGCACAGCGTATTCAAGGCAGAGAACAGCGACCCCTGTGGCTGGAGTGTGGTGCGTGAGAGCGAGCCAGGCAGGGTGAGGAGTCTGGGATTCAACCCGCGTGTACAAAAGTTCCCGTAAACCCAGCGGGGCCCGGATCTTTCTTAGGTCAAACTCAGGACACAGCAATAGGTGTCTCTGTCCCTCCAGCTTGGAGCTGACACGGGCCGCCTTCTCCTTTCTCTGGAGTCTCGACCGTAGGACCCAGCCACAGGGAAAGCAAGCCTCCAGCTGGGCAGGTCTCGCCCAGTGGGGCGGGGGACTGCTGCCTCCCACTCCAGAGAGAGGCCTGGCCAGACCCTGGCCACAGGAAAGAGGGGGAGAGGGAAACTGAGGACTGGGGCCACTCCAGTTCCCCCGTCAATCAAGTCCCTTACCTTACTTGTGAGTTACAGACAGGAGGCTGCAGGTGTGCCTCTGAGATCGCTCCCCCCGCGAGTGGAGCTGGGATTCCGACACCCCCGTGCGCTCTGAGAGGGACACCTTCGGAAAACCTATTTCAGATTAGGTCAGTGCGTCCCTGAATGTGGTCTGTCTACCCTCGAGATGATGCAGCCTGCGTGAGTATTTCTGTCTGTGTTACGTGCGTTGAGTCAGCTCTGCCTCCTGCGACCCTCCACTGAGTGACGTCCACAGTGTCCTGTCCTCAGCCCTGCTCAGCGCCTGTAGGCTCCAAAGAGCCCTGCTTCTCAGGAGGGGCCGAGGGGACAGCCGGCTTTCAGGCCTCACTGGCCCTCAGACCAGTTCTTTAAGGAAAAGTATCCGAACAAACGGGTTTCGTATGCTGGTTACGCTGTTGCTGACGCTCCAGATAAATGTATCATTTCTGTCACAGTTCTGTATTTTTATCTGAGAGCTTCGGGGAAAGTATAACTGGCATACGAAACCCACTCATTCACTTTTCCTTGAAGTGTCTATTTATATTTTAAGAATGAGTCTTCTTTTAGAAAGCAGTTCAGAGAATAGTTGGGCAAACCCCCAAAGAGCAGGTGTGGGGAAGGCCACGCGTGGGCCCTGCTCTGCCCCACGGGGCTGAGGGGAGTGGGGGGCTCGCAGGAAACCAGGCTGCGGGTGCTGAGCCCCACCTCCTGGGGCCAGCAATTGGGACGGGAAGACTCAGAGGCCACCAGCGAGGAGGGCCAGGTGGCGGGGAGCAAGGAACGCCTGAAGCTCTGCACCCCACCCCCCCGTGGTCCTCTCTCCTCCCTCTGCCAGGTCTCAAACCACGGGATGCCAAGGACAGGGAGACGTCGGGAACTTAGAGCTGATGCACAAAAACATCTCCCCTTCCTCCCCACCCCAGGATCTGAACTGAGACACGGACAGAGTCACATACACAGAGACGCTTGGGCAAAATGTGTCATTCCCACAACCACCACTTTTTTTAAGCTAGAAGTCATCCAAAGCCAGTCCCCGCCAGACTGAACATGCATGTCTGACACTGCCACACAGCAGACACCGCCACACAGCCTCAGCGCCAGGGTGGGGAGAGGGAGGCCTAGGGTCCCCCAAGGACAAAGCTGGCGGCCACTGCAGGTCTCTCCACTCCCTTTGCCCACACACGTTGGTGATTTCCTTGAATTCAGGTCTCCTGCAACATAAAGGCTGCTCAGTTTTCAAGGCAGGAATAGAACAGTCAAGCGGCCTCCATGCAGAGGGAAAGCCTTCAGGAGCAGAGCCGGCCTGGGCTCAGTCGCGGCGTCGTGAGCTATGTGGCCTCGGCACGAGTTTCTTCCTCTACAGGTAACAGTCCCTCCTGGGAAGGCTGCTGGGAGGGCCCGGGGAGCTGGTGCCTTAGAACAGCACCTGTCACTGAGCAGGAGCATCCTGAGTGAGCTGCCTCCTCTGCCATCATCGTCGCCACCATCACCAGCCCTGTCTCGGACACGCTTTGTCAAAGCTAATTGCACCCTCTTGGTTTTGCCAGACTCCTGATGGCCCTCAGCCGCCTTGGCCAAATTAATAAAAACATCGGCTGGTGCGGTGGAGGGAGGACTGGGCTAGGAGCCTGCAGTTCTGCCCAGGTGCTCGCCAGCTCCTCGGGCTCGGGCTCGGCTCCGACCCTCCCTGGGCCTCGGCTCACCACCCCTAAAAGCAATGTGGTGGGTGATGTCTAAGGGCTGCGATTTGGGGACCCTGTCAGAGCAGGTCACTCAGACTAAGTCTGCACACTTCGAATAGTCAGAAACAGCTCCGAGCTTGGTCCAGCTTCGGGACCACTCGGATAGCCCCTCACTGCCGCTTCCTACACACACACTCAGGAGCTCCGAGATTCGCTTCGTCGGGGACTTGGGTGGGTAGCACGGAAGAAGGTGGGTGTCATTGTTTTCCTTGAAAGCTGGCTCCTGCCCGCCCAGGGCAGGGCTCACATTCAGGCTCCAGTGGGTGCTCATCTGCAAGGCAGATTTATCCTCCAAGAACTGGGACCCGAGGGCTTTCCTGTTTGCGCAGAAGGGTCACCGGACTGCACCGGGCACCTGGCTGAATGTTTAACTAGCTGTTAGCTCCAGGGCGTCTTCCCCTGGAACTGGGCTCCAGCCCGCTCTCCAGTGGCAGAGGACAGGAGGTGCGATTCTGAGCTCCGCACCCTCAAGGTTCCGTGATGCTGTTATGTGAAGTCAGGAGGAGGAGGAGCCCAGGGGGCCAGGAACCCCGGGTCTGCCGTGGCAGCTCCCCAGTACTCGACAAGTGGGTATACAACATTAGATAAGGGGCGCTCAGAAAGTGCCGAGTTGAACCTCAGCCATTTCAGCATCAGTCCTATTACAGCTGGTCGGGAGCTTTGCTCAGAAGACAAGAACTGAATTGGGGGGTGGAAATGCCTCTCGCCAGAGGGTTATGGCCAGTAAAAATACACCAAGTGCTTGTAAGCCCCTGCACTCACTCCCGAGCCACAAGTGAGCTTGGCTACATGGAAGCCTCGAGCCCTGGGAGAAGCCAGACATCCCTGTGTGGTTGCTGAGCTGGCTTGGACTCTCCAGTCCTGGCAGCTTGCTGCCTCGACCGTTCACGTCCTCCACTGCCCAGGGGGTCAAGCCCACCCAGGGGGAGGGTGCGGCAAGGGTGCCCAGTATGGACTCGAGTATGGGCAGGGTTTTTGCTCACTGGAGCACACTAGGTCTCAGCAAAGTGTCTTGCACAGAGTAGGTGCTCATTAAACGCTGCCTGGATGGTGATAGATGGATGGGCCTCATACGAAGGACTACAGACTGTAGTTACATCAGAAAAGGCGAAATAGCAAGGAACGTCACTTCTTACATTACTCATTTCTGCAATTTCTAAAAGCCACAAGTATGTATATTAGTTTCAACAGCCAAGAAAACCATAAGAAAATAAAACACAGGCTTTCTTTTAAGAAAATTCTCTCTATTACTTACACTGCAGTGCCCCACCCATCTCTGCCTGGGATGCAGAAGCCCTGTGTGGGGGTTTCCTGTCTTATTCCTGTCCAGCTACTGCCCCCTCCCCACTTCTCCATGGAACTCCGCTGACACCCCCTCCCCCGGGAGGGTCACCCCCACTCTCCAGCCACGCCTCCCACCCCATGTAAAACAGCAGGGAGGGAACTGCTCAGAAGCCCAACACTGAGACTGGTGACAGGAAGCTAACCCTTCGTCTCTGGTGGAATTTTCACACAGCCATTTTTTAAGAATCATTTTTGAGTAATAGTTACAAGCATGGAAAATGCTCATGAAATAATGTTCACTGAAAAAAAATCAGAACCCCCAAATTGGGTACACAGTGCATGCCTACTTCTATGAAAAACATTTAGACCCAGAAGATGAGAAAGAGCTAGAAGAAAATGGTAACCGTGATAAGACTCGAGAGTGGTTTCCTTACTTCTTCTTCTACGGATCGTCAGCACGAGCCACATGGCCGACACGCGTAGCTCTGGTTTTCAGAATAAGAAAAATGGTGTTTGATTGACTGGGGGATGCGAAGCATATGAAAAGATGTTCAACTTCACTCGGAATAAAAGAAATGCGAAATAAAGCCAAGATGGGACATAAATGTTCACCGATCACACCGGCAGCGTGTCCGTCCAGGGCGGCTAGGCTGGGGTGCCAGAGAAACCCCTCGCAGGGCTGGCAGCTTTGTGCCCCATCTGGCAATACTTCTTTTGTTTCTTTTTTTTTAATCCTCACCTGAGGATATATTTCTATTTGTCTTCAGGTAGAGAGAGAGGGAGAGAAAGGGAGAGAGAGAAACATCGACGTGAGAGGGACGCATCGACTGGCTGCCTCCTGCACGACCCCGACCAGGGCCGGGGACGAACCGCAACCGAGGTACATGCCCTTGGCTGGAATCGAACCTGCGACTCATTGGTCCATGGGCCCATGCTCTACCGCTGAGCCAAACCGGCCAGGGCACTGGCAATATTTCTTACCATTTCATTGCATTCTACAGTTTTGCTCACACGTACAGACAAAGGCAAATGAGAGGTTCTGACTGTAACAGAAGGAGTAAGAAGAGCCTAAATGCCCATCAGAGGGAATTCGGCAGGGGGGCCAAGGACCACCCATTCCGCAGTCCTGACACACGCTATAGCACCCCAACAATGAACGAGGCCCCTCTCTGAGCCCATGTGAAACAATTTCTGTTATTGTGACAAAAAGCACGGGACAGACCAGTGGGTCAAGGGTGACCCTTTGGGGGTAAGCAGGACAAAGCACAGCGCATGTGTTTGTAAGTGCAGGAAACACTAGCAACAGCGTTTGCCCTGGGGAGCGGAACGGGGTGGGACCTGGAGGTCAGCGGGCACGGGGCTGGCTGTTCACGGAACATCCTTTTCTGCCTCTCCTCCTGAGTCATCAGCGTGTCTAACTTTTCCACAATTAGAAGTCAAATCCATGAATGAAGTGGAACAGTCTGAGGGGACCAGGAAGGCAGGAGGCCTTGGCCCCAGGTACCCTCCAAGCCCCAGTGTTCAGGGGGCCAGGCTCAGGCCCAGGGGTACTTGCCTGAGGCAGCGGTCCACGTCCGGGTCGCTCCGGCAGTACTGGGGGCCTCCGTGTCTCAGGGCATCCTCAGGGTTGGCAAAAGCCTGAAATACATCAGCCGAGAATTACTGTCCGTCGATGGACGGCCCGGTCACCTGGTCTACCACAGCACAGTCGCGTACGTGTCCATTGGCCAGCATCCATGAGCTCAGGCCAGCATCAGGGTGCTCATGGGGGACCGAATGTCCATGTCCCAGCAGATTTAAATGTTGAAACCTAACCATCAATGTGATGATATTTGGAGGTGGGGCCTTTGGAAGGGAATTAGGTCATGAGAGTGGAGTCCTTCTGTGTTTTTTTTTTTTATCCTCACCCAAGGATATTTTTCTATTTATCTTCAGGAAGAGAGAGAGGGAGAGAAAGGGGGAGAGAGACAGAAACATGGATGTGAGAGGGACACATTGAGTGACTGCCTCCCATAAGACCCCGACCAGGGCCAGGGACGAACTGCAACCGAGGTACGTGCCCTTGACCGGAATCAAACCCGAGACTCGTTGGTCTGCAGGCCGACACTCTAACCTCTGAGCCAAACCGGCCAGGGCTGGAGTCCTTCTGAATGGTACTGGTACTCTTATAAAAAAGCCCTAGAGATCCCTGGCTGGTTTGGCTCAGCAGTTAGAGCGTCAGCCCATGGACCAAAGGGTCATGGGTTTGATTCCGGGTCAAGGGCATGTACCTGGGTTGCAGGTTTGACCCTGGCACTGTCTGGGTCGTGTGGAAGGCAGCTGATTGATGTGTTTCACATCCATCTTTCTCTTTCTCTCTCTAAGCATGCCCTCAGGTGAAGATTTTTTTTAAAGGCCGAGGTCGGAAGGATGCATCAACATGAACCAGAGGAAGGGAGGGTGGGAGGAACAGCAATCAAGGCAGAGGAACAGCATGTGCAAAGGCTCTAGGGTTGGAAGATGGGCACTCAGTGAACTGTCAGTGGAAAGCACGCTGAGGTCACACTCAGGCCATCAAAGACCCACGCCCATCACTCACGCTCCGCTGGTCCCTGCTGGCATCCGGGGAAGCCAGCCCCACCAACTCACAGCAAACCCAGCCTCAGCACCAGCTTTTCTAAATTGTTCACCCAGTGACAAATCCTGCTGTTCTGATTCCAGAGCCCTTGTGACATCTGTCCCCAGGCACTGGTGTGTCCTGCCTGCCCCTGCTCCACCCACCCCAGAGGTGAAAGGAGCTTATCTTGATGCCTATCTCAGGATCCCACCCCCCACACCCAGAATTCTCCTCCCCTGGCCCTTGAGTCATGGAATCACCAATTCTGACCGCCCTGCAGAACTGGTGTCAGACCTCACCCCCACGGGTGGCCTTTCCTCCCCTGACATTTCATGTGGCTGGTCTTTCCGTTTGGACCCTCCCCTGACTTTCCTCCCCCGAGATAACAGGTAGGCTTCAGTTGTATTTCAACTCCAGGCCCAGAAGCAGCAAAACCAGGAAGGAGACTGCCAAGGCCAGCTGAGTTAACTAAGGACCCCGTCCTGGTGCCGCTCAGTCAGTGGGGACAGGCCCCTGAAAGGACACACCTGGACAAGCTGACCATTTTATTGCGACCCTCCCCTGAGACTGGCCCTAGAATCCCCTCCTTCGGAAAGCAGATAAAACCCCTCAGGATGCTCCCTCAAATTCCCTTTTCGGGGTCATTTTCTTTCTTCTGAGCTCTAAGGGTCCCCACGAGACTTACAACCAGGCGGCAATGGGCAGCAGCAGCGTGTCCCGGGCAACCCCCCCGGACCCGTCTCCAAGGCCCCTTTTCTCTGACTCCCCAGTGAGCCGACAGCCCCACCCTGGCTCACTTCTTTCCCATAAGGTTTCTGGGGAGCCACAGCAGCGCCCCCCAGGTTCTCTCCTGTTTCTTCTGTCCTAGGCTCTTCCTGGTTTCACCACCCCCAGCTTTAATAAATGCACTCTCAAAATCATCTGGACTCGCGTTCTGAAATCTTTCCTGCACGAAGTCAAGAACCCACATACTACTGGCCGTCCAAGGCAGACCCGCTTCGGCCCGGTCCCCTCTCTGGTAACACTACCTACAGTTGGGGCGAGGGAGGCGGCGGCCCCGGGAGGCACCCCATGAAGGGGTCCAGTTGTGATAAGTCATGAGAACTGACATTGGGGAGCATTTCCTCTGTCCCAGGCATGGATTCTCCTGGCACTGCTCCAACTGCCCCCAGGGTACAGATGAGGAAACCCAGCTCCCAGACCTGCCTGACTCCTCCCTGCCTCCTCCCTGTCACCTCCCCAGGCAGAAAGGAGAGGAAATTTTGCAGACAGTAAACAGTACCTTGGGGACAGCCTGAAGTTAGCTTTCCTCTGCCACTCCCCGCTGGCCAGCAGACAGGCACTCATGCAGGTGTGTCTCCTCCCTCCCCCAATTCAGGGCAGAAGGAAAGCCCTGGGGCCCTGCACCCACTGTTGAGAAGCCCATCCCCCTGGGGCAGGGTGTAAACTCTGCAGCTGGACACCTGGACTCCAACCCAGCTGTGTGGCCGTCAAAGTAATTAATGTCTCCTCTCCAGCCCAGGTTCCTTACCTGGAAAACAAGGTGCATACGGCCTCTCCCCAGGGCCCTGGGGGGACTGAACGCTCGGCTCCTGGCAAGGACTCAGTGGGGGAAGCAGCGGCCCCTGCCGGGTGCCTGCAGCCAGCAGCCAGGACGGGCCCAGGCAGGGGGAGGCCAGGTGATCAGTGCTCCAGGAGGCGTTTCACCTGGTGAGCTGCCCTCCTTCAGTCCTGCCTATGCCTGTGCCAGGGGCTGAGACCAGCTGCCCAGTGTCCACCCCCATAGGGTGCTAGAGCCAGCCTCCTTGCCTTTGACCTGGACAAAGTGAGGGGACAAAGGGGCACATTTCCAGGAACGATTCCTCTACTCAAATGCCAGGGGTGTAACCAGCAGGTGCCCACTGGGTCTAGTCTAACAATGCTGCCAGTGGGGCCGAGCTTGGTCCTCAACTTCACTCTGGCCGTCCAGCGTGAGGGCGACCCCGACCGGCTCCCCCTGGCTCAGAGCTCAGCGCCTTGCTGCTGTTTGGCTCAGGGACTCCGGCTGGAGGGGACATTCCTCCCTAGCAGCTCGACGGAGCTCAGCTGCCGCGGCTCCGGAAGCTTTGTAAGTGACCTGGCCAGCAAGCTGGGAATTTCCACTTAGGGCTCCCGGGTCCTGTTTCTCCGGTTCCCACTCCACCTAAATATCAGATCTCCTGTGCTGGGAAGCCGCCAGGTCAGAGGAGCATTTACGCTGCCTCGCTCCACCCCGGACCCGAGGCTCAAGAGCTCAGCCGCACTCATCCAGTCTCGTCGTGCCCAGAACTTACCTGGTGGCACAGCGAGGGAGCAAATCTCTTCAAACAGAGGGCGGGAAGGTGCGGACCCTGCTGAAACGCAGGGCCACAGGGGCGCCATCCGGGGCGAGGCACCGGGTCCCCAGCCCTGCCCACTCACGCCCGCACACTCACGCCGGGTCCCTGAAACCACCTTGGCAGGGAGAGGGGAGCGAGGGCGCAGCCAGGGCTGGGGTCCCGGAGGGCAGCACGCACCTTCTTCCGCAGCCGCACTTGGCCCGTGATGACGGCCACCACGTACATCTTGATGACCAGCAGTGTACTGCAGAGCAGGAAGGCCGGGAGCACCTGGCCGCTGACGATCGCCGGGACGGGGGCCGCGGGCATCTTGATAGGGGGAGCTCTGGGGATGAAAGGCAGGCGTGTGGCTGAGCCTGCAGCCGGCTCTGGAGGAGGCGGGGAGAGCCGCGGGGAGGCCAGGCTGCGCTCAGCTCCGCCCACCCCCAGCTGCAGAACTGACCCCAGGTGCTGGGACGGCGGGGAGCTGGGGGTGTCCCCAGGCCACACCTCCCTGGCAAATCCTTACCTGCTTTCTGATCTGTTTCCTGTTACAAAACGAAATTCAACCGAGTAAATTTGAAGATCTAATTGGGCCCTGGCTGGTGTTGCTCAGTGGTTAGAGCATTGGCCCTTGGACCAAGCGGGTTCAATTTTCTGTCAAGGGCACGTACCTGGGTTGCAGGTTCGCAGGTTCCATCGCCGGCTTTATTAACTAGAAGGGCCCTCTGAGGGGTTGTACAAAATCTAAGGCCTTTGTTTATAGGAAGGCGTGGGAGGCAAGGGAGCTAAATGTGAAAGAAAGGAAAGGACTTTGAGGTTGAATTTTTCTTTTAATTTTTTTTTCTTTATTGATTTTAGAGAGAGAGGAAGGGAGAGATAGAACCATCCATGAGAGAGAACATCGACTGGCCGCATCCTGCATGCCCCCCACTGGGGATCAGGCCCACAACCTGGGCATGTGCCCTGACTGGGAATCGAACCAGTGACCTCTTGGTGCATGGGTCGATGCTCAACCACTGAGCCACTCTGGGGGGAGGGGGAGCCGGGAAGGGAAAGGTTTTATCATGCAAGTTGCCTCTTCTTTCTTTTTTTTAAAAAAATATGTTTTTATTGATTTTTTTTTTTTAGAGAGAGAGGAAGGAAGAGAGAGATAGAAACATCTATATCCGCCCAGCCAGTGTGGCTCAGTGGTTGAGCGTCGACCCATGCACCAAGAGGTCGCCGGTTCGATTCCCGGTCAGGGCATATGCCCAGGTTGTGGGCCAAATCCCCAGTGGGGGGCATGCAGGAGGCGGCCAGTCGATGTTCTCTCTCATTGATGTTTCTATCTCTCTCTCGCTCTTCCTTCCTCTCTCTCCAAAATCAATAAAGAAAAAAATTTAAAAAAAAAAAATCTATGTGAGAGAAACATCCATCAGCTGCCTCCTGCACGCCCCCTACTGGGGATCGAGCCCGTTACCCAGGCGCGTACCCTGACGGGAATCGACAGGGACCTCTCAGTAGAGGCGGGCACCTCTTCTTCCTGCGGCGGGCGGTGTGGAGGTGGAGAGGGCCCACACGACAGATTACTTCACTGGTGTCTGATCAGAAAATTCCAGACTGGTTGATTATGATTATGCAGTAAAACCTCGCTATGAAAGACTAATTCGGGTGAGAGGTGTCGTTTAAGCCAAAAGTCTGTTATATAATAAAGTAGGTTTTCCGAAGGTGTATGTTAAAAATTTGATGACTCAGTTTACCTGTTTTTATTTATGTAGACACGTTTGTGTAATTAGATGAACTATGTATGAGAAGTTTAATTTCACAGGAAAGTTTTCTATATGTATTACAGTAGTTTTAAATTTACACTGAATAGGTCGAGTAAATGCTTGCACTCCCCAGTCACGGTGAGTGAACAGATGCACAGGGCTGGGGCGTGGCTTAGCGCGAGGGGAGCAGGGGCCCCGCTGCAGAAAGTCAGGACCTGCGACAACAGAACCAATGACCCCTCACCCCTCGCGATTCCGTTCGGTGTGAGCACGTGCTAATCATTCATGGAACATTGTTTATGAATGGTGACTCTTGGATTTAAAGATGTAGCCTATAGTTGTAGATATGTAATATTTATTTATGTTGGTGAAATTACTACAGTGTTTTTCCCAACATACGGCCTATTTGCCAAAACTTGTTAAAAATAGCAGTGACTTAATAACAAAAAACAACAACAACCTGTTTAATTATAAGCAAATCTTGGTAAAAAGCATTTTTAAATTAACAGGGTGTTAATTTTCACATGGGACATAGGAACGGAAATTTTGTCCTTTAAATCAGAAGTCCATTAAATTGAGGTCCACAGAAGTGAAGGTTAGCTATGATCCTGGGAGAAGTTGACACGGCAGTTGGCTCAGGTATTAAATCTAGGCTTGGTGTCATGGGCTTTTAGCATGAGTGACGCCATTTGGGGCCTGTGGTTTTTCTTTCTAACATTCCTTATCTGGCCCGCCGGTGTGGCTCCATGGTTGAGCGTGGACCCACGCACCAAGAGGCAGCTGGTTCGATTCCCGGTCAAGGCACATGCCCAGGTTGTGGGCCTGATCCCCAGTGGGGGGCATGCAGGAGGCGGCCTATCGATGTTCTCTCTCATCAATGTTTCTATCTCTCTCTCTCTCCCTTCCTTCCTCTGTCTAAAATCAATAAAGAAAAAAATTTTTTTAAAAGAAAGTCATGTGTAATTAGTAAGCACCTGGCACATCCTAGGCCCTCCATCAGCATGAGCCTCCGAGCCTCTGCTTCCTGAAAACAGGGATAAGACTTCCTACCTGGCAGGTCTGCCAGGAGGGAGACTCTTGGAAACCCTGCCCTTGCTGCTGCAGGCAGTGGGTTGGGGGGTGAGGAGTGGGGAGGTGGGGAGAGCTTCTTGTCCGTTTGCAATGTGCCAAACCTTCCTTTATCTGGACAAAAGATGCACTTGCAAAGCGATACCCACGTTTCTGGAGCGTGGGGCTGCCTGACGGGGTTGTCCTGCTCTGAGAGCCAGTACTGGGTCACGATCAGGGACAGGGCATAGAAAGCACTGGATGTCCTGAAATCCGCTGTATCTCTGACTGCGTGTCGGGTGGAACTGGGCAGCCTTGCTCCTTGGATGTTTCTATCTGAGAACATGGACGCCAGCCCCCCGGCTCCCACCTCGGGGTAACTGCTGGAGGTAGCTGTCCTCCTCGTCAGAAAGCTCAGTTATGGGGTCTGGTGGCTGTACCACCCCCAGAATGGTGGACCAGAGCCGAGAGGGGGCCGTCGCGTGGATCCCTCCTTTGACTAGGAGGAGTGCCCAGCCCTGCTCGGTCTTCTGAAACAAGATGGAAACCTCACCAGCAGAAACTGGGAAGACCAGTGTGGGCGAAGAGCGGATTATTACCTGCCGGTACCTGAGTCCCCAAACAAGCGGGTTTCTAGGGACGCCCTCCTGACTGCTGTGTGTGACTTTGCTGTAGAATTCTACCTCATCAGCTGCTAGAATCAGCCAGCTAGCCAGGGCCTGGCACGGAGGACAACCCTTCTCTGATCTTTAGCCAAGAATGTCCCTAGAGCCTCCCTCGGGGTGGAAGGGCCGTGTTGTTTCCGGTGGTGGACCGGGTGTGACTTTCCCCTGAGCTCCAGCTACATTCTTTGCCTGTAAGATGGGATTGGTGCTCCCTGCCTTGCCAAGGGAGGGGGGAGCAGGAGAGGGGGTGGGGTGCTCCCTGCGGGCCTGGCCTGGAGGCCTTCATAGGACCGAGAGCGAGCACAGGCACTGGCTGGGTCCCTGGAAGAGGCCCCCAGGTGTTGGAAATGCTTTCTATCTTGGCCCAGGTAATGGTACACAGGCAGATATATACGTAAAATTCACTCCGCTCTATCTTCAGTTGTTCCTTTATTGCATATTTGCATCTTTGGGGTTTTTTTTATTGCATTTATTTCGAAAGCCCACAGAAGTTCTGGCGTCACAATTCTGCACCACTGAGCAAGGAGGAGCTGCTGTGTCTAAAGCGCCAGGGCCTCTCCCAGCTCCCCCTCCCTGGCATTTCCTGAGGGTCAGAGACCCAGGCCTTCAGCTGCGTAATTGTCTGACTTCAGAGGAGGCTGGGAGAGAGGAGGAAGTGGCCCCACCTCCCCGCTGGTTCCTGACCTCAATGAGTATTGCTGGGGCTTTCTCCAGCCAAGGATGGGGAAACAGTGATTAAGAAAAAAAAAAAAAAAGGCTGTCCTTGAAGTGATCTGTTAGGTCGGATTTGTTTTGTGGTCATCACTGTAGCATTGACCCTCCTCTGGGAAGCCATGTTTGTGACACTCAGCATGTGGTCCACAGAAGAGGCAAAGGTTGATTAGTGAGCTCTTTCTGATGGCTCTGCAGACCCTCCTGGGACACAAGCCCACTAGGTGGGACCCCTGACTCCCCTCCAGATGAGCAGTTCAATGAAGGACTGTTGTTTTTCTCTGCCAGCTCACCTCTCTCTCCTACCTGCCTTTGGGAAATCACACCCTTCTTTTCAGGACCTGTTCCCCTCTTGCCCCTGATTCTGGTGGGGGTAGCCATGTGACCTAGACCAGCCAATTACAATGGTACGGATATCCGGACACTGATTGGTCCAAGCATAGCCAATCAGAGACCTTCCCTGGGAAATTCTATTCTGACACTGATAAACCCCTCTTGGCTGCAGGTCTGCGCCCTGGGACAGCTTTGGCCTGAAGCTGTGTGCAGTCGTTCCCCTCCCTGCAGGGAAGAGGCCCCAGTCTCTGACTCATCCAGGTCTAGGAATCTAGGAGTTTCCTTTTTTGCTTAAACAAACAAAAAAGGAAACTCGTGTCCCTCCTCTGCATCAAACGCTGCAGTGGCTCCCATCTTAGAGTAAAAGCCAAAGTCTGGACAATGCGCACGGCCCTATCCCATCTGGTCCCCATCTGGCTCTCTCTGAACCCATCTGTCACTCCCTCCTCACCTCACTCAGCCAGTCTCACTGCCCTCCCTGCTGGTCCTCACAGGCCAGGCTCCGTTTGGTCCTCTCTCTGGGCCTTTGCTCTGGGTGATCCTTCACCCGGGACTCTTCCCCCAGGCACCCCCTGGGTTCACACCTCATCTTCAAGTCTGATCGAATCTCTCCTTCCCGGATAACATCCACCCTGATCACTGTCATCAGTTCTGTAGCCTGTCCCCACCCCCACTTCCCTGCCTCGCTTTCTCTTTTCTTTCCACACCACAGTCACTCAGTGAATGACACACCTTGTAACTTCTTTATTATTCTGCTGTGGAACACCTGGCTTCCTAGGGCAGACACTTTGGTTTTGTTCACTGATGAGCCTCAAGCTCTGGTCCTGTGCCTGACCTGACATACAGACACCACTGTAATTTGTTGAATTAAGCTAATTTGACTTGGATTTCTTTCTTTTCCTTTCTTTCTTTCTTCCCTTCCTTCCTTCCTTCCTTCCTTCCTTCCTTCCTTCCTTCCTTCCTTCCTTCCTCCCTCCCTCCCTCCCTTCCTCCTTTCCTTCCTTCTCCCTCCCTCCCTCCCTCCCTCCTTCCTCCCTCCTTCTCTCCTTTCCTTCCTTCTCCCTCCCTCCCTCCTTCCTTTCCTTCCTTCCTTCCTCCCTCCTCCCTCCCTCCTTTCCTTCCTTCCTTCTCCCTCCCTCCCTTCCTTCCTTTCTCTCTTTAAATAACCAAAGGAGTCTAGACCAAGATAAGTGGAAAGCTCCAGAGTTTGGTTCTGGGTCCCGAGTCCTGCCTCCTGCCCTGTCCCTCACTTCTTGGGATGCCTGGGCGAACCTGGCTGCTTCTCCGACAGGCGGAGAGCCAGGGAGGAGGCCTGTGTGTCTGTGAGCAGGACCGGCTGCCAGGCAGGCTGGGACCAGAACAAGATAACTGGGGCATTGCCCCAGGGCTCCGCAATGCTAACTGCTCAGTTAGGACTGGAAAAGAGAGGTGTGATTTTAGGCTTGGTTCCTGTGCACACCAGCAGCACAAACACCCATCCAGCAGTATGGAAACACGGATGCTGACATTTATCAACAAGAATGTGCGGTTAGTTAGGACTGGCGGCTGCTGATCAGCAAAGCAGGCTGAGTCTCAGCTACGTGCCAGACTGCCTGCCTGGGCCCCCAAGCCAGCCTGGCCCCTGACACACATTTCTGAGACAACCAAGATGGCCTTCAGGGGGATGCCATCCCCCTTAAGGACAGCAGTCAGATGGGCGATGGCCACAGGGTCACTGGGCATTGCCCTCACACCTGACACTGGGCTAATCACAAGACACCATGGTATTTCATCCTCCTGAGGAGATATGACCATCAGACCTATTTAAACATTTTTTTTTTTTTTGTCTTTATTGATTTTAGAGAGAGAGGAAGGGAGAGAGAGAGAGAAATAGAAACATCCATGAGAGAGAACATCGATGGGCTGCCTCCTGCATGCCCCCCACTGGGGATCGGGCCCACAACCTGGGCATGTGCCCTGACCGGGAATCAAACTGGTGCTCTTGGTGCATGGGTCGACACTCAACCCACTGAGCCACACCGGCCTGGCCATCAGACCTATTTTAGAGACGTGCAGCCTGGCGCTCAGTTGCTATGAGTCTCATAGGCAGGCTTTGGTCAGGGTGGCTGTTCTTGGCACAGAGGATGGCCCTGTCTAGCTGTGGGGCTGTGGGCTCAGGCCCAGAGGAGCTGGTACATGGAAGCACTCGAGAGTCAACAGGTTCCTTTTGCCTCGTTGCTCCCGAGCGAACAAGATGGGTCACCAGCAACTCTACTGGGGCCATCTGAGAAAGTTCGGCCAGGGTTCCCGTTCTTGCCGCGTCTGCTCAAACCGGCACGGTCTGATCCGGAAATACGGCCTCAATATGTGCCGCCAGTGTTTCCGTCAGTACGCGAAGGACATCGGCTTCATTAAGTTAGACTAAGTGAACTTCCATGAATGAGCCATTCAAGACATCTACCTTACCACAGAATGCTATCTCTTTGTACATAAAATAAAATTTAAAAAAAAACTTAAAAAAAAAGAATCAACAACTTTTAGTGCATCATTTAAGGTCCCTCCCACTCTCTCCATGTTCCCCTGGGTCAGGCAATTCTCAGGGATCTCATCCACCCTTGGGAATGAGGACGAGCAGGGTGGCTCAGCAGTAAAGTCCAGCGGTAAGAAAAGACTGGACAGCCACACACGGACTGTCATCCGGCCACGAACAGGAATGACGCACCGATCCGCCCTTCTGTGTGGATCTAACCTGAGACTCACTCTGCTGAGTGACAGCAGCCAGACACAAAACACGCATGCTGCATGAGCTGATTTAAGGAAATGTCTGTAGCAGGCACATCCATAGAGACAGAAAGGGACTGGAGGTTGTCGGGGTGCAGGTGGACGGGGAAGGGTGACTGCCTTCGGCAAGCGGGCTTTTGGGGGCAGACGCAAGACCCAGAGAGGGTGCCCAGCATCGGTGTGCTCGATGCCGCTGAACCGCGCATTTAAAATGGTTGGTTTTACGTTAAAAAGAGAAGAGAACAGCCGGGGCACTGCCGTGTTCACGGCTGTGTTTACACGCCTACCACGGTGTGTGCGTGGAGCCTGAATGTGCGCATGAAGTGCCTGTGGCTTTCCGGGGCTGGTGTGCTGCCCAACCCCCGCCCCGTCCCAAGGGAGAGACACTCGTGGCCCTTCCAAGTCCTGACCGAGCGCGGCCCTGATGGAACCCATCTGTCGCTCCTCGGACTCCGGCCTCAGAGCCGCTACTGCTGTGGGCAGAGTGTTTCCTGACTGTCACTCGACAGACACAGCCCACGGGACCGGCCGCGGGGGAGGGAGAGGAGAAATGTTGATCTCAGCACAAACCACTGCCAAGGCATTTCCAGGGAAGCTGCGTGCCCGAGTGTGGTCCAGGCAGCGGCTCCAGGGCTCCGGGAGAGCCGGGCCCCCCCACGCCCAAGCTGCCCAGGCAGCAGGCGGCCACACGTGTTCTCACGCGCACCGCCCACGACGCTGTTTTCCCGTGGGCAAGTCCAGTGTCCAGGTCTCAGCCACATCAGGAACCCATTTCTTAGGAGGCCCTGGAGGGGAGTTCCACATTCCTGGGATCATATTCAGCCGGCAAGGGCTCAGAGGACAGCTGGCCCGGGTTTTCAAAGGCATGAGTGATGGGAGCCCTTCCCATTTCTTCAGCAGCCTCAAAGACCCAAAACTTCCTCAGTTCCACTAGGAGCACCACCCCCTTTCCCTCGGGGCCCTTGTCACGGAGACAGTATTTCATGAGTGTGGTTTTTTCAACTAATCATCCAAACATGTTAGATGCTGAAGTTGTCAAGGGGGTGAAGTGCACGCATCCTCCTCTAGTCCTGATGCAAGGGTCGAGTCTGCAGCTCCCTGACGATCCCTCTCAGCTTGAACCCTGCCAGTCTGGAACTCACCACGTCCAATAATAATAATAATAATAATAATAATAATAATAGCGACAATAGCAACAGCAGAGGCTGTCGTTCATGAGGCACCTCCTAGGAACCAGGCGCCCTCGTGTGCTTTACGCAGAAACCTGCCTCGTTTTGTCCTCAGCAGTGTCACCCTGCATTACGGAGCACCATCAGGTTCATTTTATAGATGGCAAAGTGGGCTCGGGTCTGTGAATGACCTCGTCTGAGGTCACAGAGCTGGGCAGACGTGGAGATGTCCCAGGCCAGAGCCTGTGCTCTTAACCCCCAGGAAGAGCTGAGGTTTGAATTCCAGCCAGCCTTTCCCTTCTTGCACAATTCTCCTTGTTAAAAATTCCTTCCTCGTGCTGAGCTGGATCAGCCCTCTGGGGCCACGAACAACACATAAGCTCCCTTCTCCTCCCCACTGCCCTTCAGAAATTAGAGGACACACTGGGTCCAGCCTAAATCCCCTCTTCCCGGCGGAGCCACTGCCATGCCATCAGCGTATCTTCGGAGCCCACGTTTCCAGCCCTCACACCGTCTGTAAAGATCCCTCAGAGGGGCCGTAGCCCTGTGTGCCTGGGCCAGCTCAGACCGGAGGGCCACCGTCCCGGCTTGCTGGGGCCCCCTCACTATCACAAGCACAGGAGGCACGGACTGTAAGCAGGTCTGGTTACACGACTTGTGGGGCCCAGTACAAAATGAAAAGGCAAAACATCGTGTTCCAAAGTTAGTAAGAATTTCAAGATAGACAACAAAGAGCATTGAACTGAGCCTGCCCGATTCCAAGCTCGGGGTGACTCAACAGGGTGAGTCAGAGAGGCAGTCCCAGTCCGAGCCAGAGAGAGGATCCCATCAGCTCTCCCAGGGCCTCTCGCCATCTCCAGCCACTCGATTTTTTTTTTATTTTTTATCCTCACATGAGGACATTTTTCCTTTTTGTTCAGATAGAGCAGGAGGGAGAGAGAGGAAGAGAGAGAGAGAGAGAAACATCGATGTGAACGGGACACATTGAGTGGCTGCCTCCTGCACGACCAACCAGGGCCGGGAACAAATCGCAACCGAGGTACGTGCCCTTAGCGGGAACCGAACCCGGGTCTCTCTGGACCACAGGCTGATGCTCTAACCGCTGAGCCAAACCGGCCAGGGCTCCAGCCACTCTAATGGATGCCAACGTTTTAGACATCGAACAATCACAGCCGCTGGCATTTTTGAATGCTTCCCTGAGCCAGGCATCATCATCATCATCTTTTTTTTTTTTAACCCTCACCCAAGGATACTTTTCTATTTATCTTCAGATAGAGTGGGAGGGAGGAGGGAGGGAGAGAGAGAAACATCGATGTGATAGAGCCACATCTACCGGTTGCCTTCTGCAGGACCCGACCAGGGCCGGGGACTGAACCACAACCGAGGTACATGCCCTTGACCGGAATCGAACCCGCAACTCTTTGGTCCATGGGCTGACGCTCTAACTGCTCAGCCAAACCAGCCAGGGCTCATGCATCATTTTATTTATTTACTTAAAAATTTTTTTTTTCCTTTATTGGTTTTAGAGAGAGAGGAAGTGAAAGGGAGAGAGAGATAGAAACATCAATGAGAGAGAACATCGATGGGCCGCCTCCTGCATGCCCCCACTGGGGATCAAGCCCACAACCTGGGCATGTGCCCTGACCGGGAATTGAACCGGCGACCTCTTGGTGCATGGGTCGACGCTCAACCACTGGGCCACACCAGCTGGACTCATGCATCATTTTAAACAGCACTTCTTTAATGTTCACCATGTGCCCAGGAAACATTAACTTATTTAATCTTCATAACATCTGGGTAAGGTAGGTACTATTGTTATTCCCATTCTCTAGATGAGAAACTGAGTTACGGAGTCATTAAATAGTTCACCAGTCACATAGCTAATAAGGGGTCTCACAACAACCTTTTGGGGTAAGTACTCATAAGACTATTGCCTCCAGTTTTCAGAGAGGGTTCCTGAGGCTCAGGGAAGAGAACAGAACCACAGTAAAGCGATCACAAGTGGAGAATTCAAACCCAGAACCGCACAGGTGCAGAGCCCAGGCCCTGAGCCTCTACCAAAGGCCAGGTAACATGCCTGTAGGGTGCTGAATAACACCCCCCCCAAAAATATGTCCAAGTCCTAACCCCCCACCCCTGGCACCTGTGAATGTGACCTTATTTGGAAATAGGGTCTGTATCAGTCAATGTTCTCCAGAGAAACACAAACAATAGGAGAGAGAGAGAGAGGGAGGGAGAGATGGAGACAGAGACGCACATGCGGAGACGTATTTATTATGAAGAACTGTTTGGGCAGTTACAGAGGCTGAGAAGTCCCATGATCTGCCACCTGCAAGTTGAGTCCGCTGATTCACACACTAATCTCATCCAGAAACACTCTCACAGACACACCCAGAAACAATGTTAGTGTGGGCACCCGGTGGCCAGTCAAGCTGACACAACACATGAGCCACCACAGGGTCTTTGCAGATGTAATTAGGTTAAGGATCTTGACATGAGAACATTTTGGATTTAAGGTACACTCTAAATCCAGTGGCTGGTGTCCTTATAAGAGAAAGGAGAGGGAGGGTCAGACAGACAGACAGACACAGAAGAAAAGGTCATGGAAAGATGGACTGATGCAGCCACAAGCCAAGGGGTGCCAAGGGGTGCCAGCAGCCCAAAGAAGCAGCCCCCTGAAGAGAGACATGACGAGAGAGCCTCTCAGAGCGTCCAGAAGGAACTGGGGGAGGGGTTTCCTCTACCCTTCTAGGTTTTTCTGGGTGGTCTAATAATTAAATCAACATGAGACAGATTACCAAGAAAAATAACCAGATTTAATTACATACATACGTACGGGAACCCCACATACACGAGAGGTTCAGAGACAGAAAGTTAAAATGGGAATTACTCAGCATTCTGACCAAGGCCACGTAAGGTGCCTGGGGGCGTCAGGAAGGTCGTTTGCAGGATGATAAGAAGAGCAGGTGTTCCAAAATTAAAAGTTTGCCCTGCCCTAGAGATAGGCCATAAAACATTATTTCTGGTGGTTACTCTTACTATGGGCACGGCCTCCATGGAAATTCTTTTTTTTTTTTTTTTTTATCCTCACCCGAGGACATTTCTCCATTTTTTGTTCAGATAGAGTGGGAGGGAGAGAGAGAGAAACATCGATGTGAAAGGGACACATCGAGTGGCTGCCTCCCACACGACCAACCAGGGCCGGGGACAAACTGCAACCAAGGTACATGCCCTTAGCGGGAACCGAACCCGGGTCTCTCTGGACCGCAGGCCGACGCTCTAACCGCTGAGCCAAACCGGCCAGGGCCTCCGTGGAAATTCTTTAAGGGAGAGCTAAACGTTTCTCCTGAGTCCTCGGGGTCTCAGCTACCTTCCGCTAAAAAGAACTCACGTGCCAAAGCAGCGAGTCTGCAGGAGGCCTGCTCTGACCCCTCAGAACCAACCAGCCCGCGCCTGGATTTCGGACCTCCAGCCTGCAGCACTACGGGAGAATAATGTTCTGTTGTTTCTTTCTTTCTTTCTTTCCTTCTTTCTTCCTTTCTTTCTTTCTTTCTTCCCTCCTTCCTTCTTTCTTCCTTTCTTTCTTTCTTTCTTCCCTCCTTCCTTCCTTCCTTCCTTTCTTTCTTTCTTTCTAAATTTGGTTTTATTGATTTTTTTAGAGAGGAAGGGAGAGAGAGAGAAACATCAGTTGGCTGCCTCCTGCACTCCCCCTACTGGGGATGGAGCCCACAACCCGGGCATGTGCCCTGACTGGGAATCGAACCCGGACCTCTCAGTCCATGGGGCGACGCTCAGTCCACTGAGCCACACCAGCTGGTCGAGTTCTGTTATTTCAATGACCAGCCTGTGGCCATTGTTACAGCAGCTCCGGGACACGAAGGCAATGCCTTCTTGTGTTTCTAAGAGGGTGTGTGTGTCCACAGAGAGAGCTTACTCCGTGTACTTCAGCCAGAGACTAAAGATCTGTGTAACTGATACTGCCAGCTTGCAAACAGAGCTCCAGACCCCCTTCTGGGCACGCGGAGACCCAAGGACTGCGGGTGAGGAGAGCCGTCCTGGTTCAGCAACTGGTTTCCAGACAAGGAGCCCGGGAGGGGAGGAGGCTTCCCTGGCCACATGCGGAGGAGTGAGGACGGTCCCAGCTCACCGGGACCCGAGTGGCTGCTCCAGGGCAGTGCTGTCCAACAGGGGCCCGAGGCCACACAAGTGCAAGCCATACGGGTCACGTCAACTTTTCCAGGTTAAAAAAATAAAACGAAACAGGTGAAATGAGTTTAAACACTCGTATTCGTTTCCTGGGGCTGCTGAAACAAATGACCAGAAACCTGATGACTTAAAACAACAGAAATTGCCAGGCTGGTGTGGCTCAGTGGATTGGGCCATGGACTGAGAGCTCCAGGTTTGATTCTCGCTCAGGGCACATGCCCGGGTTGTGGGTTCGATCCCCAGTTGGGGACATGCAGGAGGCAGCTGACGGATGTTTCTCTCTCACATCGATGTTTCTATCTCTCTCTCCCTTCCTCTCTCTATAAAATCAATACAAACATATTTAAAAAACAAAACAAAACACACACAAAAAAAAACCCAGAAACAGATTCTCTCACAGTTCTGGAGGCCACGAGTCTGAAGCCAAGGTGTGGGCAGGGCTGCGCTCTCTGCCGCCCCTCAGCGGGAGAAGCTGTCTGTCCTCCTCCTGCCTCGAGTGGCTCAGCGCTCCGATCTCTGCCCCCGTGGTGACACTGCCTCCTTCTCTTCTCTGGGTGTCTGTGTCGATTCTCCCTCTGCCTCCCACTTATCAGGACACAAGTGATCGCAGTCGGGGTGCAGCTTGTACCGGGAGCATCCTCACTGCGAGCGCCCATCCGGGGTCCTCAGGGCAGCGCTGCCCTAACAACACCAAAACCACCACCAACTCCCAGCCCGACCTAGCTAGCGCGGGTCTGTGCCCGCTCCACTGGGCACTGGCTCCCCCGGGAGCCAAGGCCCCTCCGAAGGCCATTTTCCATCCTGCTTGTCCTTCTGGTACCATAGGGGTAAGACATTTCTGTGCCAGGCTCTCACTGCTTCCCTGCCCCCGCCCCAACTCCACCACCATGAAGGCCTCCCTGCTCTCACCTTGCCCCAGGAGCCAGGTCCTCGCCGGCCCGGAGGAGCAGAGTGTTGACCCAGACCAGGCCCCTGCAGCCAGCAGCCCCTCCTCACTGCGTGTTTCCTGCCAGGCCTTCTCTGGGCATGACCACGGGGACCCATCAAAGGCCACCAGGACCGGGGTCGTGTCACCGCTGAGCAGGTGGAGGCAGCGGCTGAGAGGAGAGAACAAGCAGCACTCCGGGGAGGGGCAGACCCGGGCCGAGCGGGCACAGTTTGCTCTCAGAACAGCGTTAGACCTGGCAACACGAACAGCCTCCTGCCGTCCGACAGGGCAGCTGAAAGGCAGCGTCAGCTGGGTCTGGGGACACCAACTGGGCAGCAACACTTGGTGATAAAATAATAATGACTATCTAACAAGTTTAGCGGTCACAGTAGCTCGCTTGACCTGCAACACTGTGCCCGGTGCTCTGTGAACATCAGCTCATTGTCTCCTTGCAGCAACCGCAGGAGGCGGGCCCGTTATTATCCTCGCTCTGGAGACAGGGAATCGAGGCGTAGCCCACAGCCATATGTACGCACTGCTCAGGTGTGTGAGGGAGACTCCTCAGAGAGCCCAGGTGAGGAGGAGACCTGGCTGAGGAGGGGCTGAGGCCCAGAGCGGGGTGCAGAGACCGGTTGATCTCCCACGGGCGCAGCTGGAGCCCTGACCTGCCCCAGGATCTCGTTTCCACTCTGGGCTGCTCATCTCAGAGCTGCCGTCGCCGTCACCTGCTCCATCACCAACTGCTCAGCCAAGAGCACTGGGCGGGGCGGGGGTGGGGGGTGTGCTCCGGAAAAGTTCTGAGCTTGGAGCCTGGACCTTAAGGACCAGCTATGTCCCTTGCTGCGCTCCCCCACCCCCCCGCCCCAGCCATCTCCCAGCACAAGCTGCAGCCAGGGACCAGGTAGCCCAGTCCGACGGCCTCAGGAGACCCTGACACTCCTGTCTCATCACTAGCAACCCCCGCCAGCCCTGGGGACGGCACCGTTTTGCCTTCTGAATTACACCTTATGCCAAAGGAAAAATGCTTCTTCCTCCTGGCTGGATGGCATGTTTGCGCCCAGCTGCCAGTCATTTCCCAGCTCTGCACAATCAAGCCACACGCCCAGTGAGGGCGAAGATGACAAGCCTGCCACCACAGTGCCAGGGCGGGTCTTCACGGGGACCCAGGACATGTGAGGCCCTGGAACAGCCATTTCTGAAGGCCGCGGAATTAAAGTGGGAGGCGGGAGTGCCCAGCAGAGGTGCCTTGCCAGCTCATTCATTCATTCATTCTCTCATCCATTCAACACCTGAACCCTGAGCGCTAAGTGTGCCAGGTACCGTGCTGGGTGCTGGGAACACAGGGGTCATGTCAGAGGCACCCTGACATTAGGAGTGGTTTGGTGCTCTCCGTGAGGCAGACCTTGACCTGTGACCTCTCTCCAACCCAGGCCTGGAGTTCTGCTGCGCCAGCCTCGGCCCTCTCTCCCGCCTCTTACCCAGTCCCCAGGCGCCTCTGCCCCGGCTCATCAGGCGAGGACTCCAACAAGTCACGCTGGAGGCCTCGGGCAGCTTGAAACCGAGGGGCTCCAGGGTCCTCTCTTTCTCCTCCTCCTGCTCAGGCATGACTCAGGCGGGCCAGGACCGCGCTGTGGTAAGGCTCTCACTTTATGCAACCGCTTTCTTCACTCCAACCACAGGCCCCTCGAGGGGCCCCTCCTCTGCCTTCCAACCCGCTGAAGGCCAAGGTTAGGATGTGGGCAGATAAGATGCTCTCCTCTACTGGGGTCAAGGCCAGTTCTCAGGAAAGTGCCACAGTGGAGGAAAGCATCCACTCCAGGGACCCTCTGTCCTGCATTGCTAGAACCTCTCCCCTCCCCCTCCCACCTCCTCCCCTCCCCCTTCGCCTTTTCCTCTTCTCCAACCAAGAAAGTGACCTCAGAGCCAAATTCAACAACTGGTTCGTGATGGGACATATGATTTTCCCAAAGAGTACCTGTATTTTTGAAAAAGAAAACCTGGTCCTAGACCATTCATTCATTCATTCATTCAGGCGTCATTCGTGGAGAGGCGGCAGAGTGGTTAAGAGCGGGGGTGCGGGAGGCAGACACCTGGAGGTTCCCCGGCTCCACTGCATTCTGCCTTTGCAACCATGGACCAGTGACTTCCTAGCCTGCCTCCATCCCCTCATGGGGGCTGCGGTGTCCTGCACACAGGGCTGGCACTTCCCTGAGGGCATTAGGAAGCGTTAGGGGAGTCCCGAGCAGGACGGTGACCTGGTCAGATCTCTAGCTACTGGGGGGGGGGGGTGCCAGAGGAGAGGGGACAAGTGAGGAGGCTGATGCTGTTGCCCAGATAAGAGGTGATGGGCCGCCCTGGCCAGTTTGGCTCAGTGGTTAGAGTGTCGGCCCATGGACCAGAGAGGTCTGGGTTCAGTTCCCGCTAAGGGCATGTACCTCGGTTGCAGTTTGTCCCCGGCCCTGGTTGGGGTTGTGTGGGTGGCAACCACTTGATGTGTCTCTCACATATTGATGTTTCTCTCTCTCTCTCTTCCTCCCTCTCTCCCTCCTGCTCTATCTCAAGATAAATGCAAAAAAAAACCAGAGGTGATGGGCCGCCCTGGTTGGTGTTGCTCAGTGGTTAGAGTGTCGGCCCGCCGACCAATGAGTCGTGGGTTCGATTCCAGTCAAGGGCACGTACCTCGGTTGTGGTTTGTCCCTGGCCCTGGTCTGTCGTGCGGGAGGCAGCCAGTCGATGTGGCTCTGTCATATCAACGTTTCTCTCTGTCTCTCTCTCTCCCTCCCTCCCACTCTATAAAAAAAAAAGAGGTGATGGGCCTGAGAAAGATGTGGAACAGAGAACCGGCAGGCCTCAGTGGCAGACTGGCTGTTGGGTGTCAGAGAACACAGAATGCAACAGAAGTCAGAACAGTGGTTACCTCTGGGTGGAGGAGGGGTACTTCCTGGGTGCTGAGAAATTTCTATGTCTCCATCTGGGTGGTAGTTACAGGGATGTCTACATAAGTAACAAAACAAAAAAAATCATTGAGCTGTGCACTTAAGATTTGTGTATTTTACCTAGGTAAGTTGTATCTCGATAAAAAAATAAAATAAAATCCCAATGCCCAGGTCTCCGATCGAAGAGCTGAACGGATGGGGCTACCATGTGCTGCACTGGGAAGCCTAGAAGAAAGGATGACTTGAGGGGGAAAGGGGAAGATCAAGAATTCAATGTTGTGCTTACCAATGTTAGACATTCCAGTTGTTCCCAACACATTCCCAGTATAAACAATGCCACGATGAACATCTTTGTGCCTTCAGATAAAGCCCTGCAACCGGAACTTCGGGATCAAAGCGTATGAGCATTTTTTAAGATTTTTGATCCACATTGCTGGCAAGCTTTCATCGATTTGCATTCCTCATTCATTCCTTCACTGTTCTGGGCGCTGCCCTGGGTCCCGGGGACACAGTGGCAAACAAGAGAGGAGATCGATGCCACTCCCCGCTCTGGAGCCCTGGGTCTGGCGGGGTAGTGGGGAGCAGTGCAGCAGGAGGACCCCTCCTGTTCAGAAGAGCCTATTCAACCCCGAAGGGGTGCGCCGACCAAAAACGCTTGCCCACAACCTTGGCCTGGAGCCAGCTGTTTTTAGTGATTTGTCTTCTATCCCCAAAGGAGGATATATTAGCGAGTTAGAGCTAACAATGCTGTTGAGCAAAGAGCTCCAGCAGGGGAAAGCATCCCAGGGAAGGGAACAGAATATGCAAAGCCCTGCACTGAGGAGTACAGGGCCGGGGAGCAGGGCCAGGCAAGAGGTCTGACCTTCATCCCAAGAGTGATCAGAACCACAGGAGAAACATTGATTTGTTGCACTTACTTATGCATTCATTGGTTGATTCTTGTATGTACCCTCACTGGGGTCGAACCCGAAACCTGGATGTGTCACGAGGATGCTCTATCCCAGTTACCCGGCCAAGGCCGGAAAAGTCTTAATAAAATCTTGTTTTAGATAAGCCGAGGATTCTCTGAAATGGAAATCACTGACTGATTAAAGCAGGTTGTGAGACAGTGTCTGCTGTTCCATTCCCCAAGTGAAATCTCATTACCGTCACGAAATCAGCCTCTCCTGGGAACGATAAACTGCCCAGTAAAAGCAGGCCTCTCCTCATCCCGCCACGCCACCTGTGGGCGAGTATCTCAAAACCTGAGCGTGGCTGGTGAACGCTCCAGAAGGACCTTCCCGTCCTTTTGAACAGCGATGATGTCTGGGTGGTGTTTGTGATGTTTTTGTTTATTTTTGCTTGTTTGTATTTTCTAATTTTCTTCATGCACATGTCCTGTTTCTGTAATTTAAAAAATATAGGCATGCATTATGAATACTTATTTTTCAAAACTCTCAAGTCAAAAGTAGTGATGGATGGTAGCCCGAGACTCCCCACCCCCTCAGTTAGACCCCTCCCTCGGTGGCTCAGGGCCTTGCAAAACCTCCGGGAGGTCTGCGGTGGAGAGATGCCCACCAGGAAAATCGGAACCCCCGCGGGGCGCGGGGGTGGAGAGAGGTGCGCAGAGCCCTGCGCTCTGGCTTCGCCCCGGGGTTGTGCGTGTCATTTGCTCTGGCTCTGGCGTCTCACCTGGGTTCCCCTTATGACCCCCCACACTCGGACCACCTGGCGCGGCCTGATCCCACCCATCGCAGGAGCCTGGGGTTCACCAATGCGGGAGCCTCTGGCGGCGGGGGGTGCCGTGGGACCTCGGAGCGCGGTGGGCGACAGGACAGGGCCCGAGCTGGGACGCCGGGCGGGCGTGGGGAGAGCCGGTGATTCCGCATCTCAGCCCAGAGTCGCCAGATTGGGTTAAAATCCGGCTCCTCCGCTCTGTCCCTGGAGGCCGGCGGCAAGGTGTTTCAGGTTCCCAAGCCTCGGGTGCTCGGCTGCCGCCCCTCTATGAAGTGTGGGCAGTGGCCCCGCAGGCTGTGTGCGGGTTAAATGGGGGGCTGTGTGCACAGCGCTTCCCTCAGGTCACTGGCCAGTCAGGTTCTCACACAGACCAGCTGTCTCATTCATTTTGGTTCAACTGCAAGTCCGGTTTCCCATGACAACTAAATGCAAGGCTTCGTCCCTGATTAGCTCTCGGATTAAGAGAAAAACTACCCCAAAGGGCACTACGGGGACGACGGGAAATCTGAATGGTCACCATGTAATAGGTAGTAGTACTGTACTAACATTACGTTGGGTAAGACGGTGGCATTGTGGTTTGGCAGGAGTGGTCCTGGACCTTCAGAGCTGCACGAGGAAGGGTTCAGGGCTGAAGCTGAGTGATGTCTGCCAAGTGCTTTCAAATGGGTCAGTAAAAACAAGAGGGAAGCCCTGGCAGGTGTGGCTCAGTGGCTGAGCGTCCCCCCTGTGCACCAAGAGGTCGCCTTTTCAATGCCCTGTCAGGGCATATACCCAGGTTGTGGGTTCAATCCCCAGTCAGGGAGGCAGCGTCAATGTTTCTCTCTCTTCTTCTCTCTCTAAAAAAAAAAAACAAAAAAAAAACACACACAAACAAAAACCAAAACCAAGGGGCAGCTCTCAGGCCCCTGTAGGGCGCCGCCTCCTTTTGGGCCGAGCCTCCATCTCCCAGCCACCCGCCAAGATGACTACCACGAAGGAGAGAGGAGAGGCACCCTCCATGTTCTCCAGGCCTTTCAGAAAACACGCAGTTGTTCCTTCGGCCACACACACGAATCTACAAGAAAGGTGATCCGGTGGGCATCAAGGGAATGGGCCCTGCTCAAAAAGGAATGCCCCACAAATGTCCCCAAGGCAAAACTGGAAGAGTCTACACTGTCAGCCAGCCTGCGGCGGGCATTGTTGTGAACAAACCAGTTAAGGGCAAGATTCTTGCCAAGAGCATGAATGCACGTATTGAGCATATTACGCACTCTGAGAGCCGAGATAGCTTGCTGAAACGTGTGAAGGAAAACGATCAGAAAGAGAAGGAAGCCAAAGAGAAAGGCACAGGTTCAGCTGAAGCGTCAGCCCGCCCCGCCCAGAGACGCACCTTTGTGAGCACCCACGGACGGAGCCTGAGCTGCGGAACCCGCTCCCTGTGAATTCAGGGTGTGATCGTGTAAGAAGACCTCTGTCGTGATAAAAATGTTTCTCTTAACTGGGTAGAAGTGTGGTGTCCCTTCCCCCCCAAAAATAGTTAAAGAAAACTTTGTCTCCTAAAAACAAAAAGAAAAACCAAGAGAGAAAGAGGAGGCTAAGTGGGAAGGGCCGCACCAGGTGGGCCCGGAGGAGGATGTTCAGGGTAGTGTTTTCTCTACTTTTCTGTTGGTTCAAAAACATTTTTCTCTCTCAAAATAAAATGCTGTTGATTTCTAAGAAGGAGGGTCTTGCTTTCTCATTGCATTAGGAACGGGGTTGGGAACTTCCTCCCCCCACGCCCCCTGTCACGCTCAGGTCCCCCAACCAGGTTTGCTGTTATGCGTTCAACAGGTGCTGTGGGCTCATCTGGGAGCCTCGCCACGCTTCTCAAGGCTGTTCCCAGGAGAACTGCTACCAGCAAACTTTCAGTACCCCCACCCCACCCCCACCGGGCTGGGATAGCCTGGGTGCGGGTGCAGAATCGTGTCATTCTGGCCATGGCTGACCACTGCCTCCAGCCTCCACCAGCAGAGCCTCTGAGCATCTTCCCAGGCCGAGACCCACCCTCTTTGACCAGCACGATAGATAGCCCCACCCGGTTTAGGCTGACTTCACCAAACCAGCTTCATTTAGTCTGGAGTCGTGTGCTTCTCAGCACTTGGGAGGGTGGTCGCAGTGCCCTTGGACACTCTGTTACAAGTACAGGACTTTGCCCATAACACACACACACACACACACACACACACACACACACACACACACATTTTGCATTAAGGAGCTGGCAGAAGCTGTGCCATCCACCCACTGGCCCTAGGTGAAATTTTGATGGGCTAGACAGAAATAGGAAACAATCTAAATGTCCATCACCTGCTAAGTGATTACACAAAATGTGATCTGTCCTTACGAAAGAATACCTCCTGCTCAGCGGTGGAAAGGAACTACTCAGATACATGCTACGACATGAATGACCCTCAAAAATATTATGTTCAGGAGAAGAAGCCCGACACAAGAGACCACATGTTGTATGCCCAGAAAAGCAAAGCTAGAAAGGCAGAAAGTAGATTAGTGGTTGTCTGGGGTGGGGCCAGGAAGTAGGAGTAATGTACATGAGGGATCATACTGGGATGATGAAATGTTTAAAGACTGACTTATGTTAATGGTTGCGTAACTCTGTGAATTTATTTAAAATCAATTGCACACATGAAAAAGTGAGCAATATGATATGCAAATATGCCTCAACAATGTTATTTTTAATGTTATTGGGCTGGAACATGTTCACTGTTTTGTTTTGTTTTTTCAATGAGCCTTATGTTTGAAAGGCTAGCCCACCTCTGACAGACACACAGGGTCCATAATCCACACTCCCAAGGTCTTATCCCTGCCCTCATCTCCTTGCTCAGATCCTCACCACATGTTTGTTCTGGCCTGACTGGGCGGTATGTCCCCCGGGGAGGGAGAGGCCGTGTCTGTCTCGCTCTGCTGTGTTCCAGGGCCCCTGGAACAGGGAAGCTGCTCTCTAAATACTTGTCTAGTGAGTGAAGGAAGGAAGGAATGGAGTCACCCCTTGGAGAAGTGGCAGGGTTTCTAGCTGCTCCTTCACATGACCATCAACTATCTAACCATTTTCCTTTCCTATTATGTGCCAGGGACATCGTGTGCATAAATAATCTCATTCAAACCTTGCGACAGTTCTCCGAACTAGGTACTGTTATGATCCCCAGTTTGCAGATCAGAAAACTGAGACCCAGAGAGGTTAAGACATCACCCAGCTGGTCACCCAGATTAGAAGCAGAGCCAGGATGTGATCTCTGGACCTTTATGCCAAAGTCCGGGCACTTGAGACTACACAGGAATCATGCCGCCCTCCAGAGGTTCGCTCATCTCTGGGTTGTTCAATGAAATGATATTAATCAGCCCTGGCTGGTTTGGTTCAGCGGTTAGAGCGTTGGCCCGCGGACCAGAGAGTCCTGGGTTCGGTTCCCGCTAGGGGGACGTACCTCGGCTGCAGTTTGTCCCCGCCCCGGTTGGGGTCGTGTGGGTGGCAGCCACTTGATGTGATGTGTCTCTTTCACATCGATGTTTCTCTCTCTCTCTTCCTCCCTCTCTCCCTCCCGCTCTATCTGAAGATAAATGCAAAAATGTCCTCGGGTGAGAATAAAAAAAAAAAATGATATTAATCAGACATGGGAACTGGATTTTCCTGAACCTCTTGTTGACATCTGTTTAAATGCCTAAGAACTGCATCTTGGGTAATTTTAAGGACTAGAAAATAGGTAATTTATCAACACCTGTGCATAGTATTGCTAATTCAACTAGGGGTCCTTTTGTTACCTGGGCGGTGTTTTCTACCTCTACCTGCTTCTCATATTCTCAAATGAATTCTCTGCCTCTGTTTCTCTCTTGCAAAAATTGCCTCTTCCTTGTTTCAAGTAGCTGGGGCAAACCGGACTCCCCATGCCTAACCCTGTGTGCTGGTCCCATCTAGTGGTCACATGTGCGAAGTACACCAGCCTCCTCTTCCAAGCAGCGGTGTTAAAAATAGCAACACTCTCCAAGTTACCAGAGGCCAGATTCTCCAGAGGTCATCAAGGAATCTCTCTGGAGGCCACTTTAACGCTTTTATTTAATTATAAACTATTTCATCAAAGGAAATAACACCCAAAAGTAATAGATGTTACAGTTTGCTATATTTCCTTCAGCTCTCTGCATCTTTAGTAAAACTGAAGCTCCAAGCCCATCCCTTTGGCCTTCCTCCCCTGAGGTCACCTCCATGCTGAAGTTGGAGCGTATCGATTCCTTGTATCCATCAACAACGTGTATAAATGGTGTGCTGTACAATATCCTTTTGCAACTTTTTCTTTTTCACTCAACTCTGGTTCCTGATATTTATAGATACTGATACATATAGTTTAAGTGCATCCATTTAAAAAAAGATTTTTTTCTTTATTGATTTTTCTTTTTTCTTTTTAAACTTATCTTTATTGTATGTATTACAGATGTTCCCCCTTCCTCCCCCCCCCCATCTTTAATGATTTTTAGAGAAAGAAGAAGGAAGAGGGAGAAAGAGATAGAAACATAGATGAGAGAGAACATCGATTGACTGCCTCCTGCATGCCCCCCACTGGGGATTGGGCCCACAACCTGGGCATGTACCCTAACCAGGAATCGAACCTGTGACCTCTTGGTGCATGGGTCGACGTTCAACCACTGAGCCACACTGCCCAGGCTAAAAAAAAAAAGACTTTTAACTTGATTTTTAGAGAAAGAGGAAGGGGGGTGGGGAGAGAGAGAGAAACATAGATGTTGATCAGCTGCCTCCCGCTCATCCCCTACCCGGGATCAAGCCCGAAACCTGGGCATGTGCCCTGACAGGGAATTGGTCCAGCAACCCATCAGTGCACAGAAGGATGCCCAACCAACTGAGCCACACTGGCCAGGGCTCAAGTGCGTCCATTTTTTATCTGCTATGTAATATTCCATTGTAGGACTAAATTGTTTGTTTATCCATTTCCCTAGTGACAGAAAATTAGGGTCCCTCTGGGGCTGGGCTTTGCACCCTCCTTGCCATAAATGGGATACAGGTGGGAAGATGGGATGGAACAGGGGCAGCCAGAGCCCCGGGACCAGCCACCCTGTCCAGCAGCCCCTCCACTAACCCCAGTGGACTGTGCCCATACTTTGATTTTCTTCACGTGCTATGATAAAGGCTTGAAGAGCGGAATTCCTGGGCACCCACATCTTCAACCTTGCCAGGTATTGCTAAATTGGTCTTGTCTGCTACCTTATGTCTTTAACTGACTTTGGGGCTGTTGCTCCCCCCAAATATCTAGAGGACTGCCATTTCCTGGGTATGTAGCTTGGGACTGGAGAGCATCCCGCCATCTATTCATCTCACAAATATGTACTGGCACCGGCTGTGCCATGAGAAATAGAGCCTCTGTCTCTGACCCAGAAGGCGCATGTCCTTGCCAGCCTCCGTGAAACTGGTAGGCTAATTTGTCAGCTTGCAAGTGGGGCAAAGCCTGAGACCCTTCGCTGTCCTTGACAAGACACCGCCTTCCCTGCCATATACAAAACACTCACCCTTGGCTTTTTTGAAAGGATAGAACGATCAAAAGCCAGTTCCTTAGAGTAAATATATATTCAATCGGTCTGTTTCTCTGGAGAACCCTGACTAATACAAACAGTGGAAATCTCCATTTTACAGGTGAAGAAGCTGAGATCCAGAGAGCTTAAATAATGTGTCCGAGGAACTTACCATCCGAGTAGAAAGGGGTGGATCCAGAAAGGGAACTTCAGCACCACACCTGCTTTATTCTTACTAGCGTGTATTACCATCCGACATGACCCCAGTAGCGAGTTTGATCCCTGCTTACTGTCTATCCACCGCAGCCCCATGGAGGAGGCCCCTGGCCTATCTTATCACCCTTCCAAGTGCCTGGCATATGGGTGGTGCTCAAAGAATACTGGTTGAGTGAATGAGTGAACAAACTCCGGTGTTGGAAGCAGGGCTGAGCAGTGCTGCTGGGCAGAGAATGGCGAGGCAGGCATGGACACTTTGTATCGGAGGAGAGTGGAGATAAGATTGCTTCCTCTGTATTTCTGAGTATTCAGCGCACAGCTGCCTGCACTGGTGGAAGGGGCAGTCGTGGCATTCAAGAGCCAACACAGGAGAGGAGGATGCCCACTGGTTCCCTTTTCAGGACAGCCCTTTCCTCATTCACATGGTTACGGGTGAGGGCAGCCATGTGCACCCCAGGGGATGCTGCCCCCACCCCGGGTCACAGCGGATTGGATCAAGGGGCACCTGATCCAGGCTGGGCCAATCAAACCCCTCCCCTGGGAGTTTGGAATTGGGGCTGAGGGAGTGAGGGGAGAGAAGACACAACTCAGTGCCTGGTCTGTCTCTCTGGGGTGTCTGGACCAGCACACAGAGAGCCAGGTGCTGGGCAGAGGAATGGATCAGATCCACACAGGGAAAGTGGTGAGGGAGGGAGAGCGGAGGGCACTCCGGTCCTGACTCAAGTCCCTTCCTTGGCCCTTGGGCACCTCTGTACATCAATTTCCTTTCCCCATTATGTTTTTTTGTTTGTTTGTTTTAAATCCTCACCCGAGGACATTTTTTTTCCATTTATCTTCAGGTAGAGTGGGAGGGGCAGAGAGAAAGAGAAAGAGAGAGAGAGAAACATCGACTGGTTGCCTCCCGCACGACCCTGACCAGGGCTGGGGACCGAACCGCAGCCAAGGTACGTGCCCTTGACCAGAATCAAACTCGAGACTCTTTGGTCCATGGGCCGATGCTCTAACCACTGAGAAAACCGACCAGGGCTCCCCATTATGTTTTGCTTATTAAGCAGGTTGTCAGCCTGTGAGCCCACATCCATTAAGATTTCATAGAAATAAACTCTGTATTGTTGTATGAAAGGTAACAAGGAAAGGAAAACAAATACCATGCACCCTTCTGTACTCAAGAGAGCCTGTCTGTACACTATACACCCTGATAGGACTGGGATGAGAACAGGGCTTAGTGTAAACAGCTGTCATTGAGAATAATCCAGGTGTGTTTTTTTTACTTTTTCTGTTGTCATTTTTTGGTGACCTTTTGAAGGTCAGAGGTAGTAGATGAGAGTCGGGATTTGAACCGGTTCTGAGTCCTCAGACCAGCAGCTCACCAGCTCCCTAGTCCTTCCCTGGGTGGGAGCCGGTCTCACCAGCCTTGGGCACTTTCCCAGTCCATCAGCAAGAGGATACCTCTCTGTAGTCAAATTCAGAGCTGCCTGAGAAACAGGTGCGGACCAGGGCGCGCTGTCTCTGGTCCTGAAAATCTCAGCCAGGCGTGAAACCAAAGGGCAGAGCCCTTTCGGCGGTGGCGGCACCATTCCAAGTCAGGCTGGTGGTTCTGAATGTTGCTGATTAACAATTTACACACTGCAGGCAATGCTTCAAGAGAGCAGTGATAGAAAGGGGAGAGGGAATGGGACAGCATAGGACCAGAGGACGGCTGGGAGTGGAGGAGGGCCCAGCCTTCCGATGACAGTGACGCAAGATGGCAGCCACCATGGGCTCCAATAGTGTCTGAAACCAAAACATACAGCCTTAAAACCAAATGTGGATCTAAATACCCAGAAACACTCCCCTTTGCAACAGAATTTTATGTGACAGGAGTTAACGGTTCTAATGGCGGGGTCACCAAGAGCCATATCAGTACCAGCAAAATGGCAGAATCCACACAGCATCAAGGAGTTCCGGCAGGGGCTTTGGTGTCTAATGATGTCTAAAGAAAACATGAAACCCCCTCAGCCACGTGAAGGACAGTTACAGCAACCAGCGAAGAGACAGACCCCAGGCTCCGCACCCCTCCCCGCCCAGGTTCTGCAGCTCTCTATTCCACAGTGCTGACATTTCTAGATACGGCTCACAGACCTCAGAGTACTGGAAGTTCCTGTTCAGAGGTAATTTCTCTTACAATACTGTAAGATACTGATTTTTGTCAATTTGAACTATCTAAGTTGTTTTATAATTTTTTTAACTTTCTTAAAAGAGGGGGAATGGGGGCACAGAGCAGTGTAGGATCTAATGCAGTCGGAGTGGGGTAATTGTTGGGGCTCAGTCTCAGTTATGTCCCCTGCTGGGGCTCAGATGTGTCTGGGTCACCCAGAGAGCTCTTTGGGGGAGTCTTGAGGCCCTTTGCTCTGTGGCCATCTTCCCACTCTCCATGGATGCCAGCGGCCAACTTCAAGATAAATGACCAAATGACAAATCAGGAAATAGTCACACTCTTAAGGGGACAAAATGTCATACAAGTATGTAAAATAGCACAAAATCAGGGTGGGGAGGGCAACCCAGGTGCAACAACATTCCTGCCAGTGGCTGGTTGATTCCAGGCTGAGATACCTGACCCAGGTTGGGCCTATCAGATTCTCTCCCTAGTGTTGGGGGAGGGGGGGCAGAGCTCCTGCCTCTGAACCTGCACACTCCACCCCTGCGATCCTCCCTCCTGGCACTGTCACTCAGCATTTTTTACATTTTCATGGGCCACTCTGTCTTCTTCTCCTTTTCACATCTGAGAATTTTATTGGACATAGCTCAGGGCCTGGCAGGCCCAGCACACGGCCTGGCAGACAGGGCTGGAAGACGGTGGTTCCATCCAAAAAGTCTCAGGGCACAAGTAACCCCATAAAGTGACACTCTAAAGATAACTGTATAGTTGGGAGATGGGAGGGCTGCTCCGCAGATGTGCAAACAGGTCAAATCTTTATAATAAACATCCAGTGAAAATGACAACGCCTTATACACAGAGCACTCTAGGGCAGGTAGATGGGTGGGTGTGGCCCAAGGCCAGCATCCTCAGTGGCCGGGGACCTGGATAGGTGATGGACGCAGATATCCATAGCACGGGGCGGGTGGGGGCAAGACGATGGGCACTAGAACAGTGTGCATTTACAAAACCATCTAACTACTGGGGGGCAGCTGTCCTGTGCGTGTGTCAGGCTGTTCATTCCGAAATTGTTGGGAGCGGTGTCACTGGAAGTGACCACCACGGTTTGACATAGTCATGGGTGAGCTCCATGGTTTGACATAGTCCCTGGAGTTATGAAGGCCTCCACGGTTTGACATAGTCCCTGGAGTTATGAAGGCCTCCACGGTTTGACATAGTCCCTGGAGAAGTGAATTCACTGCGTGGTAGGAATCACAAAGAACAGTGACTGAAGATATCAAGTAATGGGAAAATAAAAATGCAGGATGGCAACTGAAGGAGACTAATCTTTGCTTTCTCTGTCTGTTAGCTGTCTGTTAGGAATCATTACAGAAGTAACATGTAGATGATTAATGATATAGATGGTAGAAAAGATTGCAGGAAGTAAAAGCAAGAAAGTAATAAAGATTTAGGATAGGAATGCGGAAGCTTGGAAGGATCTTAGGAGGAAAGGTCAGGAGGAATTGACAGAGACTGAAATAGAGGATAAAAATAGTTGGTAATTAACATGTAATATACCTAAGAGTTGGATAAACTACAAAAGAATGTCTGTACTTATTTGCCTAAAAGGTTTAGGGGAAACAATAAGAAGGAAATTGCTATGTAACCTGCAGATATAAAAATAAAGATTTTGCAAGCCTTAAGCAGCAGAGGTGGTTAAGACTTCTGACTCACGTGTCTCTCTCTCGCCAACTCGTCCACACCTTTGGGAAACCCTGGACTGCTGAGGCTGGACCTTGGCATGGAATGAGGAGGGGGTGGTCTTTACAGTATATTCTGTGGCTGGTGGGCTCGGAGAGGGGCTACTTTGTGGAGAGGATGAGGATGATGATGAGACTGTACAGGTCCAGCACCTCTGCTGTTGTACTGTGTCCGCGAGAGGAGATGCACAGCTGAATTGTAAAGGAGCACTTTATTCTCGCCAGCGGGCTGAGGGGGGGGGGGGTGCAGCTTCCCCAGATCCTCAGCCCCGATTCTTCTTGCTCATCCACTTTTAAAGACAGAAGCCCCATCCCCCTTTTGCCCCCCCCCCCAGGGGACCAGTACAATAGTGGGTGTGGCAGTGATTACAGAAGTCAAAATTAGCATTAATCCCTGGGCTCAAGGTTTGCAGTTTCTGATACTCTACTTGGAAACTGCAAATACCTCCCAACACCTGCTACAACTATAACCTTAGGCAAAATTCCTTTACTTCTAGAGGTAATTAACCTATTATTAGAAAGATACTGAGGAAGGTCCATTGATGATAAAAATGGAGTCATTTAGTCGCCTTAGTCAAGGGGCCTACATAAGAATAGAACCTAGTTGCCTTAGCCTCGGGGCCCAGGTCACTGGGAATAGTTGGGCTGCTGGGCCATGTCCACCATGCTGGTGTCCCCCACAATGTCAATGGAGAAGTCACCTGCCAGCCCACTCAGGCCAGCATCCAGTTGGAGGAATTCCTGTAGAGACCAATGCCTTCATTCAGGGAGTTGGCAACTAGTGAACTGGGCTATTTTAAAAATCAAACTCCATCCTGATCAGTTATTCCTGCGCATAAACACCCGACAGTTTCCTGGGACTGACACTCAGAGGAACCATAAAGATAAGGGGTTAATGATGGCCTTGGGAAACTTGGAGGGACCATAAAAAGAGATTAATGATTGCCCCCCCCCTTCTCCCCTGGAGAAGTCTGTATCAGCCCTAACACCAATTAAACGGAAGCAGGAGGAATGTAGATTTTTTCCTTTGAATGTAGTTTTTTCTGTTTTTTTGTTCCTATATAAGCAAAGAACAAAGGAAGCTCAGGGCTGGGATTTGGGAAGAGCCCCCCAGCCCGCCGGTGTAATAAAGTGCTCCTTTACAATTCGGCTGTGCATCTCTGGTTATCTTGCTGACATGTTACAACACTAGGACTGCCACTACCAGGCCGCAGATGGCAACGATGCCAGCCATGACCACTGGGATGATGGACTTCATGAGCAGTTCTGGCCCCATGACAGTTATGGCCGCGGTGCCGGTGCCACTCTTGGCTGTACCATAGGCAGCAGCCAGGATGCTGAAGACCATGGCAGCCAAGGTGCCCATGATGGCGAAAAAGGAGGCATACTTGGAGCTGGTGAGGTATGGAGGTGTCTGCTCTGGTGTCCCGTGTCACAGCACTGACCACAACGGCCACAAACTGCTTGCTTGCGTCTCCCTCATAGACTGAGAGCTCTGTGAGGGCAGGGACAGTGCTGCCCTGGTCCCTGCTGTAGCCCCAGCCTATAGCACCGCATCTGACACAGCCAGTGTTCATAAAACATGTTGACAGATTGGCAGATGGATGAACCAACTTCAGCAAAGCCTGGGCTGAGCTTACCTGGACCACTGCAACAGCCTCCTCACTGAACCCAGCAGCCAGTGACCTCTGATCTAGCCATGCTGCTCTCTGTGTAAAACCTTCTCTGGCTCCCTACTGTCCTCCAGAAGAGCCGTACTCCTTATAAAGCATTTGCAAGTCTTCCCCTTCCAGTCTCTGCCTAGCTCTCAATCCTCATTCTCACCAGCCTTCATCACGTGAAACACCTCCAGTTCCCCAAATGGCACGTCCTACATACTCTTCTATGTGGAGAACATTCTACTCCTCACTTTTTGCCTGGCGAACCCTCATTCTCAGTTCAGACAAGAGCCTACCCTGCTCCACGCCCGTGTGCTCCCTCCGCTCAGTACTGGCCCAGGGTCTGCCTTCCCCTGGCCTGGGAGCTCCAGAGGGCGGGGCCAGCTGTCCTGACTGCCGGCTTCCAGCACCCAGGCCTCGGGCTGCCTGCGCACGCCCCGGCCGGCGAATGCCCGCGCTCAGCCTGGGGCCGGGCACCCAGAGCGCCCAGCGACTGTTCCAGGGAGGCAGGCCGGTGCGTGGACGTGCGCAATGCTCATTATGGCTCCGGGAGAAGGGGAGGGAGATGAGGAATCAGAGCGTGGGGTCGACGAGAAGCTCGTGAGAAAACAAATCCGAAAAACCCAGGCGTGAGGTTCCGACGAAGCTGAGGCACTGGACGCCTTTCGCTCCACTCACAAAGATGGAGGCGCAGAGCCACGCCCCTCGCCGGCGCAGAGCCACGCCCCTCGCCAGCCCGCGGCCCGGGTGTGGGCGGGTCTACGGGGCGGACGTGACGCGACCCGGAAGTCTGATCCGTCTCTCGGCCGCCAGGAGCACGGTGCAGAGGCAGCGGCGGCAGCGAGCGGGGCGATGCCAGCGGCGGGGCGGCTCGGGGGCGGCGCGGCGCTGTGGCTCCTGTTGGCGGCCCAGACGGTGGCGGCGTTCGACCCCTTAAGCGTGGGCATCGTCGTCGGGGCCGCGTCGGTCCTCACCGGCTACGTAACCTACAAGGACCTGTACTGTCGCTTCGCCGAGTGCTGCCCCAAGAAGCAGCGGCTCAACGAGACCGGTAGGATGGGTCGGCCTGCAGGGGCGCGAGGGGCGCCCGGGACCGGCCCCGCGGCGCTCACCCGAGGTGGGGGGAGGGAGAGAGGACAGGGGCCTCCCTCGGGACTCCAGCCCTGAAGCTGAGCCTTTTGTCGACATAAGAAACGTCCAAACCTGTAAGAATTTTTTGAGTTTGTTTGAGCCACACTGATAATTACCGGGAAGCAAAATCTCAACGGATTGGGAAAATGGCAGTTTTATCACTTATTTTATACATCAGAACCAAAGGGTAAGAAGTACATGAAATCATTGGTGATAGATTAGGGAGGCGGGAGAAAGCAAGGCGGGTAAATCTGCGGGATTGCATCAAAAGTAAAACGGATTAGACACATGACTTCTTTTACATTGGTGGGTATAGGATAGTTAAGAGTCAACAGATAACAGGGTAACAGTAACACTGAGGGGTTTTGTGGTCTCTGCTCTGGTGTGGTGGTTGTGCCCTGAGGGGTCTGGAGAAAGGAAGTTACCCTGACATTCCAAAGGTAGGTTATTGTAGATGCAGAAAGACAATAGACAGGCTCAGTTAAGGTAAAGATATAGGCCTAGGACATGACTACCTGCCATGACTCATTTTTAGTTAGAAAGTTTTTATTTTGGCCCATCCTATGTGGTTACTTTCCACCTCTGAGTTTGGAAGGCCCACCAGTCAGTCCTTCTCTGAGCTTGTTAGGTTTAGTAAGTGGCCCCTTTTTTGTCTGCACTTCCAAGATATTCTGCAGTTCATGGGGCCCTGCCCAGGTTCCTATCCAAGTGGTCAGACTCCTTGGGATTACACTGAGAAGAAACAGAAAGTGAAAGTAGCAAGGTCGGCCCTTCTGCGCCATGTCCACCCAGTTAAGTAATTTTCAGGTGAGAGTCTGCCCAGAAGGCCCACATTTGGCCCTTGGTCTTCTTACAAGCCAGCAGCGGTGGCTGGGGAAATTTCATGCAGCTCAGTCAAGAGAGGGCTAATCCTTGGATGAACGGACATATTTAGCTTCCTTGTCAGACACGAGTGTTAAGCAGGACAGCCATCCATCTGGTGCATTTCCTTGCAAGTGGCAGCATGTGATGGCAACCTGTGGTTCCGCCTCAGGGCCAGCCCTGGGGGTTGGCAGAGACCCTGCTGGACCTCTTGTGGCTCTGTGCCTCTTTTTGGCCAGCTGGGTAAAGTTCTGCCTTCCTCCTGTGTGTTTAATGTGCATTTTTCTCTCTGTTCTTGGGTTGGCTCCTGCAGCCCTCAAGCTGGAATTGGAGGAGAAGCTGTTTGGGCAGCATTTGGCCACAGAGGTGATTCTCAAGGCGCTGACCGGCTTCACAAACAACAACAATCCCAGGAAACCACTGACTCTTTCCTTACACGGCTGGGCTGGCACGGGCAAGAATTTTGTGAGCCAAATTGTGGCTGAAAATCTTCATGCAAAAGGCCTGAAGAGTAACTTTGTCCACCTGTTTGTATCAACTCTGCACTTCCCTCATGAGCAGCAGACAAAACTGTACCAGGCAAGGGAACCCTGTCATCCTGCCCACTCACCCTGACTCCAGCCTGCACTTCTTTTCTTCCTACTGCAATTGCGCAGGCCCTGCTGAGTTAAGGCACACCTTAACTCAGCAATCCTTGGCCATTTGCAGAGCTCTCTTACAACTTTTCCTCACTGGATTCCAAAATAATACAATGGCATAGATGATATTTCCTTGAAAGATGGAGGCAAGCCCTGGCCAGTGCGGATTAGTGGTTAGAGCGTTGGCCCGTGCACTGAAGGGTCATGGGTTTGATTCCTGGTCAAGGGCACGTACCTGGGTTGCAGGTTTGATCCCAGCTCCAGTCGGGGTGTGTGCGGGAGACAATCAATCAGTGTGTCTTTCTCACATCCATGTTTTCTTCTCTCTCTCTCTCCCCCTCCCTCCCACTCTCTCTAAAATCAATGAAAAAAATATCCTTGGGTGAGGATTAACCACAAAACAAAAGATGGAGGCAAGAGAGGTGAGGTGACTTGCTCCTTACAATCTTGGTGACCTGGTAGCAAGTCAGAAACTTGAACCCAAGTCTCCTAACTTCCAGGTCGCAGGGTGGCCACTTTCTGCAATGAATGAGCATGGTCAGCATCCCCATCACGTCCCTTGGTTAAGTGGAGTGGTCTTAAATGATAACTGATTTGCTTGGACACGGCTTCATTGAAGGCTCCCACCTGGGAGGCAGCCTTGCCCCCGCATCTAGCAAAGCAGACTAGAGGGCTTGTTTCCTCCTCTGCGGCTTGGACTCTGCGACCCTCCCATCCTTCAAATCCTTGGCGTCGCTTTCCTTCTTCAAATGAGATATCTCCTTTTGAGATATTCTTTCCACATTTAGTTTCTATTAAGTTGTGTGGTAGGGTTCTCGTTTAAATGAGTGTCATCCTCGTAAAGGTTAACATTCCTACCGGTAGGTGGGGACTGAACTAAGAAAAAGAAACTGAACGGAAGAAGGAAATGAAAGCAGATATATGCCACACGGACGAAGATAGGAAAGGTTGCCAAAGAGGCAATGATTTCCTTGCTTTCTACATTCTTTCATTAGTCTCTAGAGATATAGCAAGAGGTGAGGGTGCCTCTGGAGCCTTTCACATTTTGGGGATGCGGGCTTGTTGCCTTTCACATTTTGGGGATGTGTCTTTGTTTGCTTCAAGAAAGCCTGGGAACAAATGCTTTGTGTGAAATGTCATCTGGCTCCTTTGTTCATGGCGCCAGGACAAGGCGTTGGTCCTCGGCACTGCAAGTCTTCCTCTGGCTGCTTATTCCTGGGTGTGTCTGGTAAAGCTGAGGTTTCAGTCCACAGTGAGATGCAGGTTATAGGGGGCGTTAACCGTGAAATGATAAACATTTGTGTATCTTATTCCTTTAAAAAGTGACATTTAGCACATCATTTGAGTTAGGAAAAACTTCTTTGCATTTTAGCATTGGTCTCTCTGTTAGTTTCCACTTTTTTAAAAATTTTTTTCCCTTTATTGATTTTAGAGAGAGAGGAAGGGAGAGGGAGAGACAGATAGAAACATCGATGAGAGAGAACATTGATGGGCTGCCTCCTGCATGTCCCCCCCCGGGGATTTGGCCCACAACCTGGGCATGTGCCCTGACCAGGAATCAAACTGGCGACCTCTTGGTGCATGGGTCGATGCTCAACCACTGAGCCACACCAGCCGGGCAGTTTCCACTTTCAATAGATAACATTTTGGAAAAGCTGTTACCCAGTGAATGGAGGTTAGGGTGCAGTTTCTAAGAATTCTTTGTTAAACCCCAGGGAGTTCTGATTTTCCCCTTTCAGAGCACGAGGGATCCGGTAGCCCTTCTGCACCCCTTGGCTGTCCTTTGAGCTGCTCATCCTATTTCTTTTATGGTTGGCCTAGGACCAGTTACAGAGGTGGATTCGGGGCAACGTGAGTGCCTGTGCAAGCTCCGTGTTCATATTTGACGAGATGGATAAATTGCACCCCGGGGTCATCGACGCAATCAAGCCGTTTCTAGACTACTATGAGCAGATTGATGGTGTGTCTTACCGGAAGGCGATCTTCATCTTTCTCAGGTTAGTGGGAAGTGGTTTCTAAGGGACACGCTTGCCCTTCACTCTCCCAGGGCTAGAATGAGGTCCTGATGACCAGCAGCATTCTGTTTCCCAGGGACGAAAGTGCCAGCCTGGCAAAAGTGACTTCCTGATTTCTTTTACTTCTTTTTTTGCGTTTATCTTCAGATAGAGTGGTGGGGGGGAGAAACATCGATGTCAGAGAGACACATTGGCTGGTCGCCAACCACACGACCCCAATCAGGGCCGGGGACAAACTGCAACCGAGGTATGTGCCCTTAGCGGGAACGAACCCAGGACTCTCTGGTCCGCGGGCCGACACTCTAACTGCTGAGCCAAACTGGCCAGGGCTTCTTTTACTTCTTGGTTGCTAGTATCAGCGTGGCACTGAGACAGAGCGGGAGAAAATGAATTAAATAATTGCTGCCCTGCCCTGGCCGGTTTGGCTCAGCGGTTAGAGTGTCGGCCTGCGGTCCAGAGAGACCCGGGTTCGGTTCCCGCTAAGGGCATGTACCTCGGTTGCAGTTTGTCCCCGGCCCTGGTTGGTCGTGCGGGAGGCAGCCACTCGATGTGTTCCTTTCACGTCGATGTTTCTCTCTCTCTGTCTTCCTCTCTCTCCCTCCCACTCTATCTGAACAAAAAATGAAAAAATGTCCTCAGGTGAGGATAAAAAAAAAAAAACTCTTAAATAATTGCTGCCCTGGCTGGGTAGCTCAGTTGGTTAGAGCCTTGTCCCGATATGCCAAGGTTGCAGGTTTGATCCCTGGTCAGGGCACTTACAAGAATCAACCAAGGAAGGCATAAATAAGTGGAACAAATCGATGTTTCTCTCTCTCTCTCTCAAATCTGTTTTAAAAGCTCTAGAGTAATTGCTGATAATAGGCAATTTCATTACCTGAACATGTTTTTCCTACATAAAGTGATAGCAACCAGGCTGGTGTAGCTCAGAATTTGAGCATCGACCCATGCACCAAGAGGTTGCTGGTTCGATTCCCAGTCAGGGCACATGCCCAGGCTGTGGGCCTGATCCCTAGTGGGGGGCATGCAGGAGGCGGCTAATTGATGTTCTCTCATAGATGTTTCTCTCTCCTTCTCCCTTCTCTCTCTCTAAAATCAATAAAGAAAAAAAATTAAAATGAAAAGTGATAGCAAGTTCTGAAAAAGAAGATTTTAAGGTCTTTGAGGGCAGACACTGTTTTTTCTTTGTCTAGTAGCACTTAGTAAATATTCCTTGGTTAAGATAAATGTTAGAGCAAGTACATGTCCTGATTAGACAAAGTCTTAATATGTGGTTTTAATCTTGATCTCTTGGGCAAACTCAGCAACGCAGGTGGGGACCTCATCACTGAGACGGCCCTGGAGTTTTGGCGGACAGGAAGAAAGCGGGAAGACATTCAGCTGAAGGACATGGAGCACGTGCTGTCTGTCGGCGTCTTCAACAATAAGCACAGTGAGTCTGGCAGGGTGACGAGCCCTTAACCCTGCCAGCAGAGTTGTTTTCTTTCTTTTTTAATCCTCACCTGAGGATATTTTTCCATTGATTTTTAGAGAGAGTGAAGGAGGTGGGGGGGGGGAGAGAAACATCGATATGAGAGAGACACATCTATTGGTTGCCTCCCGCACACACCCTGACCTGGGCCAGATATCGAACCTGCAATCCATGTATGTGCCCTTGACTGGGAATGGAACCCACGACCCTTCAGTGCGCGGGCCAATGCTCTAACCACTGAGACAAACCGGCCAGGATGGCTCAAGTACATTTTTTTTTTTTTTAATTTTTTTTCCCTTTATTGATTTGAGAGAGAGAGGAAGTGAGTTGGAGAGAGAGATAGAAACATCAATGAGAGAGAACATCGATTGGCCGCCTCCTGCATGTCCCCCACTGGGGATCGGGCCCACAACCTGTGCATGTGTCCTGACCAGGAATCGAACCGGTGACCTCTTGGTGCATGGGTTGACGCTCAGCCACTGAGCCACACTGGCCAGACTCAAATAAATTTTTATAAAGATTCTCCATAGCCTGGCCAGAGTGGCTCAGTTGGCTGAGCGCTGTCCTGTGTACTGAAAGGTTGCTGGTTCAATTCCCGGTCAGGGCACATACCTGGGTTGGGGGTTCAATCCCTGGTCAGAGTGTAAATGGAAGGCAATAGATCAATGTTTCTCTCTCCCTTCCTCTCTCTAAGCATGTCTTTGGGTGAGAATTAAAAAATAGCCCTGGTCAGTTTGGCTCAGTGGTTAGAGCATCATTCACCCTTGGACCAAAGGGTCACAGGTTTGATTCCTGGTCAAGGGCACGTACCTGGATTGCAGGTTCGATCCCTGGCCCCAGTCGGGGTCCTGTGGGAGGCAACCAATCGATGTGTCTCTTTCACACCAATGTCTCTCTCTCCCTCCCCTCTTCTCACTCTATCTAAAAAAATTAATGGAAAAATGTCCCTGGGTGAGGATTAACAAAAAATAAATAAAATTTAATTTTTCTGTGGGTTTAAATGTTTCTTAGATTGACATATTCTAGGAGCCAGTTAGCAGGGGTGGCCAACTGATCTTTTATCAGGCTTGTTGCACGCTTGACAACAAGAATTTCAAGGGGTAAAGATACGAAGAGTGTACTGTAGGTTGGGATCAAAACAGGCCCTGTAAGAGCAGTGAGCTCGGCCAGGTGACCACGACAAGGTCTTGTTTTGCAGGTGGCCTGTGGCGCAGCAGACTGATAGACAGAAACCTCATCGATTATTTTATCCCCTTCCTGCCCCTGGAGTACACACACGTGAAGATGTGTGTGCGGGCAGAAATGAGGGCCCGCGGTTCTGCTGTAGATGAAGACATTGTCACCAGAGTGGCAGATGAGATGACGTTTTTCCCCAAAGATGAAAAAATCTACTCAGACCGGGGCTGCAAGACTGTGCAGTCACGGCTGGATTTTCAGTGACCCCCACCCGAGCAGGGTAGGAGGCGGCGGGGAGCTCAGCAAGCCAGGGCCTGGCCTTTCGGAAGCACTTTGAAGACCCCATCAGGGTTTGCACATTTGCACCTGTGGATTTTCAAGATCTAGAAGTTTCTAAGAGTTGATTTTTGACAAGCCACTAATCTGCTAAGTACACTTGTCATTTTGCAACATGGTAGCAACGCAACTGTTGTTGCAGTTGAAGGTGAACTTTTTAAATCCATGTCGCCACCCCCCACCCCTTACTGACCTGGACAGAAGTGCCTTGAAAACAGTTGTCTGAGCGAGACCCAGGACTCTTCCAACCTCAGGAGCTGCTGTCATGGCTGAGGTTCGGGGGCCTGCCACAGCTGGGAGTGGTACGTTCTCACCTGCCAAAAACGTTTTTCTGCTCCGGTTCTTTTCCTTACACAGAGAGCGTTCCCTGACTTGAAGTATTTTCTGTTAAAATTGGTGGCACCTTCGGGCAAAGGCAGCACCCTGTGGGAGGACGTGTGGGTGAGGCTCCATCCTTGGCCTGTGTGCAGACCAGGACAGGACCTCGCGGCCTGGCCGTCGCTCTGGCTGCTCATGGTGTCCTCCGCTCACCTCTCCCTGTCGCACTGCTACAGAATGTCTGTCACCACTACATGCCTCCACCACATCGTCGCTGCAGCTGAACCGGACAGAGAGCCTTGGTTTTGAGTCCTTGGTCGCCACGGTGAAACGTTTGTCTATTACAGTTTATGTGTGGGCCAGTCTCTGGCTTTACTCCACAGAACCATTTGAAATACTAAGACACGCTCATCTGTGGACGCCAGGTGCCCAGACCGAGTGGCTAGCTTGCAGGTCCGGCACTCCCGAAGCGGAAGTGTGGTACGCTAGAAACGCTAAGAGTTTTCAAAGATGTGTGTATTTTTATAATGTTTTTACTTCTGAATCTTAGAGAATACAAATATGGGACACTTCTTATTTTAAAACATGGGAAGGACACAAATGGAATAATTGTTCTTTTATCAGAAACTCTAAAAACAAATGGTATAATTTATTGTCAAATGAGTGGCAGTGTATGCTCACAATTATAGAACAAAGTAGCTCAGTCTGAAGTTGTGGCTGGTGTCGGTGTCATCTGATAATGACACCCTCTGTGGCAGTGCCAGGCCAGACTGCCCTGGTCATTGGGAAATCAGACGAGTCCAGCCAGTGTGGATTGTTTATCTCGTAGTTGCAATGAATACAGATGTAATGAGCACGTGCAGCCTTTTTATGTAGATGGGGGGAATAATATTTTTATGACATGGAAGGCCTTATAGGGGATCATGTTTAGTCCTTTAAAAATGCCAAGGCGAGGCTTAAATTTTTTAGTACAAATGGTCAAATTGGAGCTAAGTGAACATTTTGTTTATAACCTTTTGGGTGTCTGGTCAGGAGGAGACAGACAAGATTTTCTGTTTACAATGATGCAATAAATTGCACACGTGTTGACCACCTTTGGACTGCTGGTACTGATCTGTAACTTGAACAGGCCACGGTTGGCCGTGGCCCAGCCTCCTCCACCCCACAAGATGTAGACAGGAGCTTGAATTGACCTAGTGAATATAAAATAATAAAGCCAAAATTTTATCACATGAGATGTCATTTGCAGTTTTTTCCCTAGTTTATGTATTTGGTAACTGAAAAGTTTAAGCTTGGAATAAAGGCTCAACCACTCAAGTGCTGGGCTCACTGCACCCTGCACGAGCTGTTCGGCAGCCCGCAGCCCGGAATCAGTGTTCACCGTGCAGCCGTTGTCCCCAAACACACACACAGTTAAACGGGATTAGAGTATCAGAAAGAGCTGGACTTCTAACATATTCTCCTAAGGTTGATGGGGGAAGGACACTGAGACACGGGGAGACTGCTGACATTCTGAACCCGAGCAGGCCTCAGACCCAGGAACCTATCTGCCGTCCTCCCACCCAGATCTGGGAATGAAGTTCTAGTTGTTTACCAGATCCCAGCTTAATCGTCTGTAACCTGGCCTGTCTCTGCCAGTGAACTAACACCAACCCTTTCCCAGGCCTGAGGAGCTAGCTGACTTTAGAAAGTTCAAACCCTCTTTGCCATCTTCACACCCACTCCCCTCATTTCTCAGTTGAAGGTGCACAAGTCCCAGGAGACTCACTGTCCTGGTCTGGCTCCCAGCCTGTCCCCCCACCCCCCATCCGACTGCCTTGTCTACAGACTGAACTTGCCAAATTTAGTCAGGGGACCCCTGTGTTCCCCCAGGCGCTACCATCTTCAAATGAGTGATAGGCCTAATCTGACTCGGGGACATGACAAGAGGCCAGGCTCGGCTCAACATCAAGAACTTCCCAACACTGAGAGCTGTCCTCAGGGGCCCGGCGGCCTGGAAGAGCCTCTGTACGGGCTTGGTCGCCGTGTGGCAAAGGGGTCCCGCGTCAGCCCAGCAGCCAGGCCGCCAACCCATCTGTGCCTGCTGGAGCCCGTCCCTGTGAACACTGCTGCGGCACACGCACCTCCAGGCGCCCCGCCTGTTCGTGGGGGTCCACGCAAGTTGTATAACGTATGTTTCGTCTACAGTGCTCCATACTCCTGCCTGGCATCTCCAGACTCGAACTCCTCAGCCGGGTGTCAGGAGCTCCACGAGCCCCACCCTGGTGTGCGACACCCCGTGCAGCTGCGTGAGGAGCCAGGGCTGTCCCAGGATCCTTGGTCTCTAAGTTCATCTCACGTGATGGGCCTTGACTGCTCCTGCAGGTCTGCATTCACAGGGTTTTCCTCCTTCAAAAATGTATTCAGAAATTAGTTTTATTGTAAAATGGTAGCTATTGGCATTAATAAAAACACTGTTCTCAGCACCCTTAAAGGGAGGAGCAGCTAAACTGTCCTAGGAGGTATTGGGAGTTCTAATTAAACATAGAAAGTAGTAAATGAGTACGGCTTCTAAGAAATATGGCAAAACTTGCCAGATGGCACAGGGCTCTCGGGAATGGAAGGCAGAGGGCCTTCCTTGGCAAAGCTGGCAGGCGGGCACGTGACAAGTTGGCAGTCTGTTCCTTCCAGGGAAACTTTCTAAGTGTCCCTCACAGTGCTGCTGAGATGAAAACCCTCGGGAGCACACTGACGGCTTCCCTATGATCCGCCCGTGTCCCCTTCCGTCCCTGTCCTTTTATCTGAAGACTGCGCTGTCCGAGATGGCTGTCCTGTGACAGGTCTGGTCACGGCTCAGCCTCGGTCCTCACCCCTCGGAACATGTGCTCTGGACTTGGGCTTTTTGCAGTAAAGACACACGGTGTATGTTACAATGACGGGACCTTGAAAAACCACACAGAGCCAACAACTGAGTCTGAAGAGTTTCTCAGAATGTTAAAAACCATTTTAAATAAAGTTATCACATTTTCAGTAAAACTTTTTCATCCTTCCTTGCAACAGAAACACTTGAGATTAAAACATGATTTTTAAAAAATCATGAGCCCTGATCCGAGTGGGCTGGGAGCGGCAACTTCCTCCTTGAAGGCTCCGGGGCTGCTCCGAGGCCACCATCAGCAGGTGACGGCCTGCAGGCCGCTGAATGAACTCGATGCCCAGGAAATGCCTGTCCGGTCAGACAGGAAAACTCCTGGGCTCCGGTCCCAGGGCGGACTGGGGGTTCGCGGAAAGGGCTGGGTGCTGAGTTCTCTCCTCCGGGGTGGCCACGACTCCTGTGCCGTCAGTCGTCATAGTAATAATCCAACTTGGTGAACACAGTTTTGCAGCCTTTGTCAGAGAAAACTCTTTCCTCTTTGGGGAAGAATGTCATCTCGTCGGCCACTCTGGTCACAATGTCCTCATCAACTTCATAGCCTCGGGTCTGCATTTCCACTCGGATGCACATTTTCAGGTGTTTGTATTCCAGGGGGAGGAAGGGGACAAAGTAGTCAATGAGGTTTCGGTCAATTAAACTGCTGTGCCAGAAGCCACCTGGGGAGAGAAAAAGGCGCTGTTCACGCACCGTCCACCCAGCGCGCCCAGTGCACCCAGCGCGCCGCTCCTGCTGCTGGCTGGTGCCAGGCCTGGAGGTGGAGCCCGCACCTGCCCTCAGGAAGCCACCCATCGCCAGGCAGGAGATACAACCTGCCAGCTGTGATGCTTCTCCGGAAGCACAGGGCAAGTGACGCGACAGTGGGAAGGGGCACCTTCGTGACACTGTGGGCTATGGGAGACCTCTCAAGAGGTGACTCAAGAATCTGAAGTGGGACAGAGGCCTGCCACCCCTTCGTGCCTGCGGCCTGGAATGCGCAGAGGCAGAGAGGGAATGGCAGCGATTCACAGATTCAAAGACAGCAAAGGCAAGGAGTCCGGGGAGGGACCAGACTCTCCTTTATTCTGGAAACTTTCAACTCACTGGAGCTTCAGCAGCTGGATTAGCAACAGGGTTGAAATCCGCTGCCGGCACATCTGCACTGGACAGAGCATTTGGGGGACCAAAAACTAGGACCCTCCAAATAAGAACGTGTGAAGTCCCTGGGCCTCGGTGGCTCCCTCACCCAGCCACGCCCCCTCCAGGACCAGGGCCCCCTGACCCTGCCGTGCTCCATCCTGAGATGACGCAGCACCCGCTGGACCATGCCCAACATTTCTTCAACTCTCCGTTCTGCTGCTGTGCTCTCCTGCCTCCATCCTGCTCTGATGCCAATTCCCACGTGAGCGGTTTTCACACAAGCAATTCTCCGACACAGCTGGTGTCCTACAGCTCAAGTCCATTCCGACACTTTCTACCTGACAGCATCAGATCCCACGGTGGAGGGCTCGGCACCCCTACTTCCGCCGATCCCAAGTCCAGGTTGTCACCTGCGCTTCTGACCGACTGGCTCTAGAGCCCCACACCCTCGAGGGCCTTGGGGCTGACTGCTTTGCTAGAGGGCTCCCAGAACGCAGAGGGACGGGGCGCTTACGAGGTGACCAGTTTTATCATAAAATGATGTAACTCAGGAACAGCCAGGTGGAAGAGACTCACAGATACAGTCGATAATATTGTGATAACTGTGTATGGTGCCAGGTGGGCACAGGAAATACCGGGGAGCACTTTGCAAAGTATATGCTTGTCTAAGCACTATGCTGTACACCTGAAACTAATACAGAGTAATATCGAATGTCAATTGTAACTGAAAAAAAAGAGACTCAGAGGGTGAGGCCTGGGACAGGACAGAGCCTCTCTGAGCCACAATCCCAGCACCTCTGCCGGTTCCCGACCCGGCAGCTCCCTGAACCCCGTCCTTTGTGGTTTTTATGTAGGCTTTATTACACAGGCATGACTGAGTCAGCCTCCCGCCCCTCTGCCCTCCCCAGGAGGTCATGGGGTGGGACCGAAAGTCCAAACCCTCTAATCACATGGTTGGTCCCCTGGAAAGCAGCCCCAGCCCTCAGGTGCTTTCCAAAAGTCACCTCATTAACACAAACTCAGGTTGTGGTTGAAAGAAGTTTATGAATGTACCTTATGGCTCTTGTCATTTAAGATAAGTCCAAGGGTTTTAGGAGCCCTGTGCCAGGAACAGGGACGAAGACCAATGTACCTCTCATCACACGTCCCAGTATCACAAGCGGAGTTCCTGCTTTTCTTTGCCAACCGCGCTCTGCACACGACTGGTGCTCAGTACATATCTGAGTGCCAGGGTGGGGTGGAGTCTGAGTTCACAGGAAAGAACAAAACTAACCCCTGAGCAGTAGCGGGCAGCTCCTCCCTGAGGGCCTCCTGTGTACCAGGCATGCTCTGGGCCCTGGGAATCAAGCACAGGGCCAAGCAGACAAGGACGCTGCCCTCATGTGGTTCACAATCGAGGAGCCCCCCAGCAAGCTAGTAAATAGACAATTTTGGATAGTGCCAGGGGCTGTGAATATGAAGACGTAGTGATTAGGCAAGGAGAGCAGCAGGGTAGTTAGCCAGGTGGTCTGGCAAGGCCTAGCTGAGGAGGTGACCCCCAGGCAGAGTCTGGTCAAGGAACCAACCACATGAAGACCCAAGAAGAGTATGCTGGTGGAACAGGTGATCTCAGTCTCCTGGCTTTATTTATTTTTATGTTTGTTTTTTTTTTTATTGAATTTTTTTTTTATATATATAGAGAAACATTGATGAGAGAGAAACATAGATTAACTGCCTCCTGCACGTCCCCTACTAGGGATCGAGCCCACAACCCGGGCATGTGCCCTGACTGGGAATTGAACCGGGACCTCTCAGTCCATGGGATGATGCTCAATCCACTGAGCCACACCGCCCAGCCCAGTCTCGTGGCTTTAGAAAGCATCTATGGACCCTCCCCACTCTGTATCCTCAGCTTGACACCCATGAAACTCCCCTGTAATATCCAGCTATCAGCTAATCTCTGCCTGGATGCCACCAACGTGTCACCACTCACTGAACACACCCGTCTTCACGTCCCACCTTCCCCACAAACCTGCAGCTCTGCAGTCTGTCTTCAGATGGCAGTGCCACCCTTCCGAGTGCTAAACCAAATCTTTGATTCCTCTCTCTCTCATTCCTACACACAATCCGTTAGAAAATCTTATTGTTGCTACCTTCAAAATACACCCTAATCCAACAATGTCACCGCCCTCACCGCTACCCCACTGCTCCGAGCCCCCAGCATTTCTCCCCCGGGCAGCTCCTGGCTGCTCCCCCTGCCCCTGCCCCTGCAGTCTGTTCTCCACCCAGCAGCCAGCGCGGTCCCTTTAACACCGAGTCTGATCGATCGTGTCACTGTCTGCTAGAAACCCTCCAGGGGCTCCCTCCCCTACATGGAGTCAAACCCAAGGCCTCACCGGGGCCCCCAGGCTGTCTTCGATCTGCACCTCCACCCTGTCTCCCCTCTTATCTAACCAGCTCTTCTCCTTTGTTCATCTGGGCCAGCCAGAGTGACCCAGGCCCACTCCCCCCTCAGCTCTGGTCCATACTGTTCCCTCCGATGTCCACACAGGCCACTCCATCACTCCCCGGGTCAGCTCAAATGTCACCCTCACAGAGCGCCTTCCCTGACCTCTCTTTAAAACCGTAGCCCATCCTCATCCCAGCACCCCTAAACCCTCTTTCTTAATTACTTTCTCCCTATCGGGGGAGGATAGAGGAAGATACATCTTTACTTCTATCAGATAGACATATCCCAACATCCAACATATTTCCTTACTTATGTGTTATCATTAGGATGTAAACTCTCTGACAATAAGGGTCTGTGTAGCCCTGGTCGGTTTGGCTCAGTGGTTAGAGTGTTGGCCCTCGGACCAGAGAGTCCTGGGTTCGGTTCCCGCTAAGGGCACATACTTCGATTGCAGTCTGTCCCCGGCCCCAGTTGGGGTCGTGTGGGTGGCGACCAGTCGATGTGTCTCTCTTGCATCGATGTTTCTCTCTCTCTCTTCCTCCCTCTCTCCCTCCCACTCTATCTGAAGATAAATGCAAAAATGTCCTCAGGTGAGGATAAAAAATAAATAAATAAGGGTCTGTGTTTTTGTTCACTGCTGTGTGCCCAGTTCTTAGACCAGTTATGACACCTAGTCATTGCGCAATAAATATTTGTCAAATAATTGAGTGCGAGTTCAGCTATCTGCCCAAGGCCATGGTCAGTAAGCGGCCCAGCCAGGTCTGCCCAGTTCCGAGGCTCGTAAGCTCCTGTACTGTGGCTTCGGACACCTGGCCTCGCCTGTTGCAGTGTTCAGGCTGTTTCCGTTGCGTGTCCACGTGTGGCATGCTAAAACGACTGAACGTATTACACAATATTCTGTCTCTTTTATCAGTAATATTCCAGTTGCATGAATTGACAAAAAATATCCCGTACGCTACAGAAGTATGAATTTCTTGGTAAGTCTATTTCACAGGAGAACTTTTGCTTTGTAACCTCAAGAATAAACCCAGCAGAGCAGAGACTTGCGTGGTAACAGTCAACCACACGACGCACAGCTCTTGCCCACGAGGTCAGACTCCAGCATGTGGCCTTCTGCCTCCAAGGGCTCACGGCCTGGGGTGTGTAATTCACTGGAACAGCAATGAGCTTGGTAGTTAAAGCTCAGCCTCTGGAACCGGGGACACCTTACAGACTATGCGGACTTGGGCAAGCAGCTAGAGCTCTCTGAGCCTCAGTTTCCTCACCTGTAAAATGGGGACGGTGCCCTGGCTGGTTTGGCTCAGCGGTTAGAGCGTCGGCCCACAGACCAAAGAGTCACGGGTTCGATTCCAGTCGAGGGCACGTACCTCAGTTGCGGCTTGATCCTCGGCCCTGGTTGGGGTCGTACAGGAGGCAGCTGATCGATGTGTCTCTCTCACATCGATATTTCTCTCTCTCTCTCCCCCTCGCTTCCACTCCATCTTAAAATCAATAGAAAAGTGTCCTTGGGTGAGGATTAAAAATAAAAACGGGGATGGTAGTAAATAGTTCCCAGCCCATGAGGTTACTGTGAGGATTATAGGAAAGATGCCAGTAGAGGGTCACACAGTGCCCAGTACAGAGCAAGGGCCATGCCACTGTCTGGCTGTTAGTCTTGGGCACAGAACCTCAGAGCTCTAGGGCACACAGAAAGAAAGGGACCTCACAAGCCATCTCCTCCTTCGGAGGTGCCCACAGCAGCTGTTCTTGCTCAACCACCTGCTTTCTTCGACAAAGGAACAGCATAGCTGGAGAAAACAGGAACTCGTCTTCAGGAGCTTCACAGCCAACATTTTCCCCTTTCTTTATTGTTTATTTTTTTTTAATTAATATATTTGTATTGATTTTTTACATAGAGAGGAAGAGAGAAAGGGACAGAGATAGAAACAACGAACGACTGCCTTCTGCATGCCCCCCACTGGAGATCAAGCCCGAAACCGGGGCATGTGCCCTGACCAGGAATCAAACCGGTGACCTCTCGGTGCATGAGACGACGCTCAGTCCACTGAGACACACCAGCTGGGCATTGACCCCTTTTTTAAAAGCACTTCTCACCCTGGCCCATTTGGCTCAGCGGTTAGAGCGTTGTGTGGGAGGCAACCAATCGAGGTGTCTCTCTTACATTGATGTTTTCCCCCTCCCCCACTCTATCTGAAAATCAATGGAAAAATATCCTCGGGTGAGGATTACAAAAAAAAAAGGAAAATAGCACTTCTCACACTTTGATGCCCATAATGGTCACCTAGGATGTCTACTGGAGACTCGGCTCAGAAAGGGTCCGCGGAAGGCACTAAGCATTTGCGTTCCTAACCAGCTCCGGGGATGGGGATGCAGGGATTTAAAACTTAGGGGGTGGGGCCCATGAACTTACTGTTCTTGTTATTGAAGGCCGACACAGACAAGGCATGCTCCATGTCTCTGAGCTTGATTTCTTCCCTCTGCTTCCCACTTCTCCAGAAATCTAAAGCTACATCTGTGATCCTTTCCGCTCCAGCATTGCTGCAAAAATAAGCGCAGTGAATGAGAACTGGGTTTTCCCCGAGGCCCACAGGCTCGGGCTCAGAGCTCTTCCATCGTGTCCCAGGCCTGAACGTACCTGAGAAATATGAAGATGGCTTTCTGATAGGAGACCCCATCCACGTGGTCATAGTAGTCTAGGAAAGGCTTGATGGCATCGATGAGGCCAGCATGCATCTTATCCATTTCATCGAAGATGAAGATGGACCTCGCACAGGCACTCACGTTGCCGCGAATCCACAGCTGTAGCTGATCCTGAAGTGCAGGGGGAAGCCAACGCAAAGCTCTCAGCAAGTGCAATGCCAACACCCAGCGGCAGCACAACACGCTGCTTCTAAAGGGCTGCATTTCCCCAGCGCACACTGTGGTCTCAGCTCTGCTAAGAACTTTTCACACGCCAGCTCTTTTGTTCCTCTCCACAACCCCACCGAGTGGGCGTTATCATACCATTTTATAGAGGAGGAAACTGAGGCATGGAGAGCTTAATCAACTTGCACAAGATTATAAAATTATGGAGATCTGAACCCCACCTGCCTGATTCCAAGACCCACACTTGGATTATAATTCCTGTGCTGAGAGATGTCACCCCAATGCTGTCACATTGAGCTGCTGGGCCTTTGTCATTAAAATGCCAATGTCAACACATTTCCTGGGTATACCAGCCTTCTAGAAAGAAGGCAGAGACCAAGAGACCTATTCGGCCATTCAGTCCTTAGAGCAGCCGAAAGTGCTCTTACTTTCCGCTGGGGAAAGTAAGACATGCAGGCTTCTCCAAGTGAGGCAACTGAACTCGAGTACGCGCTTTGGCGTTGCGTGGTGAGCTAACACTCTCGAGATTCTGGAACAATTCCTGGAGGCTTTGTTTAAACAAACATTCTGTAAGAACATACTCAGGTACTTCTCAGAATACTAAGCAATCACGATAAGGAGAAAAGACCCTTTCAATCAGTAATCTGAGCTATGATGTTTTTCTAGATTTTCCCCCTGCAACATGAAGAGGAGAAAGTAACTGTTTTCTGAGGAAGAGTCTGGAAGTTACAATGTAGGTCTTGACTTCTTATGATTTTGGTTTTTATTTAGCTACTATGACCATGGTTACAATGTTTCATTGTATGTATCAAGTAGTAATTCTGCTCTACAGAGGGACTAGCCTCTATTCAGAGGAGGAACCTCAGGAGAGCATGTGGCTCAGTGGTTGAGCCTCGTCCCATGCACCAAGAGGTTGCTGGCTTGATTCTAGGTCAGGGTATATGCCAAGTTTTGGGCTTGATCCCCAGTAGGGGGAATGCAGGAGGCAGCCAATGGATGTTTCTCTCTCACTGATGTTCCTATCTCTCTAAAATCAATTAAAAAAATTTTTTTTAAACAAAGATTCACTCAGATCTGCTCAGCTGCAGCTGCCAAGGTTTTGCCACTCTGCTACCCCGATTTTCAGGCAATAACAGAGAACACATACTGAGCACTCACTACAGGTCAGCCACTGTTCTAAGCACTGTTCACATAACATTTTATTGTGTCTCCCAAAACCCATCAAAGCTGTGCACAACAGAATACTACTGCATTCCCTATTTTACAGCTGAAGAAATTAAAGCACAGAGAGGTTAAGTAAAATTACTTAAAATCACACAGCTATTAAGTAGCGGAGCCTGAATGCTAACTGGGATGACCAATTGTCACAATTTGTCTGGAACTTTCCCAGTTTTAGCACTGAAAATCCCGTATCCTGGGGACCCTGGACAGTTGGTGACCCTCATGTTCACCCAAGTAGAAGGGAAAAATATTTACCTGGGGAGGGCTAAATTGCTGAGTGTCTTGCCATGTTGTGGCAGGTCTGTTACATGGATTTAAATAGGTGACAGTTAACACTTATTTGAACGATCATGTGCCAGGTACCATGACACACCAGAGAGACAGAACTCATTGAATTCTTACCACCTCCACTTTATAGTTGAAGAACCTGAGTCTCAGGAGAGGTCAGGCAACTTTTGCAAGATTACACAGCTGGTAAGTGGGGGAGTTAGGACTCAAATCCAGGTGAGTTGTCACCAAAGCCCAGGCTGTTAACCAGTGATGTAAACAGTAAAAGCCGTTTGCAACACTGCCGGGTAAACAAACTTAGGCCTCTCTGGAAACATTTCCTCTTTTACAAAATGAGTTAGATTTGGTGATCCTTAAGTTGGATTTGATCATGTCCACCTCTAAAATCCTCTGACCCCACTTACTAAAATGAGTATCACACTAGGCCTGTTTTTGGAAACCAAAAAGTTTCATAATGTAACTGCTCCATGCATCTGAAACCTTCTGTAACTTTCATATGTAACTATTTTCAGGGTTCACTCATTTAAAAAAAAATTTTTTTTTCTTTCTTTTTTTTATCCTCACCAGAGGACATTTTTGCATTTATCTTCAGACAGAGCAGGAAGGAGAGAGAGAAACATCCATGTGAGAGAGACACATCGACTGGCTGCCACCTACACGACCCCAACCGGGGCCGGGGACAAACTGAAACTGAGGTATGTTCCCTTAGCAGGAACTGAACCCAGGACTTTCTGGTCTGTGGGCCAGGCTCTAACCGCTGAGCCAAACAGGCTAGGGCAAAAAAAAAAAAAAAAAAATTTTTTTTTTCTTTATATAGATGTTAGAGAAAAGAAGGGAGAGGGAGAGATAGAAACATTGATGAGAGAACATCAACTGGCAGCCTCCTGCATGCCCCCCTGGGGATCTGTCTGGCCCACAACCTGGGCATGTGCCCTGAACCGGGGACCTCTGGGTACATGGGCCCACGCTCAACCACTGAGCCACACAGGTGGGCAGGGTTCACTCATTTTAACAAGCAATTCCCAAATCCCATCGCACAACCAAGAAACCCCAAACTCAGCAACATCCAGGAAGGATTCCGAACTCCTGTGCTTGCCTTGTACAAGGTGATGTTGGCGGCGTGGGGAAAGTGCAGTGTGGCCACGAACAGGTGGACATAGTGACTGTTCAGACCACCGTCATAAATATTCTCCGCGATGATCTTGCTGGCAAAGTTTTTGCCGGTGCCGGTCCACCCGTGTAGGGAGAGAGTGAGAGGTTTCTTGGGCTTCGGGTTGCTTATGAAGCCAGACAAGGCACTTAAGATGACTTTCTTTGCAAGATGCTGTCCAAAGAGCTTGCTGTCCAGATCCTTCTGCAGCACTGGGGAAAACAAAGCCAATCAGAGAAGGGGTGAAGGACACGCGGCTGGCAAAGCTCTTCAGGCACCTTGGGAAGCGCCGAGGTATGTGAGCACCTGGCCCAGAGATGGCAGGTGGATCCGGGAGGCCCTCCCTCTGCTGGTGCCGCCCGTTCCACAGCCCTGGCCGGAGCCAGCGAAAGGGTCCTTGGCTTTACTGCCTCCGCCACCAGCGTGCACCCCGACCCCAGATCTGCTCCTCTCGCCCCACGGCCGCGCAGGAACAGGACTGCAGCTTGGCGCCCACGGTGAGCGCCGGAAGAGTCCCCACCATCCTTCCTGTCTCCGGCCAGGAAGGACCTCAACTCTCTTTGGAGAAGTTGACAACGGTGCACACCCCCCGTTTCTGCGTGAAGCAGCCCAACCTGCAGCTCCTAAGTGTCCGACCAAAGTCCGCGCTGTCCCTGGCGGTGGCCCAGGAGCCAGGCCCCACCCCGCACCCCCCGCCGCCCCGGTTCCGGGTCCCGGCCCCGCCGGCCTCCGCTCTGCCCCGGCTCCCTGCCCTCCGGGCCCGACCGCCGCCCCGGCCCGGGCGCCAGCCCGCGCCCCGCCCTACCTTCCCGGCTGAGGCTTCGCTTCTGGCCGCAGCACTCGGCGAAGAGGCAGTAGAGGCGCGGGTAGGAGATGTAGCTGGTGAGGACGCCGGCCAGGGCCAGTCCCAGGCTGATGGGCTCCACCGCCCGCGCCACCCCCGGCACCAGCAGCAGCAGGCCCAGAGCGGCCCGGCCCAGCTTCATGCCCGGACCCCCGCCGCCCGGCGCGTGCTCGAGCCCTGCGCGGACCCGCCAGACCGCGCTTCCGGTTCCTCCCCTTGGCCGCCGCCATCTTTGCACGGGGCGGGACTCTTTCGCCGCCGGCGCCGCCATCTTTGTGAGGGGCAGAGCCCTTGGCTTCCGGGAGGTGGGCGCCGGAAGCCGCTGGGACACATTTTTTTTAAGATTAAAAAAACCCCACAATTTTAGATTTACAGAAAAATTGAGAGGACAGTGCAGAGAGGCTGCATACGCCTCCCCTCCGACCTGGCACATAGTTTCCCCTCTTATTAACATCTGTATGTTACACTTGTTACATAAGAACCTGTGTTGATACAACTCAAGTTTGTTCAGATAGTTCCTTAGTTTTTACCTACTGTCCTGTTTCTGATCAAAGAGCCCATCCAAGAAACCACATTGTATTTAGTTGTCCTGTCTCTTTAGGCTGTGGCTGTTTTTCAAACTTTCCTCGGTTTTGCTGACCTTGACAGTTTGGGGGAGTACCGGTCAAAGCTTTGGTAGGACGCCCCACTATTGGAATCCCAGTGTTTGTCTCATGGTTAGACTGAGGCTATAGGTTTTGGGGATGAATGTACTTTACAGAAGTAAAGTACTGTTTTTATAACATTATATCAGGGTTACAGACTATCAACATGATTTATGACTACTGATGTTGCCCTTTGTCCCTGGATGAGGTAGTGGTTGTCAGGTTTCTCCACTATAGTTACTTCCACTCATTTATTCAGAGTTTTGAGGGCTGTCTGTGTGTCCCATTATGGACTTGAGCCTGGAGATTCAAGAAAAAAATTAAGCACACCTGATTCCTGTGTTCACCTTCACCTTGCATTCTACTGGAGTGGAAAAAAACAAATTATTTCCATTTTACAGATAAGAAAACCGAGGCTCTGAGGGAAAGGCCTTTGCCCAAGGATATAATAATAATCTGTGAGCAGGGCTCAGATCTGATTCCAAAGCCAAAACCACAATGCACACTCTAAATCAGCCCAGAAATCACCAGGCCTGTTATTTCCTCATCCCAACCTGTTCAAATGCCTCAGGAAAAATGACAGCACAAGTGGCACTGTACTTGGCAGCTCAGAGGTGGGAGCCTGCTCTCCTGAATGACATGAGCAGTGCCCTCTCAGTCATTCAGTTCTGCGTTTGAGCTGCCCAACCTCTGGTTCTGAACTCAGTGCCTCGTGTTGGTGGGAGGAGACACAAGACGAACAAGAAGGCTAGATGCATTTCATATTTAAGACCAAAGTGAGGAAGTGACAGACAGGTGGTTTTTTTCTTTTAATGAAAAGAAACAGGTAACTTTGTAAAAGTCAGAAAATACCAAAGTCTTTTATTTTTATTTTATTTTTTAATCCTCACCAGAGGATATTCTTCCATTCATCTTTAGATAGAACGGGAGGGAGAGTGGGAGGAAGAGAGAGAGAAACATCGACATGAGAGAGACACATCAATTGGTTGCCACCCACACGACCCCAACCGAAGCTGGGGACGAACCACAACCGAGATATGTGCCCTTGGCCGGAATCGAACCCAGGACTCTTTAGTCCATGGGCCGACGCTCTAACCACTGAGCCAAACTGGCCAGGGCACCAGTGTCCTTTTGATCCCATCCTAGATTTTTCTGCTGTCTGCTGGATCCACTGGGAACAGTGAAGGAGGCATTTCTGAACTCCATTCCAGATTATTGGAAGTAGAAGACATGATTACACATATAATAATAAAAACACAATATTATCTCACCCTGAACACACACAACTCTTTCCTCCTGAGCCAGGGCAAATATTAAGAGAAAATCAATATATTTACAAACAAGATTTAATAACACTCACAAGAACAGTTTGCCCCCAAATAAGAAAACCACATATTGTCTTGTTTCAAAAGGTTACAAATTCAGAGCCTGAAAAATCCAGCAGGTAAGAAGCCAGACTAATAGAGCCTGTTTGTGGAACTGTCTGCTAGCAAATGATCAGGTTGCTGTCCAGGGAGCCTTTTATCATGGGGGGATGCGGGACAGTGCTACTTACATCCCATTGTGCACGTCTCCCCTTAGCCACCCTCAGTACCGCCTGTTCATCTTCTTGAACTTCTCATAATGATAGTCATCGGTGGCCTTCTCATTAGCAGGACGCTTGCGGCTCGGGGGGGACCCTGTGAAGGAAAAGAGGGAAAGTTATTGGCCATGCTGGAAGTCACCGACAGCCTTTAGGTCCACGTGGATGAGCACCATTCTCCGCAGGAGCTCCGGTGCCTACTCTAGTGAACAGAAACATACTCGGGCCTCAATAGACACTTGTGATGGAGTGAAGGAAAACAGATACATGGTGGAGGCAGGGGCCAGCCAAACTACGCTGACATCAGCATCCAGCTAGGTGAGCTGTAGTGGCCACGCTTCACTGAGTTTGACTATGTACCAGGCATGGCGCTAAATCCCTTTAGACATGATTGCCTTGAACCCTCACAGCAATCCTAGCAGGGGCATATTTCCATCTTTGCTGAGAGAGGTCAGGTGATTTGCTCAGATGGTAAAGGTAGGCTGAGAGTTGAACCCAAGTCTGGTGACTCCAAAGTCCTTGCTTACCATGTGTTTAACACAAAGCTCTTTGGCAATCAAAGACTACAAAACCAAGACGTTAAAAAAAGAATTTCCCAAGCAAGAAAGAAGAATCAGAGGCTTGTCAGAAGCCTCAGCAAATTTTGCATTTCCTCAGAATCATCCCATTGTTGATAAAATGACGACGCCACCAGTGCAGGCGACCATGTGGGAAGGGCACTGTGGGACGCTGCTGGCGGGAGAACGATGAGCGTCACACCTCTAGAGGATCACTTGGTGACTTCTCAGAATGTAGCCTATGGACATGATGTAGTCAAGAATGAGCATCAAAGCAGTGTTTAACAGGGGAAAATGGGAATCAACCTAAGTGCCCAGCCGGAGGGAAATGGATAGACTGCAGTATGTGTCTCTCCAGTGGAACATGATATGGCCTTTGAAACAGAAAACGTGTTTACTGACATGAAGAGACTTGCAGGGCAGACTACTAAGTAAAACGCTGTGAGATCCCAGTAAGTGTACATACGCTTTCCTATATGTGAACATTTATTAAAAGCCTGAAAGGTTGTACATAAAAAAGGTTAGCAGTGGTGGTCTTTGGGTAGTGAAATTATGATTAACTTTTTAAAATATATATTTTATTGATTTTTTTAGAGAGAGAGGAAGGGAGAGATAGAAACATCTTTGTGAGAGAGAAACATAGACTGGCTGCCTCCTGCACGCCCCCTACTGGGGATCGAGCCCGCAACCCCGGCATGAGCCCTGAACAGGAATCAAACTGGGACCTCTCAGTCCATGGGACACCGCTCAATCCACTGAGCCACATGGGCCAGGCATGAATAACTTTTCATTTATTGAAATTTTCTATTAATCCTCACCCGAGGATATTTTTCTATTTATCTCCAGATAGAGTCAGAGAAAGGGAGGGAGAGAGAGAAACATCGATGTAAGAGAGACATATCGACTGGCTGCCTCCCGCACAACCCCGACCAGGGCAGGGCATGAACTGCAACTGAGGTACATGCCCTTGGCCGGAATTGAACCCGAGACTCATTGGTCTGCGGGCCGATGCTCCACTGCTGAGCCAAACCAGCCAGGGCGAAATTTTCTAATTTTTTAAGTCTCTATATTTGATAGCCCAGTGAATCCTCAGAGCAACTCCAAGTGGTAGGTTTTATTACTATTCCCATTTTGTAGATGAGGAAACTGAGGCCTGCAAAGCGGAAGGCACAAGGCCACGGTCCAGAGCACGGACTAAAACCCAGATGCCCTGGCCCCGAAGCTGGAGCTCCACACCCACCGAGTCTCACCCTGCCTCCACGGGCCCCCGAGTGATGTGACCACTCCAGGCAGCCTTGAGGCCACCGCTGTACTCACGATCAGGCTCTGGCTTCTCTGTGTCACCCACTCTCAAGGGACGAGCTTTGGGTTCTTCTTTGTTTCTCCGTATGGGGGCATTGAGCTCCTCGTGATAAACTGGACCAAGAGACCAGGGGACATATCAGACAAAGTACAGGAACCCGGGGACCTCAAATCAATGAGGCAGGGGTGCGAGAGGGGCTGCTTCCCCGAAGGCTTACATCGGTTGTGCTGCACGTAATTCACCGCCATGTTGGTGGGCACGAAGGACGTCTCGCTGTCTTTCTTCTTGTTCTGCTGCTCTGCTAGCAGACGGGCCTTGGCATCCTCCGTAGAAATGATATTTTTTATTTTAGCACTAAAATAAAAAGAAAGGAGCCATGCCACATATTAAATCGCCGCACCTCTGGTCTTCAGACGGAAATGACTGGTGAGGCTGGCGGCCCACCACTGCCTGCATAAGGAAATCATCTTTCCTGGGACCCAACTCCACACAGTGTACCGACTCCCTTACAGCCACGTTCTCATGGAGCTCTCGCTGCTATTGGAGCGCGGGAGTAATTTTCTTCTGCTTGAGAGGAAACTGAGCCTCCAAGAAGTAAAAAGAACTGCTAGAAAGGCCAGAAAAGAGGTGAGAACCCAGAGGTCTCCCAACTTTCTACTCCACCCGAAGCTGATCTGACCATTGTATTTCCTCCGTGACAGTCCCCTTTCAGAGCACATGTTCTGTAGTAAAAATGAGGGGAGGACCATGGGTGGCTAAGCCTTCAGCATTGCTCCTGCTCGAATGAAACAGAATACAAGGGCCTGACGACAACAGCTGAAGAGCTGTGAAAAAGGCTAAATCAAAACAAACACTGGCTGTCGGCAGTCAGGATCCCTTAAGTGTCTTTAACTACTCTGCCCAGCTCTTCAGAGAAACTCCTGGGGACAACCATCTCAGCCTACCAGAGAGGACATAGTTTATGTGGGTTTCCAAGGAGACAGGTAAGACACAGTCCCCTTAACTTTTAACAGGAAAGCAGAGAGCTCCTCCCCCAGCCGAGGGGCAGCAGGGGTGAGGCCATGGGTCTGAAACGTACTCGATGCCTAGGTCCACCTCGGGGATGCCGCTCAACATCTGGTTGGAAAGCATTTCCTCGGTCTTCTTTGCTGAGGAAACGCGGATGTTTTCTGGAAGTTCGTAAAGACAGTCCTCTGCATTCTTGGGCTTTACTTTCTGTTCTTCATGTTCCACGATCCCTTTCCTCTTCTTCAGCTCTGTTTCAATATACTTCATCCTGAAACAAGAAATCCACAGGTCTCAGGGAGGGGCAGGAAGCTCACAGCAGGCATCTTGTAGATTAGTGGTCCCCAGCACTGGGCCGCAGAGCGCTGATGCTCCATGATGAAGTTTTCATCAGTCCGTGGAGAGGTGGGAAAAATAACTTCAGCCCTGGCCAGTTTGGCTCAGCGGTTAGAGCGTCAGCCTGTGGACCAATGAGTCGCGGGTTCGATTCCGGTCAAGGGCACGTACCTCAGTTGTGGTTCATCCCCGGCCCTGGTCGGGGTTGTGCAGGAGGCAACCAGTCGATGTGTCTCTCACGTAAATGTTTCTCTCTTTCTCCCTTTCTCTCTCCCTCCCACTCTATTTGAAGATAAATAGAAAAATATCCTCAGGTGAGGATTAAAAAAAAAAAAGTATATATTGTATATATGCATATACAAATAACTTCTGTTTTCTCGTCAAGCTAAAATTTACAACTTAAAGCACCAACCTACATTATGAGATTATGTCCTACCAATCTACTGGCATTATTCTACGTAAGGTTCTTTGAGGACAGAAAGATAATGGGAGAAGGTAGTTGTTTAACAGCCTTGCTGGTCAAAATAAAAAGTGGGCAGTTCACTGTTCATCCCTGTAGTGTTTTGGGGAAATATTACCAGTCAAGGAATCTAAAATCTCAAGAACCACTTTTACAGAACTGTTCAGACTTTTTCAAAGTTTTAAAGCCTGGGAGGTGGGCCAAGAGGGACCAACACTGGTTTGGATATGTGTTTGGATAACTCAAGAAATGTCATCTGTGACTAAATATCTTGGACTGTGTCTGGCTGGAGCCCACCACCGATCGCTCACAGCCAGACTGACACCTACATGTCGGCGTCCTCATCCCTTCGGTTGGTTTCCGCAGAAAATGATGTCCCCAGGTGGAGGTCTTCCTCTTCACTGATCCTAAAAGGAGAGAACAGTGAAGCAGAGCCTTAAAGTCACACCTCAGTGAGGCTGAGCCTGATGCTATACCAATAAAACAAGTACACAACAAAAAAGTGTGATATCCTCTTTATAGCTGGGGGGAAAATACATGATAGGTAAATAAAGTACATATATGCAAGCAAACAGTTGGTCTCTGGAGAGTCCTCTGGGGAATTAGCAGATACTTTTATTTTTTACTTTTGTATTGTTTGAAAGTATTATTTTTATAATTGTGTGTTTATGTTTTCTTTAAAAAGAAAAAGAAAACTTCCACATGGATTTGAAAGACAATAAACAATGCACCTTTACAAAAGGAGGGTATCCACGCCTCTCTAAGTTAACTTTTAGAGTGTTTTATTTTCTTTTGTTTTTAAACTATATGTAGTTAAAAAGCACTAAGGATACCTTGCAGATGTCCCACTAAAGCTACTGCTTCAGGCCCCAAGTCTCTGGGGCACACAGACCCCGGCAGGGACTTCAGGTGAATCTGTATCTTAGCGTGTCCTGCACTTACTTCTCTTTGCCCCTTTCCTTCAGTTTCTTCATGTCCACCATACCACCTGTCTTCATCTGAAAGGGATCATCCTGCAGAAAGCAAATACAGCTGAGAAGCAATATCTATATAATTGGCAGGGAATTTTCTTAAGAAAACACAATCATCCACTGACTAGCACCCACATCTTCCCCAGGGGGGGAACCCCACAACTTACCACTAGAGTGGTCTCTTCTTGTACCTTCTCTCCTACTAGCAGGGCCACGGCACTGAGTAAAACCAAAAAGAAAGGGAGGAAGGGAGGAAAAAATGGCACATTTCAGAGATGAGAGAGAACGTTGAGGAAGTTTGTAAATTGCAATGTTAGTGCAAGGGTGAGATCTGAGGGGTGGGCACCAAAGCCAGCTGGAAAAGCTTATAAGAATAAAACAGGGTAGCCCTGGCGGGTGTGGCTCAGTTGGTTGGAGCGCTGTCCCATACACCAAAGGGTGGCGGGTTCAATTCCTTGTCAGAGCACATACCCAGGTTGCGGGTTCAATCCCCAGTCAGAGCACATATGGGAAGCAACTGATTGATGTTTCTCTCTCTCTCTCCCCCCTTTTCTCTCTCTAAAAAAATCAATAACATTTTTTTTTTTTAAAGGATAAAACAGGGCTCAACAAGCACTTTAGATGCTGGGGGGTGGGTGAAGAGGTAAACCTTTCTATAAAGCCATTTGGCATTATCATGGCTTGGAAATCTCATTTCTAAGATTTTTGCCCTCAGGGAAAATGAAGCTAAAGACAAGTGTAGGAAAATACTATTGCAGCCTTATTTGATGAAAATTTACAAAATAACCTACAAGTCCTCAAATAGAGACTAAGTTAAATTATGGTACATACTAGTGGTGGAGTATCATATAGCCATTAAAAAGGTTCTTGGAAAAATAATCTGAAAAGTGAGTGAATGTCCACAATGTCATAATGAGTTGAAAATAGCATAGAATAAAAGTTCTCACCATTCTTTCTTTTTTTAATCCTCACCTGAGGATATTTTTTTTCTATTTATCTCAGCTAGGGGGGGGGGGAGCATCTGATGTGAGAGCAACACAAGGACTGGTTGCCTCCCTCAGGGCACTGGGGGAGGGGTCGCAACGGAGGTACTGCCCTTGACGCCAATCGAACCCGCGACTCTGGTCCGTGGGCCGACACTCTAACCACTGAGCCAAACCAGCCAGGGCCTCACCATTCTTTACAAGAGAGAGAAAGAAGACAGATCCGAAAGAACATTAAATGTTAACACTGGTTACCTTTGGATGGGAGAATTATGAATGCTGTTTATTTTCTTGATTATACTTTTCTAAATTTTTCAAACTCTTAACAATCAATGTGCTTTCACAATTAATTGGGTGCAATAAAAACACGAGTTAGTGACCTGTTTCTGCACCTCTGGAGCAAACTTTAAGATCACACGGCTCAGGCAATCTCCTGGTTAAAAGGGGCTATGTCAGAGGAGATATTTTGTGATAGCGACCCGGGCGGGGGCGTGGCGGTCATCCCCACCTTCTCCTCCTCGGGTCCCCCATGGTACCCACCTCACTCCATTGGGCCTCTTCCGCAAGTTCTGCACTTCTCGTGTCTCTTCCAGTTTTAATCTGAAAAAAAGTCAAGGTACAGGTTGAGGGTCCCTCCGCGGAACTCAGAGACAATCAGACAACCAGCCGGCTGCTGCTGCCGGCACAGTGGTCAGAAGGCGAACCTGCGCCTAGACCCGCCGGGAATCAGATCCACTGCCCATCCCGGGGACACCTCTTCCAATTATGCGGCCTTGGGGGTGGCGGCCTCATCCCTAGAAGCCTCCATTTCTCCGTCCGCAGAAGGGGACAACAACACCGTTTCACAATTACCAATGTTATCAACGAGGCGCCTGGCCGGTGGGGAGTCCCCAGGCCAGCTTCTGCTTTCCTGCCCACTGGAAACCCCGCTCCAAACGCACCGAACCTCTTCTGAGTCCTGTTCATCTTCCTCCGACTCCGAGTCAGCCCGGCGCCGGCGGAAAGTCTTCCCGGTGACCGGCATGGTCGCGCCGGCTCCGCGGTGCAGCGGCTGCCCCGGGGCGCCGCGGCCTAGTCGCTTCCGGCGCGCAGCAGTGCTGTCAGAGCGCCGGCCCCGCCGGAGCCCCGCCCCAAGCCCGCTTGGCTCCACCCGTCTCGCACCGCCCAGTGACCACGCCCCACCGGTAGCGTAGGCCCCTCTCGATTGGGCAGCCGAGGGGGAGGAGGCGGGGCCAGGCCGGCCAGGCCCCACGACCGTGCGCGGCTCAGCGGAGGGTGCGTTTGACTGACAGGCTGCGGTGGCGCGGTCGCGAAGGCAGGTGAGTTTTAGGCTGCTGCCGGCTGCTTCAGGGGCCCGGGCCTCTCGCAGCAGGACGACCCCAGCCCTGATCCCGGCCGGCGGGGGCCTGGCCTTGCCGAGTGCGCTAAACGCCGAGGCCAGGTGATCCGAGCCCGGGAACCCCCGGCCGCCGTCACCGCTCCCCTCCTCCGGCCGTCGTCCAGGGCGTCTTCTGGGGTCCCGTCGCCCCACTTCGAGCCTCCGGGGACTCGTTGCTTCTCCGGGACAGGGCCGCCATCCTTTTATTCTGCCAGGGTCTGATCCAGCGTTGAAAGCATGCGTGTGGCGTCTCGGGGCGCTGACTTTTATTTCCCCTGGGTCTGGGCCCTGACGTCTATTTTTGCCTTTAAGAACAAAAGATGACCACTTATTAGTGGTGGTGAATTAAAGTCCCAACGCCAACTGCTCCGCCAAAAATGACCCCAGACACCTCTCCGGAGAGGCGCGTCTGATGTTTTGAACCCACTCAGAAGGGTTTTGAAGCATAGGGCCGCTCCTCGTGTGTCTGCCCGCCGCCTCCCGGGACCTTCGGGGGCCTTGTTTTTGTCCTTTGTCACGAGGACTGTCGTTCTGCCCTTTGCTCTTTCCACCCCAGGATGCTGTGAGGATTAAGTTTATTTGAAATACGAGCATCAACAAACGCTTAGGAAATAACTAAATGCATAAATAGCAGCTTAGAAGACTGTTAGGAACCCCTTAAATCGTTTTTCCTTTCTCATTATAGGCGGGCCCTTTCCTTCCAAAGCTCTACCTCTTAGTGGCAGGTACTGGGCTAAGTATCATCTCACTGAACTCTGCCAACAAGCCTATGAAGTCCATTCAGTTATTTTTCATTTTGCAAATGAGATACCGGGGTTCAGGGAGGCAACCCGTGCCTCGGGTTACACAGCTGGAAGGTGGAGCAGGGATGGTCGCAGGCCTACCTCCGCTGCAGGTCGTGCACAGTGCCTGGCACAGTGACAGTTCGATACATGTTGGCTGCAGGTGCTGCTACAACTCATTGGCTGGGGGCGGGAGGGACGTGCTGAGGGAAACTGTTTTTGGTTCCCTCTTCTGGAATACCGTTCTGAAGCTGGGCAGCGTTTCTGGAATGCCTTACTTTTCTCTGGCACAGCTTCCTCTAAGATTGTTGTTCTCTCCCCTGGACTGAGGCAAATGGCCTTCTCCAGTAGACTCAGGACTTCTCAGAACGGCCTTTTGGCTTTGGTCAAAAGCTGTGTAGTAGCTGTGTGACCTCCAGCCAGTTACTCTACCTCTCTGAGCCTCAGTCATTCCTCCTTTAGTGGTGGAGGTGGAGATGGATTTGGCTTCCAATGTTGCCAACTCCCAAGGTGGTTAGGAGGATTTAGTGAGTTCTGTTAGTATCAGTTCAGTACACGGGCCATTCGGGAGGAGATAAGATGGGTCAGGCCAATGAGGATAACGAGGTGTGTGGGAAGAAGGACTTGCCAAGGCAGGAGGAGGCTGACAGTTCTGCCTTGAGAGTCAGAAGGATGGTGGACTCTTGGCAAATTGAGACTGGGTTAAAGGAAGGAATGTATTGGGGATTTAGGGAAAATGGAGTTGCTTAGAAGTCTACTGGAGAAAAGAGGGCAGGAGGGAGGGAAAGGGTACATGTTCTGAGGGGCAGAGAAGTGCAGGTGTGTGGGGTATGGGATGGCTTGTGTGGTGAGGACCAGGTCGGGGGTGTCCTTGTGTCGGTGCGGGGTTTGGCAGCATCACCTTTCCTGTCCTGAGGAATTTGGATCCTGGCTGGAGGAGGATGTAGCCAGAACCTCCAGGAAAATGATGAGTAATGGGCACCCGAGGCCTGGTCTCAGCAGCTGGTGCCAGGCCCAGATGTACCGCCTGCCTGCCTGCGTCCCTGGGGAGGCACTCTCTCCCTCACTCAGTGCAGGCCCCAGGGAGGGGAAAGTGCCTGCCCTTATTCAGGAGGAAGCATCTTGGAAGCCTCACCCAGGCGCTGAATGGGTGGGCTCTTTGCCAGACCTACCCGCCTGCCTCCTTTCCTACTGCTTTCTCATCCTCAAGAGAAGAGGCAGGCAGTTCTGGTAGGTCAGGACGGAGAGGTGCTGCGGGTGCTCTGGGAAGGCACCGCCCCTCTGGCTGGCATTTTGGGCACTGGCTGTGGGGCAGGCACCTCCCTCTGGCTGGCATTTTGGGCACTGGCTGTGGGGGAGGCACCTCCTTCTGGCTGGCATTTTGGGCACTGGCTGTGGGGCAGGCACCTCACTGACTCCCAGCAGCACAGTCAACCAGCTGCTCTCAGGAGGGCCTGCTCCCAGGCTCCAGCTCTCCCAGCAGTGCAGGTGTCTTCCCCTTTCAGTCTTTATTAAATGCCTACTGTGTGCACTCCATTTATTTGCACAGAGGGTGGAGTGGGAAAGACTATGAAGGCAGACACACCTGGCTCACTTCCAGCTATGTCACTTCCTCACTGTGTGGCCTTGGGCAAGTGGCTTCCCATCTCGGAGCCTCCGTTCTTCCTCTGGAAGATGAGGAACAGCAGCCCTTACCTGGGAGTGCAGGTGAGCACCGCACCTGGCTCGAAGTGCTGGATCCTGGAGCTCCTGTTGTTGAATTCGGTTTACCTTTTCCAAAAGGCCCCCTCCCACTCTTTAAGTGAGAGAAAAGGGATCTTTAAAAAGCTTCTATTTTGGGCCCTGGCCGGTTTGGCTCAGCGGTTAGAGCGTCGGCCTGCGATCCAGAGAGATCCGGGTTCGGTTCCCGCTAAGGGCATGTACCTCAGTTGCAGTTTGTCCCCGGCCCTTGTTGGGTCGTGCGGGTGGCAGCCACTCAATGTGTCCCTTTCACGTTGATGTTTCTCTCTCTCTCTCTCTTCCTCTCTCTCCCTCTCACTCTATCAGAACAAAAAATGGAAAAATGTCCTCGGGTGAGGATAAAAAAAATAAAATAAAAGTAAGTAAAAAGCTTCTATTTTGAAGAAAAAAAAAATCAAACTTACAGAAAAGTTACAAAAATAATAGAATGAAATCTCATTCATACCCTTCATGTAGATTCACCAATTATTATTTTACTCTGTGTATTTATATTCTCATTATCATCATCATTATTATTGCTGATCCATTTAAGAGTAAGTTGCAAATATCATGACTCTTTACCCTAAATACTTCAGGGGGAACATCTAAGACCAAGGACATTGTAACACATAACCAGAAAACAGTTTCCATCTTCAGAAACTTTAATGTTGATATAATACCATGTTAGTCTGCTAGGGCTGCCGTAAAGTACCACAGGCTGGGTGATTTAAACAGCAGAAATCTATTTTCTCACAGTTCTGGAGTCTGGAAGTTCAAGATCAGAGTGTCAAGAGATTTCGTTTCTTCTGAGGCCTCTTTCCCTTGCCTTGTAGTTGGCTACCTTCTTGCTGTGTCCTGATGTGGTCTTTCCTCTGCGTGCATCCTTGGAGTCTCCTGTGTGCCCGTATTTCCTCCTCCTGTAAGGACACCAGTCACTGGATTCAGGCCCACTCTAAAGACCTTATTTGAACTTAATTACCTCTTTAAAGACCTGTCTCCAAATAAGTTTACATTCTAAGGTGCTGGGGGTTAGGACTTTAATATATAAAGTTGGGGGGCACAATGCAGTCCACAACAAACACTATTATCTAATATCTAGTCCATATTCAAATCTGTCAGTTGTCCCATTAATCTAGGATCCGATTTTGTCACATCTCTTTAGTGCCTTTTACCTGGAACAGTTTCTCAGCCTGCATCGAGGAAGGGAATCGAGTTGCCGAAAGCAGATGTGGAGAGCTCCGTGTTCTGTCTTTGCGTACAGCCTTGATTACTTACTTAGAGACAGGCTGGGGCCAAGTGGACCCTCTGCTATGTGCCTTCTTGAAACTGCTGGTGACTCGTGTGCAGTGGGATGTGGAATGAGTGGCCCGATTTCTTTTGGTGAGGCCCAATGGCAGCGATTTAGAACAGGGGTCAGCAAACTGGCAGCAGGCCAAGGATGTTTGTAGGACCCTCGAGCTTAGAATTTTTAAAAATATGTTTTTAGCCCTGGCCGGTTTGGCTCAGTGGTTAGAGTATCGACCCTCAGACCAAACAGCTGCAGGCTTGATTCTGGTCAAGGGCACGGACCTCAGTTGCTGTTTGATCCCCAGCCCTGGTCAGGGTCGTGTGGGAGGCAGCCAATTGCTGTGTCCCTCTCACATCCATGTTTCTCTCTCTCTCTCCCTCCCTCCCTCCCACTCTATGTGAAAATCAATGGGAAAATATCCTTGGGTGAGGATTAAAAAAAAATTAATTAAAAAAAAAAACCAACCAACCACCTACTGCAGCTCCGCGTGGGAAAGTGGCAGTCCGCTGCACTCGACCTCCGTGCAAACGGTGAAAAACCTAAAATCTGCCTTCAGTGAGGAGGCTTGGAATTTGAAACCTTGAACCCTGTCATTGTCATGTGACCGTTTTAAATGTTAACCTCTAACTGTCTCTCCCTCTTCGAAGTGCCCATCCTGGGAGACTGGCCCACTGAGAAAGGGGCAGTGGTGACGGGCAGCGCCAGTGTGCCTGTAGCCTGGGGTTCCTCAAGACTTGGGGGTCGGGTTCTGAGCAGCATAGGGTCATTGGGAGGCTCAAAGGATGATCTGAGGGTCCCAGTGGCAGGTGGGAAGGGACCGAGCCTCTGTCCTACATAGAGGGCAAGAGCTGGAGAGGCCCGTGGCCCTCTGCTGCAGACCCTTGAAGGTCTCCCCTCTTGGAATCGCAAAGGTAATGCCCAGCAGTGACTGGCGAAGGGCCCACTGGCACCGCTGGTCGGTGCCGGGTGATTTGAAAGCAGCGGAACTGCCCTGGCTGGTTTGGCTCAGCGGTTAAAGCGTCGGCCTGCGGTCCAGAGAGATGCGGGTTCAGTTCCCGCTGGGGGCACGTACCTCGGTTGCAATTTGTCCCCGGCCCTGGTTGGTCGTGCAGGAGGCAGCCACTCGATGTGTCCCTTTCACGTCGATGTTGCTCTCTCTCTCTGTCTTCCTCTCTCTCCCTCCCATTCTGTCTGAACAAAAAATGGAAAAATGTCCTCGGGTGAGGATACAAAAAAAAAAAGAAAGCAGCAGAACTACCTGGAGTACGCTGGCTTGTCCTCCCAGGTTCCTGCCAGAGGCCTCGCCCTCCAGCCCATCACAGCCACCACTGTCGCTGTCAACAGAGAATGTGGCTATTGGCTGCTTCTTGGGGGTGTCGCCGTACACAGAGGTGCCCCCAGCCGCCCCCACTCAGGTGTAGCTCTTAGGCACAGGCTGAGGAGAGAGTATGGATTTTTCTTTTTAGGTAAAATAATGGCATTGGTATTTTGGTATTGTTTATGGTATTTTCTTCTTTTTGAAGTCCTCTTTTAGAAAAGCATACAAGAATGAAATGATGTGATGTCTGGGATTTGCTGCAGAAAAGAGGAAGTGGGAGGTTGAGAGGAAGCAAAGCAGAGCAGACCATGAATTAATAGTTGAAGCTAGGTGACGGGCCCACGGGAGGGCATTGTACTACAGCTCTGTCGCTTTCCGCCTGTGTGTGCATTTTCCATCGAAGTTAGAGAGAGCGAGTGTGAGCAGGGGCCTTAAGAGTCTGACGAACTTGGGTTTCAGCTTTGGCTCTAGCACTCCTGTCTGTGAGACCTGGCCAAGGAGGAGCCCCTTTCCTGGTCTGGAAAACTGGGCTGACCGCACTGCCTCAAAGATTGCTGGGCAAGTTGTTAAGGAAATAATGCCTGGAAAGCATAGTCTGGCACCTGGCATCTAGTCCACACCAGTAACTCCTGCTTTGGCGGGGAGTCTGGGATGCCTGGCTGACCATTTGGGGTGGGGAGGTGGCTTGTGGGAGGGGTCTGAGGGTCCACCTCCCTCCAGTGGACGCATGGCCTCTGCCTTTCCTCGAACCAGTCTCCACTCCACTTACATCTTTGGTTGGTTTGGACCTTTCTTGGCAACAGTTTGGAGCTAGAATTAGCAGTCAGGTTCCTGGGTATGCTTTGTGCTAAAATATTGGGGGGAGGGGGTGGAAGCATTTATTCAGTTATTTATTTTTAAACATTATCTTTTGAAATCACTATAATTCACAGGACGTTGCCAAAAATGTACCCGGAGTTCCCACGTGCCCTTCACCCGGTCCCCCGCAGTGGCACCACGTCTTCGGTGTGTGTGTAGTGCAGCATCGCAGCTGGGAAGGTGGTTTTGGTGCGGCCCCCGCTGACTCGGACCTCACCAGTTCTTCACGCACCCATTGTGCACCCTCCACGCAGCCCATGGGTAGGTGTTCTCTTCGCCTCGATTCCCAGGCAAGGAGAGTGAGGCTCAGAGAAGTGAAGTAGCATCTCCTGCTCACCAGCTGATGATGTGACTGAGCCGGGACTCAAGGCCAACGTCATGCCCTTCACCCCTGGCCTGCCTGCTTCCTGTTAGCAGTGGCTGCCGCATCTGACCTAGGACTCTGTTTTCCTAGGTTAACAGGCCAGAATGGGGGACTCCAGGGGCCTTTGCCCTCACCTTGACTCCATAGGGGAGGTGACCAAAGACGACTTGCTGCTCAAATCCAAGGTAAAGGGTCAGAGATTATGGGACCGAGGCCCACACTTAGGGCCTCTGCATTTCTGGGGGACAAACGTTTCTGGAGCAGCAGCAGAACTGGCTCCCCAACAGCCTCTGCGGATCCTTCTGTGTAAAAGACGAAGCTGGCGTCTGCTTGGGAGGCCTTCCGGGCTGTGTCCCAGCAGCCAGCCATCGTCACACCCATTCCAGCGGGGAGCACACGCCCTGTCCTTTAGCTGCCGGAGCACGTCACTTTCGCTGACATCCCATTACCTAGAACTGAGCTCCATGATCACGGGGTGTGTGTGGGGAGGGCTGAGAAACAGTCTGCAGCTGGCCGGCTAAGAGCTGGGCCGGAACTCTTGCATCTGTTATGAAAGCAAGGGGAGATATTGGTAGACAGGGAGAAGGCTCTGTCACCCAGACCACCAGTAAGCTGGGCGTTTTCTGTGGGCAACAAAGATGCTGATCTCCTCAAAGATCCAGACTCTGTGAGATCACAGGAGTAGACAGACCGCACCATCTCTTTTTCACGGAGCCCATAGTCTAGATGGGGAGAAAGGGAGGAGTAGAAGGTGTGATGAGATTACCGATGAAAGGGTCTAATTTGAAATGATTTTATTGGAAATGTTTTGGCAGGCACACAATAAAACGAAATGCAAACAATCAAGTGTAAAATGGGAACTGAGTTTAGATTGGTGGGCGGGCGAGGGCCTTTCTGAGGCAAACAAAGCCTTCAAGCTGAGACATTTAGGGTTTGAGTCAGTGGAGGCAGGCATGTGGCTCCCCAGGCAGGAGCAGGCCGGGGCTCCTGGAGAGTCCCCACAGGCTGTCATACTTTGCTGTTTCTCCTTCACGTCCCACAGGGAACCTGTCAGTCGTGTGGTGTTTCTGGGCCGAACCTGTGGGCCTGTCTCCAGGTAAGGACTCCTTGTAGCGGCTGGGGGCGTGGAGCACGGTCTAGACTGGGTGGGAACACCTGTTCCCTGCGGGCACTGCCGGAACCTTGGGCAGGGACACAGCATGGATGTCTCCGGTGCGATTCCCAAGCCAAGAGGGCCCTAGAGTCAGCGAGTCTCTCGCTGGCTGTCTTGGCAATCATTAAAAATGGCAAGAGGAAAAAGCAGATCAGAGAAGATTCTGGACTAGATGGCCCATGTGCATAAGAGGCAGGATTCTCTACTCACACGAGCCTGTGAGTCTTGATGTTGGCACCTTGCTCTGAGCCTTGGCACTGTTAGTGGTCCCACAGAAAGTAGGGGCCACAGCACCGACAACCGTCCCGCCTCGTGGGGTTGGGGTACAATTTGAGGGAATGGTGACTCTGATGGGCTTAGCAGTGTGTGTGGCCGTAGACAGTATCTAGTAAAATCTGGTTGTGTTTTGATTATTATTGTTTATTAAAAAGGCTAACAGATATGTCATAACATGATGGTTTTTAGTAGGTGGTGGAATTATGGGTAATTTAAAAAAACATTTTTTTATTAATTTATTTTTGTTACAGATGTTTCTCCTTTTTCCCCCATTGACACCCTCCTCCCGGTCCCCCCCACCCCGCCCCGTCCCCAGCATTGTTGTCTATGTCCATTGGTTATGCATACATGCACATAAGTTCTGTAGTTTATCTCTTCCCTCCCCCCCAACCCCCTCTTCTAAGGTTTGTCAGTCTGTACCATACTTCTATGTCTCTGGGACTATTTTGTTAATCAGTTTGTTTTATTCATTATATTCCACAAATAAGTGAGATCATGTGTTATTTGTCTTTCTCTGATTGGCTTGTTTCGCTTAGGGTAATACTCTCCAGATTCCTCCATGTCGTAAAGGATAAGAGATCTTTCTTTCTTACAGCTACATAGTATTCCATTGGGTAAATGTACCACAGCTTTTTTATCCACTCATCTACTGATGGACACTTGAGCTGTTTCCAGATCTTAGCGATTGTAAATAGTGCTGCTATGAACATAGGTGTATATATATATTACTTCTGATTGGTGTTTCAGGCTTCTTAGGGTATATTCCTAGAAGTGGGATCACTGGGTCAAATGGCAGTTCCATTTTTAATTTTTTGAGGTAACACCATATTGTTTTCCACAGTGGCTGCACCAGTCTGCATTCCCACCAGCAGTGTACTAGAGTCCCCTTTTCTCCACACCCTCACCAGCACTTGTTTGATGATTTGTTGATGGCGGCCATTCTGACAGGTGTGAGGTGATACCTCATTGTTGTTTTAATTTGCATCTTTCTGATGATTAGTGTCATTGAGCATTTTTTCATATGTCTCTTGGCCATTTGTGTGTCCTGTTTGGAGAGGTGTCTATTTAGCTCCTCTGCCCATTTTTTAATTGGGTTCTTTGTCTTCCTTTTGTTGAGTTGTATGAGCACTCTATATATTTTGGAAATTAACCCCTTATCTGATGTATCATTGGCAATTATACTCTCCCATATAATGGGTTCCCTTTCCATTTTGATGGTTGTTTCTTTTGCTGTGCAGAAGCTTTTGAGTTTGATGTAGTCCCATGTATTCATTTTTTCCTTTGTTTCTGTTGCCTTAGGCGTTGTAGTGAAAATTCTGCTGCGTATGATGTCTGAAATTTTGCTGCTTACGTTTTCTTCTAGGATTTTTATGGATTCATGAGTCACATTTAAGTCTTTTATCCATTTTGAGTTTATTCTTGTGTATGGTGTGAGTTGGTGGTCTAGCTTCATTTTTTTGCATGTAGCTGACCAGTTTTCCCAACACCACTTATTGAAAAGGCTGTCTTGACTGCACTGTATGCTCTTACCACCTTTGTCAGATATTAATTGAGCATATTGTCTTGGGTCAATTTCTGAGTTCTCTATTCTGTTCCATTGATCTATATGCCTGTTCTTGTGCCAGTACCAGGCTGTTTTGATTACAGTGGCTTTGTAGTATAACCTGATATCCGGTATTGTGATCCCTCCTACTTTGTTCTTCTTTTTCAAGATTGCTGTGGCTATTCGGGGTCTTTTTTCGTTCCATATAAACTTTTGGAATTTTTGTTCTAGTTCTGTGAAATATGTCGTTGGTATTCTGAGGGGGATTGCATCAAATCTATAGATTGCTTTGGGTAGTATGGTCATTTTAATGATATTAATTCTTCCAATCCATGAACAAGGTATATGCTTCCACTTTTTTATATCTTCCTCTATTTCTTTTTTCAATGATCTGTAGTTTTCTGTGAAGAGGTCCTTTACTTCTTTGGTTAAGTTTATTCCTAGGTATCTTAATTTTTTTGCCACGATGGTAAATGGGATTGTTTTTTTAGTTTCTCTTTCTGTGAGTTCATCGTTGGTATATAAGAATGCTGTCGATTTCTTGATGTTAATTTTGTATCTGCTACTTTGCCAAATTCATTTATTAGCTCTAGTAGATTTTTGATGGAGTCTTTAGGGTTTTCTTTTCTTTTTTTTTTTTTTATCCTCACCCGAGGACATTTTTTCATTTTTTGTTCAGATAGAGTGGGAGGGAGAGAGAGGAAGAGAGAGAGAGAGAAACATCGACATGAAAGGGACACATCGAGTGGCTGCCACCCGCATGACCAACCAGGGCCAGGGACAAACTGCAACCGAGGTACATGCCCTTAGCAGGAACCGAACCCGGGTCTCTCTGGACCGCAGGCCGACGCTCTAACCGCTGAGCCAAACCGGCCAGGGCCTTTTTTTTTTAAACCTCACCCAAGGATATTTTTACATTTATCTTCAGACAGAGTGGGAAGGAGAGAGAGAGAGATAAACATCGATATGACTGGTTGCTGCCTGCACGACCCCAACCGGGGCTGGGGACAAACCGCAACCGAGGTACGTGCCCTTGGTCAGAATCGAACCCAGGACTCTTTGGTCTGCAGGCCAATGCTCTAACCGCTGAGCCAAACCGGCCAGGGCTCTTTAGGGTTTTCTATGTACAATATCATGTCATCTGCAAATAATGACAGTTTCACTTCCTCTTTTCCAATTTGGATTTCTTTTATTTTTTCTTCATGTCTAATTGCTGTGGCTAAGACTTTCAGTACTATATTAAATAAGAGTGGTGAAAGTGGGCATCCCTGTCTTGTTCCTGTTCTTAAGGGAAATGCTCTTAGATTTTGCCCATTGAGTATGATGTTGGCTGTAGATTTTTCATATATGGCCTTTATTATGTCAAGATATGAACCCTCTTTTCCCACATTGCTGAGTGTTTTTATCAGAAATGGGTGTTGGATTTTGTCAAATGCTTTTTCAGCATCTATTGATAAGATCATATGGTTTTTATCTTTCATTTTGTTTATGTGGTTTGCGAATATTGTACCACCCTTGCATCCCTGGGATGAATCCCACTTGGTCATGGTGAATACTTTTTTTGATGTATTGCTGGATCTGATTTGCTAATATTTTGTTAAGGATTTTGGCATCTGTGTTCATCAGGGATATTGGCCTGTAGTTTTTTTTCTTTGTAGTGTCTTTATCCGGTTTTTGAATTAGGATTATGTTGGCCTCATAAAAAGAGTTTGGAAGTCTTCCATCTTCTTGGATTTTTGAATAGTTTGAGGGGAATGGGTGTTAGATCTTCTTTGAATGTTCGGTAAAACTTCCCCATGAAGACGTCCGGGCCTGGGCTTTTGTTTGCTGGGAGTTTCTTGATTACATCTTCAATTTCCTTAGTTGTTATTGGTCTGTTCAAGTTTTCTATCTCTTCCTGGTTCAGTTTTGGGAGACTGTGTGTTTCTAGAAATTTGTCCATTTCGCCTAGACTGTCCAATTTGTTGGCGTATAATTGTTTTTTATGTTTCGATGATCTTTTGTATTTCTGTGGTGTCAGTTGTTACTGCTCCTCTTTCGTTTCTGATTTCATTTATTTGGGTCCTCTCTTTTTCTTTCTTGGTGAATCTGGCTAAAGGTCCATCCATCTTGTTTATCTTTTCAAAGAACCAGCTCTTTGTTTCATTGATCTTTTGAATTGTTTTTTTAGTCAGTCTCTATGTCATTTATTTCTGCTCTGACCTTTACTATTTCTTTCCTTCTACTTGCTCTGGGTTTTTCTTTTTGTTTACTTTCTAGTTCTTTAAGTTGTAGGGTTAGAAAGTCAATTAGGAATTTTTCCTGTTTCTTGAGGTAGACCTGTAGTGCTATGAACTTCCCTCTTAGGACTGCTTTCGCTGCATCCCATAGATTTTGTGTTGTTGTGTGTTCATTTTCATTGGTTTCCAGGAAGGGTTTTTTTGTTTGTTTGTTTGTTTTTTTGCATTTTTCTTCAGATAGAGCGGGAGGGAGAGAGGGGGGAAGCGAGAGAGAGAGAAACATCGATGTGAGAGAGACACATCGACTGGTCGCCACCCACACGACCCCAACTGGGGCCGGAGACAAACTGCAACCGAGGTACGTGCCCCTAGCGGGAACTGAACCCAGGACTCTCTGGTCTGTGGGCTGACGCTGTAACCACTGAGCCAAACTGGCCAGGGCTCCAGGAAGTTTTTAATTTTTTCCTTGATCTCCTTGGTAACCCATTCGTTGTTTAATAACATGCTATTTAGCCTCCAAGTGTTTGAATGTTTTCGCTGTGATTGAGTTCTAGTTTCATGCCATTGTGAGCTGAGAAAATGCTGGTATGATTTCGATCTTCTTGAATTTGTAGAGACTTACTTTGTGTCCTAACATGTGGTCTATCTTTGAGAATGTCCTGTGTGCACTTGAGAAGAATGTATATTCTGCAGCTTTGGGGTGAAATGTCCTGTAAATATCAATTAAATCCAACTGATCTAGTTTGTCATTTAAGGACTCTATATCCTTGTTAATTTTTTGTCTAGAAGATCTATCCAGTGGTGTCAGTGGGGTGTTAAAGTCACCCACAATGATTGTATTGCTATTGGTCTCTCCCTTGAAGTCCTCCAGAAGTTTTTAAATATATTTTGGTGCTCTCGTATTTGGTGCATATATGTTTACCAGGGTTATATCCTCTTGTTGGATTGATCCTTTTAATATTATGTAGTGATCTTCTTTGTCTCTTATTATGGCCCTCATTTTGAAGTCTACCTTATCAGATATGAGTATTGCTACACCAGCTCTTTTTTCATTTCCATTTGCTTGGAAAATTTTTTTCCATCCCTTCACTTTCATCCTGTGTGAGTCTTTTGTTGTGAGGTGGGTCTCTTGTAGACAGCATATATATGGGTCATGTTTTCTTATCTAACCAGCTACTCTATGTCTTTTGATTAGAGCATTTAAGACATTTACATTTAAGGTTATTATTGATAGATACTTATTAGTTGCCATTTTTATTTTATGCCTGTGTTCCTCTCTCGCTCTCTCTCTGTTTCTTCTTCTCCTTACAACAGTCCCTTCAGCATTTCTTGCAGTGCTGGTTTGGTGGTGGTAAGTTCCTTTAGCTTTTTCTGTCTGTGAAGCTCTTTATTTCTCCTTCAATTTTGAATGATAGCCTTGCTGGATAGAGTAGTCTTGGATTCAGACCCTTGCCTTGCATTACTTTGTATGCTTCATGCCATTCCCTTCTGGCCTGCAGTGTTTTTATTGAGAAATCAGCTGACAGTCTAATGGGAGCTCCCTTGTAGGTAACTTTCTGTCTCTCTCTTGCTTCCTTTAAGATTCTTTCTTTGTCTTTAATGTTTGCCATTTTTATTATGATGTGTCTAGCTGTGGGTTTTTTGGGGTTCATCTTGCTTGGGACTCTCTGTGTTTCCTGGACTTGTGTGACTTTTTCCTTCACCAGTTTAGGGAAATTTTCTGTCATTATTTCTTCAAACAGGTTCTCTATTCCTTTCTCTGATTCTTCTCCTTCCGGTACCCCTATAATGCACATGTTGTTATGTTTTGTATTGTCTCAAAGTTCCCTTAAACTCTCCTCCTGCTTTTTAATTTTTTTCCCATTTGCTGCTCTATTTGGGTGTTTTTTTTTACCTTGTCTTTTAAGTCGCTGATTCAGTCTTCATCTTCTTATAATCTGCTATTGAATCCTTCTAAGATATTTTTCATAACAGCTATGTCATTCTTTATTTCCTCTTGATTTTTATGCATAGCTTCTACCTCTTTTTTTAAGCTGATATAGTTCCCACTGAGTTCTTCATAATTCTTATTAAGTTGCTTGTAGTTCTCACCAAATTGTTTGAGCACCTTTAAAATCATTGCTTTGAATTCTTTATCTGACAAATTGCTTTCTTCCATTTCCTATAGTTCCTTTTCTGGTGATTCATCCTTCTTTCATTTGGGTGTTGTTTCTTTGTCTCACCATTTTAGCAGTCTGGTAGTTCTAGGCCCGATGAGGGATGTTGGAATGTGTAGGCAGGTCGGTGTGTATCAAATAAGGCTGATGTGCCTCCCAGACTGTTTTGGTGTATGGTGCCTCTTGCCTGCTGTGGGTCCTGGAGGATTGATAACTGGCAGCTGGTATTGGTCTGTTGTGCAGGTCTCGGCTCCCCGAGTCTTGCTGTTGCTTGGGCTGGGGCACTACTCCTGATCAGCCTCTGCTGATGCTGCTGGGGATAGGTTTCAGCTGCTGACTTGTGCTGCTGCTTCCTGGTGTGCGTGGGTCCAGCTAGTGCACTGCTGGGGTGCGTGGGTCCTGCTGGTATGCTTCAGGGGTTCGTGGGTCCCGCTGGTAATCTGATGGGGTGCATGGATCTTTCTGGTGTGCTGCTGGGGTACTCTGCTGCCTGGTGGGGCTCAGCTCCTGATCAGTCGCTGCTGGCAGTGAGTGTCAGCTCCCGGTTTGCACTGCTACTGCTGCTGCTGTTGCCAGGGGGTGCTCTCAGCTCCCAATCCTCTGCTGCTGTTGAAGGCTGAGGATGCTCCGTTCCTGGGTCTTTGCTGCTGCTGGGGGAGGGGCTCCACTCCAAATCTGCTGCTGCAGTTGTCAGGGGCAGGTCTCAGCTGTCCAAGTCTTGCTGCTGCTTGTGCTGGGGCACTGCTCCTAATCAGCCTCTGCTGATGCCGCTGGGGATGGGTTTCAGCTGCCGATCTGTGCTGCTGCTTCCTGGGGATGGATGTCCGCTCCCGAGCCTCCGCTGCCGTTGAGGGTGGGGCTCCACTCCCGCCCAGTCACTGCTGCTGTAGGGGAAGGTGCTGGGCTCTGATCAGGCTTCTGCTGTGGAGGATGGTGCTTGGCTCCCGGCCAGTTGCAGCTACTGCAGAAGGTACCTCGATAGTGTGACTGCTGTGCACTGGTTGGCGTTGACACAGTGGGGACCACTGGTCCGATGGTGCAAGGCGCTCTGGTGGATTCAGGTCGCTCGGCCCTAGCCGCTCCCCACTTCCTCCTCCCAGAGGAGACCAGAGATTTTCCAAAATGGCGGGGCCTCCCGGCTGTGCAGGGAGAAGCTCGCTGACCAGCTGAGCTGCTTACCACGGTAGCCGGCTGCTCCCATCCACAGCATGGGAACCTTCTGCCCCACATTTCTGCACTGCTCGAGGTTGGTCGTCCACACTCATGTTCACTCACACGCTGTCTCACACTCACTCACATTCTCACACTGGGTAATTTTTGTTTTTTCTCTAATTTGGTAGAATTTTTCAAATTTTCTACACATATATATGTATTGCATTGTAAAATCATACTAAAAATGACTGTTACTTAAAATTTCTGTAAAAACAAATACAAGTAGGAAAAAAGACAGCTTGAGGGGGTGAAGACATCACAGTCCAAGTCTGTCTTTGCAGAAGACACAGGGTCCCCCAGGGGACTCTGGCCTCATCCTTCTGGTCTTGACACTCAGTATAAAGTAGATTGTAAGACATGGTATGGACTCCTAGGGGACAGCAGGAAGTGGAAGACGTGGTACTACCTCCTGGGAGCCCCCAGTCCCCTCAGAGAGACAGGTACACAATGCTTATCAGAAAATGACTCCTCCTTTATGACTGGAAGGCCCCACCAGCCTGGGCAGTGCAGACCACAGGTGACCCCAAGCACTCCTATGGAGTGGCCAGGGGCTGGGGTGCAGGTCTGTGCTGGAGAGCACTTGAGCTGGGCCTTGGAGGATGGGTAGATTCAGGATGAGAGAGGGCAGGGCCAATGGCAGCGTCATCAGGCTCACGCTGGCTGCACTGTGGGGCACTGGGTCAGCATTGGGCCCCACCACCTCTGCCCATTCAACATCCCCCATTAGAAAATGGCTGAGACCCAGGCATCCCCACCAGAAATGTGGATCCCGATCACTGGGCCGTCAGGAATCTGGTGAAAAGGGACACGTGGAGGCAGAGAGGGTCTTTGCCCAGGACTAGCTGATTTTCACAGAGGGCAGTAGCCCGGGGCACCCTGCTTTTCTCACTCAGACAGGGTCATCTTTTCTAGGGGCCATTTCTGAGAAGTTGAGGGGTGTCAATCTGTGTTTCTGCAGAGTGGCAGGGCCTCCCTGCTCGGTGGAGTCCTCTTGGGTGGAGGTGGGGGACACTAGCTCACTGCGCTGGCACCGTCCTCTTGGCCAGCCCCAATCCACTCTCCTCCCCTCTCTCCCAGGTCACCTGCCCCTACGTTGGCTGCGGGGAATCCTTTGCTGACCACAGCACCATTCATGCACAGGTGAGTGTGGTGGCTGGAGCACGGGCTCGCAGCCCAGCTCCCGCTGCCTCCCAGCTCCGTCTGCCCGCTCTGGGCCTCAGTGGCTGTGCCTGTAAAATGGGAATAATCAGCAAGGGAGCAGGAGCGGATGCAGGTGTAAGCACACGTTTGCTCCGTGGCAGCCCTCAGCTTTCCTGGCTGCAGGGTGAACGCTCGGAGCTGCAGGCCTCTGTCCTGACAGGGCCTTGGACTGAGCTGAGAGCTGAGGCAGTCCCGCTGCAGGCTTGGACGCCTATTTGGCCAGTGTCCTTGACCTTATCTTGGATCTTGCCTTCCAGGCAAAAAAGCACAACCTGACAGTGAACCTGACCACGTTCCGGGTGTGGTGTTACGCCTGTGAGAAGGAGGTGTTCCTGGAGCAGCGGCTGGTGGCTCACCTGCCGGCCTCCTCACCCAAATTCTCCGAGCAGGTAAGGGTGCAGCCGGGTCAGTTTGGTTGGAGGTAACACGTGTTGGGGGCGGGGCACTGTGACCCCAGCCTCAGGGGAGCACGGATGAGTGGGTCCCAGGAAGCTTCTGTTCCTGGTCACCGTTTCCAGGTGACTTTGGGAAGCTCATGTCAGTGGTTGTTCGCTGAACCCCAGCTCTGTGCCAAGGCCCATGTGAGGCCACGAGGATGCAAAGCAGACTGGGAACAGGGTCTCCCTCCAGGAGCTTGCAGTTCATGGGGAGACTGTGTGTGTAAATGCAAGGCTTGGGGGACCCAGGCAAGGGGTCAGTGCGGACTCTGCCAAGCCTATGAAGAGCCCCTGGCAACCGCAGATCTAAAACGGGTCCAAGTAGTGGCTGCAGCGAGCTTCTGCATGGGAAATGCCCGGAAACCACCCAGGCGACACCGAGCGGGGCGCCGGGCAGCCTCCAAGGGGGCAGGTCAGCGAGCCCACGCGCGGCCCGGCCTCGGGGGTCGTCACCGCTGTGCAGTGGGGCCCCTCCCGTTAGACGGTGACCGGCGCGGAGCAGTGCTCCACAGTTCATGGAAGACATTTGCAGGCATGGTAGCTGTTTGGATTTTTTTTATAAAAAAAAGGCTATAAAACAAAGTTGTATTGCATGTTGTTACTCTTTGTTTCTATTTTTTTCCACGTTAATTACGAATAAAACAAGTAATTATTATTCATTATTGTAAATAAAATGCAAGTTCCCGGGTGAGGCCAGCAGAGCAGGCTCTTCCCATGGCGTCCTCTGTGCAGCGGGGCTGGCGCGGTGCCGGCTGCGGGCTGGCCGCTGGGCTTCCCTCCCCCGGCGGCACATGGGCCTCACCATCCCCCCGCCCCCTCACCCCTTTATCCTCACTCTGGGTCTTGAACACAGGACTCTCTGCTGCCCTCTCACCCTCTGAAAGCCGTCCCTATTGCTGTGGCCGATGAAGGGGAGTCTGAGTCAGAAGACGATGACCTGAAACCTCGAGGTAACGGCCCTCGGAACAGGGGGAGCGGGGGCCAGGCTGGGGCCTCAGCTCTGGGCGGAAAAGCCCTGCACGCACTGGGCATCGGGCGGAGTAACGACGCCCACGTAGCGCGGTGGCTTCCCTTGGAGTGCAGCCGCCCTGCCGAGTCCTCCTGCCGGCCCCTCTGCACGCCACCCCCCACCTGTACAGTGCGGACAGTGCGCCGGGCCGGGTGGAGGGCACGGGTGTCCTGTTTGAGACACTCAGGCAGCCATGGCTGGTGAGCGGGAACCACATTAACTTACTTGGCGGATCTCTGGGGTGGAACACCAGCCCCTGTGTCCTCTGGTTGGGTCCTGGTGACCCGAGAGCCACAGCTCACCTCCAAGCGGAACTGTGAGGGTTCCTGGCCAGGCCAGCCAGGCGCTCCCGTCCCTCCCCATGCGCGTTGTTTCCTAGGCCTCACGGGCATGAAGAACCTCGGGAACTCCTGCTACATGAACGCTGCCCTGCAGGCCCTGTCCAACTGGTAGGTCGTCACCTCCTCTGGGAGGCAGGGGCCGGAGCTGTCCCTGGGGCCCTGCAGATAGCAGCAGCAGCCCCCATGACGCATGTATATGGACACACATCAGAAGAACATGCCCTGGCCGGTTTGGCTCAGTGGTTAGAGCGTCGGCCTGCAGACCAAAGAGTCCCAGGTTCGGTTCCCGCTAAGGGCATGTACCTCGGTTGCCGTTTGTCCCTGGCCCTGGTTGGGGCCGTGTGGATGGCAACCACTTGATGTGTCTCTCTCACATTGATGTTTCTCTCTCTCCACCCCTCTCTCCCTCCTGCTCTATCTGAAGATAAATGCAAAAATGTCCTCGGATGAGGATAAAAAAAAAAGAGCATATACTTGCTTTGCCCCGGCGATCCCTCCTGTGGAGCTCACCGTAAGGAGACATCAGAAACGGGGGAAAGACATCGTGCAGGGTGCTCATCACCCTGTGGTTTATCAGAAACAGTTTAAGGATCCCTGGAGCCCTGGCCGGTCTGGCGCAGCGGTTAGAGCATCGGCCTGTGGACCAGGGAGCCCGGGTTCAATTCCAGCCAAGGGCACCTACCTTGGTTGCGGTTCGTCCCCGGCCCCAGTTAGGGTTGTGCGAGTGGCAACCAATTACTGTGTCTCTCTCATATCGATGTTTCTCTCTCTCTCCCCCTCCCACTCTGTCTGAAGATAAATGTAAAAATATCCTCAGGTGAGGATTTAAAAAATAATAAAAAATAAAGACCGTGGAGTCTGGAAGGATATGCCCCCAAATCTTTAGAGTAGTTATCTTCACGTGGTAGGCTTAAGGTCGACTATTATTGTTTGCTTACCCACATTTTCTAGTTTTTCTAGGGTGAATGTCTGTTTCTTGTGTAATGAAATAAGTTTAAAAACATAAGGGACAGGGGAGTGGGGAGATGCCTTCAGGCTCGGGGAGATGTCTATGGAGCAGGCAGATGGGAGGGCAGGTGCAGCTCCCCTCACCTGGAGGGGAAGGGGCCGTGAGTCTGCCAGGGCCGCCATGACCGAGCACCACAGACCAGGGCCTTCAACGCCGGCAATCCTTCTCTCTCGGTTCTGGCGCTGAAAGTCCGAAATCAAGGTGTTGGCGGGGTTGGTTTCTTCTGAGGCCTCCCTGCTTGCCCTAGGGAGATGGCCTCTTCTCAGGACTTCACGTCATCTCCCCTCTGTGCATGTTGTATCCAAATTTCCTCTTCTTTTTTTAAAAAAATATGTTTTTATTGATTTTTTACTTTTTTTTGTTTTTTTATTCTCACCTGAGGACATTTGCATTTCAGTTAGAGCAGGAGGGAGAGAGAGAGGAAGAGAGAGAGAGAAACATCTACGTGAGAGAGACACATCGACTGGTTGCCACCCACACAACCCCAACCAGGGCCGGGGACAAACTGCAACCAAGGTACATGCCCTCAGTGGGAACCGAACCCGGGACTCTCTGGTCCGAGGGCCGATACTCTAACCACTGAGCCAAACCAGCCAGGGCTTTATTGATTTTTTAGAGAGAGAGGAAGGGAGAGAGAGAGAGACTTCGATGTGAGAGAGAAACATCGATCAGCTGCCTCCTGCATGCCCCCCACTGGGGATCAAGCCCGCAACCCAGGCATGTGCCCTGACCGGGAATCGAACTGGGACCTCTCAGTCCATGGGATGATGCTCAAGCCACACCAGCTGGACCAAATTTCCTCTTCTTAATAGGACACCAGTCACATTGGCTTAGGGCCCACCCTGATGACCTCATTTTAACTTAATCACCTTTTTAAAGACCCTATATCCAAATACAGTCACATTCTGAGGCACTGGGGGTTAGGGTTTCAACATGTAAAATTGGGGGGGACACAATTCAGCCCATAACAGGTGGGACCCTTCTAGTTATTTGCAGGTATTTCTGGCTCCTTGGGCTTGTAATATGTCCCCCACATGAGCACCCCCTCCCCCAAAGCTTTTGCTCTCTTCTCAACTCTTTCTAAACGCTCCCCTTTTTCTCTCTCCTGACCTGGCTCACTCCTCCGTGCCCCAGCCCTCCGCTGACCCAGTTCTTCTTGGAGTGTGGAGGCCTGGTCCGCACAGACAAGAAGCCAGCCCTGTGCAAGAGTTACCAGAAGCTGGTGTCTGAAGTCTGGCACAGGAAACGGTGAGTGGCAGCCCCTGACTTGGGCAGCTGGGTGGGGGCAGGGCTTTCCTCTCAGCCGCTCCACTGAGCACGCGCTGTGCATTCGGCCCCTCCTGGGCCCTGGCCGTACCCTACCCCTGCGACGTTTACGGCAGCCCTGCAGGACGCAGGCCATGGTCAACCCTGTTTTACAAATTGGGGAAACTGAGGTTCAGAGAGATTGAAGTATCTTGCTTAAGGTCAGACTGTGAGAGATGGAGCTAGAATCTGAGCCGGGTGCCGACCCTGCCAGCAGCCACTTCACAGATGTGTGTGCCGAGGCCGACACCATCGTGACCCCTCGGTCTCAGCCAGGACCGTGCACGTAGCAGGGAGCCCCACTAGTAAGTGGTGGCCGGCGCTTTAGCGCGGTGTGAAATGAACTTAAGGACCAGCAGCTTGGATTAGACTCGTTTCTCCAGAAAAAGTCAAATTGGGAATGACTTAAAATGAGGGCATAGAAATAACTTAATTGCAGAAGCAAATCATAAAGGAGTGTGATGCAATGAAATTCCAGTTTCTCAAGAAGCCAAGTTTACGTATGTCTACTACATATAATTTTGTATATGTGTCTGTATCTTCATGGAAAAATCTACAAATCTTAATGGTAGTTTGGATGGTGCTGTTAGTGGTAATGTTTCTTTGTTAGGCTTTTCTGAAATTTTATATTTTTCTTTTTGTACTATTTATTTTTCAATTACAGTTGACATACAATGTTATGTTAGTGTCAGGTATACAACATAGTGGTCAGACATTTATATACCTCATGACGTGTGCCCTCGATGTTTCCGGTGCCCACCTGGCCCCGTGCAGTTATTACCCTGTTACTGACCGTATTCCCTATGCTGGACTAGATTTTTCAATAATGAACACGTATTACTTCTGAAATGAGAAAAACCACAATAAATATTTTAGAATGAAAACCGTTTTAAAGTAGGCTTGTGATGGACTAGTGGGAAATGATGCCATCCGTTCAAGAACCCTTTGCCTGGGGAGCCGTGACTTGACATTTGCCTCTGGGCTGGAGAGATGTGTGAGCCTGCGGGGGCTCCTGGCCGGTCACCACCTCCCAGAGCTGTGGCACGCCCCTCGCCGAGCCTGATCCCGCCCTGCTGGCTGGCCGCCTGTCAGCCCTCAGGCCACCTGCACTAACGGGTCTGGTCTTCTTACAGACCAAGCTACGTGGTTCCCACCAGCCTGTCCCATGGGATCAAGTTGGTCAACCCGATGTTCCGAGGTTACGCCCAGCAGGTAGGCCATCTGAGCTGCCCAGGGGACACCCAGGGCTGTTACCTGCCAGGCCTGGCTTCGAAGCCAAGACCAGCGTGGAGAACGGTGGCAGAGGCTGAGCGCTGTGCGGTGGGTCCTCTCACCCCCCAGCCCTTCACGTTGAGGACATTGGAGCCTCCCGGCAACCTGCTGGTGTTCTCCCCACTTGACAGATGGGGAGACCGAGGCGCAGTGGCAAAGTCACTTGCCCAGGTTCCACGGCTAGTACGTGATGGAGGGAAGTTTGAGCTCAGGTGGGCTAACTCCAGAGTGTGCCTGAGTGCTGCATTCAGACTGGCACATGTCTTCTCGTTCTCCAAACGAGGCAGACTTCCACTTTCATTAGAGTAAACCTTTGATTACAATTTTTGTAAAGCTAGAGAACCTTTGAAACAAGTATCTTGTATTGCGTGACATCATGGGACCAAGACGAAGCAGAACACAGCCACGTGTATATCTCAGCCCCACGTGGGTCGTGGCCCAGGTCCTGGCCCCAGACTGTCAGGCAGCTGGGGCTTTGCTGCCGTGCTGGCCGGTGGAGCTGGACCTGCTGGGTTCCATTTCTGCTGCCGGAACGTGGGGCCAGGAACAGCAGCGTCATGTGCGGGACGCCTTCGGCCCCCGCCGCCCTGCTGCCCGTCCCTTCCGGGGTGAAGGCTGCTGGCTTTTTCTCTACTCACACCCTCAGTTGGATGAACTGAGTGAGAAACCCAGGCTGCCTGAACACCATCCTTTTTGGAGAGTGATAATGTCTACACAGTGATCAGAATGCAGCATCTAGCATTTATTACGTGGTCCTACCTGCCACATAGGTACAGCCCTGTTTATCCCCGCAGAGCTCTCTTAAGTCGGCCCTGTCATCACCCTCACGTTATACGTAAGGAGCTGAGTCTCAGAGAGGTTCTGCAACTCAGCCAGGTCACACAGCACATAGTGGCAGGGATGGGATTCAGGCCTCGCTGAGCTGTCCCATCCCTCAGTGCCGCCCTCATCCTGCCCAAGGTGCCGTGCTGGCCCTCGGGCTCTCGGGGAGGACACAGTGAAGCAGGGCCACTTGGCTGCTGCCTAGCATCCCCCCGGCGCAGGGGATGTGTCCGAGTCTGAAGCGTGGACGCAGCTGTGGGGCTCAATGGCCAGAGGATGCTGTCAGGCCTCCACAGGGCTTGGGATGTTAGTAACAAGCACAGAGTACTTTTGTTAAAAGGAGGAACCAGAAAAAAACAGATGGTATATCGAGGGCCTGTTTCTTAAAGAACCTCTCAGAGCCCTGACACAGCACAGCCATCTCCTCCCCACTCCCGAATGTGAGACGAGGTGGTTAATTTCTGTGATCTTTTTTTTTTTTTTTAACTCTCTCATCTTTGAGTTTGGCACTTTGCCCGAGGAAATCCAGGTCGAGCCCTCCCTTCCCTCTGCCAGCGTGGAGGGGACGAGGCCCCTCTCCCCATATCTGACATGAGTCTGGGTGCCGGGCTGGGTCTGGCCACGGCATGATGCCCACCTCGTGTGTGTCGGGTTGGGCTGGGGTGGGGGTGCTGCTTCTGACGTCCGAGTCAGGGAGTGTGAGGGACGGAACTGGACTTTGAACCCGTGGCCCAGCCTGGCACCAAGTGCCTGCTTTGGGAGGCCAGCTGCTGTCCTTTTAAGCGCCCCCTGCTTGTGCGCCGCTCTCGGCTGGGCTCAGGGCCGGCTGTGCCCGAGGCCTTGCTGCCCTGGCATAGAGTAGACAGAATGGAAGTGTCAATCCTGTGATTTGAGACCCAAAGTGACAGCCTAGCCCAAGTCATGCCCCGGTCTGCAGGAAGGGGAGATCCTGTACTCCTGCCACAGGTCACAGGAAGGCAAAGGAAGGCAGGGCGGCAGGACTAGGGGAGCGGGGAGAACCAGGGGCAGGGTCCAGGGTGCCGGAGGCCTGGCCGGCAGCTGGAGGTGCTCCCTGCGGAACTCAGCTGAGCCCTCCTGTGTGCCCACTCCTTCCATGCCACCTTCCTTCTTACTGGGGCTCCCTGCCTGTCCCCAGTGTCCCCTCCTTGCGGGAGCAAGGTGACCTTATTGGCTAAACGTGCCACCTCCGTTCTCTCCCACGCTGAGTTGGAAGCAGGGCTCAGGGCAAGAGCATCAGGGGGACGCAGTAGGGACCTCGGCTCTGCCCCTGTACAGCTGCTGTGACCTGGGAAGGGCCCTGAGCCTCCCCAAGCCCCTGTGTGTTCAGCAGAACGAGGGTTAGGCTGCCGCCGCGGCCACAGGGTCAGTGCGCCTGCACAGGGTGCCAGCGAGGCCGGCCAGGGGGAGTGACTGGCGTCCTCGGTCAGGAGCAGCAGGGTGCCTGCGGCAGGCCCTCCCACCCCCAGGGGGAGCCCTGCTGACGCAGCCCCGGCTTCCAGGACACCCAGGAGTTCCTGCGCTGCCTGATGGACCAGCTGCACGAGGAGCTCAAGGAGCCGGTGCTGGCGGCGGCCGCCCTGGCGGAGGCTCGGGACTCAGACTTGAGCGACACAGATGAGAAGAGGGAGGGCGACCGGAGCCCATCGGAGGACGAGTTTCTGTCCTGCGACTCCTCGAGCAGCGACAGGGGTGAGGGCGATGGGCAGGGCCGTGGCGGGGGCGGCTCGCAGGCCGAGACGGAGCTGCTGGTGGCAGACGAGGCGGGCCGCGCCATCTCCGAGAAGGAGCGCATGAAGGACCGCAAGTTCTCCTGGGGCCAGCAGCGCACGAGCTCAGAGCAGGTGGACGAGGACGCTGATGTGGACACCGCCATGGCCACCCTTGACCACCGGCCCAGCGAGGCTCCGCCACCATCCCCTCGGTCCACCAGTCCCTGCCGGACACCAGGTACCAGCCAGCTGCTCAGGGCACCACAGCCGTTTGTCCGACACCTACTGTGTGCCACCCACCGACACGCTCAGGTCTCCCTCCACCCTGGGGGTTTCTACCACGAGACCCAACTTCCGGGTGAGCGATGGGCTGACTGCCCGCTGATAAAGCCGGAGTGGGGTTCAGAGCCTGCCTGAGCCCTGAGCCCTCCCCTGCAGACGTCACGTGGGTGGGCACAGACTGGGACACGGGGGTTCAGGCCTGGGTCCCGTTAGGAGGTCCAGCGCGTCCTCTTCCGGATGCCGCCCTGGAGCTGGCTTGGCTGCCTCGCCCAGCAGGCCCGCCCTCTGCCCCCAGAGCCCGACAATGAGGCCCACATGCGCAGCACGTCTCGGCCCTGCAGCCCGGTCCACCACCACGAGGGCCACGCCAAGCTGGCCAGCAGCCCTCCGCGCGCGAGCCCCGTGAGGACGGGACCGGCGTATGTGCTCAAGAAAGGTGTGGAGGGTCGGCCGGGGAGGGCGCAGGGGCAGCGGGGCTGGGCGTGCAAGTTGTGCCCGTGGCTTCGTTTGCGAGCACTCGTTGCCGGGGCTGGGCTGCGTTCCTCATGCACAACTCTGAGCCCCCCAACGCCGCTGGGACATGAGTGGGGGAGCCCCATCTTGCAGGCCATGACTGGGTGCCAGGAGGTGAAGTGCGCGCCCAGTCATGGCTCAGAGATTTGACCCCACGTCCTGCAAGCAAGCCCTAGCTCCGGCCCCTGGCCCCAGGCAGGCCAGCCAGGGCTGCACCTAGCTCCCTGCTGTGCCCCCAGCCCAGGTGCTGAGTGCGGGCAGCCGGCGGCGGAAGGAGCAGCGCTACCGCAGCGTCATCTCCGACATCTTCGACGGCTCCATCCTCAGCCTCGTGCAGTGTCTCACCTGTGACCGGGTGCGTGCCCTGTGCTGGGAAGGGGTGCTCTGCCTTCAGCAGCCTCGGTGGTCCTCCCTGAGGCTGGGGGTAGGAGTGCGTTCTCCACCGGATGCCCCTGCCTTTCTCGAGGGGGAGCGCCCTGGTTACAGGGTGTCCAGGAGTTGGGGAGCAGGCCCTCTGCCTCACACCTGCCAGCTGGTGGCTGGGACTCAGGGTGCAGACTCTGCCTGGTCTGATGAGGGCAGAATTCTGGAAGGTGGAGACCCAGGCTGACCTTTAACCCCACAGGTGTCCACTACAGTGGAGACATTCCAGGACCTGTCACTGCCCATTCCTGGCAAGGAGGACCTGGCCAAGCTCCATTCGGCCATCTACCAGAACGTGCCAGCCAAGCCGGGGGCCTGTGGGGACAGCTACAGCGCCCAGGGCTGGCTGGCCTTCATCGTGGAGTACATCCGACGGTATGCCCCCTTCTGCCCGCGGGAGGCACAGGACGGCCCTAGCCCAGCCTTCCCGGGACTCAGCCGGGCAGGACCCAGACCTTAAACAGCGAAGGACAGCCTTGCAGGACGAGGGCAGAGTCCAGAAGGGAGCTGCAGGCTGGAGGATGCATGGGAGTTAGCTAAGTGCGGTGGCGTGTCCCTTGTCCTCACTGGATGGCCTGGGTTCGGTAGGCCCTTGCATTGGAAGGCAGGTAACGACAGGAGCGACTGAGCAGCAACTGGAAAGGAGGGTCAGCTGGGGGAGGGCAGTGGCAGCTCTCCGTGCCCACCGTGCTCCAGTGCTTGCTTTACCCGCTGACACCAGGCGCTTGTGCTGTGTGCAGAGGACGGCGGCGTGATCAGGGCCCCTTCACAGACGAGGAGGGCGAGGCTCAGGGACAGAGGGCGTCACTCTGCCAAGGACACTGAGCTGCTGGCCCGTGGTCCCAGGAGGCTGGCTCCAGACCTCAGCCCACGCCACCCACTGGGCCAAGCTGCCTCTCTGGGCCTGGGCAGGCCTCAGCCCCAAGGTGCCCAACTCTTACCCTTGCCCAGGCCCTGGCAGCACCCCACCACCCCCTTTCTGTCTCCACAGGTTTGTGGTATCCTGTACCCCCAGCTGGTTTTGGGGGCCGGTCATCACCCTGGAAGACTGCCTCGCTGCCTTCTTTGCCGCTGACGAGCTGAAGGGTGAGGGACCAGGTTGGCATGGGTGGGTTGCTGTGTCGGCACACAGTCTGAGGTTGCCGGGACTCACCCGTCAGTCCTACCCTTGCCCGCCAGGCTGGGCTTGGACTGCGTGTTCTCCCAGGCCGCCCCCTTGTAGCTCCTAGGCGTTCACCTGTTTTCTTTTCTTACCAATCTGGTGGACAAAAATGGTATCATGCTTTCATTTTGCATTTCCTTGATTATCGATGAGCTTGAACATCTTTTTTTCTTTTTTCTTTTTTTTTTTATAATTTTTTTTTTTATCCTCACCCGAGGACATTTTTCCATTTTTTGTTCAGATAGAGCAGGAGGGAGAGAGAGGAAGAGAGAGAGAGAAACATCGACGTGAAAGGGACACATCGAGTGGCTGCCTCCCGCACGACCCAGCCGGGGCCGGGGACAAACCGCAACCGAGGTACGTGCCCTTAGCGGGAACCGAACCCGGGTCTGTCTGGTCTGCAGGCCAACGCTCTAACCGCTGAGCCAAACCGGCCAGGGCCATTTTTTTTTTCTTAATACAGAGTCATCTCAGGTGCCAAATTTCTACAGATATTTTTTAAAAATATGTTTTTATTGTTTTTTTGGAGAGAGGGAAAGGGAGAGAGAGAGAGAGACATCGATGTTCACGTCTGTTCTCCCTCGTTCATCTTCTGTCCGGATGGTCTGTCCAGTGTTGAGCACTGAAGTGCCCTACTGTTACCGTATTACTGTCTGTCTCTCCCTTCGGTTGTGTTCATATTTATTTATTTATTTTGTTAATCCTCACCCGAGGATATTTTTAGAGAGAGTGGAAGAGGGAGGGAGGGAGATTGAGAGAGAGAGAGAAACATCGATGTGAGAGAGACACATCAATTGGTTGCCTCCTGCAGGACCCCGACTGGGGCCGGGGATCAAACCCACAACCAAGGTACATGCCCTTGACCGGGAATCGAACCCAAGACCCTTTGGTCCTCAGGCTGACCTCTTGGTGCATGAGTCAACACTCAACCACTGAGCCACACCGCCGGGCTGTGGTTTTGTTTCTTAAGCATAAACCCTTACGTGTGCTCCTGCCTCTCACTCCCCGCCCCTGCTGACCCCGGTCTGCGTTCCCCGCCCTAGGTGACAACATGTACAGCTGCGAACGGTGTAAAAAGTAAGTGTGTGCGTTCAGGGCTTCTCCTCAGCCTCCCGTCCCCACCCGTGTCCGTACGTGTTCCACACACCCGAGTCTCCCCAGAAGGTCCGATCCGGACCTCGCAGAGGCGGCCAGGGCGGGAGGGGTGCCCGTGCGGCCTCCTAGCCGCCCCGGGGCGCTCAGCTGCCGCCCGCTGTCCTCCCAGGCTGCGCAACGGGGTGAAGTACTGCAGGGTGCTGCGGCTGCCGGAGGTGAGTGGAGCCGCCCGTGGCCTCCGCTGCCGGGGGGTTAGGGGTGGGGGAGGCAGAGGGGACCCCTCCCTGGCTCAGGGGCTCGGGGTGCAAGAGGCCTCGGGCTGCTGCTGCTGTGGCTGAGGGGCCTCCCGGGGGTCTGGCGGATGGGCAGGGCGCATCTGCACTGTGGCCTCAGCGCCTTTGTCACCACGAGGCAGGTGTAGGGGGCACTAAGGGGCCATCCAGAGTAGGCAGCTGTGAGGGGAGGGGTGTCAGGGAAGGCCTTGCCAAGGAGGTGGCGTCTGCGTGAGCCCTGAGGGTGTGGGCAGGTGTCGGCCTCGTGGAGGGAGAGTGGGGCGGGAACAGGTGGGCAAAACCCTGCAGCGGGAAGGGCACAGCGGAGCCGAGGGGCCGGCGCAGGCCGCGTGGCCCGAGACGTGGGCCGGATCAGGCCGAGCGGGTTCAGAAAGCCTCTGTGGAGAAGCGTCTACAGGTCGGTGCCCACGAACTGGCTGCCAGAGGTCTGGGGATGGCAAATGCAACGAGCCGGTGACAGTCAGCTTTCCGCACAGGGCAGCCCCTCGGCAGCCGGCCCCGTTAGTGGGCAGCCCACGTCACGTCTGCCTTTCCCGGGGGACTGCAGGAGCCCAGAGCGGCTGCCACGCAGAGTTCTTCTGCGTGTTCGGAGTCGGTGGGCAGACCCCATCCGCAGGCCTGAGCCTCGGGAAGGCTCTAGCTGCTGGGTTTCTTGTTTCTACTTGGATGGCAAGACCTGAGAAGGTCAGACAGTGGGCCGGCAGTGTCCCGGGCCCTGCCAAGGGCCCCTGTCGGGCGCCCAGGGCCCCAGGGCTCCGGCGCCTGGAAGGACCGGCTCTCGGCCCCCAGGTCCTGTGCATCCACCTGAAGCGCTTCCGGCACGAGGTGATGTCTTCATTCAAGATCAGCAGCCACGTCTCCTTCCCCCTCGAGGGGCTCGACCTGCGCCCCTTCCTCGCCAAGGAGTGCACGTCCCAGATCGCCACCTACGACCTCCTCTCCGTCATCTGCCACCACGGCACGGCAGGCAGTGAGTCCAGCCGCCCACCCGGCCCGGCCCCGGCCCCGGCCCCGGGGCCTCTGTGACCTGCCTGCCTCTCCGGTGCAGGTGGCCACTACATCGCCTACTGCCAGAACGTGATCAACGGGCAGTGGTACGAGTTCGACGACCAGTATGTCACCGAGGTCCACGAGATGGTGGTGCAGGGTGCCGAGGCCTACGTCCTCTTCTACAGGTGCGCCCTGGCAGCCGCGGGTGGGGCCGGGCCTCCTGCCCTGCTCCCCAGGGCTCGACTCCGAGAACCTCGGCGGGGGGCAGAGCCTGGCAGGTTTGAAGGCCCAGGGGTAAGGACGCAGGTTTTTAAGAAATCCCTCTGGCTATGGGGAAATGGGACACTTAAGACGCTGGGTTTGAGATTTAGGGAGATGGGGGGCCTCTGAACACAGCCCTGGGCAGGGCGTGGCTGGTGCCCCTGCAGGGAGGTGAGCCCAGGCCCAGCTGCTCCTAAGTCTCCCCGACCCCTGCCCCAGGAAGAGCAGCGAGGAGGCGGTGCGGGAGCGGGAGCAGGTGGTGTCCCTGGCCGCCATGCGGGAGCCCAGCCTGCTGCGGTTCTACGTGTCCCGAGAATGGCTCAACAAGTTCAACACCTTCGCCGAGCCGGGGCCCATCACCAACCACACCTTCCTCTGCTCCCATGGAGGTGAGGGCGCCTTCTCTGTGCTCCGAGCGAGGCGGGCAGGCTGAGCCCCCACCTCTCCCTCCCCGCGCTTCCTCCGCAGGCATCCCGCCCAACAAGTACCACTACATCGACGACCTGGTGGTGATCCTGCCCCAGAACGTGTGGGAGCACCTGTACAACAGGTGAGGTGCGAGGCCAGCCCCTTCCGGGGCCAGCTGGCCCTGTGCAGGCCCGTGTCGGGGGCAGGAAGGTAGAGCAGGGGAGGGACGGCCCTCGCGCCCCCACGCCACCCTCCGTGGGCAGCAGACGGCACAGAGCAGTGCCGGGCCTCCCTTGCAGCCGTGTCTGCGTTGAGAGAGATGCTGGTGGCACTGGTGGATCCTTGCAGTCACAGGGCACAGAACTGCCTCGACGACAGCGGGCACGTCTGCCTCTTCTCACAGACAGTCCTGGGGTGCCCCGCCCCGGGCCCTCCCTGGTCAAGTTCCTCAAGACCAAGAGCCTGTGGATCTTTGAGGACCTGCCTGGGCTGAGTCACTCTGCAGCTGGGCTGGCAGGATGTGCCACGGCCTCGAGAGAGGGGTCAGACAGGTGTGGAAGGAGAGGCCGAGGAGTTGTGGCTGCCCCGGCCCCTTGTGGCGCTGGCTCCCCCATCCACCTGCAGGTCAGGTCAGGTGCCTGTGGGCGGACAGAACCCCAGGGAGCTGCCTCCCCAGGCCTGGGGGATCCGTGTTCCTCCCTGCAGAAGGACCTGCAGTCTCCTCTGGCACTGTCCTCAGGGTCCAGCCGGGCAGGCTCTCAGCCACCACAACTCCTGCCCAGTAGCCAGGGGAGGCAGCGAGAACGTTAATGTGTCCCTTGCGACCAACCGGCCCTGGGGCAGGCGCCTGCTGGGGACTGTGGGCACCCTGCACCCTGGTCAGTCTAGTGAGGCAGAGCCGAGTCAGCAGACTGGCCAGGGCACCCACGGGCGCAGTGTCAGGGAGCCTCCCTGGATGAGGACTGGCCAAGTGGACAGCGGTGTGTCCCTCTGTGCCCCTGCAGGTTTGGGGGCGGCCCTGCCGTGAACCACCTGTACGTGTGCTCCATCTGCCAGGTGGAAATCGAGGCGCTGGCCAAGCGCAGGCGGATTGAGATCGACACCTTCATTAAGGTGCGTGCGGGCGGGGGTGGCGTGGGGAGCCGGCCGCCAGCCTCCGCTGGGACACTGGGGCCCCCGAGGACGGAGGCTGTGCTCTGTGGGAGAGCTCAGACTTTTACTGGCAGAGGGGGTGGGTTTGGTAAGTTCAGGCCCATCTGCTTGGCAGACTATGAAGCAGCTGTTAAAGGGATCGGGTGCTGCTGTTTGGGGCTGGATGATTCTTTAAAAAAAATTTTTTTAATCCTCACCCGAGGACATGTTCATTGATCTTAGAGAGAGAGGAAGGCAGAGACGGAGAGAGAGGGAAACCATGATGTGAGAAACATCGATCAGTTGCCTCTCGTACGTTCCCCAACCGAGACTCGAACACGCCAACCCACTGAGCCACCCCAGGGCTGGGTGACTCTTTATTGGGGGGACTGTCCCATGCGTCATAGGAGGTTTAGCAGCATCGCTGGCCTCTAATCGATGCTGGTGACAACCAAGATTACCTGCAGACCTTGGCAGGTGTTTCCTGGGGGGCAGAGCCCCTATCCTGAGAACAAACTGACACGGAAAAGTGCAGACGGGTGTGTGTGAGGCAGAGGCCCAAGCGCCCCTCTGGTGCCGCTCAGAACGGGGCTCGGGGACCGTTCGTCATGCAGCGTGGAGGGCTGGCATTAGATGCTGACGGACCCAGGCTGTGTGGCCCTGGAAACAGGATACGGGCAGGACAGGTCGTGAGTGAGCCAGTTCTGTTAGGTGGGGAAACAGCCTCGGCCTTGTGATCTCAGCCGAGTTCTTTTAAAGTTACGGAACAGAGATTCACCAAAATGTCAGCGGCAGCCCCGTGAGCGGTGATGGGTCGTGGGAGACATTTATTTTCTTTGACTCTTGTGGGAGTTCTAAACCTCCCTCCTCGAGTATCTCGTGGTGTGTAAGAGTGGGGTTGGCATTGGGCTGGTGGCGGGCTGTTCGTGCTGACCCTCCCTCTGCTCCCTGTGCCCGCCCGCCCAGCTGAACAAGGCGTTCCAGGCCGAGGAGTCCCCGGGCACCATCTACTGCATCAGCATGCAGTGGTTCCGGGAGTGGGAGGCCTTTGTCAAGGGGAAGGACCACGGTGAGTCGAGCGGGGGTCTGGCACCACACCTGGCTCAAGCCAGGAGGGCCTTGGGGCTTCGGGTCTGCTGGGGGTGTCCTGGGAGGCGGAGGAGGGGCCCCGGAGTCTGTGCCTGCCCAGCAGGTTTTTGGTGCCTCCCTTTAGGTGAGTGAGCGCCACCCCAAGCCAGGCCACCCGTGCCCAGGGCCAGGGCCATCTTACTCTACCCTTTCCCTCCCTTTTCTCTGGCTGATGCCCCACGGAGACTGCTGTCCCCTCCTGCCTGGCCTCTCCTTTGGGGATTCTGCTACCCTAAAAAATAGATCTTAGTTGTCAGATGGCTACAGACTCTTAGGAGAAGACACTGTGTCCTCTGACCCTCGATTTACTGAGGTGGAAACAGGCCCCTCAGTAGGCAGCTCCCAGACTCCCCACAGTCCCAGCAAGGAACAGCAGAGCCTGAGCCCTGGCCCCATGCCACCGCCGCTGCCCTCGAGCCCCACGGGCAGGCTCTCGGACCGGGGCCTGGTGGGGTTGGCAGTGCCATTTGCCTTGCAGAGCATAGCACCAGCCGTGCCTGGGGAAAGGGGCAGGCCTCGCTGCCATCCAGCCTCCGCCAGTCGGCAAGGGTGCCAGGGACACCCCAGGCCTCCCTAGTGTTGGTGGCTGTGCTGGAGAGCCTGCCTCCCGAGCCACAGCCCCACCTGGGGCCCTGGCTCTGCCTTCTGCCTGCCTGACCTGGGCGGCTACTCCCCGGTCTCTGAGCAGGTCTCCTTCACATGGGTGTTGAGGATTACAGCAGATACTGGGGTACATGGTCAGCGAGTGGCAGGGCCATCTGAGATTAGAGCAGTGCCCACCCAGCACTGCCCTCCCCCCACGCTGGGGTTGAGAGTCCTAGAAAGTCCCCCTGTTGGGTCCAGGGACCCTTCGAGTCCCTCTGGCTCAGACGTCTGCAGACGGGCATCTGGCCCGATGCCCCGAGCACCTCGCCCGTGAGGACTGCACGCTGACCCCTTCCCCAGGACAGCCTCTCCAGATCACAGGGTTGAAGTCACCTTGAGACTGGCTCTCACCTGCTGGGTGGCGCCATGGTGGAGGCTGGGACGGTCCCTCCCGCTGGGCGGGGCGCGGAGCCTGAGCTGTGTCTGTTGCAGAGCCCCCCGGCCCCATTGACAACAGCAGGATCGCGCAGGTGAAAGGGAGCGGCCACATCCAGCTGAAGCAGGGTGAGTCTCACGGCTCCAGCCAGGCTCCTCTGCCCCTCGGGCTGCCGGTCAGGTCCTTCCAGGAGCCCCCTGGCCTCCTGTCCGAGTCAGGTCCACCCAAGTCCAGGCCCAGGGCCCAGCAGATGGGCGGAGGCACCTGGCCTCTGTGTGAGTCCCAGAGGCCCCCTCCACCCCCTCTCTACTGCCCTCTGCTGGCCTTGCCTACCGCCCTTCCTGTGAACCCCACCTCTGGGAGACAAGGGGCACAGCCAGAGATGTGCCCTCTGGGGTCCCCCGAGAATGGATGTTGTACCAGAACATGCCCAGATTTCCATTTGACAGCTGTGCACAGAAGCCGTGGTCGCTCTCCTGGAGCCCCACCGCCAAGCCCGTGGTTTCACTGAGGGACAAGGGCACGAGGGGGTGAGGGCAAGTCCGGCTCTGACCAGTGGTGGCCTCTGGGGCCTGCAGGCGCTGACTACGGGCAGATCTCCGAGGAGACCTGGACCTACCTGCACAACCTGTATGGCGGCAGCCCCGAGATCGCCATTCGGCAGAGTGTGGCCCAGCTGCAGGACCCGGAGAGCCAACACGGGGAGCAGAAGATCGAAGCTGAGACCCGGGCCCTGTGACTTTCTGGGCTGGTCTGTAAGTCCCCTCCTCCCTCTCCAGAGACCTTCTTGTGTCCCTTGAGTGTTGGCCCCTGAACACACCTTCCATGAGGCCGCTTGGAAGGACACTCGATTGGGCCCTGCGGGGCTGGGCGACCGGGCATCCCCCAGGCCCTGCCTTGGCCCTCCTCCCTGCGGAGGGGGCGGTGTACCTGGAGGAGAGGCCCGCGCCGCGGAAGCCCAGGTGTGTGAAGAGGCAGCATTGTCCGGTTCCCAGGGAGATGCCAGGACGGGGAAATATACCCACCTCAGGCTGGTGGCGAAGACCACACATCCCTGTCGTTGTCGGTCCCCTCAACCCGCCCTCTCGCCAGCTCAGGCCCACCTTTTGTCCCCGAGCTCCCAGCGGGCTGTGGCCTTGGGACAGAGGGCCGGGAGGAGCCGCTGCTTCACAGGCATTTCCCATGGGCACCTGGTCCAGCGCCCGAGACCCACGGGCAGAGCCGGAGCTGGTGAGCAGGGAGCCCGCTTCACCCCTGCATCCCCAGAGTGCACCGAGGGGCTCCCGAGTCCTGGGCTGCTCCCCAGACAACGGCTCATTCGAGACTGGGACTCCAGGGGGTGTTTCTGGAGGCAGCGGGTCCCCTCTCACCCTGTGCTGCGGAGCTGGCCCCGTGGAGCGGCTGTGACTTGCCCGCCAGGGAACCCATGACGAAACAAATACCTCGAGTTGCTGTCATTTGCTGCTCACGCGGCTTCCCTGGGGTGACGTTAGAGAAAAGCACTCCCCTCCTCTGCACACTGCCCAGTGTGGGCCCCGGGCCCCTGGAGGTGTGACCCCCAGGGGTGTGGCCCTGCACAGCTGTCACACACAGGTCCCGGGGGGGGGGGCCCTGCACGGCTGTCACACACAGGTCCCGGGGGTGGGGCCCTGCACGGCCGTCACACACAGGTCCTGGGGGGTGGGGCCCTGCACGGCTGTCACACACAGGTCCCGGGGGGGTGGCCCTGCACGGCCGTCACACACAGGTCCTGGGGGGTGGGGCCCTGCACGGCTGTCACACACAGGTCCCGGGGGGGTGGGGCCCTGCACGGCCGTCACACACAGGTCCTGGGGGGTGGGGCCCTGCACGGCTGTCACACACAGGTCCCGGGGGGGTGGGGCCCTGCACGGCCGTCACACACAGGTCCCGGGGGTGGGGCCCTGCACGGCTGTCACACACAGGTCCCGGGGGGGTGGGGCCCTGCACGGCCGTCACACACAGGTCCTGGGGGGTGGGGCCCTGCACGGCTGTCACACACAGGTCCCGGGGTGGGGCCCTGCACGGCTGTCACACACAGGTCCCGGGGGGGTGGCCCTGCACGGCCGTCACACACAGGTCCTGGGGGGTGGGGCCCTGCACGGCCGTCACACACAGGTCCCAGGGGGGTGGCCCTGCACGGCCGTCACACACAGGTCCCAGGGGGGTGGCCCTGCACGGCCGTCACACACACAGGTCCCAGGGGGGTGGCCCTGCACGGCCGTCACACACAGGTCCCAGGGAGGTGGCCCTGCACGGCTGTCACACACAGGTCCCGGGGGGGGTGGCCCTGCACGGCCGTCACACACACAGGTCCCGGGGGGGTGGCCCTGCACGGCCGTCACACACAGGTCCCGGGGGGTGGCCCTGCACGGCCGTCACACACAGGTCCGGGGGGGGTGGCCCTGCACGGCTGTCACACACACAGGTCCCGGGGGGGTGGCCCTGCATGGCTGTCACACACAGAGGTCCCGGGGGGGGGTGGCCCTGCATGGCTGTCACACACAGGTCCCAGGGGGTGGCCCTGCACGGCTGTCACAGGTCCTGGGGGTGTCTTCCGGGTGCTGAGTGTGGCCACCGCTGGGGCCCCGGGGCCGCCAGGCACAGCTGCCAGTGGCATGCAGCCCCTGGAGGGAGCAGCTGGGGCGAGTGTTCATCCTGTCAGGGTGGGAGGTCCTGGGACCCAAGCCTCCATACCCGGCCTTCAGGCTCCGAAGAAGCAGATGCCATGGGAAGCCCGGCCGGCGGTTCTGGCAGAGCCCCTGAAGCTCTTGTCACGTGTCACTCTGGTCTGTGGTCTCAGTCTGCGGGGACCTGTCCCACCAGGCACCGTGCGACCACAGAACGAGCCACTCTGGGAATTGCTTGACCTCTGCCCGGGCCGCGGCCGTGCGGGTTCTGCTGTGCGGCTGGAGTCGCTGGCGCTGCCCAGTGTGTTCGGCGGCGTAATAAATCCCTGCGTCCCCACAGCCCTGCTGTCGTTTCTGTCACTGGAGGGAAGCCTGGAGCCCGCCGTGGGGGGAGGGCGCACATCCCTGGTGACGACGTTACCGTGAGCCCACACGGAGGGGGCTTTGCAGGCTCTGAGGGCTGCAGGGGCTGGGACACCCCGCAGGAGGGGGCTGTGGGGGGCAGGCCAGCACATCCACAGGCTGCTCCCCTCCTGGCACCACGCCACAGACTTGGTGCCACCACGCAGGCGTTCCCCCCAGACCCCAGAGGGCTCCACCGCCCGGGGCGCCTTTCCTCACCTGGTGTCCACGTGGCAGCCCTGACGGTTAGCGATGCTCGTGTTCTGTCCCCGTGGTTTGGGTTGGTTGTTTCTATTGTGGGGATTTGTGGGGAAGAAAAGGCTGAGATTTTTGTGTGGTACTTTAAACGTTTACTTGTGAGATGCCGTCGGACCTGAATGTGCAGAAACACGCTCACAGGGAGTGACAGCGGTGACAGGGTCGGCCCAGGCCGGTCCAGGGAAGCCCTTCGGGGCCCGGGGAGCACCCCGAGGGAGCTGGCCTCACGTCCTCCGCCCCCACGGTCCTCAGTTTTTCCACACACGTGTGAGTCTACGCGACGTCTTTAGCTCTGCTCCCATTTGGACGTTTGCGTGGAATCCCAGGTGCGTGCGTTGTGATCGGCTTGTCTTGGTCACACGGATGCTGAGAGTGGAAACGTCTGCACTGGAGACAGTGATTTGGGAGGGTTAGAAACATTCGTTTATTCTCTAGGAAGGTGAGAAAGAAATAGGTACCAATTGGCCTTAAAATGTTTCCTTTGTATCTTCGCTTAAAATACCACGCTTTTCAGTGGCTCGGCCAAACTTAGACGCCGGAGTTGAGGACAAAACTGGAGTCTGTGGTTGTTCACCTCAGACGGAGCGGAGACAGGAAGCCGGGCGGCCTCCGGTCTCCCACGCGGTCCCCTCCACCCAGGACAGGAGGGCTTGGCCGGACGCCCTCCAGCAGCACCCTGCACAGCGCTCCGTGTCCCTGCCGTGTCCCTGCCGGCCTCTCCACCTGCCTGCGCCTCTGCTCACAGACCTGCATCGGAAATACACTCGCAAGGTGCACCAAAGTGCACAGCTGCCCCCCTCATGGTGTCTTCTCCTGCAGTCTATCCAGCCTCGGGAGCCCAGAGCCTCGGGGGGGGGGGGTGGCATTTGGGGTGGGCTCCTTTCCGGGTGCAGTGTGGCCTCCAGCCCTGAGGTCCCCAAGGAGCGAACGCCCGGAGGAAAAGCTGAGAAAGCAGTCAGCATTTCACACAAAGTGTGCTCAGGAAAGCTGCCCCAGGGACCTGTCAGGATGGCTCTCCCGTCCTTGGGTTTGACACCAGCCAGATGAGGGGTGTTTGGGGAGCCGGAACTGGGACAGGTTTGGACAGGGCTGGGCCTGGCACGGGGGTGGACAGGCACGCTGGAGGCAGAGTGCTGTAGGACCCAGACCCTGCCCGCCCCGTCCCCCGACTGCCTCTGCTCTGGGGCCCATCGGAGGAGGAGGAGGAGGAGGAAATCCCTGTTTCCTCCTCAAGCTTTGCCCCATGCTCTGAGGACAAAGGCACAAGGGGGCCTTTCTCAGTTCCGGCTTCCTCAGTACCTTTTGTCCCCAGCATGTCCCCAGCTAATGGGAAGTCATTTAAGTGACTGTCACTCACTATCCCAGCTGGACAGAGACAGAAGGGTTTATATCAGGGCCTACTGGGGGAAACTGGAGAAAAGCTCCTGACACACCAAGTGACCGCTGACGCTGAGTGCCAGATTGCCGTCTTTGCACTTAGATCCCCGGTCTTGGAGGGCTTTGGCGACACAGCTGACCGGCTCCCTCAGAACACTGAACAGCAGCCGGGGGGGGGGGGGGGGGGGGGGGGTGGCTCCTCTAGGCAAGGCGGGCGGAGGCAGGGACCGCTTCCTCACTGCTCAGGACATCCGGGGACGTTAATCCCCAGAGTTCAAGCCAGCCCGCAGCCCCTGCTCCTTCCCACACTCAGACCCGCCCCTCCATCTCCGCAGCAGCCATTCCAAGTTTGGTCTCCAGGCTGCCCGTGGATTTCACAATTCTAGAGGTCCCTTTGCTTTAATGAAAAATGGGAGGGCACACTTGAACCGCCTTCCTCTGCCCACTTCCATTTCCTTCCTAATCACCCTCCTAGGGACCCAGTTCTCTCCTGGCACTCAATCCTCTTCCACCAGAGGGCACCACTGCCCCTGTGCCCCCAGCGGGCAGGCCTGGGTGTGGCCAGCAGGTGGGGGAGGAGGGGAGGCCCAGCCACACCCGGGAGAGGCTCTTCCTCGACCTGCCAGAGGAGCCAGACTGACAGGTCTGCTGGGTCTGGAACCTCTGCGTCACGTCACCCAGAAAACGAATCGTCCACTCTGCGTGGCCGCCACCTGTTCCCAACCCCAGAGGGGCAGAAGTGAGTCACGAGCAGGTTCTGGTGTGTGGCGGGGAGAGGTGCCAAGCCCCGAAATGCCTGAACCAAGTAGGTGCATAAAGATGGGCCACGGGGACAGCATTTCGGTGTTTCAGAACAGAGAGTTCAGCGTACGGTCGTATCGGACACACGGACGCCATCAAGGCACCTGGAACAAGCGTGAATTGGAGCTAATGTTTGCTAACTGCTGGGGAGTCGGCCACCTGCTCTCCCCATGGTCTCATGTTCCCACAGCAGCTCCCCAAGGCCATGGTGTCCTCACCCCGTAACCCAGAAAGTGGAGACACGTGCCTCCAAGCAGCAAGCCAGCTCCCCAGCTCTGTCAGGTCCTTCCGGGAAGGCTCTAAGGGAGATTGGAGGGCCAGGGGGCACATTTCTGACACAGAGACCGACTATTCCCCAAAATAGGACAAAGCCCAGAAAGAACATGCTGGAAACACTCTTCCTAGGTGACTTTTTGCAGACAAGCTAGACAGGAGGCGATGAGTCAAGTCACCTGGTTTCCATTACCGTCTTGCTGGGAACCGAGACTCCCTGATGGCAGCGGCCCACTCCCCTCTCGGAAGGGCAGGTCACACCCCGGTGTGGGTGTGGGAGGAGCCAGGGCACAAACAGCGCTGGCCTCCCCTCCCAGCCTCAGGGAGTCCACACCTGGCACCAGCAAGCCGGCTCTGCTCACACTCGGCTGCTCTGAGGACCCTTAGCAAGCAGAGGTGTGGACGCAAACCAACCGTACTTCCCCCCAGGCCCCGGGTGACAGTTCCAACGCTAGGCACGGGCAAGGGCTCCCACTGCACACCCGGGCCCAGGCCCGAGGCCCCACGCTTTAGAGCTGCACGCTGTCCGCAGCTTCACGGAAACCAGGGATCCTTCCAGCAGGCTACCCAGAGGGTGGGCTCGAGCGCTGTGGCAGACCCATGAAACGCCCCCAGCCCCCCACAACAGGCTCCCTGAAACCTAGAGCGGCTGCCAGCTGAATTTGCATGCCAAGAACAACGTCCTGGTGGTCAGAAGCCTCCCCCAAGTCCCGGGGCTGAATCCACCTGAAGCTCACTCACCGGGGTCTCCGACAGCTTTCCCCAGTGGGCCGGGTGGGCGAGCTAGCTGGGTCACAAGCCCCTCCTCGGACAGAGGGAAGGACGGGGCTGGTCCTGGGCCTACCCGGTTAATCAGGGGCAGCCCGCAGCCCAGCCCCAGCCCCAGGGACTCTTTCATGATCCGAATCACTTGTGTGTGAAACAAAACACTCCCATGATACCGTGGCGGAGTCATACTTTTATTGAACATTTAGAGGATTAACACATAGTTACAAGGTCGATAGAAGCCTTCCCCTGGAACACTTTATTTGGTTTAATTCCATCTCCAGAGACACACGGGCAATTCCAGAACCTCGACAATGACCGTGACCACACCGAAGGGCCTCCGCAGCTCAGAATTAGTGCAACACACACGAACATTGAAAGGTGCTCAACGTCCGGTTAAAGCAGACCCTCGGATCACTTGTGAAAGGTTTCCGACAGGAGCGCAGGAGGCGGAGCCATTAGGAAGTCTGAAACCGAAATTTCTGGAAAAATACTCAGCATCAACATAAAGTTTTCCTGTTCGGTAAACTTTCTCTGTAATCACAGGTGTTAGTTACCAAGAGGCACCGGAGGCCTTTGTGCTCCCGCTGGTGAGACAAGCTGCAGGCTTATGTCCCCGGGGAGTCACAACCTAGAAGCTTCAGGACGAGCAGGATGAAATCCCAAAGGGAAGCCCCTCACAGCGGTCCAGGCCTTCCCGTGTTTTCCCACCCTGCAAAGGAAAATTCCAGCACTGGTGGGAAACGGCAGGCAGTGGGCAGGCGGGCGACCGAGAAGCACGCGGGAGTTCCGTGCGTCTGCGCGACGTGGACTGCTCCTTAATGACAGATGGGTTCCCGGGAGGAGTCCCAGCTGACACGTCTCGTCTCCCGCAGAATACCACGTTTCCTTGACCAGGCCCAGCCGAACTGCACTGCCCTCGCACGCGGCACGCCGACCCGCAGAGGAGCAGACACCAGGTCAACGTTGAAAAGCACTCACTGTCCATTCTTTCTTGGATGCAGGTGGTACAGAAGGCAAAAAAGGTGCAGGGGACACAAGAGGACACAAGCATATTCTATACCGAGTTTAACAGACATTAAAAGAACAAATACCTTTCTCCCTATGTTGTAAGAAATGAATCTATCCTGGCCCATGGTAAGATGCAATGCTCATGCATTACTGAGGCTCTAAGCTCATATTTTAAACAAATAACATCCTTGTGGAGTGGAGAGTGGCCAGCTGGACTTGGTGAAATGCAGAAGATCCCGGAGAGAGCAGGTCGCCCCGCCAATGAAGAGCCCTTGGTGGCGCTGCTGGGACCGTCTGCCCGTAGTGACCACGCGCCTGTTGGTCTGCAGGGGTGCCGGTGAGGCCCTGACTCTTCTCACCTTTGGCATCTCAGCTTCAATGTCACCTGCCAGACCAGTCCTCTTCCAAGACTGATTTTTGCTACAATGGCTGCCCGCTGAGGGGAACAGAAGCTGCTTTGAAGGCAGCAGCCCTGGACTCCCGGGCGGCAAGGCTCTGGGCAGGCGGTTTGAGCCCCTGGCCTAGCCCCACTTCCGGGGAAGAGAAGCAAGAGAGGGCCCAGGCTTGTCACTTGCTCGCCCTAAACCCGAAGCCACTTCCTCTTCCCCTGCTCCCTCCAGGCATTCACTCGCGCACGGTTCATCACGGAGGGTTGATGAGCTGCTCCCAGACTGGTGTGTGGTCAACCCTGGTTTGCTGAGATGAGCCAGCTTCCAACCACGGAACATAGGCCCAAACCTCGGCACCTGTCACTCCTGCCCCTGACCCTCTGGCTCCTATAAGGCTTCCTTGTCTTAGATTCTTCAATGTCGAGAAGAACTGAGGATGCTCAAGGTGACCATCTAGCGTCCAAAAGCCAAACGAAAAAAGAAAGAGGCCCGATTTCACCCTTGGGCTTCTGATGGTGACTCGTTCACAGAAACTCACAGCCGATGACTTCACTGGACTGTTTCTGCACCAAAAAGAGAGGCTATGCTGCCCTCTGGCCTGAGTGGGTGCATGACCTCACATTTTCCTCCGAGATCCACGAGAGGAAGGAAACACAGGTCAAAACGAAAACTAAGTGAATTCCGAACAGCAGAAGCTGGAGCCACAGGGTCACTTGAAGGACAGAAGCACAGGGTCTTTGGTGATGGAAGTGCTAAAATCTTAAGATGGAAATCTTGGAATTCAAGAAGGGGAACTTTGACTTTGTAACAAGCTAATGCAGCGGCGAGACGCTCGTTCAGGTGCCAGCTGCAGTTCTCACGGGGGATGGTGGGGAGACGGTCCTGGACCCCGTGAAAGGTGGACACAGGCAAGATAGCTGGGCATGTCCATGAGCCGGAATCTGACTTCCAGTGTGGACCTTTCTGGGCCAATGAAGCCAGGGCCCCAAACAAAAAAGTGTGTGCATGTGCATGCATGGGTGTGCACGTGTGTGTGTGTGTGTGTGCATGTATGGGCGTGCGCATGTGGGCATGTATGCACGTGTGTGCGTTGTGTGTGCATGTGTGTATGCCCCCGTGCCCACCACTGACATTCTCAGGCTGTGAAATGTTGCAAGGGCCCACGTTCAGTATGAGGCGAGGACCTGTCATCAGAAAAGGCCCACTGAATGCTCAGTGGACTTGGGAAAAGACAAGTCTTTTCTAACGTAAACGACGCCGGACCACATCAATGACATTGGGCGCTCAGTCCACCTGGTGTGCTCCTGGCCCTCTTGTCCAGATTCTGTCAGTCTCCCTGGGAGACGAGTGGCAAGGTTTTCACAAAAGGCACAGTGTGAACCGTGGACTGGCCAGGGCCGGCCAGGAGGACTGAGGGCCGAGGCAGGAGCTGGGGGAGGAGGGAGCTCACGTCTAGTTGCCTCCCATGGTCCTGCACGGGTGAGGACCAGGTTGGGGACAGCCCTGTCCCCCAGGGTGGCTAGACTGGGCCATGGGAGGAGCTGGGCCACAAGGAGCATGCTGTGAAAAGAAAAGAAAGCAAAGGCAAACAGCTGCAGGTGTGGGGTGTCCCTTCAGGTCGAGATTACCAGGGCCACACTCCAGCCCAGCCCGAGCAATCTGTTCCGGCGCCAGGCCTGTGGAGACAGGCAGACCAAGGAGTTTCTCCTGGGAAGGCTCCCGGGGGCTCTGGCTCCTTAACCACCTTTAGGAATCTACAACACAAAAAGAAAGAAAAACACTCGTTAGCAAGGAAGGCCCGAGGCCAGGGGCAGGCCTTCTGCGGCACAAGGCAGACTGCACCGCCCTGGGGGGAGGGCAGGGGCGGGGACTTCAGGGCACTGGTTACCACAGGGCACCGCAGATGAGGAATTTTCACCGTTTGCTCTCCAATCTTTCCTTCAGAGAAGCCCACCCAGAGGATGGCAGCACCCATCCACCCAACTCATCTTTATAATAAGTTGAGTTTTGAGAGAAAGAAAGGCGACCAGCTTCCCAGAACGATGCAAGGAGCTGAGAGGCTGATTCTCTCCCAATGGTGGTTCTCCTGGTCCTTTGGTCAAATGTACAGTCTTTGGCAGAAGGAAAGCTTGTCACCCAGCATTCACTTGCCACAAACAGTGAAAGTTCTTCATCTTGGGGGGGAGCAGAGAACCAGAGACAGACTCTTGAAGCCCCAGGTGCACGCAGGGCAGAAACGGAAGGTGTGATCAGGTAAAGGGGGGAAGGGCAGAATTTTTAAAAAGCATGTGGCTAGAAGATTCCCCATTACTGAAGACGAAGGAGTTAAATACTCGTAATGCACAGAGTCATTGTCTCAGAAAGGTGACAAATCACTTGACAACACCGAGAAAAATACAACGTTTATTAGAGAGGCAGGTACAACTAAGAGGTGTCAGACAGATTCTTTTCTTTCAGGGTGAGAAGAGAGAGAAACAATCATGTTGGCCGTCTTCAAACAAAACTTACTCAGAACCCAAGTGTCTATAATAAACTCAAGTGTGGAGCAGCCGGCAGGGCCCTAGCTACCCGGGGAACAGTCCTTCCAGCTTCCCCAGTGGTTACAAAAACAAAAAGGTCATTAGGCAGCAGAATCACCAATAAAACAAACAGATAAAAGAGTAAAACATTAAAACAACAAATTCAAGTCATCCTTTTAGGTTTTGAATGGCAGTATATACAAATATATCGGGGAGGGGCTTAGGGACACACTGAACAGAAAGCATTTCAACACCACCACCAACGAGACAGTCACAGTCCAGTGGGCCAACTGGGAGGCACTCTAGTCTAAATATTTTGGCAATTTTTAGAGAGTCACATTGTAGACGCCACACACGCACAAGGGCACGGGCAAGACTGCAAACGGAAGGGGCAGCTCTGCTGGCCGCTGGCCGGCCGGGTGACTGACGGGGTGGGGCAGTGTTGGTGGGGGAGGCTGGGCAGATCTATGAACTCGGGAGGGAAGGGCTTAATACGCATTGGTAACCTAGAAGTGTAGCTCTAAAATAAAAGGAGAAAACTTGATGAAACAAGCTGAGACTTTGCTGCTTTTATTTGAACAGATAACCAGGGAAGAGAACAAAGAATACTTTGGGTGGAAAGGGAAATTCCTGATTCTCTGGGAATTGTTTCAGTGACCCGAAACTATAAAACATCACCACTGAGTCAAAGTCCATGGATTCTTGCACTACAGGTGCCGAGGGCACAACTTAATCATTGTAACTGATGCACCCAAACCACCCAGGAAACCAACTGAGCTGTTTTCTGAACCAAATTTGCACACCGCCAAAGGAAAAAGAAAAACACTTCACGGAATGCCGTGTGTTTCCAGGCAGGCTTTTAAAGGGCCCATGTTGTCTTGCCGCATGTTAGGACTTTCTCAATGTTTAGTTTGCTTTCTCCAGTAGCTCACTGCCTGGAAATGAGGTCACAGGTCTACAGCTTGACCCCCGTTGCTCCTTGAGCCGCAGCCCTGTGGTCTAACCAGCAGCTGGTTTTCTTGCTGCCATACCTAAAAAGGGACAGAACGGACTCCCCGGAGAGGTTTGGGCTCAGGCTGAGTGGCTTTATCGATATTATGTCAGCAAAGGTACTATGACCATTCGGAAGAAATTTGAATTACAAAATTCTATTTAAAAAATCAGGCAGACCCATCAGCTTCCTGCTTTGGATACTGGGTTCCGATTGTGTCAGATGTAACCACTGGGAGGACACTGGGTGAAGGGGACCCGGATCTCTCTGCACTATCTCCGCAAGTCCCTGAGATTCTGTATTTAAAAATAAAAGGCATTTTTAAAAAAACAGGCTGTCATTAGCTAAAGGCTACCGGGTTCCATCTTGGGGGCCCTTGTGAGAAATGGCAGCGAACTTCCTGCTGGAATCCTCTACAAGTGTCCATACCTCCCACAGAGTCCTAGACCCCTGGTGTGCTGCTGTCGCTTTAAAAATCAGCTCCAAATTGACGCGAGCTTATAAAAGGAGCCCACAGTGTACAGGCAAGGAGTTCATTTCTTATTTAAAAGTAGGAAGACAAATAATTTTCAAAGCCAAATAAAAAGAGAATCTCAACCCGACACCTTCATTCTGACCCATTTATAGCTATTTCTCCATAATCTCAGGGTAGATTCTTGAAATGGGCATAAGCACTGGACTTGGTGCCCATCTGTGCATGTGACAATTTCACTACCTGTCCTGCCAACTTCCACATGTAAATCCCCATGTGACCCAGTTTCCGTTAAAGATGGTGAAACATTGTATTTTATCCTGGTTACAGTTAATTATATGAAACCAGCTAGCAATTCTAAAACGATTTTCCAGTCATTCACACTCTGGGGCTTAAAGATGCCAATGATTTTTTTTAATCCCCACTTTGAAAAGTGATGTGCTGGGTCTGCCCCACCTAGGAAGGGTCAGCTGAGTACAGCCCCACGTGCCACAAAACTTCCAACGGAACAGAACAGAGCAAAGTGCTATTTGTACATAAGTCTGTCTAAACGGCACTGTCAAATCTGATCAACTCTGTCAACTGTCATTGGGGAGATCGATAGTCACATGTAAAAATCAACTGGGTAAATGACCAAATTTTTCCAGATTTCCACTGGTTGTTTGGGATCAAATAGACTTACTAGGATGATCTCGATGATCTAACAATGACCTTCACCAGGTTTTGGTTAAAACACACACTTTTGGTACCAATAAAAGAATCTTATTTGCTTCTTGACTCAAGAAGGGGGAGCTTCTATTGATGACTTCCTCCAAAGTGAATGATTGCAAAATTGAACAAACTAGCCTAGTTCAATTTACTAAGTTACAGAATGTAACCTTCTACGGTAGTTCACTTGTGGCAGAGACTAGATACAAACAGAACTGAGGGCTGCTGCACCCCTGGGATGCGTGTGGACTTTGAACTTTGGAAATACGGATTAGAAGCTAGAAGGCAACTTTTTTGTTGTTATCTACAGATGCTGCCAGAAGGAGAAGTGTTTATCAGATTTCAAATGACACAGTTGTAAATTGGCAGTTGGCAGCTTTCCACATAAAATGTCATCAGCAAGTGAAACTTGGTAATAGTCAACACTAGACCAGGACATTCGGTGTGAGATCCCTAACGTCCACTGAGGGCTCTGAGGACACGGGAACTGCGTGCTCTCCATCCAGTCTTTTGACGAACTGCCTGTAACAGTCACAGTTGTGGGGAGAAACAACTCCAATGGTTTTTTAAAAGTTTTTTTTTTTTTAAAGTTGTATTAAATATAAGTCTTAGCACCTTTGGCATTTTTGTCCAAATAGACTTCGACGTATGAAGTGGGGACATAGCCCTCTTCGTCTTCATTTCTCCGAATGCGGGTCCACCCGTCACCTTTGTCTTCCTCTATGACATACAGCGTTTCTCCTTCAACTACAGAAATGGTTCCTTCATTCTGACCTGAAAACATATCAGAACAGATTAGGTTTCTGAGCAAACAGGGAGCTTTGCAATGAAACAGGTGCAGTACGAGCAGAGTGGGTACTCAAATGCACTGGCCCCTCCCCTCCTTCACAAGGGGAGGACTTCTGGTCCTCACCTTCCCCCTCTCTAGAGGGTCAGGCATTTTCCCCAGAGGAAATCTTTGGGACTCCCCCTCTGGGGTAAAAGTACTCCTGTGGCTTTAAGCACACCTCCCCCACCTCGCTTTCCCCAGTCTGGCTCTTCTCTGAGCTAAGGCTCCCTCTCCTCTGCCTGAGCACATCTCCCCCTTGTGATGTCCTGACACCTGAAACAATGTGGGTGGGCCTGGGCTCATGGCTGTTCCCTCTTCCTAGACCCTCCCCTGCTCTTCCCATTTCAATGGACATCTCCTGTGTCCTGGGATGACCCATCTTTGATTTCCTTCCCTCTTTGTTCCCATTGGCAAGCAGCCAGGAGTCCGAGCAGGGTGTTGACTGCAGCATCTCTGTGTCCATCCCTCAATCGAGGCTCCCAAGGCCATTTGCTAAGATGATTTCACAAGACTGGCCACCACTGCCCACACAGGATTCTCACAGGCAAATTGTTTAGGGAACTGTCAATAGGGTGGGGGCACATGGGGCGAGGAGGTGGTTTAGACATGAAGTAAAGTTGGGAACATTTAACCTGGTCCTTCTCTGTCTTGTTTTGTCACAATGAAAAGTCATTTCCCCGGGGCCTCCACAGCGTATCTGCACTCTGACTCCTTCTTCCACATTTCTGAGTCCCATTCTGCAGGCACCGTGTGGGGTCCATCACTTCACCCATCGGCTCACCTTTCTAACCACTGTCTCCATTTTCCAATTGCTCCTGGACATGACAATAAATGTCCCAAGGCACAGCTCTGACGGGTTCTAGACTTCGCTCAAATACTTTCAGTACGGCCTCAATGTTTGCTAAATAGACCCCAAATATGTCTCTCACTCCCCACCATGGGCATTGCCTGTTTCCTAGTCTTTTTTATTTTTATTTATTTTTTAGATTCCTAGTCATATATTCTGCTGTGACCACCTAAGAACCCGAGCTCAGCCACACGAACCCCATGCCTCTGATGCACTGAGGCTCAGAGTTCTCCAAACTCTCTGGAGGAAGTGCGTGTCCTCCCGGGACTCCCCATCAGCCTGTGCCCCTCCCCTGGACACTGAAGCTACCTCTCCCAGACACGTCTGCTTTGTTTTCCAGGGGTGGACACCACACCACACTCCTGCATCCCACCCCTCTGGGAGCCTTTTCAAGACAGAAGTTCTATAAATATTGAGTGAATGCATGAAATAATCATTATTCCATACTTTCTGCTGCAATTAAGCTCAGTGAAAGTTGTTGAATTATATGGACCGGCCCAGCCAGTGTGGCTCAGTTGGCTGGGTGTTGGCCCATGCACCAGGAGGTCATCGGTTCAATTCCTGGTCAGGGCACACCCTAGGTTTTGGGCTTGATCCCCGGTAGGGGGGTGTAGGAGGCAGTGGATCGATGTCTCTCTCTCTCTCCCTCTCCTTTTCTCTCTCTGAAATCAATAAAAACATATATGGACCTAAAGGCAAAATATACAGCCATCAACCTAACAATGGTAATAAACATTGTCAGGAGAATAAAAGAGCAATAGGAGAAAGAGCTGGTCGCCTTCAGAAGAAAGCCAGACCAGGAGAACGGTGGCTCAGGCAGTCCGTGGAAGGTGGGGGACTTCGGCTGGCTGGGGGCGTTACCGTCAAACGTGTAGAGAGCTTTACAAGTCCCGATGGCAGGCAGGGGCTCCTCGTCGTCGAACTCATCGTCGAAATCCGTGGCCAGCACCTTCACCTCACTCTCCTGACTCTGCTCCTCCGTGTAACTGCCATCCGGGCTGCTCAAGAAAGGAAAACACACAGCAACTATAGCAACCCACCCCAGAGAGGACACCAACTCAGCCCGGTGAGAGCAAAGTGTGGTCACTAAGACCATCTTTTTTTGTTTGTTTGTTTTTTTAAATCCTCACCCGAGGACATTTTTTGCATTTATCTTCAGATATAGCGGGAGGGAGAGAGGTGAAGAGAGAGAGAAACATCGATGTGAGAGAGACACATCGACTGGCTGCCACCCATACGACCCCAACCGGAGCCTGGGACAAACTACAACCGAGGTATGTGCCCTTAGCGGGAACTGAACCCGGGACTGTGGGCTGACGCTCTAACCGCTGAGCCAAACCGGCCAGGGCACTAAGACCATCTTAAATCGCCCCGTATCCCGTGTGGAGTCAAACCGGCACCGTGGGAAAATCACAGGTCCATCATCACAGACATGGTCTCTGTGCTTTACGCTCACTTCCAGATTCCAGAATTGAGAGACAGACGCAAAGCTGCGCGCTGGCCAGAGAGCAGGGCTGTGCCGATACTGTACCTCTCCCGAGCCTGCGCGCAGTTGTTGACGGTCGGGGCGGTCTGGGCATCGTACAGTCCACTCTGCCTGCGGGCCTGCTCGCTGCGAGCCGGGAGCCGGCCTTCCACCTCTGCCAGCCAGGCCTGGAACAAAAGCCACGAGAGATCAGGCCTGAGCTCAGCTGAGGGCCCCACCCTGGAGTCTGAAAGCCCCCAATTCGGGCTGCTCTTGGTCACTGAAGCTGATTGGAGAAGGACCACAGGGGGGCAGGTCTGCAGCGTTTTTGCACTCGACTGTGTAAACGCACTCGAAGGCGGCTGCTTCCATCCCCTCCCAAGTGGGAGAAGTGGAAGTGAACATATTTAGGCAGCTGCTCAGAGTGGGGCAGGAGGAACACCGGACTGTGTTGACTATTTGGGCTTTCAACAGCTGTGTGATTTGGGAAAAGTCACTTCTAGTTCCTTCTGGTTCCCAAACATCTGTGACCATGAGGTCACACTGGGAAACATGAGGTGCTGCCACACTTGAGCAGTGACTCAGTTTGAAAGCCATATTTCCCTTTTTTAATTCTTTTTTTTAGGAGTGTAACTTTTTTCACAGTGAAGAAACTTATACGTAGGACATCAAAGGAGATAAAATGACCTTCAGTAACATTTGAACTAGTTACACTATTCAGCTTGAATAGTTACACTGTTCAAAAGGCAAAATAATACAAATGATCAGAAGAGGACATTTCTAGGTTCTAAAACTCAAACATTTATGACTCACTGACAGATTCTGCAAACAATAAAAAGCCCAATTTGACCCTCATTGGTAGACATAACCTACTCTGATGGGAATGATAATTTCTTAATGGATTTTTCCATGCTGAGGTCTTTGAATTTGGAGGTAAAAACAGAAACAAAAACAAAACAACAACAACAAAGAAGGCTTTTGTCCATAGCATCTGAGCGTTCCTCTCTTTAAAACACTATTAAGGTGTTCTCAGAAGCGAGTGTTTCCTACTCATTTGTATTCCCTGCTGGTTTCTGCATCTATAACCTCTGCAGACAGGGTCTTCTGAAGGAACAACATGTCCAATTTAATCGTCCTTTTGATTCTCCGAGACCACGGCTGATACATCCCCAATTACACTGTGTCAACGTGAGATGTCATAGAACAAACTTAAGTCAAATACTTAAATTAAAACAACAACAACACTGTATCCAAATAAAGGAAACTTTCAATAGTGCCAATTTGAAGGGACACAATTAAAAGAGGAAATGCTGAAAAGCGGATCTTTCAGGGATGACAGTGTTTTTACTTGTCACAGCTCGTGACACCCCAACATTCCCTTCGGTATCTGTCCCGGTGAAAAAATGCTAGCGTTCTGTGACTGTAGCCACCTCATGACACCAATCCCTTCTGCTTCTACCCCCCGCCCCCAACAACAGCTTTTTCATACCTCAAATTTCTGGGCCTCTAGTCGCAGCTTTTCTATATTTTGGCTGACTTCTGTTAATTTGTGGTCCAAACTGGCTGGGTCTCCCATCTGAGGATTCTTTAGGTAAACGTCTTTCATTTTCGTTATGGCCTCTCTGAAAAAAAGAACGAGCAGAATGTGGGAGAGGTTGATGTCACCAGCCAGTTATAGTCTATCGCCCTGGAAACCGTGTGGCTGGGAGGACGCATCTGAGTGTGGATTGGAAGGGAATATTGGGGTCAGCGCTCCTTCTAAAACGTCTCAGGAACTCTGCTCCCAAGGTCTATATAATCTAGAAACGGATATTAAAACTTCAATTGCTGCCCTGGCCGGTTTGTCTTGGTGGTTAGAGTGTTGGCCCTTGGACCAAAGGGTTTTAGGTTTGATTCCCAGTCAAGGGCACACACCTGGATTGCAGGTTCAATCCTGGCTCTGGTCGAGGTTATGCTGGAGGCAAACAATCAATGTGTCTCTCTCACATCAATGCTTCTCTCTCTCTCTCTCTCTCTCTCTCTCCCTCCCTCCCTTCCACTCTATCTAAAAACCAATGGAAAAATACCCTCAGGTGAAGATTAACAACAAAAAAACAAACAAAAACAAAATCTTCAATTGCCTTTTCGGAATGGGATCACCCCACTGTGTTTAGTGAGTAAGAAACATAAATCAATCCTGACCCTCCCTTTGCCCCCAACAATAAAAACAAACAAAATCCAAATATTTCCAAGCGCACATTCACGCAAGCCAAAGCTACCGCTGGCATCTCGGGTCCTGTGGGCTGCAAAGTGTTTAGTTCATGAAGAAGCATGGTTAATTGCTTTGGAAATGTTAGTACACACTATTTCAACTACTAAGAAATGGAACCCACAGTTGGTATCCGTGACAGGTGGGCAACAGAGCCGCAAAGCCACACACGGCAAGATCCCACACCCTTCCTGAGATGGTGTTTTGGGAGCCCACCCACAGCGGCTTGAGTGAGGAACCCCTAGAGAACCCCAGGCGTGCTCGGGATTCTCTCCAGCACCAATGAGCTCTAGGAACTTGGACTCTGGCTTCGAGGAACTTTCCATAGGGTTGGAGTTGTTAAAAGTTTAGAGCAAATGATTCTACCAACCTCCATGAGCTTCAGCAAAAGAAGATCTAAGCCAATGATACAACAAGACCAACAAACCACACCAGAGTCTGAGTCATGGGAAATAGTTTAACTGAAAATGCAGAACGAACAGGAAGAGGATTTCCACAGGTTCTCACCACCCCTCTACCGCTTCCTCGCGTCTCAGAGCATACATCCTGCCGGCCCCCATGGGCTTCGAAGAACCCCCTGCCCCTCCCTGAGGCCACCTGCCCTAGGCTTCGACCCACCTGCACGGACAGCCCCTACGTGGCCCTACTTCCTTTGTCTTCATAGCATGTATCATTTCCAAATTATAGTTTATGATTATGCTACTGTTCACTGCCTGTCTCTTCCTACCAGAATGGAAGCTCTCTGAAGCTGGAAGGACTCAGATTCTTTGTCCACGCGACACAATCCCAGGGGCAGGACAACGCCTGGCACACAGCAGGTGCTCAATGAACATTCGTTAGATGAATACATGTTCTTACAATCGTAACGTCGCCCACCTTCACAAAATCGCCCCCCTCACTTCCTGGCCTACACTTCCAGACGCTGCCCTATCTCTCAGCAAAACTCAAAGGAGTTGCTTGCTGATTTTTAGGGTGGTTTGCTTTGAATGTGTACCGGAAGCTCTGAGTGTCCCTTTATCACCAGGGCTTTAGTGGCACCCCGGAAACGGGTATGGAGGATGTGTGTTAAGGTTCAGTTCTGATTCACAGAGTTCCCAATATCTAGTATGAGCCCTTCTTCAGTCTGAGTGCAGAGCTACATTTCTGAATTTCTGTGATTTGTTTCCAGCTTTGCTGCAGGCTTCAGAGATCATACCTTGAATGGTATCTCTCCTGGATGTTTGTCGAGATTCGCATTATAAAACCAGGATATGCTCACTTTTTGGAGTGTTCTGTGAGTGCTTGAAAATACTATGTATCATGCAGTAATTGGATATGTGCGTATCAAGTCAGTTTTATGACTTATATTATTCAAATTTCCTTTTTACATTCTGAGGTTATGCTACTATGGCCCTACAGATTTAACATTTTGTATCTGATGGGGGAAAAAGGAGAAACATCTGTAACAAAAATAAATTAATTCAAACAAAACAAAAAATAAAAAATAACATTTTGTATCTCCTTGGTGAACTGAACCACTTGTTATTTGAATCATTTGTTATTATGAAGCTGACCCCCTTGAGTGGAACAGTTTGCGGGGTGGGCCTGGAAGCCAGTCTGGCCACATCAGTTTTCTCTTGGTTGGCATTTGCACCGTACATATTTTCCATGTTTTAACTTCCACCCTTTTTATACGCTATGAGTTAGTGTGTCTTTTGTAGACAGCACACAGGTGGACTTGGGGTTTTGTCCAGTCTGAAAGTCTCTTTTAATTGGAACCAGAAGGTCTCTTTACATTTAACATACTGGTTCACTTTACTTTACAAACACTTACGTGCCAGGCATGGTTCTCGGCACTTTACACACACTGACACTTCACTCCTCACACAACAGGCACATGAACTCCCTTCTAAAGACCAGAAAGCAGTCCCAAGAGGCTACAGCGCTCGTCTGAAGCGTGCAGCGGAACAAGGGGCTCAGATCTAAATCCAGGGTTTCTGTAGTGTCTAATCTTTCACACCCACCACCCAAATGTGTGCCTTTCATCTGTCCTGCCTACTCATGTGTCTTTTCTCTCCTTCCTTGCCTTTTTGGATTGACTATTAAAAAAACAAAAACACCTTTTCCAAATAATGTCCTCTCTGCTCAAAATCATTTATTCTGCACAAAATGTAAGTTGCATGAGAACAGAGGTGTTTGTGTTTTGTTCCCTGCTTTTCCCTCAGTGCCTAGAATATGTCCTTGTGCACAGTAAATGCTCAATGAACCGTCAATAAGCGAAGAGCTGAATGGACTTGCTTTCTCACCAGCAAGGACTGCCATGGGGCTAAACAGTTAACCAGGTTCCGCGGCCACGACCCAGGTGACAGAGAAACTTCTCCATGGCACTGGTCAATGAGAGCCTGTCAACACCCTATAAAATGTCATTTCAGATTCTTGAGTCCTAACCTCTTACTCCCGTACAAAATACAACCACTCACTTATTAAACAGCAAGAGGTTTGATTGATTTATATATTTATAAACCTTTCTTAGTTGATCCCACATGTAATAAAAAGGACAGAGACAACATTTTCATTTCATGAAGTATATTCTAATATAGAACAAAGTTAATTATATGTGTTCCATTTTCTTATACACTGCAACAATGTTTCTAAAACGACCCATTTTTCAGGAGTTGCTCTAACAGGTGAAAGAATAAAGAGCAGGTTTCCTTCTGCACGAACTGAAACCACACTAACTCACAATTTCATTTGTTTGTTTTTAGCACAACCACATTTTAACCCAGCTTTAATATAGCCAAATTTATACAGGCTCAGCCTGTGGCCTACCTATAGAGCACAAAATCTCAAGTCACTTTTTAGACGATCTCAAGTTCAAATCTCCAACAGATGAATGATTCACCTGATTCACTCAGGGAGAATGCACAATGTAAGATGGGACAATTCACAAAGGGGCTTCGATCAGGATTGTGACCAAGTACCCCCGAGGGATGTGGAAGTGTCACTGGTTACAAATGTACGGAGGGGCGTGCAGATGAAGAGAAACATCAAATCTTTCCCAACTTTTCCCCTGTGCACCAATGTACCATCCCTAGGAGCAAACTTACAAAGCAGCTCAGAACATGGGAAGCCCCTACAGTGGGAGCCTGGAGCAGCCCTTCCTCCAGAGCAAGGACACACTGACACCCCTGAGGGCTGGGGGTGTGTGTGAGACACACTGTGATTTGCTTTCTAGATACCATCAATGCACTCTATGAAAAGACAAGAAGACATAAGCGCCTATGGGAAGGCTAATTGTGACGTATAGTCAAGTAGAAAGACAAAGACATTTTGGACCCAAAGCTAGGATGTGGGGGAGGGGAGAAGGTGGGATCAGGCTACTTTTCTTGTCCTCATTTGCACCAAACAAACAAACAAAAAAACTCACCTATGCACTCATGATAAAAGATAGTCCCATGCATTTTGTCCCTCAAACTCAGAATAAAATCTATCGATAAAAAAATTCTCCCAGTATGTAATAAAGCAATCCATGTTCTTCCTCGGACACAACATGTGGCTGAAATAAGCACTTCCATTAAAATCTAGTTTAGGTTCCTGGCTTTCCAAACCAAACTCGAATTTCTTTAAAAAACATTTTTTTTTCCTTTATTGATTTGAGAGAGAAAGGAAGGGAGGGAGGAGAAAGATAGAAACATCGATGAGAGAGAACATCGACCGATTGGCCACCTCCTGCATGCCCCCCACTGGGGATCGGGCCCACAATCTGGGCATGTGCCCTGACCGAGAATCGAACCAGCGTCCTCTTGGTGCATGGGTCAACGCTCAACCACTGAGCCACACCGGCCGGGCCAAACTCGAATTTCTTAATGACACATATTGATCCACTCTACCTTTGATCCATCTCCTTTTGAATTTCTTTATTTAGTTCATCGACTTTCTGTTGGAGCTTTTTCCTTCTCTGTTCAGGTGGGAGGTTGCTGAAATCCTCTGGCGCTGCACCCTGCAGATGTAAACAGAAACAAGCCAGAAAAAGCCTTGTGGGACTCCTAGAAGACGATAGGGAGGCAGGCCTGCGGGACAGAGTTCCCAGGCACAAAGGGGTGCAGGCGGCTGTGCGTTTGTGAAATGAACCGAGCCCTTTCCCACGGCACCAGCTGGGCAGCAGAATCAGTGCATGCAAACTAGTCCCCAAACCACCGTGTCCCATGGAGGCTGCCCAGCCACCTCCCACAAGGCAAGAGCAATGCTGCAGGGAGGGGAGAGGGGAAGAAATACTTTTGACTCCGGGGAGAATCAAAAACCAAATTTTGAGACAGATTCTTCACTTTACTCTCAGTGTCGGTGGCAACACTGAGGTTTTAAGTAGTTTAGGTTTTCTTCATAGAAAACAGAGCTGAGTGCTTATTGACCCTTCCACGGGCTCCCCCAGTCTGAGTATTCCTTCCCTTCTCGTCACACAGGCCCAGGCCACGTTTCCATTCCCCTGAAGTGACAGATGAGACATCCAGCTCCTCAGAGAGTGTGGACATTTACAGAATAGACCCCTCCCCCATGTACTCTTCACTCGCTGACTCTGAGTCTGGACACTTGTTTGTGACATCGTTAGTGTCATCTCGGAAAATGCATACAGGACGCCCTCCTCAACCTCATAATCAGCTTCCCACAGTGTGTGAACTCGGCCTCAGCGGCTCTCTGTCCCTCGAAGTATATTTGGATATCTTCATTCCCTTTCAAAAACAATGGCTGTCTTTCCTCTGTGCATGCGACTTAAGTAGGAAATACCAATAGGGAGCGTCTCAGCTTCTCTCTGTCCGCGTGTTAGAAGCTCCGTGGGGGTGATCAGTGCTTTTACTTAAATGAGGCAATTTTCATAAAGAAAGAGAAGTTTACTCGATAACCAGGGATAAGCCAGGGGATTTAGACAAGAGGTTTTACCTTGGAACCAATTCAACAATGGCAGGGCTGGCTTGGGGAGGGGGTGGAAAAGAAGGGACCGGGACAATGTCATTCCCAAGTCAAGTTGGGTCTGCTGAGCTGCTGGCACAGGGGCTTGTGCCTGAGGCTTCCAGGCTGCTTATGGTGAAATGCCAGGCTGCTGTGCTGGAAGTGTGTGATTCAGCAAATAGTTTAGCACCAGGGCCACACAAAGGCTAATGTTCTCCCAGATGTGCGTGTGTGTGCTTGAGTGGGAAGAAACGAGATGTGAGTAAAAAGCCAGAATGGAAGTGACTATTCCCTAATGCCAGACCAAGGAAATTCAATTTGCCTCTAGAGCTAAAATGAAGCAAACCCATCTTCAACATAAAAACAAATCCAACTGTTTTCTTTTCCGTGTACCATTGTTATGATACTTGAAACCTTGACTATGTGATTTCCAATTTGTGCAATTCCATCACAGAGCTCGTGGTCTGACTCAGGCCGAATTTACGCAAGACAGATCAGCCTGTGTCCTAGAACCGAGGTTTTGTTCTGTGTTGTTCCTCGATTCTGGAAAGCAGCAAAATACAGTGTAAGCGCCACTGCGTCAGAAGCCAAGAAATCTAGCAGGCGGTCTGTGTGAGGTCACTGATATTTGTGAGCCTTACTATGTGCTGAATCCAAAAGAAAAAGAACTTTCTACAATGATGGGAATGGCCAATGTCTGCACTGTCCGTACAGCAGCCGCTCGTGGCTGCTGAACACGCGAAGAGTGGCCAGTGCAACTGTGGAACTGAATTTTAAAATTTTATTTAATTTGAATTAGCTAAGACTTCAATAGCCCCATGTGGTGAGTGGCTACCATGTTGGGGACACAGGTCTAGACTGAGCAGGTGTAAGGTTTGCATGGATGGAAAAACAGCTGCAAAGAATTGTGTAAGTAAACACACACTGTGCCTGTGACTTTCAATAATCAACCAGTGAATTCTGCCCAATGGATCAGGAGTCCATCTAAGTGACCCATTAGGTTCCTCTCAATAGATCGCCCGTGTTTCCATGCTGTTATTTAAAAACGAGTCTCAGTACCTATGGCTCAACAAGCTTCACGTGGCCACGGAGGGTCAGGCCAGCAGCTTCTTCTAGATCCAAAAAACTTAGGGTTGCTGGGAATACCTTAACAGGTCATTTTGTCCAATTAGCCTTTTGAAGCTTGAATTCCTTTAAACAATACTCTGACCTATGATTCATTTTGCCATGAAGGAATTTATATTTATAGCTTTGAGTCAGCAAAGATGTTCTGCAATCTTTGGAGCACCCTGGGGTACAGAGAACCAGGTGGCACTGGTCTTGGAAGGAGGGGCCACACACATATAAGTGTATTTTAAATGGCTGTGGCTCGAGGAGAATCCCGTTTTATAGCTTCTGGAATCAAACACTTGCTCCTGAGTAATTCCCCCCAAACAGCACAAGAACAAGCTGCTTCCTGAGATTTACGATTCTGACACCCAAGCCACGTTTGGGTGACACTCATTTCTTTATTAGCTTCAAAGTAATGGTCTAAAGCAATGATTCCATACCAGGTTGGTAAAATGATTCCTATCGCAAATCAGAAAGAATGCCTAATATTATCTTTTGCCGGTCACTTCAGCCAAAGAACAAATGAGGGCAGTCAAGAAGCCCGGGCACCTGAGAGATGCCTGGTTAACCGGTCGTTCCTCCCACATTCACACTGCTGAGGAACGCAGCTCATGTAAGCATCAGATCTCTCCTTCTTGTCCTTAATCAAGGATTCGTCTCGAGATTTTTATCTAAGTCTAAGAAATGTTTAATTTAATAAAATAGTCTTTTTCTTCAGGGTTGGGTCAGTTGCTAAATACTGAGTCAGGTTTAAAACATTCTGAGCATACGTGGATGTATATACACTTACACATGCGAGTCTAAGAATAAGTGTGAAATAATATCTTGTGTTCTCAACAGCAGGGTGTCAGCTACTCATCTCGTTCCTGGCTGAGTTGTCACCATTTATTGCTGTCCATAATGTCAGGATATTCTCAGCTGTCGCGTTTGAGAATACTATGTAACTTACGCACACCTGAAGTAGGGCTGTGGGTTATGTTGGTTAAGATTTCCTTTTAATACATGTGACGATTAGTTTGTTTACTAGGGCTATGCAACCAAGTAGAAAGAGCACGAACACTAACCAATCATTTTGGAAAGGCTTAGGAGGCTCTTTTCACTATCCATAAATCATCTCGTGATTCCTCGAATCAGCTAAGCACAAGGCACCAACGGGTTTAAGTAGCACCTTAGAGATGCCATGGGTTTCTGTCCTTGCGGGCTGCCTTAGGCCCGCGTCTGGGACTGCATCATCCCTGCATGGTCCCCCAGGCTCTCAGCGCTTGTCATTGGCTCTGTGGCTCTCAGAGAGGAGCATCTTACAATAATTACATTTACTGTTATTCTAAAGGATCCAATAAATAAACTCCTCAGTACTCAATGTTCATATTTAAATAAAGTTCATCATTTGTCAACCTCTTAAAGCCCCAATAGTAAAAACAAAACACCAAAATCATGAGTTAAGCGTTAATTTTCTTAGCAACGTGAAAGGATTAAGATCTATTAGATTGTCAACCTTTGTGTTTCAAAGGCCTGAGAAAGGAAGAGCCACAGAAGCACACACGAGAGAAACACAAGTCAGCAGGTGACTGTGAAGACAGGTTGCACGTGGCGGGGCACCCACAAAACACACAGCAGGGACCCTGGTTAGACTCAGGACATGCAGGGAACAACTGTGCTTACCAGCTTGAGAGAAAGCTTCGTGTGCAAATTCAAGGGGACAAAGGGGAAAGAGAAAGAGAGAGAGAGAGAGAGAGGGAGAGAGAGAGAGAGAGAGAAACAACACATCAGAAGGAGAGAAACTTGGTCAGCTTCACCACGTTAACATAACACAAGTTCACCTGCTGCTTCGTGAAAATGACTCTGAGCGGATCTGTGCAAAGTTTACAGGAGGGGCTGATCCCCATCAAACCTTTCTTTAGTTGCCACGTCGCCAAAGCAAGGAACAGATAGGACAGGAGGGTTTCTGTTTATAGTTCTGTGTGGTCCCAATCAGCCCGGATAGAAACTAAGTTTGTAGTCGCTGACATGTAATGACTATAAAAGACAAAAAATAATCACACAGCCTTTCGTTCACCAAATTGGCTACAGACTAAGAGTCTGAAGAGCAATTACTTCCACAACATACATGCTATATTTTCATGCGAAGGAAATCTAATAAATATGAGCATTGGTATTTCTTAAAGGGATGTAGGCAAACTCTCAGATTGCTGAGTAGGAAACCAAGGACTGGAAGCTGCTCTGAGAAACTACCTCCAGGAGCCCGGTGGCGGCGGGAGGATGATGCTGTCACCCACCTGAGCACCACATACCACCTGCGGCAGGGGTCATCAGAGGCTTCCCATCGACTTTGAGCCCTGCCCACAGAGTAATGTAGCACTTGGGGAATTACAGGAGTAGCTGCTCTTGAAAGTTAGCTTTAGGAAATAGCCAATTGTCTCAACAGCCAAGGGCTACTCCGTGCTGTGGCTTCCATGACAATCATCAGGACAGAGCAGCTGCCATCCTGCTGGCCTAAGGTCAGCAAAGGTGTAGTGATTACTGGACCCCAAACAGATAAAACGGCATCCCAAAATTAGGGGAAAAAACACTCGGTTCTTCATTTATAGGTGAAACCTGCTCTCTGGCTATAAAAGCAGTATTCTGAGAGTCCAGTACATACTTACTTAGCTGTTGTCAGTCCTAAAAGTTCAGGCAATGGGTAGTAGAATTCAAAAATATGTTGGAGGCAAAGTATCACAGAAAGTGTCCTTTCATTTTAAATTAGGAGGGAGGGTGTTCAAAATTCCTTAACCAGATTTAGAAAGTCTTGTTAAGATGAACTCAAAGTTGATACTTCTTTGTAAATAGGCCCTGAGGTTTTAGAGAAATGGTCTGTATGAAGAAAAAGAAGACTTTTAAGGAAAGAAGTTGCAAGACAAAGCTTTTTGGGGAAAAGGTGCAGACAGTCACAGTCACGACTGTTGTGTGGGCAGCCGAGGGTAACTCCTTGAACCCCTCCTGTGAGCTTGGCACAGATCTATTCATTACCGTTTGAGTTCTTTACAGACAACACTTATGATGCACAGCCGAAAACTTTGCAAATACCTTCTCTACAAAGCACACTGCTGTAGATAATAGTTTTCTCACACATTATTGGCTAAACGTTGCTGACTCAAAGAACCGAGATGTGAACTCGGCACACTATCCGCTCTCCATTTGGCTACTTCCGTTATTCTTTCTTAAGCATTCTAAAACATGGGGTCCTAACATCAAAACGAAGAGCCTAGGAATATTAGCCCTTCGTAATAATAATAAGTCTTTAGGAATGAGAATAAGTCCCAAGAGAAATGGGAAGTACCAAATTCTGGGACACATCCCATTTCCCCCCATCACGGTATTCGCTACCCCCTTTTGCAATTATGAGCCGGTTCTCAGTTTTACGTTGTAAGCCAGCCAGTTAGATACTTTGCAATTAGACTGCACACAGTGCATCGCGAGACCCCTGGAGAACTAAAAAGCTGTCAGTTTCAGGCGACAATTATGGAGCCTGGGGGCTGCAAGTGTCAAGAGCACATGAGGGAACACAGAGCTAGCGCATCCATGTTACTGGGCAGTCACAGGTACTAACCTCAAGTACAAAGAAAGGGGACAGCGAAATAAACATCTACGCAGTGCGTGGAAGGGCCACAGAAAGTCATTCCATTCCTCTATGACCCTGCGCATGCTTCACAGATTTGGGGGTTCTCCAAGCTTTATGGCGTAACTCCCTTAGGGATCACCTGTTACAGGCATGGATGTGGGTGACCGTGCCACACAACTGCCATCTGTAAGAGTGTGTTCTTCTTGTGACCACGCTCTGCAGCTACGTTTTGTGGGGGAAATTCTGCTGTCAACAAGCCAGTGACATCTTCTCAGACAGCAGTCACCATCAATGAAAAGGGGGAAAAAAACAAGCTCCACTTACTGACATTTTTAGGAAGTTTGATTGTTATGGGGAAGTTTGGTTCCTTTTTCCATGCAAGTTTCCTGGATGAAGTAGCCTGGGGTTGAATTTATACAATTAGGCTTTCCCCCACCCCTATGTCCAGGTATCTCAATTGAGAATTTCATTTTTCAGTGGAAGCATAACAGAGTGCACCTGGGTCCCCAGTCTTGGTGGCGTCAATGGGGTTAGTGCCTGTGCCGTGACTGTATGACCTGGCCGTCACAGTGAACTTACAACATAGTCCCTAGCTTCAAAAGCATACGTGGGTTTCCCTATCGTCCTCTTCATGAGTTCTTTGTGAAAACAGAAAGACTGAGTCTGCCAATAATCAGCAAGAGAACAAGATAAAATGAATAAAGTTGAAGTAACCATAAGACTGTAACATCTGACAAACAATGGGTAAGGATTTTCAAAATCATTTGAGCAACTTTGATAGCATTTTCCCATACAATTAACTCTAAAACATGGGGCAAATAGGTCCATATTTTAAATTTAGAAATTCTTTGCTCAGACTGGAAAAAAGAAATACTAATTTAAGACAATAAAATTTCACTTTGTAGATTATAAATTGAGAACATACTACCTAGGGTATCGATGAAATAATGATTAATTCTCAAATGGCATGCCGATCTTTAAAGATGTTCAATGAAACAAAATTTTCTTACAAGTGTCACCAATTTACAACAAAAAATATTGTATCCTGTTTAATTACTTAGAAACAAAATCAGCTAAGAAGTGTTTACACACGATTTATACATTCTGATAATAGAAACAAATTATTCAAATCTGGATCTGAAAACTGCAAACATGAGACACACTGAAATCACAGATTTTTTATCTTCCTAGGATACTTTGACACAGTCATCTTCACCCTTAAAATAAACAAAATTGTAGCAAGTACTGTATCATTTTAGTCACCGATCTGGTAAACCATGTGCCTTCTGTTTTGAAATTGCTTTAAAATCAAATTTATTTCCCCAAACTTCAGATTTGTTTTTTGTTTTGAATTTCCTAATCTCACTTCTGTGATGTATTTCCTTTATCTTTTTTTCTCTCTTTCTTTCTTTTTCTTTCTGTTTCTCTCTCTCTCTCTCTTTCTTCCTTTCTTTCTGTTTCTTCCCTTTTTTGCACTATTTCCTGAAGGAAGGGACATCAAAGCTGATCCCAACTAACATAAGAGAATCAAAAATATATATTTCTATTTATTTACTAATGTTTTTGGTGTGTGTATGTGAAAGGAAACACACTCACTGTTTAGGACATTTTTTAACAGAGGTTTGCTGAACACAGATTTAAGGGGTAAGAAATAAAATTCATTTTGCTAATTATGGTTATAAAAAAAAAAGAGAGGAGGGGTCCTAAATCATCAAAATAACCAGTTTCACATTTCATTCTCTTTTGTTTTTAAGTGTTATATATTTTTCTTACACCTATTGATCGCTGACATTCTTTGGTCTTTCCCTAAACACTTGGAGAACACCATGACAGACTCAGAAACCGCGTGCGGCCAGCAGACTATGGTGTCAAGAGACGAATGCGGTGGCTACAAGGACCACAGGTAAACGTCACCAACAGTCAGCATCCTGTATCATGACATTCCAAAGGACAGTGCAGAGGTATTTACTAGAAACACGGTAACTGTGGGCTCTGCAAAGGTCTCGGAAGTGGCAGAGATGGGTTCACTGACTTACGGGGGCTCTGGAAGCCAGCACACTCGGGGTCTAGTTGTCGGGCTCAGCATGACCCATCATCCGCTTGTGAAGCTGGGCTCTGACTCCTAACAATGGCTGATCTGAAATATCCAGGGAATTAAATGTCCAATTCTGAACCTGATATGGCGGGTAACCTTAAAACAAGACGGTCCCACCAACTGTATTCTTTGCATAAAACTCTGGGATTCCCTCATTAAAGGGCCTCTGCATATAAAGTAATGGGGGTCTTTGTTCCTTATTTTAAAAGGGAACAGCTTAGCCCTGGCCAGTTTGACTCAAGGGTTAGAACGTTGGCCCGGGGGGGCCAAAGAGTCTTGGGTTCGATTCTGGTCAAGGGCGTGTGTCTTGGTTGTGGTTTGATCGCCAGCCCCGGTCAGGGTCTTTCGGGTGGCAACCACTCGATGTGTCTCTCTCACATCGATGTTTCTCTCTCCCCTTCCCTCCCTCTCTCCCACTCTATCTGAAAAGCAATGGGAAAATATCCTTGGGTGAGGTTAAAATAAGTAAATAAATAAATAAATAAAATAAAAGGGAATAGCTTAGTTACCTATTACATATTTGTACTCTTTTTCACACAGAAGAAGGGAAAAGCAGAACCTATGTTTGCATAGGAACACATCCCACGAAGCTGTGCCTGTGCCGCAGCTCCCAGGAGACAGGATTACAGAGCCCTTTCTGGATGTCCTAAGGCACCAGACGTTTCCTCTTGATAACCACACTTCATTATTCATTTTAAAGAGTATTTGGGGGCAGCTTAGGCGAGACTGACAATTGAGATCTATTACTTTAGTCCAATCTGTTTTCAAACTGCTGTCTACTTTGGTTCACTGTGACTTAAGCGCACATGGTTGTAATTAGACTGGCCCACCCGAGTCTAAGTAACACCCACAGTGAGTCACCTGTGTTGGAACAGAGTCCTTCTCACTGTGGATGTCACAGAATCTGGACTATGAACAGACTCCTTGGCTTTATTTAACTCCTGGCTGTCCATCTTCCTAGCTTTATTTTTTTATGCCTCAGTTTTCTCATTTTCCAGTAAAATACCCTGATTACCTTGGTTCCTAGAGTGGTTGAAAAAAGTTGCCTGGCCAGTGTGGCTCAGTGGACTGAGCATCGTCCCATGGACTGAGAGGTCGAGGTTCAATTCCCAGTCAGGACACATGCTCGGGTTGTGGGCTCGATCCCCGGTAGGAGGTGTGCAGGAGGCAGCCAATCGATGTTCTCTCTCATTGATGTTTTTCTCTCTCTCTCTCCTTTCCTCTCTCTCTAAAAAAATTAATAAGCCATATTAAAAAAAGAAAAAAGTAACTGAGCGTGTAGAACAGAGGCTGGCATGTTACAAGCACTCAATGTCAGCAGCTGTTTTATGTCACCTTTTAATTAGATAATTAGGCCTTCTCAAGTCAGACATTTTATCAGAACTTTTATCAACCTCTTCTAAGTTCACCAGAATAGCTGAAGAAACCACTGTACGCCATGTCTCCCCTTCGAACCCCAAGGCAGAGCTCAGAGAGAGGTGTCTTCATTACACTCACATCATTTTAGTAATTAATTATTAAGCAAAGATTTTTTGACTATTCAGTGACTTCTAATTCCTCATCTCACAGGGCGCTAACTTTAGAAACTGAATCTAAGTTTCCTTTTTTTTTTTGGTAAAATATTAATAACTTGGATATTTTAAAAGGGGAAATGGTGAAAAGTTCTGGACTGTACTAAAGACAGAAAGAGCTCTGGGTTGGCTGGCTCCTGCCACCCATCCTGCTTCCTCCCATCTATCTGCCTCCTCTTTCTAACTGCGCATCGTGAATCACAGGTCCTGATTGTTCTATGTTATGGGAAAACACAATGAGTTCATTCACAAACAAAATAAGTTATGCAGAACAAAACATGCAACCAAAGCGCACGAGAGAGACAGGATTCCGAGCAGAACTTACCCCTCGCTTTAGGCTCCTGAAGCAGTGGATTTTGGGTTTGGAGGTCATGAACTCGTTGAAGCGATGGGAGAGGGGTTCCTTTTGCTGCTTGGGAGACTGGGGGCCGTTGGGAACAGCAGAGGGTGAGGCAGAGGCAGGGGGGGGAGGGGGAGGCTGATGGGGGGATGTTAAAAGGGACATAAGCTACGTGTAAGAGATGGAGCAGTGACAGTAAAAATCAGAAACAAGAAGATAAAGACACAAAACAAAAATAAGCATCAAATAATATTTGAAATTCAAAGCAAGTACAACACAAACAATTACATATTTAGGCCATGGTCCAAAAGAAAACATGGAGAACAGGTCAGAATGAAGGGTATGATGAGAGTGGGGATTTTAGTAAGTAATGCAACAGCAGAAGAGCAAGAAGTATCTGACAAGCAGCACATGCAGACCTTCCCATGCAGGCGACAGTCCCAATCGGCTACTCTAAACGGGCATAAGCCAGAAGGGTAAGTATCTTTACACCGCCTAAACTTACACAGCTTGGTGGGAGAAAACGAAAGACCTTAAATGCTAGGGTTGTGAAAATAGCAAGACAGTTTTTTGTTTTTTTTTAATTAAAGAGTAAATTACTCTAAGGGGGAAGCAGTCATGTCGCCTCGATCATATTTTATGCCCAGGTTAATGCCGCCATGCACCTACGTATTATACTATGAAAAGAAAACGAAAAATGTTCATGGATCCGTATGTTAGCATGAATTCAAAACCAAGTTGTTAACTCATGGAAACAATTTCAATTAGATGTGCTGATAAATGGTTACAGGAGTTCTGCACCCGGGCCCTTTTCCCAGCCCACATAACCAGCAGTCTAAGGAGCGAGAGGCATGATGGGAAATGGCCGAGGGCAGGAGTCTGTTAGTGTGGGTGACACAGTACAGGTGACAGTGCATCTGAAATCAGACAAATGGCCATGGCGAAGGTACCACCACCAAAGAGAAATACTGTTTTAAAAGAAAATAGCACACTAGTTTTTTGTTTTCATTCCGAAGCTACAGGTTTAGAATCCCAGTTTTTTGTTTGTTTTTTTTAAAGACTAAAAGATAAAGTCAAAATCTGCACATTTCATCAAACTCATTTCACACCAGGTACCAACCATCAGTACCTTGTTTTTCTTGATGAACGGCCATAACTTTCCTTTGGATTTGCCACCGAATTTGGGTTCTGCTTTGCCTTCTCCTCTGGAATTTGAAAGGCTGTTTTCCGACACGGTGCGCTTCATCGGCTGAGTGTAATCCTCAAATTCGATGTCTCCGGGAGGCTCAAACCCTGACTTATAAGCTTCTATGACCAGCTGTGAGTCCTGAAATTACACCCATCCCACACAAACACATTCAAATACATGCAAACACTTTTTACACAATGAATTATGTTTACTGCATACAGATGTTATTCTCAGGAAGTTACAGTGATTGATAACAGATATTTCTCTAGTAATAGTTTTAACATTAGAAAGAATCATTTGTAAAGCTATAACTCAAGTTGAGGTTTGAAGATACTTTCAATAACCAGTTGCCTGCATTTGGAGAAACATATTTATTAAGAACATCTTAGTTAGGAACAGAACAATTGGGCCATTATTAAGTAATTTTCCTGAAAAAATACAGTAATACAAAAATCTGTTTCCTTTCAGAAGTTCTTAAAGCAATTTAGCATACACAAAGTCAAAGCTCTCTAATTTCTTGGTTCATTGTGACTGTAATTTTTGCATAATTTTACTTCATGTATATATTTGCTCATTCTCTTCTCTGCCAGAATGTAAGTACTCCTGGTTTCCCTCTACCATATGCCTAGTACCTGGAGAGCACCAGTGTGCAATAGAGTGTGCTGAATAAATCAATGAACCGAATGCCTACTCCCCGGCGTGCACTCTGTCAGGAACATTGCGTTCAACATGTTCTCAGAGGGCTCAGAGTCAGGTGGTGGAGACACATGTGTGAGAAAGTTATAACCGTAGTGTCCTAAATAAAGAAACTGATGTAGTTCGGCTGGTGTGGCTCAGTGGTTGAGAGTCGACCCATGCACCAAGAGGTTGCTGGTTCAATTCCCGGTCAGGACACATGCCCAGGTTGTGGGCCCGAACAACAGTGGGGGGCATGCAGGAGGCAGCCAATCGATGTTCTCTCTCATCGATGTTTCTATCTCTCTCTCCCTCTCACTTCCTCTCTCTCTAAAATAAGTAAAGGAAAAAATAAAAATAAAAATAAATTGATATATAAATAAAGTATTAAAAAAAAAAAAAAAACATGATTTGTGACAACATTCTAACTCAATAGTCATCTGATTAAAAAAACAAACAAATAGCCCTGACCAGTTTGACTCAGCGGTTAGAGTGTCAGCCTTAGAACCAAAATGTTGCAGGTTCGATTCAGGTCAAGGGCACGTGCCTTGGTTGTGGTTAGATCCCTGGCCCTGGTCAGGGTCATGCAGGAAGAGACCAATCGATGTGTGTCTCTCACATGGATGTTTCTCTCTCTCTCTCTCTCTCTCTCTCTCTCTCTCTCTCTCTCTCTCCCCCTCTATCTGAAAATCAATGGAAAAATATCCTCAGGTTAGGATTAAAAAAAAAAATACTAGAGACGATAATTTGAAAAGATTTCAACTTTTTAACATGAGCCTGCATTTTTATTTATTTATTATTATTTGTTTTAGAGATACAAACATCAACGTGGGAGAGAAACATCGATCAGCTGCCTCCTGCACGCCCCCTACTGGGGATCAAGCCCATAACCCGGGCATGTGCCCTGACCGGGAATCGAACCAGGACCTTTCAGTTCATGGGATGATACTTAATCCACTGAGCCACACTGGCCAGGCATGAGTAACTTTTCATTTATTTTTGTTTCATTGTCTTTGTTCCGTGAAGCTAACCCTATGCTAGCAGATTAACATCCACAGTCCCGAGAGTGCATGACTCCAACCTCCATCTATTCCAGGAAGAACATGACCATTCGGTGAAAATGGGAACTAACCTTACATATATAAACCAGTTTGAACTTTCAAGTAATCATGTGATAAAAAAACTACATTAAAGGGGAAGGAGTAGGAAACAACTAGAAGCTTTCTATCCTCCATCCCACTTAAATCCTTATTAAATCACCTCTTTGTTTCCAGGCTTCGTTCGAATGTAACTTCTAGGAGTAATACCACACCACCCAGCAATTCCTATCACCTTTTTCTACTTTATTTTTTCCAAAATGCTCTAAGCAATGTTCTTGCTTGTTTCATTGTTGCCCGTCTCCCTCTCCGGAACCAGGCCGGCACTTGAGAATGAGTGAGTGGATTCAAACGTGTGCTAGAAACTGTGCTTGTTCTAGAAATAAAGAGAACAAGGTAGTGCAAGGAGGAGAACACAGGCTTTGGGGCTGGAGGGGCGCAATCACTGTGTGGCCCTGGGCAGGTTGTAACCGCTCTGAGTTTAGGGTTTTCTTTGGTGGGTCATGATGAGGACAACAGGCATGGAATGGAGTAGGTGTTCAGGAAACCATTTTATAAAAATACCATCAACTTTTCTCAAAATAAAAGTTTTAAAAAGGGATATGAGACTTTAAACACAAATAGGCAGAGATGAAGAGGGTATGATGAAATAAAAACTACAATAAAAATGCCTAAGATCAAAGCAGTAAGACCATAATAAACTTTGCCAGGAATCAAATCTGCAAAAGATAAACCTAAAAAACACATAGAAAATATAGCAGGGATATTTGGAAAGAGGGACAGAATATGCAAGGAAAGATGACCTTTATGGATTAAGAAAGATCTGACCTTTGAATTCTCAAAGAAGACAGAACAGAGCAAAAGGTTCATGCATTCACGTAAAGACCCAAAGGGGGAGGGAGTGAGGCATGCAGATGTCTGCATGAAGCAGCAAAGATAGGAACATGCTTCGGAGTGCTCAGGGAATGCCAAGGATGCCACTGTGGCAAGGGTGATGGGAGAATCGAGAATAGAGGACATCAAAAAGATAAATGGGGAGGGAGTTTAGGGTGTTTCAGATAGTTTAGGGCTTGGAGACTCCAGATGACTTTGACTTTTCCTCGGAGTGAGGTGGAAGTCGTGGAGGGTTCTGAGAAGAGGGGAGGCGTGATATGACTTATTGTAAAAGGATCCCTGGTCTCTGTTGGGGGGCAGCGGGCAAAGGGGGAGACACTAGTTAGATGTCTCTTGCAGTCATCCAGACTCCTCCTGCATAATCCAAGATGATGGATATCTTGGATCAGGAGAGTAACAGGAGGGGTGGTGAGAACTGTTTGTGTTCTGAATGTATGTTGAAGGTAAAGCCAACAGGATTGGCTGATAAAATTGATAGGGCTGTGAGAAAAGGGGAGTATCAAGTCTGACTCCCAGATCCTGGAAGGATGGAGATGCCAGTAACCAACAGTGAAGACCATGGGAGGAGCGTGTTTGGAGAAAAAGGTCAGGAGCTCAGTTTGGGATATGCTAAATTTGAGGTACCTACTAGACATCCAAGTGGACAAGCCAGTTGGCAGATGAATATATGAACCTGGAGTATAAGGCAGAGTGTGGGCTGAAATGTAAAATGTGTGAGTCAGAATTGAGATGGGACTTGATGCTCTGAGAGTCTACAGATCACTCAAAGGACAGGCTGTGGAGTAGAGAGGTCTAAGATCAAAGTCCTAGAGGAGCCCTAAGTTAAATGATGAGAAGACAAACAAGCAAAGGAGACTGAGACCAGCGTCGAGGACAAAAGCCATCACAGGGTGGGTTCGGAGGAACCAAGTGAAGGAGGAGCAGGTAAGTGGGGCCATGGCTGCTAACAGTTCAAGAACCTGAATGAAGTCTTAGAATAAACCCTTGGATTTAGCAACATACAGATTATGGTAAAAAAGAATGATCAGTGCCCTGGCCAGATTTGCTCAGCGGTTAGAGCATTGGCCCGTGGACCAATGAGTCGTGGGTTTGATTCTGGTCAAGGGCACATACCTCGGTTGCGATTGGTCCCTGGCCCTGGTTGGGGTCATGTGGGAGGCAGCAACTCGATGTGTCCCTTTCATGTCGATGTTTCTCTCTCTCTCTCTCTCTCTCTCTCTCTCTCTCTCTCTCTCCCTTCCACTCTATCTGAACAAAAATGGGGGGGGGAGGGATGTCCTCGGGTGAGGATTAAAAAAAAGAATGATCAGTGATATAATGGAAAACAAAGCTCCCATATAGGAGAAAAGCCTATAAATCTAGGGGGCTCACAACTTGCCAAGATAAAACTGATAAAAGGGAAACCACCATTCTGACATAAACCTGTGAAATTGTAAATTTTCAAGGAAAAAGAAATTTCTGAGCTTCTAATATAAGAAATTAAAATCTGGCCTTGGCCGTCGTCTCAGCTAATTGAGCGTCATCCCGTACACCAAAAAGGTCACTGGTTTGATTCCCGGTCAGGGCACATGCCCGGGTTGGGGTTCGATTTCCAGTAGGGGGCGTGCACGAAGCAGCACATTGATGTTTCTCTCAAATCAATTTTTAAAAATAAGAAATTAAAATTGGGCTTGTTTCAGATTAAAAAGAAAATTTTTTTCCCTTTATTGATTTTAGAGAGAGAGGAAGGGAGAGGGAGAAGATAGAAACATCGATGAGAAAGAACATCGATTGGCCGCCTCCTGCATGTCCCCACTGGGTATGTGTCCTGACCGGGAATCAAACTGGCGACCTCTTGGTGCATGGGTCGATGCTCAACCACTGAGCCACACCGGCCGGACTCAGATTTTAATCAATGCTAAAAGTCAATGAAGCAAAAAGAAAAGTCAAGATTCACAGAGAGGCAACACTTTTTTTTTTTTTAATCCTCACCCGAGGGCATTTTTCCATTTTTTGATCAGATAGAGTGGGAGGGAGAGAGAGGAAGAGAGAGAGAGAGAAAAACATCCATGTGAAAGGGACACATCGAGTGGCTGCCTCCCGCATGACCCAACCAGGGCCAGGGACAAACTGCAACCAAGGTACGTGCCCTTAGCGGGAACCGTACTCGGGTCTCTCTGGACCGCAGGCCGACGCTCTAACCGCTGAGCCAAACCGGCCAGGGCGAGAGGCAACACTTTTGAAGGCTTAATTTATAAACCCCACCATTACTACTTCCTTTAAAAGACCACCCCTTACAGTAACTTCTGGTGACTACTGACATTTTAAATAGGGTGATCAGAGAAGGCTTCCCTAAGACTATTTCTTGGTTTCCTTCTATGTTCCAGGCATAAATAACCTCCAAAAGCCTTTGACCAAACTGAAGATGCAGAGATATATGGAAATGATGAATCAATGGAGATGAGAAAATGGAACAGGTGCTCATAACATGGAAAAACTCAGACAGCATGGAAGCGGCTACCATTGAAAAGTACTCCTGACCAACAAAGGCAATGACCTGTCACAAGAAGACTGAATGAGGTCACCGTGGGAGGGGTGGAGAAATAATGAGACCACAAACAGTTGTAAATTAAGTCCAAACAACAATACTTACAGTGTTCTGATCAATGGACTCGGCTGCTTTGACTATTCCATCCAAGCACTTCCCGATGATTGGAATCACCTGCCGGTCGACCTCCGCATAGGTCTTCATCGATTCTCCAAGTCGCACTATTCTCCTTTCCTCCATCTCTTGTATTTTCTGTAACATTAGATTTTGTATAAAATTAATCTGGCCCATGATGGTTATTAAATGATGCTGTTTTTCAGCAGCATGGTGACCATGAATAAACTGTCTCGTAAGGAAACAGGCCTATCGAAAGGGTTAGAGTTAGAGCAACCATACATTTATTGTGCCTCTACATTAACCAGCCGTACACGAATTTCATGAATTGTTAGGCTGCCCAAACAGAACTACACAATTCCACTCCGATTTCAGCAAGAACCCCAAACTCAAGTAATTTTATTATTAATACCATTTGGTATTAGATTTCAAACATGTCCTTCATCTTTGACCCACTACTTAACCCTTACCAAAAGCACAGTATTTGGTTAACTGTTTGAACCCAAACCGGGTTGGGATGTAACTAACGCACCTTCCTTCTACAAGGCAGGGTCTCTTGTTAGCTGTGTGTAGATACTATGAAGCAAGTGTTTATGATTATTATTTGCTGTTGTTGCTAATCCTCACCTTAGGATATTTTTCCACTGATTTTTAGAAAGAGTGGAAAGGAGAGAAGGGGAGAGAAAAAGGAAGAGAGAGATAAACACAAATGTGAGACAGACACATAGACTGGCTGCCTCCCACACAACCCTGACCGGGACCAGGGATCAAACTTGTAGCCCAGATACATGCCCTTGAGCAGGAATCGAACCCAAGACCCTTTGGTCCTCAGGCCAACGCTCTAACCAATGAGCAAACCTGGCCAGGGCCATTTATTACTTTTTCTACAACTAGACTTGAAATTGTAAAAGATTCCCAAAGTGGGAGAACATACATACATCTTTTCTCATATATATACGTATTTTAATCCTCACCCGAGGACATTTTTCCATTTTTGTTCAGATAGAGTGGGAGGGAGAGAGGAAGAGAGAGAGAGAGAGAAACATTGACGTGAAAGGGATACATGGGAGTGGTCGCCTCCCGCACAACCTCAACCAGGGCCGGGGATGAATCGCAACCAAGACACGTGCCCTTGACCAAAATCAAACCCGAGACTCATTGGACCGAGGGCCAATGCTCTAACCACTGAGCAAAACCAGCCAGGGCTTTTCTCATATTTTTGAAAACGTAAAGGAGCCATAAGAAAAACAATTCAAAGAACTGTCACCTGTTCAAATCCTACACCTAGGAATGCTGCTCTGGTTCCTAAAGATAAATTGGCTTTTTTTTTTTTCTGTAACCAGAATGGTCCTTTCGGCAAAGAGAGCATTAATCTGAGAATCACAGTTCTAGGACTACAGGGGCAAACCAAGGAAGTTTGCCAATGCTATTGATTAATCTTGAGATTAACTGTGTATTTCATTTTACTGCCAGTTAATGCTTGATCTGAATGTTGCACAAAATGATTTGAGTTAGAGAAAATTTAGAATTATTAGAACATAACCAGTGATCATGATCCCAAAGCTACGTTTCTTATAAAGGCAAATCGGAGGATTGAACCACTTACCTTAAATATGTTGGGAATGTGAGTGTGGTAATACTCGCGCTGCTCAAGGTTGAATTTCTGAAGATTCGAGGAGTAATCTGCTTTGCTGTCCTCTGCCATTTGGTGACGCATTTGGGCTTGTTGTCGTGCCTGAGGGCAAAAAACGAGAATATCCCCATGTTTACAGAGACCAAATAAAAGCCGAGAATTGCAAACTGGAGGGCCTGGGCTCACATTTACCTCAAATGCGTTGCATTTAGCAGGTGCTGGTTTTTTTTTTTTTTTAATTACAGTTTACAGTCCATATTATTTGTATCAGTTTCTGGTGTATAGCATATTGGTTAGACAATCATATAGTTTACAAAGTGTGCTCTCCCAATATTTCATACTCACCTGGCACTGGACATAGGTATTACAATATTATTGACTATATTTCCTATGCTGTACTTTATATCCTCATGACTATTTTGTAACTATCAATTTGCATTTTTATGTTTTATTGATGGATTTAGAGAGCGAGAAGAAGGAAGAGAGAGAAACATCGATTTGTTGCTCCACTTACCTATGCATTCATTGGTTGACTCTTGTATGTGCCCTGACCAGGGATTGAATTTGCAACCTTGGTATATCAAGACGATGCTCTAATCAATTGATCTACCTGGCCAGGGCTATGTAACTACCAATTTGTACTCCTTAATCCCTTCACCTTTTTCAACCAGCCCCCCAACCCCCTTCCCTTCTGGCAACTATCAGTCTGTTCTCTGTTTCTATGAATCTGTTTCTATTTTGTTTGTTCATTTATTTTGCTCCTTAGATTCCACATATAAGTGAAATCATATGGTATTTGTCTTTCTCTGTCTGACTTATTTCACTTAGCATAACATCCTCTAGGTCCATCCATGCTGTTGCAAATGGTAAGATTTCATTATTTTTTTATGGCCGAGTAATATTCCATTGCATATATATACACACACACATCACATCTTTAATTTTTTTTTTTATCCTTACCTGAGGACATTTCTGCATTTATCTTCAGATAGAGCGGGAGGGAGAGAGGGAGGAAGACAGAGAGAGAGAGAAACATCGATGTGAGAGAAACACATCGAGTGGTTGCCACCCACATGACCCCAACCGGGGCTGGGGACAAACTGCAACCAAGGTACGTGCCCTTAGCAGGAACCTAACCTGGGACTCTCTGGTCCGCAGGCCGATGCTCGAACCACTGAGCCAAACTGGCCAGGGCCACACATCACATCTTTATCCACTCCTTTACTGATGGGCATTTGGGTTGCCTTCGTATCTTGGTTATTAATAACATAGCAGGTGCTATTTTTAAAAAATGGTTTAGAATTTGAATTTACTTTAGGTAAGGATGTGTACCCTAATTTGTCACTAACCATGCCATTCTCTATTGTCTTAACTGGGTATTCCTTCTTAGTTAGATACAGGCATCACCATTCTTTTCTTTTTAATATGTTTTTAATTATTTTTTTAGAGAGAGAGAGAAACATCAATGTGAGAGAGAAACATCGATGGGCTGCCTCCTGCACGCCCCCTACTGAGGATTGAGCCCACAACCCAGGCATGTGCCCTGACCAGGAATTGAACTGGGGCCAATCAGTCCCTAGGACGATGCTCAATCCACGGAGCCACACCTGCCAGGCTGGCATCACCATTCTTTATCACCAGCACTGGCACTTGGCCAGGGTCACAGATTTATGTTGCCTGGATGGCTCTCTGAGTGTGTGTGAGTGTGTATGTGTGTGTATATACTTTTTTTTGAGGCGGGGGAGATGAGAGAATCTAATTCTCAGTGGGGTTCATGAACTAAATTGGCATATGAACCACTGATCTAAACAAACCTTTCTAGAACTCTCCACGACGTTCATTTTTAGTATATACTCTAAAGAAGCAGTAAGCATGGTACCCTCTTTCTGCTTTTTGTTTTGTGTGTGTGTGTGCTATGCTGCGTTTTGCTGCACTGCTTTTCTCCTAAATAATCAATAATAAAAATTCACAAATGTGTTTCTCTCTTCTAATACATATTTTGGTTTATCACATGCCTACAAGAAGGGGCAGTTGTTGACACAGTACAGAGTGGGTTTTAAAGACCCAAAAAGAATGTGTGTCAACCCTAAAGTCACCCACAGATACCAGAGAGCGTTAGGCTGGCAATACCATCGTACATTCATCTAGCACTTGGAGGTTCCCCAGATAAATATTACTCATGAATCTCTAGGACAATCCAGGGTCCACATGAGGCAACACACACCCACTGCCCCAGGAAGAGATGGTGTGGCCTGTGGGTGACTTGGCAAGCTTGTCACACTGAGCCAAGAACATAACAGGGAAAGGGCCTCGTTCCAACATAACCAAGGCAACCTTTTGTTTGTTTGTTTTTTGTTTTGTTTCACTGACCCCAAAAGTTAAAAAAGGAAAAGAAAAAGAAAAACAGAAACGTTCAAATGTAAGCCCTAAAGAGACACGCTGGGGTAGCTCATCCCTCTTTCTATCTGATCGTTGATAACATCTCCTTCTGGTTTTCAGCATCTCGAGTCCTTTATTGGTTTCCTGCCTCTGTGACTTGGAGGCTTAACCTGGTTTTCACTTCCTTGACTCACTGACTCATATTCGTGCTGGCAAAAGCCCAAGGTGGTCACTTAGAGAGGCTTCCTTTATTCTCTTCCCCATTCCTACGTAAACACTTCCCAAACCAAGGTAACACTATCAATATTCCCAGAAGAATTTCCTTATTACCGAAGTGTTTTAGTTTCTCAAGGCCTTCGGGGACCTCAAACCACTGAGTGCACTTCTCTCCCATCACCCTTGGCCATTTCAGCTGCCTCCCTCTTCCCCTTTGTTGGCGGTCTGCTACTCCCTTCCTGCCCATATGCTCCATTTGGCTTCTGCTTCTACTGTCTCCACCAGTAAACACATAATCTAGCCCCCAACATAGTAAGTGCCCAGCTACCCTGAAAACCCCCTGCCCTCCTCCATGGAAATAGCTTCCCCACCTACGCGCATTCCATCTGTCCCTCTGATGGGACCAACACAAAATTCTCTTAACTCTTTCAATTGCCTAGAGTTTTATCCTTCGTCCCTTTGTTATGAATATGAAAAAAACAAAACAACAACAACAAAAAAACCAAGGAAATCCCCAGGTAGACCTCAACTGCTGAAAACATTCTCTATTTCATTCACAAAACTTCTTCAGAAAAAGATTCACAAAAATCTGAGGCAGGGTGGTCATCTCGTCTGTGAACAGGAATACCAAGCAAAAGGATGGAGAGTCCCTGTATTGGTTTTGGAGAAATGATTCTTCCTTGGTGAATTTTTAAAATAGCTTAGTTCTGCCCTGGCCGGTTTGGCTCAGTGGTTGGAGCGTCGACCCACGGACAAGAGAGACCCGGGTTCGGTTCCCGCTAAGGGCACATACCTCGGTTGCAGTTTGTCCCCGGCCCCAGTTGGGGTTGTGTGGGTGGCGACCAGTCAATGTGTCTCTCTCACGTTGATGTTTCTCTCTCTCTCTTCCTCCCTCTCTCCCTCCCACTCTATCTGAAGACAAATGCAAAAAAGTCCTCGGGTGAGGATAAAAAAATAAATGAATAAAATAAAATAGCTTAGTTCTGAAACAGGGATCAGAACATCATATTATATATATACACGTATGTATTTATGTATGTACACACACACACACGCGCGAGCGGACAAAACTTCCTGACAACAAATCCATGCTGCTAAACCATGGAATATTTTCCTGACAAGATCTGGAAGTGAGCCCTGTGGAAGTACCCCAGCATCATTTGGGTGGGAGTGGCTGTGGTCCTCTCCCTCCCCAGAATCTCCATTGATGTCTTCGCTTTGGCTATAGGATGACCTTTGTAAGCATATTAACTCATAATAGTTTCCTGATATCCTTTACACTGTTTATCTGCAGTAATTCTGACACATAACTAGGGACCACTAGATGTGAACTGTGGAAGCAACTGACAAAGCAGTAGCATGTATAGAACTCAGCCTGGAAAGTTAGCGGAGTAGAAGAGAACAAACCAGGCAAACATCCACTAGAGGGAAATGGTCTACCTTTTATGTTAAGGAAGCATGATGATGTCTCTGGGAGTTTCTTTTGAGTGCCAAAGTGTGGACATAGTTGGCAAAAGTCTATGTATTTCTACAGTCTCCTTCTTGCTCAGTAAAAGCAGCTAAGTATTGTTGTACATTATCCGGCAAGGCCACAGTAGGAAGACAGGACTGTCTTACCCTCGATCCCAGCATCCATCTGCTTTGAATTAATACTCACTGTTGAATCCTGGGCCCAGGAATGTGCCATTGTTCTGACCAAGTTTTAATATGGAAAATCCATTTTTGTTTAGTAAGCTGCTGTGTTTATTTTACAATGGAAAGAGGCAGCTTAATCAGTTACTTATTATAACAGATATATTTTTTTTAAATACCTTTAATAGTATTTGCAAAAATGTAGCTGGAGTAACCAGTTAGTAACTAGATATTTTAGAAAGTCCACCTCCTCAGGCTAATGCTACTGGAAGATGAAAGCATCACTATTTCTCAGCCCTTTTTAAGTCAGTCTAAAAATAGCAACCATTATCTTAAAGAGGTACAGTAGTTCCATTCTCAGCTTCTTCTTTTAATTAAAATTTCCATTCTAATACGAAAAGACACTGTGTCTTATAGCAACATTACTGCAGGGCAGAGAGAAGTTCAGAGGATTTGGGCCTTTTTTTTTTTTAAATGTGTCAGAGTCATGGAATTTAGAGATAATCTAAAAAAGTCCAGAGTGACCACAACTGCTGGAGACTGGAAGTCACAGACACCTTTAAATAAGACCTAGACTTTCACTGTCAATCACAAAGACTGAATTTAAACTTTAGAATTTCTGTGACAAGCCCTTGGGAATCTCCCCAAATAAATCCAAAAAGAAGTATGTACTGTTTATGCATGAGTTCACTGCTGGGTACTTCTTCTTTTTTTAAAAAAAAAATTTTATAAATGCATTGGGGTGATATTGGTTAATAAAAGTATATAGGTTTCAGGGGTACAATTCTATAATACATCATCTGTATACTTCATTGTATGTTCACCACCCAAAGTCAAGTCTCCTTCCATCACCATTTGGGTAACTCTTTTTTTTTTTAATCCTCACCTGAGAATATTTTTCCATCTATCTTCAGATAGAGAGAGAGGGAGAAAGAGTGAGTGAGAGAGAGAGAGAGAAAGAGAGAGAGAGAGAAACATCAATGTGAAAGAGACACATTAATTAGCTGCCTCCTGCACGACCCCGACAGGGCTGGGGACCGAACTGCAACCAAGGTACATGCCCTTGACTGGAACTGAACCCGAAATTCTTTGGTATGTGGGCCAATGCTCTAACCACTGAGTCAAACTGGTCATTTGTGTAATTCTTAATATGGTCCATCCCCACGACCTATGGAAGTAAAGCTGTCCTGCCTAAAATGTCAGACTTGCAGTTTCTAAATAAAGAAAACAATAGATTAGAAATTGAACTGCATTCCAATGCTCTAAATCCTAATAGTTAATTTAAAGACAAAAATACTGTAATGCACTGAGATGATCAGCATGGACTGTAATGCACTGAGATGATCAGCATGGACTGTAATGCACTGAGATGATCAGCGTGGACTGTAATGCACTGAGATGATCAGCGCGGACTGTAATGCACTGAGATGATCAGCATGGACTGTAATGCACTGAGATGATCAGCGTGGACTGTAATGCACTGAGATGATCAGCGTGGACTGTAATGCAGTAAGATGATCAGCGTGGACTGTAATGTACTGAGATGATCAGCACGGACTGTAATGCAGTAAGATGATCAGCGTGGACTGTAATGCAGTAAGATGATCAGCGTGGACTGTAGTGCACTGAGATGATCAGCGTGGACTGTAATGCAGTAAGATGATCAGCGTGGACTGTAGTGCGCTGAGATGTTCAGCACGGACTGTAATGCGCTGAGATGATCAGCATAGACTGTAATGCACTGAGATGATCAGCGCGGACTGTAATGCACTGAGATGATCAGCATGGACTGTAATGCACTGAGATGATCAGCACGGACTGTAATGCAGTAAGATGATCAGCGTGGACTGTAGTGGACTGAGATGATCAGCGTGGACTGTAATGCACTGAGATGATCAGCATAGACTGTAATGCACTGAGATGATCAGCATAGACTGTAATGCACTGAGATGATCAGCATGGACTGTAATGCACTGAGATGATCAGCATAGACTGTAATGCACTGAGATGATCAGCATGGACTGTAATGCACTGAGATGATCAGCGTGGACTGTAATGCAGTAAGATGATCAGCGTGGACTGTAATGCACTGAGATGATCAGCACGGACTGTAATGCACTGAGATTATTAGCATGGACAACAGGTGTAGCGACTCCCTGTTCCATTCAGTATTTTTCCCTTCCTACTTCAAATCTTAAGGAGAAATAAACACTTCTGGTTGGGTCTCAATTGTCCTAAATTGAGAACATAGCGGGTACTAAGAAACGTCTTGCTTTCACATAGGGAACACGGTAGATTTGCTTACCAACGTAGATCCTCACGTCTTTTTTCAGGGCTGCGTATGGCTTTTGATCTTTTAATAAACTGAGCACAGCCCTGGCCGGTTTGGCTCAGCAGTTAGGAAGGGTCTTGGGTTCGATTCCTGATCAAGGGCAAGTACCTGGGTTGCAGGTTCAATGCCTGGCCCTGGTCGGGGTCCTGTGGGAGGCAGCCAATCCATGTTTCTCTCTCTCTCTCTCTCTCTCTCTCTCTTTCCCTCCTTTCTTTCCACTCTATCTAAGAATTAATGGAAAATATCCTGGGGTGAAGATTAACAACAATAACAAAAATAAATAAAAATAAACTGAGCACTTATTTATATATTTACTATAGATAAATAACAAGATTTATTAATGTTTTTTATCATGACCTCAGAAATGTGAACTGCTGCTGTTCCTTAAAGGATATTCCATTCACTGCAGAGTTTTTGGAAAGTTGCCTTTTTCCTTTGTATGTAATATAATGAATTAGCCTACGTTTTATTATAAAAAATTTGGGCACAGCAAATGAGGAATATTCTACCGTTAGTGCTGGTAGCTCAAATAACAGCAAGTGTTCTCCAGAGCAGCTGTACTTTATTTCATCATTATCATCAGAGACCAATTGTATTTTAGGCTGGGGGAAAAGGGGGCAAAATTGAGATTTTATTCTGAATTTACTATTCTACATGGCAGCTAGGCTATCTGTAACTGTTACTCCGTAGCCATCGGTGTGCAGCAGCCCCGCTCACAGGGCAGATGGCCTGACTGCCGGGACCCAGCCAGGAGGGTGTGCGGCCAGCCCGAGGCCCAGCAAGAATCTGGCACTCGGCTCTTGACTCACCTCTCTTCGATCTACCTGAGCCATTGACTTAACATTGTGGATAAAATTAGATGTATGAAGTATGAATTTAATCACCTGGGTTGTCTGCTGCCCCTCCCCCCCTTTATGGTTAATCCTCACTGAAGGACATTTTTTCCATTGATTTTTAGAGAGAGTGGGTTTAGGGGAGAAAAAGAGAGAGAGAGAGAGAGAGAGAGAGAGAGAGAGAGAGAGAGAGAGAGAGAGAAATGTTAATGGGAAAGAGACACATCCACTGGTTGCCTCCTACACACGCCCTGACCGGTGCCAGGGGTCAAACCTGCAACCCAGGCACATGCCCTTGACTGGGAATAGAACCCACGACCCTTTGGTACATAGGACAACACTCTAACCACTGACCAAACCAGCCAGGGTCCCCCCTCTCTTTAGTTCTTTTTCATCCAATTACAAACATTTGCTTGCTGTAAAATAATTCAAATTTACAGAATTGTATGGTTTAGAAAGTAGAAGTCCCTGCACCTTCCACCCTCTGATAATCACTATTAACAGTGACAACCTGGAGTTCTTAGTTTCTGTGTGTTTGAGTGTGTGATGGGGGGGGGGGGGTGTCTGAGAAAACATCGAGGGGAAGCACAGCAGACTGGGACAAGTTACTGGGAAGTTCTAGAAGTACAGCTGCAAGGACACCACTCAACAGCCAGCAAACTTGGTGAGTCTGAGTCACCAAGGAGCGCCAACCAGTGGCACACCCTGCCTTCTGGCCATTCCAGGTTGAGGAGAAGCACACACATCTTCACAGCACACAAGGGAGGCAGGGGCTGCTGAACACTATGACCTATTTTCTCTGTATTTTTGAGATCAGAAAAACAGCAACCTGTTGAGAATGCCTGAAAACTCTGATGGGTACACCGATTTTCTGGGATTTGTCAATGATTAGGAGTAAAACTAGTGTTCAGTCCAGCAATTCTACCTTTGGGAATTTATCCTAATGAAATAATTTTAAATGTTCACAAAAGAGATCACAGTATTATTTATAATAGCTAAGAATTTCAAACAAATGCTCAGTAATGCAATTAACTAAATATATGGCATATCCTTCCCTTGACCAGTGTGGCTCAGTTGGTTGAGTGTCGTCCTGTACACCAAAAGGTAGTGGGTTCGATTCCTAGTCAGGGCACGTGTGGGAGACAACCGATTGATGTTTCTCTCTCACAGCAATGTTTCTCTCTCTCTCTCTCCCCCTAAAAAAATCAATTAAAAAATAAATATATGTCATATCCTTAATGGACTAATGTGTAGCATGTAAAAAAAAAAATAATGTGAAAGAATATTTAATGATATGACAAAGTGAAATCTGCATATAATTAAAAATTTTTTAAGTTCCCCAAATAGCATTTACAGTAATCCAATTATTATAAAAATAAAACATTAATAATGATCACTTCTGTAAGAGTGATTAAGAAACATCTTACTTTGCCAAAAAGATTAGCAAAAGAGACGAATTTTAATGCTGAATTCCAGAAACAGTGAAAGACTGAAGAGGTATGGCTTGCCTTTGAGGTCCAAAAAGAAAAAATAAAAACTCCAAAAAGATAATGTAGTAGGAGGGTTACTAACAAAGGAAGAGATGAAAAAGCTCTCTGTCTAGAGCAATGTTGTTGTATGATAAATGGTATTGTTCAAATTTCCCAGCAAACTGTTGCATCTAGAATACATTTCCAAGTTCAAGACTAAGAATGCATTTAAAAATCCCTATTCAGACAGAGTGCTGTGAGTTTTTGTTGGAGCCTTCCAGACCGGGAACTTGCCAAAACAATGAGTCTGTCTTTGATAAATTATAAGGCCAGCTAAAATACAAAACAGAGAAAAACTTCAAAATAAGTTAACCAAAGAAATATGCTTCAAATATTCCAGCAATTTCCTGATTTTTTTTTTTTTTTTAAACAGTCATACAACTTCTAGCCCCCGTCTGGTAGGTTCCTTTGGAGTAGTCAATGAAATAGGAGAGAACACAGAATGATAGCAAATGAGACCAGCATTTCAATCCCACATGGGCCATTCACTTGCTAAACAGTGTTAAGAAAAGGCCTTCTGTTCCCCTATACCCTGATTGCTTTATTTGAAAAGTAGAATGTGAAATATCTGTTTACTCAAGGTGAGTAACAATTTCTGCTGAAAGAGAAGCCAATGCTGATATTGTTCATCTTGACCCTGGCACAACTCCAAGGTGGGCTGGAGAGAACAAATTTGGTAGGAGCTCAGAGGCTCTAAGATTCTTCCTCTTCCCTGGTTTCAAATGCACTGTCATGGGCAAGACACTTGAGTTTCAAGTTATGGGAGGTTTGAAATGATCTCTTTCTCTTGCCCTTCTCCCCTTAATAAATAACCTCACCACAGAATATGACAACCACTAGATTTCATATACATACAGCTGAAGATAACAGCCTGGACTCTAGGAAGTTAATGCCTATATGATCACCATTCTCTATTGCTGTGGAGTTACTGTGAAAAACAAAAATACTGAAAACACTTTGTAAAAACAGTTCTAAAAAATATATGTTCCCTAGAAGAGAAAAAAAATCATTCATGATACACACCCCAAGGGAAATAAATGAAATACCATACTTCCAATTCTGAAGAAATCTGAGGTGTCTGGTGGTAGGTTAGCAGCTGTTCACCCTTATTACTCAAGTCACAATAGATTTTAAGCAGTAATGTTTAATAATAAAATCTTGCATGTGTTATTTAGTATATACTATCAATGAGCTTAAGATGTAAGACCCTTCCTCTATTTCAACCTCAGTGTTAGTTTTCTCTGCTTTCCTTTAAGCTGGGTGACACCTAGCAAAACTTCTCTAGTGATCAGACAAGACAGCCAGGAAGCTAGTTTAGGTCTCAGGCTATGTGGTGGAGTGGGGAAAGAGCATATCTGAAATACAAAACCTTAAACTTGTGTGTATTATACAGATGCTGCAAGAATCCCAAACTCAAGTAATTAACATAAAAGTTAGTTCCAGATTGTCTGGCAGAAACAAATATAAAATCTTGCTGGGGGGATACTCTCACAATCCTGCTTTTATGGGATTCTCAGAGAGAGAGGAAATCCCTGTTGAAGATATGCTCAAACAAAAAAGACAATAATAATTATAAATGCACAAGGAAATAAACCACCATGAGAGCTAATAGAGAGAAAATAATTACCATAAGAACTTGAGCTAAAAGAACAATTTGAAAGACATATAAAACAAAAACACTTAAAATGATTAAAGAAATAAACGCATCAATAGAAATCACAAGAAGATAATAAAAGCATGGGGAGTAGAATGAGAAGTTTCCAACACACCTAATATAAGTCCCAGAACCAACAATTTGAGAGAATGAAAAATAGGCAATATCTGAAGAGCTAACACCTGAGAGTTATCCTACATTTACAAAAGGAAGAAATCCTCCAGAACATCAAGCAGAGTAAATAAGAAATAAAAAGTCTGTACTTTGAGACATCATAGTGATGCCACAGAACAGTAAAGGCAAAGGCAAGGACTTAACAACTGGGGAGGAAAGTAAAATAAATATCTGCAAAATAATGCAATTAAGTAGACAGCCAACTTCCAAAGAGGAACAGTCAATGATAAAAGACAATGGAATGGCCCTGGCCAGTTTGGCTCAGCAGTTATAGCATCAGCCCATAGAACAAGGGGTTGCAGGTTCGATTACTGGTCAAGGGCACATACCTGGGTTGCAGGTTCAATCCCCAGCCCTGGTCGGGGTCGTGTGGGAGGCAGCCACTTGATGTGTTTCTCACATATGGATGTTTCTCTCTCTCCCTGCCTCCCTTCCACTCTATCTAAACAAACCAATGGAAAAATATCCTGAGGCAAGGATTAACAAGAACAAAAAAAGACAATGGAATGACATTTTCAAAATGCTTAGAGAAAATAATTGTTGGCTTAGAATTCTGTACCAAGCTAAACTATCACATTAGAGTGAGGACAAAATAAAGACATTCAGACAAATAAAGGAGAACATAATCCTCACAAATCCTCATGGGGAAAAGGAAACAACCTATCATCCAGGAAGGAGGAAATTTAACCCAGAAAGAAATATTATGCAGCAAGTAACAACACTTGACCTGCATTATCACATGGCTACAGCTGCGTGGACAGATGGGGAATCAATGGTTGCCCCCTTTTGATGGTCCCTGTAGTTCCTAATCTGGTACAGTCCCCGCCTCTCTTTATTAGGTCCCCGATACTGAGGCCTCATGTCAATTACTACTTATCATTTTATTCCAACCCACTATCACCTGCCTAGTTCTGTAGGCAAGTGCAGTGGCTCACAGGAAAGAGCTCATTTAATATAATCCAGGAGAGCCCTGGCCAGTTTGGCTCAGCGGTTAGAGCGTCAACCCTTGGACCAGAGAGTCCCAGGTTCGGCTCCCGCTAAGGGCATGTACCTCGGTTGTAGTTTGTCCCTGGCCCCAGTTGGGGTTGTGTGGGTGGCAACCAGTCGATGTGTCTCTCTTACATTGATATTTCTCTCTCTCTCTTCCTCCCTCTCTCCCTCCCGCTAAAAATAATAATAATAATAATAATAATAATAATAATAATAAATAAAATAATATAATCCAGGAGAAAAGTCATATGGTACACTGGCAAGAACACTGGACTTGAGGCATGGAAATGTGCTTCAGTCTTGGCTGTACCAGCTCAGCAGGGCCACTTTAGATTCATGGTATTTAACATTTTATAGCCTTACCCTTTTTATCTATAAAGGGATAAAAGAATGATGGAGAGAATTAAAACCCTTTTACAAAATATAAAACACTTTTCCAGTGTAGGTTGTTTTTTTAAAGAAATTTTGCATATTCTTTTTTTTTTTTTCTTTATTGATTTTAGAGAGAGAGGAAGGGAGAGGGAGAGAGATATAGAAACATGGATGAGAGAGAACATCGATTGGTCGCCTCCTGCATGCCTCCCACTGGGGATCGGGCCCACAACCTGGGCATGTGCCCTGACTTGGAATCAAACCAGCGACCTCTTGGTGCATGGGTCAACACTCAGCCACTGAGCCACACTGGCCAGGCTAACATACGGTACTCTTTTTCTCCAACTGACCCAAGTTTTCCTTGTCTCTCCATTTCATCATTATTTGCTAACTGGGGTCCTCATGAAAGGCATTGATTATAATCCTATTGATGCTATGTACTATTTGTTCAATAAATATTCTTGTAGAATGCCTAGATGTCCAGAATGTTCAAAATACACTCAATTGATTCACAGTAGGTTGAAAGGGGAAGAACTGAGGAGGGAGAAACCAGAAGTAATCCAAGGAGAAGGTCATAACCAGGCAGAAATTCAGATGACAATGGTCTCAACCAGTGAACTGAAGTCCTACTTTACACACATCACTACCACTGAAGCCTCACAATCAGCCCTTGCAAGGTATAATATTATCCTTATTTTATAGAATAGAAAACAGGCTCAGATTAAATAAATCGCCTCATGTCATACCATTAGTGAGTATGAAACAAGATCTGAACCCATGTCTATGTAGGATCAACATTAAGAACAAGCTCTTGGACCTGGCCGGTTTGGCTCAGCGGTTAGAGCATCGGCCTGCAGTCCAGAGAGACCGGGGTTCGGTTCCCACTAAAAGCACGTACCTCGGTTGCAGTTTGCCCCCGGCCCTGGTTGGGTCGTGGGGGTGGCAGCCACTCGATGTGTCCCTTTCACGTCGACGTTTCTCTCTCTCTCTCTCTCTCTCTCTCTCTCTCTCTCTCTCTCTCTCTTCCTCTCTCTCCCTCCCACTCTATCTGAACAAAAAACGGGAAAATGTCCTCCGGTGAGGATAAAAAGAAAACAACAACAAAAAAACCCTATTATTTTATTTAATTCATTTTTATCTTCAGATCTAAGGTTTAAGAACGACCCATCACCCTGGCTGGTTTGGCTCAGCGGTTAGAGTATTGGCCTGAGGACCAAAGGGTCGCAGGTTCGATTACTGGTCAAGGACCTGTACCTGGGTTGCAGGTTTGTTCCCTGGCCCTGGTGGGGGTTGTGCAGGAGGCAACCGATCAATGTGTCTTTCCCACATTGATGCTCCTCTCTCTCTCCCTTCTACTCTATCTAAAAATCAATGGAAAAATACCCTCTGGTGAGGATTAAAAACAAAAGAACAACCCATCACCTTACTTTGCTCTGTTGGTATTTTGCACATTAACTTAGAGGATTGTAATGATTATGCTTTCAGGAGCATTAAAGGAAAGCTAAAATAGATTCTCATGTCAACATTTTAATGCAAATGAAATGCATACTGGAAATATTTCACTGAAGAGGCTTTTGAAAGTATTTAGTTTTCATATAAATTCACTTTTGGTAGCACCTCCACCCCCAACATTTCTGATATGCTGAGATTTTGACATTTTAACTTTCCTGTTTCTTTTTAGATGCTTATTTAACCAAACTCCTTTTTTAGTGTAAAAACCATTTACTTCAAAAACAAATAAGTGAAACATTAAGGTTAACAATAGGGACAGCGATAACTGCTAGGGAATGAACTGACACTAGGAGCTGCAGCTTTAAGAGTACTTTTGTGTGAAACATTTGACCATAGCAAATAATTCTATGTTTCAACAAAAGTGTCTTTCCTAGAAACTTTGATTTAAACATTGATCCACTTACAAAATAGTCACAGCAACAACATTCATTGTTGATAAATGTCTTTTTAATTCTATACTTTTCTCCTGTGAATAAAAAGCATTTTTAACGGAAAGATCAAGCTGTAGTTGCAAAATTCATTTCCTGTATTCATACTAACCACTTCCTCTTTAAAAAAAAAAATTGTTTTCTCGAGTGCTACCGTGAACAATTCCTTCAGACATTTTATCTAAAGCAAATTTGGGGAAAGCACTACAGATATTAACATGTTCAATAAAGATGTCAGCTTCCTAGTTACAGCAAGGGCAGAGAAAATATTTAATAGTACAACTCCTTATACGTACAATAGCTCAAGGAGTCATCTTGCTAGAAGCTGTTTCCCCAAATGGTAAAAAAATGGAACACTCTGCTACTCAGCTGGCTTCCGTTAGAACAGAACCAACCCTGCCCAGCCTGGCTTCACAGAGCGGGCAACTCTTGTTTCCAACCGAAGCAAACCCCTAAACTGCTACATTCCATTGGTTTTACCAAGATGATGACCAAACTGATAGTTATTCAAAGTAAATTCCTTTATACTTGCTTAAAATGGCATAGATTCTTTACTATAATTTTATTTTTCTCTTTAAAACATTCTATTGTGTAATCCATGACATAAAAAACAACACATGTATATTTGATTGTAGTTAGAAATATGACGTTATGTTGCTTACTTCTTAGAATTCTACCTTAATTCATGACTCAGGATTTCATATTCTACTTCACCATAGGGACATCTATGTAGAATTTAAAAGCTAATAACATTCAAGACCAAATATTTTTTAGAAGCCATAATACCACACAAAGATGGAATACAAATGCCCTAAGAAACTGATACACTAAGTGCTCATGGCCAGGGTTTTAATTTAATTTAGCTTTTAAAACATTTCCTCAAATCGAGTTATATAATAAAACTCATGATTAAGCCAAACAAAGAGACTTCACTTTGTATAGAGAATTCTTTTGCTTAGTCAACCCTCAGAGTTGCAATGAGTTGGAATAAAGAAACCAAATTAACTGTTTCATAGTCAACAACTGCCCATAAAATTGAGACTCTAGCAGTGAAAGAACTGTAAGAAAAGGAGAAATTGATACTAGAGTTCAAAAAGCATAACTTGAACTCACTGACAATTTCTGCAGCTACTTGTGACCAGTAAATGTAGCTTCTGTTAAACAATATCCTATTTTGCATTTAGAAATTATGTAAGAGCTAACAGTCACAAGGCGAGGGCGAATTAGAGAAAGGGGATTATTCGCTGCCTGACATGGGTGAACTCCGTTCAATGCGCGCATTTAGAAGACACTGTGCTCTCTGTTTGGGAATATTAGTTCACATTCCATTCATTTTGATAACCTTTTCCTTTTTCATCCCAACGCCACACAAACTGGCTGCAGCACCACCAGAACTCAGGGATCAGGTAAGGTCTCACACCCATGTGTGTCTAGTATGTTACTATGCCAAAGCAGAGTGACAGAGAAAACCTGACCTGAAAGTCTTTGTCACCAAAATGCCATTCAAGAATTGTTTGGGGTGGGGGGTGAGGGGGCAAATGGGAAAATTCACCAGACAGAGAACTAAATATTAGGGAAAAAATGACAGGCACGTTCCTTAAAGTCAAGGACTGTGTGACTCCACGTTGGTGTCTGTGCCACCCCCACACCTCGCCAGCACAGCCCATGAATAATGAGTGAGTGAACGAAGGCAAATGAATGGGAACATTCCACAACTTAGGAATTCTGCCAACAAGCTCAGTGCTTTTTAAAAATGAGAAGACCATGAAATCATGATTCCATATGAAGTCCCTTAAATTATTTTTTTTTAAAGTATGGGGCCCGGCCGGTGTGGCTCAGTGGTTAAGCATCAACTCATGCACCAAGAGGTCACTGGTTCCATTCCTGGTCAGGGCACATGCTCAGGCTGCAGGACGATCCCCAGTGGGGGGCATGCAGGAGGTGGCCAATCCACGTTCTCTCTCATCGATGTTTCTATCTCTCTCTTCTTCTCCCTTCCTCTCTCTCAAAAATCAATAAAGAAAACTATTTTTTTAAAACAAACAAACAACCCACAGTTCTGTTTAAAAAAAAAAAAAGTATAGGGTAAGTCATTTTAGGGGCTATGTAAAAACAGAAAAAACAGATTCAGAAATTAGTTGGTTAAAAAGCTGTACCAAGCAGAAGCAAACTGCAAGAAAAAATTAGCTACTAGAAAGATTTTTATAATATAAATGAATGGTTACTTAGAATTCTGATTCTTCAAAAGTAATCTCCGAACTATATAAGGCTTGAAATACTGACTTCATTGGAAAATACTCTCTTGCCCACCTCTTTGCCCATTACACTCCAAACCCACACAAAAAACACAGAGAGAAGACATGAAGAGTTTAACTGCTCAAGGTGACAGTGAACAATGGTCCTTTGGCACCATGTTTATCATGATGGCATCGGACTGCTGTGAGGCAGGGCCACAAAGAGCCGAGCTCTCTGTACTGCTAAGCATGATCCTTAAAAACATGTGACTTGGAAACATTAATATTCTGGTTATCTAGGCTTGTTCCATTGCACAACAATATTTTAACAACAATGATGACAGTTTTAAAATAAAACATCATCCATATATCGATTAAAGGCATATCAAAAAGCTTTAAGGTACATAAAGATTTCTTAAACAAAACAAAAATTGCTAACCTTAAAAAAAAAACAGACTGGCTCTGGCCAGTGTGGCCCAGTGGTTAGAGCATTGGCTGATCCACTAAAAGGTCTCGGGTTCTATTCCCAGGCAAGAGTACATACCTGGGTTATAGGTTTGATTACTGCCCCAGCCAGGGTGTGTGCAAGAGGCAACCAATCAATGTGTCTCTCTCACATCGATGTTTCTGTCTCTCTCTTCCTCCCTCTCTCCCTCCCCCACTCTATCTGAAGGTAAATGCAAAAATGTTCTTGGGTGAGGATTAAAAAAAAATAAAAGCCAGACACAAAAGCATACTATAAAATTATATATGTACATACATATATACGTATATATGTATACACACACACATATAGAGAGTGTCCCCCAAAAATGTATACAGGGTGTCTGTAGATTCTATTACATTTTGAAAATGAAATATATTTTAATAAACACTGGCTTTATAATTAGTCAAAGTTATGTATACATTTTTTGGGACATCCTATATACACACACACTCACATCCAGAATATATAACAAACATCTAAAGCCAGAAAGAATAAAATCTATTTTTTAAATGTGCAAAATACTTGGGCACTTCACAAAGAGGTCATTCAAATGGCAGGTAATGGCATACAAAATAAGCTCAACATCATTTTTCATCAAGGAAATACAAATGCAAATTAAAATCATGAGAAGATTCTACTCCACACTCATCAAAAGGCTACAATAAAAAGACCAACAAATAGCAATGGTTGGCGAGGATGAGGAGCAACTGCTGAAGCAGTGTCACTGGGTACAACCACTTCTGTCAAGTTCTTTGACAGCAAATCAAAGCCGTATATACACCTGTGCCCCAGGATTCCACTCCTAGGTATGCAGTGCCCAAGAAAAATGAGGGGCCATGTCCACCAACAGATATAAAAATATGCAGAGTAGCTCTATCCTTAATATGGTCTTAAAATGGACACAATCCAAACGCCCACCAACATGAGGTCCACACAGTGGAATACCACATGGTAATTAAAAATGGACAACACAAACTACCACCATAAGGGACAAAAGTACGAATCTCACAAACATAATACTGAGTTAAAGAAGCCAGACAGACAGGCATGTTTTGTATAATTTGTATAAAGTACAGAAATAGGCGAAACTAGTATATGATAGAGGTCATAAAAATAGATACCTCTGTGATGGTGGCAGGACTCAAGGGAGCCTGCTGAATCCTAGAAATGTCCCCTATCTTGGGTGGTGGCACATAATTTCGCAGGTATATAAAAAGTCACTGAGCTATTCACTGAACATTTATTGTATGTATACCTCAATAAAAACTACAGTAGTCTCCCTTATCCATGGTTTCGCTTTCCACGGTTTCAGTTACCCACAGTCAACTGTGGGCCGAAAATATTAAATGGAAAATTCCAAAAGTCAACAATTTAGAAGTTTTCAATTGTGTGCAGTACTGCACAGCATGACGTGAATCATCCCCTTGTCCAGCATCTCCACGCTGTACACTCTCCCGGCTCATCAGTCACTTAGTAGCCATCTAGGCCATCAGATCAATGTTACCATATCGCAGTGCTTGCATTCAAGTCACCCTTGTTTTACTTAATAATGGCCCCAGTATAAGAGCAGTGATGCTAGCAATTCACATATGCCCAAGGGAAGCCATAGGGTGCTTCCTTGAAGTGAAAAGGTAAATACAGTAAAATGAGATGTTTTGAGAGAAAAAGAAACCACACTCACATAACTTTTATTACAGTGTATTGTTATAATTGTTTTATTTTGTTATTTTTATCTCTTACTGTGCCTAGTTTATAAATTAAACTTTATCATAGGTATCCATACACAGAAAAAACAGTGTATATGGGTGCAGTACTATCCAAGGTTTGAGGCATCAACTGGAGGGGGGTGGTCTTGGAATGTAGCCCAAGAAGATAAGGGAGGACTACTATGTTTCAAAAAGGTCTAGAAGGACACATATCAAGTGGAAAGAGTGATCACGACTGAGGAAGGTCTGAGATGAGGGAGAGTGAGACAGCCAAGAATTCTCTCACCTATCCTCAGTGTTTGATTTTTTTTAAAGAAGAGAATCCTATATTTTAGTAAGACATATATCGTTTGATTTGTGAACCCTGAGAAAGAAGACACCTACTAAGAAAGTTTCCAGGTGGCTAACTGGGCTAAAATTAAAAAAACAAAAAAACAGCCCTGGCCGGTTTGGCTCAGCGGTTGGAGCGTCAGCCTGCAGTCCAGAGAGACCTGGGTTCGGTTGCCACTAAGGGCACGTACCCCGGTTGCAGTTTGTCCCCGGCCCTGGTTGAGTCGTGCGGGAGGCAGCCACTCAATGTATCCCTTTCACATCGATGTTTCTCTCTCTCTCTCTCTCTCTCTCTCTCTCCCTCCCACTCTATCTGAACAAAAACTGGAAAAATGTCCTCGGATGAGGATAAAACAAACAAAAACCACAAAAAAAACAGAGCCTATCAGCTATTTGTATACAGGGGCTTCTCTCCCAAATGCACTTCAGGGAGAAGCCTGCACTGAACTGCTTGCCTCAACTGTGTTACTGCTATCTGAGCCAGCCGTTATAAAGGAGTTCCTGGAATCCTATTTCAGCCAATACAATCAAGGCTTTCCCCATCTAATCAGAGCTGCACAGCTCTGACCAACCAGAGTGGTTCTATGGTGACCAAATAGGACAGTGCCTTTTGGACCAATCAAACTGTGAGGATTTGGAGTCCTTATTTGCATGAGAACAGACGAACTTGTGTCCATATAAGCCGGCTCCCCTCTGGCTCTGGGAGCACACTTTCCTGGCTCCCTGGCTGAGCTGAAACACCAAACATGTCTTGCCAGAGCAGTGTGGAGCAGACCAGCACAGCACAAAGCATACTGGCAAGGAGCAGAGAGAGGAGCAGAGCTGAGCTGTCTAGCTGGAGAGGGGTCTGGCCCCGGGGCTGCCTCACAGCTGTGCTGTATCATATCACAACTGAGCTGTTTTGCACTGAATAAAGTTTCCTTCTTCATGGCACCCCAAATTGGGGATTCCATTGGTGTTGAATTGGTGCCAGTGACCATCGGTTAACAGATTTTTCCATGTTCCCTTGCAGTCCTTCAACACCTCAATACTATAAAACAGATAGTAAGGATTATCTTTTCTACCTCATAAAAGGGAGTTAAAAAAAGAGTCTGGTTTTACCTTCAACTTAAGCACACAGGTCATGAGCCCCAAGATGACTTATTCCAACATGGTTCTAGGTGAACTCATTCCAAATCACAAAAACTCATTTTAAGACTTCAAATTCAAAACTCTCTGACAGCTGCCTCTGGGCAAAGGACAAGAGGCTACGTAGTTCCTTGAGTTCCATCCCCAATAAAAACCACTCCATTGAGCTTATTTCCTTGTCTCATCATTTCTCTGAGCAACGTGGTATCCTCGCAATATCCAAATAGGTTCACCGGCCCAGCAATAAAACTGCCAGTGTCTTCCCATGTCTGCTTCATACGTATGAATTTACTTTTAGCGACACTGGCTCCTCCAGGATAACACACGCTCTCGTGTAAGCCAATCACTGAACATCTGGTCATACACTGACACCAAACACAAAGCAAACTGATGTCCCATGTGGAAGCATGCGGATTTTAGGCGATCTGGACACAGTGCTTATGAAAAGCATGGCTCCAGTCCCTGTGTGGGACAGTTAACTCTTCTACAAGAGAAGAAAATCAGGCTCCTACTAATCTTCTATAGTTTAGAAGATACGTGCTCACAGCGTTCACAAGAACTGTATCATCAAACAAACGTAATCCTTCCTCCTTGAGGGGCAGCAGTTGCACCTGTGTCAGCACGGGCATGTCACTCCAAGGGTTGCGGGGCTGACTGTTGGAAAACGGAGGGCAAGCGATTTCTAATACAATCAGGTAACTTAATCGTTTGCAGAAACTGGGGAAAAGACACTTATATGAGATTCAAAGACTTTCCAAAGTTAAAATGGAAAATTACATTAAGTAACGATAAGAACTAAACCTCTGTAGCCTTTCGGCTTGATACTGACAAGAGGCATTACAGGCGATAAAGCAAAACACTGGGGAAATTACAGCGCTTGGAGTCACATTCATCAGCAAAACAGCTTATGGGTTCCAGTGCGTAGACCCTGCTCTCTCAGCTTCAGCGTTTGTTATGCCAAAATCAGGTAATTTATCACACCCTTGGAGAGGCCTTAAGTGGTACTTCCATGAAAATAACAAAAGGATGCCCTCAGTACAAAGAAAAACAATATATCCTTGGAAATAGTTAAAAAGTTGAGGCGAGCAATCCAACTAGCAGTTCCCATCAAGTCCTACAGCTGCCTTTGAGCCCAGCAATTGTATTTTTGATAACTTCACTACCTTGGATCTGCCCAAGAGAGAAAAACAAAGAATAAAGTCACCCTGGAAATTTTTGTTTTTACAAAGGGTCAGAACTCATACAGCCTGTGTGGATCCCAAACCCAAGCTGGAAAATTTAGCCTGATGCAGTCCTGGCTCGGTAGTGACCCCAGGTAATGCCGCTCCCTGGAGAGCCCGCATTAAACATAGGCCACAGATAAAACTCCAAGCAACATATATTCATACTCACACAGCCGAGCCCCTAGCTCACGTTTGTCTGCTGTGACTCATACTATCTTATGTGACTGAAATACAGGTATAGGGCAATGATGTTGGTATAACAGAGAAGTCTTGCTCGTCTATAGCAACTTTTCACAGTATGTTAATGTTTGGGAACAATCGTGGGGAAGCTTTCCCACCACAGCAAGCCACACAGACGGTATGGGAGAGATGTGCCAGGAAAAGTTAACCCCTCAAAAGCAGGTAAACTAGACTTCAAGGCACAAAGCATGACTGTGGAAAGAAGACGACCATACATTGATGAAAAATTATATCTCACTGAAGATATTACAATTCTTTTTTTTTTTTAATCCTCACCTGAGAATATTTTTCTATTTATCTTCAGATAGAGTGGGAGGGAGGAGGGGAGAGAGAGACACACATTGACTGGTTGCCTCCTACACGACCCGACCAGGACCGGGGACGAACCGTAACCGAGGTACGTCGAACCTACGACTCTTTGGTCCGCGGGCTGACACTCTAACCGCTGAGCCAAACCAGTCAGGGCTGAAGATATTACAATTCTAAATTTTATTTTTTAATAAAATAACTTCACAGAAGACCAAATTGACAGGAAATGGCAAATCTTCCACTGTTATCATCATACTGGTTAACTTGGATCACTGGCCACTGCCATATGGCCTAGAATATCTTGTACGTATTAACTCAACACTCTCACCGGTCCTCTTCTTCTGTGTTCCCGTTGTACAGATAAGAAAACAAGACAGAAAGAGTGATACAGCTCTCTCAAAAAAAGGTTACAATAAGCTGACAAAAAAGCTCTAATGGTGGGAAGACTTAGATAACACAAGCAACAGATTTGATCTAAAGGAAATATATAGAACGCTGCAACTAAGAACTGGAGAATACACATTCTTTTCAATTCCTTACAGAATATTTATAGAGACTGACCATGTGTGAGGCCATAAAACAAGTCTCAAAAACCATAAAACACTCCAGCTCAGGCTTTCTGCAACCACAGTGCAGTTACATTGGAAATCAATAACAAAAAGATACGTTTAAATACGTCATACAGTTGGAACTTTTAAAATATGCTTCTAAATAAATCATAGGAGAGGCGAAATAGTAAAAGAAATGAAAAAGATCGGGAAATGAACAAGAATAATAATACTACATGTCAACATCTGTGGGTTACAGATAAATCAGTGCTTAAATGGGAAATTTATTACTCGAGGGCTTACAGTAGAAAAGGAGAAAAGTTGAAAGGAGGAAAGCATCCGAAGAAAGAAAAGTTTTAAAGGACAATAGAAGAAACCCAAAGGCACTGACAGATAAGAAAGAAAAAGAAACTAAATGAGATAGAAAAGAGAAATTCCACAAAGATAAATTTTGGTTCTTGGAAAATCATAATAAAAATGAGTTTAGAAAAGTAGCCCCAGCCCTGGCCGGTTTGATTCAGCGGTTAGAGCGTCAGCCTGCAGTCCACAGGGACCCCGGTTCGGTTCCCGTTAAGGGCATGTACCTCGGTTGCAGTTTGTCCCCGGCCCTGGTTGGTCACGCGGGAGGCAACCACTCGATGTGTCCCTTTCACGTCGATGTTTCTCTCTCTCTCTCTCTCTCTCTCTGTTCCTCTCTCTCCCTCCCACTCTATGTGAACAAAAAATGGAAAAATGTCCTCAGGTGAGGATTAAAAAAAAAAGAAAAGAAAAGTAGCCCCAAAGCGGGGGAAAGGTATAAACAAGCAGTATTAGGAATAAACAACATATGCAGCAAAAATTAAGGTGAGAGAATATTATGGGCAAGCTTTAGCCAAGACATTTCAAACCTTATAATGAAATGGATATATTTCTAGAAAAATATAACCCCAGGGTCAACCAAAGCAACAGATGTTAAAGGAATCAAATCAGTAGTCAAAAAGTTTCCCACGATGCAGTATCACAAAACATTCAGGAACTGTTCATTTCATCTCACATATATTATTTCAGAAGGTAGAAAAATGAGTACATTTACCCCAAAACTAGTAAGTAAAGCAAACTAAAACAGACAAGAACAAGTATAGACCAATCTCAGTGACTACAGATGCAAAAATCTTGAGTAAAATATTAACAAAACAAATTGAGCTACGTATAAAAAAATAATACATGATGACCTAGTTGGAATTGTCCCAGGAATGCTAATTTGGTTCAATATAAGAAAACTGATCGATGTAATCTCCCATTAATGGATGAAAGGAAGCAGCAAATGTATTTGATGATATTCAATATTAAGTCAAACTTTAAAAAAAAACCTCTTGGCAAAATAGGAAAAGAAGGGAAATCCCTTCACCTGATAAAGGGTGAATTAAAATCATGCTGAATGGGAAAACATTTGAAGCACTCTTTATTATCAAGCACGAGATAAGGAAGTCCACAATTACTGCTTCTACCAGTGTAATGGAGGTCAGAATCAGCAGAGAGAGATAAGAAAAATAAATAAAGGCATAAGGATTGAAAAAGAAGAAATAAAACTGTCATTATTTGCTAGTGATAGGACTGTCTCTACAGAAAGTTCAAAGCAGAAATAAAGAGAGTTTAGCAAGGCACTGGCCCTAATATTAACGCAGGAAAGCCATGTGCTCTATATGCCACCTGAATAAAGTGAAAAATGTAATACCAACTGAAAACAAACAAAGTCAGAGAAATTGAATGAAAGTCTGCCTTTGCTTAAAGGTGGAAAAGAGGCAAAATTATAAAATATACTGTTAGGAGCTACATACGCCTGCACTAAAGCTATGAATAGCAAGGAGGTAATTAAGACCAAATTAGGGATAAAGTCGACCTTCTGGGGAAGAAGGATGAAGTGAGGGAGAGAGACTTCAAAGGCACTAGTAAGATTTTATTTCTTTGTTTTTTTAATCTTTATTGTTGAAAGTATTACAGATGTCCCACCTTGAGATTTTAAGATAAGTGTTCCTTTTGTTATTATTCTTTACTCTGTATGGAAAATAATACAATAATAAATAAATAATAATACAAGAAACTATAAACCTACTTTTGCCCCACCCTGCATATAGGATACATAATTATTTTAAGAAGAGGCCCTAAAAGATAAAATACCTTTTATTGACACCAATGGATGTTTTAATATTTTTCTCCCCCTTTAGATGTTTGTATTTTCAGCTATTTCTACAATGAGGATGGATAGCTTTTATACCAAGAAAGGACCTTAGAAGTAATTTCCTTTCAAAAGTCTTTAAATGAATAAAAATCACTCCAATTTTTACACTTAGGATAATAAAATATTTGATAAAGAATACATATATTTGTGTTAGATGTGTTTCTGGGACACCTGTACTGATTTTACCACATTTAATCCCAAATTTTTTATAAACTTTGTGTCAATCTTATTTAATTGACTGACACTTTGAATAGTTTGGGAAGTTGGCTGTTTAATGAGAACTCATGACAAATTTATGGTAACTTTACCAGAATATAAGTATATCTTTTGGGAAAGTAAATAACCTCACTTGAGATCAAATATAGATATTGAGAATGTGTATTTTAATATACTAGATAATTCTAGAGGAAGGCATACTGGCATATATCTAGGCTTTAAGCAAGGCATTTGGCAGAATTGAGCAAACAACTAAATTACGAATACACACTATTTTCCAACTAATCTCATCTGCAAGGAACCTGGCAAAGTGAAAGAAACCTCTGAAAAGGCAGGCTTTTCCCCAGGGGAGGCAGGAGGCTGTGAACCCCAGAATAGCCCTGGGCAGTGATAAATGAATACTGTTATTTAACAGCCTAATTTTGTTTACTCCCTATTGATGACTTTTATAAAACGAAAATTCAGCTTCTGGGGAGAAAACCCAAGAAGACACAGTACGCGCTTCATGATATTCCTAATTGCCAATGTAAGAGCCTTTAGAGAGAAGCTTGCGAGAGGACCGGCGCACATGCCGGCCTTCGGCCACAGCCTGTTATCACCCCGATGACTCACTCAGAAGTGAGGCCAGCAGTGGGAGCCTCCTTATCTGTCTAACGGAAGCATTAGAAGCAGCCAAGCTCTCGCAGATGGCGCTGCGTGTCTGCTCCAGGTTACAGGAGGCTGCCTTTTTCTTTGAAAAGCCATTAGTGAAAGCCACAATCTGCAGAACCAACCCCTAGGACGTGTTCGTGGGCGAAGTCTCTGTGTTATCACCCTGGAGACTGAACAAACAAGCACACTGCTCAATCCCAACACTGACGGGTCCCCGAGTTTCAGCTTCTGGTCCCCACAGCAGCTGACACAAATGGAAAATGATCCCAAGTCGAGTGGCCTTTTGTGGTCTCCTCAGAAAGGAGAACTTGGGGAGCGACACTCTGGGAGGATGCTTGACGAACACTGAAAAAGGGGAAACGAGAGGCAGGCTCACTTTCACCTTACCTTTTCCACATCTGCTTTCGTGACGTTTATATCAGCGTCCATTTTCTCGAAGTACTGCTGCGCTCGGTCAGCCTCTTTGCAGTCCCGCTCGAATCGTCTTTTACTCTAGAAGCAGAGGAAGGTGGTGGGGAAGGCAATTATTCATGAAACCATGAGATTCCTATGAGCACAGAATTTTACCCCAGTCCCCAAAGGGCATTCTTCTCTGAACTGATTTGCTATTTGTCGTCATCTCAGGAAGTTATTTTAAAATTGGCATTGATGGTCACCTCAACTGCCTAATCTTTGTTCTTTCCACGTGGTTTTTAGAAAAATACTGTTCTTGGGCCCCTTTGGCTCAACATTTTGCTGCAGGTCAAAGTTTCTAGAAACACACTACATTCAAATCAGAAAAATGTCTAAAGATGTTTTCTTCAGTGTTGTTGTTTTTTTAAATATGTTTTTATTTATTTATTTTGGTACATGCTGATTGACTCAAGATGAAATTCAATTCAAATGAGAAACCTGGTCCAGACCTTTCCCGGCTGTTTGTTTCTCACTTACTGATTCCAGCTGCTTCCAGCAGGTCTCAATGTGCTGCTGGGCCTTCCGTCCATCGTGAAAGTGCTAGAGGTGAGAAACGCACGGTGATCAGCACACGCTCTTTCTCATAGTAATGCCAGAAAAAAATCCACCCGCTGAAATAATACTTCAATATTGAATACCCAGCGTGTGCCCTCCCAAGACATTGAAGAGTTAAAAACGAAAGGGGAAATGAAAGCAGAGCAGGCACAGGGTACCCTTTACAACTTCAGATGGCGTAATAATTGAATTCTAAGACTTACACACTTGTAAAAGTGACAGGGATGTTTTAAGACAACAATCACTTAGATTTTTGTTTTTAATTGCTTTGAGATGTAATTCGCATCCTGTACAAGTCTCTCATTCAAATTGTATGAATCAATGGTTTTTACTAGAGTCACAAAATTATGCGACCATTACTACAATCAACTTGAGAACAGTTCTATCACCCCAAAAAGAAACCCTGTGCCTCTTAGCTGTCACCCTCCTATTCCACATCCTCCCCAACCCTAGGCAACCACCAACTGACTTTCTGTCTCCATAGATACATACACCTCTTCTAGATGTTTCATAGAAACAGAATCTTACGACACGAAGCCTTTTGAGACTGAAAAATGCTCTCATCACTTCATAATGTTCACTTAGCAAATTATGTTTCCAAGGCTCATCCATGGGTCACATGTACCAGTACTTTATTCCTTTTTATTGCTGAGTGACATTCCATTGTATGGATATACCACAATTATTTATCCATTCACCAGTTGATGGACTTTGGGCTGTTCCCAGTTTGGGGCTACTATGAATAATGCCGCTACAAGCATTTGTGTAAATGTTTTATGCAGATGGATGTTTCCATGACGTAGATCTTTTTAAACTTTAAGATAAATTCACCTCCCTGCTATCTGCAAAGGTCCTGTGGGCTTTTTGTCTGAATGAGCTGGGAGTATGGATGACTCTGACTATAGCAGCACCGTATGGTGAAGGAAGGTTCCAGGTGGGAGGATGTCTCCAACTCTGGGGGTGACAAAAACTTGGATCACAGGGTAGCAGTGAGGTGGTGGGAGAGGGTCAGATCCTGGTGTCTTTGGATCAGGAAAACCGCCAGGATGTGCTGGTGCGGCAGATCAGATGTGGGCTGTGACATGCTTAGATGTCAGGCGACTCCGAGGTTGTCCCGACCTGCCTGGACCACATGAGCAGGCTCCCCTGCCCCTGGTTCTGCTGAGTTGCCACGGAGAGGTTCTGGCATATCAGAGGGCAGGAACTGACGTCTGCAGCTCCCCCGGCTAAGATGCTTTAGGTTGACTGGGTCCTTCAAACAAAGGCCACAGCTGTGGTCAGGCAGCGGCCCAGAGCTAATTGATGAGGTTCCTATAAGGCTCCCCCTGCCCTGAGAGCTGGGCCAGAGGAAGTCCCCACCACGACTCCCACCCCAGGCTACTCAGCATCCCTTCTGGCTTCTCCTGAAGCCTCTTCAAAACGCCCTAAATGTTCCTTTTAATCAGCGAGCTTCCTTCAATGACTGATGGGGCTGAGTGTGTGTCTGTTTTCTGACTGACAGGTAAGCATGGGGGAGGGTGCTATAGAGAGGGCAGGGTGCTACAGAGAGGGCAGGGTGAAGGAGGGACAGGAACCAAGAGGTCCCCCCACGCAGCTTCAGGGCGTTGACCTCACCTCGCCAAACCTAGGGCTCCGCCAAGTCACAAAAGATAGCTGACTGTCCGGAGGCCAGGGAGGAGGGAGATCAGGTTCTTTTGGAAAGAACAGTGCTTCTTTATAAGGGAATGTTTCTTGCCTCCTTTGAGGTCACGTTTCACTGTTGTAAGTGCCTCTTTACAGCAAGCTGTATCCATCTAGCAATCTTTTAGTGTCTATGAAACCAAGACAGCCCCCTGGGGCTTTGTTTTTTTTCAGGTCTCATCATAGTCCCAGACTGAGTCTAAGGGCAGGAATAAATAAGCAAGACAGGATCACGGCTGTGGGGAAGTAAAAAGTGGAGCTGAGGGCAGAGTTAGGAAAGGCTTGAACTTTGGAGGAAGTACGAAGTACAAGCAGGTTTTCTGGAAGCCACAAAGATCACATATAAAGAGAATGGAGGGAAGCAGTGACAGCTTGCTCAGGGGAAAAGAGATCTGGGCAGACAGGGAGGCAAAGGGACAGGCTTGGGGACAGACAGAAGCTCAGCTGTACCCTTCCAGTCAGGCACCTTTGGTCCCGGGAGTCCCTGTCCATTCAGAGATGTGACCTTCTCACACTGTCACGAGGATCACCCTCATTCCGCGAGCAGCACCTCTGCATTATGCAGTTTGCTGAAAGGTTTCACCATGACTCCAAATTTTACTTTGAGATTCAAAGAAGGACAGAAAGGACAGCTGAGCACCAAATTCTGAGCCGTGCTCTAGGTCGGTGCTCTGGCTCCAGTAACTCTGACCATGAATGCTTTTACAACAAAACACTCCCTGGGTGGACAGAGGACAGGCACGCACAGCACACGCAGGAAGGATGGGCCCATAGGAAAGGCGGCCTCGGCTTCATCATCACAGGATCTTCTCTGAAGACAACAGTCTTCCCCAAAAATGTCACACTTGGGGAACAGAAAGGATGATTCCAACTGAAAACCCACATGGTAAATTCTCTTGCTGCTCCTTCATTTGACTATTCTATAGTAAATATGAATTTATTTTTCAAGCACAATGTGGATCTGGACTTTACTGGAGAGCTTTCTCCCAAGAAGGACTCTTGAGCCATAATTCTGTCAGACTAAAGCAATGATCCGAAAACCACACTGGTGATCCTACCGTGTCATGTGATAGAAGAAAAAACCCAGGTGCCAATGACTCTCCTAATCTTTCTTTCATTGTATGCATCCCTGCAAAATGTATTTGGCTACAACACATACAGTCGTTGCTGCCTGATCCCTTAGTAAACGAACGGATGGACCAAGAGCCCTCCCTAGGTCCGAGCATGACCCAGATAGCGGTGGTTTTCAACAGTTACAAAGTTAAAGTAACCAACTCCCCAGATGTGTTTGTTGTTTATTGACAAACAATGGCAAACACATTTCTTCCCTGACAGTGAGCAAGTGTGTATCTAAAAAGTGTGCCTCGAGCGCTACATAAAGAGGAATTGTTCTCTAGAAAAAGATAACAAGCACTCCTCTCGGAGCCACGGGGTGAAGTCATCACAGCTCTTTCTCCTCTCGGAGGAGAGACAGGAAATGCCAGCTCCGGAGACCCAGAGAAACGCTCCCACTTTCTCCTGTAATAAGAGGCTTTCGTTTCTCTTCCAACATAATAAGACTTTCAAAAATGCCTGATGGTATCTGGGTGGCAGCTAAACTCACTTTCACGTCAACGTTCTGGCCGACCCTTAAAAATATACAAATAAAAGCATCCTTCAAAAATGTTTTAGAAATGTCCCAGTGACCAGGGGTAGCTGAGACCAAAAATCACAGGGGAGCTAAAATAAGCAAACATTAACCTAAAGAAAACTCCAGTGACAGTGCTGGCAGGAGACCGCACTGCTCTGCGAGGAGTCCCACTCAGGCTGAACAAACGGAGAATGCTGATTGTTCACACTCTACAATTAGATACAGCAGCTGCTTACTTTTACTGTATATACATAATAGTCCATTAATTTTTAAAACTCCTTAATAAAGCAAAATATGGCACTGATGTGAGAGCAGCCATTCCAAAAAAGAAAAAAAAAAAAAAAAAAGGAATAAACACTCTATTGAGGACAGTCAACCATCTGGAATTTTAAATAAAACTCAGATTCCACAGATGAAAACAAAGGAACACAAAGACTTGAAAAGGGCAAAGAAAAAAGGAGCATCCAGAAAATATGTCTGTGACAAATATTATAACTTCCTCAAAACCCACAGAGTGGCCGTTGGAACACCAGCCCCTTCTCAGCCTGACCCGGGGTTAATCCATGTAGCGCAGTCTCTGTGGCGGAGATCTGCATGCGGGGTACGAAAACTGCGAGCCACCTTCAGACTGGCTGAGAGGAGCATTTCACCCCTCACTGAAGTCTGAAACCATAAACCCAGAAATGTCTGTGACAGGAGTCACACTCTGCTTTGATATAAGGCTTATTTCTCCAAATCCATTTATAATAAAAATATCTTCTCAATGAACTTGTTTCAAGTTCCTAAAAGCCTCTTTCCCACTATCATGCTCAGTGGCTAACTTCACCACACTGCCCATTTGGACACCAGGCAGGGGACCCTGCATGACCCAGGTCCAGCGACACCAGCCAAGTTTCCTTCGCTTCCTGTCCTGGTGTCCTTTGCCCAGTCCCTGTTATTCCTGTGCTGGCTTTTGCTGCCCAGAACTCTAACATCCACAATTTACCCAGACTCCAGGAGTCTTCTATCTGTTCTTCAAAATAATCCTTTCTTTCATATTCCTCAAAATTCTAATGAAGACTCCCAATTAACCCTTGGGATGATAAGACCTTAAAATGACCACCATTAAGCAGTAAATGACTCATGCCCCTCACTTATCCCTTCCTAGGGTACAAAGCTCTTACTTCCAAACCAAACCAAGGAGAATGGCCATCAGTAAGAGTTTCGGTAGAGGGCCAGGTCGATGGGAGAAACTTTAGGGATGGTCATCATTCCCTGCATGCCCACACATGCAGGGTGCTGCTCTGGGTACCAGGAAAGCGGCGTGAGAAAACAGTGGACACAGCGAGCGGCTAAGGGAGAGGGTGAGGGAACAGGGAGAAATGTACGTGCACGCAGGCGGCATTTCAGACAGGCTGCTCTGGGATGGGGTTTGAGCGGAGCCCTGAATAGAGGGTAGATGTGAACTTGAGCAGCAAATGAAAGTGCTGTGACATGGGAAAGGGCTGGAGATGCCAGTGCAGTTTGAGTGAGGGGAGGGATGAGGCCAGGGCTAGACCATGGACGGCTTCCCGAGCCACAGGGAGCATGACGGAAAGTTACTGGAAGATTTAAGAAGGGAAGTGACACAGTCTGCTTTGTGTTGTCACAAGACCATGCGGACTGACACATGCAGAATGTACTGAGTGGGGGCAGGAGGGGGAGGGGCCGGGGAAGAGGTGGCTGCGTTTGCCTAGAAGAGAGCAGGTGGTGGAGGGAGCGAGGGGGAGCTGGACCGCTGACCGCAGGCCAAGCCTGGAAGCACAGATGAATTCGGAGGCTAAGCTAGGCCAGTCCTCCAAGGTGAGATGAGGGACTACACTGGGGTGGACGTGGAGGACGTGGAGAGAAGTGTTCGGATTCACATTTCCTGAAAGTAGAGCCGACAGGACTTGATATTATATAGAAGGGATGTAAGGGGAAAGGAAGTCCTGGATGCCCATGTTTTTTACCAGAACCACTAGGCTAACAGCGAGTACCATTTACTGACTGGAGGAAATGTAGATCGGAATGGGGCTGATAAGGGGTTTCGGGGATCCCAGGTTTGTATGGGTTAACATGGCACAGTTCTGAGGTAGCATTCTCACTGTTGCTGAGCTCCGGGCCCTCCACTGACAATCGTACGATGAGTTGGGTGAGACACAAACGTTAGTCAAGGAATTCTCACAATTCTTAGGTGAAAGGAAGGTCTTGTTCCAGCTTACAAGGGAGAAATATAAACCCAAAGTCGCATTTCAAATCCATGAAATCAAAGACAGAATTTAAGTATCCTGATAACTATGTTAGCCCATAAATGACAAAAGAAAATTTCTTTGGTTCACCAGACCAATTGTTTTGCAGGCAATAGAACCACAGCAGTGACAGGGCCTCAATGAACAGAAGACAAAACAACACGAAATGCACCTTCTAGAGATACATTAAACCAGGCGCTATTCATTAGTGTGCTGCAATCAGTGTGACCATGCAACAGACCAACAACTGAAAGATCAAAGGACGCCCTGCTTGTTGATACACTGAAATAAATGCAGTAACACCAGGAAGGAAGAACGGCTAGAACACCCACTGTTCCTTTTCCAGATCATGAATCTATAATCTGTCCTAGTTTTCATGTTTTCTGTCTACAGGGTCTGGCCTTGTACCAGAGTATCCACAGTTGAATCTCAATAGCACAAAATCAACCAGAAATAGATTAGTAATGCGCTGGATCATATATTATATTACAAATCATATATTATAAATATATATTTATTGTACGGTTGGGGGTTTGGTGGATAAATAAAAAGTAACCTTGAGCCCTGGCCGGTTTGGCTCAGCGGTTAGAGCGTCGACCTGTGGTCCAGAGAGACCTGGGTTTGGTTCCCGCTAAGGGCATGTACTTCGGTTGCAGTTTGTCCCCGGCCCTGGTTGGTCGTGTGGGTGGCAGCCACTCGATGTGTCCCTTTCACATCGATGTTTCTCTCTCTCTCTCTCTCTTCCTCTCTCTCCCTCCCACTCTATCTGAACAAAAAATGGAAGAAAAAAAAAAGTAACCTTGAGGTATGCATTCTCATGTCCTGGACAGCCAAGGATCAAAGTATGCATGAGAATAGATAAGGTATGCATGTTGGGTTTGGAAAGCCACCCTGAAAATATCAATCAAAGGCTGCATAATTAGGGCTGGAAACACCCTGAATGTATAGTATACATGTGAATAGATAAGGTATGCATGATGGGCTAGAAAGCCACCCTGAAAGCACCCAATGGGCTTATTGCCCAAGTGTGCATGTATTTATTATGTTTCTCCTTCAGCGAGAGACAGCTGAAAAAGGAAGTATGCTGGGCTTGGCTGTAAGGTCAGCAGAGATGCCTAAAACACCATGTAACCTAGGGAACCACTTTGCAAATAAATTGGGCTGCATCCAGAGATCTGGAGCATTTGCTACCTTGCGATGCTCCCCCTCACTCCAAGCTGTGTCTGCTTGTAGCTCGTTGTATTGCAATGACCCCCAGCAGCCCAAGAGATTTGGCAATTTATATAATATATATAATATCATATATTATAAATATAGACTCCTTTTAGTTTTTGCTTTCCTTCACATTCAATCTTATCTATTTGCTGTAATCTCTTATTAAAAAAAAAAAAAGTTCTAACATATTGGAGTCAGCCCATGCCACAGAACTACCTTATAGAAAATAAAGTCTCTTCACACTTCACAAATAGGACCCATCTAATACTTAACTTGAAGAAGAAATGTTATAGCCCGGCCGGTGTGGCTCAGTGGTTGAGCATCAACCCATGCACCAAGAGGTCGCCGGTTCAATTCCCGGTCAGAGCACATGCCCAGGTTGTGGGACAAATCCCCAGTGGGGGGCATGCCAGAGGCGGCCACTCGATGTTCTCTCTCTCTCTCCCTTCCTTTCTCTCTAAAATCAATAAAGGAAAAAAAATTTTTTTTTTTAAAAGAAGAAATGTTATAGCTTTTAGTATCCATTTTTAAACATTTCTGAAACCTTAGGAGGGAAAATGTAATGGTCATTCTAAATATTGTGGGGTCTTGTGAACATTCTCTGAGGTTTATAAAAATTTTTATGAGTCTCTGAAGGTACTATACAGGGTGGGGCAAAAGTAGGTTTACAGTTGTTCATATAGAAAATACTACAATAATTAATAAATAATAATACAAGAATAAACTGTGTTTCACGTACTCACACTGTAAACCTCCTTTTGCCCACCCTATGTAATTGTTTCCTCTAGAACTCTTCAGATAACCACTGCCAAAAAGTGATTCTGCTCCTGGCCAACATTTCATAATAAACACACTTTCCACCTGCTGGGAGAAGCTTACTTGGAGGTTCCCATAAATGTTGGCAAGACCTCCTGATTCCCCTTCCGGAGCTGTAATCGCCACAAATGAATCCCTCATAGGCGGTGAGTGGCAACCACTGTGGATAACCCCAGATAGACTTGAAGGCTGGTGCTGAACCAATCAGTCTCTCTAAAGTTCTGTAATAACTTGATGCAAACATTGCTAGTGAGAGTGTGTTTACACTAGTTTTCATGGAGGAGTACATCTAATAGCTACTCTCATCTCAGCCGATTCATAGCCACGTGGATCATTTTTAGTGACTTGGAAATCTCTTCTATACTTCTGTTAAAGAGTATTAATCATATAAATGACTGAAGTTTAATCAAGGACCATAAATCATGTATGTTTTTATTTTTTATTTTTTCCCCCTTTATTGATTTTAGAGAGAGAGGAAGTGAGAGGGAACGAGATGGAAACATCCATGAGAGAGAACATCGATTGGCCGCCTCCTGCATGCCCCCCACTGGGGATTTGGCCCACAACCTGGGCATGTGCTCTGACCAGGAATCGAACCAGCAACCTCTTGGTGCATGGGTCGACGCTCAACCACTGAGCTACACTGGCCAAACATAAATCATGTATGTTTTGACCTGATATTCTCATTCCTGGGAATTTAGCTTGGAGAAATAACCTCCATTCCACACATGAAGAAAAGAGCTATAAAAGTAAAGAGTTCACTGCAGTATTGTTTTTGTAACTAACTAACCAACTAATCAGAAACTGGTAATAGCCTATAGATGAAATAATAAATAATCTGTTAAGTGAATTATAATAGAGTTAGAGTAATATATGGCTATTAAAATTCTAATTATTAATTTTCATGGAGAAGCATGGAAAGTACTTATGATATTAAATGGAGAATAAAGAAAAATGTAAATTATAGTTATACTAGGATTAATACTCAATTTTATATATGTATATAGATATAGAGATAAAATATATATTTTTAATATATAAAATATAAAATGTATAAAAATATAACAGCTATTTATTTAGAGAAATATACATATATATATCACATATCTATACCTATCTCCATAAATATCTATCTATAATGACATTCAGAAGAAAATTTAGAAAAATTAATGTTTTTATATATAAGGATTGTGAGGTTTTGTTCTTTAGAGTTTTAGTAACATTTAAAAAAATGTTGGCAACTAAGAAATAAATAATAGCACCCCACACACAGACAAACAAAAGGAGACTAAATAAAAGAAATACAGGTTCTTAATTTTATGTGGTCACCTTAAACAGAAAATGAACATGATATTCATTATAAATTTATAAAAATCTAGGAAAATCAAGCAAGTATAAATTTTCAAGCTTTTACACATTAAAACTAATCATGTTACCTTAAAAAGAACCATTGGTTTTCCACTTATTTCTACTCATTATCACTGAACACCAGTGAGTCCCAGACCTTGTCACAGAGTACAGATTTACTGACAATTTATGTTTGTCAGTAAAAGACTGAATACAAAGCAGAGGAACTGCACTGTGTACTTAGCTTTATATTCACCCAAAGAAGGGCCACTGATTCCATCATCTCTAAACAGAAGGTGAACATCTTACAAAAAGACAAAAACAAAAACAAAACAGTTGCCAAAGTAGAGCCCATTAGGTGTAGAAATTAAGAGCCCTCACCTTGGGCCTCCAGAGTGTTCCTGCTCCCTGATGAGAAATACCGCTAGCTCAGACATCAGCCAGAGAAGAACCCAAACACTATGCTTTTACAGGTGGCAAGTCAAGGATCTTTTTTGAAGAATTTACTTCTTTTTAAAAATGTTTTTATTTGATTTTTTTTTTTTTTTTTTTTTTTTTTTAGAGAGAGAGACAGAAACATCAATGAGAGAGAAACATTGATCAGCTGCCTCCTGCACATTCCCACTGGGGAACAGCCTGCAACCCAGGCATGTGCCCTGATGGAGAATCAAACCAGTGACCTCTCAGTGCAATGGGGCGATGCTCAACCACTGAGCTACACTGGCCGGGCTAAAGAATTTACTTTTGAAAAGTCAACATATTTTTCATAAAGATGAGCCTACAGATTTGTGTCAGGACAAACACTGGTTATTCATATTATTGTGTGAGTAAGTGCATTGTCATATGAGAATACAGCATACGTGGAAACTGCTGCATGACAAAGATCTTTTCTCCTAAAAGCATGAATAGCTGTTTTGGAGATTTGAAGGCTTAAAGATCAAACAGCTGGCTCACTGTCATGCTATGGCCCCAAAGGCAAGGAGAATCCATCTCTTCCACTACCTACCTTTCTTCTACTTCCTTTCACGCTATACAAAAAGAGAAGGAAACCTCACCTTTTGAATAGTGAGCTATTTTAACCATGCAGATTCTTGTTAGAGATTCATCTATTCAAACATAGCAAAATCTAGATGAGAAATAATTCCCTACTAGGATTCTGAATTGAAGTTGGAAATATTCTATGCAGCAAATGTGAAATTGTCCCTTTGGGCGGACAGGATTCCGCCACTGTATCAAGTGGCCCAAAAGGTATTCTACTGATGGTTAAGAATGGTACTTAAACAAGACATCATTTCTAGCCAGCCATGAGAAATAGTAGCTAGACCTAAAAATGTGGCACTTGCAGCAACTATCACAACGGCAATTACATAATTATTTTGGTCATTATTACTTAATGTCTTCTCCATTTCAGCAGGAGCCCCATCTGTCCTGTTGTTCGTACATCTCCAGAGCACTAAAAGAATTCTTGGGAGCTCAAATGTATATAAAAAAACACATCACTGACCAACTTTGTTACTTTATTACTAACAAATTATTATGCACCTAGCAGGTGATCAAAGTGCAATGATACAAATCACAGCTTAAAAATAAATCTCTTAGGGCAAATCTTTGACTATGAATATACTGAGTGTATATTTTTCTCTCTTGTTCACAATAAAAGCCATTAAAAGATTTTAATGGTGTTAGGAGAAACAAAAAGGTCCTCTTCAACAGATAGCAATGAATGAGCCAAGAAAGCAAGTGGGTAGAACTGAGGTCATCTTTCTGGCTTTTTTAAACTCCTCATAAGCATTTATTTTAATACTATTTATTCCACACAGCATACCCCATATTATATTGCTTACTCCTGTATGTCTGATATCCTCAAATACATTTTTTTAAATATTTTTTTCTTTATTGATTTTAGAGAAAGAGGAAGAGAGAGGGAGAGAGAGATAGAAAAATCATTGAGAGAGAACATCGATTGGCTGCCTCCTGCATGCCCCCCACTAGGGATTGGGCCCACAACCTGGGCATGTGCCCTGACTGGGAATCGAACCGGCGACCTCTTGGTGCATGGGTCGACGCTCAACCACTGAGCCACACCTGCTGGGCTCCTCAAATACATTTAAATTACTCAAAGGAATTAGTACTCTGGGCCCACAGATGAGTTTCAGAGTGTCTGAGGGGTCCTTGAAATTGTAAAGACCTAGAAACACTTTCTAGGAACAAAGTCCATAACTTTTATACAATTCTCAAAGGTGTAAGTTTAAGACCCATCATTTGTGATTCTATTTAATTTTAACGTTTCTACGGATGTTCCCCTTATCTTTGGTCCATCTTTTCAAAAGAAAAAACAAATTTTGTTACCGATTTTCTTTCCTGCTTCACTTCCTGGACATAGCGTGCTAAGCCTGCGATGATCTGTGAGGTCAAGTTCTCGGAGATGACTTCATGCTGCCCCGCATAATCGTTCATTTCATTCAGGGTGGAAAGGAAGGCTTTACATGCTGTGTACCTGCGGGACAGAACACACACCACGCCTCTTAAATGAGGTCACATCCGTGCGCACACTGCTTTACACTGGAGAAAGAGTCGTTAAAACCAGGTTAATTTGCATCGACCTCCCATAGGATCCTGACAATTCATTACACCTAAGAGTTTTCATCAAAACGGCTCAGCATTAATTACAACAGAAACAATGTTCTACGCAGGGCAACAACTGGCTTTGTGAATACTTAGTCCGAATATAAACCAAAATACATATACATGCTGTATGTATGCATGTAATGGATATTTAGATCCAAATCAGAGACACAATACTTTGGGACTGTCCATGTGAAGATGCCTTAGTCGCTGGCTGAAATGGACATATTTCTTGGACTCTTGATATTACAAAACCAAATCAAGACTGCAGAATGCACAATCCACACTTCCTGTATTTGCTTAGATTATTTTCCAAGCTTTTCTCAATTACCCAAATTGAAACAATCTACAAAGAGGTCTAGTGACTCATCACTGAGTAGGTTTTTGTTTTTCTTTCCCCCAATTTAAAAATGGACACAAATGTGAACAGAGAATGCAACTTGTTTTTGTAGGTATCTGTCTCTCCTTTCCCTCACAGTCATCACCAATGGCGTAGAGCTATTACCACCTCATTATCAGCGATGGACAGACCTGTATTCTTCTTCCTCCTTCGAGTTCTTTTTAGGTTGGTATTTCTTCGAAAGATTCCTAAAACAAAAAATGTGGACATGTCACTTCACCTAGAGAGAGACTTAAGAAATCAGGGATGACAGATGAAGTTAGTGCTTTTTTAGTAAGTTTAAAAAAATAACTACAAAACTTCCAAAGCTGAAATACACAATTTCCTTCCATCTTCCAGTGTGTGTGATGAAGCTCCTGTTATGAGGGACTTGCATAGCTTTGAGTCTCTACCTCCCAGGTGGAGCACATGAGAACAGAATGGTCGCTAGCTGGCCACTTACCTGGCCATGAAGACCCGACTTGGTTTCATTGGCGAATACACTGTGTGTACCCGAGGTGGCTTCCATGTAGCACGGAGCTGAGGGCAGTTTTCCTTACCAGGCCACCATGCCCTCGTGAGCATCTTCAGTTGAGCATTACTGCTCTAAATTCAAGGGAAGCAAATGCACTATGTCCCAATGTTTAAATTAAGACTCACAGTGCCAAGGGCATGTGATCAAGGCTGGGTGGCTGCTCCCCCAAAAAGCTAATGAAAGTGCCTGTGAATAAGTCTTCGAAGGCAGTAGAGACAATTTTGGAAGGATGTTCATGCTAACACCATTAACTAGAAGACCTTTTAATTTTAATTATTTATTTATTATTATTATTATTATTATTATTATTATTATTATTATTATTATTTTTAGAGAAAGAAAGAGGAAGGGAGAGAGACAGAGAGAAAAACAACAAGAACATCGATTTGTTGTTCCACTTGTTTATACATTCACTGGGTGCTTCTTGCATGTGCCCTGACGGGGATCAAACCCGCAGCCTTGACATATTGGGACAATGCTCTAATCAGCTGAGCTACCCGGCCAGGGCCTTAGAGGACCTTTGAAGCTGCCTCACTGAACACACTTTGATGAGCCAAAATCACTCTTGCTTCTCTTCCTAACCCCACCTCCAGGTCAAGAATGCAAGTGCTCTCCCCAACACTCAGCTTAAATTTACACAAAACCCAAGAAGTCATCATGAGAAAAACAACCACGCCTCACTGGCACTGGCTCCGCTGGCTGACGCCTCGTGGGTCCTGACTGGGAAGCTGCAGTGGGAGACACAGCCAGGAGGCTGACGAAGGGTCCACGATGGACTCCAGCAAGCAGCCGCTCAGCGTTCACTTCCCTGTTTGTGGCGTGTTGCTATTCCTCTTTTCTAGTAGCTACCTTCATTTTCCACATTTTGTTTTTCCCATTTCCTCCCGAATCTACAAATTCACCTGCAAAAATGTGCGGCCATAAATTTACAATTCTGATCATGGTACATTCTGAAAAATGGAAAGGGATTTCACCTCTAACAGGTGTTACTAGATGACATGAGAGGCAGTGGACCCTAGTAAAAAGGACACTGCTCTGGGACTCCAGAGGTCACTGTGCCTGGACGGCATGACCCTGGACAAACCGATGAGTAAGGCTGTGCTTCCAGTTCCTCATCTGTAAGTCAGGGAGGGGGATGGGGGTTGGATGAAACGACCTCTATTGTCGCTTCAGGTTTGGAAATCCCAAGGGACAATATAACATCCAACAGGATATCTATTGTTGCAATTATTTAAAAATCATCTGTAACAATTTAAAAGTTATAATTAGGCAAACTGAGGAAAAAAGAATGTAACTGAAGGTTGCTATCAGGTGAGTTATACTTAACCAGTGTCATGTTTTCTCTGCTGATGCTCTGGATACAAAACACAGTCTATCTAATAAATCTGGATTTTTAAAAAATATAGAAAAGCAATATTTTCTTAAAGAACATGCCTTATAGAGAAAAAAAAAATACAAAAGAGAGAAATTTTGTATGTTGAAAGCACAGTACAATTGGGCTTATCACAACCACTCCTTAAAAGGTAGGTTTAGTAAAAACACGGAAGACTATACAACCAATAGATTCTTTTCCAAATTTACTTAGTGCAGCATTTCTGAGAGAGTCAAGTATGGAAAAAGTCCAGCACACAAGCTGTTCTCAGCACATGGTTTTAAATATTAACCATTTCTTCTGCTAACTATAACTTACAAATAGAAAATACCACTTCTAAATTCAAATCCTATATTAAAATTCTTTCAAAGCTTTATTTTAAAGTTGGTGTTTTTTTAATTTTTTTTTCTTTATTGATTTTAGAGAGAGAGGAAGGGAGAGGGAGAGAGAGACAGAAACATCGATGAGAGAGAACATCGATTGGCTGCCTCCTGCATGCCCCCCACTGAGGATCAGGTCCACAACCTGGGCATGTGTCCTGACCGGGAATCGAACCGGTGACCTCTTAGTGTATGGGTCGACGCTCAACCACTGAGGCACACCGGCCGGGCTTAAAGTTGTTTTTTTTTAAATCCTCCTTTTCTTTTTAGCTTCTAGTTCTTAGCAGCCACACAAATAATTTCTAGTTGAAGGCAACATAACTTGAACAGAACCAGGTGAAACCAACTTTCTTTATAGTTCCCATTAACAAGTCAGATCCTAAATGAGATTGGAGACCCGTGGTGGGTGACACCCTGTGAAGACCATCAGGGTCAGGGGACAAAGGTAGCATCTACAACGTTCAAATGCTTCTTTAGGGCACCAATGAATAATTCACTCTATACAGGCCAGCAGAAATCTAAAAGCTTAAGAGGTCTAGAAATGAATTCCAGGTCTAAAGATATGTCTCTCAGGGACCACTGCAAAAACAAAAAACAAAAAGATCAACTTTCATTTCTATTCTCCGAGACAGGCTTATTTGTAGGAGGCTATTTTGAAAAAACAAGCTAGCCAACAAACCACAAAAAGCATCTTTAAATTTATGGGATCTTCCGAAAAATTTTAAGTGTTTTATATCCTTAACTTGCCCTTCAGAGAGGCTAATTAAAAGGTAAGAGAGAAATATCTGACCTTTAACAAGGACACTGCATTTAAACGTGGTTGATCCTAAGAACCGAAGGGAGGCTGTTAAAAAGGAGACACTTGGGCCCCATTCCAGATGCTCTGAAATGGAAGGTCCAGGGTTGGGTCCAGGAATGTTTTGTTTTTTTCTCTTTGATTTTTTAAAAGCTCCCCACAAGATGTCTGGAAAAAAGATGGCAGAAGAAAATCTGATGAGAGAATTGTGCTTTCCCAGTAAGAAATGAAAATTAACACAGGAAAATTTCAACAGCAGCAAATAAATCAATGAAGAAAGGTATATAACCTCAGTCTGCACGCTTTGAAAAATGGTGACAGGGCTGACGGACAGAAGATTCTGGGGCAGCATGGAATGGATGGTGGCTGCACCCTTACTGTCACAGGGAGTGAGTTAACCCTGACGCTGACGCAAACAGAAATGAACTGAGGGCTAAGGAAGTACTTGGGGACAGTGACAAAATGCTCTGGGAGGAAGACAGCCAGGCTGACCACCCTGGTGGTTCCACAACATGGGCAAGAGCAGGAGCTGGCCATGGCGGGGAGGGAGGGATCACCCCAAAGCCAGGATTCCAAGGAAGAGGATACACCTTTGACCTCATAGAGTAAACCCCCAAACAGAACCTCCAACAAAGTTTCTGTCGAGAAAAGAGACTCAAACTAGACCCCCCCCCCCCCGCCTCCCGATGAGGCTCAGAGGAAAGACCCACAGTACTGGAAGCAAGGAAGGGACCTTCACCTACACTATCCGAGCACACGGGAGCCCTGGTGATGCTTAAGTAATGCCCAAAGCAGGCTGGGGCATCCACCTGTGACGTTTACATGCTCTATCTCATTCAGTCCCCTCCAACAATCTCATAAAGTGGGAATTAGTATTACAGTTGTCCCTCGCCACTTCGTGCTTTGGCTCTCACAGCTTCACTCTATCGCAGTTTTTTCAAATATATTCATTAAAAAGTTGATCGAGACAGTGAAAATGATACAGCACGCACTCAGTTGTCTGAGTCAATTATACACCCTGTATTACAATTAAAATTAAAATTACTGTATGTATGGACTGTAGGCCCATGTATTCGAGCACCCCAGGACTCCTTCAATGCCAGGTGCAACCCCTAGAGTCTGGAACGGATTAACCGTGATACACAAGGGACGACTGTTACATTTCACAGGTGAAAAGATAAAACACAGAGAATAACTGCCCAAAGTCAATAGAAGGATGGAGACTGCATCCCAGGCACTGGGACTCTATAGCCTGTCCTCTGAGCTACGTCACTAAACTGCCCACGTTAAATATAAACCAGATGAGAAGACACGATGTATAATATAGAAGGAAGGAAAGGAGGGAGGGAGGGAGGAAGGGAGGAAGGACAGGAGAAAGGGAGGAAGAAAAAGGGAGGGAGAAAGGAAGGAGGAAGAAGGGACAGAGGGAGGAAGGAAGGGGGAGGAAGGGAGAGAGGAAAAGGAAGGGAGGGAGGGAGGAAGGGAGGGACAGAGGGAGAAAGGGAGGAAGAGGGAAGGAGGAAGGGAGGAAGGTAGGGAGGGAAGAAGGGAGAGATGACAGAGAAAAACCCAGTCTCAAAGAAAACATCCAAGGAAAAGAAACTAAACCAAACTCCTCCAAAATATTTTACACTATAGACAGATTTAATAAAAACACATAGCCAACAAGAGCAAGAACCCTCAGATTATGTATAGGATAAAACAGAGTCAGATTAAAAGGGAGACTGCAAAGCTAAGAAAAGGAACTAAGAACTAAAACACTCCACTACAGAACTAATAAATAAACTAGGCTGGCTATCAAATTTAATAGAGGAAAGTTCTGAGATCATCAACATGTGAAAAGCAACTAACATAATCAGAAATAAGATGATCTAAAGAACAAGAGGAGAAGAACATAAGGAAAACTCGTATCACTGGTGTATAGCCCAATAAATAGAATAGGAAAAATATTTAGATATAATGGAAGGAAATTCCCCTGAAAACAATGAAAAATTGAACCTGCATATGGAAGGGCTCTCCGAAAAACGGACAGAATGGTCAAGGACAAGGCCCAGCCTGGTGAAGTTATCAAACTGCTGAGAGGAAGAGAAAAAGTCTTCACAAGTATCCTCAAAAAAGCAAGTCACCTACAAAGAAAAAGAATCTGGCTGGCCCCAGACTTTGCCACTAAAATATAATGCAGCAACAAAGATTGGAGAGAAAGGAAGTATAGAATCAGAGAACCGCCAAGTTACACTGTTGTCAAGGCTGGTGGCACTCAAAACAGAATGAGCTCAAGGAGTATGCCACAAACTCTTATTAGGGGGAACACATCTTTATTTTCTTGATACTAACAAGTGGAGAAGCTGTGGTAGAAGGAATGGTGGTGAGAGTAAGTCTATATTTAAAAACAGAATGAAGACAAATTAACTGTGGAAATCATGTTACAGACCAAATTACATAATTCAATTAGAAGAGGAAGCGAAACATGTAAATACTTTTTTTCTCTTCCCTAGCAGTGAGTCAACTGAGCCTGCTCAAAATTACAACATGGAGCTTTTAAGAAAGCAAGCAAAACAATAAGAGCATTCTACAAGTTTTTCATAATCTTTTTGCTAAATCTTATAAGAGGCTGTTTAATATTTAAAGTTCAGCAAATCCGCCTGGCCCGTGTGGCTCAGTGGATTGAGCATCATCCCATGGACTGAGAGGTCTGGGTTCGATTCGTGGTCAGGGCATATGCCTGGGTTGCAGGCTCGATCCCCAGTTGGGGGTGTGCAGGAGGCGGCTGATCGATGAATCTCTCTCACATCGATGTTTCTATCTCTCTTTCCCTTTCTCTCTCTCTAAAAAATCAATAAAAATCTATAAAAATAAATAAATAAAATAAAGTTCAGCAAATCCTTCGGTTTCACTTTAATGTCCTTCCTGTTAAAGTAAATTTAAGAGTAATACCTTGTATATACAATATGCAACATATTTTATAAAATGGTTTCTACATAGTTACCCTTTATTTACAATGAGCTCCAATTTAAAAGAAAAAAAAATTGACCAGACATGAATGGTTCATCCAGAAGAAAGTACAAATGGCTGAAATGTATGAAAACATGCTCGACCTCATTCATACTAAGAGAAACACAAATTAACGTTCAGACTTCCCAATTTTTACTTATCAAATTGGCACAGATAAAGGAGACTGGTGACAAGAAGCACTGAGGGTCAAGATAAGTGGCGCTGCCACAGAGTGTCAATGGTCACAGCCTCTAAGGAGGGCAACTTGGCAAATTCTACCAACCGAAGCGCTACTTTTAGGAACTTATCCTCTAGATTTGCTTGGCCAAGTGTATTCTTCAAGGTTATTCATTGCAACTTTATTCAGAGTGGCAAACAACTGGAAACAATCAACATAGCCAATAATCCAACACAATACTATAAAGCTGCAAAAAATACAAATGAACCTCAGAACAGTCTCCAGAACGCAGGAAGGCAAGTGCATATGGAATGCTGGGGAAGCAAGGAAGAAAACGTCCCCTTCTTTGCCTGTGTGTGTGTGTAATATCTCTCTGGAAGGACACATAAGAGACTGATAACATTTATTGTCCCTGGGGACGGGGTAAGACACTGGCCACTTCACTGTACACCATTCTGTATCTCTGGCATTTTGGGATTTTTAATCACATGCATTCATTATCTGGTCATAATGAATACTTTAGTCTTTTAAAAAAAAAGAAACAGTTGCCCTGGCTGGTTTGGCTCAGCAGTTAGAGGTTCGGCCCACAGACTGATTCCGGTTTGATTCCCAGTCAACGGCATGTACCTTGGTTGTAGGTTAGATCCCCAGTCGGGTTATGTGGAAGGCAACCAATCAATGTGTCTCTCACATCTCTCTCTCTCTCTCTCTCTCTCTCTCTCTCTCTCTCTCTCTCTCTCTCTCTCTCTTTCTCTCCTTCCTCCCTCCCACTCTATCTAAAAAATCAATGGAAAAATATCCTCGGGTGAGGATTAAGATAAATAAATAAATAAAAAGAATCAAAAAAGAGAGTTGCTAAGGGCAATCAATAATTGGTGTTCTTATATAGGGCACAGAAGATGTTTTAAAATTATATTAGGAATTGGACACTATGCAGTCTTGAATAAATAATAACTCTAACAGGGATCAGCAAATTTTTTCTGTAAAGCATCAATCAGTAAATATTTTAGACTTGAAAATGTGTCACAGTCACCTGGTCTCTGTTACAACTATTCAACTGCCACCGTTTTGCAAAAGCAGCCATAGAAAATACATAAATGAATGGATGTGGCTGTATTCCAATAAAACTTTATTTATAAGACCAGGCAGTGGATGGATTTGGCCATGGACTGTGTAGTTTGCCAGCCACCGATCTACAGAAACCAAAGTCCCAATCATCATCTTCTATGTCTAAAATAAATTGGCCAGTTTTTCCTCCAATCTGGAAAAATAATTATTTAATGACAGATATCTCCCCCAAAAGATCATGTTGATTTTTCAACATCATACTGATATTTCAAGCAACTATTTGTTGAATGTCCTCCAGTCACATTGGCCTTTCCATTCCTTGACCATGTTTCCAGCTCAGGACCATTGCCCTTGCTGAGAAGAGCTATTCCCAGACCCCTCCACACCTGCCTCCTCCTTAACCTTCAGTTCTCAAGCAATGGGTTTTCCCTGGCCAGTCCTGCTAAGTGACCCCTGCCTGCATCATGCTCTATCGCTTCACTAGTTTTACTCATTTGGGGTGAAAAATGCCATCTTTAAGTGATTTACTTCCTTGTGCATTTGCATGCAGTTTCTTTTATTTCTTTAATTGTTTTTTAATCTTTATTGACTTTAGAGAGAGAGGAAGGGAGAGGGAGAGAGAGAAAAACATCAATAAGAGAGAACATGGATTGGCCGCCTCCTGTATGCCCCCCACTGGGGATCGGGCCCACAACCTGGGCATGTGCCCTGACCGGGCATCGAACTGGCAACCTCTTGGTGCATGGGTCTACTACACTCAACCACTGAGCCACACCGGCCAGGCTTTCTTTCTTTCTTTTTTAAATCTTCACCAGAGGATACTTTTCCATTTATCTTTAGATAGAGTGGGAGAGGAAGGAGCGGGAGAGAGAGAGAGAAATATCGATGTGAGAGAGACACATAGATTGGTTGCCTCCCGCACAACCCCAACCACGGCCGGGGACCAAACCGCAACCCAGGTACATGCCCTTAACCAGAATCGAACCCAAGGCTCTTTGGATGGAAGGCCAACGCTCTAACCACTAAGCCAAACTGGCCAGGGTTACATGGGGTTTCTTTTCCATAGTGAGAAGGTGAGTGCCTCAGGCACAGGCACTTCCTGTGTCTCACTCATTAGAGTCCCCCTGGAACCCTGCTGACACAATGTTAGTTGTTCTGTTTGTGGTTAAACCCTCATTGGCTCTCATAGGCCTGTGCAAGCACATAATTCTCCTGGAAGCCCTGCTGACCATTATCTCATGTTACACCTGTACCCTCTTAACTCACTCTTTCTACAACTATTTACTGAGCACCTATTATGGGCCAGGCACTGTTCTACACTATCGGGTACATTAGTGAACACACTTGGGGCCCTGCCCTGGAGGGGCTTACATTTCTAGCAGAGAAGGAGCGGGAGACAATGAACCATAAATACAATAGATAAGAAAATGATATAGAATGTTAAAAAGCTATCAGTGCTGCAGAAAAACTGAACAGTACAGGGGTCACTGATGACATCTGAACAAAGACTGGAGGGAGATGGGGGCGCTGGCCACACGGCTCCTGGGGGATGGACATACAGGTGATCTCTATATGGAAGGGCCAATGCAACCCCCTGGGGTGAAAGCATGCCTGGTATGTACAAGAAACAGCAAGGTGGCCAGAATGGTTAGAGCAAAGATAAGCAGGAAGAGGGAGAAAAGAGATGATGTCAGAAAGGTATGGGGACTGGATCATGCAAGGCTTTGTAGGACATTCACCGTGAGGATTTTGGATTTACTCTGAATGAAGTGGGGAGATGTTGGTGTTTTGAAGAGTGCCGTGATCTACTGCTTTATTGAAAACAGACAGACAAGCGGGGGAAAGAGTGGAATAAAGGAATCCAGTTAAGGGACTAAGTCCAGGCTGAGGTGCTAGGGACTAGGTCATGGTAGCAGCAGTGGGGCTAATGAGAAATGGTCAGATCCTGGATCAATGTGGAAAGGAAAGTCACCAGGACTTCCTGACAGCTTTGATGAGAGTGGGGCCAACTTGAGAGAAAGATGGGAGCCGAAGATGACTCTAGGGTTTTTGAGCTAGGCAAGGAGCATGCAGCTGCCCTCAATAAGTGGGGAAAGGCGCGCTGTGGAGATGCAGATTTTGAGTGGAGAGACTCAGTTTCCCACATGTTCCATTTCAGATATCTTTTAGACATCCAAATGGAGGTTTTGTGTAATCTCTTTCTGGAGTTCAGAAGAGAGGTCCAGCATGGAGACACATATCTGTAAGTCGTTGCCTTGGAGATCAAGTAACAGATGAGGGGGCTGGAGCATCCACCCTGTCAGAGTTGCTGAGGACAGGTGACTGGGCTGATCAACGTGGGGGTCACTGGTGCCTTTGAGGACCAGTGCTGGCGAGCCGAGATGAACATAGTGCAAGCAGAGCGATCGAGGCAGCAAGTTAGGACACTTTTGAGAAGTTTTGCTGCCAAGGGAAGGAAGCAAAGAAATGGCGGTCGTTGATAGTTTCACTTTTTAGTGAAATGTGATGGCGTATTTGTGTGCTGATACGAACAATCCAGGAGAGATTGATGGAGGAGAGAGAGGAGAACTTGTAGGGCAGAGTTCTGGAGTCAGAGAGTGACAAGCCCTAACGCACGAGAGGAGGGCCTGGGCTTAGATAGCAGCGTGGGGGTGAGGGGCACAGAGAGGGGGAACATGCTGGCAGGTGGTAGAGTGTGAGTCTGAGGATGGTTTCTCCTGACTTCTTCCATTTCTCTGTGAAGAAGGGAACAATCGGTGAGGATGGGACAGGGGTCGTTGGAGGCTGATGTAAAAGAAACCATGGAAGCCCTGGCTGGTTTGGCTCAGCGGTTAGAGCATCAGCCTGTGGTCCAGAGAGACCTGGGTTTGGTTCCCGCTAAGGGCACGTATCTTGGTTGCAGTTTGTCCCCAGCCCTGGTTGGGTCGCGTGGGAGGCAGCCACTCGATGTGTCCCTTTCACGTCGATGTTTCTCTCTCTCTCTCCCTCCCACTCTATCTGAACAAAAAATGGAAAAATGTCCTCGGGTGAGGATAAAAAAAATAAAAAATAAAAATAAAAGAAACCGTGGAAGAGTCACTTAGGAAAGTGGGAAAGCAGGTCAACAAGGATCAATAGTATGATTGCGTTTCAGCACAAAGGGTCTGGCTGAGAGCTCAAAGGTGGGAAGACATGTCCGAAGGATCAGTCATCGTTTTGAAGGCATTTATTCAATTACTCATAATCTTTCTTTATCAACTTCTTCCAACAAGTACAAATTTAGATACTTCTCAGGGATGTGATGAAACAAATATTAATATTTAAATCTCAGGAAAACGACTTCCCCCGAGATTACCATCCTAGCGGTAACACCAATACTCTATTTCTAGATGTGAGACTGATCCACAGTGGGGTGAAATGGTCAATGAGGAGCTGTTCGGTTTTACCCTAAGCCTGCCTTGGAATCTGGAGTCTTCACCAACAGCCTCCTATTTTGTTACCTAGGTCCTCAGTTCCCTCACCCAGGGGGATGAGAGAGGGCAGGGAGCAGGTGCATTCTCATGACACAGAATGGTACAGAAACGTATTCACAACCAGTGGACACAGACATTAGGTTGGGGAAAACAGGAGGGGGGAAGGAGGGGGGTCAATAGGGAAAAGGGGGGTACATCTGTAAAACTTTCAACAATAAAAAAAAAAAAAAGAGAAGAATGATACAGAAACATGTAAGAACCAACTTACTGACATCTAACAACAACCCTCCAGAGCAAAAGGAGACAGTGGACTCAGGCACCAGCAGAGAGAAGCGGATGCTAATAGGAAAAGAATAAAGAGAACACACAGAGATAAATCCACAAGGTGAGACCGTATATTGGCTAAAACTGTATGTAATCCATTTTCACATGGAAGACCACATTTTATGACTAACAGTCAACTTTTAAATAATCAACATGAAGCAGCTCATTCTCTATTCCTATGTTCAGTTCTAAAAGCCTCAAAGTAGCCCAGCCCATGTGGTGCACTGGTTGAGTGCTGACCCATGCACCAGGAGGTCGCCGGTTTGATTCCTGGTCAGGACACATGCCCGGGTTGTGGGCCCGATCCCCAGTGGGGGGCTTGCAGGAGGTGGCCAATCAATGTTCTCTCTCATCAATGTTTCTATCTCTCCCTCTCCCTTTCTCTCTCTCTAAAATCAATAAAGAAAAAATATTAAGAAAAAATAAAAGCCTCAAAGTAGGAATGAGGCTGATGTACACACAGGGCACTAGGAACCAATCTGGACTCAGCAAGTAATAAAAATGATTTCATTGAGCAATATGCTTTTCGTTTTACTTACGCAGTGGACACAAAACTTGTCATCCATAAAAATATCCCCTACATAGCAGGTGCCTATTTACAAACGACACCACTAGCCCTAGGAGAACCCACATGCTTTCAATGGCATGTGACATACCCCTGTGCAAATTGTCTTTGGATTAAAAAGAAATGTTTCCAAACCAAGTCACCTAGATCTTTTAACAAGCTGCACAAACCAACTCCACCAAACAAGTAATCATTCAAGATTCTGCATGCCACTTCAAGTTCAAGCTTAGTTCTACCCAAACTTTCCAACATTTTATATAAAAGCATACATTTCTTGGATACTTTCATCATTAAAGATGTAAGAGGTCCAAAGTGCTTTTCAAATGCTGCCCCGCGGGACCTCTCACACACTGCTGGAGGGAGCATGCATCAGCAGAAGCATTTTGGAAGACTGACCCCATCTACTCAAACTAAACATACACAAAGCCTATGACCCACAGTTTCACTCCTGGGTCTATTCTTGATTCCCAACAGGAAACAAGCAATCGCCTAGCGTCGGGAGACTGGATGGACCGTGGCACTGATGCACCAAAATACTGAAACCAATGGAAAGAAACCAACTCCCACCACATCTAACAACATGAATGAATCTCACAAACATAATGGAGAACAATGAAGCCAACCACATACAGACGCTGCCTAATAAATGAGGGCATTCACATAAGGTTCAAAAACAGGCAAGACCAGCCCTGGCCCGGCAGCTCAGTTGGTTAGAGCACCATCCCCATACGCAAGGTTGCGGATTTGGTCCCGGGTCAGGGTCACGACACACACAAGAATCAACCAATGAAAGCATGAATAAGTGGACCAACAAATCGATGTTTCACTCTCCCCTCACCCCTTCCTCTCTTTCTAAAGTCAATTAAAATTAAATTTAAAATAGGCAAGATGAAATCCCTGCTGTTAGAAGTCTGGAAAGTGGTCACCCTTGGGGGAAGGGCAATGAACAGGAAGGGATCATTTCTGTCTCCTCACCTGGGTGCGGTTACATGAGTGTGTTCACTCTGAAAATTCTGCAGCCGTACCCTTGGGATTTCTGCACTTCTCTCTATATAAGTTCTATTTCAATAAAAAGTTTTCTGAAAATATCAGCTGCTCCAAAATTCAGAAAATAGTCTTAAAAAAAAAAAGCCTAAAAGCTATAACTTAGTTTTTATGTTTCCTGTTTTAAGAAAATTACTTTTCAATATTAAAAACAATTGTTTCTACTGAAATGTTATCTTACATGAAAGGGAAAAAGAACTATCTGAAGGATTATACATGTATACTATAAAATAAGAATATCAATTATCCTCACATCCATTGTGCAGTTAACAAACAAATAACTTTTCTCAATATCAACTTACCTGAGTTGCTTTGCATAGCTGAGTTCAATCTCTGTTCTTTCCTTTACAAATTTGATGTATTTCTCAAGAATATCAATTCCCCACTGTGTGTGTTTTTCTAAGTTGTCAAATTGATCCTGTTTAAAAAAAGAGAGAGAGAGTTTGTAATGTTTCTCTGTGATGAACAGAGTTTCAATGAACAGTTCTCTCAACAATATGCCGCTACACAGAAAGCAATTCTGATATTTTCCATGATTGTACTTGGGTGCATTTGTGTTGAGCAGTTTTAAATCAACATTACCAAATTTGGTTTGAAAACTAACTGCCTCGGGTACTGATCTCTGACCCATTTGTTCATGTTCTCGATCCCTATTAGAAACATGTGTTTTGGATATAATTTATGTCCTGGTACAAAGGAAAATCTCTTTATCAGCTACTGAAAACTGAGAGGTGAAACACACCCCATGTTAACTCAGTCCCATTATCAGCACCTTCACTGCTATCTCTGAGTGCTCACTCCAAACAGTTCACTGAAATTAGGGGCCAGGATATGGGAAGGAAAAGAGTTACAAAATACTGCTTTCCTCAAACAGGTAAAATAACACACATGGATTTAATTCAAACAACCAAGCCTATGTGCTAAGAATGGTGCTAGGGGCTGGGGAACCAAAATGAACAGAAATAGAGCTCAGTTTGCATCATGCCATGAGGTTCCTAGTCTGGAAGAATGAAGGTGGGGGGCGTTCCAGGAACAGCTAATGGAAAGGCAGGGAGACGTCCAGGAAGCAGAAGAACTTGTCTTCTGGAGCACATGGTGGGGTAGGGGGCAAGGACCAGACAAAGTTCTGGACTGATCACTCAAAGCCTTGAATGCCGAGCTCAGACGCTCCAGTGGCCACACGTGAGCCACTGAAGGGCTTGGGGGAACGGGGGCGGGGGGCATAGCCATAGTCATATTCAGAAGACTGAAGTCAGGAGACTGTTCCAGTTCAAAGGAGAGAACATGAGAGCAGAGGGAAGGATTTTACTGGCATTAATATAATTGAGTCCTAGTGACTGGTTGGCTGAGGCTGGGAGGGGACAAAGGAAAGGAAGGATTCCAGGGTGACTCCCTGCTTCTGCTTCTAGAGAGACATAGATGGAGGGGCAGCAGCTGGGGGTGAAGAGACATGGTGAACAAGAGGGTGGCATGGCCGCTAGAGAGTTGGAAACAGATCTATTCGGAGCTCATGGAGGGAGGTCAGTGAGCTGGTGGATGTGAGCAGCAGCCAAGGAAGAGCAGGCCAAGCAAGGTCTGCTGCAGCTCAGCTCTGTCTCCATCAGTGAGTCCATCAGTGAGGAAGGCCGGGCCAGGAGGGAGAGCTGGTGGAGAGAGTGTTAGCGCGACATCACGGGGAAGTGGGGATTGCAATGAGGCCAAGATGGAAAGTTTGCTGCCTCTGAAGGGCAACTAACAGAGGATGAGGGTTCCAGCCCAAGCTCTGGGACTTCCCAGAGAAAGGCCCTGAACAGCGCAAGGTGTTAGTCATTTGCCTACCAGACACAGAAGTAATCCCTGCCTAATTTCACAAATCAGTCGTGAGGATCAGTAGAACAGGAAAGTGCCAAATCAAATATAAAAATGCAAAGCCACAATTTACCCCGATCACAGGCGTGTGCAACCCAACAGTGAACTCGGCGTCATCCTTCGGCTTGGTTTTAAATCGAGCACCTTTGACGTTACATCCGCCACGGTGCTTCGATTCTGTTTTGCAGTCAAAGCAGTGCCAACTGCAAAACCAGTAAAAATTCCCTGCAAGTCCAGCTTGGGCGGGAGTGGACAGGTGGCAGGCAGAAACACGTTTTCTCAAACTGGAGAAACCCTCTTCTGAAGAAAAATAATTTCCTCAACCTTACTCCCATCCTGGTCCACAGGACAGTTTGAGAATAAAGAAGCTAAGGTTTTATTTTACTAGCATGTTTTTCTAATTAAAAATAATCACTGTAAAATGTCTTTATGCCTAATAATTTTTAATATTCTCATAAAAATAAGGGACAGATATTTAAGGTGTTCATAGATTTTTGCTCCTCAATAATTCCACAAACACCTAGATGCCATTTTAAGAGACTGCGCAGGGAGATGATTTACCTATGTTATCTATAATGATAAGGGTTGTCAAGCAAATGAATAGTGTAAACACAAGACTGTGAGTGTCTTTAAACCACTCGAGAGAACAATAATACAAACAATTCAAGTACAGTAGTCCCCCCTCATCTGCAGTTTCTTTCTCCACAGTTTCAGTTCTTCTCGGTCAACTGCTGTCTGAAAATATTACAATGGAAAATTCCACTTCACTTCATCTCAACATGTAGGCACTGTGTCATCTTGAATCATCACAAGAAGGGTAAGTACAGGGCAATAAGATATTTTGAGAGAGAGAGACCACATTCACACAACTTTTATTACAACTTATTGTTGTTAACTGTTCTATTTTATTGCTAGTTATTGCTAATCTCCTTCTATGCCTAATTTATAAATTAAACATTATCATAGGCATGTATGTGTAGATAGAGTTCAGTACTATCCCTGGTCAGACATCCACTGGGGTCTTGGGTTGTGTCCCCTGCTGATAAGGGGGGCAACTCTAAGGATTCCAAATCATTCTTAGCGAGTTAGAGCAAGGTGTCTTTAAGCTCTCTGCTAATTTGCAAACCTTTGTTGATTCAGTTTCACAGTGATCATATTTATTTAAAAACTCCTTTCCACACACTCCCATTCGAGAGGCCCCTCTCTGTATAATTTCCCACCATCTCCAAAGCATTGGCTATTTTCAGCAGTTAAAGGTGTTTCCTTGAAAACTTGCTGAGACCATCTGCTCTTCAATTTCACTCTTGCCTTGTCAACAGTGTAACTACATTTTTTCCCTATTCCATTAGTTTGAGACTCTTTTTAGCCCTAATGTATATAATATAAAGCAACACCTTTTGCTACTGAAACATTTTTTAAAAATCTACATTTGAATTGAGTTCACCTTACACATTAGCAGCCTCAAAACCAGCAATGTGTTTTTGATCAAGTTATCTGCATCCAAAACCATGCTGCAAGCTGTTATAAAGCACCTGCCTGCCTGGCCGGTGTGGCTCAGTGGTTGAGCATCAACTCATGCACCAAGAGGTCGTCAGTTCGATTCCCAGTCAGGGCACATGCCCAGGTTGTAGGCCAAATCCCCAGTGGGGGTCATGCAGGAGGCAGCCAATCGATGTTCTCTCTCATCGCTGTTTCTATCTTTCTCTCCCTCTCCCTTCCTGTCTCTCTAAAATTGAAAAAGAAAAAAAAAATTGTTTAAATAAATATAGCACCCGCTAGAAGAACAGGGTCCAAATAAGACAGGGGAGCGTCAAAATAAAACCTCACTCAGTACTAGATACATGGTGCTGTTCCGGATGAGCCAGGGTCTTGCTATGCTATGAAAACCCCCTGGTGACACCTCCCTCCCTGCTATCACATGGATCGCTGAAGCACGAACTTTCTAGACAGAAGCTAAAAGGAAATTCAAAACAGATGAAAAACTAATCAACCCACTTACATTCTTGACTAAAATGTGGAAAACTTAATGGAAAAAAAAAATTCCGAACCTTAAAAAAAAAAAAAAAAAAAAAAGCCTTTGCTACTTTGGGATGGTGCCATTATCCAAAATGCACCCCTTCTTGGTTGTGTCTCGTGACAGTGGTTCCGAAGACCCCTCTGCCCTCTTAAAAATCATTAAGGACCCCAGAGAGCTTTTGTTTATGTGGGTTGCAGCTATCAATATTTACTCTATCAGAAATTAAAGGCTGAGTCGTTTTTAAAATACATATTAATCCATCTAAAAAGACAATAAATCCATTACATGTTAATGTAAATAGCATGTGTACATTTTTTTTAAGAACTTTCCAAAACAAAACCAAAAGAGAAAAAAGAAAAAGAAAAGTAGTGAGACGAGGGGCACTGTTTCACATTCTGGCAAATCTCTTTCCTGTCTGGCTTAATAGAAGACACCTGGATGCGCCAGTGGCTTCTGTACGCAATCTGTGGCGCTTCCTTACTTGGTTGAAGTACGTGAAAAAATCCGACTACACACAGATGTAGTTAGCAAACGGAGGAGTGTTTCAATGGCCTTGTTAGGTAATGGTGGATATTCTTTATTGATGCCACATCAAAACTCGACAAGTAATAGTTTCTTAGAGGCTAGTTGCAATGTGAAATCTGAAACCCTAGTAATGATTTTTCATACTTGGTTACAATAAAATGCACTAGCCTACCTTGCATCTTGAATGCGTCTTTACCTGTGCGTGACTGTATTATAACACATGCCCTGGTCATTTAGAAAACATTATTTCATAAGACTATAGTTTCAGGGATCATTTCTATAGTTTGTTACTAGAAAACATTGTTTCACTAATATATGTAGTTCTCCCAAGTGTTGACATGCTTCATTATAAAATATTTTAAAATCACTCTTGTTGCCCGGCCGGTGTGACTCAGTGGTTGAGCGTTGACCCATGCACCAGGAGGTCGCCAGTTCGATTCCCAGTCAGGGCACATGCCCAGGTTGTGGGCCAAATCCCCAGTGGGGGTCATGAAGGAGGTGGCCAATCGATATTCTCTCTCATCGATGTTTCCATCTCTCCCTCTCCCTTCCTCTCTCTCTAACATCAATTAAAAAAACTTTTTTTTAATCACTTTTGTTTATATCTCATTTTATCTGATGAGTCTTCAACTCTTTGGAAGCTGTCCAGCTCACAGTGGCAAATATAAACTTTCCAAAATTCCAATTTTCACTTAAAAACTAGAATTTGATCACTGGCAACAAATGTTATCAGTTGTTTCCTTGAAGTGACAGGCTCACTTCATTCATTTTTAAGGAAATGACTGCCAAATTCTCTAGGGTTTGTCTGTCAACCTTTCTTTGAAGCACAGCCAGTGTCCCATGAAAAAGAGGGCTAGTTCAGCTCACAACAGTCACTGAAGATTTTGGAAAGCACTCAAATGCTTTAGGATACTTTCCATCTCGTCACACACACCAGTAAAAAGATGTCTCTTCAAGCGTTACAACTAGTACAAGATAATACTAAAAGTCAACCGTAAGTGAAAAAATATATATATATTTATTTTTCTTTAGCTTGAAAAATGGAAAATAAAGTTGAATCACTACCAAAAAAAGGGTTGAGATTTAATAAAAGTAATCAAGGTCATTTGTACATAAAACTGTTATTGTTTTTTAACAGCTAATGGTGAAGAACACAATAACTACCAGCGGTTTGGAGCCAGTGCTCTGAGTCATGCCAAGGTGCTAGCAGTCGTACCCACCACTGCTTCTGCACCATCAGTTGCAAATGTCCACACAGTGAAAAAGACAATGTCATTATGAAAATAGTTTGACCTTGTGGACTCCAGCAGAGGGTTTCTAGACCCTCCAGAGACCCAGGGACCACACCTTAAGAACCACTACCACATGACTGACACATACTATAAAATTTCTGTTTGAAAGCTGCATATTGCCAAGGATGAAGGAAGCCAAAGAACACGTGACCTAGTGGAAAATAATGTTTAATGTATAAGTGCCTACTATATATAGACTCAACAATTAACTGCAAAATTGCCAAGAGGACTGCAAATGGATGTTTCCAAGCAGCTGGTTACAACCTGACAGGAACTTTTCAAGAACCCCCCTAAAGCTCCCTCTTGACCTGTCACCACTCATTGAGTTCAAACCAACCAGAGGCTTACGCCAGCAGCTTTCAGCTATGAGAGGCTGATTAAGCTGCAAAGACAAATGAGGAGAGTGCAACTGTATTAGTCAATATACAACTGCTGTGTTTCAGTTATTTCCAGGGCGGTTTTATGTTCTGTTCTGTGATTAAGCTCCTTTATGCACTGAAGATCAAACCAGAGTAAGGATGAACTGTGACGTTTGCTTAGGTCATTATATCTTCATCAGAGTTCCTGAAGAACCATGAAGTTCAATACAAATAAATATTGCCTTCGCATACCTCCAATACACACCCATCAGTCACCGTGAAGGCTGGTCTTCCTAGCTCAAGAATAATGATTATTCTTGGTTATTCAGGAAGTCTTCTGACAGCTAATTTTTGAGTTCAAATTATGCAAACAAGCTGACACAGGAACTACACTCAGAAAAGCTAGTTAGTTACTTTGAGATAAGGAGACGCAAATCAGACACAAGAAGTTTGTCTCCAAGATATAGGTCAACTTTTAACGCGGTACTTCCTGTAATTGAAAAGTGTATTAAGCTGACACTAATTCAAAATCCCTGGAATAAGTAAGAAACTGAGTTGCTAAAGTTACCTCTATGTAAGTGGTTTGGAGAAAGGGGCCAGCTCCCCTGCACAGCAAAGCCCTTCCTCTGAGCAGGGTACTCAGCCAGAGAGGGAAATTTCCCCTCTGGAACATGAGGTCCACTTCTGTCGGTGCTGTCTAGACCGCAGTTCTAGGATGTTCTTTATCTTGGATAAATCCACTTTTCTAAGGACTTGGACTCTTTGAGAAGCAGACCTTAAATGGCTCTATTTATACAGAATCCCTTGGGATGATATTACTGGTATTAGCTTCCTCTTATCTTTGAGAGAAAAGTGTCAAAAGGTATAGATTTACCCAGAGTAAATGTAACAAAAGCTCCATTTAAAGTGTTTTTTTAAAAAAATCAATTTGTGCCCAGCCGGTGTGGCTCAGTGGTTGAGCGTCATCCCATGGACTGAGAGGTCCCGGTTCTCGATTCCCGGTAGAGAAACATGCCCAGGTTGCCAGCTCAATTCCCAGTGGGGGGTATGCAGGAGGCAGCCAATGGATGTCTCTCTCTCACGTAGATGTTTCTATCTCTCTCTCCCTTCCTCTCTCTAAAAATATCCATAAAAACATTTTTTTCTTTAATCCTCACCTGAGGATATTTTTCCATTTATCTTCAGTCAGAGTGTGAGGGAGGGAGAGAGGAAGACAGAGAGAGAGAGAAAGAGAGACATGGATGTGAGAGAGACACATCGGTTGGTTGCCTGTCGCACAACCCTGAAGGGCCAGGGACCACCGCAGCAGAGGTACGTGCCCTTGACCAGAATCGAACTCGTGACTCTTTGGTCCATGGGCTGACACTCTAACCACTGAGCCAAACCGGCAAAGGCAATAAAAACATATTTTTTAAAAAAATCAATTTGGGTCTGAATATTAAAGTAGCTGTATATACAGAAACAAACAAACAAAGTTTTATATAAACCTTTGAAACAAAAATATATCATCACAAATGCTACCTGAAATCCTAGTTCTCACATTTTTAACAAAGACTTCAATTAATGTCCGTGGACAAATTAAGAATTTTTCTCATACACTGAATTAAAAGCAGAAATACACAAATATATGCCCAACACAGAGGTGTCAAACCTTGAAGCATTGACAAACCATTACCCAAAGTGACTTCATTGTTTGCCCACAGGAAGAACAGATGAAATATAAAAGGAACAACCCGAAGGTCTATGTCAAGCAGCACAGAGACACCTTCTATTTTGACAGTACAAGCAGATGCAGGTTGTGTAAAGTCATAGATTCATCTGCTATTCATGAACCGGGTCCTGTGAATTAGGGTGGTGTGCTCCCTGGGATGAAAATGCCAACTGAAGCCAGAGCATGTGACGTCATTGACAAAACTTGGGTTCCAACATCCCGGCATCATGGTTGGACAGTCAAGTTACTACAGTGGATTTTAACTAGGAAGGAAACGTTTGCAAAAAAAGGTTTCAGAGCACTCAGTCTCTTTCAAATGCAAGCCTACATACAACTTTGCCATAACAACAGGTACAAACTGAGGCACAGCCACTGTATCTAGCCCCCTCCAAGTGGGTCTGTTTCTGTCGTACAATGAAACCAAGGAATTATTCTATGTTCACGGTTCTTTCCAGAACTGCATTCTAAACGCAAGAGGTGAGAATGTAAACAAATCCAAGATAAAAATAGATGTATGAGTTTAAAAAAACACACAAAACCTTAAAAAAAAAAATCCAACAGCATATGGATCTAAAGAATGTGGAAAGGCTCATAGAATATAAAAAGCTGCATTTTCAAAGTTTTATCACAATAATTATATTGTGTAAAAGGGCAATAAGGAGGCTGATGTTGGGCGACAAAGGGCGGGCGGGACTCAGGGAGTAGGAGATGGTGGGGCGGGGCTGATTGTGCAGGGATGCCCTCCGCCAAATGTCATGCAATGTTATATCGTATCCTAAACTGAAAACAGAGGGTAAGAAACATAACTTGAAGAAAAAGCACCAGATTTTGACTATACTTTAGTCTGTGTGGATGATATTTGGAGGGGAATATGCTATGGAATGTACTCCTTTGAGAAGCAGCAATACGCTTCTGGCCTGTTTCAATGTTCTCAGAACACCTTAGTCACCTCGGTTCCCCTCGCTGTTCCTCTGGATACAGTAAAAGCAACAAACATCTGTAACTGCCCCTAACATGCTGCGTGAACGAGATCATAAAAATAAGAGGTAAGCCTGGCTGGTGTGGCTCACTGGTTGAGCATAGGCGCATTCACCAAGAGGTCGCTGGTTTGATTCCCTGGGTACATGCCCAGGTTGTGGGCCAAATCCCCAGTGGGGGGCATGCAGGAGGTAGCCAATCAATGTTCTCTCTCATTGATTTTTCTATCTCTCCCTCTCCCTTTCTTTCTCTCTAAAAATTAATAAAGAAAAAATTTTTTAAAAAAAGAATAAGCGGTACAAGAAAAAACATTTTAAAGAGTGCTTACTTTGTTTCATTTAAAAAAACCACTGGCGCCCTGGCCGGTTTGGCTCAGCGGTTAGAGTGTCGGCCTGCGGTCCAGAGAGACCCGGGTTCAGTTCCCACTAAGGGCATGTACTTCGGTTGCAGTTTGTCCCCGGCCCTGGTTGGTCGTGCGGGTGGCAGCCACTCGATGTGTCCCTTTCACATTGATGTTTCTCTCTCTCTCTCTTCCTCTCTCTCCCTCCCACTCTATCTGGACAAAAAATGAAAAAATGTCCTCAGGTGAGGATTAAAAAAAAAAAAAAAGACAAAATAAACACTAATTTAAAAAAAATAAAAAATAAAAAAACCACTGGCCCTGACTGGAAAGCTCAGTTGATTAGAGCATCCTCCCGATACGCCAAGGTTGTAAGTTAGATTCCTGGTCAGGGCACACACAAGAATCAACCAATGAATGCATGAATAAGTGGGACAACAAATCAATTTCTCTATGTATCTACCTATCTAAAAATCAAAATCAATAAAATAAAAACACTCAATTTCAGGTAGATTAAAGACCTCAATGTAAAAAGTAAGACTATAGCCCGGCTGGTGTGGCTCAGTGGTTGAGTGTTGACCCATGCACCAAGAGGTCGCCGGTTCAATTCCCGGTCAGGGCACATGCCCAGGTTGTGGGCTTGATCCCCAGTGGGGGGCATGCAGGAGGCAGCCAATCGATGTTCTCTCTCATCGATGTTTCTATCTCTCTCTCCCTCTCCCTTCCTCTCTCTAAAATCAATAAAGAAAAAATTTTTTAAAAAGCAAGACTATAAAACTTTCAGGAGATAATAGAAAAGAATATCTTTCTGCTCTTGAGATAGGAAAGAAGTTTAAAGACAGAAAAAAAGCATGCACCATAACAACAACAAAAAAAGGATAAACTTGGCTATATAAAAACTAAATCTCTGTTCATGAAAGATACCCCAAGGAATGGGAAAACATAAAGGACAAACTGGGAGAAGACATTGATAACACATATGGTTAACAAAGGATTAGTATCTAGAACAGAGAAAGAACTTTAAGTCCATTTTTTTTCTTTTTTGAAAATTGATTATAATAGAACATTATATTCGTTTCAGGTGTGCAACATATTTCAATATTTGTATATATTGCAAAATGATCACAGTGAGCCTATTTAATATCTATCACCATACATAGCTACACAGAAAGAAATGTTTCCTTGTGATGAGGACTATATAAATTTTCTTTAAAAATAAAATAATAACCCAACAAGAAAAGGGGCAAAAATAGTAATAGATTTAAGTATGAAGTGATATTCAACCTTGTTGGTAATCAGGGAGATGCATATTAAAACTACAAGATACCATCTCACACTCACCAGCCTGGCAAAAATTTAAAGCCAGAGAACAGCAAGCCTGTGCTGCAAAGGGACCGCTCATACACTGCTGGGGACCTCAGCTTTTACCTAGTAAGGGTGAACTGCACTCCTGTGCGACCCAGCAATGCCTCTACTTATATATATCTTAAGGACTAGGACGCAGACCTTGCACCAAGAGACAGGCATAGCTACAAAATGCTGAAAACAACTCGACTGTCCATCTGATTCCATTTATATAAAGTCCAAAACCAGGCAAAACTAAACAATATATTACCTATTGATGCATTCATAAGTGATGAAAAACTACAAAGAAAAACAAAAGAATATTTTTAATACAAAATTCTGGCTAATACTCAATTAGGGTGGGGAGATGGGGGTGTGTGATCAGGAGGGGGCCACAGGAAATGTCGGGAACAGAGTAATGTTCTATTTCTTTCCCTGGGTGGAATGGATATGGGTGTTCATTTTACTGTTGTTTTTGTACAGATCATTCTATACCTACACATTTTCATACATGCTTTGGTAATCCATCATAATTAATATTTAATAGTTTACATTTGGGTTGATAAGAAAATCTTTAGTATAAGAGAAACTAAGATCACTTGAGCCTCTGCCAACTGGAGATAAAAAATGAAGATATAGCATTTATGAAAGAAAAAAGAAGTCAATAGAAAAATCTATTACATAAAGTATTGAACTATTACTTTTTCTTGATTGATGTACTTCCAGTTTTGTTCCCATTAAAAATATAAAATGTTCTTCAGAGAATGGGCATCATTAATACCCAAGTATGAATTGCTTATTTATTGCAAAAAGGACTTCACCCTTGGGAGGGGAAAAAAAAAACTTATTATTGTCTACGAGCTTAAGGCATTTTTCACAGGAATATAACAGATAATTTCCCTCAAATACAATGTTTATGAAGGTTAAGAGAACACAAATAGAGAAACATCTCTAACAAAAATTAATAAAAATTGCAAAAAAAAGAGAGAACACAAATATTACATTAAGCGACATGTGTTGTGTTTCTACTCTAAGCCACAATCATATTCATCTATTCATTCATTCATCAGTATTTTACTGAGCACCTACTATGTGTCAAACACTGTTGTAGAAACAGTGGGCCGAGCAACACACAGAGGACATAAATTCTCCATTTTCATGGAGCTTATATACTCGCAGATCTTTACTGTACAAACGTATAAATAAATTTCAGAAAGATTAATTTCGTTTACGTTCCCATGAGAACTACTAGGTCTTGGTATAGGGACGTTTTAAAACCCACTGGTACCTATTAGCAGCAGTGACAGTCAAAATATTTAACATCAAATTATCAACAGACTCCCCATCCAATCAGAACAGAGGCCAGCTGTGGGAGGCATCCTGGCTGAAAACCAACCTTGCCTGGGCCCCAGTATTCCATAAAAGGTGACCAATTACATACCCACCAACAGAGTATAGGGTCCCTATCTTACGGAACCCTAGGCAGAACTGAATATTACCACTCGTAAAACACAAAGTAAAAGTAAAAGAAAAGATGAAGCCCTGGACGGTTTGGCTCAGAGGTTGGAGTGTCAGCCTGAGGACCAAAGAGTCTCGAGTTCGATTCCAGTCAAGGGCATGTACCTCGGTTGCGGTTAGGTCCCCAGCCCTGGTTGGGGTTGTGTGGGAGGCACCCAATCGATGTCTCTCTCTCTGTATCTCTCTCTATCTGAAGATAAATGGAAAAATATCCTCGGGTGAGGATTAAAAAAAAGAAAAAGAAAAGATGAAGAAGAAGAAAAAGAAGTAGAGGAAGAGGAAGAAGAGGAGGAAGAAAAGGAGAAGACAGCTTTGCTTATTTGGTAAGCAAATCACTGTTATGCATTTCTTGGTGCACTGGTTGACACTCAACCACTGAGCCCCACCGGCCAGGTAGAATTGTTCTCTTCTTAATACTATTCATTCATGTACCTAATAGAAACTTTACTTTTTTCTTATTGTTTTGCATAAGCTATACAGATATTAAGGTCTAACTCTCATATTTGGTATAAATGTTTTTCCTAGTTCATGTGATTTAAAATTTTATACACATTTTGTCACACAGACATATAAATGTATGGTTCCTCAGTGGTTAAAACCATGAGGCCGTCACCCACTATTTCACACTTCTCTGTGGGTTCCAAATTTTCTTTTTTTTAAAAAATATGATCTTTTAAATTGTTTTTTTTTTTTTAGAGAGAAATGAAGGGAGAAAGGGATAGAAATATCGATGTGAGAGAGAAACATTGATTGGCTACCTCCTGCACACGCCCCACTGGGGATCGAGCTGGGACCTCTCAGTCCATGGGTCGATGCTCAATCTACTGAGCCACACTGGCCGGGCAATGAGTTACCATTTTAAAGACACCTAAGGAACTTCCGGTCAAGATGGCGGGTAGGTAAACGCGGTATAGTGTCCTCCCACAACCACATCAAAATTACAACTAAACTACAGAACAACCATCCTTCAGAACCTCCTGAAATCAAGCTGAACGGAAGTCCTACAACTACAAAAGTAAAGCAGCAGCCACATTGAGAGACTGGTAGGAGGGGCGGAGGCACAGACAGGCTGGTCCCACACCCACATGTGGCGGATAAAAATCAGGAGGGACACCTGGGCTGTGAAGGTCCTCCCTGAGGAGCAAGGGGTCCCACCCCACACCAGGTGCCCAGCTCAGGGTTCCAGTGCCAGAAAGAGAAGTCCCCATTACCGCTGGCTGTAAAAACCAGTGAGAACTGAGCCTCAGGGAGGCTGAGGGTGCTGGAGCCCCAGGCAGTTAGTTCCTCATAAAGGGCCCCACGCATGTACTTACTCGGACCCGCTCTCTCTGGACTTACTCGGACCCGCTCCCTCTGAGCGCCAGCGAAGAGGGGAGGCAGCTTGAAAGGCACCAGAGACATATGAGGAAGAACTGAGTTGTTCGGCATTGGGGTGAGAGCTGGAGAGGCAGCTTTCTCCTGGACAGATGTGCTGGCGGAGGCTGTTGTTCCTTTGGTGAGCCCTTCCCCAAATATCTGGGACTCCAGCAACCTGGCTCACACTATCTGCCCCGCCTCAGTGATTCCCTGAGGCCCTGCCCCGCCCTGGTGATTCCCTGAGGCCCAGGCCCACCCAAGCTGTTTACACTGGCTTTGCCATAGGATTGGCCTGTCTTGGCTCCTGGTTCAGATTTTCCTAAATTCTCTAAACAAGCAGCATCTGGCCACAGCAAGCCCCATACCTCTCGCTAAGTGGCCCCAGGCCTGGCACTAGAAGCAGCTAGGCTTGGTTCACAGCTTGGCTTTACCAAGACACCTCCAAGCCCAGCAGAAGCAGCAGCCATCGGGAGGTTGCTTTGTAACTTATGCCGGGTGGCCCCAGGTAGAACACAGGCAGTGGCTGACCTTACCCCAGAACCAGCACACCCAGTGGACGGCTTCAGACCACATCGAAGCACCGCCACCCAACCACCTCCATAAGTGACACACTCAAGGAATGGACTCAGTAGGTACAGAGCCCTGCTGAAGTAAGTCTCACTCTGTTGGCCCCTGCACAGCTGATCATCCAAGGTAGTCAGAGGTCGGTGGTTAGTGGGCACAGCCAGTCCTTGCAGCTGATCAGCCTGAGTAAAACCCTCCCATTGATGTGCCAACAGCAATCAAGATTCAATTACAACAGAAGGGTGTAAAGTCCACACGAGGGATGCACCTTGAGGGCCCAGCTGGGTGACCAAGGAGGCTTTGCCACTGGACCCTACAGGACACCTACTACAACAGGCCACCTTACGAAGCCTAGGAAATATAGCAACTCTACCTAATACATAGAAACAAACACAGGGAGGCAGCCAAAATGAGGACACAAAGAAACATGTCCCAAATGAAAGAACAAAACAAAACTCCAGGAAAAGAATTAAACGAAACGGAGATAAGCAATCTAACAGATGCAGAGTTCAAAACACTGCTTATAAGGACGCTCAATGACCTTAGTGAGAATTTCAAGGAACTTAGTGAAGACCTCAAGAGCATAATAAAGGACCAGTTAGAAATGAAGGATGCACTAACTGAAATGAACAATAATTTACGGGGAATCAATAGTAGAGTAGGTGAAGCCAAGAAGCAAACCATCGATTTGGAATATAAGGAAGCAAAAAACACCCAATCAGAACAGCAAAAAGAAAAAAGAATCCAAAAAATGAGGGTAGTATAAGGAGCTTGTGGGACCACTTCAAGCATACCAACATTCACATCATGGGAGTGCCAGAAGGAGAAGACAGAGGGTAAGAAATTGAAAACCTATTTGAAAAAATAATGACAGGCCCTGGCCAGTTTGGCTCAGTGGTTAGAGAGTTGGCCCGCGGTACAGAGAGACCCGGGTTCGGTTCCTGCTAAGGGCATGTACCTCGGTTGCAGCTTGTCCCTGGCCCCGGTTGGGGTCGTGTGGGTGGCAACCACTTGATATGTCTCTCTCATGTCGATGATTCTCTCTCTTTCTTCCTCTCTCCCTCCCGCTCTATCTGAAGATGAATGCAAAAATGTCCTCGGTTGAGGGTAAAAAAAAATTTTTTAAATAAAATAAATAAAAATAATGACAGAAAACTTCCCTAACTTGGTGAAGGAAGCAGACATACAAGTCCAGGAAGCACAGAGAGTCCCAAACAAGATGAACCCAAAGAGGTCCACACCAGACACATCATCATCAAAATGCAAAAGGTTAAAGACAAAGAGACTCTTAAAAGCAGCAAGAGAAAAGCAGTTAGTTACCTACAATGGAGCTCCTATAAGGCTGTCAGCCAATTTCTCAAAACAAACTTTGCAGGCCAGAAGGGAGTGGCAAGAAATATTTAAAGTGATGAAAAGCAAGGACCTACAACCAAGATTACTCTATCCTGCATAGCTATCATTTTGAATTGATGGCCATATAAAGAGTTTCCCAGACAAGAAAAAGCTAAAGGAGTTCATCACCACCAAACCAGTATTATATGAAATGTTGATGGGTCTTCTTCAAGAAGAAGAAGAAGATAAAAAAATATGAACAATAAAATGGCAATAAATACATATCTATCAACAATTGCATCTCAAACAAAATGAACAAGCAGAACAGAAACAGACTCATAAATACAGAGAACTTTTTGTTAGTCGCCAGATGGAAGGGGGGTTGAGTGGAAAAGATGAAGGGATCAAAAAGTACAAATTGGTTGTTAGACTGACGAACCTCAAAGGGAAGGGGGGAGGTGGGGACGGTAGAGAGAAACCAAAGAACTTATATGCATATATACATAACCAATAGACACAGACAGTAGTGTGAGGAAGGCAGGAGGGACTGGGAGTGGGGAGGAAAAAAGGAGGGACATCTTTAATACATTCAACAATAAAGATAAGTTTTTAAAAAAAAAAAGACACCTAAGGAAAAAACATAAGGAAATACCTATTCTGGAAGCTACTTTACCTTCAATTTGCTGGATTACCATTTCCTTCTAAGCAGTAATTCATCAAATAGCATGAATATTGCTATTTTATTGAAGTTCAGTGTTTTTACAAAACGAAAGATGTCTCTACTGACATATAGCATTAAATAGAAATCCAGGATTCATTCCCAACTGTCTTTTCCTCTGAATTTCTTTTTTTTAACCCTCACCCGAGGATATTTTTCCATATATCTTAAGACAGAGCGGGAGGGAGGGAGGAAGAGAGAGAGAGAAACATCGATGTGAGAGAGACACATTGGTTGCCACCCGCACGACCCCAACCAGGGCCGGGGACAAACCACAACTGAGGTACATGCCCTTGGCTGGAATCGAACCAGGGACTCTTTGGTCCGTGGGCCAACATTCTAACCGCTGAGCCAAACTAGCCAGGGCTCCTCTGAATTTCTTAATCTGCTGCCAAGTGCTGCTACCTGGATACTAATCCACTTACCAAAGGTGCTCAGAGTGTCACTGCAGAGCAGGAGACCTGCAGAAGAGGTGTGTGGGTTCTGCAGAGCAGGAGAGGTGTGACGGTTCTGCAGAGCAGGAGAGGTGTGCGGGTTCTGCAGAGCAGGAGAGGTGTGCGGGTTCTGCAGCCGGAGAGGTGTGTGGCTTCTGCAGCCGGAGAGGTGTGTGGCTTCTGCAGAGCAGGAGAGGTGTGACGGTTCTGCAGAGCAGGAGAGGTGTGTGGGTTCTGCAGAGCAGGAGAGGTGTGACGGTTCTGCAGAGCAGGAGAGGTGTGCGGGTTCTGCAGAGCAGGAGAGGTGTGCGGGTTCTGCAGAGCAGGAGAGGTGTGCGGGTTCTGCAGAGCAGGAGAGGTGTGCGGGTTCTGCAGAGCAGGAGAGGTGTGCGGGTTCTGCAGAGCAGGAGAGGTGTGACGGTTCTGCAGAGCAGGAGAGGTGTGCGGGTTCTGCAGAGCAGGAGAGGTGTGACGGTTCTGCAGAGCAGGAGAGGTGTGCGGGTTCTGCAGAGCAGGAGAGGTGTGTGGGTTCTGCAGAGCAGGAGAGGTGTGTGGCTTCTGCAGAGCAGGAGAGGTGTGCGGGTTCTGCAGAGCAGGAGAGGTGTGCGGGTTCTGCAGAGCAGGAGAGGTGTGCGGGTTCTGCAGAGCAGGAGAGGTGTGCGGGTTCTGCAGAGCAGGAGAGGTGTGCGGGTTCTGCAGAGCAGGAGAGGTGTGTGGGTTCTGCAGCAGGAACACAGGCCTGACCTCCAGCTTCAGCGCCTTGCCTCACTGCAGGGTAAAGTCACTGCCCATTGAGAGCAATGTTGGACGTGACCTGGGAAGCCACTGAAAGAAAGAAATGTTGTCCTGGCCAGTCTGGCTCATTGGTTGGAGCACTGGCCCACGGACCGAAGGGTCACGGGTTCGATTCCCGGTTAAGGGCACATACCTGGGTTGCAGGTTCGATCCCCAGCCCTGGTTGGGGTTGTGTGGGAGACAACCAATCAATATGTCTCTCTCACATCGATGTTTTTCTCTCTCTCTCTCTCTCTCTCCCTTTCCCCTCCCTTCCACTCAATCAATGGAGCCCAGCCAGTGTGGCTCACTGGTTGAGCATCGACGCATGCACCAAGAGGTCGCCAGTTCAATTCCCGGTCAGGGCACATGCCTAGGTTGTGGGCCAAATCACCAGTGGGGGGCATGCAGGAGGCAGCCAATCGATGTTCTCTCTCATGGATGTGTCTATCTCTCTCTCCCTCTCCCTTCCTCTCTCTCTAAAAAATCAATGGAAAAATATCCTCGGGTGAGGATTAACAAAAAAAAGAAAGAAATCTTGCCATTTGTGACAACACAGTTGGACCTTGACGGTATTATGCTAAGTGAGATAAGTCTGACAGAGAAAGACAAATACTATATGATATGTGGAATCTAGAAATGCTAAATCCAGAGAAATAGAGAGTAGAATGATGGCTACCAGAGACCTGGGGCTAGGAATGTGGGGATGCAATGGAGGGATGTTAGTCAAAGGGTACAAACTTCCAGTTAGAAGATGAATAAGTTCTGGGGATCTCATGCACAGTATAGTGACTATAAATAATAACATTATATCATACACTTGAAAGTTGCCAAGAGAGACCTTAAATATTCTTAACACCGAAAGGAAATGAGAAGTATGGGACATGATGGAGGTGTTGGCACAGTGGTCATCATTCTTCCATATGTAAGTATATCAAATCCACATGTTGTACACCTTAAACTTACACAATGTAATATGTCAATTATATCTCAAAGCTGGGAGGGAAAGAATATTATGTAGCTAAATTGCACTAGGAGAATTTCTACAAACTGAAAATTCTATCTTTGAAAACCTGAAGTGGGGACTTTATTTCAAGCAAGTAAGAACTTTTTTTTTAATCCTCACCCAAGGATATATTTTTATTGATTTTAAAGAGAGGAAGGGAGAGAGAGAAACATCGATGTAAGAGAGAAACATCAATCAGTTGTCTCCCCTACATGCCCCGACTTGATAGCTACCAGGAATAGAATTGCAAACTTAGATGTGTGCCCTGACTGGGAATCACACCTGCAGGATGACACTCCAACCAACTGAGCCACCCAGCCAGGGTGAGAATCATCTTTTACTAGCTAGAAATAGTAAAATAATACATCAAAAAGACAATCCAATTGTTCAATTGTTTCCCAGACAAAAGCCAACATCAGCCAGCCAAATTGATTTTCATTGGTTTCATAAAAAGTCTTTGTGGGGTAAATAGTGATTTTGGATGAAAATATATCCATGGAGTGATTTAAGAAAATATTTCAAAATATCCATTTTGTAATTTGCTCCAATGTTTACAAAAATCAGAGTAATGCTCCAAAGCAGATCTTCGCAAATGCTCCATCTGGAGCCTGAATCTGCTGCATATTCAAATTTGGCAATAACTGACTATAAAGAAATAAACAATACCACCCTTGCTTATTTTGTAGTTTGTTTGGATTTTAGAGTGATGGCTGGCCAGAGAGGAACTTCAGGTTTGTTAAGTGATCAAACTACACAATGCTGATTTTATCTATATAAACACTGGGCTATTTTCACAGGACCCCATGAGATGAAAAACAAAACAAAAATGCCTACAGAACTTGAAAGCAGCCACTGCTCTGAGTCTCCTTTAAAGTTGTTCTGATGATTTGCCTTTTAGACAACCAAACTGTGTTTTAATCACTTCTCAATGAGAACACTGCAAAGGAAATTCCTGTTGGCTGTCAAAACCCTGGCATATACCAATGGCATCAACACCAGTGACTCTGCCTAGGAGACAGTGTGACATATGTTCATTTTCACATCAGTAACACACCTGTCAGAACAGCCATCATCAATAAATCAAACAAGTGTTGGCAAGGATGTGCAGAAAAGGGAACCCTTGCACACTGTTGGTAGGAGTGAATGTTCATTGTTGCAGCCACTGTGGAAAACAGTATAGAGGTTCCTCAAAAAAAAAAAAAAAAAAAAAAGAACTATTATATGACCCATCAATCCCACGTCTCGGTATTTATCTGAATACCAAAACACGAATTCGAAAAGATATATGCATCCTATCTTCATTGCAGCATTATTTACAATAGCCAAGATATGAAAGTGTCCACTGATCGATGACTGGATAAAGATGTACATATATGCAATGGAATATTACTCGGCCATAAAAAAGAATGAAATCTTATCATTTGCAGCAACGTGGATGCATCTACAGGGTATGATGCTAAGTGAAATTAGTCAGAGAAAGAAAAATACCATATGATCTCACTTATATGTGGAATCTAAAAAACAAAATGAACAAACAAAACAGAAACAAACTCATAGATACAAAGAACAAACTGCTGGTTCCCAGATGGGAGGGGGTGAGAAAAATGTAGGGATTAATAAGTACAAATTGCCCAGCCAGTGTGGCTCAGTGGATTGAGCATCATCCCATGGACTGAGAGGTCTCATTTTGATTACCAATCAGGGCACATGCCCGGGTTTCGGGTTTGATCCCCAGTAGAGGGTGTGCAGGAGGCAGCTGATCGATGTTTCTCTCTCACATCGATGTTTCTATCTCTCTCTCCCTTCCTCTTTCTCTAAAAACTCAATAAAAACATTTGGGAAAAAAAAAAAAAGAAGTATAAATTGGCAGTTACAAAATAGTCATAAGTATGTAATTTATAGTATAGGGAATATAATCGATAATATTGTAATAACTATGTATGATTATTATAGGTGGGTACTAGACTTATTGAGGGGATCACTTTGTAAGTTATATAAATGTCTAACCACTATGCTATATACCTGAAACTAATATAATATTCAACTGTAATTGAAATTTTTTTCATTAAAAAAAGTTTTTGGAAAACAAAATATATACATGAACATGGACTTTCTCATTTAATCAAGGTACTTTTCTTGGGTTGGGCATTTTCCCCCATTTTTTTTTTTAATCCTCACCCAGGGATATGTTTTTATTGATTTTTAGAGAGAGAGGAAGGGAGGGGGGGGAGACAGAGAGAGAGAGAAACATCGATCAGTTGCCCCTTGTATGTGCCCTAACCGGGGATCGAACCTGCAACCCTCTGGTGCACAGGACAACATTCCAACCAACTGAGCCACCCAGCCAGGGCTTTTATCCCCGACTTTTGGTTTACTAAGCATTGTCTACTGTATTTGAGACCAAGAGTACAGTAATGACTTTAAAACCACAGTTTCTGTAACACTTAAACTACCTCACATCAACATAAAACCAAAAGGTACCCAGAATGTAGTGGCACCACTGAAAGTTACCAACAGGAGTAGAGAATTTCATATGCTACGCCAGCTCAGCAGAGATGCAGCCCATTGAAACCTTAAAGCTCTTGTACTCTGCCCTGAATGCCTTCACAGATCCAAGGGAGCTTGAAAAGCTGCCAGCTCCTCAAGTGGCAGCGGCTTTCCGCCCTCCGGTCCCACTGCAGGAACAAGAGGGGGCACCATGCGGTGGGCCCTGCGGATCGTGGGTGTCGGTGCAGTCACGGTTCATTCCAACATCCTCTGTGACTGAGACTAATTAAAATCTATTAAACAGATACAAACAGATTCTCACCTCTGTTAAACAAAAAAAGACTGCTCCACAACAATGACAAATTGCTGGCTCTTTTTTCAAAGTCCTGATACAAGATAACATAAAACTGGTCATTCAGAACAGATGGGCTTTTAGGTAATGAAAAATTATTATAGCAATTTCTAGAAGTCTCACACCTATTAAACTTAAGGACCGCTGTCAAGTCTTCATATTCATCGCCCACGGCACCCAGCTCAGTGTCTTGCACAATATGTGTTTGTGGAAGTGAGTTACAAGCCAGGGAAAATGAATGGTGTTTATAGTCAAGCTAACTATAGTGGCTTTAAAAAAGAACCAAATAGTTATTTTCAGTCACACGCTATAATTACAGTAAAAGGTGTAAAAAAGTCAACCTTGACGGCTCACTGTGAATTCCATTCTCTTCTACTTAGGCTCAAGTCTCCCACATGCTCAGAGAAAAACACCATTATTAGCAACTTGACTGAAAGCCATTAGATACTGGTTTTAGCAGGTAGAGCATCAACTGATTGGGTGGAAAATTCATTTGCAGAGAGAACAATTCCCAATTAATTCTTTGAGTGTGGTTCAATGTTGTGGGTGTATTTTTAAAGAGCACCTAATATACCCTTATAACCTGTGTTGCAACAAGAATACTTAGACAATCATTAAGGAGACTTCAAACACAACACAGCATCCTTTAATTACTTGGGAGAAATTTTATAGAACCCTTCTTAAGAGTTAAAGATCAATTGTTTTACACAGCATTTACAATGGCTTTTAAATTTCCAAAGACCAAGGAGCTTCCTAGATTAGCTCTTTGCCATCTTGGAGATAACTAAGATGCCTAGTACCAATCTGGTTGTTGTTTCTTTTTAATTGAGGTGAAATTCATATAATATAAAATTAACCATTTTACAGAGAACAATTCAGTGGCATTATGTTCATAATGTTGTGCAACCACCACCCCTGTCTAGTTCCACAACATTTTCACTACCCTAAAATAAGAACCTGTGCCCACTATGCAAATACTTCCCACTACTCCCTCCCCCATGTCCTGGCAAACACCAGTGGGTTTTCTGTCTCCATGGATCTGCCTATTTTGGATATTTTACATAAACAGACACACAATATGTGACCCTTTGTGTCTGTCTTCTCTTTGCTAGGCTTAATGTTTTCTAGATTCATCCAAGCTGTAGCGTGTATCAGTACCTCCTTCCTTTTTCTGGCTGAATACTATTCCACTGTGTGGACGGACCACATTCTGTTCATCCGTTCATCCGTCAATAGACATATGGGTTGTTTCCACCTTTTAGCCATTGTGAATAGTGCTGCTATGATCATTCTTGTACAGGTATTTATTTGAACACCTATTTTCAACTCTTTTGGGTTTATATTCGAGTGGAATTGCTGAATCAGGTGGCAATTATATGTTTAACTTTTGGAGGAATTGTCAAGTGGTTTTTCACAGCAGCAGGACCATTCTACATTTCCACCAGCGATGTCCATGGTTCCACTTGTTCTTTTCCACTTCTTTGATTATAGTCACCTCGTGGGTATGAAGCTCACCATCTTTCTTGTGCTTGTTAGCCATTGGTATACCTTCTTTGGAAAAACCAATCTCCTTTTATTCCCCACTTCCATGACAATAAATACAAATAATTTTAATCTTTACTATCTCTTTCTTTAAAACTGACCCCTCTTTCCACTTTATTTTTATTTACTTATTTATTTTTATTTATTTATTTTTTAAAGAGAGAGGAAGGGGGAGAGAGAGAGAGAGAGAAACATCAATGTGAGAGAGACACATCGATTGGCTGCCTCCTGCATGACCCCAACCAGGGCCAGGGACCAAACCACAACCGAGGTATGTGCCCTTGACCGGAACTAAACCCAAGACTCTTTGGTCCAAGGGCCGATGCTCTAACCGCTGAGCCAAACCAGCCAGGGCGAACAATACACTGTTTTAATATCTTCAAGAGTAAAAATGTCAGACAAGTAGCAGCTCTCTTCTTGTCATACCAAGAATAAACTCAAGTATTAGAACTATCGCTGCTATAGTACACCATGTCAAATGATATCGTTAGAAACTATTGTTTGTAAAAGAGACATTTTATCTAAGTCTGATTGTTTTCTAACAATACATTCTTAGAAGTTAATCTTAACCTAACCTCTCTTTTCTAAGTTATCTCTATGTCCATCCCTAAGATGAAGTCATTTTACACTAGACATTCAGCATACTTACTTACTAAACCACATTCATATCCTGCGTCACCACCTAGTAGAAAATGAATACAGGACACCAATAGTTTACAGAAAAGAAAATGGTTCTTAAACTTGAGAAAGAAAACTGAAAATGAAAACTACACTGAAATGCCACTTTTCACCTGATTAAGAGACATTGAAACGTCTGGCTCCACACTGCTGGGGAGAACGCAGGACCACAGGATCTCGAATACACGGCTGGCAAGAGCACAAAGTGAGACCCACTTTGAAGGGTGGTTTGGTGACACCTATCCAAGCTTTTGGTCTTTATCCTCCAAATAGACACTTGTGCAAAATGATACATATAAGACTATTAATCTGTACCATTTTAATAGACAAATACATTGAAAACAATCTAAATGACCACGTCAGATTTTAAGATAGCCATACAACAGAATTTTATGTAACCATTAATTAAGAATTAACAGTTACACCTAGCCAGTGTGGCTCACTGGTTGAGCGTCGGGCCCACGCACCAAGAGGTCACTGGTTCAATTCCTGGTCAGGGCACATGCCCGGGTTGTGGGCTCAAACCCCAGTAGGGGGTGCACAGGAGGCAGCTGATGTTTCTCTCTCTCAAAAAAATCAATCAAAACATTTTTAGAAAAAGAATAGTTACATTAAGAAGAATGAGGCAGCTAAGAAAAATATATCAACATACTATAAGTGATTAAAGTAAGGTACCAACAAGTGTGAATAGTATGCTAATGTTTGGCGGGGGGCGTTTATTTATAAATGCTTGATAGCTCTCTGGAATTCACAACAAATGAGTAAGTGGTTGCCTCCAGGGAGGAAAGGGGTGACTGAGGAAACATGACCATGCACACCTGTAGCCTACTCAAAAATATATGAACAAAGAAGAAATCAATCGTGCTTTGAAATCATGATTTTCCCTCAATTTGGCTTCCTTAGCAGTCTTCTCCTGTCCTGGCAGAGCTCTCAGAGTTCATTCAAGTATGTAACTGTACACAGGATATTACCAGACAAAACTATACACACAAGGAAGGCCAGTGGGAGGAGGGGAAGGGCCACGGAACCACCTAGGCTGAGAGCATTCCTGGTGGAAGGCTGAGCTAGGACAGAGCTGAACAGAGCCCTGAGTTAGAAGCAGGCTGTCTCATGAAGGACAAGAAAGCCAAGCGGGCTATGACAGGGTGTGTAGGGGCTAAGCCAGCAACATAAAGGGCTTGTCTAAATTCAGCCTTTACTCTGAGATGGTAAGTCCTTGTTAAGTTTGTGCTCAGGTCTGAGCCTCACCCACTCCACAGTTAGGTAACCCAGATTCTCATGTGTTCTCCACACAGTACCCCTCAGAGCTGCCTAAAGAATCCAAGGGATGGGTCATCTTTCTGACTTCCATGCACACGAGCAGATCCTTCATCACTCTAGTCTTTCTCTTTTCTTTTTCTTTCTTCACTCTTGCCTCATCTCTAAGACTGGCCCACGAGTCAAGGACTACCCTGGTCTCTGCTACACTGAAAAGTCAACGTAAGTGTAATCTTGGCAGACATTTGCAATCACTGAACAGCCAGCCCCTGACTCCACGCGTGTGATCTGGACTTACTTATTTTTACTTACAAATGTTATGCACTTACTACTTATTAGTTTCTTATTGTTACTGACAAATATTACTTATTGAAAGAGATTTTACAGACCACTGCACATGGGAACAGCTAATCAATCCTTTTTTACGTAATCAAATGACAATTTATTAATCTTCTTGGAGTGATCAGAAACAGTCTTTACCCTAGCCAACCGCTTCCCACTTCTCCCAAGGGTTTTCTTCTCGTTTCATCAGCTGTTCATCCCACTTTCTCAGACAATGACTGGCACTTCGTAATCCAAAGAAATCCAGAAAGTGAAGAAGAAAGAAGTCCTCATCCAGTGTCCCATTTCCATCAGGCAGTTGAATATTTTTATCTAGAATGTAGCACTTGATTGCCTAAAGGTTTTTTTGGAATGATGTTATTTACTTACCTTGGTGAACTACCAAAGTGAAAAAATTAATTAAACAACAAGCATTTCAGGTTTCTCAACTAAAAAGTTTTTGTTCAGTTAAACAGTTCTGGATGTTTTTTGCCTATGGAGTCACACCCAAGACATTCAATCCATGGACAGAGTGCCTGATGGCTTACAGGATGTGCCTCGTGGTTCTATTTATATTCTACTTTCTGAATCGTTGAATCTTCTACAAACCTACTATTAACATCAGGAGCATTTCTTTGAGCTACAGTGTGGGAACTAGACATAAAATGCCTAAACAGTTTCTAGCTTTGGAAGTAATTGCTCTACAATAACTGGCATTGATGTATTCTCCATTTATTATGAATCAGTACTCGTAGGACAAACATTTCGATGTCAGTTGACCCTGGAACTCAGATTACCCTAGAACACCTGAGTTGAAGGGAGTTGAGTTCACGTAGTCTAGTTTACACCCAATTTATTGATCACTTCTACAACACCCCTAATAACTAAGTGCTCATTCAGTTTCCTTTCAACGTGGAATTCAAGACATGGACAGAATATCATCACAGCCAGCCACATGTGAAGATAAATAATGATAGCCAATGCTCATAGAGCTTATTGTGTCAGACATTTGCTGCTCTAAGTATTCATTAACTCATTTAATAGTCTCAATAATCCTATAAAGTAGGCACTATTATTATCCCCATTTTACAGATGAAGGAACTGAGGTTAGAAGACTTGCCCCAAATTACTCAGCTAGTTAGTATGAGGCTATGAACCAAGCAGTCTGGCTCCTGACCCATACTCTTGAACAAGATGACATACTGACTAAATTGTAGAAACAGTGTAAGAATAAAATAAGATCCTTTTCAAACGAGCAGCCACTGGAGACTAGTGTGAGTGCTTTGCTCAGAGTGCAGACCTGAGTGAGTGAGCAGCAGAGTGACAGCTGGACCCACATGCTTTAGCTTTGGTCCAGCAGATGCATGGCCTCCAGAATATGGGTTGTATTTCACAACTAAAGCTAGAGAAAATTTTCCATTTTATTTGGTATTTCTCAAACAACATTTCTAAAGTGGATCAGCAATGGCTTACCTTTCAAAGAAGAGATGGTGAATTTTAGGGGAGGGGGGGAACTGGCAAAACCACTTCTTCTAAAAGGGAATTGCAATGAAATATTCTCCTCTGTGGGTCAATGGTTATGACAATAATGTAAAAACTCCTGAGATTTTTAGAAAGAATGACACAGAATCACCATATTCAAGGTGTATGACCTTGTGACAAAAACCTTAGCACAGACTTGGTTTAAGGAGTTTCTTTTTTCCTATAATAAGTCTTTGTGTCAGAGCTCAGTTTCCTATTCCATCATCGTCAGAGAGAAGAAGTATGAAAACTTCTCGAATGTTCCTCAACTTTTCAATTTCATATTCTAAGGGATTTCTTCAAAGAGAAAGTGATTGTATTTTATTTTTAGACAAGAATAAAACAGTGCACAGTAGGCCTATTCTTTAATAAATGGACAAGGGTAGTGTTACTATCTCTATGACATCCAAGGGTATTGTCCCAGTTTTTATTATTTAACCTACCACTCCCAAAGTGTTCTGGGCAAGAATGATTTTATTATGGGTCAGCAATCTGACAGGGACAACTTGTCTCTGCTCCTCCATGGCTTGGGGCCCCAGCTGGAAAGGCTTGAAGGCTGTGGGGACTCAACTGCTAGAAGCTAGAACTATCTGGAAGCCTTTCACTCACATGGCTGGCAGCTGACTATGACTGTTAGCCGAGACCTCAATCAGGCTGTCTGCTGGCTTCTCCACAGCTCCCTGTATGGGCTGGTTGGGCTTCCTAACAATATGGCACTGGGTTCTAGGAGCAAGCATCCGAAAGAGTAAGGCAGAAGTGCATGGCATATTTAGGATCCTGCCTTGAAGATCATATGGTGATTCTTTTACCATATTCTGTCGGTTAAGGCAGCACAAGATCTGCCGAGGTTCAAGGGGAAGGAACATAATAAGCCCTCTTCCATCCCTCAATGGAAGAGTGTCAGGTCATATTGAAAGAGCACGTGGAATGGGAGAAATTGTTGAGGCCATTTTTGCAAAACAGAATCTGTCACACGCATGAAGTAGATTTCCCCCAATCTGATTTACTTGATCTAGTATTACCAGTTTTAAGCTGTCTCTGAGAAATATAAAAAGAAAAATTTAGTATCAGGTACAGCAGAGATCTCAGTCAAAAAGGTATAAATTGAATAATTCTAAACATTCTCTCTTCATCTTTAAATGTCAGAACGAGGCAGCCTTCAAAGGAGTAGAAACTATTAGATCGTCTGCAAAAACCTACTAAAATAATGCATGCATGACATTAATTTCTGATTACTACCAAAAACCAAATGCCCATCAGTGGCCCATTTATTTTTATTTTTTCCATTTATGAATTGGTACATTCGTTTTACTCATAAGCATATCAAAGCTTCAAGATCTGTTTATTATGCTCTTAGAACAATTTACAAAACCAATCAACTCTCAATAGTCTACGGCTCCTCCCAATCTGAAACAAGTTTCACATAATGATTCTCAGTAAGATAAACAGTTCAGCAAACAGAGAGCACAGCCACTGTCCAAAAGGGCAATACAGTATGACAGTGTTGCTACTAAGTGACAGAGTCCTAAAGTTAAATGAGTGCTTGGAGGAATATCACTATGCCAAGAGCTTAGACTTTCACCATATTAATTCTTGCTTTTCTGATTACCCAAACTTATATTGGGCAATCAGACCCAAACAGACCCAAACAGCCTGGACCTGTTCCGGGAGCTCCAGGTGCATACATTAAACTACTAGCTCAGCAATTTTCAACCTTCTTCATCTCATGGCATACAAACTAATTATTAAAATTCTGTGGCACACCAAAAAATATATTTTTTGCTGATCTGACAAAAAAGAAAGGTATAATTTTGATTGTTTTACAAAATAATAATAATAGTAATTACCTACCCGTTTTGCTCCAAAATGACTTTTTAAAAAATCAGATGCCCATCCTTACATATAAGGACTTCTGGCCTGGCCGGTGCATCAACCCATGCACCAAGAGGTCGCCGGTTCGATTCCAGGTCAGGGCACATGCCCAGGTTGTGGGCCCAATCCCCAGTGGGAGGCATGCAGGAGGCAGCCAATCGATGTTCTCTTTCATCGATGTTTCTATTGCTCTCTCCCTCTCCCTCTCTCTAAAATCAATAAGGAAAAATAAAAAAGGATTTTATTTATTTATTTTATTTATTTATTTATTTTTATTTTTTTTATTTTATAGTTCTGGTATCAAGAACTAGCCAATAAGATGCAACTCTATTATATGACCTATATATTTATGGCTTAAGACAGGGCATTCACACCAGATAGCCATTGTTGTGTTGGCTGTTGTCATTTTTTATTTGACAATCTAAGGGAAAAGAGGTCAGTTGCATATTTTAAAAATTCTTGCAACACACCAGTTGACAATCACTGTACTAGCTATCAGATACTTAGATATCTAATAGGCATCTTGCAAAATGTCCAGCACTCCACCTCTCTTCTCCCCATCAATCCTAACCCTTCAGTTCTCAGTCTCCTACACCCTTATTTTTCTCCACAGCATTTATCATGATCAGATATGTTATATAGAGATCACACAGAAGGGCAATTTGTTTTACTGTGTGGTTTACTGCCATGTTCCCTTTGCCTAGAACACTGCCTGGCATATAATAGTGGGTGGTCAATAATATTTGCTGATAAATTAATGATGACTTATCTGGGTACCTGAGTAAATGACAACTAGACAACCCTAAGGAATAGAGTACCTTAGAATGGTGATGATGTTTGTAAGTGGTTGGCAGGGTAAGAAAGTAACTCCAAAATATTGCTGGAGTTTAAATTTGTTGTATTTATTTTTTATTTTATTTATTTATTTTTTATCCTCACCCAAGGACATTTTTGCATTTATCTTCAGATAAATGCAAAGGGGAGGGAGAGAGGGAGGAAGAGAGAGAGAGAAACATCAACGTGAGAGAGACACATGGACTGGTTGCCACCCACACAACCCCAACCGGGGCTGGGGACAAACTGCAACCCAGGTATGTGCCCTTAGTGGGAACTGAACCCGGATCTCTCTGGTCCACAGGCCGACACTCTAACCACTGAGCAAAACCAGCCACGGCTGTTAGAAAGAATTTAAATGAGCAAAATCTTGAGATGCTTCCAGATTCATAAATTGTTCAATAAAGCCAATTAGATTTTTAAATTAAAAATTTTTTTAAAAAGGCAAAATCTGGGAATGCATGAGAAGGAATCAAACGTCACAGTGCTATCTGAGCCACATCAGAATGACCTGGGAGACCTTTTCAAAGTTCAGATTCTCAGACTTGCCAGTTTGGGAAATGCTGGAAAGTGAGATGATGATGAACATACAATATCCAATCCGGATACCTGGATATAATCTCAGGGATGCGAGATTGAAGAGAGAGAGAATTGAAAAGGTCTAAACATAACGAATTACCCTATAGTCTGTCTAAAGAAAGAACATGTTAAAAGAAAATGTGCGTAGCGTCTATAAAATAGACTCTGTTCCATCCTTAATGTAGATCTATCCCTCTGGAAGAGATCGATGCCCGAGGGTTCCATAGTTTGGTGTCACAAGCCATTAAATTAATCCAAATCCATTTTGATTGTATACGCTCCAAGAAACTTTGCATAGAATTTAGCTTTCCACATAGATTAGCCTACAGGGAGAAAACGTGCAGATGGGAAAATATGAATAGCTAGTCTCCTGATGGATGTACCTCTGGCTTGTTCATCAGTCTTGGGAATTTGGTTAGTGTGGGTGAGTCACCTCCAAGCATTCTGGAGGTGCCACGTAAGCAGAAACAAAGAGAGGGCAAGAAAGAAGGTACTGTAGGTTTTGTTTTTTCTGCCCAACTGATGAAAAACAGGACCCAAAGCTAATATACTATTTAACTCACAAGGTGAAACAGTGAATTGGCCTCACCCTCCCAAACCCTGGCTCGCCACTCAAAAGGTAGGTTGCTAGGTCTTCTTCAAGCACCCAAAGCTCCCCTGCATTCACATCAGCCTAATTCCACCCACATAAAAATGCTGGGATGCTCTCTACTTCAACCCATACGGTTAGTCCTATCAACCAAGCATGCCTGCTCCTTCTCCACCTTCACACTGCAGTAAGGAGACTGAAAACCTACCTGCTTTCCGCAGTGTGCCCCCAAGATGAGGCCACTGTCCTCACATGGTTTTCAGCTAGTCTATCTTTTCAGGCTCCTCTTTCCACGTTCTGCTCATTCTCGAGCTCTGTGTCCCTTATACTTCTGAGCCTTTGGACGTGGCATTGACTCCCTCTTCTAGGCAGGCTGCCTAGATCACCCTCCAACTCTACCACTCTCCTCTCCTGTAAAACTCCCTACCGTTTCCATGTAGTCACCCTACCTTAGTCCTTGCCACGCTGCACCGCAATTTCCTGTCCACATTTCTGCACCCCTACTAGACTGTAAGCTACTTGAAGACAAGAACCATGTCTTGGCACTTAGTAGATGCTCCAAAAATAGACACTGTAAACAAAATATAGAAGTTTCAATTATACTCATGATGTTTGATATGACTTTTATAATTTTTTAATACATTAAACTCATAATTATTTGCCACTAACATCACCAATCCTCTTGCCAAAAAAATAGTATGACAATTAAAAATTAAATCTATGCTGGGATGACAGGGAGACTTTCATGTACACCTTAGTATCTTTTGAAAATTGAACAATGCAAATAGATGACCTGTTTGTTTTTTTCATTTATAAAGAGCCTTTTTTTTTTCAATTACAGTTGACATTCAATATTATATTAGTTTCAGGCATTTTCCTGCTATTAGGTTATTTTAGTTTATTGTTAACATGTCAACAGAATAATATTTATATATATATATATATTTTTAATCCTCACCTGAGGATATTTTTCCATTGATTTTCAGATAGAGTAGGAGGGAGGGAGTGAGGAAGAGGGAGAGAGAGACAGGGGGAAGGAGGGAGGGAGGGAAAGAGAGAGAGAGAGAGAGAGAACACTGATGAGAGAGAAACATTGATGTGAGAGAGACACATCGATTGGCTGCCTCCTGCACGACCCCAACCAGGGCCGGGGACGAACCGCAACAGAGGCGGGTGTCCTTGACCAGAATCGAACCCACAACTCTTTGGTCCCCAGGCCGTCACTCTAACTGCTGAGCCAAACCAGCCAGGGCTGTAAACAGAATTTTAAATCCTAGGACAAAGACTTCACTGTAAAAACTGGAGGGCTAGGACAGTGAACCGCTCGTTTTCATGAGTCCTGCTTGCAGCAGGAGAGTTCTGCAGTTTGTTCCCAAGACACAGGGTTTTTCCCTTTAATCCTTCCCTTGACTATACCAATTTGTATTACCCATTCCCTCATCCAACAATCTTCAAGCACTTTGCAAACAAGCATTCATCTCTGTGGTGAAGAGGAAGGCAAGCATCAGCACAAAGGCAAACATCGTCTAAGCATCAGCAGGATGAGGAACAGAGACAGAGGACTTGTCCCACATGAAGAAATGATAGATTAGGCAAGCAGGGAGGCCTGGCCGAGCCCTTCCCAGCTGGCTCGCTAACATGGGAGCACCCAAACCACTTCTCCCAGAACCTGTTGGGTGTTTCAGTGCATTTCAGGAACCTACTCTCAGTTTTGGTTATGCAATTAGATGTACAAAGGGGCCAGGTTTTTTTTTTTTTGTTTTTTTTTTTTGCCATAGATAGAAGGGGACATGTTTAGTTTTATGTTCCTCAAACCCAAAACTTGGAAAGCCCTGTGTGGGACAGCCAGAGAATCCCAAAGTGGTCAATAGCTTCTTTGTCCTTTCTCAATTTAATTTAAAAACTTTTCACGAAGACGTACTTTTGTTAGTCACACATCAGAAACTTGATACTACTCTTACTATTTAACACCGTTACAAATGAATTTCTTTAAATTAGAAAAGGAAAAAAAACTTTGGGTTAGAAAGAATGGGGGGAATCACCAGACATGGCATGAAACACCTGCTAGAATATATGCTTCATTCATAACAGTTCCTGCTGCATCTGCAGCACTTAGCACTGAATCATTGATTCTCAGTATGAGGAGCATCATACGTTTCAGAAAGCAAAACCTACATCAGTGATGGGAAATGTGAGTGATTGGGAGAAAAGGAATTGAAAGCTACTAACATACAAGATGCCATTTTTAAATTTTTTTTTTTTTATCCTCACCCAAGGACATTTTTTCATTTTTTGTTCAGATAGAGTGGGAGGGAGAGAGAGAGAGAGAGAAACGTCGACGTGAAAGGGACACATCGAGTGGCTGCCACCCGCACAACCCAACCAGGGCCGGGAACAAACTGCAACCGAGGTACGTGCCCTTAGTGGGAACCGAACCCGGTTCTCTCTGGACCGCAGGCCAACGCTCTAACCGCTGAGCCAAACCGGCCAGGGCATTTTTAAATTTTTATTTATTTATAATCTTTATTTCTCCTTTAAATATGTTTTTATTGATTTTTTTTTTTTAGAGAGAGAAATAGAAACATTGATGTAAGAGAGAAGCAGGTATCGGCTGCCTACCGCACACCCCCTACTGAGGATCAAGCCTACAACCCAGGCATGTGCCCCAACCGGGAATGGAACCGGGACCTCTCAGTCCATGGGACTGACATTCAAGCCACTGAACCACACCGGCTGGGCAAAGATGCCGTTTTTAAACTACATTTGTTTAGTGTCAGAAAAAACAACTGGATTTAACTTCTAGCCCTAGAACCCACCCATTGTTTTGATGAGTCTGGTATCTTCACCTCTCTGAGACTCTTCTATAAAATGGAGATAACGATGAAACTCACAGAGTCTTTGTTAGGTTAGGAAAGGATGCATTTAAATTCCCGAAAAAAAAGTGCAACAGACACTTAAGTTGGCTCTCTTCTGTTTTCATATTTTAAAAAATGGGGAGGCCCTGGCTGGGTAGCTCAGTTGGTTAGAGCATTATCCCAATATACCAAGGATTTGGATTCGATCTCCGGTCAGGGCCCATACGAGAATCAACCAATTAATGCATAAATAAGTGGAACAACAAATCAATGTGTGTCTCTCTCTCTCTTCCCCTTTCTCTCTCTCTCACATTAATTTTTAAAAAAAGAAAACAGTTAAAAAATGGGGAAGAATTTTGGCTCTACACAGGACTCCTCAGGAAAGAGGGAGCAGAGCAGTATCACAATGTGAGTTGGGGAAGACTCTAAAAAGCCATGTGGGGCCCAGCTGATGTGGCTCAGTGGTTGAGCATCGACCCATGCACCAAGAGGTCCCAGTTCGATTCCCAGTCAGGGTACATGCCAGGGTTACGGGCTCCATCACCCACAAGGGGCATGCAGGAGGCAGCCAATTGATGTTTCTCTCTCACATCAATGTTTCTCTCTCTCTGTTCCTTCCTCTCTCTCTAAAAATCAATAAAAAATATCTAAAATAAAGCAATCAACTAATTAAAAAGATGAGGAGGTTGGTTCTAGAGTCCCAAAGACCTGGGATTCAATCTCTCCTTTCTACTCTGTGAACTTAGAGAAGCTATTTTACCTTCTGAGCTCCCATGTACTCTCTTATGAAAGGGCATGGTGTGGAGAGTGTAGAAATGTGCCGCTCACATCCTCTTTCCAGAAAGGACTCGTTGCTCATATGCATGGAGTGTGGTTAGCAGACAGCCTCCTTTAGTGTCTGCCTCATCTTTTGAGCCAAGGTCACGGTCTTCTTGTGGCAATCCTCAACCAATGACTGAGCAAGATGATAGCCAAGTGACCCTGTCCTTGGCCAATGAATGAGCAAGGCAGTGGTCCTAGGGCCTGGCTGTCCCTGTCCAAAGTGAGACTTCTTGAGTAGGTGATCTTTGCTCCGGACCTCCAGGTTGGCCCAGTGGAGACTTTGTCAGGCTGCATGATGGTCTGATGGCTCCCTCTGCCTAATCTCACTTGCTCCCTTTGCCGTTCAAAGGTGTTAGTTCCCAATAAAACGTAGTGCTCCTAACTCCATCTTCGAATCATCCTCTCTGGTGCTGTCACTGAATGGTACCTCACTGGATTCTTATGAAGAATAAATAAGATGGTGGGTGAAAAACTGCATAGCACGTGGGACATGATAAGCTCTCAATAATCAACAATGGCGGTGACAATTCTTCTACAGTGTTTAAGGCAATAGGGCATGGTGCATGGGAAAATATTACAACTAGGCCCTGGCCGAGTAGCTCAGTTGGTTAGAGCATCGTCCCGATACACCAGGGTTGCAGGTTTGATCTCTGGTCAGGGCACATACAAGAGTCTACCAATGAATGCATAAATAAGTGGAGCAACAAATCGATATTTCTCTCTCTACCCGGCCTCTTCCTCTCTCTCTTAAAAAAAAAAAAAGACCTGGACTATTAAAAAAGAAAATATTATAAGAACTATAGAGTTTATGTAATTATAAGCTATTTCTATTTTTACAACCCATAAAGAGTAGAGAAGTATAAGATAGAGAGGAAACTGCAGTCGCTAAAATGTATACACTGAAACCACAGCTATTAGTCAAAAAACTAATTCTTATTTTCAGAAAATCTCATTCTAATTACTAGAATGGTATGCTGTAAATTAAAAAACACAATACAGCGAATGTGATATTATAGTTTAAATGTTAACAGGTATTCTAACTTTTGCAACAAGAAATTGAAAGTTTCATCTTTTGTTGTTGTTGTTGTTGGTGATGGTGGTTAGAATCTATTTCTTGCATTAAATAATTGAGGCTGTTATGCTTTACAATTTACAAATCAGATGAGGTTTAAAATCTAAAAGTTGATCCCAATTGGAAGACCATGATCAATCAATACTAAAAATTTGTATACTCTCAATTAACTGTCTAATATATATATATTTGGCCCTTTATGATGTAAAAATTTTTAACTAGGCACATCATTAGACTCAAGCTAGCATGAGTATACATTACTAAAACAGGAAACAAGTATTTCATTATAAATACTAATTCCAGAAGATTTCACACCCACATCTAAAAACTAATTAGATTAATTTCCCAGGGCATGCAAGTATTCTTGGTAGCTTGCAATTTTTAAGTGTCAAAATAAAGCCTTATTTTTAAATGTGGGTGGTGTTGATGAAACAAGTATGAGTAATACTTGCAGGAAACACAATATTAGCTTTAGCTAGGGAGTGAGTGATACTTGAATAGTCCTTCAAAGAAGCACTTTCCATGTCGTGCAAATGTAAAACAAGAGTTATAATGTGGTCACCCGGTAAGCATGGACACTTACAAAACTGCTTTATGGTGCTTGAAATATAGCTTTACCTACCCAAAATGCAATTTAAGTAAATGTTCAGGATTAGCTCTGATGTATAAAGTGAAGGCAACAGGCTGATATGTAAATATCAACCACAAAATCGCCAGACCTCCCAGGTTATGTTTAATATTTACTAACCAGAAAAGACTGTGCAAAGCTTGTTTCAATGGAGAGGTAGGGATGTCAGAATTAAACTTGATTTAATCTGTCTTCCCAGGCAGTTCCGCTCTATTCACCATAGTTCCGGGAGTCATGTCTCCCCTGTTGGTCTTGCTATGTTGATCACAAACACAACTCTGAAGTGTTAAAAATAAAGAGCAGCAGAGAGCTCTGAACTGCTGTTAGTACGACATTCCATTCAGTATTCTGCAGTAAGAAGATGTAATAAGAGGTAGTTCTCCAATACTTGAACTATTCATAGTCCATTACTTCAAGATTAAAAAATAATCAGTTTAAATTTTAAACACACTATAAAATGTTCTTATATAAACACACACATACATATCAGGCATAAGCAGCATGAACAACGAAAAATAAATAAATCTTCAAGCCATACTCTAAAGGTAGAAAAGGTGCCTGGAATATTCATGGGCAGGGAGTCTATGGGAAATCTCTGGACCTTCCACTGAATTTGCTGTGAAGCTAAAAACACTCTGAAAAGTAAAGTCTATTAAAGGAAAAGATGCCTAGAATTATGCAAGATGTTTACAACTGCCAAAGTGTAGAAAGGTGTTAAAATTATTCTCCCATTACTTAAAAAAAGCAAATGTTAAAACAATAGGAGAAAAAAAGGATTCATTCATTTATTCAATAAATATTTATCAGACTCCTACTATATGAGTCAGGCATTGTTCCCAGTACAGTGGGAGATAACTCTTTCATTGCTGCCTCTTAAAAGTCCACACCAGCCCTGGCCAGTTTGGCTCAGTGGTTACAGTGTCGGCCCACGGACCAGAGAGTCCCGGGTTCGGTTCCCACTAAGGGTATGTACCTCTGTTGCAGTTTGTCCCCGGCCCCGGTTGGGGTCATGTGGGTGGCAACTACTCGATGTGTCTCTTTCACATCGATGTCCCCCCCCCCCCCCCCCCCCCCCCCCGTCCCGGTCTATCTGAAGATAAATGCAAAAATGTCCTTGGGTGAGGATTAAAAAAAAAAAAAAGTCCAGCCCTAGCCGGTTTGGCTCAGCGGTTAGAGCATCAGTCTACGGTCCAGAGAGTCCCGGGTTCGGTTCCCGCTAGGGGCACGTACCTCAGTTGCAATTTGTCCCTGGCCCTGGTTGGTCTTGGGGGAGGCAGCCACTCAATGTGTCCCTTTCACGTCGATGTTTCTCTCTCCCTCTCTCTTCCTCTCTCTGTCTCCTACTCTATCTGAACAAAAAATGGAAAAATGTCCTCAGGTGAGGATTAAAAAAAAAAAAAAAGTCCACACCACAATCAATGTCACCATGTCAACATCGTCAACACATTGTATGCCTGGCATTGTCCTAAAAGCACAGGTAAAAAAAAAAAAATTACATCCAGTCAACTCTGGTGGTTTCTTACTGTGTTAACCAATATGTCTTATTCATATCTCTCTGTACACTTTCTTGCTTTTAGTATTTCGGGCTCCTCCATTTCTTATTAGTATCAAAATAAAGAAATTAAGATGGCAGGGGCCCTGGCCAGGTAGCTCAGTTGGTTAGAGCATTGTCCTGATACGCCAAGGTTGCAGGTTGGATCCCCAGTCCGGGCACATACAAGAATCAACCAATAAATGCGTAAATAAGTGGAACAACAAATCGATGTCTCTTTCTCTCTCAAATCAATAAATAAAAATTTAACAAAAAGCTGGCAGAGAAGCCCGGCCGGTGTGGCTCACTGGTTGAGCATGGACCCATGCATCAAGAAGTCGCTGGTTCGATTCCCAGTCAGGGCACATGCCCAGGTTGTGGGCCCAATCCCCAGTAGGGGGCATGCAGGAGGTAGCCAATCAATGTTCTCTCTTATCGATGTTTCTCTCTCTCTCTCTTTCTCTCTCTCTCTCTCCTTTCTTCTCTCTAAAATCAATAAAGAAAAAATATTTTTAAAATAAATAAAAATAAAAAGCTGGCAGAGAGGACAGTAGGAGACAAAAGTAGCTTCTCTCACCAAGTAATTTGTTAGCGGCAAAGAGTAGAATGATTATGAGGAAAGCTATAATTTCCGATGGATTTATTCACTCTTCACATTACTGGTCAAGCCAATAAAAAGCTGAACTGACACTTCCATAACTTGTCACCTCTTTCTAATAAGCAGATAAGAATAAAAACATTCAAATGTAAGAAACTCTTGCTTTGCCATTTCTCCAATGACCAGTCACAACTTCAACAAGTCAGTGTAACCTATTTACCCCATTATCATTACTTTTTAAATAAAGCCTTGAGTAAATTCATTTGGTTCTTTTTTTTTTATTTTATTTTTTTTATTAAGACATGGTGTGTGTGTGTGTGTGTGTGTGTGTGTGTGTGTGTGTGTGTGTGTGTGTTGCTGGAAAGGTCTGTGCCTTATGCAAAGAGGCCAGGTAAGAATTCAGTTCAGCATCAGTGAACTCATCCTTGGCCTTCAGGGCTGGGGATACCCACTTTTTGACACCCCTGCAGCCTGGCCCAGACACCCTAGACAACTTCCTCTTGGAACCTTCAGAGACTGACTAGGAGGGTCCAGGAGAGAGTGTCCAGGCCAGGGAGTCTGGGGACTACAGATTTTTGAGTGAGTTGCACAGAAAACAGAGTAAGAGGGGTGTTAGGGAGATGAAGGGGTAGAAGGTGCGAGGCCAAGAGAGACAGGTTGAAGCAAGGCAATGGAGGAAAACAGAAATTGATAAGCAGGTGGAAGGAGAGAGGAAGGGAAAGAGGAGCGCTGAGAGAAAGATCTGAGAGATAGATGGTCACGAGACAGGAGTCAGCAGGGAAAGAGAAGGAGAGGAAATTTTCATTTGGTTCTTCTTACAAACAAATGTAAATCTCTCTTTTGACTCTGATGTTGTCAGCTAGAGTTAAGACCTATTTTGTATGTGTTTACTGAAATATGTGGCTATCCTTCAATGTACATAATGTGACTTAGATTCAGATTAAAAGGCAATGTTATGAAGAGTTGTACAGAAACAATGTTATTGTGACCTAATCCCTTTAAAACAGCCATTTACACTGTGACCTAATACGAAATAGCCCCAATTTAAATACAAACTAAGCCAATAAAGTTATTACAAATTATGGGTTTTGAGTCTTTTTATAGTTGTATGATAACTTCCTGACATTTCCTAGAATATGAAAGTTTACTCCTATACAGGTGGGGGAAGGAGGGAGAGAGTGAGAGAGAGAAAGAGGTTTTACTCCCTCTACAAAGCAGGATGTGGCTACAGAGTAAGCCTTTCATGTAAAGTGCACATTAGAAACCTGTAGATTTTAAAAGCCTATATGGACTTTGACTAAAGTCCTAAAATGTGTGTACACCTGGTGGTATTTGTGAAGGTCTATGAAAGCTGCAATATCCTGTTACAAGTAACTCATGGCCACCCAAACCATAGCTCTGTCTCTCTCCATCGAGAAGCATAATTCTGCCAAGTTAGGCTTGAGCTCCCCATCATTATCCCATTACACATGTGCACCATCCCAAAGCCACCATTCAAGGAAAACCCTCAATCACTGCCCTGGGCTGAGCTACCAACACTACCCGGCACACCGCACCTCCCTGAGTCTCTCACCACTGTAGAACTGGAGCTTATTTTCAGAACCCTTCATTATTCCATTAAAAAATAATTCTCAAATACTAATAAAATAAGGCAACTGAAAATAGACATTTTGTTGCCCTCATACTTCTTGGTATTTCATCTTAAAACTCATATTTTGCACTCCTCTTATTAGTGCAAATAAATGTGTTCATTGCTTTCCCTCCATTAAACTCTAAGCCACTCAACTGCAAAGGCCGATACTCTAGCAAAAGCCTTAAAAACACACACACACACACAAAAAAAAACCTCTCCACTGACACATAGTTGCATATATACAACTGCTAACTGACTCATTCATTCTTCCTCATAAACTTACCAAGTGAAAAAAAAATCAAGTAGTTTACACACCTCTCCCTTAAAAATATTTTCTAGTTAGCTTTATTGTAGAAAACTTCAAGCATATGCAGTAGAAAGCATAGTGCCATGAGCCCTCCTGTCCCCATCACCCAGCTTCAACAATGACCTGCTTTTCTTTCATCAACATGCCCATCCACTACCACCCCAAATTCTTTTGAAGCAAATCCAAGACTTCACATCACTCATATATATTCCAGTTCCCATTTATTTTCATCAGCTTCTTGCTTTTGCCTTCCCTCCCATCCCTCCACCCCTAAAAAGAAGGGTATAGAATAATGCAGGCAATTGGCCTTGTTCATCACTTCCTTTCTCAGACACCTCCCTGCTCCTGGATCACCTTCGATAACATTCACCAACATCACTGTGAAATGCCCACCAGTGTGTTCAATCCCTTTAACCACAGCCTAATTCACTTAGAAATATATTGTAGTTTCCCCCCTGAGAATCCCTTTCTCTTGTTGGAACAAGTGAAAAAAAATCATGCCAATATTTCTATTCTCTTGATAAAAATTACTTCTGATTTGTTTCCCCAACCCAAAGGGAGAGGAGCAAGAATAGAAGAGGAAATAAGTACATTTAGAATAGTAGATTGTGCCTAATTAGGTTTGTGCAAATATTTTAAACCATCTGTTATTTTATGTTTAAAATGAATATTTGTAAACATCAGCCAAAATTTCCGGTTCCTTTAGACAGAGGATGTTTATAAAATAAATTATCTTAATTCAAGGGGGCTATTGCCTTCAGGATTTTGGTTAATAACAGTAGCTGCTTCTGAGCCTAAGAAATGGTTATGTACGAACAATTAAAGCAAAAATAATAATAATAATAACTAAGGGAGGATGCACTCTGTTTCTATAGCTCTAACCTTGCTTTATTTTGAGGTGAGATTTCTTGGCCTCAGCTCAGATAGAAACCACCACCCCACACTTTCTCCTCCACACCCTTTACAAATGGAATTCTGAAAGGAGGCACTTTCGAGTTCATCATGGGAAATGTCTCATCTTGAGAACATTTCAGTGCAATAATTGAGATTTCATCCACTCGTCCCTCTGGACACGGACTGCCCATCCCTTGCCCAGTGATTTCCCCAGGAATCCAGAGGGAGACAGGGAAACAAGCTCCATTGCACACCCCACAGCCTGTCCTCCGGGGATGGCCTGTGCACTGCCCAGGCATCCCCTGCTCGCCCCGGTGTGGGGACACAGGGCTTCCAGACACCACGCCACGGGTTTACCCACCGCACCCCCAGGGTAAGGATCCGGGTGGAGCGCCCCTCACCACCAACCTTCCCACTTTCAACTGCTCCCTCTGAGCAGTTAGGGAATTAATAGCCCGCGATGCCTCTTCCTGAAGGTGATCTCCCCTCACTCCGACTCTTCCTTCCAGGCCAAACGCCGCAGTCCCAACATCACATCCAGTCAGGATCTGAGCTTCCCATCAAGAACTACAAGTGCGCCCCAAACCGCCGCAGGTCAAAAGTCCTCACCTCTACAGGGAAGTCGCCGCTTCTCGCCCCCGCGACCCCCAAACCCCAGACGCGGGACCCAGTGGCGCCCGGGCCGCCCCGCCCCCGGGAGGAGCGCCCCTCGGCCCGCACCTTCCCGCAGAGAAACAGCCCTGGGAAGTCGGGACTGGGCGCCCTAGTAAAGAACGCAGTCCCCCAAATCCGAGGGCTCCCACGCCCCCATCGAAGCTGGTCCACGGCGCACGGGTACTCACCCCGAGGGCTGGAGGCTCTACCCTACAAACACCGCCGGCCTCCGGCCGCGCGGGGGACCCAGATCCGCGCCCCCTCCTCAGGCCGCCGGGGGACCCGGACCCGCGCCCCCTGCTCAGGCCGCCGGGGGAGCCCACACCAGCTCCCCTCGACTTGAAAGAGCGAATCCGGCTCGCACCTCCTGCTCGGGCCGAGGCCCACGAGGGGCTCCCGGACCCGCGCCTCCGTCAGGCCGCGGGGACCCCGACCCGCGCGCCATCGCCTCCGCCCGGGCAGCCCGGCCCGCGTGCCCTGCCCAGGCGCGCCAGGCACCTTCCCCCCAGCCCCGCGGGCCCAGCCCCTCACTTACCCAGAGCTCGGTGCCCCAGCTCATGGTGCAGGGGGCGGGAAGGGGCGCGCCGCGCGGCGGGCGCGGCTCTCCAGTCCCTCTCCCCGGCGATCCCTTCGCCCCTCGAGATCCCCGCGATCGAGGAAAGCCCGGGCCCGCGCTGCCGCCGCCTTCCCCGGCTCACCGCTCCTCGCCCTGGATCTCCGCGGCGACTCCTCCTCCCGGTCGCTCCTCAGCAAAATGGCCCGAGGAAGCAGCAGCCCCGGCAGCCGCAGCGCCCGCCCGCCCCACACCGGGAGAGTGAGGGGAGGGGGAGGGGAGGGCGGCGGGCGGGGCCGGGGCCGCGCGCCGGGGGCGGGGCCGGCTGACAGCTCGCGCACGCGCCCCGGCCCACCCTCCCCCCAGGTGCTCTCGGCCAGGACCGCGTCGCCCAGGGGTCCGGAAGGACGCAGAGGGAGGCGGGAGTACCTCCGCTGATATTTTTTAAATTACTTATTAGCAACCGCTCTGTGGGCTCTTAGGCCAGCCACTCGCCTTTGAGCAGACCTGGCCCCTATTATTACCGGTTGTCTGCGAGGCCTGAGGTTGCTCCTCTGAGCGGAGCGCCGCTGTGCACTTAAGGACAGTACTCACTCCCCGGCAGCCATTCACGCCGACCGGAGTTCGCTCGGGATGAGCTTTCCGCACCGCCCGGAACCGCGGAGCCCAGGAGCCCTGCAGCCCTGCGCGGTGGGAGTGGGGTCTGTCTGGTACAGTGATGTCTGTGCACTCTACAGATAGGGACGTTCAGGTCAAGAGCGACCAAGCAGTTTCGAGCGGCTAGGGAGGGAATACAGCGGCGCACAACCAGTGATTTCTAACCTGTGAAACCAGTGGTTTCCGACTTGTTCAGCCAAGAAACACTCAGACGTGAAATCACGTAGCAGCTTAGTGGGTAAAAACAAAGGCACTGGGTCCATAGATAAAAGTGTTTGTTTCCAATCCAGCTTCCCGCACACACTGGCTGGGTGGCCTGGGACAAGGACTCCTCCTCTCTAGAAGCTCAGAGCCCCCGTCTGACAAATGGAGGTAACGCATCCATCTCGGCGTGTGCTGGCAAGGATCAAGGAGATGAGCACCTGTTACCTGGCCTATGGTTGGTAAACTGAGAATTAATTCTTAAGTAGATATTGACTCCCTCTCTCTGTATTCCAAAGGTCTACACAAATATTCTTGACAAGCTAGGGAGAATTTTTGGAGTTCCAACTCTTGCCTCCAAATCAGTAGGCCTTTTCTCCTCTCTTAATGCTACTGACTTTTCTGAGTAACTGTGGACTCCTAAAGTGGGTCCCATTTTAGAAATATTTCAGGAGGCATCTCCCCCATACCTACTACACTTGCCTCCCAGCTGCAACCAGTTTATCATCTCCTTCACGAAAGGGTAGAGCTGAAAAACCCTTGTAGATAAACCTCCAGGTCTACTTCCTTTGTTGGACAGAGTTGGAACAAATTTAACCTGTCGCCCTGGACAGTTTGGCTCCGTGGTTACAGCCCCGGCCCTTGGACCAGTGAGTTGTGGGTCCCATTCTGGTCAAGGGCACGAACCTCGGTTGTGGTTCCCTCCGGGCTCATTGGGTCCTGCAGGAGGAAACCACTTGATGTGTCTCTCTCACATCCATGTTTCTCTCTCTCTCCCTTCCTCCCACTCTGTCTGATGATAAACAGAAAAATATCCTCAGGTTATGATTAAAAATAAATAAATAAAAATAAAGAGATTCATCACTTTATATTTTTGGGTTTTTTTGTTTTTTTTTATCCTCACCCGAGGACATTTTTCCATTTTTTGTTCAGATAGAGTGGGAGGGAGAGAGAGGAAGAGAAAGAGAGAGAGAAACATCGACGTGAAAGGGACACATCGAGTGGCTGCCTCCCGCACGACCCAACCAGGGGCCGGGGACAAACTGCAACCGAGGTACATGCCCTTAGCGGGAACCGAACCCGGATCTTTCTGGACCACAGGCCGACTCTCTAACTGCTGAGCCAAACCGGCCAGGGCATCACTTTATATGTTAAAAATATTTTTAGCCTGTCAAAACAGTTTTGGTCTGTCTTTTTAAAGTTTCTCCCCACCCCCTCATTTTTACTGTGCGGTGTTTAAATGTTTTGCTCTCAGTTATCAATCAGGTCTGAGAACTCTTTACCCCAGAGACTGTGAGATACATAACACTCAGAACCTCCAGCCAGCCACCTACCTCTCAAGGCAGATTAACAGTCAGGGTGAGTTGGAGGGGTTAGAAATTCAAACAACTCTACACAGTTCAGTTTGCAATCTGGAAACTGTAAGTGAAAAGCAGGTTATCTAAAAAGATAACCTCAGTAATCTTGCCTCAGGAATCACCTTGATATCCCTTCCTGCCAAGGCTTGAATATTTTTTCAGTCAAATACAATGATCTAATCTCTACTGAGTTCTTGGAGACTTCAAAAACAGTGACCACTAGTGAAAATATGCTAATCAGGAGGAAAAACAACCTGCTGATCTAAAGAAGACAAATAAGAGGGACAGCAGAAGTAGAAGAAAGACTACATTAAGATGAAAAACATTTTAAGATGAGTAAGCAGGAAATAGTTATAGAAACCCATTTAAAGCCACAGCAGCAGAACTATATGGAACTGGGTTTATTATACCACAGTGCAAATATCTTTAACTTCATTAAGTTTGGGTGACAACTGGAAAAGGTTTCAAAATGTCAGAATCTTTAAAAAATAAAGGAGAAAGACAGCAGTGATCTTGAAGCAATGGAAACAAACAGGGTTTGGGATAAAGAGAAATAAGCCAGCAGAGAAAAAGATAAAATGAATACAGCACACTATTTTTTAGGAAAAATGGAATCCGTTCACTTTTCCTAATAATACGAGGGACTGATTTTAAGACAAGGAATAATCACTATTAACAAATTACTGTGACCTGACCCACTTAGGAATCCATTTTCACAAGAGGTATTCTAAACCCTGTCTATGTAAATGCTGGAATCACCTAGGGGTCAGTCTGGGTTATGTAGTATACCTGTTTCACTTCACTAACATCTACAAAGCACTGATTTACAAAGTTATGATCTTGGTGGGTGACTACATAAATATCCACTGAATATTCTCATCATATGGACATTATTAGCACTGAAATAAGGTATCTAGACGAATACAGATGTGATAAGTTGCTGTGGTATTAGAGGCAAACAATTCTATTAGGGCTTTTTTAGCAATTGTAATGGTGCTTGTAGTTAATAAATATCTAATTCAGGGGCTTAAATGTATAGATGTCTCTATCTTATCTATTTTAAAGGAGGCAGGTTTTGCCCGGCTGGTGTGGCTCAGTGGTTGAGCATCGACCCATGCACCAGGAGGTCACCTGTTCGATTCCGGTCAGGGCACATGCCCAGGTTGTGGGCACAATCCCCAGTGGGGGGAAGGCAGGAGGCGGCCAATCAATGTTCTCTTTCATCGATGTTTCTATCTCTCTCTCCCTCTCCCTTCCTCTCTCTCTAAATCAATAAAGAAAAAATAAAATAAATAAAGGAGGCAGGTTTTATAATTGTTAACTTGGGATCCTAGTGTTCCACTACTTTTTGGGTGTGTGACCTTCAGCAAGTTATTTACACTCTCTGAACCTCAGTTTCCTTATTCCTAAAATGGACCTCAGAGATTGTTAAGAGGCTGGTGGGGAGCACAGGCTTTGGTCTTAGTCAGATTTGAATAGCTCTGTAAAGCTTTGGTTGAATTACTTTTCTTTAAAAAAAATTTTTTTCTTTATTGATTTTAGAGAGAGAGGAAGGGAGAGAGAGAGATAGAAACATCGATGAAAGAGAACATCGATTGGTCGCCTCCAGCATGCCCCTCACTGGGGATTTGGCCCACAACCTGGGCCTGTGCCCTGACTGGGAATCAAACCGGCGACCTCTTGGTGCATGGGTCGATACTCAACCGGCCAGGCGGTTGAATTATTTTTCTACTTTAAGCCTGTTTCCTCTATAAAATGAAAATAATGGCACTGCAAAAATGAAAACAACATGTAAAATGCCTAACACAGAGGGCACAAGTATTGGTTCCCTTTCCTTTCCTCTTGTTTTCTGGAAGATTTTTACTTATTGTATTAAGGAAATCAATCCATTAAGCACTTCTGATGCAGCAAGACAGCTTGCCTGAACTACAACTGATTGTTGTCTATTGGTGAAGTACTATTGCTATTGAAATTCTCAGGATTTCTTTTTTCAAATAGGTTCCATCAGTTTTAGTTCAAAAATACCCATTTGTTCTGCATTCAAACTACTTATGAAAGACCCAAGAAAGCAGTCAAGTGGAAAAAGTTCGAGTGTGAAAAAAGTAGGAACTCTGGAGAATTTTTAAATTGCAACCAATTTTTGCACCTGATGAGGGACTTCCCCTGAAGGTCTATAAAGATGTGCACAAAATCAGGAAAACCCAGCTGTCCTGGGGCTAAGTTACACATTGTGCCACCAAGAACAGAGAAGTAAATTTGAAGTTTTTCCCCAACCCACAGGATTCAAGATGTGTCAGGGCCTAGCTTCTTCATGAAGCTCACTCTCTGCAAGATAATGTCATGGGCTTCCCCAAAGTCCCAAGAAATGTCATTTCTAGGCAAAGAATGAAAGTGACATTTGACTTCTAAATGTATTTCCAGGCTCCATCTTGATCTCTAGTCCCCTGTTCTTTCTAGAGGTTTGAGTCTAAAATATCATTGCTTTTGATCAGAAAACAAATGGCAATTATACCTATTATTACAGCTGGAGAATATTAACCTATTAATTACTAAAAGATTACTGGAAATCTCTAAACTGATGCCAAATATTATTTTTTTAAAAAGATTTTTTAATTGATTTTTTTAGATAGAAAGGAAGGGACGAGAGAGAGAAACATCGATGACAGAGAAACACTGATTGGCTGCCTCCTGCATGCCCCACACTGGAGATCAAGCCCGGTTTCGGGCATGTGCCCTGACCAGGAATAGAACCAGTGACCTCTCAGTGCATGGGATGACGCTCAATCCACTAAGCCACACCAGCCAGGCTGCCAAAGAGTAATCACATTAGGTCCAAACGACAAATTCTGCTACTAGTGGCAATCTTTGGTGGATCCTGCAAAGTTAGAGGCAATAAAAAATAAATGCACTTGACTAAGAGAACAAAGCTAAAAGCTAGGTTTAGGAGCTCAGTTTTTCCAGCCCCTCTAGGCCTCTGCAGTCAGTACCTTCCAGTTTAATGCCCCTTTGAAAATGCTGCCAGGGAGAAGCAGGCATAACTTGTTCTGTTACTCAACATGTCTGTTTCCAGTTACAGTATCATGAGTATGCAAATGATTTTTTCTTGAAACTCTGAAATCATGTGCCTATATATAATTGCCAACATAGCAATGTTTACAGAATTTGAAAACTAACAGTCTAAAAAAATATTTCACTCTACGTCTTTGCATAATTAGTGTTCCCTTTTAAATTTCTCTCAATTCTAAACTAATGACTGGCACAATATAGTTCTCAAATACCTGAAGGAAGATATACGTCATAAACCTCTGGACAGGTACCATTGGTATGTAACCCTATAAAGGACACATAATAATTCCCAAGTGAAAAGAAGCAAGGAATAAGAACCAGCTTTAAGACCTTAAAAATTGTTTTCCAGAAACTAAAAGACAGGTCTTCTATTTTATAAACTATTTAAATGTTAGATCACTATTATTTTATTAAATGAAATTAAGATTATTCCTGATCATTCCATTTTTAAAAGCCTAGTACATTCAAATTTAAAACAAGAGATTCTCAAAAATGGTACCTCACTTAAAAAAGTAAACAATAGCCCACAGGTGTGGCTCAGTGAAATGACTGCTGTCCCATGGACTGGGAGGTCCTGGCTTGATCCCCAGTAGGGGGTGTGCAGGAGGCAGCCAATCCATGTTTCTCTCTAATATCGATGTTTCTATCTCTCTCTCTAAAAAATCAGTAAAAACATTAAAATAAATAAATAAATAAACAGGCCCGGCCAGTATGGCTCAGTGGTTGAGCATCGACCCATGCACCAAGAGGTCACCAGTTCAATTACAGGTCAGGGCATATGCCCAGGTTGTGGGCCCGATCCCCAGTGGGGGGTGTGCAGAAGGCAGCCAGTTGATGTTCTTCTCATTGATGTTTCTAACTCTCTCTCTCTTCCTTCCCCTCTCTCTCTCAAAATCAATAAAGAAAAAAAAAATAAAAAGAAAAAGGTAAACAAAACTTCAAATCATTGCAAACTGCCTTTAAAAATGAAACTGCAGCCCTGGCTGGTTTGGCTCAGCAGTTAAAGCGTCAGCCCGTGGACTGTAGAGTACCGGGTCCGGTTCCCACTAAGGGCACGTACCTCGGTTGCAGTTTGTCCCCGGCCCCTGGGTTGCACAGGAGGCAGCCACTCGATGTGTCCCTTTCACATCGATGTTTCTCTCTCTCTCTCTCTTCCTCTCTCTCCTTCCCACTCTATCTGAACAAAAAATGGAAAAGTGTCCTTGGGTGAGGATTTAAAAAAAAAAAAGAAAGAAAGAAACTGCACTAGCTCGGCCAGTATGGCTCGGGGATTGAGCCTCATCCCATGGACTAAGAGGTCCCGGTTTGATCCCCAGTCAGGGCATATGCCTGGGTTGTGGGCTTGATCCTCAGTGAGGGGCATGCAAGAGCCAACCCATGGATATTTCTCTCTCACATCAATGTTTCTATCTCTCTCTCCCTTCCTCTCTCTCTAAAAAATCAATAAAATAAAAAAATGAAACTGCACTTAAAAATCACCTTTCCCTTTAACAGCTAGTTTCATATTGAAATGAGAATCAGTTAACTGTCATTGGTATTTCTCTTGATACCCAAAAGAAAGCATCACTTATTTTATAATCCTAGTATGTTCTTTCAAATTGCTGAGTTTTAAAATGCTTTCTGAAAATCTCTCTAGATTTTATTTGATAACATATTAGTTACTCAGATTCTGGGCTTTTAGTTTTTTTGTTTGTTTAAAAAAATTTTTTTTTCTTTATTGATTTTAGAGAGAGAGGAAGGGAGAGATAGAAACATCGATGACAGAGAACATCAGTTGGCTGCCTCCTGCATGCCTCCCACTGGGGATTGGGTCCACAACCTGGGCATGTGCCCTGACCGGGAATCGAACCGGCGACCTCTTTGTGCATGGGTCGATGCTCAACCACTGAGCCACACCGGCTGGGCTGGGCTTGTAACTTTTTGAAAAAATTAAAATGATAAGAATTAGAAAACCATGTATGGTCTAGTGTGAGAAGCAGATGAGATCCCAGTCCTGGTTCCAAAGGCACCTAATGAAAATTACGCCTCTAGATGTGTGCTCTTGAGCCAGCCATTGACGTTCCTGGGATTTGTTTTCATATCTGTTAGATAATGTAGAAGGATCTGTTGGTTATCTAAGGACCCTTCCAGACTAATATGCAAATGAATATTTTACAATAATACAGGACAGATTAAGTGCTGGGCTTTGTGGGCAGGTCCTGAATGAGAGGTCATTGCTAAATCAGCAACCCATCCTTGAATAAATTAATTAATCTATCCAAGTCTCACCTTTAAAAAAGGATTAAAAATAAATACCTTACAAGGTTTTTTTGTGATGTTAAATGAGATAGTGTATTTAGCAGAATACTTGGCAAATTTAATCACTCAATAAATATATTTAACTATGATTATCTTACTGTGTGGATTCATAAAATAATAGTTTATCTGTAAAATGGGGTAGAAAGAGCAGATGAAAACTCTGTTCAAAGACGTAAGATTACATATTAGTAATATATGGTCAAAGATCAGAGGTTAGAGAAACAAGGGATATTCTTCACCACCTAGTAAACATCGCCTTTCTATCTTCTTGAGTCACAGTTAGTGCCCTACTTTTGTCCTTGGAGAGGGTGTGACAAGACTTGTACATTACCGTTTTTTTTTTTTTTTTAATTCAAGGGAAGAATTCATAGATTCACAACTTTTACTGTAAAGACTGCACACAGCTAAAAGATCTAGGTTCCTTCTTTTCTCCCACCCTCCACCCCTACCTATTCTGTATTTTCTCAGTTGATCTTTTTGTTTTTAATCCTCACCCGAGGATATTTTTCCATTTCTCTTCAGATAGAGCGGTAGGCAGAGAGAAAGAGAGAGAGAGAAAAAAAAACATCAACATTGATGTGAGAGACACATCGACTGGTTGCCTCCCGCACGATCCCAATTGGGGCAACCGAGGCCGATGCTCTAACCGCGGAGCCAAACGGGTCAGGGCTGGTTTTTTTTTTTAACCTGAGTGTAGCACTTTAGCTCCCTGAAAATATATCATGTTAATTTCAGTTCCTAGTTCCCTTTAAAAACTTTAAGAATCTGATTTTGTCATAAAACATGCTAATATACTGACAGTCACCCAGTACTGGGATTCCTGGTGGATTTTATTTTCTCCTCTTTAGCTTAAATGACTTCACACAAAGAGCATGCATTACTTGTATGGTAAGCTGAAAAAAATATCTAAAAACTAAATAAATCTGGCTAGTCAACTGGCAATTTTAGTAAGCATGTTCTTCTATAACTCCTTAATAAAAATGATGAGAGGAGGGAACCAACTACTGAATCCTCCCATTAAAGATCTCCCCAAAGGCCCTGGCTGGGTTGCTCAGTGGATTGGAGTGTCATCCCATACACTGAAAGGTTTCGGGTTCCATTCCTGGTCAGGGCATGTACCTAGGTTCTGGGTTAGATTTTTTCCCATAAATGTTTCTATTTCTCTTTCTCCCTTCCCCTCTCTCTAAAATTAATAAGCAGAACCTTGGGTGAGGATTAAAAAAAAAACTCCCCATAAATTCCACAGATTAGAAGAAGCAAAAAAAGTTTCCACACAGAATTTAAAAGAAAAATATTGACACTCTGACTCTAGTGGTCGGAGGAAACAGCATGAAGCAATATAACACAGTGGTTAAAAGTTGCTATGTGGTTTCCCAGCTCAACCTGAAACAAATGACTTAATTTCTCAGAACCTCAGTTTGCTTATCTGTAAAGTGGGGATAATACCTACCTCCTACCTCATTAGACTGTTCCAAGCATTAAATGCAATGCATAAAAGGCCCAACCAAGCACCTGATAAGGGCTTAATAAACCGTATTACTACAACCATTTCGTTTGAAATTTGAGTGTGAAGTACCTAAAAAAAAAAAAAAAAAAAAAAATCAGGGGACCTATGACAAGCCAGAAACTTGGTATTTTCCACCGAGTCAAAGCCGCTCATGACATCAGTGCAATCAAACGCCAGGCAAGGTGCTACAGCCGGTTTTAAGACATCCCCACCCTTGGAGAGCCGGGGTTCCCCGCGGTCCGGGTCTCGCAGGCTCAAGGTCGCTTTCAAAGCTCGGCGGGTTGTAGGTGTGGGTCGGACTGTTCCCATGACAACCGCCACAGAGTCCCTACTGGGGGTTCCAACTCTTCCCGCTAAACCCAAGGTCCGCACAGGGGAAGCCGACTGCAAGGCCGGTCGGCGCCTTTCCCGGATGCACACTCCAGAAGGGCCACAAGCACTCGGCCGCCGAGCCCCACCCCGCTTCCGGCGGCCGCTGCCCTTTAACCCCGGAAGTGCATAAAGGGAGAGGAAGCAGCTGGTGATGCTGGAACAAACATGGCTGCCCCGGCGCCCGTCGGCCCCTCGGGCTCCTGTTGTCGTCGGCTGACCGCGGGCCTCCGGTTGCTTCCGCTGCTGTGGCTACTGCAGCTGCTGGTGGAGCCCGGCCTGGGCCGCGTCCACCACCTGGCGCTCAAGGTGCGGCCGGCTGGGAGCGGGCGGGGCCGGCCGGGGGGCGGAGGCAGAGGCCGCTCCCCCGGCGCGGGAGGCAACTTTGGCCCAGGGGGTCTCCGGGCGATTGCCCCCCACCCTGCCCCGGGACGGGGCTTCTCTGAGAGGGGTCTGTTGGGAACTGTGGGGATGGCGTCTGGAAGGGGCGGGGAGAGCCTAGCTGACAGGAGAAGGAGCCGAAAGGCGACGAACTCTACGGACTCGGGGGGCCGCCCTTGCAGTCCCTGCTGGCTTTGCTGGGTTCCTCGCTGAAAGCAGCCTGCTCGGCTTCCTCCAGCTTTCACCCCGACTTCACCTGTCCGCGGTCCTCCGCTCTCCCACCCCCTTGTGCCTGGCGGTTACAGGATACTCGGAAGCGTAGTCTCAGTTTCCGGGTTTGGCTTAGGGCGCCCTCCGGACTGATCAAAGTGGGAAGCTGCAAGAGAAATTTCAAGTTTCGCTTGAAATACATGACGGACAATTTAAAACCAGCATTAAAAATATGTTTCTAGCCCAGGATGCGTGGCTCAGGGATTGCAGCGTCGTCCCGTGCACCGAAGGGTCGCGGGTTCGATTCTCGGTCAAAGGCACGTACCTGGGTTGCAGGTTTGATCCCGGCCCTGGTTGTGGCGCGTGCGGGAAGCATCCAATTGATGTGTCTTTCTCACGTAGATGTTTCTGTCCCTCCCTCCTCTCCCCCCCTTCCACTCTCTAAAAACCAGTGGAAAAAATATCCTCGGGTGAGGATTAACAACAACAAAACAACAACAACAATATATATATATATATATATATATATATATATATATATATATATATGTTTCTAATGAGAGAGCCAGTGTTTTTATCCCTTGCTCCTGTCACTGTCTAGGGAAGAGATTTATGATAGTCCTAGAATGATCCCTTGGACTTTATAGCTGACAACTAAAAGTCATCTAAGGCTAAAACGTGACTCCAGGCTGTAAATTGTTATGACCCAAAGCCTAGTACATGATTTTTGTTATACACAATTTTCTAAGAAGATGTGGGATTGTAGAAAGTTTGTCTTATTAAAACACATTACTCTCCCTGGTGGTTTTGCTCAGTGGTTAGAGCGTATGCCTGAGGACCAAAAAGTCTTGAGTTTGATGCAGGTCAAGGGCATGTTCCTCAGTTGCAGTTGGGTCCCTAGCCCTGGTCATGGTCGTTCAGGAGGCAATCAGTCAATGTGTCTCTCATGTTGATGTTTCTCTCTCCTTCCTACTGTATCTGAGGATAGGTGAGAATTAAAAAAAAAAACAATACAGCCCTGGCTGGATTGACTCAGTGGTTAGAGCATTGACCCGTGGACCAATGAGTCTTGGGTTCAATTGCGGTCTAGGGCACGGACCTCAGTTGCGGTTTGTCCCCTGCGCTGGTCGGGGTCATGCAGGAGGCAGCCATGCAGGAGGCAGCCATGCAGGAGGCAACCAGTCTATGTGTCCCTCTCAAGTCAATGTTTCTCTCCCTCTCTCTCCCTCCCTCCCACTCTATCTGAAGATAAATAGAAAAATATCTTCGGGTGAGGATGAAAAAAAGAAAAACAAAAACAATGCATTACTCTAATAAACCATAAGGCATATTTTGTGAACTTAGAGTTTAAGGAATACAGAATCTGCTAAAAAGCTTGACCAGACCCATACACCATACTTTGGGTTTGTAAATAAAAATTATCTTGATTAAAATGGTTCTTAACCACAGGGAGCTAGGTGAGTCTTAACTCCTTTTGAGAATCTGCTAACAGCTATAGAACCTCTCCCCGGAAAAGTGCAGGTCGTTGCTTAGACAAAACTTTCTTGGAATTTCCAGGGCTTTATGGTCCTACAGAAGCTTATCTATAGGCCCTGTCCCTCAAACTTATAACTCCAAGTTCAGACCTCCTGATCTTTAAATTTCTTTAATTTTATAGTTTAGGATCCTGAGTCTTAGATTAAATAATAGAACTGAGTTTATATAGTTTATAAATTAGAGACAAAGCTAATAGTGGAATACACTGGATCATGTCTCTTACTCCCAATCCAGTACTCTCTGTACATTTCTAGAATTAAAATATCAGTTAAATATTAGGTAAATACTGACAATATTGGTATGGATTGAAAAAGTGCACTAACCTCAGTGGTAGAAGCAAACTGAATGGTACAATTCTGGTGATTAACTTCTCCCTGTTGTGCTAAGTTACTTAAAGTTTTTCGTCTTTGTAACATGTTTCTTAAGTACTGTGGTGCCCATTCTATAATCAGAACTGTAATTGTCTCTTTTCTCTTAAAGTAAATTCTAATTTCTTGCTCAAACAAATGGAAATCACCTGAATAGAGCCTATCTGAACATCAACGTTAATTTGTCTTGTTTTGCTCCAAACTGAAAGAAATAGGAGATCAGGTTATAGACCCAGACTGGCAAGAATAACATGTAGAGAAGTCACTAAGTACCAAAAATATGCAATGATCATTTTGAAAACTTTTTATCATAGAGAATTTCAAACATATACCAAATTAGACAGAGTAGTATAATGAACTCCGATGTAGCTGCCACCTATCCTCAATAACTATTAATCAATGGTTAATTCTGCCCCATCCCCACGCACATCACTTTTCTCTTTGCATTCTTTTTATTTTATTTTAATGAGAAACAAGTCCTTTCATTTATTTTCTTTAGATTTAATTTATCTTTATTTTTTTATCTTTTTTTTTTGCACTTATCTTCAGATAAAGCGGGAGGGAGAGAGGGAGGAAGAGAGAGAGAGAAACATCAATGCAAGAGAGACACATTGACTGGTCGCCACCCACACGACCCCAACAGGGGCCAGGGATGAACTGCAACCAAGGTACGTGCCCTTACCTGGGACTCTCCGGTCCGCGGGCCAATGCTCCAACCTCTGAGCCAAACCGGCCAGGGCTATTTTTTATTTTTTATCCTCACCCAAGGACATTTTTGCATTCATCTTCAGATAGAGCGAGAGGGAGAGAAGGAGGAAGAGAAAGAGAGAAATATCGATGTAAGAGAGACACACTGACTGGCTGCCACCCACACGACCCCAACTCGGGCTGGGGACAAACTGCAACCGGTACATGCCCTTAACGGACTGAACCCAGGACTCTCTGGACTGCGGGCCGATGCTCTAACCGCTGAGCCAAACTGGCCAGGGCTATCTTTTTTCTTTTTATCCTCACCCGAGGACATTTTTCTATTTTTTGTTCGGATAGAATGGTAGGGAGAGAGAGGAAGAGAGAGAGAGAGAGAGAGATAGATAGAGAGAGAGAGAGAGAGAGAGAGAGAGAGAGAGAAACTTCTACCTGAAAAGGACACATCGAGTGGCTGCCTCCTGCACGACCCCACCAGGGCCGGGAACAAACCGCTGAGGGCACGAACCAAACCCGCATCTCTCTGGACCACAGGCCGACACTCTAACCATTGAGCCAAACCGGCCAGGGCAGGGCTACCTTTATTTTTGAAAGTATTACAGATGTTCCTCCTTTTTTGCCCCATTGACTCCCTCCTCCCCTCTCCCATTCCCCTCCACCATGCTGCAGTCTGTGTCCATTGGTTATGCATATATGCATATAAGTTTGGTTTATCTCTTCCCACCTCTCCACCCCCCTTCCCTCTGAGGTTTGTCAGTCTATTCCCTACTTCCATGTCTCTAGATCTATTTTGTTCATCAGCTTATTTTGTTCATTAGATTCCACAAATAAGTAAGATCATGTGGTACTTGTCTGTCTCTGACTGACTTATTTTCCTTAGCATAATACTCTCCAGGTCCCTCCATGTCATCTCAAAGGGTAAGAGATCTTTCTTTCTTACAGCTGTGTAGTATTCCATTGTGTACATGTACCACAGCATTTTAATCTACTCATCTAGAGATAGACACTGGACTGTTTCCAGATCTTAGCTATTGTAAATAGCACTGCTATGGACATAGGGGTGCATATATTCTTTCTGATTGTGTTTCAGGCTTCTTAGGATATAGTCCTAGAAGTGGGATCATTGGGTCCAATGGGAGTTCCATTTTTAATTTTTTGAGGAAAGACCATATTGTTTTCCATAGTGGCTGCACCAGTCTGTATCCCCACCAGCAGTGTGCTCGAGTCCCCTTTTCTCCACACCCTCGCCAGCACTTGTTTTAGTTTCTTTTCTTATTCTATCATTCTGGTTTTCTCAATCTTCTCAAATTCCTTCTCTCTCTCTCTCTTTTTGTTTGTTAATCCTCACCTGAGTACACTCTTTTCCATTGATTTCCAGAGAGAGAGGGAGGGAGGGAGAGAGGGAGACAGAGAGGGAGAGAGAGAAACAGAAACATCTGTTAGAGAGAGACACATTGACTGGTTGCCTTCCGCACTCAGGCCAGGGATTGAACCTGGAACCCAGGTACCTGCCCTTGACCTGGAATCAAACCTTTGGTGTGTGGGCTGACGCTCTTAACTATTGAGCCGCAATGGCCATGGCAAATTCCTTCTCTTTTGATCTTTTTCTAGATTCTTAACCTTTAAAAAAAAAAAAAAATCTTTATTGTTGAAAGTATTATAGATGACCCCCTTTTCCCCCCCATTGACCCCTCCTCCCCGTTCCCACCCCCCCCACCTTCCCCACACTATTGTCTGTCCATTGGTTATGCATATATGTAAATAAGTTCTTTGGTTAATCTCTTCCCGCCCCCACTCTTCCCTCTGAGGTTCAAAAGTCAAACACCAATTTGTACTTAATCCCATCACCTTTTCAACCATCTCCTCGACCCCCCTCCTATCTGATAACCAACAAAAAAAAAGTTCTCTGTATCTATGAATCTGTTGTTCTGCATGCTCATTTTGTTTGTAGATTCAGTTGTTGATAGATATGTATTTATTGCCATTTTATTGTTCATAGTTTTGATCTTCAAGAAAACCCTTCAACATTTCATATAATCCTGGTTTGGTGGTGATGAACTCCTTTAGCTTTTTCTTGTTTGGGAAGCTCTTTATATGTCCATTGATTCTAAATGATAGCTTTGCAGGACAGAGTAATCTTGGTTGTAGGTTCTTGCTTTTCATCACTTTGCATATTTCTTGCAGCTCCCTCCTGGCCTGCAGTTTCTTTTGAGAAATCAGCTGACAGTTTTATGGGAGCTCCCTTGTAGGTAAACTAACTGCTTTTCTCTTGCTGCTTTTAAGAGTCTCTCTTTGTCTTTAACCTTTTGCATTTTGATTATGATGTGTCTTGGTGTGGGCCTCTTTGGGTTCATCTTGTTTGGGACTCTCTGTGCTTCTTGGACCTGTATTTCTATTTTCATCACCAGGTTAGGGAAGTTTTCTGTCATCATTTTTTCAATTAAGTTTTCAATTTCTTGCTCTCTCTCTTCTTCCTACACCCCCATGATGTGAATGTTGGCACGCTTGAAGTTGTCCTAGAGGCTCCTTGCACTCTCTTCATTTTTCTGGATTCTTTTTTCTATTTGCTGTTCTGATAGGGAGTTTTTTGCTTCCTTATCTTCCAAACCAATGGTTTGCTTCTCAGCTTCACCTACTCTACTATTGATTCCCTATAAATTATTCTTTATTTCAGTTAGTGCATCCTTCATTTCTGACTGGTCCTTTATTATGCTCTTGAGGTCCTCACTAAGTTCCTTGAGCATCCTTATAACCAGTGTTTTGAATTTTGCATCTGTTAGATTGCTTATCTCCATTTTATTTAGTTCTTTTCCTGGAGTTTTGTTCTGTTCTTTTATTTGAGATATGTTTCTTTGTCTCCTCATTTTGGCCACCGTCCTGTGTTTGTTTCTATGTATTAGGAGGTAGCGCTGCTTTGTCTCCTAGGCTTGGTAGGGTGGCGTATTGTAGTAGGTGTCCTATAGGGTCCGGTGGCACAGACTCCCTGATCACCCTAGCTGGGCAATTGAGGTGCCACCCCTGTATAGACTATACATCCTTCAGTTGTAGTTGAGTCATTTTTTGTTAATTTTTTGTTTCTTTATTGGTTTTAGAGAGAGGAAGCGAGAGGGAGAGAGATAGAAACATCGATGAGAGAGAACATTGATTGGCCGCCTCCTGCATGCCCCCCACTTGGGATCGGGCCCAAAACTTAGGCATGTGCCCTGACCAGGAATTGAACTGGCGACCTCTTGGTACATGGGTCGACGCTCAACCACTGTGCCACACCGGCTGGGCTTTTTTTAAATTTTATTTTTTAAAGTCCTCACCCGAGGATATTTTTCCATTTATCTTTAGATAGAGTGTGAGGGAGAGAGAGAGAGAAAAACATTGATGTGAGAGAGACACATTGACTGGTTGCCTTCCGCACAACCCCAACCAAGGCCGGGAGTGAACTGCAACCGAGATAGGTGCCCTTGACTGGAATTGAACACTCAACTCTTGGGTCCATGGGCCGACACTCCAACTGCTGAGCCAAACCCGCCAGGGCTGTAATTGAGTCTTGATTGCAGTTGGCAGGTCATGGGAGGAATTTACTGAGGCTGATCAGCTGCAAGGACTGGTTGTGACCACTGACCACCTTAGAGGATCAGCTGTGCAGGGGCCACCACGCAGAGCAAGACTTACTTCAGCAGGGCTCTGGTCCCCACTGAGTCCACCCCTTGAGTGTGTCGCTTGTGGAGGTGGTTGGGTGGTGGTGCTTCGATGTGGTCTAAAGCTGTCCACTGGGTGTGTTCATTCTGGGGCCTCCCAGGAGGCGCAGGCCAAGGTCAGCCACTGCCTGTGTTCTGTCCCTGGGCCACCAGGCATAAGCTACAAAGCTCCCTGCAGATGGCTGCTGCTTGTGCTGAGCTCGGAGGTGCCCAGGCAAGGCCAAGCTGTGAACCAAGGCCAGCTAGTGCCTGGCCTTGGGTCACTTAGAGGTATGAGGCTCGCTGAGGCCAGATGTTGCTTGTTTGAGAGTTTTTAGGAAAATATGAAGAATGAGCCCAGACAGGCCATTCCTATGGTAAAGCCATTGGAAACAACTTGGGTGTACCCAAGAGTTGGGTGGGCATGGCCTCAAGGAATCACCAGGCTGGGTAAACAATGTGAGCCAGGTTGCTGGAGTCCCAGATATGGCATCTGTCTGCTAGCCCCGTGGTGGAAGGAATAACGGCCTTCACCAGCATGTCTGTTTGGGAGAAAGCTGCCTCTCCAACCCCCCACCCCTCCCCCATGCCAAACAACTCAGTTCTTCCCTGAATGCCCCTGGTGCCTTTAAAGCTGCCTCCCCTGAGCTGGAGCCCAGAGGAAGCAAATCCAAGGAAGTCCATGTGTGAGCCCTTTTAAGAGGAGCTGCCTGGGACTCCAGGAGCCTCAGCCTCCCTGAGCCTCAATTCCCACTGGTTTTTACACCCAGAAGTTATGGGGACTTCTCTTCCTGGCACTGGAACCCTGAGCTGGGCACCTGGTATGGGGTGGGACCCCTTGCTCCTCGGGGAGGATCTTCACAGCCAAGGCATCCTTTCTGATTTTTATCCACCACACGTGGGTATGGGACCACCTGGTCCGTGCCTCCACCCTTCCGCCCCTCCTACCAGTCTTGATGTGGCTTCTTTAATCTCGTAGTTGTAGGACTTCCATTCAGCTTGATTTCAGGTGGTTCTGAATGATGATTGTTCTGTAGTTTAGTTGTAATTTTTTTAAAACTTTTTTTTCTTTTTTAATCCTCACCCGAGGATATTTTTTCCATTTGTCTTCAGATAGAGTGGGAGGGTGAGAGAGGGAGAGAGAGAGAGAGACATTGACGTGAAAGAGACACATCAACCATATGACCCCAACCAGGGCCAGAGATGAACCACAACCGAGGTACATTCCCTTGACCAGAATCGAACCCACAACTCATTGGTTCTTGGGCCAGCGCTCTAACCGCTGAGCCACACCGGCCAGGGCTAGTTGTAATTTTGATGTGGTTGTGGGAGGAGGCGAATATCAGGTTTACCTACACCGCCATCTGAACCAGAAGTCCTATTCCTTACCTTTCTAAAATAAGTTTATTGAAGTATAATCTGCATACCATAAAATTTGCATATTTTAAGTGTGCAATTCAGTGTCTTTTTGTAAATTAACTGAGTTGTGCAACTGTCACCACAATCCAGCCATAGAACCTTTCCATAACCCCCAAAAGAGATCCCTTGTGCTGGTTTACAGTTAATTCCCACCCCTGGCCTTGGGCAGCCACTAATCTACTTTCTTTCTTTATAGAGTGGCCTTTTCTGGATACTTCACGTAATTAGAATCACGAACCATGTGGCCTTTTGTGTCAGGCTTCTTTTACATATGTCTTTGAGGTTCATCCATGTTGTATCATGTATTAGTAATTCATTCCTTTTAATGACTGAATACTATTCCATTGTATGGGTATACCATATTTTGCTTAGCCATTCACCAGTTGATGGACATTTACCAGTTGATTCCATTTTTGGTCATAATGAATGCTGCTGCTGCAAACATTCACGTGTAAGTCTCTCTGGGGACACATGTTTTTATTTTTGGGAGTGATTCCTAGGAGTGGAGTAGAATTACTGAGTTATATGGTGGATTTATATTTAACTTTCTTTTTTAGGGTATAACTGACATACAATATTATATTAGTTTCAGATGTACAGCATAGTGATTTGACATTTCCATACATTGCAAAATGGTCATCACAATAAGTCGTTACCATCTGTCACCTTACAAAGCTAATATTCCCTATGCTGAACATTACATCTCTGTGATTTATTTATTTTATAAATGGAAGTTTGCACTTCATCCCCTTCATTCATTCCATCATCCCCACCCCACCCCCACCCCCTGCCCCAGGGCATCACCAGTCTATCTATGAGTCTGGGTTTTTGTTTGTTTGTTTTGTTTTTATGTATATTTAACTTTTTTTTTCTTTTATCCTCACCTGACGATATTTTTCCATTTTTGTTCAGATAGAGAGGGAGGGAGAGAGAGAGAGAGAAACATTGATGTGAGAGGGATACATCAAGTGGTTGCCTCCCGGCACGCCCCGACCTGGGCTGGGGACCGAACCGTAATCAAGGTACATGCCCTTGATCAGAATCAAACTCGAGACTCTTTGATCCAAAGGCTGATGCTCTAATCACTGAGCCAAACTGGCCAGGGCAAGATTTGCATTTGAGATAGATAGATTTCTCTGGGAGCTCAGTCAGGGGGCAAAACTGGAAGCAGGGACCAACCAGGTTATAAACACACATTCTAGTTTTGAGATTAGAGCCTAAAGGAGGGTAGTGGGAAAGAGAGAGGAGAGTACATACCCCCCAGCTATTTAGAGGGTAAATGAAGGACAAATGTGGGGTTGAGGGAGGAGGTGACATCTAGGTTGCTGGCAGAGGTTATGAAGGTAGATGTTGTCACCACCTAATAGACCATAGAAGACAGAAAGAGAAGAAAGATGGGATTTTACTGTTAATGTGACTAAATGGTTGGGAAGGGAACAAAAGCAAGCTGCACATTTATCCTCAGATTGTAAACACATGTCCCCACCCTCCCACTCACATTTGTAGTGGAAGGATTAGGCTGGGAGATATGATTAGCTAACTGGCATATTTTGCAGGATGTGAAGGGCAGTTCCTATGTAATGATCCATTAGCACATCTGAATTACTCCTTTTTTTTCATACTAAATCAGCCGAGTGAGGCATTGTAGTTGGGTTTGAGTATGTGCTGCTCTTTAGTTTTTGGTGTGGCCAAAAGGCAGCAGTGTGGGCCTAGCTAATGTGAACATATAGATTGATCTGGATCTTGTTCTTTGTTTTACCTTTTCCTACCTACACTCATGCACCAAAGTGCGATAGTCCATAGTACCTTGAAGGCTATTTTAACACTAGTACCTGGTCATTGGAGCAAAAAAGACTCCTCACCTCAGTGTACACTGTAAATGATCTCTTATACAGACAGTTCAGGGTTCCATCTCTTGTAAGTCTAAATACCTATTACATGTTGGGTCTTGGGGTCAAGAAATACTGTGTGGACTACACAATAGGTTTTCTTTCCCTTCATCTATTTAGTTGAAGAATGATAACATAAATATGCGTGGACCAGGTAATTAAGCACTAGAACACTTCAATGTAAATGATTAAGAAGATGGATTATGTACAGGATTGACTAGTGTCTCTCCAAAATCAGTGTCCACCCAGAACCTCAGAAGGTGGCCTTATTTGGAAACATGATCTTGTAGATATAAGTGGTTAAGGTTGAATCATACTGGATTAGCGTGGGCCCTAATTCCAATATGACCAGTGTCCTTGTAAGAAAAGGAGACACACACATAGGGAAGGAGGAGGTCATGTGAAGACAGAAGCAGGGGTTGGGGTGCTGTAGCTATGAACCAAGAACACCAGAGATTGCCAGCAACCACCAGAAGCTCAAAAGAGGCAAGGAAGAATTTTGTCTCTAGAGCCTTCAGAGGGAGAAGGGTTGTGCTACACCTTGGTTTTGGACTTCTAGCCTCCAGAACTGTGAAAGCCTAACTTGCTGTTGTTTTAAAGCCACCCAGCCTGCCGGTATTTGTTATAGCAGCCCTAGGAAACGAATACAATGTATAATAAACTTCACTTCAAAACTCTGCCTTCATAGAGACATGGTAGTACTTTGTTTTTGAGTAGTAACTTTCAGAGAACATCTTAATGTAGTGACATTTGTAAGTAGATAAATCAGATCCCTCTTTGTGGAAATACTCTAGAAGCACTGCCATTCACTTGGGAACCACCTGATCACACTGGCCTTAGGTGCAGTGCCTGTAGCCCCACTGCGCAGACTGCATGGTGAATTTCACGCCCCCTACCTCCCAGAAAAGTATCTGGAAAGTTTTGGGAAATTAAATGATCCCTGCTGTGTCTCATCTCAAGCCCACTGACTATTAGCTGGTCCATCCTGGTAAACCTTAAACCCCTCCTTGGTGTGCCTCCAAAACTGATCAGTATGTAAAATTAATGTTTTCTACAGGTGGGGTGAGGGGGTCTTCTGAGTTTGCCATGTCTGTCCAGAATATGGACTGGGGTAGTGTAGAAAAGGGTACAGTGTGCTATTGTAGCAGTGTGAGGTCAAGCCCATCACCTTGGCCTTGTGAGCATGGAGGAGCTTGGTCAGGGCAGCTGGCAGCTCACAGCTCACCCAAGGCAACTCAGAGTGAAGATAGGAAGGGAGCTGGGAGATGCTGTTGACACACACAGTGTTGTGTTCAATCTTGCATTCCTCAAAATTCTAGTATATGAGACTGCTCTGCACGCAGAAAGGTTGAGATCATTGGTCCAGTGACAACTGTTCTGAGATCACGGGAAAATGAGGTGTCCTGTGGAATCTAAATTTTAAATGCTAAATATTTTATGTTTTTTATTCATTGGCTCCTCATAGCAGCCCCTTGAGGTAAATGCTATTATCCCTGGTTTATAAATTTGGAAAACAGAACTTGGGTTACATAAGAGGAAGAGGCCGACTTTGAACCTGGGATTCGTGCTCTTCCATTCAACCTCTTGTCCTGGCTGAGCAGCCCTCAGTGCCTGTCCAAAAGGGTAGGCCTGATTGCCAGGCCCCAGACTGCTGTGTTTTGTATTTTATTTCAAGCTTTTTGTAGTTTTTCCTCTATCCTCATATGCTTAAGCTGTCTTTTTTTTTTTTTTTGGTTAATTCTCACCTGAGGATATTTTTTCCATTGATTTCTTAGAGTAGAAGGGAGGGAGAGAGAGAAAGAAACATCGATTCGAGAGAGACACATGGATTGGTTGCCTCCCACACAACCTTGACCAGGGCCAGGGATTGAACCTGCAACCCAGGTACGTGCCCTTGACTGGTAATCGAACCCGGGACCCTTTGGTCACAGGCAAACACTCTAACCATTGTGCCAAACTGGCCAGGGTTGTTTTTGCTGTCTGTGTGAATTTGACCTCATTCGTTTTGTGAATTGCTCTCTATATACAGTGATCCAAGAAACTGCATATTAAGCTTCCTCGGCTAGTGTCTCCTACCATTAATTCCAGGCACTCAATAAATGGTAGATGGTATAATTGTTGTTTTTCTGTATTAGTGAGAAACTGATCATGGATGCCCAAAGGTACTTTTGCTTACTTATTGGAGTCGATGTTTTGATCAGAGGTCACAGCCTCAGCTGCTGTCAGAAGCCACGTAGATACTTTATAAGTGAGCTGGCTGAGTGAGACAGCGGAAAGAATGGCCAGCTCCTTTTGCAGGTGGCTGCTGTGTCTGCTCCAGCGGGTTGTGGCTGCATTGGAATGTGGCCTGGACAGGCTGGATCTTGTGTGTCTGGGGTGTTTTTTTTTTTAAGGAGCTAGAAATTTAGGCTATTTTTGTGAAGTTAGCTAGCAATGAATTCAAATTAAAAAACAAAACCAAAACACTGTTGGCCCAGTCTAAACATTCATGAACCAATACAGTCTGTGGACTGCCAGTTGGGCGAGCTTTAAAATAAAGAAGTGGCCAGGTATGCAACCTTCAGGTAATTCTGTTAAGAGTGACCATGTTTAGCCCTGGCCTGGTAGCTCAGTTGGTTAGAGCATCGTCCCTATAGGCCAATGACTGCATAAGTAAGTAGAACAATAAATTAATATTTCTCTCTCTTTCTTCCCTTCCTCTCTCTCTAAAAATCAATACATAAAAATTTTAAAAAGTGACCATATTTTTTTCTGAAGTTCAGTTTATGAGAAATACTAGATCATTATTCTACTTGCTTCATGTTTTAAAGCAATTTAATGTGAAATTTTTGAGGAAATTAAAGCAAAAGAGTTTATGTTCTTCTATTTAGTTGAAAGAGCAGAATTTTCAGTGTAAAACAACTGTTTCGAAACTGAGGAAAAAAGGAGAAAATGTACCAAAATAGTAGTTGTCTTTAGGGATTTTTTTCTTTCATCTCCAGATCAGACCTCTTCTGTTTCCACTTAGGTGTCTCATAAGCACCTCTCTGTGGTAGAAACCAACTGATCCTTCCACTCCCTTCACCCTCAACCTATACACTCTTCCAAATTGTCTTAGTAACTGGGACCGACAGCTACTCTTTTTCTCAAGCCAGAAATCTTTTTTATTTTTATTTTTTATGTTATTGATGTTTTAGAGACGGAGAAGAAGGGAGAGAGAGAAAGAGACATCAATGTGAGAAAAAAACATCAATCGGCTGCCTCCTGTACACCCCCCACTAGGCATCGAGCCCACAACTTGGGCATGTGCCATGGACCAGAAATCAAACCGGAACCTCTCAGTCCATGGGACGATGCTCAATCCACTGAGCCACACCGGCTGGGCATCAAGCCAGAAATCTTTTATTCTTTACTTCTCATAGATGGGTGTTCTAAGTAGCTCCCCCTGTCCATCCACTGCTCTCTCTCATCACCACTGTGAACTCATTGGTCCAGGCCATCCTTATTCCTGGTGGACCAGTGCAGTCTCCTCATACTTGTGACCTGGCGTACCAGTTCACATTTTGCTTTGTAGCTGGAGTGATCTGCCTAAGAGCCCAATCCAGTCATGTCACTCCCCTTTAAACCCACGGGGGGCACCCTTTCCCCCTTAGGAGGAGCTCCCAGTCCTTAATGAGGCTGCTAGTCTATCTGTGAGCAGCCTCCTCTCTATAGTCTATTGCCCTACTTTTCTTTTTAATTTTTTTTCTTTGTTGATTTTTAGAGAGGAAGGGAGAGGGAGAGAGAGATAGAAACATCGATGAGAGAGAACATCAATTGGCTGCCTCCAGCATGCCCCCCACTGGGGAGTGGGCCCACAACCTGGGCATGTGCCCTGACTGGGAATCAAACTGGCGACCTCTTGGTGCATTGGTTGACGCTCAGTCACTGAGCCACACTGGCTGGGCTATTGCCCTTCTTTTCTTTAGTTTTTTAGTTCATCAGTGTACAGCTTGGTGAATTTTTTACATACCATGTAACCAGCACCTACGTCAAGAAATGGGACATTACTAGCACCCCAAACCCCCCCTTCCCCCGGTACTCCTTCTAGTCACCAGAAGTCCTTTTTTCTTTCTTTCTTTTTTTTTTTTTTTTTTGGTACGTGCCCTTAGCGGGAACTGAACCTGGGACTCTCAGGTCCGCAGGCCGACGCTCCAGCCGCTGAGCCAAACCGGCCAGGGCCTAGTCACCAGAAGTCCTGACCTAGCCAACACAGATCTAAACAAGGAGGAGGAGAGAGAGAGGTCTTTTCTTACTTGGTTTCATATCATGAAGCCATGTAATACTGTAGTGGGAATCAAGCTGATTGATGGGACAGAATAGGAAGCACATGTAGAGACTTTTATGTTAATGAGAACATGATGTGCAGTAGAGGTGGCATCATAGAGCAGTGGGAGTTAGGACAGATTGCTCAGAAGGGAGTGGAGGGTGTGTGCGGTGTGCTGCCACATAAACCAGGGTGTTCAGAGAAAGTTTCACTGAGCAGGCACCTCTGAGCAGAGACAGAGAAGTATGGGCATCAGCCATGCGAGTATCAGGAGGAAGGGCGTTCCGGCCGTGGCACTGGGGGGTGCCACCCTAAAGTGGAACCACGCGTGCTCTGTGGGTGAGGACTGCAAGAGGCCACTGTGGTTGGACCTCGGCTGATTTGACTTAGATTTCATACAGTGTGAATGTGCCAAGGAAAGAAAAGGAAAGAAGCCTATACATGGGGAGGGGGGTATATATGAAGGGCATTAAAGCTATGTAGAAAAATCTGGAAGGCCATACCAAGGGGTAGTAGTGGTTCACTCTGAGGAATCCTGCTGTGGGGACGGGGAGCAGGGACTCTCAAGTCTGCCACTCTCCTGTCACAGAAAGGCTTTCAAGTCACCAAAAACAAATGACCTGTCACATACTAAATACTGTTTTACTCCTAATGCTTTATGAAAGATGATATAGGTCTGCTAGGAAAGCCAGGAAAAACTACAAGTTTTTACGACCAACCATATAAATGTGGGGACAGCTCTGTATTTTATGTTCCTGTAACCTTGACTTCTCATGGATGAATAATCTCCTTTAATTAACTTGATAAGCAGTTTACTGTTACTAGGAATGTAGCATGTTATTATGGTTATGTGTTTTTAAAGCCCTTATCAGATACACACTGAAATATTAATAGATGAAATCATAGGATATCTGGGGTTTTCTTCTAAAGACTTGAGATGGGGGTGTAGAGGGACAAAATTGACCACGAGCTGATGGTTTGAAATTTTCTATAATAAAAATTTTAAAATAGTCCGGCTGGTGTGGCTCAGTGGTTGAGCGTCGACCCACACACCAAGAGGTCGCCAGTTCAATTCCTGATCAGGGCACATGCCCAGGTTGTGGGCCAAATCCCGGTGGGGGGCATGCAGGAGGCGACCAGTCAGTGTTCTCTCTCATCGATGTTTCTATCTCTCTTTCCCTTTCCCTTCCTCTCTCTCTAAAATCAGTAGGAAGCCCTGGCCAGTTTGGCTCAGTGGTAGAGCATCGGCTCGTGGACCAATGAGTCTCAGGTTTGATTTGGGTCAAGGGCACATACCTCGGTTGCGGTTCATCCCCAGCCCTGGGCAGGGTCATTTGGGAGGCAACCAGTCGGTGTTTCTCTCTCCCTCTCTCTCCCTCCCACTCCCTCCCACTCTATCTGAAGATAAATAGAAAAATATCCTCAGGTGAGGATTAAAAAAAAAAGTAAAAAATAAATAAAATCAATAAAGAAAAAAAATTAAAACAAAAGATATATCATTTATTTGACTGTAAAAAGTATGAGGTGGTTAAGACTACAGGTTTGGGGTTTAAACAAAGCTGAGTTAGAATATTGGCTCTGCCACCTACTGACATGATTTTAAGTAAGTTTTATCACTCTGAGCCTGTTTCCTCATCTGTAAAATGGGCATAATAACACCTGCCTCAAAGCTCAGAGTGTTGTAATAAGAATGAATGGCATGCCCTGGCCCGTATATATTACTGGCAAATGGTTGTACTCAAAAAAAAGATTGATTTTTGGTAATTATTTGTTAGAAATTTAGAAAATATAAAAAAATATAAAGAGAACATTTTTACCATCCCAGTGGTACTAATGTTTTCATAGTTTGGTGAATTTTTTTGAAATCTTTTATAAATAAATAAATGTAAATATTTATCCTTTTTATTTTTTACAAATTTAGCTCTTACTATATATAGTTTGGATTCTGCTCTTTGCATTTAATATTTTTTCCAGCTTCATTGAGGTATAATTGACAAATAAAAATTGCATGTATTTAAGATGTACAATATGATAGTTTGATATACGTGTACATTATAAAATGATGGCCACAGTCAACCCAATTAACATATCCATCACCTCACGTACCCTTTGACCAGCATCTCTTCATGACCCTCCACCAAACTCTCCTACCCCCTGCCCTTGGTAACCACCATTCTATTCTCTGCTTATAAGAATTCAACATTTTTACATTCCACATATAAGTGAGATCATGCAATATTTGCCTTTCTGTGTCTGACATTTCACTTAGCATAATGTCCTACAGTTTCATCCATATTGTCACAAATGATATTTCCTTCTTTTTAAGGCTGAATAACAATCCTGTGTGTGTGTGTGTGTGTGTGTGTGTGTGTGTGTTTCTTTATTCATCCCTTGACAACCACTTTGGTTGTTTTCATATCTTGGCTATTGTGAATAATACTGCAATGAACATGGGAGTGCAGCTATTTCTTTGAGATAGTGATTTTATTTTCTTTGGATGGATGCCCAGAAGTGGGATAGCTGGATTGTATGGTTGTTCTATTTTTAATTTTTTGAGGAACCTACATACTGTTTTCCATGACAGCTGTTCCCATTTACATTTCCATCAACAGTGTATAAAGATTCCCTTTTCTCCACATCCTCTTCAACACTTGTCTTTTGACAATATCCATTCTAACAGGTGTGAGGTGCATTTCCCTCATGATTAGGGATGTTGAGCACTTTTCACATACCTGTTGGTCATTTGTATGTCTTTTGAGAAATGTCTATTCAGATCCTTTGTTCATTTTTAAGTCAGGTTATTTGTTTTCTTGCCGTTGAGTTGTTTGAGTTCTTTATGTGTTTTGGATCTTAACCCCTTATCAGATATAGTCGGCCCTCGTTTATCGTGGTTAATCAGTTCCAGACTCTACCGTGATAAATGAATTTCCGTGAAGTAGGATTCTTTATTTATATACAGTTGTCTCTTGCCACATAGTATATTTGATAATATACTATACTATATTTGAAAAAACTGCGATAGAGTGAAGCCACGAAAGTCAAAGCGCGAAGTGGCGAGGGACGACTATATATGGTTTTCAAATATTTTTCTCATTTCATAGGTTGCTTTTTCACTGTGTTAATTGTTTCCTTTGCTGTGCAGAAGCTTTTCAGTTTGGTGCAATCCCATTTTTCTGTTTTTGCTTTTGTTACCTGTGCTTTTGTTTTCTATCCAAAAAATCATTGCTTGGACCATTGTCAAGAAGGCAGTTTCCTCTGGGATGGCAGCTCTGACTCCATTTTTAAGTGGCTTCAGTTATATTATTTTTCACATGTCCTAAGACATTCAAAATATGTAATTGAATTAATTTCTCTTCTGTGCATCTAGGACGGTAGTAGCCTTGTAACACCTTTGGGAGAATTGAGAAAATAGCCACTCAAATCATTTTCTGTAGGGGTTAATCACTCTCACAATCCTGAGGAAGGGTGTGAGCCTTAACTTTTCTGCTTTTTATGCTTTAGTAGCTCTCTGATCCTTTCAGCAGATGACTTCTATTATCTTAGCTGGCTTTTCTACTTCTCCCTGGGAGTACTGGTTTGCTGCAAGCTACTCCATCCACCAGGAAGTGGAAGTCTGGCCAACATGCTTTAAATGCATAGCTGGGCTCCTAGGAAAATAAGGGAATTTCCCAGGGGCCAAAAAAATTTTTTGTTTTTTGTAGCCTCACCCAAGGACTTTTTGCATTTATCTTCAGGTACAGCGGGAGGGAGAGAGAGAGAGAAACATCGATGCTAGAGAGACACATCGACTGGTTGCCACCCACACGACCAGGGCTGGGGACAAACTGCAACCGAGGTAGGTGCCCTTAGCGGGAACCGAACCCGGGACTCTCTGGTCCGCGGGCCGACACTCTAACCGCTGAACCAAAACGGCCAGGGCGCAAGAGAGACTGCAACTTTTTGTTTTTTCATTTATCTTCAGATAGAGCGGGAAGGAGAGAGGGAGGAAGAGAGAGAGAGAGAGAGAGAGAGAGAGAGACAAACATCGATGTGAGAGAGACACATTGAGTGGTTGCCACCCACATGACCCCAACCAGGGCCAGGGACAAACTGCAATCGAGGTACATGCCCTTAGCGGGAACCGAATCCGGGACTCTGATCCATGGGCTGATGCTCTAACCGCTGAGCCAAACCGGCCAGGGCCCCCAAAAATTTAAAAGGTGGTGAGAAGTTGCTGAAACTCCAGTGGGTAAAAGAACACAAGCCAGGGCTGCCCTGAAGCATTGCAGAAGCTTAGACCCTAGAGTCTTGGAGTTCGAACAGCTGATTAGGGGAAGCAAGAGCCAAAGCCTGAAAACCCAGCCGGGAAAGGGAGCTAGAACTGTGTCCTTATTCTCAGCCCAGAATTTGGAACTCTCAAAGAGCTATATATTCTTTGATGGAAGAGTGGGCTAGAAAATGGCAATAAGATGTATGCTTTAGCTGTGTCTGGTGGGGGCAGGAGTAATTCCCGATTTTTCTGCTGAAGATCTGATCCAGGGCCTCTCCTCCTAGGCCTTTGGTGTATGCAATTAGACTGCCTCTAATGTCCAGAAGATCCAAGTCTAGAAATGAATAATTACTACTTACACAGAGAAACCACCTAAACAACCTGCTGTGAATGTCAGCAGAGATGATAAAAAGCAGAATTAGACCCCATAGCACCTCAATATGTTGTAAAATAGCTATATTTAAAATTGAAAGAAACAGAGGATGGAATTTAAAAATATGAGCAAGACACAAAAGCACTAGAAAAGTGCTTAACATAGTGCCTTGTATTTAAGAATTACTTAATAACTGTTAGCTTATTGCTAATTTATTGAAGGTGTACCAGTTTAGGCAGACGATTCTCAATATGAAACTTGTGACTTTCTTTGTAGAACCTCAATTTTGGAGTATTCACTAATACTGTTACCCGTCCAAGGTCCATTTGCCCAACATTTCAAAAGGCTAAAACTCAGAACATCAGAGTTTGGAATAAGAAAAGGCTTATTGATTGAGAAGGCGCCAATCCAGAAGCTGGGGGCCCTAGTAGTTCCTGAGATCCACCTTAAGAAAGTACATAGTTCAGGCTTCTTTTATGTCAAGGGAAGGGAAAGTAGGAGGAGCTATTTTTGTAAAAACTCAAGCCCCAAGCAGAATTCCTCTTGTGATTAGTGTGTCTAAAGCAGGAGCTATTAGCCTGAGGGCCACGGAACCACTCCGGCCCCAACAAGATGGAGTCCAAGAGAGCAAGCATTCCATTCTGTTACGATACCATTGTTCTGTTGGCCTTGTCAACTGAAAAATAATACCAACTAGGTGTGCCCGGCCGGAATGGCTCAGTGGTTGAGCGTGGACCCATGCACCAAGAGGTCGTCATTTCAGTTCCCGGTCAGGGCACATGCCCAGGTTGTGGGCCAAATCCCCAGTGGGGGGCGTGTAGGAGACAGCCAATCAATGTTCTCTCATCGATGTTTCTATCGCTCTCTCCCTCTCCTTTCCTCTCTAAAATCAGTCAATAAATAAAAAGTACCGATTAGATGCTTCATCACCAGAAAGGATTTATTCGGGAAAAACAAAGGGTAGCAGCCCTGTGCATGCACTCTCGGGCCTGTGTGCTGAGTGGTAGGGGTATTTATAGAAGAGAAAAGGAAGTTAAGGGAAGGCAACCATAGAGCTTTATTATAAACATAGAGCTCTTCCTGGAGAGTTCTCTCAATTACTAGAGTGTGAGAACTTCCATATAAGCCTTAGCTCCTCCCATAGACCCTCCTGACTAATTATGTTTACTTAAAGTTCAAATTAGTCTTTATCGACCTTAGAATTTATTGACTTATTTGGGATTGGAATCACCTCTTTGAGACAGTTTCCAATAGGCATGGTAGGCTTTTGCCCATGTGGTTCAGTTTCAACAAACCTCAGGATTATCCTGTGTCCAAAAGATCCTATCTCCACCTGGCTAGTTCCTGGGATTCCTTTTGCATAAGGCTTTGTTTCCTGAAATCCATCATATATAACATAATTTTTAGATGCAAATGAACCTAAGTAAAACAAGAATTATAGCTTAGAATAGGAATGTGTAGGTATCCCTCATCATCCTGCAGTGGGAGAAGCCAGTTGCACACAACTCATAAGAAGTTTCCATTGTTTTTTAGAGAGAGTGGAAGGGCAAGAGGGAGGAGGAGAGAGAGAAACATCAATGTGAGAGAGACACATCAATTGGTTGTCTCCAACACTAGGGGCCCAGGATGGAATCTGAGACCCTTCAATTTGCTGGCCAATGCTCCAACCGCTGAGCCACACCGGCCAGGCCAGGGCCAGCATGTTTTTGAGTGCCTGCTGGATGCCAGGCCTTGTACTAACAGGAAGTAATTGAAGATGACTAAGTCATTGTTCCTCCTTCCCTCGAATTCACATTCCAACTGACCACTGAGTCGGGACTGTTACAGATGCATCAGAATGAATTGCATCTATTAATGCACTTCTTTCTGCAAAACTATTGATATTGTATGCATTTATGATTAGTCACCTTCAGCTTTTGAACCAAATAGGGTACCACAGCTGTATAATTTACTAAGTATATGGAAATACTGGTTAGCTAGCAGGAAACTATTAGACAGTATAGTTTTTCAAGCAAACCATTAGGTTAAATAATCAAGTTAACAACTTCTTATTAATTTCACCACTGTGCATCTTTTTAGGATGACGTGAGGCATAAGGTTCATCTGAACACCTTTGGATTCTTCAAGGATGGGTACATGGTGGTTAATGTCAGCAGCCTTTCAGTGAATGAGCCTGAGGGAGCCACAGAGAAGGACCTGATGGTAAGTGCCTTCCCAGGACACCAAGGGCTTGACCCTTGTCTCTTTGGTGGCAGTTTTGCCCCATACTTAAATGAGAAGTATCAGAATTTGGGGAAAATAAAACTTGTGAGCAGGCATCAGATAGTTTTATTTTTAATACTTAAGTTGTAATTCTTGAATAATTTTCATGATTAGTGATCCTTCTTGCAGAATGAATGCTAAGAAAACTGAGAGGAGGCCAGGCCAAAAGAACCTTTTCTCCTGTTTGAGTAAGGAAAGTATGGACGCCAGGCCATCATGTGGGCATTTACTTCTACCTTTTTTACCCCCTCTTAGATTGGATTCAGCCTCGACCGTACAAAGAATGATGGATTTTCTTCTTACCTGGTGAGCATTAAATGCATTACCCGATCACTTGAGTTCAGGACACTGGGTGGGAATTCTGCTTCTGTCGTGCTGTTTCCTTGAGGTGGTGGCTACTTGGACTTCCGTGCATCAGTACACTCACAGTTGTATTGTTTGCAGTGGCGGTTGGGCCACTTATTTGTCTTGTTCCCGAAAACTTTTTGGGAACAAAAAGTGAATGAATAAGGTGATGTATAATTGGGTCTTCCTTTCTTAGGATGAAGATCTGAATTTCTGTATTTTAAGGAAACAGATTGTCTCTGTCCCCCTTCTAATCCTAAACTTCTCCAGAAGTGAGTAAGTAATTCTAATATTCCTTCATTTCAATCCTAGAGTCAAGTTAGGGGGAATTTGGTCGTTAAGATAACATTCATTGAGTATCTACCATTCGCCAAATTCTGTGCTGAGTGCTGGAGATTAAAAACAAGATGAGGAAGACAGAACAGGCATCCCAGTGATCACAGCAAAGTAGAGAAGTGGGGCTGAGAGACTGATGAACTGTGGGAGAGGAGCGAAGGCTTCAGGTGTCTGTTGGCCCAACCCACCTTCTAGTGAATAGACTTCACAAATGAATAAGAAAGGGAAGAACATTTCCGGCAAAGGGAATATTAAGTACAAAGGCAAAATAGTGTGAAATAGTGTAGTGTGTTCAGTAAAGTGAGGTCTTATGCTTATCATGCTAAGGGAAGGACAGAAAGGCTACTCCCCAGGCAGGACTAGAAGTGCTTCCCTTTAGCTCGATTGTGCCAGCTTAGGTCACGTGTCCACTCAGGCTTGGAAACTCACTGGCCCCTGGTGCAGGGTGGGTAAACAAAAGTAGGGGCTGTTAAGAGAGAAGGGAGGAATCCCATTCTGGGCAGGCTACTGACAGTCCCCACTGCAGCTCACATGTTCCCCCAGGTCTCACTTTAACGTTTCAGTGGTCTTTCACCTCTTGTTTCAGTTCCCTTGTACATCAGTTTGTTGAACTCATCACAGATGCTTAGTGGGAAAGTACGCACATCAGAACTGCATGGTTGCCAAGAATTTCAGCCCTTGGGTGACAAGGCCTGGATCCTTGCCCGGCTCCTTACTAGCTTACTGCTCTTGGGCAAGGTGCTTAACCTTTCTGAGCCTCCATCTCAGCGTCTGTAAAATGCAGATGATAGAATCTACATCATAGGACTACACGAGATGACGAATTCAGAGCATGAGCAGCACCTGACATACAACATTTAAATGGCCCATAAGCATTTCTTTGAACTTTTCCCTTCTATCTTATTTAACTATAGAGTGAAAATAAAGTCTCCATCGGAAGCTGGTACCCAGTTACCAAGGATCATGTTCAGCAACGATGAGAAAGTCCTTGGCCAGAGCCAGAAGGCTGGCATTAACCCTGTTTCAGCAGGCAGCCAGACTGAGACAAAACAAGGTAAATGTGAGGTGGAAACTAGCATTTTCTTCAATGCCTGGCTTTGTAGAGTCTCTTTGGTTCCTAAGTAAAAACATATGTGATGTTAGCATTATTTTATGCTAAAATATATAATCATTAAAGAAAAGTGTGGAAAATATGGAGAAGGTGGAGAAAGAACAGTCATTGCTCCTTACTCCCAGTGTTAAAATTTTAGAAATGGATGTTTTATCTAAGCTTATTATTATTTTTTTAAATTTCTTTTTTATTTCTTTATTAATTTTAGAGAGAGAGAGGAAGGAAGAGGGAGAGAGAGAGAGAAACATCGATGAGAGAGAACATCGATTGGCCGCCTCCTGTGTGCCCTCCACTGGGGATTTGGCCCCCAACCTGGGCATGTGCCCTAACCTGGAATTGAACCGGCAACCTCTTGATGCATGGGTCGACGCTCAACCACTGAGCCACATCAGCCAGGCTAAGCTTCTTTCTTTTTTTTTTTTTTTTTTATCCTCACCCGAGGACATTTTTTCATTTTGTGTTCAGATAGAGTGGGAGGGAGAGAGAGGAAGAGAGAGAGAGAGAAACATCGACGTGAAAGGGACACATCGAGTGGCTGCCACCCGCACGACCAACCAGGGCCGGGGACAAACTGCAACCGAAGTACATGCCCTTAGCGGGAACCGAACCCGGGTCTCTCTGGACCGCAGGCCGACGCTCTAACCGCTGAGCCAAACCAGCCAGGGCTAAGCTTATTTCTTAAGTGTACAACATTTGATTTTTAAAATTCAGTCACATTTATCACTTTAAACATCCCTGTTCACTTAATAACACATTGTTGACCGCTCATGAGTTAACTCGTAAAGAAGTTTCTCGGTTTGTTGATATTGATGGGACAAACGAGAAAATCACATTGGAGGGATTACTGGTCAACAGACCCTTTGGTTGAAGCTCCAATATTTCCTAAAACTATGAGCAGAATGAGGTTCGAGCAAATTCTTACATTTTTCCATCTTAGTGATAATTCACAAAATACATTTGATGAAGACAGACTGTATATAATTGGGCCTGTTTTTGATTACTTTCTTCCAAAATTTCAGTCTTTGTATGTACCTAAGCAGGAGATATCCCTAGATGAAATCGCAGCGAAACCAGATACATTTGCAAAACATTTTGGGTACCATTACCTGTAGGTGATTGCTATACAGTATACCACACCAAAAAAAATTACTAAAATATATAATATGTATAAAATATAATATGTAGCAGATATGTACAAAGTTTCATTTAAATTCATTATGTATAAATAAAGTATACTGAAGTTTATTTAGATTGTTTCACTTTCATACTCAATTATGAAAAAATAGCCGGTGACAAAAAAAAAAGTTGCCAGTCAACAATGTGTTACTTTAAGATATTTTATACTTATCAGATTTCCTGTTAAATGGGTACTGTAATTTGCTCAACCTCTCCCTTTAAAGAGACATACTTTCCTTTTGATGCTAATTGCTTCATTGAACTTCTTTGTTCGTAGAACTTTTCAGATGGCACTTTCTTTAGGGTGGGTTCCCAGAATTGGAAAACCTGGTTCAAAGGATTTGAATACGTTTGAGAATATTGATACATATTTTCAGTTCCTTTCCAAATGAGTTGTGTGACTTTATATACTTATATTGGAAAATATGTGGGAAAGCGCCTGTAACACCATGTGCTAGCCAGTACTGGGGAGCAGGGTGTGTGTGTGTGTGTATGTTTTAATGTTAACATGAAAGGCAAAAAAGGCATTCTTGGTTTTGTATTCACTGTTATTATTAGGCTATACTTTTTCTCCATATTGATTAACCAGTTTATATTTGTCACCTCTTTTATTAACTGTCAGGTTTGTCTAATAATTTATATGAGTTCTTTAAAGATAAATTAATATTTATTGTGTATTATTTACACGTTTTTCTTAGTTTGTCAAAACTCTAACCCAAATGGAAAGATAAGCAGCAATACTCACTGGTATGATGGTGTGGTTTAATGTCTGTGCACCATCTTCTTGTCCAGGTTCCTCAAGCATACAACTATTTCCTGGGCGGGGCATATTCTTCTCCTTCTGAAACCCTCTCCCTTACTGCAGGGAGTTTGAGATCCTGTCTTCCTCATGAAGAGTATCTTAAGTAAAAATAAGGCCCAGTTACCCTCTCTATTCCATGAAAGAAGGCATTAGCAATATATATATATATTTTTTTAATCCTCACCCGAGGACATTTTTCCATTTTTGTTCAGATAGAGTGGGAGGGAGAAGGAGGAAGAGAGAGAGAGAGAGAGAGAAACATCGACATGAAAGGAACACATCGAGTGGCTGCCTCCTGCACAACCCAACCAGGGCCGGGGACAAACTGCAACCGAGGTACGTGCCCTTAGCGGGAACTGAACCCAGGCCTCTCTGGACCGCAGGCCGACGCTCTAACCACTGAGCCAAACCGGCCAGGGCAGCATTAGAAATCTTAACACTTCTTGCTGTGGGGGAAAAAAAGTATACATTATGCTAATATTTGCTATTGACTTTTCCATGTGTGTAAATAAATCTCACATATATTTATTTTAAACAGTGATCTGTTTTCAAACATAATTACTTAGAAAATCAGGAAAGTCACCCCATGTGGTATCTCTGGCAGTAACATACTTTAGATTATCAGAGATGAGTTCCCTGTTGGTACTGAATATTATCACTTATTAGATTGCATTTATAATATAGTAAGTTCCGGTTTGCAGCTTCTGCAGCTCAAGACTTATTTTGGGATCTAAAGAGGTGGCAGTCCACAAAATAGCATATAGCCTAACCTTTTTTGTTTGTTTGAATTATTTGCTATCAGACAAGCTAGAGTCTCATAAAGTGATACTGTAACATACATATGAGCTGAATCCTATTGTAATACCTTTTCAATGTTTCTGCTTCTAGAGAGTGGAAAGTCTGAAAGAAGTACAGTGGATTCAAAGGTAAGAACTAACTACCCACTTGTGCTCAGCTTTTCTGGATATGTGTGTGTATGTGTGCACATGTGGCTGTCTTTCTGTACATACACAGGTACATACACATACATACACATGCCTAATCTACAGGGAGTTGCCTTCTGTTTGGGAAGATAATGTTGACACACTGAAACAATTTCAAAGTAAAATTGAGTGCTGCGTTGTAGAACACTTATGTGTAAAGGATCAAATGGTGGGCGGAGGGGAAGTGAGCTATCTGGAGAGCCCTCTGGAAGGGGGTATCACCAGGGCTTGAAGATTGGTGGATTTGTTTGGGAAAGAAGAGAAGGAAGGGGATGAAGACTGTCATAAGCAAAGACTGGGAGTGGACATGAGCATGAAAGATCCTGGGCACTGGCCTATTTGAAGTGAAAGGTACATATTTGGAAGCAGAGAGGGATATTAGGTAATACAGAGCCAGCTGTATATGCTGCTACCTGCCTGTCACTTAGTAGCCATCTCGGTCATGAGATCGACTGTCGCAGCATTGCAGTGCTTGTGTTTGTCGCCCTTATTTTATTTTTTTTAATCCTCACCCGAGGATATTTTTTCAAATATCTTCAGATAGAATAGGAGGGGAAAGAGTGAGAGAAACATCGATGTGAGAGAGATACATTGACTGGTTGCCTCCCGCACAACCCCGACCAGGGCTAGGGACGAACCACAATCAAGGTACATGCCCTTGACCAGAATCAAACCCGAGACTCTTTGGTCCATGGGCCGACACTCTAACCTCTGAGCCAAACCGGCCAGGGCTTGTCACCCTTATTTTACTTAGTAATGCTCCACTGTGCAAGTGGAGTGATGCTGGCAATTTGGATATGCCACAGAGAAGCTTCCTTTACCTGAAAAGGTGAATGTTCTCCATAAGGAAAGAAAAAAATCATATGGTGAGGTTGCTAAGATCTACAGTAAGAATCAATCGTCTATCTGTGAAACTGCCTAATTTACAAATTAAACCTTATCATATGGATATATAGGGAAAAAAACATAAACATTATTACATATTTAAAATGGCAATTTGGTAAGTTTTGACTTATGTGTGCACCTGTGAAGCTACCACCACCATCAAGATAGTGAACATACCCATTGCCCCAAAAGTTTCTCCTGCCCTTTTATCATGCTCCTGTCCCCAAGCAACCAGTGATCTGTCAGTGTGGATTAGTGTTATGAAACTTTGTACAGATTGATTATGCAGTGTGCACTCTTTTGTGTGTTCTTTCATTCAGCATAGTTATTTTTAGTTCATCCATGTTGTTGCATACGTCAATAGTTATTTCTTTTCGATACTTCATCCATTGTACCAGTGACAACGTGTTGCTCATTTGACATCAAGAGTGGAGTCCAGGGGATGCTCAGGGGGTGACCTGGGTTGGCATCCTTGGTCTTGCTGAAGCTTGAAGAGTATAGATGTGCTCCAGCAGGAAGATGGGGACGGGGTGGGCAGTTGGGTTACTGAAGAGGCGGAAGACAGCTGAGTAAAGAAAGGCAAGGGGTGAAGAATGAACATTCTCTGTGAAAGGGATCTTGAAAGGATAGTGGATTTTATTTTCAGGGAGCCCTAAAAGGTCAGCAGATGTAGGCTTTGAGAAAAATGTGTTTGGGTTTGTTTTTTTGAATATTTATTTTTATTAACTTACTTTTTCTGCCAGTGTCCTAAAACAGGTTGTTATTTCTTTTTAGGGAATGGAAGAGAAGTCCTTTTCTGTTCGTAATAATGATGGGGCACTTTCATTTTGGGTATGTGTCTTCTTTGCGTAAACCTTTGTAGAATTTATCTCTACCTGAGAGTGAATTTTTAAAGGAATTTTGAATTTCAGATAATTTAGGCATGCTATCACTTGGATACAGTAGCTTTCCCCATAACAAACCTACAGGGTAGGTATTAGCACCCACCACATAGCAAATCATAAGTCTCTGAGAGTGAATAACTTCACAAATGTCCAGTGTGAGTGACAAGGTCCAGATTCCAACCCAGTTCTGCCTGGCTGTCCCCACAACTCTGCCTCTCTAACCTTCCTCTGCCTCCATTCAGAGTGCTCCAGAAACACAGGGTTCTGTATCTGGAAGAATCATGGGTGATCTTTTAGGGTGATGTTGTAATTGTAGATGAGGGCACTGAGACTCAGAGGCCTTGAGTGACCTGCTCAGCTGTCACCATTACTAACTGCTCGTCAGTGTTTGTGGCGGTATCACAGCCTATGTTGGGTAGGACATTGGAGTGGATCTCAGCACCCACTTACTAGCTGGTGACCTTGGACAACTCACATCACTTCTGAACCTCACTCCTTAGTCATCTAAAAATGAAAAATATGAGACCTAATTCATAGGGTTGTTAGGCATATTATTTTTTTAAAAAACCTAGGTGCTCTTTATTTATTTATTTTTGTACGTGCCCCTAGTGGGAACCGAACCCGGGACTCTCTGGTCCGCAGGCCAACGCTCCAACCGCTGAGCCAAACCAGCCAGGGCGTAAAAACATAAGTTCTCTTTAAAGCACTATGCAAATCACCTTTATTGTTATTTTGTGAAAGTCACTGCCTCTTTTCTAACCAGCTTTCATTAATTTAGATGTAGTTTGCTTACAGTGAAGTGCGCAGGTCTTGAGCACACAGTTCGATCAGTTTTGACAAATACATGCACCGGTGTAATCCACTCCCTATCAGGATGCTCTGCTTTTATCACTTCAGGACGTCCCCCACCCCTGCATCCTCTGTTCTGATTCTCACCATAGTTTATTTTGCCTATCTAACAATTTTTATGTTCTTTAAGTTTAGTAGCTGAGAGCTTGTGGGGTACTCACCTACTTCGAATCCTCAGCAGCTTTCCATCTGTCTCAGAGTAAAAGCTCAAGTCCTTCCACTGGTCTGCGAACCCACGTGGTCCAGCCGATGCCATGTTTGTCCTCAGCTCCTGTTTCTCTGCCGTCCCCCTTGCTTACTCTGTGCCAGGCGCACAGGCCACCTTGCTGTTCCTAGAAAAGAGCTTTAGCTGTTCCCCCTGGGAGGGCACTTGTCCCTCGGAATCTTTGTGATTAATTTCTTCCTCCTTCAAATCTTTGCTCAAACATCACCTTCTCAACAAAGCTTCCTCCAGTCACTGTGTTTTAAATGCAGCCCACTTCCCTTCACCCTCCCCGGCTCCATTCTTTTCCCTTAGCACTTCTCATTTCCAACGTGCTGTAACTATACTTTTTTATGTTTGTCAGTCTCTCCTTTAGAAGGTAACCATAAGGGCAGGGATTTTTTCTGTTTTATTATTGATGTATATGGAATTCACCTTGGACCTGGCCCATAGTAAGCTCTCCATCAATAATTATGGACATGAATGAATGAATGCCAGGCATTGTGCTATAAGTACGTACATGTTATCATTATCTCAGTTCATCCTCCCAACAACTCTATGAAGTAGGTACTGTTATTATTCCCCCTTTACAGATGAGGAAACTGAGTCTCAGAGAGGTTAAGTAACTTGCCTAAGGGGAGGATTCAAACCCAGGTTTTTCTGACTCCAAGGCCCATGTGTTTAACCACTTTGCTTTACTACCTCCTTAAGAAAATACAAAAGGTACTTTTCTCTCTTTTTTCCCCTTACTTTAAAATGCTTGTTAATAAAATAAGTGTATTGAATGTTTATATAAAAGCCTTTTTAAAAAGAAATAATTACAAAAGGAAAGCATTATATGGTGTATACCTTTGTCAGTTAGGAATGCTTTGTGTCAGGGTGAGTGTCATGGGAAAAGCAGCCTACGTGCTGATTATGAACACTGGTTGAAGTGGCCAGTCGTAGGGTCCTTGGGATGCATAAAACAGGCAGTGCCTGGGCAGCTTGCCTTTTGTCTGGCTTCCCCTCTCCCTGTAAAGGAGTGGCTCTGCTGTTCTGCTACCCAGTGTCCTCCCTGCTTTGCACAGTGCAGTCACGCTGAGCCTTTCTGCTCCGTCCATGGAACAGGGATGATGATCTTTAATCCCCAGAGCAGGAAAGGGATTGTCAGAGCTTATTCCAACTCTAAAATGTACATTTTTGCTTTTTTTTCTCTTTAAGGATCAGGTGCCAACTCTGGTCTCCTTAATGATTCTATTCATTTTTTTTTTTTTTTTTAGTATTTTTTAAAAACTTCATGAGTCTTACTTTGAGAACTAAAAGTTAATATGTTTAGAATCGTTTTTGTTTTCTGGCTACCTTATGTGGACTAAAATATACGTCTCACATTTACAAGGATGAGTTTGGGACATGGTTTAACAGATTAATAATTTCAACCTGAATATTCTTGGCCTTTTATTTCCATCTTCTTGTCAGGTATCTCTTTTTTACCTCGTCCTTTTAAATCATAAGGTGTAGTATATATACAAAAGAAAAATGTTGTAATCATGTCCTCACCTTTCTTTATAGTTTGCCATCTGTATGTGTAGCCCTAAAACCACGTATTTTAGGCTTATAGAAAAATGTTCTCTAGACTAGACCAAGGAGTTGCTTCTATGATCTTATATACATAATGTCTTTTGATTTAAATTAAAGTTCATTTGAACACATGAAGTATATGAAAAACATAGGAAAATGTCTGAATGTAGAAAATGTAGCATCTGTTACTATTGTTTAAAATCACAGGTGTAAATTTTAATGAAGAAATATTGGTTCTTTACCTTGTCAAGTATCAAATGAACCTCCTTCCTTTTTCAGGAGTATTTTTACCTAAAGAGCAAAATAATACGTTGGCTTGAAAACTAGATAATTGCTTCTAAGGTTACCTCTGCAGACCTCTGCCAAAACCCACCACCGCTGGATAGGTGCATGAAAAAGCAAGGATAGTGAAACGTTCATTGTGGAGTCTAGGTAGTGGGTATATAGGTATTCACTGTATAATTCTGTCAACTTTTCTGTTAGCTTGAAGGTTGCTATAACTAAATATTGCAAGGGAATCACAGAAGAAGAGAATATCTGTTTAAACTCTGCTCTGGGAGAATTTGATTTATTTAAGTAGTCTCTCTTCCGTTCATAGTAGTCATGATTTCTTTCTAAGACTTAAACATTTAGCTGAGGATTTGGGTACCCTTTAATTTTTTTCTTCTTCACTTTCAGTTTTTCTTTAACATCAGCACCGATGACCAGGAAGGCCTCTACAGTCTTTATTTTCATAAATGCCCTGGACCTAAAATACAGTCTAATGACAAGTTTTTATTCAGCCTTGATGTGAGTATCACATGGAAACTGTTCCACCTGAGTTTTGTCAGCTGTGTAAAATGAGACATTTATTTCTCTTTAAGAATAGGTTTTAAGAACACTTAAGCAAAGTAAGAAAAAGGTGTGGCCAGTGGGCAGGTACTTCAGCAAAAGATTCGTAGACAAAGAACTATAAAGCAATTAGGATGTGTTTACATTCAGCCTGTGCCCTGAGAATGTGCTTGTTGTCTGCTGGTACTCACTTTCTTAAGCTTAAGTGAAATAGCTAAGATTACAAATTGCTGAATATGGAATGATCTGTTCCTGAAGAATAAAAATAAATTTCATGTTGGTTTCAGATTGAGATCACGGAGAAGAATCCTGACAGCTACCTCTCTGCAGGAGAAATTCCTCTTCCTAAATTATACATTTCTATGGCCTTTTTCTTTTTCCTTTCTGGGACCATCTGGATTCATATCCTTCGAAAACGGCGGTAAAGTATTACTTCCTTGGGGCCTTCAACTTCAAGTGTGTTGGATTTGTATAATCTCATCTTTTGCTGGCTACTGCACCTGGCAGGGATTGGCACTGGCCTTCTTCTCTTCAGAGGGCATCGTCCCTGGAACGTAGGGAGACTGCAGGGGCTTTGCATTTCTTGGTGTTTGCTCGCTTCCCATTGCTTTGTTTAAAATGCAAATCCAAATAGTTCAATAATGTATGAGCAAAATAAAATGTATAAGCCAAGTGTTTCTATAGTGAAGATACTTGTGCAGGACTCCTGGTGAACACATTGGTCCCAGGCAGGGGCTCTTTGTTCTTGAGGGAGATGAGTGACAGTGATCCACTGCTTGCCTGAGAGCATGAGTTACTGCTTCATACAGAAGACTCAGCTCAGAGCTGGGCTGGGAGAGCTGCTGACCTTCCGATACTGACCTTCCTGGGGCTTGTCACTGGAGAAAACCTCTTCAAAGTCCATCTGCCTGGCTGTTGGCCTTTCTTCTGAAACCCCATGGCTTTAACTTCCTGTGCTTGGCTCTGGAGACCAGCTGCAAGCTGCATGTATGTGAAGCTAGTGTTTAATTCTGTCTCTTCCTGCAAAATTGAGAAGCAAACTATGAATTTTCACTTAAAGGATAGTGTGAAGTATTTGTTATAGGATAAGGCCCATAAACTAAGTAAATGATGGTATGTGAACATGGTATTGTAATATGTATGGATTTAAATTTATATAATAATAATTAAGAACCCCAAATACCTCTTTCTCTGGAGCACTGGGGCAGAAATTGATTCCTCTCTTATTCTTGTGGCCTGTGTTCTAGTGGACATGCTTAGCTGGGGAGCAGTTGCTGGTTCCTACTTGTAATACCCTGCACACTCATCAGATGGAAAGAGCTTTTCTTTTACCTGTGAAGGACCCTACATGATCATGTTTGGATTAGAGGATCAGGGAGCCGTTAATAAGAAAAAAGGAATCCTACTAAGTTAGGCCATAAAAGGGATTTTTTCTTTATTTTTAAAAGAAAGTTTTGCATTTGCCTTTATTGGAAAAGTAAGAACTAGGAGCCAGAGACCTGACTTCAAGTGTGAATGCTGACTCATTGCCCAGGTGCCTGGCTTCGCTCTAGGTCCTTCCTCCTGGGCTGCAAAACCTGGACAGTGGTCATTGCGCTGGCTTCCCCTCAGCCTCGGCTCCTGAGAGTTAAGTGTATGAGGGGGTTTTGCACATCAGGATGCTGTGTGGACATGAGGCACATTCTACCCGGATGTTCAGTGGTGTTTTAAATTCCCTTTATTTAGTGATACAGCAGTCCTTGTCACTGGTTCACTTATGTAATAAAAACCGTGGTAGCAATTTTAAATCTGTGGTCAAATGAGGCTGGTATACTTTGTACAACATGTTTTAAAGTTCTTGTTGAAGTATAGTATACATACAAAAAATGTATGATTTAAACCCTCCGTTCCATCCTCATTTTCCCCAGTTGTGTGAGGCTGGAAATTCGAGTCATGGAAAGGATGTGACTCCGCGGCTGCTGGTGCATCTCAGAGGCTTGCAGCCGCTTTGACTGGAAGGAGTTGAGAGACCTTTGCCTCGTTTTATTGAGGCCTTGGGAGGGGAAGTGAGAGCCATGGCCAGTCAGCTGACAGAGCTGGGGCTGGAACCCAGATCTCCTTGCTCTGCACCTGTGGCTCCTCTCAGCACTGTGCTTTCTGTTGTGGGCCCCAGAGCCCCAGAGCGTGGGCAGGGAATCCTGGGGCAATGGAGGGAACACAGGCAGCTAGTCATTTTTTTTGTTTGTTTGTTTTTTATTTTTTTACTTTATTGATTTTAGACAGAGAGGAAGTGAGAGGGAGAAAGAGATAGAAACATCGATGAGAGAGAACATCGATTGGCCGCCTCCTGCATACCCCACACTGGGGATCAGGCCCACAACCTGGGCATGTGTCCTGACCGGGAATCGAACTGGCGACCTCTTGGTGCATGGGTCGATGCTCAACCACTGAGCCACACTGGCTGGACAGCTAGTCGTTTTTGAGTCGGGCACTCCATGTTGGTTATTTCAGCTAATCTTACAACAGCTTGAGGTAGGTAGGTGTTGCCCCATTTTCTGAAGAGGTTAGTGAGGTTTAGAGAAGTGAAGGTTGTCAGGGTAGAACCAGTTTTTAAGCCAGTTTCGTGTGGCTTTGGAGCCCGTGTTCTTTCCATCACATCATGGCCTCAGCTGGGGAGGTTTGAACTGGGACTGCGAGTCGAGGTTGCTAGGGTGGATAAGTGAGCACCGCTCTCGACAGTGGGCGGTTTTGCCCTGTGCGTAAATCTCGTTGCTCTTCAGGAGCGACAGACTACTCTGGCCTTGACTTCCTTTTTGACTTCAAGTAGTTGGGCACTAGACAGGAAATTACCAGGGAGGAAATCATTCCGGAAACTGAGCATGTGTCAGTTCAGGACACACCCTCCTTACCATCCTTGCAAGGCCCTCTCCTTCGTTTTCCTTCATTTCCTACCCCTTGTTCCTTCCCAACCACTCAGGTGTTTAATATGTGTTTTTGGATATTTGTGCATGTTTATAAATTAGTAATGTTTATTGATGTTGCATGCATTTTTAATTTATACTATCTATAGATATCGTTACCATTTTTCACATGGTGATATCTGTTCTAGCCATTGATTGGTCTGAGGCCGCCCCGCCCCACGTTCCGTACTGCTGTGTCTTTGCAGCGTGTCTTGATGTCCGAGTGTGAATTGCCCCTGTGGCTCTTACTCAAGTCTGTGTGGACTTGAATAGAGTTTTACATTTTTCTCCATAATGGTCTTGGTGTCCTATTAAGTTAAGTCCTAGGGTGAGGTGGGAAAGGGTAGAGGAATTTAATGCCCAGCAGCCCAAAGGTGGACAAGTACTTGAGTAGGTGTGGCGGTGGGAATGGGTGTTTTACCCCACTGGCCTGGTGTGTTTGGCAGGTTGCAGCCATGAAGGGGAGAGAAGGGGGCATGGCCATCCTTGCCGCCTGCTCCGAACCGCCTCTCCTGGGTTGCTCATTTCCCCTTCCGCTGTACCTACTCACCTCTGCTTCCCTGGGGTTTCGTGTGCCCGTAGATCCACCCACCCTACTCCTCTGTGGCCTTTCCGGGGTGGTTTTCTGGGAGGAAGCCTGTTCAGATTTCCGTCTTACCGGACTCAGAACCTGTCACGCTTCAGTGCGGAACTCGGTTCCATTCACAACAAGGACTTCTGTGGTAGAGGTGACTCTAGGACTCCATTCAAGGCCTTTCCTACTGACAGAAACGACTTTTAAAAAAGGCTTCATGTTTATGGTTTGCTTGGATTGTATTTACTGCCTCCTTATAAATATGTCTGATGGCTGTCCTGTGGGAGAATGGAATATTTCTTTCATTCTTTTCTTTTTGTTTTTATAGGAATGATGTATTTAAAATTCACTGGTTGATGGCGGCCCTTCCTTTTACCAAGTCTCTTTCTTTGGTGTTCCATGCGGTATGTATTAGTATTTTGGGGTCATTTATGAAATGATGTACAATGCCTATGCGAACAGGGAAAATCAATTTAGGAGAAAGGGGATCTGTGGAAACAGCAGGTGAAAGAATGCCTTTCTTGTGACGCCCCCTTTGACCTGGTGTGCTGGTCATGGCGTAAAGCATCACAGCCGCCCTGAAACCAGACAGAGACGCCTTCTGGTACCAGTTATCGGCCCAGAGTTTTCCTAGAACACGTGTTTGTTTTATGTCTGTGATTGTGTTTGTTTGGTGGTTTGGGTCATTTCCTGAGATTAGAGTGCCGCCTGCTGACGTGTTTCCACGGCTCCCTCCCTTTTTCCAGACCTTCCTTCATGTTCCCATTTGATTTGAAGTTCAGTGTTGGCACACGTGAGAGAAAGTTGACACTCTGCAGATTGAGGTGTAAAATTGAACAGAAGCTTTGAGTATTTAATCCTGATTGCGAGTTGACATGAGCCTGCCTGTGAGAGGAAGATCACAACTTGCCCAGTTTGTAGGCCTACAGGCACCCACAGGTGGCGGTGTCCAGACATGTGCTCCTTCTGCTCTTAAAAATGTTGTTACAGAAAAAGTAATATCCAGTCACGGTCTCAAGAGATGACAATTATTTGTTTCATCTCTTATTTGGATCTGAGTTAAAGATTTTTCTCTGAAACCACATAGATAATGAATGATAGGATCCTTGAGTCACTAATATGTAGGCAGCCACGTGTGATAGAGTGAACAGTGTCAGAGATGTGTATCGCCTTTGTGAGTTCTGCCAGGAGCAGTTGAGGTGTGCTACTGAAACTCGCCCCTTTCACTGAAATGAGTTGGCTTCAGGTAGCTCTAAATTTACAGATTGTTTTCAAAGAAAACAGATTCTTCTTTTAACTGAGTGACTGACTCACTTAGGGAAGCTGGCGTATGAGAGGTCAAGTTCTTGGTTGGGACACAGAAAAGACCTGTGGCATTTGAAATGTGGAGATTAAAAAAAAAATCAACAGAATGTATTTATCAGTTATTTGGACCAGGTTCTGTTTTATTTTTTTAATATGTTTTTATTGATTTTTAGAGAGGGAGGGAGAGAGATAGAAAAATAGATTGGCCGCCTCCTGCATGCCCCCCACTAGGGATCGAGCCCACAACCGAGGCATGTTGCCCTGACTGGGAATCGAACCGGCGACCTCTTGGTGAATGGGTCGAAGCTCAACCACTGAGCCACACCTGCTGATGGAACGTGGAGCTGTGAAAAAAGAGACTAGGCAACCATTTGCAGTGTGAATCACCTGCCTCAAGAGAGGGACCTGGGCTGGGGGCCAGTAACACTGAAACTCAGTTTCTCAAGGCTAGCTGACATTGTGACTGCACTCACATGTTTTATTATGAATTGTCCAGTGAGTCACTAGACACCCCCATTATGAGGTCCTGTGTGGCATTTCCGGTCTGACTGCACTGGGGCGGTGGCCGGTCATCGACCTTTCTGAAATGCCATTGTCTGATTGCAGATCGACTACCACTACATCTCCTCCCAGGGCTTTCCCATCGAAGGTTGGGCAGTTGTGTACTACATCACTCACCTGTAAGTATGCAAGGTGACTCGTGACGCACTCATACCGGGAGGTGACATATGAGGGATGTCAGGGAAGCTGTGGCAGGAAGAGACCTGCCCAAGATTGACTGGCCCCACCCTCCTGTGGCAGCCTGTCTGGGTTCCTGCCATGCCAGAGGTGTGTGGCATACAGGTAGCTGTTCAGACTTGAGAACTCGGGGCTGTTGGTGTGCCCCTGGGAGGGAGTTGCCTCCTTGTGGGGACTGGCCACTCAGGTAATGGGGTACATAGATAACTATTTCTGTGCCTGGAAAAAAGTGTTGCTCACTTAAGAGGAACTTCTGAATTTGGCCACCTATCTTTTGTTTTTTTTGTTTTGTTTTTTTCTGTTTATCTTCAGGTAGAGAGAAAGGGAGAGAGAGAGAAACATCGACGTGAGATGGACACATTGACTGGTTGCCTCCCGCACAACCCCGACCAGGACCAGGGATGAACTGCAACCTAGGTACATGCCCTTGGCTGGAATTGAACCCGGGACTCATTGGTCCACGGGCTGACGCTCTAACCGCTGAGCCAAACCGGCCAGGGCAGCCACCTGTCTTTTGGAGGAAGCACATGAAATGAGCTGTAGAATCTAACTTGAAGAGTAGGAGTTTGAAGGGGCCCATTCGTGTCTGCTTAAGTTTTTCTCTTTCAGTTTGAAAGGAGCACTGCTGTTTATCACCATCGCGCTCATTGGCACTGGCTGGGCTTTCATTAAGCACATCCTGTCCGATAAAGACAAAAAGATCTTCATGATTGTCATCCCACTCCAGGTAAAGGGACGCTAATCTGCTTGTTTTGATTCTGTCTCAGCACTTAGCAGCTCCAGGCCTGTCTGGGAGGAGGGGCTCGGCCCACCCAGAAAACCCAGCTTTTGCCATCGGGGATTCTGTTTCTGAATTCTGGTAGGCCTAGGCCTCAGGTCATTGCACTGGGAGATGTTTGACCGTCAGTCATCTGTAAACGGTCATGTGGACACCTGCACTGCTGCTGGAAAGCTAGGGACACGTACTGCCTTCTCTTCTGCACCCGTGTGCCCTGTAACCAAATGGTCCTCTTAGCAGAGAAGCTCAAGTACATAGCGATTTTGTTAACATAGTGTTTTAAAACTGTGAATGAGCCCTGGCCAGTTTGGCTTAGCGGTTAGAGCGTCAGCCTGTGGTCCAGAGAGACCTGGGATCGGTTCCCGCTAAGGGCATGTACCTCGGATGCAGTATGTCCCCGGCCCTGGTTGGGTCGTGCGGGTGGCAGCCACTCGATGTGTCCCTTTCACGTCTATGTTTCTCTCTCTCTCTCTCTCTTCCTCTCTCCCTCCCACTCTATCTGAACAAAAAATGAAAAAATGTCCTCGGGTGAGGATAAAAAATAAATAAATAAATAAAACTGTGAATGACACCAGTGAGTTCCCACAAGGTAGAATATTAAGTAGCCCTCGGTGCAAACATTTATTAAAGTCTCCCTGTGTTTGGAGCCCTGCGCTGAGGCCAGCTTCAGGAGAGGAACCTTGTCTTATGATATATAGCAGTCTTACCGGAGGCAGAACCGGGACGGAAAGAGCTCATGGTAAACAACGATCTTAGCGGGGACGCACAGGTACTCTGCTCGACTGAAGCGGGTCTGTTCAATCAAGTTCTCATCACCTGAACTCGTTTCGGAGCACAGTGTAAATGTGGCAGGTGCAGGGAGGAAGAGGACAGTTCCCAGGGCGCCCAGATCAGCCCGCTCAGCTCCGGCGATGGCGGATTGGCCGTAGGTACATGTTACCGCCAAACAAATAGTACAGACCAGTTGCTGAAGGTTTCCAAGGGAAGACTAATCACCCAAATTCGAATGATCTGGAAGGCTTTATGTGTAGGTGTGCCTTGCCTAGACACTGAAGGAAAGAAAGATGACAAAGGTGATGGGCAAAGGAGGAGGAGCAGACACGTGGGAGTGTCTAGTGGACAGAGGTGCCGAGGAGCTGGCCAGGTCCCGGCTGCTGAGCCACCAGGGCCACTTCACCGACCAGGGTCTAGAGCTCGCGAAGGCTGGGCCTGGGCCTCTTCCCGCTCTGCCACACTGCTCCCTGTGTCCCTTTCCCTCGAGTACTGTTCCCACCCCTTCTGTGTGAACTTCCTCCCGGCCTAAACTGCTGGGACGGGCTCAGCCTTCCCGCCGTCTGCCTTTGTTCCTCCCAAGGAGCAGCACACAGGGTTACCTGCAGGTCACGCGAGGAAATGGCATTTAGCAAGTAACCGTAAGGAAGTTATGCTGCTTTAAACCTGGGGGCTAGTCTGGGAAGGCCTTGAACATCTGTCTGAAAAGTTAAAGCTGTTCTTTTTGGCCATGAGGAGCCACCGCCCATTTCTGAGGAAGAGTGAGGGCTGTAGAAATGGCGTCTCCAGAGCAGTTTGCCGGCTGTTGCACACCAGCACCTCGCGGAGTGGCACCCAAGGACAGGGTGCCATTAGGGATTCAAGCTGTGAAAGCCTGTTCTTCACTCTGTCTTTGTAGACTGAGCCACGGAGGCAGGCGCGGAGGACAGACCGGGCTTGGGAGGAACCAGACACTGGGTGTCAGTGGGAGACTGAAATTCCAGAATCATGTTTGCATTAGTGTTAAATGAAAAAAAATGGGAGAGAGAGAGAACATGCATTAGTGTTAAATGAAGTGCGGCTTCTGTGATGACTTAACTGGTAAGTCCTAGACAGAAAGAGAAACTACACTTGGACACTTCCCAGTAATAGCACAACGGATTTTACATTCTTTGTTAAAGTGGAAAGTGACCATTGCAGACAGCAAGTCAAGCAGAGCATTTGGGAGCGTGGAGGTGGAGGGAGACTCTGTTGGTTCACACCTGGGGGTGCTCTTCAGAAGATTCTCCAATGGCTGCCGTATGCTGAGGAGCGTCACAGGTTGTCAGGTGTTGCCGTCTCAGTTTCACCAGCTGTAGGACTTTTCACAACATGCTAAGAGCTTAATAACAGCACTGAACACACAAGACAGAGCCTTAACTGGAAACAGAAGCAGGGCATGGACGCAGCTGAACTTCTGGGGGAAGAACTGAGCTGTGTCCCATGCAGAGGACCTGGACGGGAGTTATTCCTGGGAGGAGCGACGGGGCTCCTCTGCTCCTCTGCTCCTCGACCACCGGGCTAAAATCAGACATTCTTGCCACTCTGGTCTCTGATGACACCATCTGGCACTTAGAAGAGTTACTATCACTGAGAAGCCCAGGTTCCCACACAGAGAGACCTTGGGCCTGAGGAATCTGGGCAGTGTGGCTAAACAGTAAGTCAGGTGCAGCACCTGGGTGCCTGTCGAGGCCGAGGGTGCCTGAGAAGCCAAGTGTCCTGGTTAGCTGTAGCTGTACAGTAAACCACCCGTAAACTCGGTGACTTAACCACCATTTATTCTCTCGAGTTTTCTGTGGGTCAGGAGTCGGGAGTGGCTTAACCGAGTAGGTCTGATTTACTGTCCCCTGCAGTTACAGTCAGACAGTGGCCAGGGCTGGGTCCTCTTGAAGTCTCTACTTGCCTCTTTCTTTGGCCTGGGTGACTCGATCACATGGGCTGGGGACAGCTGGGGCTCCTCAGGCATCTTCCTCTAGCTCTGCTTGGTCTCCCCAGCATGGCAGGTTCGGGGCAACCAGACTTCTTACAAGAAGGCCCTGGGCTCTACAGGTGTTTCTGGAGAGAGGGAGCCAGGCAGAAGCTGTGCCCTTTGTATGACCTGCATGGACATCACATAGCGTCACTCCCACATTACTCTGTTGGTCAGAGCAGTCACAAGCTCAAGAGCAGGCACAGAGACTACGTGTTGGTAGAGTGAGCACGTGGGAGCACTGCTGTGGCCATAGGTTGGGGCCTCTAGGCCCAAGTGTCCACCCCCTGTTGGGGCTGCTGTTGTGAGAATCTACCCATGCTTTGAAGCCTCACCAACTTCTCTGTCCTCTAGGTCCTGGCAAATGTGGCCTACATCATCATAGAGTCCACCGAGGAGGGGACAACTGAGTATGCCTTGTGGAAGGATTCTCTGTTTCTGGTGGACCTGCTGTGCTGTGGGGCCATCCTCTTCCCAGTGGTGTGGTGAGTACCTGCAGGGAGGGAGGCCACAGGCACACCACAGGGCTTGTCTGTGAAACTGGGCAACTGAGCCAGCCATTCCCAAACTGGGAATCACGGGGCATCTGTGAAAAATACAGCCTTCTGGGTCCCAGACTGACGTGGATCAGTCTCCAGGGCAGGACTTTGGCTTCTGTGTCTTGTCGGGTTCCCCAGTGGATTCTGATGGAGCTGGTTGGGCACCATGGCTGGCTTTTAGCGCAGGCTGGACAATAGAGAAGCATCTGGAAATGAGAGCTTAGCAGCAATGTAAAACAGCTGCATGTATTTGGAGGGAAGGGAGTTGAAGAAATCCCATAAAAGGGCTTTTCTCACCAAGGTAGATGAAAAGGAAGTGCCTTAACGTGAAACTAGTGCTAGTTCTCAGCACATGAACAGTCTAGACCTCTTCAGAGTGGGTTGCGTCACTCCTGGGAATGGCAGGCTTTGCATGTGTGGCTTGTAAAGAAGTGCCAGTGCCAAGTCAGTGCTTGATGAGAGAAAGTCTCATTCAGTCTCATGCAGAGTGCAGGAAGTTCTTAGTTCAGTGGGAAGCAAGTAGCGGGGAAAAGGTGAGCAATAATAAAACATCCCCTTACAATGATCTAGTTCCATAGGTACTTGAAAGCAGTTAATTCTTTTGGAAGAAACTTTAAAAAGTAGATTTACTTGCTTTCCATTAGAGGTGAGGTGTTCCACATTGCAATGCCCCATGCACTTAAGTTAATATTTTTTAGGATCCTGGGTTTATAGGTCATTTACTTATTCTAAAGATTTAGAACATGGTGCCAATGGAGTGTAGTTGTCATTCAGCCAACTAGATTCATTCTTTTTAAAAAATGTTTTTATTGATTTTTAGAGAGAGAGGAAGGGAGAGATAGAAACATCAATGTGAGAGAGAAACATCAGTTGGTTGCCTCCTGCACGCCCCCTACTGGGGATTGAGCCTGCAACCCGGGAATGTGCCCTGACTGGGATTGAACCGGGACCTCTCAGTCCATGGGACAACACTTAACCACTGAGCCACACTGGCCAGGCCTGAACATTCATTTCTAAATACTAAGTTTCAAATCACTCATTTTTGAGCACCCTAATTATAAACTCTTACTATATCAAAAAAAAGATTCCAATTTAGTCACCTTTAATTCGGTTCTAATTACTTTCACATGGTGCGCCATTCATTTCTCACAGATGGGCATACCATGAGGGGTTTAGGAGAAAAGACTCATTCAGGGTCAAGTGGAGAGTGGTGAACATGTTAGGACTCTGGCCCAGGTCTGGTTCTCTTCCCCTGCCCCATCACTGCCTGTGCTGTGCTCATCCTTCAAGACAGTCTTGGCCTTGGTGCCTTTGAACTCTACCTAGAACTCTGATCTGCAGCTTCTTTAATAATATTAATGTTCTCCTGCCTAAACTGTAATGACGGTCATTAGTTACTCACACGTCCCAGCCAAAAAAAAGACTCCCTGGAGGCCTGCATTTTTCAGCCAGGTTATAAATCTCTAGTCAATGAAAGACTGAGTTTGTACGAAGCCATGTGTTCACAGCTCCTAATGATACTGTTGTAACTAACCCAGTTATTAATAACTGGAAAGGAGCAAAGGGAAGGCCAAATAGTGTAGGCATGTCATTTGTGCAGCTTTGCCAGGAAGCTGCAGTTTAACACTCCTCCGAAAGCCACTGGTCTGTGCCCCACAGATCACTGGTTGAAGGGACTGAATAGGGGAAGAATAGATGCATGTCCAGTAAAGTCTGGGTGACATAGGGAAGGTACTTGCCTGTCAGTCACACCTGGAAACAAACTGGTCATTGGCCAGAGTAGGCGTGGCCACTGCAAGCCCAGGAAAATTTGAGATATTTAATCACATGAACAAAGGAGTTTGCTCTCTTGCACTCATTGCTTTCTTGGGTAGAGATCTTTGTGCTCTCTTGTGTTTTCGGGACTCTTGGGACTCCTGGCTTGCAGGGCTCTCACAGCCCGGCCTTCACCCACATGGCTCACAGCCATGTGAACCCCGCACAATGGACTAGTGGACTGCAACTAGCCTAAAGCTAAACCGAACCTAGCTCCAACATGGAACAGAAATTCTGCATGCTGGCTTTGCCTCTAGCTCTACCAAATCCCCAGCTGCACACGTTCCAGGACTGCATTAAGGGAAATGGGACTTTGGAAACCCAAGGATGTAATTCCACTCAAATAAAAATCACTCATCCTCTCTTGCGAATCTCAGAAAAGCCTTTGTCTCAAGATACATAAGGACCCCACCCCAAGCACTCATTGAAGAGATACCTCACTTCCTCCCATAACACTAGACCTAGACTGTAGAAGTTGGCCTGTGGCTGCCTTATGGGGTCCATTCTCTCCAGGGAGCAAGTGAGCTCAGTGATGCTCTTAGTGTTGAGTAGGGGATGGGGGTAGTTGTAGGAATGAGAGAGTAGGTAGAGAGATCAGGAATGTTTTATTTTGTTTTCTCCTCATGCCCAGGCTCTGCCAGACTGTTTTTGGTCAGCAGAGGGCATTTTTAACTCTTGGGCTCAAGCACCATACACGTGGAAGTATTAATTATCGAAGATCATGTGGTTAGGGAGAGTGTCTGAAATTGTCTAGTTTAAGCCTTTAAGTTTATAATTGAGGAATTCAAGGCCTCAAGTTACTAGCCCTGGAAATAGGAGTGCAAATTTGTTAGTTAACCTTTTGTTCTCCAAATGTTTATTTTTAGGTCAATCAGGCATTTACAAGAAGCATCAGCAACAGATGGAAAAGGCAAGTTCCCTGGTGCTCTTTCTGTGCTGCTCGGCATTCCCTGAAGCCACATGCCTGGGCTCTGCTGGGAGGCAGAGGAGGAGGGGTGCGTCTCAAGGCTGTCTTCCCAGGAGCGGGCTGGGGGTCCAGCTGGGGCGAGTCTGGGGGCTTTGTAAGAGCAGCAGGGGGTTGTTTGGTGAAGAAGAATGTGGTGAACAACATAGAGACCTGTTGTATAAGGAGGCTTGGGAGTGATTGCTGCTTGTTATAAGATGATTCGTGTCATTTCCACTCGTAAGCGTGATTTTCACCTTCTCAAAACTGAGTCAGGAAGAGAAAATCTTGTCTTGGAAGGACCAGGTAACACTTCACTGTGAGAACAGGAGGTTTAATGGATTGGGATGGCTCTGTAAAACATCCGTCCCTGCTGATTTAACACGCTTTCAAAATAGATGTGTTGGTATTAATTTATGAGCCTGCTGCCGGAAAGAACCTTTAAAACTCTTGATTTTTAAATGGGTGTGCCAAAAAGCCCTTTTGCATCTCCTTGATTTTCCAACCGTGCCTTCTAAGTCAGAAAAGAAGGAAATGTTTAGTGTGTTCTCAGGCTTATTGGAATCATGTCCACGACTGCAGGCTGCCCTGGCATTGAGGGGGTTCAGACCACCGGGGTCGGGAACAGTGCTCTCAAAGGCTGGGCTGCCTCTGGATCCATGAAATCATCACAGTGCTGATAGTAATGTTCTTGGAGCAGATTGTTCGTTTGTCATTATTAAGTGTAAGTTTTGTTTCTGATCTGTTTTCTAATTATGAAGTAATGTGGATTCAGTTTAGAAAATTTGGAAAACAGGAAGTAGGTACCAATCTTATTTCATACTTGCTATGCAATTAATGTCACGTTATTTTCTTTAAAGTGAATTAAACCCAACTTCAAGGCTTCACACCAGTGTTGGGCAAGCTCCTGGGGTTCTTAGAGCACAGCATTCGGGATTATTTCGGTTTGGGCCTGTAGTAGTTTTTGTGGAGATTCCTGCTGTCCAGCCTATGTCATGCTCTTGCTGGGGGCAGCCTGGTGTGCAAGGGTCCTGCCTAGGCTGGGAGCCCCCGACAGTGCTCAGAGTCCCATTCCCAAGGCCCACCCCAGAAATCTGATTATAGCCTGGCTCAGCCTTTCTCCAAGCCAAGGAACTCAGAGAGCCCTCCTGCCTTCTGGAAATAGGGTAAAGGAAAACTGCAAAAAATAAAACACAAATTAGAATTTAAATAAAGCACCTTGTTGCAAACAGAAAATTCCAAAGTAGAAAATAAACACTCACCTTCTGGGAATAATAGTTTGGGGATATTCTTGTTTCTTTTTTTTGGTCTTCATCAATGCACATTATAAGATGCTTTTGTTGTTTTGGTAACTTAATGAATAGGTCTTTCTCTTAATTTATTATATTGAGATGAGACATTTTACTTTTTTGTTTTTATACATTTCAATATTTTTGGATTTGTTTTCTGTGGCTGAAAATGTTTGAGAATCCCAAGGGCAATGTTTTCTGGTTGATAAGTTTAATCTGTATTTTTTTTCTTGGCTTCATCCTTCCCTCTTCATGAGTTTCTCTGGTCCTTCCTCACCTCCATCATTCTGGCTCCTCTGTCTCTGCCTTTTCCACCTTGCTTTCAGAGGGTTTGGGGATAACTGTCTCTGTGACCATTTATCCCATGAGATGTTGGTCATTGACTGAGGACTTACTAAACCTCTGGCAGGGTAGATAGCTCAGCAGGTGAAGCCCAGGGTGGGTCTTAATTGTCCCCCTGCAGCTGTAGTAAAAAGAAGCTTGATGGGCAGGAAGGCTTTTGTATCACCTGGGGCACATGGGGCAGTTCCTCCTTTGTTCCACCAGGTGACAGCAGAGAGCAAATATGGAAACAGGAAGTCACGCAAGCACACCAGGGCTCTCCTTCACCATTCTCAGGATGACATACTGTTAAGAAAGCACCCGTGTCTCATCAGCAAATATCACAAACCCTTTGAAAGGGGGACAGAGCGGATTAGAATAGGGGTGTCTTCTTGATTCGTGTTTTTTCACTGAGTTGATTTAGGCCATGGGATGCATTTAAGCTAATCCACAAATGCATGTTTCAGTCCATACTTTGAAAAATGCTTATGCTTGTGACACTTCCAGAGTCAGGGCAGCCTGTTCCCAAAGCTGAAGTCTGCCCTGCAGAGAACTTGCAGGAACAGCACACCCCTCTACCCACCCCTACCCCCAGTGCTGGAAAGCCAGCCTCGGGTGTGACTGCAAAGTGGTGGTGCCTTGCTCGTCCACTCCAGGACAGAGACAAGGCGGTGCAGGGAAGTTGGAGTGAGCCCATGGCTGACCCACCGCTGGTTCCGGGAATTGTGGTTGACCCTCTGTGCTCCTCAGTTCACCCCTCCCGAGGTCTAGCCTGTCCTAGAGGCAACTGGCAAAGTGAAGACCATGGGCAGTAATATCTCCTCCTGGATTCAGAAGCAGTTTGCTGCATGGAACCTGTTCTTAGGCTCATTATTCCACAGACTCAGTGTGTGACCTTGACACTGATCTGGGCTTAAGACTCAGTGTGGGTGCAGTCCAGGCTGACTAGTTGCAAGTGGGGGAGACACCGTGTGTAGTTCTCCCTGTGTCCGGGGCTGCACATGGCTCTCAGAGGGGGTGATTGGGTTCTGTTTACTTCTTTGTGTCTGGATTCCTTTTGACTGAACCTGAGGGAAACATTAAGGACGAAGCTGCCCACTGTCCTTAAGCTGTATCTTTGTCTCTTTTGTCACACACTGGCCTCTGTCAGGTCCGTTCTTAGAGTCACTGCGCTGTGTCCTGTGGGAGGAGGCGTAATTGAGTCTTGCATGGGCACACCTAGCTGTGATCCTGCTGTCGCCTGCCAGGGTGTACGGCTGATCCTGCCCTCGAGCCTGCATCCCGCCTGCTCCTCTTTCTCCAGTGTCATTACCTTAGAGGACTGGCTTGGGGACATACGCCGTACATTTAATTCACTGTTTCTGCTCCTGGTTATCTGTTTTTTATTATGTGTCTGCGGAAATTTTAGAGGACTGATTCTGAGGAATTTTAGCCTTTATGTGAACGAGCTTCCAAAGCACGTAAGCCAGTGGCAGTCGGCTAGTTGTAGGGTTTATGGCCTCGTTCTGAGCTGCTGTGGCCGTAAGGATTTGTCAGGGCAGCAGTTCTCAAGAGGGTCTTTAGGCTCAAACTATTTTTCTAATAAGACACTCTCAGCCTTCTTTGACATTTGCACCAATGGTGTAAAAGCAGAAGTGGGTAAAACAGCTGGCACCTTACCGTGGTTCAGGGCAGTGGTACCAAAGTGTGTCAGCGGCCACTGTGTTCTTCATTGCTACCTACTTGCAGGCGGTGAAAAGGGCTCGTTTCAAGAGTGGCCTTGATGAAATGGTGGAAACTGCATGGCTGTGACTTTCACCATTCTGTGTGATGAGTGGGCAGCGTGCAGAAAGCACGTCTGCTGGGCGCCGCAGTGTGGTGGCTCTTGAGGAGACACGTGCACAGTTGTCTGAGTTGCTAGCTCAACTGGCCACTTTCCTCTTGGGACACCATTTGTATTTGAAAGAATGATGACAGTCAAACTGTGGTTACTTGCTTGGACTTGGCTTTTGGCAGACATTGTTTCATATCAGATGGGTAGTATGCCAATGTTGTAACAGGTTTGAGGGAGGCACATCTCACACAAGAGTGTGAACACCCAGTCGTCATGTTTACGAACTGCAAAAAGATTTGACATTTTCTTGAAAATGAACAAAGTAAGCGTGTCACTGTAGGAAAACAACTACAAGTATTTGTTGCCAGTGACCTAATTTTCATTTGAGAGCACAATTTTTAATTTAAGAAAACTTATATCCCCCACTGCAAGCTTGACAGCTTTCAGTTCTGAAAAGTCTTCTGTGGGAGCAGGGCTGATACTAACAAATGGGAGTTAGAGCGTCGGCCCATGGACCAATGAGTCCTGGGTTTGATTCTGGTCAAGGGCATGTACCTCGGTTGCGGTTCGTCCCGGACCCTGGGTGGGGTAGTGCAGGAAGTAACTGGTCGATGTATCCCTCTCACGTCGATGTTTCTCTCCCTCTCTCTCCCTTCCTCCACTCTATCTGAAGATATATGAAAAAATATCCTCGGGTGAGGATTAAAAAAACACCCAACAACCTTGGGAACTAACTACCGTGGGGGCCTCAGCCCCCAGTGTTCCTAGTCAGCAGTCTGGGTTGGCATGCCCTCCCCAGGTTTGGGCATAGTTCTTGTGCCTGGTGGTGTTGGCATGCGTTCACTTTCTGCGAGTCTTGGGAGACTGTTGAACCAACTCTTCTAGGTTAATTACTGCAGTATCCAGGGAGGTCAGGTTGTCTTACTGAGAAGTGTTGTCTGCTCTTGACCAGGCTGTATCCTCAAACAACAAGACGTCTGAACTTCCTGGCCCAGGCTGTTGCTGACTGTGAATCTGTGTGGTGGACTGCCGGGGAGCAGCTCAGCCCCACTGTGAGGTCGGGCGGCCTCTGCTCCCAGCGTTGCGGCTGTGCGGAGACAGATGGGCGTGGGCCCATAGGGCCCCCTCCTCTAGCAGGGCCTTTGGTGGGGTTCTAGAGCGGAAGGGAGGTGAAGGTGAGAGACAGGAACTTACTAAGACTTTTTAAAAATATATTTTTTCTTTATTGACTTTAGAGAGAGGAAGGGAGAGGGAGAGAGAGATAGAAATATCGATTGGCTGCCTCCTGCATGCCCCCCACTGGGGATCAGTCCCACAACCTGAGCATGTGCCCTGACCAGGAATCTAACCATCAATGCATGGGTCGTCGCTCAACCACTGAGCCACACCGGCCGGGCAGAACTTACTAGACTTGACTACAGAACTGTTACCGAGTTAGTCTTCCCTAGTATGGTGTCGTGTCAGCCACTCTCAGGCTATTTTTGCCTCTTTCTTTGATGCTTTTATTATTTATTTAAGATATTTTGAGCTCAGTTAAAGCATAGTCTCGATACACCATGTTTGCGGGTTTGATACTTGGTGAGGGCACATGCAAGAAGCAACCAATGAATGCATAGATAAGTGGAAGAACAAATTGATGTTTCTCTCTCTCTCAAATCAATAAATTAAAAAAAAAATCTTTAAAAAACAATAAAATTTCACACCTCCTTCCCTCCACTACTACCATGGCACATTATCCCACTTCCTTGCCTGAATTTTCTTCATAGCAAAAAAAAAAAAAGATATTTTTCTTACAATGAGATGCAAGGCCTTTGACCCTTCAATTTGATGACTTTAGACCACTCCTGGGTCATTGTTTGAAATGTATATTGGAAATGTATTTGAACCATTTTCCTTGTGACAACAGTTGAAAAATCAAGAAATTTTATTCTCTACCTAGTTCTTATCTTATCATAGCCTCTTCTTTTCTTTCTTTCTTTTAATCCTCACCCGAGGATATGTTCTTATTGATTTCAGAGGGTGGGGGAAGAAAGAGAGAGAAAGTGGGGATTGAACCTGAAACCTGGGTATGTGCCCTGACCAGGTGAGATTGAACCTGTGACCTTTTGGTATACGGGACAGCGTTCCAACCAACTGAGCCACACTGGCCAGGGCATTACAGCCTTTTTCATACTTGCTGTGGACACTATCTTTGTGAGATAGACTAGTGGGATCTCCTCTTAGTGGAGGCCAGGTGGCACCCCTTAGGCTAATCACGCTCCAGAATGGACACTTGGACCAGTGTGGTCCCAGATCAGCTTTCAGGCCTGTGCTCGACGCTGAACAAGGGGAAGCTGCCCTGTCCCCCCTGCACAGTGTGCTCGAGCCCGGAGCCTCGGCAGATGGGGAGTACTGAGGTTTAGAGTGAGTCAGAGCAAGTGGTGCCATTCCGGCTTTGCCTGCATCCTTATTTCTTCCATTTTCCTGTTTGACTCTAAGTCCCTCTGCAGCGCGGCAGGGGGAAGGATGATGGGTAGGTAGGAATGTTTTAGAGCCTCAAGGCTTTCCTCACACCAGGGAAGGATTGTTTTGGAAATTTTTTACCCTTTAACTGGCTGCTGTGGGCCTTTGCTCTGTGTCCCATAAATCAGTTCGGATTAACTCCTCCAGATGGATTGCTGGCAGGTCCTGGACATTGCCTGGCATTCTGAGCCATGATTGAGTCTCCCTGAGCGGCCAGTGGGTTACAAAGCTGTGAATTGCCTTTCTCTTAGTGCAAAGTATGGGCGTTGAGAGCTTGATCCTTGGAGGGAGTTGGACTTGGGTTTGAGTACTGGCTTCTCCACTTATAAGCTGTGTGACCTTGGTAATTTACTGACCTCCAGGCCTAAGTCCGTCACCTGTGAGGCGGTGGTAATAACACCCTCCATCTTAGAGACTGTTGTGAGAATTACACGATATGAAGCCTGGACGGTGACCAGCCCGGTGCCTGGCACATGGGTAGCACTCAGTAGATGGTGAGGACCAGTGCTGCTATTCTTGTCATTGTCACGGTTCCAGCACCATCCAGGGAGTGTGCTGGGGAGGTAGCAGACGACGGGCTGTCTTCTTGCCAGCCTGCTTAGCTACTCTTTGGCTGAAAGAGTAAAGGCAGAGGTCTAGGGAAGGGGTGGTGCCTCCCCGGACGGGGTGTGTTTGCTCTTCACTGCTGGTCACAGAGAGGACTGACTTGTTAGGCAATTGAAAGGGATGGGAACTTTCCGCCTCCGTGGGCACTTGTTCTGTTCTCGTCCGCAGAAAATACCGGCCAAAATCCAGAGTCCTGGCTTTTTGTTTATTTTTTTTTATTTTGAGAGTGAATGAGAGGAAGAGGGATCCCACAAACAGGCAGCAGGAGCTCCTGAAGCAGGTGTACACGCTCTCTCTCCCTGGCCCCAATCTCTCCTCCCCTTCTCCCGGGAGGTTTTTCAGAATCCTGAAGACTAGGGGCAGCCTGGGTATCCATGCTACATGAAGCTTTCTGGGTGATCTAGTGCTCACGCCGTTAAGCATTGCCATAAAGAAATTCTCCAAAAGAGGAGACTGATGCCCTGAGAAAGATGTGCCAGCCCGACTCCGCACCCTGAGTTATGATGGTGCAGGGGGTGGAATTTAGGTCCCCTGGCTCCTGGCCAAGGCATTTTTCTTCTCACCATGCTCATTCTTTTACCATATTTGCTGTTCTCGTGGTGGGGTCAGAAATAGCCAGCCCAGACTTGGTGAGTCTTATACTCCCCGGGGCCCAGCCTGCTGTGGTCCAGCAAACAGCAAGCTGTTAGCGTTCTTAACCCCAGGGAAAGCTTTTTTGGAAGAAAACGGGGAGGTTTGGGATTCCAGGCTGTTTCCTGCTGCATCACTGCTCATAGCGTTCTGCTGGTGAGGTTTCCTGTCCCCAGTGGTGTTCATCCAGGCGCAGCAGGCTGACTCATCCATCCTGTGCACATGGCAGCACTGCGTCCCGGAGAGCCCAGGGCCCTCTGGCAGTCCCCAGGTCACCACTTGTTCCCGTTTGCTACTAGAGTCTGGATTTGTGCCAGGGGTGGCAGCCACTGTGACACAGTATGTGCCACATTTGGTATTTGTTAATATGATGCAATCCTAGTATAGTCCTGATACTGTAGCATCAGCCATTGATCAGGTGCTTACTGTGTGCTGCCCTAACAACCCAGTGGTAGGTATTGTTATTCTTGTTTTACAGATGAAGAAACAGAGAGGTTAGGAGACTTAGCTGAGGTCACACAGCCAGGAAGCAGCAGAGTTGGAATTTGATCCCAAGATATTCAGGTGTGCAGGGCCTGCACTGTTACCCACTCCTGTTTTTTACTACAATAAGTAAGCTTCCTCCCTTCCTTCATTGCCTCAGCTGTGACTAAGAACACCCATGTAGGACCCGGGAGCCTGATCCCACTGCCATTGTCTCATAAACAAATGTCATTTTGTTGTCGTTGTTAATCCTCACCCGAGGATATTTTTCCATTGATTTTTTTACAGAGGAATGGAAGGGAGGGAGGGAGACACATTGATTGGTTGCCTCCTGCACAGCCGGGGATCGGACCTGCCACCCAGGTACACCGGGAATCGAACCTGCAACCCTTTGTTCCAAGGGCTGATGCTCCAACCACTGAGCCAAACCAGCCAGAGCAAATGTCTTGCACATGACTAGCTATGTTGTCTGTTACAACGGATGGGTTTGGGAAACAACCTTGAGCTCTTATTGTGGCTGCATTTCTTAAGGACAACACTGGTTGTTCCTAAGATCTGTTTGTCAGTCCCAGCGTGTGCCCTGGATGACATGAGCTCGGTGCCCATGCTGATTGCTCTGGGGGCTGGGTGTGGGTGTGCAGGCTCGTTGCTGGAGCGGTTCACGGCCCGCCTCACTGCAGTGTCTCACAGTCGGGCTGCAGGTGACGTGGTGGTGGTGTGACACCAGGGAGATGTTAGGACAGCGTCTCCCGCTCCCTCCCTCTCACTGCCCACGTGGTTGGAACCCCTCTGCTTTCTCTCAGTCAACCTTCCCCACCCCCACCCCTGCTTTCCTTCCCTGAGAAAGGTGGGAGACCCATCAGGCTTTGCCCGAAGAATTCTCTCTGGTCCTCAGTGTCTTCACCTTGTCTTTCCCTCTTCCCCCAGCCAACCAGCAGGGCGGGAATAGCCCGGCTCCCTGGCCGGCCCATCCACCGCTGTGCGCTGAGAAATGCCTCATCACCTTGTAGAGGGACTCCACAAATCCAAGGGTTTTGACCTCAGTTGGGCTCTTATTTTGGTTTTCTCCATCCTTTCTCCAGAGAGATTGCTCTAAAATGTAGATGTGATCAAGGCACTGCCCTGCCTCAGACCCTTTAGAGGCTCTCTGGGGCCCTTGGCATCAACATGACCAGCCGACTCGGCTTCTGACCTTCCTCTCAGCCCAGCCCTGCTTCCTAGCCTCTCCCAGGCTCTCCATGTCTGGGTGTACTGAGCTGCCCTCGTCCCCTGTGCGTGAGTGCGTGATGCTGGCTCACGTGTGAGCCTTAGCACCTGCCCTTCCGGAGCACTCTCCACCTGGTCTCACCACTCTTGCTCCCCACTGAGCCCCTCGCAGGCCTCTGCTTAGACACCACCTCCTCTGGAATCCCCTCTTTCACCCCTGTGACCCTGGTCTGAACGTGTTCCCCCAGAGTGGCCCTGGCAGCCGTGCCTGTGCCCTCATGGGACCTTGACATCCGGGAGTGAAAATGCGACACCTCTCTGTCCTGCTGATGGGTCTTGGTGAACCTTCCAGGGCAGGCGTTTCCTCTGTCAGGATTTTATTTCAACAAGCAAAATTCCGAAGAGACTTTTAAGGCATTTTTGTCATTTAAATGGTCTAGTTCTTGGTGCTGTTCCTAGTTCTTCACAAAAAGGAGAATTGAGTGTTCTCGGTCAAGAACCATCTGCTGGTTGGGGCGGGCCGCCCGGAGGCTGGCTGGTTGTGTGGGCAGGGTGTGGTGTGAGCCATGTTTCATGGACCACTGCCGGTCAGAGCAGGAGCCGCGCACAGAAACAAAAGGAACACTCGTTCCTACAAGTGCGCGAAGCTTTAAGTCCACGGAAACTTAGTTATCCAGCACGCCTCATTTTAATACCTTGTCCTCAGCGAATCTTCTCCCATCCTCAGCTGAGGACAAGTACCTGTTCATGTCACGCTCACCAGGTACTCTGTGTTCATTTAGTATTGAGTGTATAGCTCGGGGTTCAGTGACTCTTTCCTAAGGAACAGCAGCCACCCCTGGGGCAAAGGCCGCACTGCCGTGGTCATTGCTACATCCTGGGGCCTGGCCCAGAGTCAAGAGTGAATGAAAAATGGCTGAGAACCAGAGAGATTAAATTAAATTTAATTAATTAATTAATTAATTTAAATCCTCACCTGAGGATATTTTTCTGTTTATCTTCAGATAGAGTGGGAGGGAGAGAGGGAGAGAGAGAGAGAGAGAGAGAGAGAGGGAGAGAGGGAGAGAGATAGAGTGAAACATCGATACGAGTGAGACACATCAACTGGTTGCCTCACGCACAATCAGGGCCGGGGACTGAACTGCAGCCGAGGTACGTGCCCTTGATCGGATTTGAACCCATGACTCTTTGGTCTGTGGGCTGACGCTCTAACCACTGAGCAAAACCAGCCAGGGCCACAGAGATTTAATTTTAAAAATCACAAGACTGCCAGAGAGATTGCCAGATAAGAAAGCCTTTGCTGCTCCGTGGACTTGAATTGAGTTCTTAGAGGTTGGTGCACACATGCGTCCACCGCAGCCTGGATGTGGATGTGATCGCCTCTCAGTTTGGGGAGTTAGAATTTCCTGGGCAGATTTTCTGATCTCATCGATGTGTTTGTGTCCTAGAAGATATTCCTACAGATACTGTTCACCTTGAAGATTATTTAGGATTCAAGGAATTTCTTTTGGAATCCTAAGCTTGCTTGTCCCCCACTAATCGTGTGGCAGAGGGAGCAGAAAGAGAAATTCGAGCCTCCACCACCCACAGGCCCCCTCTTAATGCAACCAGTAATTGAATGCTATTAAGCAAAATTAATTTGCCTCTTGCAGGAAGGTTTATGATGAATGAAAGGATTGCTAATTGGGGAGGGAGCCAGGCTACCCTCTGTGGTCATCAATATTTCATAGCCTTAGGCAGTAGCAGGAAGTTAGCTATCCAGGCTCCCTGACCTTGAGCAGTCATGAAGGTAGGACAAAGCCTGGGAGGTTGTATTTAAAGGGCTTGTTACCAGGCACTTAGTGAAAATTTAAGTGAAATTTAAATTTGCACCCTGAACTAGTGGAGGTTCCCCCAGATGGCTCAGGGACCCACCTGAGACGGTTCCTTGTTGGGGGCGCAGCTCCGTTAGCCACAGTGGCAGAGCTGAAGTGTTAACAGAGGCTTTGGGGTGGGGGTGGGGAGTCTTGATATGTAGTGATGCTGCTTTCTGCGGTGTCAGCGTGCTCCCAGTGCAGCCACTCTGATGTGCACATGCATTTGCTCCAGCACTGGCACTGGAGCCCCCGCCTGCTGCCCCCACAACTCCCGACTCCTCCTGGTGACTGGGGGAGAGCTGGCCCAGCGGTTGCGTTTTTGGAAATACAGATGTGCCCTGGGCATTGCTCATGCACTAGACTTGGCCCCTTGACCGAGAGGGTGCCTGAATGCTGCAATTTCAAGTGAGAAAAGTTAACAAGCCTTTATTTTGTTCTTTCTTTTCCCTAGCTGCTATTAACTTAGCAAAGCTGAAACTTTTCAGACATTATTACGTCTTGGTGAGTAAAAAAATCCTAAATCTATAAATAAGGAGTAAAGCAAATGGGCTCCCAGAGGACCAGTGAGGGCACGAGATGGGTGCTCCCTGGGGCCGGGTGCTCCCTGGAGCCGGATGGACTCACTCCACCAAAGCAGCTGGTGTCCTCAAGGTGTGAGGAATTAAATGTCTGCTTGCTTCTTCTTAAGTCGAGTTTTAAAATTTTTTTCTTTGATTTTAGAGAGAAAGGAAGGGAGAGGGAGAGAGATAGAAACATCGATTAGCGAGAACATTGATTGGCCGCTTCCTGCATGCCCCCCACTGGGGATCGGGCCCACAACCTGGGCATGTGCCCTGACCGGGAGTCGAACTGGCGACCTCTTGGTGCATGGGTCGACGCTCAACCACTGAGTCACACTGGCTGGGCTTAAGTTGAGTTTTAAATTTGGCTTTACATACTCAGAAAAGCAACACCTGCTTGATATTTTTACAAGCCAGGGTTATAGAAACACAGCAAAGCCCTTTATGACCCTGATCTTCCGCCTCCTCCCCTAGGTAATCACGTTAATAGTTGAGTATTTATTTCTCTAGGTTCTCTTCTAGGCATAGATGTTCCTTTGACTGGATTTTCTATTCATTTACAAACATGGGGTCACACCTGAAAACAGGACTGGGATGAACATGAAAAGTTCATACAGTATTAGAATCAAAGGCAGGACTGACTTAAAATGATAGGAACATAATTTCTTGGAATATTTAAGGTATAGGTCTTTAGAGTTTGTTTCCTGCTTCCTAAAAGAAAGTTTCTGAGCCATCTTCCATCTGTGGTTTTGGCATTGACCGTCACTTTGGACATTTTTTTCCTGGTCCCAGTGAGGAGGCCACATCAAGTGGCCAACATGTCGAATCCTCAGCAGGCCCTCCCTGGCTAGAGTCTTTAGTATTGTTGGTGCTTCTGCTGTGTGGACCTTGGATGTCCCAGCATCTGCTGCAGAGACTAAGAGTCAGTATTTCCCTGTGTGGCTTTTTTTTCTCTCTTTTTTTGCTGTTACTACTGGAAAACATTCCTCTAACCTGGGAATGAAAATATTACCCTTTGGGGTTGAAATCAGTGGGTTGCATCTGTGGAGAGGGTGAGGGAGGGGTTCCTCGGGAGTCGAGAGCAACCATACAGAAACGTTCGTCCTCCCCAGGGCTGTGCTGTCACCAGTGTCACGGTCCCTAGAGAGCCAGACAAAACCCCTGAAGTGTAACTAGCGGAGCAGTCGTCCCTCTGCCTAACGTACATTAGCCCTATGAGTGTCATCGTTCCCTGGGGAATTCTGTCTCCTGTTTTGTAGTTTATTTGAAAGCAAATCTTTGGAAGAAAGTGGTGCCAAATTTCCCTGTTGATTTTCTTATTTCTTCCCTCTTCGTGTAGATCGTGTGTTACATATACTTCACCAGGATCATCGCGTTTTTCCTCAAATTTGCAGTTCCGTTCCAGTGGAAGTGGCTCTACCAGGTATGCTGCCCGGGGGACGGTAAAGAGAATTGGTGTCCGAGGCCAGTCTGAGGTTGTGACGTAGGTTGTCACAGTTTATCTAGCAGTGGCCAGTAAGGCCTTCTGTCCTCCGGACTGCAGTTGCGATGACTGTCCGGGAAAGCTGCGGGGCTACATGAGAAATCTGGAAGTCATTGCAGTATTGATTACAGTGTTCAATTTGAAAAGTCTTTGAAGAGATGAGCCTCAGGCAGAGAGAGAGAGTAAGGTTTACTCTGTGTAACTAAACCCAGATGATTCGGGTCTTCTCCATCAGTTACAGGGCTTAGAGCAGCTTGGAATCAGACCTCCCTTCTTCTTCGCCCGTTATTATCATTCAGTAGTAAAGTATCTTTGCAGTATACTAGCACTGGTTTAACTACTAGGGTAGGCCATCAGATGTTTTGGAGACTTTTTTCTTGAAGTACTCACTTGATGCCCTGGCTGTTTTGGCTCAGTGGTTAGAGCATCAGCCCGCGGACCAAAGAGTGGCGGGTTTGATTCCAGCCAAGGGCACGTACCTCGGTCGTGGTTCATCTCCGGCCCTGGTCGGGGTCGTGCGGGAGGCAACTGGTCGATGTGTCCCTCTCACATTGATGTTTCCCTCTCTCTCCCTCTTCCTCTCCCTCTCCCTCCCTTACTCCCTCCCTTCCACTCTATCTAAAGATAAATGGAAAAAAATTATCCTCGGGTGAGGATTACCAAAAAAAAAAGGTATCACTTGATGTGTTAGGCACTGTAGAAAGTGTGGGTATATAATGACCCTTAAAACAGCAGTGGAGACTCCGGGTGAAGCAAGGAGTTTTGAATGTCATCTCTGGGCAGAAGGCTCCTGGCTGAGGCTTCAGCGCAGCTTGTAAGGAAAATGCTCTCCAGCAGCCAGCTCTGGCGTTTGAGGCGTGGCAGATTGTGGGGGGCAGGGGGTGGGGGGCAGCTTGTTTAGTTCCACTGCTTTCCGAAGAACAGTGTTGCTCATCGCTTTGTTTGGGGTGTTTTCAACTTGCAGCTCCTGGATGAAATGGCCACACTGGTGTTCTTTGTTCTCACCGGGTATAAGTTCCGCCCAGCGTCAGACAACCCCTACCTACAGCTTTCTCAGGAAGACGATGACTTGGAAATGGAATCTGTGTAAGAAGCCTTTCTTTCCTCTCCTCCTTCACCCCTTTACCTGACTAAGAGCAGCACGATGTGAGCTGGAGCAGCCTCTCCACATTTCATTGCTCAGAGGTGGGATCTCTATTTTTAGCAGAAGGAAATGGACACTGTGCCCAGAAACTCAGTGGCAAGAACTTGGAGATGTACTGGGCCTGTTCTAAACTACCAAGGACCAGCAGGCCCTCTTCCTTTTGGGCTCTGCTGTAAGGAGCCTGTGTCTGAAAATGTGAGCATCCGAATCACCTGTAAGTCTGCTGTTAATGGTCAAACGTCCTTTGTCATCAGATAACAAGTGGCTCTTCACAGCTAGTGCAATGGCTTGACCTAAATCTGAGCGTTAACATGGGCTTCTCTGAGTTACTGGGTAAGTGACCCGAGGGTCTGTTTTCTGGGAAAGGACAATCACTTTCTAGAGAAGTGAATAGTGATTAAGAACATTTTGCTCTTTAACAGAACTGTGATGGGCCGGGTTGGTTGTCTGATGATAGCCCGAGGCTGAGTTTCCAGGGCACTGCCTCCAGTGAGGACGGCCTTTTGATTTTTCCCAATTCAGAGGCTGAGCCACAGCCCCTGCTGGGCTGTGCTGGGCTGGCAGGCAGGTCAGGCAGACAGGACAGCTCTCAGTGCTCAGCTCCTCTGTGAGAACAATGAAGGAGGCAGAGCCTGCTGTTGGGTTCCCAACACCACCTCCCTGTGCAGAGACCTTTTTATAGATCGGGGAGGGGAAAGCAGGAGAATCATCACATGTACCTTTTCTGGAAGTCACAGAATCTGAACAAGTGACTGTGGGCCGAAGAGGCACAGGTGAGAGTCAGTCTGGGAAGCAGCAGCGTCAGGAAGTAGCCTAAGACCTGGGGTATGTGTCCATCCCCGCTGGAGACCTCCGGCTTGCTCCACAAATGGTGCAGCCGGGCTCCTCTGGGCCGGGCAGCTAGAAGCTGAATGGCTGGCTCATGGCGTCTTCCGCTTGACTGGGCTGTGCTCCAGAATGGCTGTGCCAGTTGGCGTTCTCGCCAGTCATGGAGGAGTTCCTGTCCCCACATCCTGTCCGTCAGCTATTGGTCTGGAGGTGTAGGTGCATTGTGATGGTATTGTTGTCTCGTGGCAAAATTCTGTTTTGGTTTTTGTGTCTCTCTGACATTTGGTGATAGTGGTAACCATTTAGCAAGAGGGTCTGTGGTTGTAGTCAGAGGAGGAAGGGAGAGGGAGTAGACAGATAGACCGGTCTAGTGGGGACTAGAGAGTGTGTTCTTTTTCCTGGCCAGACTTGGGAAGGCTTGGACTGTCCCCAGGCTGCCTCGGTTCACTCCTGTCACAGGGCACGTGTGCTCTCGTTGCACTGTTTTCAGTGGCTCAGTGGAGCCCTCCTGTGACAGTGAAGGGGGTTCTCCTCGGTGGAGGGTGGGTGTTCTTCAGGTGTGGCACTCCAGGGGCTGGCCAGTGTAGCCGGAAAAGTTCAGGAGCGGATTGAGGTCAAGTGCCATCAACTGGGCAAGGAACCTCTCTGGGGTTTCTCTTTGTCTAAGAACTCTCCTGTTGAGAAAGTTCTATGCATTTCTAAGATGTGACAGCAGCACCAGCCTGAGACGGAGTCTCCAGCCACAGTCAGCCTCCCCGTCCCCTGCACTGAGCGCAGAGGTCAATTGCAGCTTCTCAGGGCAGCGGTGCCCCGGGCTGTCATCGCCCTCTGCCACGTGAAGTGCTGTTCCTGGGTGGCACCCCTTCAATCCTCCGCAAGTAACCCCAGCCAGGGCAGGCAGGGCCCTTGCCTGGGTTTCCTGGATGATCCTACGCTCTGCCATACACACTGGAGGGGTTCCCGAAGAAGGGAGCTGGGTCTGGTCCTTGTCACAGAACAGAGCACCTCTGTGGAAGGTAACAGTCCTGTCCTCACCGCCAGAACAAATGCACACTCTTCCTGATGTGTCTGACCGCTGGCAGCCCGTGAGCTGTGACCGCAGAGATTCTGAGGAGTTCCTCCTGCCCCTGTCCTCACCTCTTTATCTGAGGCCCAGCTGAGGGGAGTGAGTCTCTCCCCTGGGGTGGGGGTGGGTGGGGAGCTTCTTCCAGCCAGGCGTCCCCCAGTTCCTCCCTCCAAGCCTGCGGGAGGAGGGTGCACTCCCAGGTAACACTGATTTTCTGTCATTCTCCTCTTTCAACATCTCTCTTTGGACCAGTTTTGGTAACAAAATTTAGCATAAAAAATTCAGCATGTTAAAAAGTATTGGCTGTGATTTCAGTGCTCAGACTTAGCAGCTGCCTCGTGTGCTGTGCGTATCCTGAATGATCGGAATATTTCTGTCATCTTGAGAAGTGAGGGTAGGCAGAAACGTCTGCTGTGGGTTCCAGGACTCGAACTTGTCTCTGGGGTTTTCATTCCAGTCTGCCATCCTCCAGGTTGCCGGCCACCTTGGACTACTTCCTGTGTTCGTCCGAGCATCGGCACCAACAATGGGCACAGGAGAGTTGGAGACTAAAGGGATTGTCTCTTAACCAGGCTGCCCCACATTTCCAGTCCAGAAAACCATTTTTAGTTTGGTTATTGTTACTGGTTTTGTTTGGTTAAAGGAATAGGTGCGTCCATGGGCCACTTAGGCCCAAGCCTCATGCTAATGTGACCTGTGTGGCAGTGGGAGCAGTGAGTGTCTAAAGCCCCATTCTCATCTTGCCTGTATGCATTAGGCCCTTTGGGGAGCAAGCACAGGACTCGGGGCCTCTGCTGGGAAAGAGGGGTCACCGTGGAGATATGGAGGGAAAGGTGGAGGCAGCCCCGGGTCCATGTGGTCTCTCGTCTCTGTCGGAGCTCCCTGCTTCTTCTCTCGGGCATATCCACTTTCCTGTCTGTCCTCCACAGGCTCCTGTGCTGATCCTACAGGGAGTGCATCGGCCTGGCTTCGCACTGGTGCCCCTGGCCCCAGCCCAGCTCCCGGGCTGCTGGCCCTTGAGGCCGGTGCCCTCCAGAGGTCAGGAGTGGCCGCCTGGCTCAGAGAGGTGCTCCCCTGAGCTGGCACTGGAGGGAGTGAACTTACTTTACTGATCAGGAAGTTCCTGTTGGTCCGTGATGGGGACATAGGTGCCCGTTGTTTCCTAGAATTTTAGGAGATGCTGGGCCAGGTGTATTTGTTTTTAACAGACTGTTTTTTAGAGCAGTTTTTGGTTCACAGCAAAATTGAACAGAAGATATAGTGATCTCCTATATGCACTCTGGCCCCACACATGCACAGCCTCCTCCATTATCACCATCCCCTCCAGAGTGGTACATTTGTTACAATTGATGAACCTAATTGACAGTTATTATCACCCAGAGTCCATAGTTCACATTAGGGTTCCCTCTTGGTGTTGGACATCTGTGGGTTTGGACAGATGCATAAAGACATGTGTCTACCATAATGGTATCATACAGAGTAGTTCCACTGCCCTAAAAACCCTACTAGGTGAACCTCGGTATGTCTGCTTGATGTCTCCTGCCCTGGAGCCACCCATGTCCTTCCTAGATACAGACATCCTTAGACTCTGTCCAGCTCACATCTTGTGAGGAAAGTGGTTGTCTTCCCATAGACACCACCACTCGAGAAAGGCTGTGCTCACTTTATGGAAAGAGCCAGTGTGCTTCCCGTTTTGATCCACAGATTCAGTGAAAGGCTGCATGGCCCCTCCTGAATAGGTAGGCCCTGTCCTGGGGAGGCACGGAGGGAGGCAGGGACACGTGCTCACTGCAGCCGAGGCCTGGCCCAGCCTGCAGGCACCAGGGCCTGGATCTGCTGCAGAAAGCAGCCCGTTCTCCATCTCTAGTGGTCAAAGAATCTGGGCCCAGAAGGTTCCTCCACACCTGTGCTTTTGTCCCGTGACTCAGAAACGTGGCTGGTTATTGTAAATATCCACAGCGGGGTAGCTTTCTTTCCAGAATGTTAATTATAGGACAGGGAGTGGTCTCATGACCATAACTAGAGTACATGTACACAACATGAAAAGCCACGGAGGCCGTGACAGAGCTTAGTGCTGACTGTAATAGTAACAGAGCCTCCGTGTTGATTGGGCACTTTGGAGAAGCTCATTTTCCCTCGTAGTTCTGGGACACGGGAATTACTTATTAGACGGAAGCACAGAGAGCTCAAATGACTTGGCCAAGGTCACACAGCTATCCAGGAGTGGGTCAGAATTCAAACCTGGTTCTGATGGCAGAGCCAGCGCCCTTCCCCACTCCGAGGACGGCCCTACTGTACAACTGACATGTTCCTTATTGTCTGTTTTCTCGTGCAGCGTGACGACATCGGGGGTGATGGAGAACATGAAGAAAGTCAAGAAGGTGACCAACGGCTCGGTGGAGCCCCAGGGCGACTGGGAGTGCACCGCGTGACGGAGCACCTCGAGGCTGGCCCCGCAGAGAAGACGTTTAATTTATTATTAATCCTATTGGTGAGCGCGAGCGTTGGCACCTCCCGACAGTGACACCACAGAGCACATGGCTGGGAGCGAAGTGCCACACAAACCTAATTTTTTACTCTCTTTTATGGAGACTGGATCTGTGGCTGGTCATAGGCAGCTGGATTTCTCCTTCAGGCGGGCACAGTGCGGAGGGCGTGTAGCGAGGAGGAGAATAAAAGGAAGACTTGGTTTTGATTTATATATAGATATATAGATATATTTTTTAATTGGGAGCTCTTAGGGTATATGCAGTGTGACCCCCAGTGTGTAGCTCGAGAGGAATGGTGGGTGGGGAGGAGGGCGGGGCCTGTGTCTGTGTCAGCAGGGCTTACAGAGGGGGTGGGAGAGGGTCGCTGCAGCTTTTGGGACATAAACGAATGAAATTAGATTATTTTAGAAAGCAGAGTCAGACCCTAATTTAGTATGTCGAGTCTGCCCCAGACTCCTGTCCCTAAATGTGGCCTCAGGGCTCCATCCGGATCCTGAAGACCAGGGACCAACAGCTGTAGGAGCCCGGTGGCCTCCTTTCCAAAGGGGCTGTGTGTCTGCAGGCTGTAACATCTGCCAGCCCAGCCCGCTGGTGGGAAATGGTGTTCTTGATTGAAGGGTATTCTGTGTTGCCTAAAGGATGGATAGAAATATATTTTTGGCTCAAAAAGCATTCTGTAGGGTTTCCTTGAACATCCCAGAGCAGCACCGACTCTTGGTCCCTCGCTTCTCGTGGTTTGTATCTGCTTTGTGTGATCGGAATATGTGGGGGAATGGGAAGGGATTTTCCTTCAGGAGCAGCTGGGGTCAGAAAAGGTAGTGTTGAAGCAAATACTTAAGTCCAGGCAAATCATCATCTTCATCAAGCTTTCCTGTAAGCCAGATAGGGTTCTGAGCTAAGGAGTCCGGCAGCTTGTCCCTGCCTGGGCCCCAGGGGTGTGCACGTGAAGATGAATGTGACTGGATGGTTCACTCTTGGGGCGGGGCGGGGTGGGGGGGTCTCGCAGGAACTCTGAGGTTCCCTTGCAAACTTTCCAAGCTGGGGGGGGTCTAACCCAGGGCGCTGCCTCAAGTGAACAGCATCGCAGCTAAGCCGTTCGAATCTCGGGACCAGCTCGGAAGGCCCATTGTGACTGAGGGCATAGAGGGTTTGTGATCATTTCCCACTGTGGTTTTGGTCCCCGGGCCTGAGACAGGAGACAGAACATGGCCACGGCAGGAAGGTTTCCTGATGCTCGGGGTGCCCAGGTATGTCAGGGGCCTCCTGGCAGGTGGACAGGGACAGTCTCTGGTGGTGGTTTTCTTACCCCAGGCTTGGGTCAATCAGAAAGAAACAAGCTGTAGGGGTGGCACTCAGTATCCCAGATTTGGGAACCTCAAGTCTTTCCTCAAAAGCAGTTGTTTTCCCTCTCCTCTGCCGCTTCCAATGCCTGCCTGACCGTGACGCAGCCAGCGTCCTCCTGCTCGTGCATCGGCCCCTGCTGTGCCCGCCGACCTCCACAGAGCAGGTCCCGGCGCGTGCGGCCACCGCTGCCTGCCTCTCCGAGGCACCTCAGGGAGGGCTGCCCGTGGCTGCCCATCTCCAGGACCGGGATACCAGCCTGTATTAATCTAAGGGACCTTTTCCTTTTTCTTTTGTTTACCTTGGAGTTATGTGACAGGGGAAGGAAGTTGCAGAAATGTGTCTCAAATCCCTCTAGGGTGCTTCCCTAAAGGGGGCACATCTGCTGTTTGTCCTGCAGGCAGATGTTCTTGACTCAGCATAGATTTCTTGTGCTGAAACCTCCCTCCTAGAAAGGGTCTCCACGGAGGGGTCCTCACTTCACATACTGGGAGCAAGGAATCGAGTGCGTGGAGGAGCGAGGGAGGACGAGACTGTGTGCAGCAGCCCCACTGGCTCCTGCCCCCGGGCCCCTGGCCCCTCCTCTGGCAGCTCCCCAGCCTCAGCAGTCACATTGGGGCCAAGCCAGAGCGCTGGCTTCTCTGTGGGACAGAGTGCCCTTTAAATCCCATGCCGCCCAGCTGGTGTGGCTCAGTGTTTGAGCGCTGACCCCTGCACCAAGAGGTCACTGGTTTGATTCCCGGTCAGGGCACATACCCAGGTTGTGGGCCCAATCCCCAGTGGGGGACATGCAGGAGGCAGCCAATCAATGTTCTCTCTCGTCGATGTTTCTATCTTTCACTCCCTCTCGCTCTAAAAATCAATAAAGAAAAAAAATTAAAAATAAATCCCATACCTACCTCTAGGAGCCTCTGGGCTCCCACAGCACCTGAGTGGCTGTGCCTTCCCAGGGCTGGTCCTTCGGGAGCAGGAAGGCACGATGGGCGTGGCAGTGGTTTGGAGACAAGCTGGCCACAGCCTTCCCACCACGCAGTTCGTCTGCCCGTGTCCTGTGTGGAACTCGAAGGTCTGCAGTCAGGCCCATGACTAGGAAAACTCAAAACCCCAGCCCACGATGGGGAAGACAGGTGGTAGTTCAAGTTTTTACAAAATTACTTAAGCTGTCTGTCCTGTTCTGTACAAATTCCTTCTCTTTCTGTATCACTTCATAGTTGTGACCAGCATTCAGCTCTACTCTCGAGTCAGGATGACTGACTGGGGTCCAAGGCACAGTGGTTTCTCCAACTCACAGCCCCTTCCTGCAGCCCGAGGTTCCATTCCCGTGGGCTCGGGGAGCTTCGATGTTGCACAGTCAAGCCCTCCCAGGACCCCAGCCTGGGCAGGAAGGATGGGGCGCGCACCATAGAGCCCTCGATATTTATAGCTTCACTTTGTGCTCCGACTCCCTGTTTCTGCCCACGCGAAATACTCAGGCTTCCTTTGAGAAATCTGCCGTGGACTGGAAACCGTGCTGGCTGGGAAATTTCAGGAAGTGAAGGCTCTGTTTTCCTTTAATTAAGTCTGTCTCTTGTAGAAAATTACTTCTTGGACCACAAGAACAATCATTGATCCCTTAATCCTGGCTGTTAACGGTGGCCAAAGGCTCCAGCAGCCTGGTTCTGGGCCCCTCGAGGCTGCAAGTTTAGTGGCGGTGCATTTCATGCCCGCGAGCGTGATGCTGGCGAGCCGGTGGCCTTTCTGCCGGAAGGAAAAGCATGCTCTGGTGCAAAAGAGGGTTCTCAGATCATAGCCTGAATTATTCCATTTTCTTGCAAGAAACCACTCTAGAGAAATTGCCAGGGTTTTTTTTCTACCCGGACGTGTTCAGCCAGCCAAGGCAGCACTCGATCTCATAAGCCCACTTCATGTGACTGTCATGACGGGACTTCCACCTCGCAATTATGAGCTCATCGGGACCTCTGCCCTCCTTCCACAGCCTGCCCTCCCCCCCTCCTCCACCCCACCTTGCCACCCACATCTATTGATTCCACATAGGCTCAGTCTTGGGAATACGGGCTGAAGGCTTTGGTGCATTGCAGCATTTTCTCCCAGCAGCTCTGCAAAGGGTACATTTTTCTAAGCTAAGGAGAACTTAACAAGAGGGCTCATACAAATGCATATATTATTGCTTTGGACCATATATGCTATTCTTCCCTGCATTAAATATATGTCTTATTTTAGTACTTAGGAGTCTACTACAAGGAGCCAGTCCTTACAGACCAAGGAAGAGTGTAAAAGATGCCCATTTTAATTACAAGTGGTGTCTAGCCATTTCCCCCATCCTGAAGCGTTTTCTGCGAGGAAGGCCCGGACCATCAGACAGTCTGATGAGGTTGTTGGCCCTGCTCCATGCAATACACCCTGTAGAACAGCAGAACCGTCATGCTGCCTGCTGCCAACTCCACCCGTTCCCCGCCGCGCTCCCCCTTTGCTGTTCTCTGAGCCAGCCCTGGCCTCTTAACCAGTTCAGAGTATGCAGAGTCCAGGGTGCGGTGGCCCACTGCTTTTCCCCGTTAGGAGTCACCAAATTAATGGCTTCCCCACTAAAGAAGTTAGACTTGGCCCTGGCCGGTTTGGCTCAGCGGTTAGAGCGTCGGCCTGTGGTCCAGAGAGTCCCGGGTTCGGTTCCCGCTAAGGGCATGTACCTCGGTTGCAGTTTGTCCCCGGCCCTGGTTGGTCGTGCGGGAGGCAGCCGCTCAATGTGTCCCTTTCACGTCAATGTTTCTCTCTCTCTTCCTCTCTCTTCCTCCCACTCTATCTGAACAAAAAATGAGGGAATGTCCTCAGGTGAGGATTAAAAAAAAAAAAAAAAAGAGGTTAGTCTTGGACTTGATACCTCTTGGTATATAAAAGGCGTTTGGACCCACCAAAGGTTCTCAGACCTGCTCTGTGCTTGGTTTCTCTAGGGGGTTTCTGGCAGGAAGTCTTTGAAGGGATCCACCTGCACTGAGGCCAGTACTTGTCGCCACCTGGAATGTGGCTACTGATGGGCGAGCTGAGCACTCCAAATTCCCCAGGGGCCTCTCGTGGCCTGGCGATGCGTCTGTGCCCTCTCTGCGTGGTTTATGCTTGAAGGTAGATTCGTTTTTCCATGGCTCACTGCTGGCATGTGGACATGCATGTCCCGAGACGCCGTGTGAAGAAAGCACACTGGGGGAGGGGCAAGGAGGAGCCAGAGCAAGGACTGGGTCCTTGTGTCGCACCAGGGACCTGCTGGAGTTCTGGTGGCAGGAAGTCAGCAGCCAGGCCCTTTGGGAAGGAGGAGTTCCAGACAAAGTCAGTAAATGTCAAAGTGAAATAGAAAAACTAACCCCCTCCCAAGACAGTAAGCTGCTTTTGAGGCACAGTATGAGGTTTTGTAGTGGGCAGCCGAATCAGATGGGGCCAGAGGGTCAGCCTCCTTAGCATTTAAGGTACTTATTAACCAAGGGAGCCACAAGTCCTGTCCACACAAGGGAGTTTCTTGACCTCCTCTTGACCTGTAAACCTCGGGGCGTTTACAGATCATAAATTGGATTTGCCAAGTCATAGGCCACAAAAGAAGTCAGACACATCTAATCCAGAAACAAGTTACATTTGGGGGAGACGATGTCTGTACATATATTGCTTTCCAGATGAGATTGGGATGCAGAAGGAGCTTTCAGTATTTTTTTAACACTAATGATCATTGAAGAGCGTTTATGTAAATGTGACGGGTGGGGCTTCCGATCAGGGTGCTGTTTGGGATGGCTTCTCTCGCTGTGATGCAAACGTGTAAAATAAAGATTCTATGACGGAAACGAATGTTTGTAATCCAGGGAGTCACTGACTCCCCGGCTGCCGTCTCTCTACCTCCCTCTCATCATTTTTTTCTTTGTGGTTTTTGTTCATTAAATTAGTTAACTGCCTCCCACCCGCTCGCTCTGACAATAGTGACACCTACTAGAGAAGTTCTGTGGATCTGGGATGTGTGGCAGCTGCTGCTGAAACTCAAACGTGACTTCACCCCAGAGGCTGTGTTTGGAACAGACTGAACATCCATTGTGGTTTGCAGCCGTCCTGCCCGCACTGGGGAGGGAGTTCTTTCTGAATCGGGACCCAGGCCTGCTGCCAATTGAGGGACGTGACAGTGGAGGCTTGGGGCAAAGCCCACACTGGGACAGGCTGGCGTGCACCCCTCTGCCAGCCGTGATCAGATAGCCCCGCGAGACAACCTATGTGGAATCAGAAATCCAAGGTGGAGACTCAGCACTTTTAGAAGTCATCTGATCCTAAACGTCTTATTTTATCAGCAATGTTTTCAATTGAGGTATAACTTAGTAAAATTCACCCTTTCTCCATGTGCAGTGGGATGGGTTTGACAACTGCATGTACAATCTGTAGCCTCCACCATAGCAGACATGGGACATGGTCATCACCCCATAAAGTTCCCTGCGCCCCTTCTCAGTCAAAACCACCCCCTTTCCACAGCGCAGGTTAGAACCTCAGAGACGAGTGTCAGGGCCAAGAAGAGAGAACCCGGGTCTTCTGACCGACCTCGTTGAGGAGCGAGTCGGGCCTGGCCTGGGCCGGGCCCAGTAAGGGCTCTAAGGTGACTGCTACGGTGTTCATAATGTTGGGGTGATCCTCGCCCCAGCAGAGGTTCAAACCCCAGGGGCCTACGTTTCCGGTCAGTGGCACACCTCACCACTGCCCATTCCCGTCCGGAGGCGTGGCATCACCAAGGTGCCCGGAACGAAGCACATAGGAGTGGGGAGCCCAGCAGTCGGGCCGACTCGACAGCACGAGGGCTGCTGGGGCAGCTCAGGAAGGGGACGCTGAGGAGGCGTGGGAAGGGCCTTGACCAGCTCGTCATTGCCGCTCAAACCTGAGCAGGCATCGTGTCTGGTTCAGTAGGCCTCCCGTGGGGCCTGACACGTGCACTGCTAACAAGCTCCCGGTGGCGCTGCCTCGCCTGGTCAGGATCAGTCATCCAGCAAGGCTGCCCGCGGGGTAGCAGGGGCCGGATCCGGTGAGGGAGTGGGGGCAGGGGAGGCCCCTGCCTGAACTGCGCCCCGGGATCAGCACTGGCTTCCTCCCACAGCCAGGCTCGAGCTTTCCCAGTGAGAGGTGCAGCCATCTGGGCTGACCACAGAAGCTTGAGGCCATGGAGCCTGCCCCCAGGACTGGGCTCGGCCTTGGGAAGCCCGGCCTGTGAGTTTGACCACAGCCCATTCGCCTCTGGTTTCTTTAATGAAATGGCAGAGCAGGCGAAGTCAGGCGCGGACATCTGACCGAAATATGTTCCTTGCCGAGAGCAGCCCACCGCCTCCCGGGCCCCAGGACCCTCATCAAGCCCTCCCAGCACCCACGTGGGCTCCTTCACAGTGGCAGCTGCCTTTGGGTGTTCCCTTCACCAGGAAGCCTGTCAGGTCGGCAGACTGACAGCTGCACGTTCCCTCGGGCTGCCTGACACAGGCTGGGGAAGGGAGTGAGGAAAGCGCTGACTTCCCCGTGAACGCCAGCTGCGGGCCCAGTGGGGCATTTCTGAGAGTTCTTGGGAGCCCCTCAGCACTGGGCTCCCCCCACATGAAGGGAAGCTGCCTCCCTTTGGGAACTGGGTTTCAGGGGGTCCGTGTGACCACCCAGGAGCTGTGCCTCACAGCTCGCTCGTGCCCACTTTGCAGGGGAATGCTGACCTTGATGGAAACTGCTCATTAAAACATCTGCAGAAATGGAGCCAGAGGCTCTTCAAACAACACTCGTTTCTGTCCTCAGAACAGGGCATCTCGGTAGAGCCAGGACAGTCACAGACGGCTGACTGGTCTCCACACACTGGCGTCTGCAGGGCCAGTTTTGGATTAGTGCTGAGGTTGGCTCACATCCATGGCGGGAGAACGATATCAGGGTGCACTGTGGGGAGAGGGGGTCCACGGGGAAGAGTTGAGCATTGCCTCCACTTACTTGATTTTCCCTCACCCTTTCCATTTTAACTGGCCCCTTTGCGTCAGCAATAAAGCTGTTAAAAGTTTTTCCCATTAAAAAACCAAAAAACTGCCCTGGCCGGTTCGGCTCAGTGGTTAGAGCATTGGCCTGTGGACCAAAGAGTCACGGGTTCGATTCCGGACAAGGGCACGTACTGCGGTTGCAGTTCGATCCCCGGCCCTGGTTGGGGTCATGCGAGAGGCAACCGGTCGATGTGTCTCTTTCACATCAATCTCTCTCTCTCTCTCTCTCCCCCCCCCCCCACGCTCCCTCCCACTCTATCTGAGGATAAATGGAAAAGTATCCTTGGGTGAGGATTTAAAAAACAACAACAAAAACCCAAATGTCCCTAGGCTAAGCAGCAGCCTCCTCCCCCACTGACAGGCCACGCCTCTCAAGTGGGCTGCTTTACTTTCCGGTGCCCCCAAGTCACTGCAGTCCTCTTGGGGCTTGGTCATTGCTGAGGCTTTAGCAGCATGTGACACGGTGGGACTCTTCTCTAGATGCTCACCCTCGGCTCCTCTGACTTGGCGCCTCCTCCATTAGCATCTGGCCAGGTGAGCTTTCCAGCAGTTTTCCTTCCCCTATCCCATTCCTGTCCTGTGGCCCCAACCCACCCACTTCTCCCCACTACCACTTCCCGGGCCAGCCACCCCCACCCCTCACCTGGATGCCATTGCTGCTACCTTCCAGCTGGGGACCCGGCCTTTTGTCATGCTTAAGCGAAGCAACCTTTTAAAAGTGCCTGCCTGCTGTGTTAAGCGCAGAGACACAGAGTTGAGCAATGAGAATACAAGATCAATACACAAAAATCAACCTATTTCTATACACTTGCAGTGAACAATCCAAAAAGAAAAAAAAAATTTCAGCCCTGGCAAGTTTGGCTCAGCAGTTGGTGCAGCAGTCTGAGGACTGAAGGGTCGTGGGTTCAGTTCCTGGTCAAGGGCATGTACCTGGGTTACAGGTTCCATCTCCGGCCCCAGTCAGGGTCATGCAGTGGGGCAGCCAATCGATGGATCTCTCTCACATCGATGTTTCTCTCTTTCCCTCTCTCCTTCCCTTCCCCTCTATCTAAAAAAAAAAATCAATGGAAAAATATCCTTGGGTGAGGATTAACAAAAAACAGATAACCCATTTTAAAAATGGGCAAAGGATCTGAACAGGCATTTCACTTAGCATGATAATGTCAAGGTTCATGTGTGTTGTAACGAGTATCAGAATTTCATTCCCTTTTAAAGCTAGACGATACTCCATGGTGTGGACAGCCCACGTGTTGTTTACCATCATCGGTCGATGGGCACCGGTTGCTTCCACCGTTTGGCTACCGTGAATGATGCTGTGTGGACACGAGTACACGTGTCTGGACCAGTCTCTGCTGTCAGTTCCTTTGTGTATATACCCAGAAGTGGAATCGCTGCGTCATGTGATAGGTCTGTGTTTAATCTTTTGAAGAACCTCCCTCCTGTTTCCCACAGCGGCTGCACCCTTTTACATTTCTCTGTGTTTGTTTTTATCGTGGCCATCCTAACGGCTGGGATCTGGGATCTCCTGGTCTTGATTTGCTTTTCTCTCATGATTAGTGATCTTGAGTGTCTCTTTTTTTTTAATCCTCACCTGAGGATATATTTTTATTTTATTTTTTTCCTTTGTTGATTTTAGAGAGAGAGGTAGGGAGAGGGAGAGAGAGATAGAAACATCGATGAGAGAGAACATTGATTGGCTGCCTCCTGCATGCCCCCCACTGGGGATCAAGCCCACAACCTGGGCATGTGCCCTGACCGGGAATCGAACCGGTGACCTCTTGGTGCATGGGTCGACTCTCAACCACTGAGCCACACTGGCCGGACGTGAGGATATTTTTTCTATTTATCTTCAGATAGAGTGGGAGGGAGGGGGAGAGAGAGAGAGAAACATTGATGTGAGAGAGACACATTGACTGGTTGCCTCTGGCACAGTCCGACCAGGACCAGGGATGAACCGCAACCGAGGTACGTGCCCTTCACTGGAATCGAACCCGCGGCTCTTTGGTCCGTGGGCCGACACTCTAACCGCAGAGCCAAACCGGCCAGGGCATTGAGCATCTCTTGTGTGCTTATTGGCCATTTGTGTTTCTTCTTCAGAGAAATATCTATTCAAGATCCGGACCCATTTTTATTCTGTTTTTCTTTAGTCTTAATTACGGTAAAATACACATAACATGAAATTGGCCACCTTGACCATTTTTGAGTGGACAGCTCAGCAGGGTCAAGCACATTCACGCTGTTGTGTGACCACCACCACGTCCACCTCCAGAACGCTTCATCTTGCAAAACTGAAACTCCGTCCCCATGAAACACTAGCTCCCCATCCTCTCCCACCCCCAACCCCGGCAACCCCATTCCACTTTGTCTCTGTGAATCTGACCACCCTGGATGCCTCATATAAACGGAACCTTACAGTAATCTGTCTCTTTATAACTGGCCTATTGCAGTCAGTACCCCTCCCCACCCTTTTTTTTTTTTTTTTTTTTTTTGGTTAATCCTCACCCGAGAATATTTTTTCCATTGAAAGTGGAAGGGAGGGAGGGGGAGAGAGAGGCAGGGGGAGAGAGTGAGCGACATCAATTGGTTGCCTCTAGCGTGCACCCTGACCAGGGTGGGGATCGAACCTGCAACCCAGGTACGTGCCCTTGACCTGGAATCAAACCCACGACCCTTCAGTGCGTGGGCTGACGCGCTAACCACTGAGTAACACTGGCCAGGGCAGCAGTCCCAGTTTTGAATTGGGTTTTTTGTTGTTGGGTTGTAAGAGGTTTTTTTTTTTTTTTTTTTAATCCTCACCCGAGGATATTTTTACATTTATCTTCAGACAGAGTGGGAGGGACAGAGAGAGAGAAACAATGATGTGAGAGAGACATATCAATTGGTTGCCACCTGCACGACCCCAACTGGGGCGGGGGACAAACCACAACCGAGGTACGTGCCCTTGGCCGGAATCGAACCCTGGACTCTTTGGTCCGCAGGCTGACACTGTAACCGCTGAGCCAATCCGGCCAGGGCTGTAAGAGTTCTTTATATATTCTGGATATTACTCCCTTATCAGACGTATGATTCACAAATATCGTCTCCCACTTGGTGGGAGCCTTTCCACTCTTGACGGTGTCCCTTGCCACACAGAAGTGTCTCATTTTGATGGCGTCCGATTTATGTTCCATTTTGTTTCCTGTGTTTTCGGTGTCATATCTAAGACATCACTGCCAAGCCCAACGTCAGTAAGCTTTTTCTCTGTCTTTTTTCCTAAGTGTTTTGGCTCTTACGTTAGGCCTTTGATCCATTTTGAGTTCATGTTTGTGTACGGTGTGAGGTGAGGGTAACTTCACTCTCTTGCACGGGGAGATCCAGTTTCCCCAGCACCACTGCTTGAAGGCTGTCCTTTCCCCATCAGGTGGCCTTAGCATCTGCGTAGGCATCTCCACAAAGATGCACAGATGGCCAGCAACACCGTCAGCCACCGGGAAATGCCAATCCAAGTCAGTGTGATAGCCCTTCGCCCCCACTAGGGTGGCTAGAAGAGAAGAGACATAATAACAAGTGTCGGCGAGGACGTGGAGAAACCGGAACCCTCACACAGTGCTGGTGGGGATGGAAAGGGGGCCGCTGCTTTGGAAACGCCTGGCAGTGTCTCAGAAGATTAAGCATACAGTTATCATATGACCCAGAAATTCCCCTCCTAGGTACACAGCCAAGAGAAACGAAGCCTGTGTCCACACGAGAACCTGTACACAAATGTTCATAGCAGCCTTATTCTCAGTAGCCAAAAATTGGACATAACACAAATGTCCGTCACTGATGAATGGATGAATGAAAAGAGGAATATCCATACAAAGGACTATTATTCAGCAATAAAAAGGAAGGAAGTGCTGATACACTACCACATGGATGAACCTCGACGATGTTATACTACGTAAAAGAAGCTGGACATGAAAGGCCACCTATTGTGTGGTCCCGTTTATGAATGTCTGCAATAGGCAAGTCTGTAGAGGCAGGTGAGTGGTTGCCAGGGGCTGGGGGGAGAGGGGTTGTAGGGTAACTGCTAAAGAGCATGGGTTTCTTTTTGGAAGTGGTGAAATTGTTCTAGGAGTGTGATGATGGTTGTACAACTGAATATACCAAAAACCACTAAGTGTACACGTCACATGGGTGATTTCTATGGTATGTGGATTATATCTCACTAAAGCTGTTAAAAATATAGAGTGTTTCAAGCTGAGAGGTGTCTGTGGGAGCCCAGAGCCTGTGTACCCCTCCTGGTGAGGTCAAGGAGGGCTTCACAGAGGAAGTACCATCCCATATAGGCTGAATTAGCTTGATGACCTGGGTGGTGGTGGAAAGGTATTCGGGCCGGGAACAGCATGTGCTAAGGCCAGGGGTGGGAGAGAGCCTGCCACATGTGGGCGAATCCAGTGGAGCGGGAATCACGATTGGGAAGTCAGGAGAAAAGAGATGGAACTAGAAAAGTAGGCGTGGGCTGTATCGGGAGGCCCTCTGCCAAGGAGTTTGGCCTTTACCCTGAGGGCAGAAGGAAGGCACTGGCGAGGTTTAACGTAAGTGATACGGGTAGGCTGTGCCGGGCAGACACACTGGTAATTCCAGCACAAGGTGAGAGAGAACGCTTGGTGCCTGTCCAACTCATCCGGTCTTCCCTGTCCCAGACTGGACCTCAGATTGCTCAGGCTAGTGTTTTGGGTGAGACTGACCCCACACTCCAAGCTCTAGGCTTGGGCCTTGATTGGTTTAAGCTGATCAGCCTACCCCTTGTCTGCCCACCCCCTACAGTGATTAGTTCAAGCATAGACACGTGACTCCTTCAGGCTATCTGGGCCAATGAGATATGGTCTTGGAATCTTGGTTGACAAGGTGGGAGTGGGGAGGAAGTGGGTCGCTCTCAGCAAGATGTGAACACCAAAGCGGGAAGCCCTGAGCTGCTGAGAGCCTTCCTGAGAATAGCAGCATCACTGAGGAAGCAGAGCCAGAAAGGAAGAGAGGAAACCCAGATCCTCTCACAGCCTGTAACCTGGATCAAGCCTTGCCTGAAGGCGACACTGCCAGACTCCTGGGTTACCCAAGTCAACAGTTCCCTTTTTACTCTAGCCAGTCTAGGTCAGGTTTTCTGCTACTATAAAGTGTGTCCACAGATAAACCCTCAGACAAGAGATGCACAAGGCGTCAAGGAGCCCCAAGGAGCCTTTCCAGTCTCCCTGGAGGGTCCCGGAAGGTTCCCTGGAAAATAAGGGATTAGGTTGCAAAGGAGGTGGCAGGGCTGTCATGGGAAGGGAGGAGATGATTTATACAGTGTCCTTCCTGAGAATCTGCTAATGACAGTCATTCATCATCAAGTCCTGAGAGCACGCGGCCAGGTGTAATTTCAGCAGCCTGTCAGAGAGGGGTGCCCTGACCCCAGACCCAACACTGGGAGCATGAGAGGGGGCCAGATCGCAATGCCCCCATTGGCTCATCCTTCCCCCTTGTTCCATAGGTGCAGCATCCGAGGTGAGGTGTCGGGCAGCTGACCTGCCCACAGCCACGCAGCCTGAGCCAGACCTGGCTCAGGTGTGCTGTCTCGGAGTTTGACTAGAAGTAATGACTCTCCCGGGGCTGAGCCTGGGCCGACATTGGTCTTGTTGTTTTGAGAAAGAGCCCACTTGCCCACCTAGAAATCACAGAGGGCTCCTGGGCCCCTCTCTTTACTGGTGGGCCCTACGGTGGCGGCTACCTCTTTGCTGTCCAGGCTTCATAAAACCCATTAGCAGGTGGCCTTGTTGATTTTCAATCGTATTTTACCTCCATGTAATGAGTCTCTCCAGGTGCCTATGAGCTGCTCTTAACAGGCGTATCCAGTGGCTCCTGCCAGGGACTCAGACAGAATATTAACAAGGCTGTGCTTCCCGTCTGGAGGGGCCTGCTGGGAAGCCGCCACGCAGCAGAGCCGGGAGGATCCTCGGCCACTCAGGCGGCAAAGGGCCCAGTGTCGCAGGGCCTCCCCCACGCAGTCTGCACTGGCTTCCACGGGTGTCCAGGCTGAGGGCCAACCCGCCCTTGGAGACAGGTTGGTAAGGACTGGCCCTTAGGTCACCCCAGCCCCAGCCCCAGCCCATTTAGAAGGAGCCAAAAGCTACATCTCCCCTTCCCTCGAGTTTGCTCTTTGCCCCAGGCCCAGTGAGGGGTCACCAAGGGGCACCTGGTAGCTGCCAGGGCCCTGCAGTCAGCCTGGGGTTGGCAGGTTTCCGTCAAGGGGAGCCCGGGAGAGTCTCAACAAGCAGGAGCGGCTGGGTGGTGGGAAAGTGAGGCCAACATTCCCGCCTCCAACCTGGGCAGCCGCAGCGGGCTGGGTCCCTTGCTGGCCGGGGAGAGGGGGTGGGAGGGTCCCCTCCCCTGCCCCCAGCCTGTCTTTAACTTGCTGGGAGGGGCAGCCTAGCTCTGGGTGCATTTCAGAACCCATTCTTTTACAAATTAGGCCCCGGGGAGATGGGGGCTGGGAGCCCAGGAAAGACACTTCCAGAACTCCACCTCCAGACTCAGCCCTGTGTCTCGTCTGCACCATTCTGCCTCTCAGTCCCAGATCCACAGGAACCCCGTCTGAGTGCCCACAATGGGCGGCCTTGAAAGGATGGGCAGGAATCCCACACTGGGATGGAGCCCTGGGAGTGGGTGCCCTAGTCAGTTAATGATGCCGTGGGAGGCCATTGAGATGGAGGGCTTTAAAGGCCCCGCAGCCCGGGCTGGGCAGCTCAGGTGGTTAGAGCGTCATCCCCATACCCCAAGGTTGTAGGTGCGATCCCTGGTCAGGACACATACAATAATCAACCAATGAATGCATAAATAGTGGAACAACAAAAATCTCTCTCTCTCTCTCTCTCCCCCTCCTTACTCTCTCTGTCTAAAATCAATCAATAAAAAAATTTTTAAAAAAAGATCCTGCCCAGTCGGTGTGGCTCAGTGGATTGAGTGTCATCTCATGGACTGAGAGCTCCGGGTTCGATTTCTGGTCAGGGCAAATGCCTGGGTTGCGTGCTCGATCCCCAGTAGGGGGTGTGCAGGAGGCAGCCAATCAATGTTTCTCTCTCACATCGATGTTTCTATCTCTCTCTCTCTCCTTTCCTTTCTCTCTAAAATAATCAATAAAAACATATTTAAAAAAAAAAAAAAAAAAAAGGCCCTGGCTGGCTTGGCTCAGCAGTTAGAGCGTCAGCCTGTGGACCAAAGAGTCCTGGGTTCGATTCCGGCCAAGGGCACGGGAACCTCAGTTACGGTTCGTCCCCGGCCCCGGTTGGGGTCGTGCGGGTGGCAACCAAACGATGTGTCTCTGTCACATCGATGTTTCTCTCTCCCCCTCCCTCCCACTCTGTCTGAAGATAAATGTAAAAATATCCTCGGGTGAGGATTAAAAAAAAAAAGATCCTGCAGCCGATGATCTTGGTCATCCACTGTTTGCTGGACCCCAGGAAGGCGGCTGCCAGGCTCCATCTGCAAAATTTCAGGAGCCAGCAGGGTGGCCCTCCCACCCCCAGCCCCTAGCTGTTCCGGGGGAAGAGACGTGGTGGGGCTCACATGTCCACGGAGCAGCGCTTTGTAGCCCCAAGCCACGTGCCTGCCTCCTGCCAGCGCCCGGGAGCCGGGAAACCAAGCCCAGGAACACGCACGTGGGCGTCTCTGGACCCAGCCCACGGTGTTTTTGCACCACAGTCTGGGGTCAAACAAACCTGACTTCATTCCCTATGGCTGGTCAGCAGCTGGGTGACCCAGGCCTAGCTTCCTCGCGGCCTAATTCACAGCTGGGGGTCTGGGGGGCGCAGTCAGTGGCAGCTGCCATTCTCACCGCGCGACTTACTCTCGACCAAGGCCACACCAAGTTCAAGTCTGAAAGCAAGAGAAGCTGAAGAACTCCAAGAGAAGGCAAGTACCCCGCCTCGGTCCTGGTCAGCTCTGATGCTTCATGACTGCACGCAACTCAGAACTGTATCACACACAGTGTCCCCGCCAGAAGGACCCTAGAAGCCCCTCATGGCGATGGGCCCCAGGGCTTGGCCTCCAGAAAAGCTGCTTTCTTCCCTGCTCCTGCTCTGAGCTTGTCTGAGCTTGACCCTGGGAGAGCCCACCATGCACCTGGCAGAAGCCTCGGGACACAGCACCCTCCCTGCATAAGCTCTCAGTCCTCCCTTCTCCCACCTGTGAGAGGAACACATTGGACCTGGTGATCTCCAAAGTACTGTCTCCAGCGTTGAGGATTCTCGAATTCTGTGGTCACTGGTATTTGGGATGTCTGTCCAGCCCTCTTCCCTAAGGTGGACCTCTGAAGCTATGTGACCTCACCCTCGTTGGCCAGGGCAAACCTCTGACTTCTGTGGGCTGATCAGATCCTCTCCCAGAACTGGGCTTGGGCTCACCTGGTGGGCAGGTGAGCTGGAGGGGATGTAAGGCCCTGGCTGGGGCAGGAGGCGCAGGGGAAGCCTTCTGCAGGGTCCTGGGCATTTACTGGATTTTGTCCCCCAACATTCATTCCCCCTTCTTCTGGAAAAAGCACCCACTTTACTTTGGGGGAGACTCCTCCTCCTCCAGGAGTAGCCTTGGAGGAAATGACTGGCAAGCTGCCTGCCCACCCTCATCTAGTGTGGTCCTGAGACCCCAGCATGGCCCATCAGAGTCTCCCTGGGACCGAATTTTGAGCAACGGCTGCAGAGAGGGAGAAAGTGGTGAGGTCCCATGCAGCCTGAAGCCCCTGTTCCTCGTCTCTGCTGGAAGAGCCCACGTCCTGGAATTTACTGGCTCAGGACCCGCCAGCTGCTCCTTGAGTCCCGTGAGCACCCTGCACGCACACTGCCAGGTCCGCTGCAGGCAGCCTGGAGCCAGGAGGTCAGAGAAGAGCCGCCCCTTCCAGGGGTGTCCTTACCCTCGGTGCCCTGGCTTGTCGCCTGCCCTTCTGATAAATCTCCCTTGGCTTCAGCTGGCTCTGGGGCAAGCAGGGATTTCCTGACCTCCTTCAGACCCAGAGAGGAGCCTTAGAGGAATTGGAAATGACAGGCAGGTGCTGGAGAGCACAGTCCGCTCCCCTTTGCCCTGGCGAGGGCATTTACTGGGTTTTGTAAGAGCTCAGCTCACCGTGCCCCCAGCTGGGATAGCAGAGGCTGTGGCCAGCTGGCCACTCTGGAGAACAGCCTCACCTGAGACCCCACTGACAGCTGCACTGAGGAAGGCCAGGTTCAAAGGCAGTCAGGGCAGTCGCAGGCTCTGGGCGCCAGAACCCTGCCGTTCACAGTGGCCCTGCGGTGGCCCTGCAGCCTGGCGGTCACTGACTCTGACTCCAGGAGCAGGAGATCCCTTCTCGCTTCCAGGGCGCCGGAGAGAACAGGAGGGAGGCCTGGCCCAGGCCAGATGGGCTTGGACCTGTTTCTCATTCACAAACCCACTTGCTCAGTGGCTCCGTACAAACCGCACTGTCTGCGGCTGGGGAAGCCCCACTTCAAGGCCCATAAACAGCAGGTTCCCCAGGTCATCGCGATCCCGATTTACAAATGAGGAAACCGAGGCTCAGAGAGGCCACGCGCCTGACCGCTGGGTCCCGCAGCCAGGACTAGCGCTCAGACTCCTGGGTTAGGGTCCTTTACACAAAAGCCTAAGTAAATGATTTCTTTTTTCCTTTGTCAGTAATAATAATGATAATAAGACAAATACATTATTCATTGATAATAACAACAGCCAATATTTACTGAGTAGTGCTACGTATTTCACGTACATCACCTCACTCAGTTCTCATGACGACCCTGTGGGGAGGTGCTACTGTTTTCACACACGCTTTCCAGATAAGGAAATGGAGCCTTAAGGAGTTTAAATAACATACCTAGGGCCACACGACAGGAGGTGCAGTCCGGCTCCAGGGCCCGTGCTAACCACTGTACAACCCTGCTCCCCTCGACAGGGAGGGAGCAATTGGCCGCTGCCACAGGCCCCGTGAGGGTGGGGGACTCTGCCATGGACGATGGCCAGCTCCCGGTCCTCCACTAGCCCAGCCTTGCCACTCGCCATTTGCCCCGAGTGGGTAGAAATTTACTTGGGGTGAATGAGGCAGCCTGCCACCCGGCAGGCCAGATGGGTGGGAAAGCCCAGGGCGTTCTTCCTAAGGGAACACAGGTGAGTGGTGGCATCCAGTCTCCAGCTGAGCCCGTGCTGGACTTGGATTCCTCCCAACACCCTCGCATCCACTGCGCAGGGCAGCCCGACGAAGCACGTAGTAGGGACAGAGCTAACCGGCTGAGCTGACCCCAGCGCATGGTCATCCAGCTCCCAAGGTCGGCCAGGACGTCTGGGCCAGCGAAGCACCTGGTTGCCGGGTGGGCCTCTCCAGCAATGTCCACCCTGTGAGTACAGTCACCACAGGGGAGCTGCTTCACCTGCATCCGTTTATCCCTCATCAGAGTTCCGGTTGTCCCACTTACGTGGAGGAAATGTTCTCTTCACTTCTCTACGTCATGTCTCCCAGCAAGTGGGTGGAGCTTGTGAAACAATGGGTTCCTCGTGGGCGTTTCTTCCACAGGACACTGGTTCTTCAAATGCTAACTGGAGTTAAGAAAAAAGTAAAAAGTTCAATGGCTAAGTAAGTGTGGAAAATACATTCTTAAAAAAAAAAAAAAACAGATTACGTTCTTGCAGGACTTCTCAGAGCCATTGCGTAAATACAAATGTGCACCGTGACTTTTGGAGAGAGTGGTTATAGTAGGTGATATTTCCTGAAAGCATTGGACCAGGGAACCTGTCTTCCCACAGGGCATATATACCACAGAGACTGGTGTTTTTCTTTTGGAGACACTGGATTATATATTTTTGACAATCTTTTTAATTTGGAGAAAAATATAATTAAAAAGACAACTAAATACACAGTGACAGTGATGTATGCAGATTTTTTCCCCCTCACACAGTTGGGATGGTTCTGTGGGGTTTTATTTTTTATTTTTATTATTATTTTTTTAATCCTCACCCAAGGATACTTTTCTGTTTATCTTCTGATAGAATGGGAGAGAGGGAGAGAGAGAGAGAGAGAGAGAGAGAAACATCAATGTGAGAGAGATATATCCATTGGTTGCTTCCCGCACGACCCTGATCAGGGCTGGGGATGAACTGCAACTGAGGTACATGCCCTTGGCCAGAATTGAACCCACGACTCTTTGGTCCCCAGGCCAACGCTCTAACCGCTGAGCCAAACTGACCAGGGCGATTCTGTAGGTTTTTAAAGGCTTTTTGTGTTGCCTGCGCTGTACGCGGATCTATGCCATGTGACTTGGTTTCCAGCCATGCCGTAATTTAGCATTGCTGTACCTGATGAGGGTTCCACCGACGAGAGCCTGAGCCCTCATTTTGGATGTGTAGGTCGTTTCCATTTGTTGTTGTTGTTTTAAATGCTGCTGGAGTAACATCGCTGAGCCTTGACATTTACATAGATCTCTAATTGTTGGCTCAGGATAATTTCCTAGAAGTGGAATTGCTGAGTCAGAGAATATGGATATTTATTGCCAACTGTTCTTCAGAAAGGTTGTACCAACAGCACCCCGCCTGGCAGCGCCCGGATGCCCATTTTCTCACTCCTTTGCCAATGCGGGGTATGATCATTAACGGGGTAATTTTTTTCCAATTTGTTTTGTGCTCCTTTGACTTGTGAGGGACACCTCTCCCGTGGACTGGCCTGGCATTTGCCTTTCCATCACTTTCATTCAGGTCCCTTCCCCAACTTTCTATTGATGGCTCATCTTTTTCTCGAGCTTAGAAAGTTCTTAATAGGTTAAAGGTATGAACTCTATCGTGTGCTTGTGCAAAGCATTTTAGATCCTTATAAACCCTTCCCCGTGAGAAGATGGGAACTGATTTGCCAAAAGCCACACGGCACAGGAGGGACAGGACCAGGACTAAACCTGGGCCTCAGGGCCTCGTGCTCCATGCTGGGTGTTCAGTGGGACCCATCCTCCTCTCCCCTCCCCCTCCCCCGGGCCAGCTCCCTCCTCACCTCATCCCTAGCAGCTGACTCTACCCTGGGCAGACCTCCATCTACACCCCTGTTTTTTGTTTTTTTAAAAAATAGGTATTTATTTATTTATTTATTTTAGAGAGAGAAAGGGAGAAAGAGATAGAAAACAGCAATGAGAGAGAAACATTGATTGGCTGCCTCCTGCACACCCCCTACTGGGGATTGAGCCTGCAATGGGGCATGTGCCCTGACCAGGAAGCGAACCAACGACCTCTTGGTGCATGGGACAATATTGAGCCACTGAGCCACACCGGCCAGGCTACATCCCTGTTCTTTATGTGATTTAAGGAGGTCTGTCCAAGGAAGTACTTAAATCACATAAAGTGTTGCGTAGCCCCAGGACCAGGTGCCCTTTGGGCTGCTGTAATCACTGCGACTTGAGCTCAGCTGGGGGATCCAGGAAGGCTCCACAGAGGTGTTTAAATAGACACTTGAAGCTTGTCCAAGACAGTGCTGTCCAACAGAAACAATGCGAGCGAGCCACATGTGTCACTGAAAATTTTCATTGGCCACTTATAACATGTTAAAAGAAACAGGTGGGCCCTGGCCGTTTTGCTCAGCGGTTAGAGCGTCAGCCCACAGACCAGAGAGTCCCGGGTTCGGTTCCCGCTAAGCCTTAGCGGCTAAGGGCATGTACCTCGGTTGCGGTTTGTCCCCGGCCCCGGTTGGGGTCGTGTGGGTGGCAACCAGTCCATGTGTCTCTCTCACGTCGATGTTTCTCTCTCTCTCTTTCTCCCTCTCTCCTTCCCGCTCTGTCTGAAGATGAATGCAAAAATGTCCTCGGGTGAGGATAAAAATAAATAAATAAATAAAATAAAAAATAAAAGAAACAGGTGGAATACATTTTAATAATATATTTAACCCATTCTATTAAAAACCCAGTTTAATATGTAATCACATTTTTAAAAATATTCATGAGCTATTTTTTATTCTCTTTATTTTGTAGGAACCTGGTGAATCCAGTGTGTATTTCATGCTTACAGCACATCTCCACTGGGACTGGTTACATTTCAGGGGCCACGTGTGCGTGTGCTCGAGGGGTTTCCTGTGGGACCTCGAAGTGATGAGGCAGGAGAGAAGGTGGCCCTGAGTGAGCCTTTTGGAGACTTTCCCTTTCTTCAGGTCCTTGTTCAAATAGGGCCTTCTCAGTGAGGCCTTCTCCCACCTCTCACCCCAGTACTTGCCATCCCCCATCCCTGCCTTATTTTGATCTTTTCACCTCTGACATATATTTACTCCTGCATTTTGTTTATTGTTACATCGCTCTCCCCTGGATAAATTGTGAACTCCAAGGCAGCCCCTGGGAACCTTCCTGACTCCCCCCAACAGGTGTTTCTGTGCATGGTCCTCCAGTCTCCTCTGTCCCCCTTGTGGAGTTTGTCACCAGTGTGATTTGGGGACCACTGTGAGGCTAATGCTACTGCTGTTGCTGTCACCCTGACCAGGTCCCCATGCAGGCTCCCCCTCCTCCCAGGCAGGGTGCCCAGGCTGGTCTGGCCAACTCAGAGCCCCTTTCTGTGGGTCCCTCACTGGTGTCCATTCTGAGTGAGTGGCCTCACAGCTGGGAAATTCTGTTCCCAAGTGGAAATGAGGTCCCTCCAGCTATGGTCTAGCCCCAGTTCTTTGGGACTGTACCCTCCCCACTTCCTTTATGGAACGAGCTCTGGCAGGACAGTAGGTGCTCCCTCATCTGAAGGCCTCCTGGGGCCTGGGGCTGGAATGGAGCATGTTTGGAGGTGGGGGGGGGGTGGCCTTTGGGGGCTGAGAAGCACTCTCAGCCATAAATCAGAGTTTCTCAGTCTCCCCGGCTCCTCTGTGCTTCCAGAACCCCCTGAAGTGCGAACATTGTGCCAAAGTGGGGAGAAAGAGAGACCCTGCCCAAACCTCAGCCTGGCCTCGTCCTCCCATGCTCCGTCAGCCCCCCAAACTCCCAGCTCTGTCATTTCTTCCTCATTCACAAGGTTTGGAGCCTCTGCTGCAAGTCAGGTGCCTTCTAGGTGTGGGGATACAACTACAAAAAAGACCAGAATCCCTGCACTCAGGAGCTCATATTCTAGAGGAGGAAACAGCAAAAACACAAGGAATAAAACACTTGAAGTCTGTGATAGTTGCTAAGAAGAAAAACGATAAAGCTGGGACGGGGAAAAGCCCAATGTGCTGACATTGTGGACGGGGTGGCCAGGGGAGGCCGGCAGACTCTTCCCCTTGCCACACCTCCCCTAATCCACGGTCCATCCGGGTGGAGCCCTGGCCTCAACTCCTGCCCAACAGCTGCCTGCTGGGAGCACACTCCACGTGGAGGCCAGAGAAGCAGGGGAAGCAGATCCCTCCCTGTCACCTCCCTGCTGAAATTCCAGAGGCCCAGCTCCTGTCCCCCCTGCCCTCTTCCTTCTCTCTGGCCTCAGATCACACCTGCCCTGCCCCTGGAGCTCTGTGCAAGGACAGCTCTCCCTCTGGGCTCAGCCCTCCCTCCGTCCCTCCTCCAGGTTTTCTGGGCCCTGATCAATTTCCCACCTACCCACCCTCCCTCTCCCCGGCTTGGAGGTCACCTTCCCCCAGGCCGTGGTAGGTGCCCCCACCATAATTTGTAACATCCTGCTTAGCAGTGCCCGCCCCACCCCCACCCCACTTCGCCCGTCCTGCTCGCTGCCGTGTGTCCCCAGCGCCCAACTGATACGTGACGAATGAATGAATTTCGCCCGCCAGGCAGAGACTTGGCCTAATTCACGTCCGATCTTTAGGGCCCACCCCGTCCCGCTCCTTGGTGTGTGTGGGGGGACTGGAGCGCCCGAGATTGATTCTAGAGGGGTGGCGGGGTGACCTCCCGCTTCCGCCCCGGGACGCGATGAAGCAAGGGGAAGTCCCTCCGTCGCCTCGGCTTCGGTGCTCGCGGGGCCGCGGCCCGGCGGGGCGGGTGCGGGCGGGAGGTGGCGCCGGGCGCTGAGTGGCGGCTCCGGGTCCACCCCTGGCGCGCCGGTGCGGGCGGGAGGCGGGAGGCGGGAGGCGGGGAACGCAGGGGCGGCGGCGCAGGGAGCGCAGCAGCGAGCATGTGCCGCGCAGCCCAGTAACCAGGGACGACCGGGCAACACCGCGGCCGCGTCGGCGCCCAGCCCAGCGCAGCTCGCGCCGCGGCGCCCGGAGAGGGCGGCGGCCGACGGCCCGGCCTGCCCAGCGGCTGCCCCGCGTCCCGGGCCCCGCGCCGTGCTCAGGGCGGCCGACGTGCCGCCAGCCGCGCAGCGCAGCGCGCCGGAGCCCCGCGCCCGGGCCGCGCGGGCACGGCGCAGACAAAGGCGCGGCCCGGGCCCGGCCCAGCCCGGCCCGCCGGCCTCCGCGCGCCCCGCCCCGGCCGCCCCGGCCCGCGCCCGCCGAGCCGCTCCCGTTGGGCGCCCCGCCGGGGTCCGGCCCGGGAGCGGGGGCCGCGGCCGCCGAGGATGGGGAAATCCAACAGCAAGTTGAAGCCCGAAGTTGTGGAGGAGCTGACCAGGAAAACGTACTGTGAGTGCGCGCCCCGGACCCCCGCCCAGCGCCCCCAGCGCCCCTCCCCCACGCCCGGTCTCCCCCTAACCCCTCGTCCCTGCTGCAGGTCCGCTTCCCACCCCGTCAAAGCCGCAACCCTCCCTCGGTCATTCCCTGCCCTGCCTCCGCGCGGCCACCTCGCCAAACCCGGGCCGCGCCCCCAGCCCCACACCGCGTCCTATTGTTCTAGGGCATCCAGCTCCCCACGCCTGGGGCTTGTGCCGCCTGTCAGGGCGCGCGGGGCCACCCCCGGGCCGGGAGGGAAAGCCCCAACCCACCCACAGCCCCCTCTCTGCAGCTGTCGGGAAGGGCAGGGGTGTGCATGGGCCTGGGGCGGTGGTCCCAGCAGGGGGCGCCTAGTTTCGAGGTGGTTCGGGCTGCGCGGAGCCTACTGGCACAAGCGCGGCGGGGCGGGTGATTCATGCATCACGATGCCACTGCTGCTGCCACTGCGAGGTTGGCCTGTCGCCCCCTCCCTGGCCTCGATCGTGTGCGGGGTGGTGTCGAGACTTGTCAGAGAGCTCGTGGCAGCGGGGGCGGCCAAGGGTCCTGGGCGCCCTGTTGGATTTCCAGGCTGAATTCTCCTCTGGCTCCCATATCAATCTCCCCCTTTCTGTCTCTATCTGCCAAACCGGGAAATGGGTTTATACAGCCGCGGGTGATCTGGTCGATCTCATTTAACCCTTTGGAAGCACCCCTAAGAGGAAGGTCTGTCAATTTCAGACTTCTCTAGATCTGCCCCAGTGTATCTCTGTCCACTTGCCAAACTTCACAACTTCACAGTCCCCTTGAATCTCCAGTGTCTCCATACCAGACTTCTGTCTTCCCTGCAGCCTCTTGGGAGATGCTCTGGCATGCTAGGGGCTGATGGCATTGGGTCCTGACCCACCGGTTTTCTTTTGGGGGATGGGAGGAAGGACAGCTGCATTCTCTGGTAGGGCTTCTGCCTGCAATCTGACTTGGAAGGGGCAGTGGCCCTGAGCTTGGGTTGGAATTCAGAGCCATACGTGGGCAGCTGCGTGGGTCCAGCCCCTCTGCACGCTCCCTGGAGTCAGCAGATTGATTGCCAACTCTGTGTGTTGATGGAGGCTTAGGAGACAGGTTCTGATGGTGCATTGCACAACCTCTGCTCCCCGCTCCCCCAACACACACACACACTCCATCGGTCTTCTGGGCACGTTTGCAGGTCTGTCTGAGCCCATGCTTCAGGTCCATGCCCTTCGCCCCCATGTGCTTGGAACAAAGGGGGCTTTCCTGAGTGGGCCCTGGTCTGCAGAGAGGTCCTGGCCCTTCTCCAGTGGAATTCTGCAGCAAGGAGCTCATATCCTAGGAGCTGCTCTTTTAGAGGGTGAGGCTCTGAGGACCAGGGACCCCTTCCTGGCTGCTCTGACCCTCTTTCCAAGGTGGGTGGGTGGACCTTCCCAGTCTGGCCGCTGTTTTGTGAGATTTGCTGGGCCTTCCTTCAGGCTCTGTCCAGATGTGGCCCATGGCTGTCTGCAGACAGGCTGCAGGTGGGATTTCCGGGCTCCTGTGCCCGGGAAGGCAGAGGGCACAGTGGGCTTTGCCGGGATGTGGGCTTGGGCTGCACCAGGGTGTCTGCATCATGGTGGAGCAGGGGAGCCACCTGAGAGCTGAATGAAGCCAGGTTTTCTGCTTATTGGGTGTGCCACATGCTGAGCTCTTTGCGTTGGTAACACATTGAACCTCACAACAGCCCTGGGCGTGGTGAGCACAGTTACTGTCCTCATGTACAGATGAGGAAACTAAGGCTCAGGTGAGTGGCATGCCCAGGATCCCACGGCCTGTCCTAGGCGGTATCAGGACTTGAACTCAGGTCTGTCTGTCTCCAACGTTATGTCTCAGCGTTCATGCTGAGAAGTCAGGGGGGCTTTTCCTTTGTGTGTCCCTTTTTGGTTTCTGCTGTAAGCCATGGTGATGACTTCTGGGTGGGAAGGGGCCTTGGCAGTCATTTTGCCTATCCCCTCTCTTCGGACAGATCTGTCAACTTTGGGAGAAGTTGAGTCAGCAAGACTGTTAGGAACTGGCCCGGTGGTGCTGGGCCGGTCTATTTTTAAAGGCCTTTGGAGACATGAAATAGTTTCTGTCAGGGAGAGAGTTAGCTGGTTCTTTTGCTCGAGCCCTTATTAGGGGTAGGCTGGTGGCGTGGTGGTGGGTTCTTTGCCTCTCGTGTGTCTCCCTTGCTGATGCCAGCGCCCTCCGTGCAGGCCCTGGTCTGTTTGGTTGTGTGGGCACTTAGTAGGTCCACAGGTATTTGTTGATTGAAAAGTCTCCCAGCAGGAAGAGCAGAGACAGCCTCCAGCTTGTTCTAAGGCCCCAGATGGGCTTCCTTCTGAAGGGGAGCGGAGCCATCTGCTCTCTGTTCAGGGGACTGTGTGGGGTCAAGTGCTCAGGAAGGAGTCTCAAATGTCAGCTCCTCCTGGAGCTTGTTAAATGCCAAGGTGCCTTTAGGTCTGGTCTTGGCCCCGAATTTGCATCCTTGACAAGTGTTTGTCATGTAGATCGGAGTTCCCAGGAGCCCCAGTGGAAGACCCACAGCTGGTTCCCGGGTGCTGGCATGTGTAAGCATCACCTGGTGTCCGAGGCCACTTCGGACACAGCACAGCTGGTTACAGCACCACTTGGGGCCCCGAGGGGAGCCCAGAGGGTCCCACCTGAGTCAGTGCTGGCTGCCATCCTTGGTGGGGTTCCTCCTGCTCCCTGGGAAAGACTGCCCTGCTGGGCTGTGTGTGTGTAAGGAAGCAGGGGACGGTCCAGCTGTGTGGCCTTTGCTAGACACACCTGGATTCAGCTTGGCCACAGCCCTCTGCCTTTTCCTCCTCTGCAGGTAAGATTCTGTAAATGTCAATGCCTCATAACCCAATCCTCACCCATCCTGGCACAGTTCATATCTCGGGGCAACAGGAGCTTCCAGAGAGGTGGAGGCCCCTGCCCCCTGGGACTCAGAGCAGTAGTCAGTGTGGCCCAAAGCCTGGTCTTTTTGCGGTCTGGCCTGTTGAGGTCTTTCTTCCAGCTCGTTGGTGGGACTGCTGTCCTGCGTGTGTGCCCAGACTGTGGGACAGGCCAGCCCCTCACTACTGAGCCTTAGTTTCCTCATCTGCAGAATGGGTGTGTCATGCTGCCTGACTCCCAGGGGATGTGAGCATCAAGAGGATAATTCACACTCAGCCCAATAGTGGCACAGGGTAAGGGGCCATCCTTGAGGCGTGACAGACACTTGGCAAGGACGCAAGGACTCAAGGAGTTATGTTAGTGATCATCATTAATTTTGTCATTTTGACTGTACAGTTCAGCCTCATCTTGAACTGGTCTTAAATGTATCTTGTGGACGGAGTTCGTCTGCCCACAGAGGAGTTGTCCTACGGCCCTGGTCTGCGTGCCTGGCACGCACAGAAAGCTGGGATCTTCAGTTGGCCGGAATCTTAGCAGGATCTTGTTTTATCTGCCAAGGTCCCCCCACCACACTCGTTCGTTTTGAGGCTGCCCTGACCCGCCTTCCATTGACTGCACACTGTGCTGGACACAGAGAGAGATGTGAACGAGAGAGGTGTGATTCCTGTCCTCAGGGGGAAACCAGCCAGGTTGTCTGAAAAACCGAGCCGGGGGCTCAAGCCATTGTCGTGGTCTGAGCTGGATCCGTTTAAAGGCTTCTGGGCCCAAGCCAGCCGCCCCAAGAGGCAGAACCCCCCCACCCCCCTCCCCTCCTCATCCTCTCCCCGTGGCGCTCACGGTACTCCTCGGGGGCCCTCTGCCCAGGACTAGAGGAGGCCACCTCCTCCTTCTTGCACTGGGACAGCCCAGATTCTGTCTGGACTTTGCTCGCCAACCTTGAGTCTCTTTGGCCTTTTTCCTGATGCCCAGAATGGTGCCCGGCATGCGGCAGCTTGTGGAGGGGACGAGCATCATCTTAGTGGGTAGCTAAGGCCTCTGCAAGCCGGAGCAGAGAAGGGGACCCCTGCTTGGGGCCATGAGTCGGGTTGAGATCTGCTGGGTGTCACTGGTTGAGCTCTAGGGTTTTTCTGGCTTTGCAAAGGGTCCCATGAAGATCCCTCTTGTAGGAAAAGGAATGTCCTCTGATCATTGTTCCCTCCACCCAGCTCTGCTCCACCGTCCTTGGTGGGGAGGCCGAATCTGGCACCCATCTTGGGACAAATGATGGAGTTGGGGTCGAGAGCTCCACAGCCAGGTGTTTTTGAGGTCTGACCCACTTTCTTCCAGCTTGTTGGTGAGGCTGGTGAGCCAGGAGTAAGCCACCCAGGAGAGGGACGGTCCAGAGGGAGGGAGGTGGCTTCTGCAATCCCTGTGCAGCCTGTGTGCATGGGGTGAGATGATGGAGGCCGGCTTCCTGTCTCCAGGAGGCTAAACAGAGCGGCAGCAAGAGGAATGAGGGTTAGACTGTAACACTAGCTTGGGCATCTGGGCAAGAACCATCAAGTCTGTTGTTAGGAAAGAACTCGCTATCCTGGAGAATGGGGCTGTGACCTTGGGCAAGTTGCTTACGTCCTCTGAGCACCCTTTTGCTCATCTGTAATACCTGCTCGTGTGACTCGTGGATCCAAATGGGGGGTGCCTTGAGGTCCAGGTTGTGGGTCAGAAAGGGAATGGGGACCGCTCAGCAGCAGCCTCGGGGCCAGATGGGCAGGGGGTCTGTCCTTTCCTTGGGTGAGCCCTGATTCAAAGAGCTTTACTTCCCTTCTCTGGAAATGGGGGGCATCATGGTGGCCCCAAAGATGGGTAGGATTCGGGGCACGCGAAGTGTGTAGCATGGTCCCTGGTTCTGAGGGGACACTCTAACCTCTCCTGGGGGCAGCTGGTTTTAGGAGGTCCTCTTCCTGCAGAGCGGAACCGGCTGAGTGGGTCTACGGCCTGGCCCCTTGTTGAGAAAAGCGGAGGTGGCCAGATCAGGGCAGGAACTCGCCGGGGTCACAGAGCCCAGGCCTCCCACTTACGCCTGTTCTGGCTCTTTCTGCCTCCTCCAGCTCCATGTTAAACAACCTGGCTCCTTCCCATCTCATCGCACGGTGTCAGGTGAAAGCACTTTCTCCTGACCGTGGCCTTGGGATTGGACCCAGCTTCCTCTGCTCCCAAGGCCGGGGCTGAGCCCCTCTGGAGCTGTGGGCAGTGGGAGACACAGCTGGCCAGTGGGCTGGGCTCACATCACCCCTCGCCAAGGGTCCCACAGGAAGGGATCTGGACATTTTTCAAGATGGGGGGGCATGGATGGAGATGGTGGAGACCTGTTAGATTTGGGTTTGGAGGTTATTTTTGCCTGTAGTCCAACGAATGGATTGGAGGAGAGGGTTGTAATCAGGGCCCGGTGATCGTGGTGTTGGTGGCGATGAGGTCAAGGACAGATTCTAAGCATGTGTAGGAGGAAGACTAAATAGGGCTTGATACGTAGATTTCATTAGCGCGTATATTTGGGATTATCTCCTTTTTATTTTCTGCCTTATTAAAATCTGACCACTGTGAATTTTTGCCTACACCATTAACCATGCTTCTAAAAAGTGATTAAAAAATTTTTTTTGGTTAATCTTCACCCAAGGATATTTTTTCCATTGATTTTTAGATAGAGTGGGAGGCAGAGAGAGAAACATCGATGTGAGAGAGACATATCACTTAGTTGCCTCTCCCACAACCCTGACTGGGGCCAGGGATCAAACCTGCAACCCACGTACATGCCCGTGACTGGAATCGAACTCGTTTTGCTTCAGTCCGAGGGCCGATGCTCTCACTGCTGAGCCAAACCGGCCAGGGCTAAAAAGCAAGTTTGAAATGGTGCATCATATAAATGCAACATTTTACTTAATTTATTTAATGGGTTGGCCATTGCCTATTAAGTTGCTTTTATAATATAAACAGTGTCGTGACAAGCATCTTTGTACTAAATCTTTGTGTATACTGTATCTCTTCTTTTTTTTTTTTTATCCTCACCCGAGGATATTTTTCCATTTTTTGTTCAGATAGAGTGGGAGGGAGAGAGAGTAAGAGAGAGAGAGAGAGAAACATCAATGTGAGAGAGACACATCGACTGGTTGCCACTCGCACGACCCAACCAGGGCTGGGGACAAACTGCAACCGAGGTACGTGCCCTTAGCGGGAACCGAACCCCGGTCTCTCTGTACCAGAGGCCGACGCTCTAACCGCTGAGCCAAACCGGCCAGGGCCTGTATCTCTTCTTAAAGATAAATTCCCTACAAGGAAGTCAGGGGGTTAAAGGCTGGAGACCTCTTAAAAGGCCTTTGATTGAAAACTTGTTAACTTGCTCTCCAGAAAGTATGTTCCCATTTATATTTTGAGCAAAAGTGGATGAGAGCCCTGGCCACTGTGGCTAAGTGGTTAGAGCATTGGCCTGCACACCAAAGGGTCATGGGTTTGATTCCCGGTCAAATCATGTACCTGGGTTGCAGGTTTGTTCCCTGACCCAGTTGGGAGACAACTGTGCAGAAGGCAACCAATCGATGTGTCTCTCACATTGATGTTTCTCTCTCTCTCCCCCCCTTTCCTCCCTTCCACTCACTCTAAAAAATCAATGGAAAAATATCCTCAGGTGATGATTAACAAACAAAGTGCATGAGCTGCTTCTTTCCCTGCATTCTTTTTGTTTTTATTCCTCACCTGAGGATATTTTTCTACTTATCATCAGATAGAGTGGGAGGGAGGGAGAGAGAGAGAGAGACAGAGAGAAACATCGATGTGATAGAGCCACATCGACTGGTTGCCTCCCGAACGACCCCACCAGGGCCGGGGACAAACCGCAACCGAGGTATGTGCCCCTGACCAAATCGAACCCGCAACTCATCGGTCCGCCGGCCGACGCTCTAACCGCTGAGCCAAACCGGCCAGGGCTTTCCCTGCATTCTTGCCAGAACTGAGTATCACTGTTTTCCTCCATCCTTGCCAACTTTATGGGGAAGAAAAGAGTAGCTCACCATTTCATGTTCCTTTCCTTGATTTCTGTTAAGTAGAATCCTAAATCTCTGAGCTGGAGGTGACTTTGGGGTCGTGTAGTCCAACGTCATTGTTTTACAAATGGACACACTGAGTACCAGAGAGATGAACCCTCTCTCCCAAGTCACATGGCAAATACGGGGCAGGAACCTAGGACTGTGCCTCCTTTCAGGGCGCCCCTACTATGCCATGATGGGTTGGCTGTTGGGGTTGAGGCGGGAGGTGGGGATGTGTTGCTTTCTTCGTGGAAGTTTCTTCTGATATGGCTCATCTGGTCCTAAATGTCTCTTACTGTGAGGTAATGAAAAACACAGATTGTCCCTCTTGCTATCATTTTGAGACGGAACGCTTCGCACGTCTGGGGTGTGGTCTGCTTAGCAGGGCAGACTGTCAGAAGTTCACGTGCCAAGTTCCCAGCTAACTTGGAATTGGGGTCAGAGTCCCAGCCGAGGGCAGGACAGCAGCGTTGAGGGCTTGAAGGCCAGCTTGTCGTTTCCTGGCTGTGTGACTCTGGCGAGCCCCTCACCGTCTGAGCTCTGGGTGCCTCGGTGTGAGATGGGGACAGACATCCGTGCTTTTCCTGCAGGTGGACACAGGGACCGGCATGTAGTAGGTGCTCAGTAAATGCTCCTGCAGGGAGGAGGCTGCTTGGCCTTCGGAGTCAGGAGACAGTGGTGCATGGCCCTGGGCGGTCACAGGGTGAGCTGTCACCCGTCCTCAGCTGAATTGGGAGTGAATGGCAACCGCAGAGGGCCTCCGTGTCTGGCCTGCTTGGTGGGTGGCTGCATCGGTCCTTGTCGGCCCCGACTCGTCCGGTTGAGGAGGGCCTGCTCTGGAATGCCGGGTTTTAGGGGCCTGTGTGGATGTGGGCTTGGAGGGCTGGAGAGACACCTGCTGGGCTTCAGTCCCAGAACCAGTGCGGACTGCGTAGTGACTTAGAGCAACTAGGCCCCCCTGGGACTCAGTTTCCCTTTCTGTACAAAGCTCAGGTTGCCAGATGGTGAGACTGCCGTGGGGCAGCCACACCTGGGCCTGCAGATGGAGCGTGCTGGGCTCTGGTGTCCGATGACCCGGCTCCTGGGCTGTCTCAGGCAAGCGCAGTCGCGGTCTCCACGTGTCGGTTTCTCATCTGCGAGCGGAGCTGCTGATGCCTCCGTAACGGGCTGCTGCGTGTGAAGTGAGGAAGAGCAGAGACACCGAGTTTGGTGGCTCGTCTTGGGTGCTCCCCTCAGCTCAGCGTGGGGATGGAGAATCTGTAATCAGCAATGAGTAAGTGTCAGAGGCTGTCACCATGGTGACAGCTGCCATTGAGCATGTTCGCGTGACCCAGGCTCAGCTCAGTGCTCAGATGCATTCATCCGGACCCTTCCCAGGAGCCCTGTGTGGTTCCCATTTTACAGATGAGGAAACTGAGAGTCAGAGGGGACCAGAGCTGGCCCAACACCACACATCTGGTGAGTGGTGCAGCCAGAGTTTGACCCTGGGCGGTGGCAAGGGGCACCGCGTGGGTGGGGGGCGCTGAGAAGCCACTGTGGAGGTTTGCAGTGAGCGTGAGTGTGGGTGCCTGGTGTGGGTGCTGCGAATCATGTGTGAGCCCTGGTTCCCGTGGGCATGCTCCGAGTGTGAGTGACGGGGTCGTGGCGTGTATCAGGAGTGGGTGAGCTGGCACGTCTGTGCCCGCGCGTGCGCACGGTGTGTGCATGGGCAGCTGTGTGCAGGTTGTGAATGTAGACGTGCTTGGGGGCGGGGCACAGACAGGCTGGGAGCCCGGATAGAACGCTGACAGCTCGGGGACCAGACGACGGGGCTGCCACTTCTCGGTCCCCTTCTGCCCTGGCCGTGCTGATCTCCAGGAGCCCATCTGTCCTGGGACAGTGGGGAAATATTGGGGGGAATGACAATAATGACAGCTATTTACCAAGTGGGTACCCAGTGCCAGGAGTGCTGAGTACAGTTTCTCCCCCTTTGTGGTCTCACCACAACCCTGGGAGTAGAGACTGTGTGCCCATTTCACAGATGAAGAAAAGGGGCCCAGGCAGGTTCAGGGACATGCCCAAGGCCTCCCAGCCAGTGGCCAAGCTGGGGCTCAAGCTCACATTTTCATCTGGACGTAGCTACGCTCTTCCTACCGCGTGCCCGCTTCCCACGATCTCTGTGAGCCTTGTAACCTTAGAGCTGCCGCAGAGGGTAGTGAGCACGCCATCACGGGAGGCATTCAAGCAGCTTCTGGAGCAGCAGATGCTGGCCCGGCATCCTGGATTCCTGCCCAGATGTGAGGTTGGACGGTAGGTGGGATCCTTCTAGCTGTGAACGCACAACCCTCCTGGCCCCAGATGCTCTGATTCCTATGGGGGATTTGGGGCGCCTTGGCTTGGCTTCCTCTGGGAGGAGGCAGAGCTGAGGCCAGGGGAAGGCAGCGGAAATGTGGCAAGAGGTAGGCACATGCAGTGGGCAGCTGCCCAGTCCTCGGGCCTCTGAGGCTTTCCCAGCCTCTGCCCCTTCCGGCAGAGCCTTGGGTGCTGACCACATGCCCGTGCTGTGCTGACCTCACTGAATCCTCCCAGCCTGTGAGCTCGGGAGAGTGAGCCCCATCAGAAAGTGTGGGCACCACCCCACTCTGGGGAGCCTGTGGGCTGGGTCTGGGAGGCAGAGGGCCGCCGCGGGTGAGGCCGTGGAGAGTGAGTGCGCCCCCTGGTTGTCCTGTCCTGACCTGCCCTGCTCATGCCTGGCAAGGCCCAGGTGGCCTCCCAAGTGTGTGTGTCCTCACGGGTGGGTGCACTGCGGGGCTCAGGGGCACGGTGGTAGATGGACCTCGGGGTCTGGAGGTCTGGCAGCAGTGCCCTGGGCCACTGTGAACTCCCTGAGGGTTGGGACACACCTGGGGAGCTTGGTTGTGGCGGGGCCGGCCGGGAGCCTTGCATGGGGCAGGCCGGGAGCCTTGCATGGGGCCGGCCGGGAGCCTTGCATGGGGCAGGCCTAGGCCCCATCAGGGGCTGCTTGGCTTTGCTCTTGGCTGACCAGACTGGGACCCACCCGTGCCTGGCCTACAGTCTGACGGGCAGGGGAGTTGCCGGGGGTCAGAGACTGGGGTCCTGGTTCTAGCCTGACATACTGTGGCCTTTGGCTGCCCCTCTCCGACCAGTTTCTCCATCTGTCGCACTCTCTGTGAGACGGGATGTCAGCTTTCTCAGCCCGGGGAACCCTGATGGTGCCGCCCAGGAGGAGGTGCTCCCTGCCTGGTGAGCCCGGGTTGGGGTGCCCAGGAAGGGATGCAGGGCAGCTGCTGGCTGTGGCATTCCTGGTCTCACGAGGTGGCCCCAGGAAGCTGGCGGGGTGTCCAGGCCACCGTGCATGCATTTGCTGGCAGGGGAGAAGGAGGAGGGCTGGAGGAATGTGGATTTGAGGAATGTTTAACCCAAGGCAGAAATAGCTCTGCTTTTATTTCAGGCTTGGGTTTTCAGCGAGGAAGCAATTCAGAGGCTCCCCCCCTCCCTCCCTCTCCCTCTCTCCAGCCCCCTCTGGTTCCCCCACCACTCTGGCCTTTTGGGGACAGAAAGTGGCCTCTTTTTTCTAAACGAAGGAGCTGCCGTGGGAACCAGAGGGGCCCTGGGTTTGGAGGCAGACCGCTGGGTTCAGATCCCCCGATCTCTGTCCCAGTGACCTCTTCTTGCTCTGAACCTCTGTGGGCCTGGGTGGCTTGTTAGACAGGCGGTGCAGCGTCAGAACTGCTCAGGGGCCAGCGGGCCCGGGTCACGTCCCAGCTGCTCTCATTAGCTCCGGGACTTTGGCCAAGCCCTTTCCGTCGCTCTTCCTCACTCCATCTGTAAAATGGGCAGAGGTGATCATCCCGCCTCCCAGGACTGGGGATGGAACGAGTGTGAAAATATTGGCAAAAGGGCCTGGCACGTCCCAGGCTCTGGAGTCCCAACTCGGAGTCCTGGTGGCCTCCCACACCGAAGGGGAAAATGTCTCCTGTGTGCTTGCTGTCAGGTTGAGTGAGGGTCCATGCCCTGGGTGACCCTGCCAGCTGCCTCGTCCCTCTGAGGGCAGACCCACCCTCGCCCACACTCAGCTTGCGCCAGTACCCCACGGCCCCTTCCACCGGAGGTGCCAGTGACCCCCCACCTGCTGGTGTGGACACGTGGAGTTCTCCCCCTCCCCATCCGGTGTTAGCGCCGTGGGATGGACCACGAGGCTCGCTGCTGTATCCTGGCTCCTTGAACAGAGCCTGGGGCAATTTGTTGGAATGAGAGAAAAATCAAATACATACATGAACAAGCTAACGAATGAATGAACTTTCTTCTCATCCATCTTGGGTCCTTGCTTTCTGTGTGTCTCCAGCCCACTCCTGCCTCCTGGGCTGGGGGATGGAGGGTTTGCCATGTCCGGGGGCTCTGAGAAGTCAGGTGCTGCGAGGCTGGCCCTCAGCAGGACTGGTCGAACAAGGATCCCAGACCGCTGTCACCTTCTGGGGCTGTGGAGATGAGAAGGGGTCCCAGCTGCCAGCCAGCCAGCATGGCCCCTCCTCCCTGGCCCCTCTGCTCCTGTCTCTTTGTAGGAACCAAAAGATTCCTGTTCAAAGGCGGGAGATGGGCTATTTTTGGCACTGTGGGGGAAAAAGCAAATACCTCCCTTCTGTTCAAAAATATATGGTGTATGAGCGGACAGACAAGGAGCTCGGCAGAGCTCAAAGCCCGTGCTGGCGGGGCTCCTGCCCCTGGGCCCTGGTCCTGCCTCCTCTCCAGGGCTCAGTCGCCCACATGGCCACGCTGGGCGGTTATTGTTTCCAGACCGCCTGCGATGAGGCCCTTGCTGGGCCTGAGCAGAACATGATCTTAATTCAAACTAAGAGCAGCCGTCACAGTGGAGGAGAGGAGTGCGGTAGAGGCCCTTCCCCTGGTCCCTGTTCCCTGTGCAGCTGGGGAAGGAGGACCAGCTGGCTGTGGACAGAGGGCAGGAGGCCTCTGGCCACCCCGCACTCCCTGATTCAGGAAGTGTTTGTGGAACACGTCTCATGCCAGGCTTGCAGGCGCCAGGACACAGGGCAGATTGGACGGGTGGGTCCAGTCCTCCTGGCATTGACATTTTGGTGGGGAACAGATGTCAGGCCTGGCTGAGCATCAAGACAGAGGACACTGCACAGTGCTTGGGCATCCACCGGCCTGGGGGCGTCTGCGAGGACCTGCATCCGGGTCACTGGTGTTCCCTGTTCCCTGAGCCCAGCCCAGGGCCTGGCCCGCTCAGTGGTTGTTGGATGGATGGAGGAGTGAAAAATCCTGTTTGTTCCTTCTAACCACCCTGTAAGGGAGGCATTGGCACGCCCTCATCTTACAGATGAGGAAACTGAGGCTCAGAGAGGTGCATTTAGTTTCCCAAGGTCACACAGGGGCTAAAGAATGACTCAATTCTGCCCGGCCGGTGTGGCTCAGTGGTTGAGCATTGACCCATGAATCAAGAGGTCACCGGTTCGATTCCCAGTCAAGGCACATGCCCAGGTTGTGGGCTTGATCCCCAGTGGGGGGCATGCAGGAGATGGCCAGGCGATGTTCTCTCTCATCGATGTTTCTATCTCCTCTCTCTCCCTCTCCCTTCCTCTCTCTCTAAAAGCAATAAAGAAAAAATATAAAAAAATTAAAAAACAAAACAAAAAGAATGGCTCAATTCACAAAAGCCCCTTCCCGTAGAGCAGGTGCCTCAACTGAAGCGAGTCCGTGTCTAAGAGGTTCTCCACCTGGAGTCCCGAGCGAATCCCCGTGTCCGGGGAGCAGGAGGCCAGGCTCGCCTCCCTCAGGACCCACTCTTCTGGAAGATTCGGAGACTGGCAGTAGAGATGGCTTCAACTGGGCAGTAGATCTTGGAGCCTTACCTTGTTGTGTGTGTGTGTGAGAGAGAGAGAGAGAGAGGGAGGGAGAGAGAGAGGGAGGGAGGGAGAAGCCACCAGGGCAAGTGCAGGTCTTGACCAGGAGTGACGAAGTTTTAGGAACTAAAAGTGGCCGCGAGTACTTTTCAACGTCCCTCCCTGAAGGAAGCACAGCACCTGTCTCCGCTAGAACGGACACACACGGAGCACCCGCCACGTGCTGACACTGTGCCACGGCTGGGACCTAGGCAGACACAGAGCCTGCCCTGTGGAGCCCCAGGCACTGGGGAAGGACGACACTGGAAAGTGGTCCAGTCACAAAGGTGAGGACACCATTCCTCATGTTGCTTCTCTCAGGTCACTGTTACCAACATTTCACCCAGTGCCTTCCAGTTTTTTCTGTGTATGTAGCCCTGGTAGGTTTGATCATTTCCGTTTTCTGATGAAACCCAGGCTCAGAGAGGTTAACTGACTTGTCCAGCGTCACACAGTGGGAAGGTGGGAGAGTTTGTGTGCCTTGGTGTGGGTCACTCAGTCAAAGCAAGTCATTAATAGAGCAGCAGATATCGAGGACCTTTGCTTCCCAGCCCCAGCAGCCCTTCGCTGGGGAGTCAGGCGGGACGTGATAAAGGTCACCTCCCAGAATGCACTTGTGTGATGTTTCAGACACCGCACTTCTCCAGCGATGGAATCGCACAGACACAGGCTCTTACTCCACCTTCGGTAAGCTGCTTCACCTCTAGGAGCCTCAGTTTCCGAATCTGTATAGTGGGGATAATCAAAGGCCTTGCCTCCTGGCATCGTTCGGGCACTGAATAGGATTAATGCGTGCCCAGGACGGGCACACAGGGAGTGCCCAGGAAACAGCAGCTCTTTTCACCTTGCTGTTCCTGGAGCCACGAGATGGTATGTCGTCCTGTGTTTTACTTGAGAATTTGGGGAGAAAGTTATTTAACTTTTAGCGGGAACCGAACCCGGATCTCTCTGGATCGCAGGCTGACGCTCTAACCACTGAGCCAAACCAGCCAGGGCATATTTAACTTTTATAGAAATTGAAATCAATGGATTTTATAACATTATTTTTAGAGTAAAACAAACCTATAAATGATGGAGCAGAATGCAACATTTGTGGAAATATTTGAGCTGGAACACACAAGATCTGAACTAAACTTTGCTTTGGGGCTACCTGGGTCTCCACCCCCTGCTTCTGGGGGGCACCAGCCCTCTCCCCCTGGAGCTCTGCAGAGGGCACTTAGGGGAGCCCTTGGGCCCCCTGCCACATGGCTTTGCTCAGACGGAGTGCTGCAGGCCCCCTGGGAGGCGGTCGGAGTGAACATCCTTGCCCCCTCTGTCAGAGGCCGGAGTGGGGAACGTACCATGATCTGAGCTGTATCTGGCGGATGTGACAGTGGGAAGGGCCACAGGGCCCAGGAGAAAGAGGGAACCGGGGGCTGGCCTGGCTCTCCAGGGGAGGTGCTGCCTAGGGCACTTGGGTAGGCAGGAGCCGGCTGTTCCCTGCTGGACTGTGCTCCCCAAGTCTCATGCCCCCCAGTGCTTGCCATGGCCTGTGGGGGCCTCAGTGGGTGGCCCTCTTGATCATCTCCAGGCTGAAGCCTTCTTGAGCCCCGGCTCAGGAGTCAGATGGCCCTAGCCTCTCACCTCTTCTCCTCCACCACGGGCCTGTGACCTCGGATGAGTGCCTTTACCTCTCAGTTCCTTCAGCAGTGAAGTGGGCTGGTGGGGACCCCACCTCTCAGCAGAGGGGCAGCATAGAGCTCAGCCATGGAGCGGGCTGGGGCTTGGGGGGATCCTGAGGGGATCTGAGCAGCTCCGAGCTGCCTCTCACACCTGTGTTTCTCTGTGTCTGAGGAACTTTCCCATCTTGGCATCAGCGCCACAGTCCAGCCCTGCCAGCCGCAGCTCCTGCTGCCCCAGAGTGTCATTCTAATACCTTCGCCGTCATCACGATGGTCCGTGTCTCTGTCGAGCCCTTGTCACAGGCTGGGCTAGTGCTTTTGACCTGCGTCCTCTTGTTGACAGCAGCCGTGTGCTGGAGCAGGAACCCAGGGCTCAGGGGAGGACGTGGGCCGGCCCGCACAGGGTGCACGGTGGTCCATGGTGGGAGAGTCTGGTTTCAGAGGCTGCAGGCAGCTCAGCCAGGCTTGAGCTCAGGGAGGCCAAGAGCAGGTCCCAGGAGCGGGGACGCAGCTGGCCCCAGGGTGGCCCCCGAGCTCTGTGAGGCTCTGCGGTTCTGCCCATGGAGGGCTTGGTGCCAGGCCAGCAGCCGCATAGCGCCTCCCAGGTCCCCTGGGGTCGGCCTGTGGGTGGCAGTCTGTGTCCTCGGGTCCCACCTGCAGGGAGCGGGGCAGTGTGAGCAAAGCAGGCAGGGCCCGGTCCGCTTTCCTGTGGCTGCTGTGGGCCTGGCCAGTGCTCCACCAACCTGGGTGGAAACTGAGGGCTCAGGCTGGGCCGCTGCCACCTGGTGGGGCGAGGGGGCCTGGAGCCAGGAGGGGAGTGCTGAGCGGTGGCTCAGCCCAGAGTGCCCGGGAGTTCTGGGCAGGAGGCCAGGCCTCCTTTCTGATGAGACTCAGGCCGGCCCTGCGCCCGGCTACCCTCCAGCTGGGCATTTATGGAGAACAGCAATGGTGCGGGTAGAGGGCCGCCCGTCTCCCTTCCCACCCTGGCAGAGGCATCGAATAATCATCGCAGCAACAGCGCCCGTGGTCTGAGGCCCTGGTGCACGGTTTGCATTCTACCGTCCTGGTAGCTGTGCGGAGGGCTCCGTGTCACTGATGAGCCTGCCACCGCCGTCCAAGGTCACCCAGCGCTCGTGCATCTGGGACCTGCCCGGCTGTCTGCCCCAGAGCGTGGCCCACCCTCCTGTTTCCACAGCGTCCCTCATGGCTATCCACGGGCGGTTCCCCAGGGCACGGGGCCTGTGGGGCTCCTGGGCCTTGACTTGCTGCCTGCAGGTCACTTTGTGGGGTGCGGGAGCTGGGTGCCTGGAGAGAGCAGGAGTCTAGAGCGGGGAAGCAGCTTGGCCAAGGTGGGAAGCCCGGAGTCCCCCGCTCCGCCCAGCGACACCAGTGCGTCTCCGTGGGGCCTGCTGGGAACTGCCCGAATGTGGGACCTCAGGGCTGTAGTACGTGGGTCTGCCGTAGCGGGGGTGGGGAGTGACTGGGGCTGGGGACCTTATGGCGCCCGAGGCTTAGACAGCGCAGGCGCCAGCTCACCCAGCCCTCGGGTGTGGCGGGACCAGGTGGTGGGAACCTCTGCGTGCAGACCTTGGGTTCGCTCCTGTCTTCTCCTCACCTCAGTTTGCACGGCCAGGGGATGTCTGCTGCGAGCAGGACGGTGAGCTGTTTCCTCTTTCACAGACAGGGAAACTGAGGCCCGAGCAGGGGAATGGCAGACCCTGGAACTCAGATCCCGTGCGACCACCATGCTGTGCTGCCTTCTCTACGGGAAACTGCCCTTCCTGGGGTGGGCAGTGCCCTTCCTGGGGGGGGGGACTGTCCCGGGTGCATCCTGGCCCACCTCGGCTCCCCCCCTCCTTGAAGAAGCTTTGCTGAGAGGGCAGGGACAGGACTAGACTAGGGATGCTGATAGCTGCCGGGTGGGGAATAGATGGGAAGGAGGGATGCAGGTGGGAGGCTGAGGTGGTCGGGGTGGGCGACTGCAGGGTTCTGGACATTGGGGTGTTTTTGTGTTTTCCAGGCAGCTAAGCTGATGGGACTGTCAGGTAGGGTAGGGAGAGGGGTGTCCACAGGATGGGGACCCTGGAGGGAGAGGTCTGGTCTGAGGAGGGCATCCCCTTAGCCCATGTGGAGTGCGGGGAACCCTGAGTCATCTGGGAGGAGCATAGACTGAGCCAGGAGGGGGCCTGGCTGGAGAGGAGCCTGGGGTGAGGGGTGCAGGGTGCATGTGCCACCCCCAAAGAGCAAAGAGGAAGCCTGAGGCCTGGGGAGGAGCTGTCCAAGGGGGACAGCTCAGTGGTCAAAGGTGTCCAGACTAAAGGAGTTAGTGACCAGGGGTTGCTGGTGGCCTGGCCCAGATGGCCACTACTTTCTCTTTTAGTGTGAATCAAACCCGAGGCCCCCTTGCTAACCTGTAGCTGTGATGGGGGTGGGGGAGGCATGTGACATGTGACAACGCTTCACACGTGATGTCACCTCTGTCCCTAGAGGTGGAAACGGCCTGGCTCGGCCACAGGAGGGTGGCGGAAGAGGCCAAAAAGTGCTCGAAGCCGGCCCTGGGGCCCCCTGCCGCAACCAGCTGTTGTGGGGCCGCCAGCCTGCTTTCTGTTCCCACCACGTCTGAGCTGGGTTTCACCAGGAGAGAGGTACTCTGCTTTAGGGAAACCGAAACCAGGCTTAACATACCCTGGGCTCGGGGACCGGCTGTCGTGTTCGTTCCTGGCAGAGAGAGGTGCGTGGAAGGGGGAGGAGGGGGATCAGCCTCGGGAGCTGCTCGGGGGGTGGGCACTGGGGGCGCAGGCTGGGCAGCGGACAGGGGCAGGGCCTCCCACTCTGCTGCCCCTGGGTCTCCGGAGTCAGTGGGAGGGGGGTGGAGTGGGTGCCCAGCCCCTCGCCCCTCTGGGCTCTGTGCCTGCTCCAAGCTGGGAATTGTCTGTCCATCTCTCCAGAGCCCCTCCCACTGGCTCTGCCTGGTAGTTTCTACCCTATCCTTCAGTTGAGGATGCTGGGGTCAGGAAGTTTTCTAGAGAAGGGGCATCCCAGCTGGCATTGGAAGGCTGTGGGGGGCAGAGGGAACAGCAGGTACAAAGGCCTGGAGGTGGGACCAGGGAGAGGAACTTGAGGCAGTCACAGGGCTGGGTGTGGGCAGGGGACGTGATGGGGCACTGGCTGCGCTGGGGACAGGCTTCCTCCCTGCCAGCCCTGAGCCCTGAACTCTGAGCCTGGAGCATGGCCCCTCCCAGGGCAAATGCTGCCTGTTAATTTCACACTTGGATAGAGGCTCCGGGACAGGGGGGATGAGGCTTAGTTGGGGAATCTGAGCTTGGGAATGTCAGTCTGGCTACGTGGGCAGAGGGTAGAGGCAGAGGGACCCCATAACTGTCCCCTAGTTTCCTCTTCCCTCCCAGTGCCTGTGATGGTTGGAGCGGCTCAGGGTCAGGACCCTGGACAGGACTCCCGGCCCTTCTGGCTCTGGGGTATGGGGGCACACAGACTGTGGGATGAGAACAAGCGTTTCTTCCCAACTTTTTATTTGGAAAAATCAAGAGAAACATTGAAATAATAATGCAGGGAGCACCTGTGTATCTTTCAACTACAGACAGTCCCCAACTTAAGATGGTTTGACTTAATGATTTTAAAAATTGGTTAATCCTCCCCTGAGGATATTGTTTCCATTGTTTCTTAGAGATAGTGGAAGGGAGGGAGGGAGAGAGAGGGAGAGAGAGAGAAACATCGATGTGAGAGAGACATTGATTGATTGCCTCCCCCGTGCACCCCAATCAGGGCCGGGAATTGAACCTGCAACCCAGGTTCGTGCCCTTGTCCGGGACTCGAACCTGCGACCCTTTGGTGTGCAGGCTGACACTCTAACCACTGAGCCACACCAGCCAGGGCTTGACTTATGATTTTTCAACTTTGCAATGGTGGGAAAGTGATACACATTCAGTAGAAACCGTGCTTCAGATTTTGCATTTTGCTCTTTTCCTGGACTGGCGATATTCCATCTGATACTCTCCCGTGATCTGGGCAGGGCAGCCAGCTGCGCTCGGGCAGCCTCGTGGTCACAGTGTAGTATTCAGTGCATTTTCAACCTGTGACATCTTCAGTGTACAGTGAGTTTACGGGATGCAGCCCTGTCCTAATCAGGGACCTTCTGCGGGTTCTCCAGCTGTCAGCATTTTCACACATTTGCTTCCTCTCCTCTCCCAATATTCACTTGCATGTCCCTGCACCTGTCACAAGAAGCGGCAGGCGTCCTGACCCTCCCCCTGAATAGTTCAGGCGCAGCTCCAAGGAGCTAGGACATTCTGTCACGTCACTTCCATCCTGTGAGCACCCCTCAGGAAGTGAACGTGTGTCAGGGCATCTGATGGCCAGCCCACGGTGCGGCTGCCCCAGCTGTCCCAGCAATGCCCCACGAGCTGGTTTAAATTCCAGATCCGGGACCCGGTCCAGGCATTGCGAGTTGCTTTCGGTGCCTTGTCTCTTTCGTCTCTTTCTGGAACAGCCCCCTGCCTTGTTTTACCTTTCAGGGCACTGACTTACCGAAGTGTCTGGCCCACGGTCTGTGCCACAGCCGGGATTTGTCTGATCGCGTCCTCGTGGTTAGACTCCGGGTGACTCTTCCTGGCAGGAGAACTCCACGTGTCCTCCCGCCACATCGAACCGGGGTCCTGTCCGGGTGTTTTACGATGGGGAGGCCAGGTGTGATCAAAGGCAGTCATCTTTTAACGGTTTATTGTCACTGTCTTTAGAAAAGATGACTAGCACGCGTCACTGGCAAGTTTATGGATGTTATCGCTTAGACGGAAGCTAGATGAGACGAGTAAGTAAAAGGAAGTGAGTTGATTTAAAGAAACATCCCGAGTGAATCATCGGACAGGACGGAGAGGAAAGGAGAAGGTGGTGTGGGCGTGGCTGGAAACGCAGATGGGGTGTTTAGAAAGATCACAGTTCTCCGTGGGGGTCCTGCGGTGCCTCCTCTGGCCATGGCCTCGGGTGGCCGCCCCGGCTCACTTCCTCACCTGAATGAACAGTGAGGGTCACACTGTTCGACTCCAGGGTGGGTGGGAGCTGGTAGGTGGGAGGCTGGGATTTGGATGCAGGCCTGTCTGAGCCTGGTGGAGGGGCTGGGGGCAGGTGGCTGGGCCCACAGACTGCTGCCCGCTGCCCACCCTCTTCCAAGACTCTCCCAGACTCCAGGCAGGGAAGCCGGGGACAGCAGCAGGCCCTGGCGTGGTGCTGGGACACCTGCCGGCCTCATCTGTTTCTGAAAGATGAATTAGCTGCTTCAAGCACTGGGTGGGGCTTGTCTTCCTCACCCCAGGCCACATCCCCTGGGGCTTGGCTGCCTGCTGGTCCCCTGTGTTCTGTGTTGGGGACCCATCTAATGAGGGAGGGGCAGCCAATCATGTCCCCTCACGCTAGGGGGTGGAGCTTGGGGGCAAGGGGACGGCTGGAAGCTGAGAGGCCCTGAGGCAGGGCTGCTGGGCGACTGTGCGGGGGTGGGGGTGGGGGGGGTGGGGGTCAGGGGAAGGTGAGGACTACTGAGCCGAGAGATTCCTGGGAAGCCTTCTCTGGCCCTGGGAGGTCCTGCCACCCAAGCCCTCGTCACCCAGCTCCTGCTGTTTATGTCACATGATGCCAAGGTCACACAAGGTCCTGAAGATCATTGGCTGACTCAAGGGGGGAGAGCACTTCAGTGGGCATCCGTGCTGGGCCCTGCCAGCAGTCTTGGCCCTGCCGTTTCCTGGCAGGGTCACCTCGGTTAACTTCAGGCAAGTCAGCTGACCCATTTGAACCTCAGTCTCCTTATCGGGAAAACGAGATCATACTTACCAAGCACTTTACTCTTTGAAATAAGCCCATTCTACAGATGAGGAAGCTGAGGCTCAGAGAGGGGAAGTACTTTGCCCAGGGACACACAGCTCGTAAGCTGCGGAGCTGGGTTTGAACCCAGGTGGTCGAGTCTGGCTCCAGAGTCTGTGCCCCTAAGCTCCTGGCTGTGCTGTGACGAGTCTCCTCTGTCTCCAGGTTTGGCCTTTGAGCCTCAGCCCCTTTGCCCCTGCTGCCCGTCACTGCCAGGTGTGGGTGGCAGGACCAGGGGCACCTCCCCTCTCTGCCCCCCATGTGTGACCCCCTTCCCAACCCCTACTCTCTGCCAAAACTCTCTTGGAAAGTTGCGTTTTTTATTCCAGCGGCTGCTCCAGGCAGCCAGCATCTCCATCATTGCCTCTCCTCTTACCAGCGGCCCTGCTGGTGGATAGGTCTCTTCCTCTGTGTCTGATCCGGCTTGTGAGCGGGGGAGGGGGATGAGGAGGGGCCTGGCGGAGGCTTCCAGGCTGTGAGTCAGGCCGCTGAGTTCAGACCCTCTCCCTACCACTTCATGTGCTGGCTCCTTTGTGCCTCAGTTTCCCCGTTTGGAGCCAGGACAGAGTAACGCTCTCTTCCCTTGGAGCAGTTGTCAGGGCAGCTGAGCCGAAAGCCACAGAGGCCCCGGGTGCCCTGGCACAGATCCGGGCTTGCAGTGGGCGTTTGGTCCTTGGCACTTGTTAAAAGCTTGCTTTAAGCCGTTTTTGAAAAGTGGCCTCCAATCTGATCAGGCACACAGTTCAGGGACACCCCTCGGGCCTCCTTTCCCCCTCCCTGGGAAGGATTCCAGTTTCTTCGCTCGCCTGACCTCCACCCGGCACCGGCCTTCTTGTCCATCTGCGCGTGCGTTCCTTCGTCGGCTCCCGCGGTCGTCCCCCGCCTGTGTGGAGCCCGTTCAGGCCCCGGATTCCAGGCCTGTCACGCCTGCTGTGGCCGATGCTCAGGACCGCTCCCGTGGCAGCTGCGGAGCGGCGGTGACGATTACTCCTACTTTCCAGATGAGGAAACTGAGGCGCAGGAGCTGGGGCCGCTCTCTCGAGGTCGCCCTCGCACAGTGAGCGTGGCCTTGGCAGTGGTTAGATCTCGCTCAGTGACTTTAGAGAGAACGTTGGTTTGGCTCCAGATTGAACCGATTCAGTACTGTCCAGAAAAAAAGCATTTATGTTGTTTGGTTCATGGTTCAGTAAAGGACTGTCTGGACCTGGCTGGAGGTGCAGACTCTTTATTTGTGTCACTGCAGCTTCTGGTTCACCGCTCCGGTCTCATCTTGCTGTGAAGGAACTTGGGACTGATACTGTGAGGGCTGGAGGGACGGCGGGGGAGGGCGCTGGGCGCCGCGGGCTGAGGACGGGGCTGGCCTGTCTGCTGCCCTCCGTGCAGCGGAAGCCTGCACCTTCTCTCGTGTCCCCGGGACTGAGAGGGGAAAGCGTGTATATTAAGTGTTCACCCGGGGCACGACAGGCCTGCCTGCCCCCCAGAAGGGCAGGGAGAAGCCACCCCCTGGGTGTACGAGGCTATTCTCGGAAGTCCTGCCAGAAGCACGGGGGCATCTGGAGGGATGGGCCAGCGCTGTCCCCTGCTGCAGGGCCGGACACAGAGCTCCTGACTGGGACTAATCCCGGGGGGCCTGTCCTTGTTCAGAGCCAGCCGGTGCCCAGCACGGGCAGGCGGGCTGTGGGTGGGTTGGGAGGGCAGGAAGGCGGCTCCCCGATGTGTGCCCATCCCCTGGGACACCTCCCTGAACTGAAAGGCTTTTTCTGTTTTCTCCTGCAGTTACTGAGAAGGAAGTCCAGCAGTGGTGAGTAGCTCCTCTTCCCCAAAGTGTGGTGGGGTGGGGGTGGGGGTGTCGGCTTTGTGCTGGTGGGACAGGCACGGGGAGCGGCCTCTGAGGGCAGCTCGCCCACAAACCAGTCCAGGCAGACTGACCTAGACCCAAATCAACCGGGTGGGGGGGATGGGTGTTGGTGACGCCTTTCCTCGTGTGACATCGCTGAGGACCACCGGGCCCTGAATGGTTAATTCAGGGCCTGCTCGCCAGATGGAGGAGTCAGGACCAGAAGCAAGTGAGAATACAGGGTCCCAGGCCCAGCTTTGTCACTGCTTCATCCTGTGGCCTTGAGAAGCCCCCTCCCTTTCCTGACAGCTTCAGCTGTCTCTTCTATAAAGCGATCGATTAGACTGGGTCAAGGATGGCAAGCAGGTTTCCTCGCGATGCCAGCTCCAGTCGATCCGTAGTGGCTGCCCGGGTGCCGTGTTACTGAGGCTGTACGTCATGGAGAGCACACACGGGAAGGATGGCAGCCAGCGATTAGTGAGCTCTGTGACGGATCAGTGATGCCTGCCCCGGGCGGGGAGCAAGCGTGGCCTGTTGTCTGTCACTGTGGGATGTGGAGCGACAGGGTGAGCCTGAGTTGGGGCAGGGTCAGGAGAGCAGGAGGTGAGCCCGCAGAGTTCGCACCTGCTAGGAAGTCTGGTGGTTTAGGAATGAACTCGGGAGTCCTGGCTTTGCCTTTCCTGTCCTAGGGACCCGGGATGCTTAGCTCCTGAGCCTCAGTCCCCGTGTGTGTGGAGGACAGATGATGCCCTGGGGAGATGCTTCCCGTACAGGTCCCAGTGCCCAAAGGAAGACAGCGCTGCCACGGTCTCCCGTCCACAGTCCAGAGGGGACACTGGGGCCTGGAGATGGGTTCTCGTTCATTCCACCCTCGCAGTCCCGTCGTGGCCTTTCGTAGATGAGGCCTTTGAGTCCCGGGAGGTGGAGGACCCCTGAGCTGAGTCATCCCAGTGGAAGGCCAGGAACCACAGTGGGGGCTGATTAGGGCAGGCCCCGGGCCCTCAAAGGCGACTGAAAGGCGCAATCACAGTCCCTGGTGTGCTGAGGTGCTGGCATCGTGGGCTATGGGTAGTTCTTTCCTCTTACACTTTCTGTTTTTCTGTAATGCTATTATTACGTTAAAAAAAAAAACAACAAAAAAACAAGGCAAGTGAGTGGATGCTTTTATTTTTTTAAGATTTTTTATTTATTTTACTTAATTTTTTTTAAAGAATAGTTCGTTGATTTTTAGAGAGAGAGGAAGGGAGAAGAGAGAAACATTGATGTGAGAGCATAATATCGATTGGCCTCCTGCACGCCTTCTACCAGGAATCGAGCCCACAACCCAGCTGTGTGCCCTGACCCAGAATCGAACTGGTAACCCCCAGGTGCACAGGACAATGTCCAACCAACTGAGCCACTCCAGCCAGGGCTATTATTACTTTATTTATTATTATTATTATTATTTTTATTTTTTAATCCTCACCCGAGGACATTTTTCCATTTATCTTCAGATAGAGAGGGAGGGAGGAAGGCAAGGAGAGAGAGAGAGAGAAACATCGATGTGAGAGAGACCCACCGATTGGTTGCCTCTACACAACCCCAACCAGGGCTGGGGATGAACCGCAACCAAGGTACGGCAGCCCTTGGCCGGAATCGAACCTGGGACTCTTTGGTCCGTGGGCCGATGATCTAACCGCTGAGCCAAATCAGCCAGGGCATATTATTATAATTTTCACTCAAGGATATTTTTCCGTTTCTCTTCAGCTAGAGTGGGAGGGAGAGAGGGAGAGAGAGAGAGAGAGAGAAACATCGATGTGAGAGAGACACACCGACTGGTTGCCTCCCATATGACCCCGACTAGGGCTGGGACTGAACCACAACTGAGGTATGTGCCCTTGACTGGAATTGAACCCGAGACTCTGGTCCACGGGCTGACGCTCCAGCTGAGCCAAACCAGCCAGGGCTATCATTACTTTTATAGTAACCAATAGCCTGGCAGTATATTGTCACAGAAATAGTGGGTGGAGCAGAGGAACCCTGCAGCCGTGGACCTGGACCATCCCCGCAGCACCAGCGTGTGTAAGACACAGCCTCTCCTTCACATCCACGGCACCCCTGTGGGTGGGCACTGTGCTCATACTTAGACCAGTGCTGCCAGGAAAGGCTAGGGGAGTCTCCATTTTACAGATGAACAAACTGAGGCTCAGAGCGGCGGAGACACGTGCCCAGGTCACACAGCTGTGTGTGTGTGTGTGAAGTCTGGGTCCAGCTAGCTCCTCCTCCATGGCCCAGGCGATGGGGGCTCAGACCCACTGGCTTTTGCTCTGTGGCAGGCTGTGGGGGTGGGGAGAGGAGCAAGGAGGAGGCATCATCCCCTGGATGTGTTTGGAACCCTCCTCCAGGGTCGTCCAAAGTCAGGGCTCCAGGCAGCTGTGGGGAGAACGCCAGGGGAAGGGAGTTGTTTGCAAAGATAATACATCCGTTCCAAGGCTGCGTTCTCGCAGGTGCTTGCAGTCCCAGCTGCGTTCGGCTGATTGCAGCGGGGGTTCGGCTTTCTTAGTTACCCATTTATCTATTCGTTCCCACTGTTCACGCTTCGGAGAGAGCGGCTGCAGGGCGCACCGGAGGGCGATTGGCATGGAGGGCGGTTGGCATGGAGGGCGGTGCGGGCTCGGTGCAAGCTGGGTCCCAGAGAACAACGCTCTGTGGGAACAGGGCAGTGAGTTCCGGAAAGTCCTAGCAGGCCTGGCCTTTGGGAAACCGAGGCCCTGGCAGCGCAGGGGCTTCCTCAGGGCCCTCAGAGAAGGAGAAGCTGAGCTGGAATTGGACCCCTGTGTCATGGCAAGTGTTCATTCATTCATTCACTCACTGTCACTCATTCATTCATTCATTCACTCAATCGTTCGCTGGTTCGTTTGTTCAGTAAATCGTTACTGAGCACTTACTATGTGCCCAGCCAGTGCCACACTCTGGGGGCAGCAGGGACTGAGGGACACGAGATGCCTGGAGTCTCCTGGGGGACACAGGCTGGCGCAGTGGGACAGAAGGAGGTGGGAGGCCCACGGGGAGGAAGCCCAGCATCCAGTCGGGGGTGCTTTGTAAGTGGCGTTCAGCCTTCGCTGTTTTTGTGAAATGACAGATTCTTCTTCCCTTTCCCTTTTAAAGAAGCGTGAGAATGCAGTTGTTCAGTGTGGGGTTTTCTTTCCTCGTCTCTCCCCTGTCGCGGAGAGCTGGTCCCCAGGCCCAGGCAGCCATGTCATACCATGCTGACACGCTGGAGACCATGTGTGCGGTGCCCTGGACCGTGCCTGTTCCCACACTCCGTCCACAGCTCCCCTCCCATTCCCCAGGGGGTCTCCTGTCCCCAGAGAGTTAAGACCCCTGGGCTTGAACGAGGCTGTGTGGGGGCAGCCTCCGTGTAAATGCCTCGGGCTGAGTGATTGGATGGAGGGGCATCGAGGGGTCCTGGCACGTCCCCAGAAGGTCAGGTGTTATGAAGGACTTCCTGGGGTCGAAGCTGGAGCCTCCACCTTGCACAGCTGGCAGGACGGGGCCGTGGAGGTGAGCTGTCCATGGCATCGAGGGCTCTGGTTCCTGCCGCCATTTGTCTAGGCTCACTCAGGCTGCAGGAAGGGGCTGTCTTGGTTTCCATCTCACAGATGAGGAAACTGAGGCTCAGAAAGGGGCAGTTCCAGGTCCAGGATGGTGCTGGGGTGGAGCCAAGTCTGACTCAGAAGCCTGAGCCTTTCTGTTTCAGTTGTTTTAAACGTGAAACTCGGAACAACTTAAATGGAGCTCCTTTTCTGTGTTATAGAGTTCCCGCCTGCCCGGTGCAGCCAGGGAAACGCAGGCACAGGTCGGTGACAGCAGCAGCCCTCACCCGCTTCTGTCCACTACATGCCCCAAGCACTTGTCTGAAGTGGGTGTCCTCCTGGTGGCTTGGGGGGGCCGCAGTGTGGACCCCCAGTGCCGTCCGCCCTCCGTGGTGCATGGAGATTCAGGGGCTGGGCCCTGAGATCCAGCCCTGAAGTCCTGACTATGCTGGTCACCCCAAGTTACGAGTCAGCGGTGAGAATTGTGATACCAGGATGCTTCTTGTGCCTCCCCCTCTCCTGGGCCTGACCTGTGCCAGCGACAATGCTGGGACTACTGCCACCTGGGGTCGGGAATCGAGCAGTGGCGCTGAGAAAGCAGGCCGCTGAGGGCTGAGGCCCGGCCGGCCACCCTGGGCTGCCAGAGAGCCTGGAGGATGTCAGAGCCTGGCTGTCTTCCCGCCTGGCACCGAGCACAGAGGTGGGGGCCAGGGCTCTCGTTCTGGCCTATTTCCTGGCTGTGTGACACCGTTCAGCATTTACTGAGCCCCAGGCCAGTGGTGGGCCCTGCAGCTCAGGGTGAACCAGGAGACGGGGTCCCCGCACTCACCGGTCCATCGTCACGCAGGTTACCCGTCCTTCTCCAGGCACAGTTGCGTGAGGCGCCGCCGAGTTCCCACCCAGGGGTAGGGTGCTGTGAGTGTGTGACCCGGTCTGGGGTGACCGGGGGCTTCTCTAGGGGGGATGCACGGGAGCCACGAAAGAAAGCGTAAGCAGGGTCAGCGGGGTGAGGAGGAGGGAAAGAGTGGGCCGAGCAGAGGATGTGTGAAGGTCCTGAGCCAGGAGGGGACTTAACCATCCCCAGCCTCAGTTTCCCCGACTGTCCAATAGGCACAGTGGTCCTCGCCTCCTGGGCTTGGACAGTTGGGAAAGCGCGGAGGCCTGTGCCTTGCTCTCAGTGGGGGCCTGTTGGCAGCTGTTCTTCAGAGTCACAGACCACCGGAAAGGCACACACTTGCGGCAGACACCCCCAAGCTTGTGGGGGTCCCCAGAGACCAGCTAGTCCAGTGGTTCTGCTGCCTGGGGACTTTGGTAATGTCTGGGGACACTTTTGGTGGTCATGACGGGGGGGAGGGGTGCTCCTGGCATCTGGCAGGTGGAGGCCAGGGTCACTGCTCACGCCCTGCAATGCGAAGGTCACACTCTCCACCACCCGGGCCCAGACGGCAGTGGTGCTGGGTGGAGGGACCCTGATCTAGTCTAAACTGCTCATTTACCGGCGGGGAAATCGAGGGATATTGTGGGGAAGGGGTTTGCTCAGGGTCCCTCTCGCAGCAAGACAGGCCGGGACCAGGACCGCGGCACAGGCCACGTCTCCTGGGCGCCGGGTGGAGGAGCAGGTTTCCCGGCGGCACCGAGTCTGGGCAGAGGGAGGGGCCGGAGGAGGAGAGGGAGGAGGCCCGGGCCTGTTGGGACCTGAGGCCTGGGCCCCGGGTGGGGAAGAAATTTCTGGGCACAAACTTTATTATGAGGCAGCAGCTCCCTCGGGTGCCTGCAGTGGGGTGTGTGCCTGGTGTGGGGTGTCCCGACTCAGCCAGCCAGTGGGGGACGGGCTGCACCTCAGGACTGGACGTCGAGCAGCATGAAATGCTGGCCTCGGCGTTGTGTGACCTGCAGGGTGAATTCGGGGCCCGGGGACACCTGGAACAGCTCAGACCTCCCTCTTCTCTGCTCGAGTGGGGCAGTGTGCCCCACCTTCTGAGGATGGACAGTGGGGTTGTGCAGCGCTGGGGTAGCAGGTGCTTTACTCGTGCTGACGTCGGTGGTGCAGCCAGCTCCTGGAGGGGCCGGCAAGCTGGGAACCCTGGGTCTGAGCCCTGTTTCTGCTGCTGTGTGACCTTGGGCCAGTCTCTCTCTCTCTCTGGGCCCCCAGTTCCCCATCAGTCCGTGGGAGCGGAGAGCACATCAGTGGTTCTCTGACCATCTGCAGGGAGCTCTCGGTCCCCGCCAGGGACTCTGAGGCTCAGGAAGAAGACACAGCACCCTGGGCTCTCGCTTTCTCTGACTGGCAGGTCATGTGTTCATTCATTCATTCACGCATGCATTCATTCATTCCATTTATTTATCTCATTGGACATTTACTAAGGCCCCCACTCTATGCCAGGCCCCATCCCAGGCATTGGGGCACTGCCATGGCAGGGAGCTCACATTCAGGTGGGGGACCCAGCCTGGAGGCATGGTCTGTACTGTGCTGGGCACATTCAAGGGGTGTGGGAGTGGAGGAGCCATGTGGCTTCTGGGCAGTCTGGGAGGACTTCCTGGAGGAAGTGACATCTAAGCTAGGACATGGCGGACGAGTGCATTAGCTGATTAAGTGGAGGAAGATGTGCTTGGCAGGCAGAATGACCTACAGGTACAAAGGTCTGGAGGTTAGACATGGCGTGGCAAGTTCTCGAAAGTGTGGCTGGGTGTGAAATATGGGGAGTTGGCAAGAAGAGGCTAGGGCAACCCTTAATGGTCACTGCTCATGGGGTGGGCTTCCTGGGGCCCCTATTGATGTCACTGGAGGGGTCTGGGACCCCACAGTGACAGTGACAGTCTGCAGAGATAACCAGAAGGGCCCCCTGAAGACTCCCCACTGGGGCCAGCTCCCTGCGTCCACCAGCCCCCGCCAGCCCCACCAGAGCAGCTCACAGTGCTGCCGCCTCCCGCTGCGGCCGAGCAAACAGCTTTCCTTCCTGAGAGAGGAGAGACACTGCCCTTGAGCCACCCGAGGGACCATCCAGGAGACACCTTTGGGAGCCTTTTGTTTTCTCTCTATTGTTTTAAATAATCTTGTAGAATCACTCAGTCACATCCATGCACCGTGGAGAAATGAGGAGCTCTGGGGAGCACATGGGTCAAGTCCTGGTGCCAGGCACGTCCCCTCCTCCTGCCCGGGGACCCGTCCTGGCCTGGAGGCCGCCGGTCATGGATCAGGTCTTGCCCCCAAAACGCTCCTTCTCCTGGCTTCTGCGTCCTGGCCCACGTGTGCAGATCTGAGCTGGGGCTCCCTGCTGGGAAGCAAGCTTTAAGGGGAGGGGCCTGAAGGGGCAAGTCCCTTCCCCGTACTTGCTGTGGGGGGGACACTGCTCAGTGCCTTCCTCTGGGACATGGGCTCACTGAACCCACTGCGCAAGGCTGAGGTGGTGATTGCATGAGGAACCGTCTGCAGAGGCTTAGCTCAGGGCCAGCCTGGGCTGTTGTCACGTGGCTGTTACAAAGGTCCAGGCGGAGAGTGGGAATGCCCCTGGCTACTGAGCCGGGACCCACCTTCCTGGGCCTCTGGCCCGCTGAGGTGTCCCAGGGGAGGACTGGCGAGCACTGAGCCTTTTCCACGACCTCACGCTTCCTGTGGGCACTGCCAGGACAGCGGTGTGCCCACTCCAGCTGGTCCCCAGGAAGTACGTCGTACCCCCACTCCATCTTCTCTGCTCTCCTCCCAGCCTGTCCCTCTCCCAGCACCTCTCACCCCCATGGAACAGCTGACGGGTTAGCAAGACGTCTGAGCGCCATCATTTAGGCTGCAATCCCCGAGGTTCCCTCCTTCAGTGCCTGGCATGTCCCTTCAGGTCCTTGTGTGACCAGCGCCCATCCCAGGCCCCTAGATTGTTCTCTAATGGGTAGGGGAGCTGTGGCTTCTCTAGACCTTCTCTGTCTCTGCACCCCAGTTATGGTGCCACCAGCAACTTCAAGCACAGTACTCCCAGAATCCTCCCCTGGCACGTGAGGGGGAGAGAGGAATCGCTCGAGGGTCTCGGTCAGAGCAGAGAGCGGAGGGACAGGTGTGCAGGTCTTCAGGGATGCAGTGTCTCCGAGCATCTGGGCTCTTCACCGTCCATCCCCATCTCGGCTCCAGCCGGGCTGCGGGGACTCAGACCTACTCTCTGAGCCTCGGTTTCCTCATCCTCGGGGGCTTCATCACAGTACCTCGCTGGGCTTTTAGGGCGTTATCTTAGGAGGGGGAGCTTCGCCAAGTTCCCAGCACAGAATGACCCGGGAGGTAATAGCTGTAGCTGGTGATGGCTGGTCCCTCTCTCTGGCTTCCCTTGGTACTGGGATCCTCCTCACTTCAGTGCGTGATGCTAAGGTCTTGCTGCGGACTGTTCTTTATCCAAGTATGCCACATGCCCCATCTCGATCCGCACAAATGGGTGTGATAGCTGTCCCTGTTTATGGATGAGGAGACAGGCTCAGAGAGTGAGGGCACTTGCCCAAGGTCGCACAGCTAGCAAATGGCAGAGGCGGGATTTGAGCTGCAAAGCCACGCCGCCGTCCGCCGGGTGTCTGGAGGGTTCTGCACTCGGCACTGGGAATGCACGGTGGACAGGTCCGCTTGCAACAAACCGGGTTCCCGCCAAGCTCCCACTGCTGCTCCAGCATCTGTTCCACAGTTCTTGGGAACAGAGGCGGGGGGAGGAGGGGTGTGTATTGGGGTGCAGGCATGAGGGAGGAGCCAGCTGCCGGCCCCATATGGTGGCTCTGCCCACCAGCTCTGCCAGCACCACTAGCTGGCCGTTTCTGTGGGGGAGGAGGGGCTCCGTGGAGAAAGTGGTGGTGGGGGGGGAATAGTTTTGTGCAAAAGCATGGCTCTGGGGATATTGTTGGGGTGAATTTTGTTTTAGCCCCCCCGTGGGGAGCACGGGCTGAGTGGCCAACTGCTCTGTGCGCACTGTCTGGGTTACTTCTCATGTGATTCTTACCCCTTGTACAAATGAGGCTCAGAGAGGTTTAGTCACCTGTCTCAGGTCACAAAGCTAGCGAGAGGCGGAGGTGGGGTGACCCATGCCTGTGACGTCCAGGTCTGTGCCCAGGACCCCCGTGTGTCACTGTCTCTTTGGACAGGGACCCACAGGCTTCAGGGCACTGGGCAGGAGCTCCTGGCATCTCTTTTACCCTCACACACCTGGTCTGTTACCTCAGGTACAAAGGCTTTATTAAGGACTGTCCCAGCGGGCAGCTGGACGCGGCGGGCTTCCAGAAGATCTACAAGCAGTTCTTCCCATTTGGAGACCCCACCAAATTCGCCACGTTTGTTTTCAACGTCTTTGACGAAAACAAGGTGAGCTGGGGATTGATGAGCCTGCGCGCGCTGAGTCCCCGCCCTCCTGCAGCAGCCTGCTCCTGTGGGTTCCTGCAGCGCCTCCACACCCACTCGCCTGCGATGTTCCCTCCTGGAGAAGGAACACACACATGTGCACACTCAGCAGCACACACACAGACAGACACACAAATGCATGCACGTGTACAATGCATGAACATGCATGCATGCACACACAGACGCACACACGATGCACACAAATGCGCACACACCCACACATGTGCACAAATGCATGCACATGTACAATGCATGAACATGCATGCACACACAGAGACGCACACACATGCACACACAACGCACACACATACCCTCACATTATACACAAATGCACGTGTATGTACACAATGCATGAACTCACACATGCACTTGCATGTACCACACAGATACCTGTGTGCACACCTATACCTTGTGCACACAAATGCATGTGTACACACATGCAGACACATGCATACCTTGATCTTTTTCTTATTAGCAACAAATACAAATGCTTCCAGGGACAATAACAGGCTTTGTAATCAGCATGGACATTTGCTGAACATTACAGTGTGCTCAGCCCTTTATGTGGATTATTTTTAGTGAGGACTAACAACCTGTGGGGTATATCATTTTAATATTCCCATTTGCAGATGAGGAAACTGAGGTTCTGAGAATCAGGCAATATGGAGTCTTTTGGGCCTGGCGTCTTTCACTGAGCATCGTGTTTTCGAGGCTTATCTGCGTAGTAGCGTGTCCCCCCTGGCGACGGCCATGCCAGCAGTTGGCACATCCATTGTTGGGGCGTCCTGGCACCCTTGTGTCCACGGCGGTTACTGTGACTGGTTTCCACACTCCCCACTCTGGAGCACTCAGGCTTTTCTGTCTGTCATGCCCTGGCTTCCTCCCCAGGGGACTCCAAGCTGCCTGGCCCTGGGGAGAGCTTTAGGCTCTCTGGGCCTCAGTTTTCTCATTTGCAAAACAAATAGGTGGGATTAAAGTCTAGAGCCCTGTTTTATTCTAGAGCCCTGAGCCTGTGCTTCTAGGCCAAGGGGGAGGGGACTTCCAGGTGGCTTCAGCCCAGAGTGTGTGTGGGTGGTCCTCTGGCCCTCCCATCAGAGGTGGCGCTGGGCTCTCCCTTTAGCCTCACCCCTTCTTCCTGTCCCTGCTTCCCGCCCTGTCCCATTCCTAATCCGACTCCCTCCCCTCTCCCTTCCTGGTTCTGTCCCTCACTCCTTCACTCCCGCCCTCCCCACGTGGGTGTCTGTCTGCCACGCTGTCTGGTGCCTGCTGCTGCTCCCCGCCACCTGCCCAAGGCCTGGCCTGCCCAGGTGGCCCGGCTGACTGAGGCCACCCGCCCCTGTCTCTCCTGCCAGGACGGGAGGATCGAGTTCTCTGAGTTCATCCAGGCGCTGTCGGTGACCTCGAGGGGAACCCTGGACGAGAAGCTGCGGTGTAAGGCCATCCCCCGGGCTCTGTTGGGCAGCCACTGGGAGGTCCCAGGCCAGGGGGAGGCCAGAGAACTAGGCCAGGCCATCTGTCCCTGGCTGAGAGAGTGGCACAGACCTTCTGCCTTTTCAGGCCAGAGGAGGGTCCCTGGAGGTGGCTGTGCAGGAGGAACGTGGCTTACTCAGGCGGGGTGGACAGGTGGGGCAGGAACCAAGGGGACGTGCAGCCTGGATGGAAGACCCAGGTCCAGTGCTGGACCCACCCCTCAGGCTGCTGTTCTGAGGAAGGACCTCATTCATTCTCTTATTCACTCGTTCACCGACAGATATTGACCAAACAGGGCCACGTGTGAGTGCTGGGCAGGAGGCCAGGAACCCTGGGGGGTGGGATCAGATAGCCGGGCACCTGCTCTCACGGCTCAGTCTGGCCTGGAGACATGACTTTTAAAAATCCCTTAAAACCGAGACAGGAAGAGGGAGGTGAGAGCTAATAGGAGGGCACTGACCCTGGAATGAGTCAGAGCCGAGCCTGCGGGCAGAGAGCTGGGCAGGAGGGAGGAGGGGGGAGGGAGGAGGGAGGAGGGCTGCAGGCAGGGGAACAGCATGTGCGAGGCTCTGAGGCGGGGATGAGAGCAGGATGGGGTGGGCAGAAGCACACGCTGGGACAGGGGTGATGGGGAGAAGCTGTTAAGATGAACCAGCTGGGCCAGGCTCACGGCTCACCAAGATGTTGGCACTGCCTGTGTCAGTAGCGAGAAAACCCTGCGGTTTCTCTCTTCTTTTTTTTTTTTAGGAATAAAAGGATTTTACTCATGCAAAAGCTGTCCCGTACCCTGGGTGTATTGTTTTATTTTCTAAGTTGGCCACAGGGACACAGTGTAACTGGAAGGGGAGAGGCTGAGGGGCGGCAGAGGCTGGAGCAGGGGGAGGGAGGAGGGCGCATCAGGATGCCCCCGGGCCATCCTCCTGACTGCAGCCTGAGGTCTGGAGCTCACCAATGCCCCCTCCTTCCCTCCTTTTTACTCTTAGTTTCTTTTTTCATAGTCCTAGTTGAACTGGCGTGTGTGTGTCGTCCGTCTGTCTGTCCCTGTCTGTCCTGATGTAAATATTTGTTGGTTGGATGAGGAACGGGCCGTGGGTCCTGACTGTGTGCTGAGGTGCAGAAGGCGGGGAGCAGAGCGTCCCCTGCCCTGGGCCCAGGTGACTCTGCCCTTGCTGGTTGGTTACAGGGGCCTTCAAGCTCTATGACTTGGATAACGACGGCTACATCACCAGGAACGAGATGCTAGACATTGTGGACGCCATTTACCAGATGGTGGTGAGAGGGCTGGGTCCGGTGGGGCCGGGGTGGCAGGGGGTGCAGGGAGTGGCAGGAGGTGGCAGGAGTGGCAGGGGGTGCAGGGGCTGGCAGGGGTCGGCCAATTTGGTGACTCGGCTTGGCCCAGAGGAACCACCCCGGTGCAGCCCCTCTCCTGCCGGGGGTGAGTTGGCCAGGTGAGGGTCCCTGCCTGGGGTCACTCTGTACATCTCCTTGGGAGAAAGGTGGGGGCTGGGCTGGGTGGGATGTCCCAGAGCAGAATGGCAGAGATGGTGGGGGCGTTGGGAGGGAGAGGGAGAGGCGCAGCCCTCGTCTGGAAGCAGCCCAGGTCTGGGGGTGGGGGGCAAATTTTGGCCTAACCCCAAAGCCCAGAGAGCCCGGAGCTCAGCCCCGCCTTGTCTGCCCCTGGCAGGGGAACACCGTGGAGCTCCCAGAGGAGGAGAACACCCCCGAGAAAAGGGTGGACCGGATCTTTGCCATGATGGACAAGGTGGGACTGGGGAGGCTGGGCCTGACTGGGGAGGGAGGAGGGGGGACGGCCCGGGGTCCCAGAGGACAGGGAGAGGTGACCCGTCCCCACAGATCCCACTATGGGCCTGGCTCAGGCAGGCGCACCGCCGGTGACACGTACACTGGTCTGGTTGGCAGCCCTCCCCATCAATCCTGTTTTAGGTAAGTTTGCCCGACAGTTTTTCTTTTATCGCTAAGATTCTTAACCTTTTTATATTTTGCCATCGATCCCTTTGGCATTCTGAAGAAGTCTATGGACTTCAAATAAGTCTGTGGGATCACAAAGGAAGCTAATCACTTTGGATACAGCTGTCAGCATATTGCTGGGAAGAAGCTGGGAGGTAGTGTTACCGAGGCCTCTTTACGAGCGTCGGGCAGGCCACCGTGTCTGCCAAGCGGTGACCGCGTGTGCGGTGCCTGTAGCGGCCGTGACGTGTTATGAAATTCCCGTGACCTCCATGGTTGACAAGGTCACAGGTACTGCTGCCTCTCTTGGGGATGATCACCTGGTCCATCATGGGAGGGAAAGCTAAATCTCAGTGAGAGGTAGTGAAAAGAATGACCTCGTTTTTCCCATCTGAGCTCGCAGACCTGCTGAATTCTATCCACGGACCCCATTTTAAGAAATCCTTTATATCAAACTTTTGTTTTGAGGGTATTTTTCCATTGATTTTTTAGATAGAGTGGAAGGGAGGGAGAGAGAGAGAAACATCAATGTGAGAGAGACACATCAATTGGTTGCCTCCTGCATGACCCCGACTGGAGCTGGGGATCGAACCTGCAACCCAGGTACATGCCCTTGACTGGGAATCGAACCTGAGATCCTTCGGTCCTCGGGCCGATGCTCTAACCACTGAGCCAAGCTGACTAGGGCTAAAACAGCTTTGCTGTAAATGGGAATCTGATATCAGGGTGGTAGGGGAGCCCGGTATTGCTTTGCCTTAAGTGAAAGAATACACATTGCATTGACATTGGGCCGATTATTACACGCTGGCTGGAGCCAGGCCCCGGCCCTGAAAGCTTTGAGCCCGAGGCTTGCACTTCCTTAATTTAGAAAGGGAGATGAGCCGCGGCAGGGGCGAAGCTTCGGCTCAGACGGCACTGCTCTCGGTAGTAATCGCAAGATGTGTCCGGAGTGTAGAGCAAGGAATCCCACCGCCTCACAGGTGGTCCCGTGTTTTTCACGCTAAGGCCTCACACTCCTTCAATCTCCCGAGTCACACTTCCCTTATCTTGGGAAACTGAACCCGCCCTGGAGTGAGACTGGGCATTAACTCGGGCTTCCCCAGTTACCAGCCAGGGGAGTCTGGGTCGGTGACCAGGCCTCAGTTTTCTCAAAGTGAAGGGGGCGTCAGAGCAGCGCCTTCTCCTGGGGCGGGCTGAGGCTCCCATGAGGTCAGCACGTGCGCTGAGCCTGAGTGGGCACACGGTGGGGGAGCTGGGAGGACGGCCTGCTGTGCTGGGGGACCCCTCGTCATGCTTTCCCCCCTGAGCTCAGGTGGGTGGTCCCCAAGGCCTTTTCTCTGCTCACAGGTCTCCTAGAGAGACACTCCAGGGGACGGGATTCTGGCCCTGACCACCCCTCCCCAGAGACCCACTAAGTCCCTTTGCGTGAGCTCTGCCAGCCTCCTCCCAGGTCTCCTGGGGTCCAGGGCAGACTGCTCCAGGAACCAGTTAAGTGCCCTTCCAGGAGAAATGCATTAAGCTCTTAGCCCTCTGGGGTCAACTACCATTTAGGGAATTCGTAGCAGCGATAACGATGACGGAGTTAAGCGGCGCCTCTGGTTTGCCAGGCACTTTGTGCAGCTCGTGCTCACAGGCGCTTACTCGGTGCCCCGAGGAGGCCCTGCAGTCATCTTGTCTCCAGATGAGGAAACGGACCCAGAGAGGTCGCATGCCCCGGTCATCCAGCCGGGAAGTGCCCGGTCTAGTGATCTGTGTTGCCTCCCTCCTGACCTCACTTTGGAAGCTCGCTTGGGACCAGCCCTGGGACAGGGTCCAGGCCAGAGATGCCTGTCCCAGGAGGCTGGTTGTCCCTCCGCCTTCAGCCGCCTCTCTCTGCTTCCAGAACGCCGACGGCAAGCTGACGCTGCAGGAGTTCCAGGAGGGGTCCAAGGCAGACCCCTCCATCGTGCAGGCGCTGTCCCTCTACGATGGGCTGGTATAGTCCAGGCCCGGAGCTGGGGTGAGTCCAGGGGTACCTGGGGCCTGGAATAGGAGGAGGAATCCCAGCCACAGGACACCTAGGGTTGGCAGATAAGCACCTGCCCAACTTGGGGTGTGCCCAGTGCGGGCACAGCTGGTGGGGGGAGGCCTAGGAGCCTGCCTCCACTTTGTCCCTTTGATATACCCAGGTTCAGCCTGAGAGTTTGCTTGAATAGAAGTTTCCCCGATTGACAATACTTAGCAAATTCAGTTCTCAGCCAGGACGGGGCCACGGGGCCTGGGGCAGCAGGAGTTTCTCTTCTCCCAGCAGCCGGTCGACCTGAGCTCCTGGCTCTCTTGATCAGTAGCTCAAACGCGGTTTCTTTTTTCGTCCGGTCAGATCTGCTGTGAGTGCAAAATGGTGCTAGCAGAGGCCTCGGCTGCGGCAGGGACCGGTCTTCCCGTGTCTTCCTCTTCTTCCCCTACACCTGCTCTGTCTGTCCCTGTTCTGTCCCCGTGCTGGTGGCGGGAGGGAGTGCATGCCCCCAGCCATGAACACTCTTGTATATCCTCTGGTGGACACGTGGTGCATTCTCTTGGTATTTATCTAAGAGTAGAGTTACGTAGGACACGGGGTATGTGTTCACTGAGCTTGAGTCGACGTGACCAGTTTTCCAGCGTGGTCGGGCCATTCAGACTCCCACCAGTGGTGTTTGAGAGCTCTGATTGCCCCACGCCCTCACCGACATCGGCTATTCTGTACCTTTCTAACTGTAGCCATTTTGGTGGGTGTCACTTTCATGTGCATTTCTCTGATGACCATGGAGTCGGGCACCTGTCCTGTGTGCGTCATCCGTTTTAACACCTCCTTTAGTGAAGTGGGTATCAGTGACCTATTGCCGCATCTGTCTCAGATCAGCAGCTGGACAAACGTCAGGATTCGGGCTCAGCTCAGCTGGGTGCCGTGGCTCAGGGTCTCTCGTGAGGATGCAGTCAAGCCATCATTAGGGCGACCAACCACCCCATTTTGCCCAAGACTGTCCCAGATTCAGCCCCTCGGTCTCAGGTAAACTGGGATGGTCATCAGCTCTTGGCCAGGGATGCAGTTTCCTCTGAAGGCTTGGCTGAGGTGACGCACTCCCACGCTCACTCATTTGGTCTGGCAGCCTCGGTCCCTTGCCTTATGGACCTCTGCACAGGGCTGCCTGACACCATGGCTGGTGGTGACCTCTGTCTGGGTGAGCTTCCCAGGAAGGAGGGAGAGAGAGAACCCAAGATGAAAGCTGCAGTCTTTTTATAACCTAATCTTGGAGGTGACATCCTTCGCTTCTTTTTCAAGAATGCCTCGGCTGCTTTAGGCTATCTGCATGTCTGTATAAATTTTAGAGTTAACTTATAAATTGCTCTATATACACACAGAGGCTGGGATTTTGACTGAGGATAAGTTGAATCTACAGTATAATTTGGGGGAGAACTTTCATCCCAATCCATGAAAATGGTACATCTCACTATTTATTTAGGTCTTTTACATTTTTTGTCTAACGTTTTTTTTTTTGCTTTCAGCTAAAAGGTCTTTTACGTCTTTTGATAGATTTTTTTCCCCTCCTAAATATTGATGGTTTTTGATGGTATTTTAAATAGTAATTTTAAAATTGTATTTTCCATTTTTTTCTGGTTTACAGAAATTCAGTTGGTTTTTGTTTATTGGTCATATAGCCATGATCCTGCCAAATTCATTTATTAAATCTAAGAGTCTGCCTTGGGTGATTTTGGGTTGTCTACATTTTGTTTCTTCCTTTCCTGTCCTTCTGCCGTTTTTCCCCTCCCCCCGCCCCCGGCTCCCTTGCACGGGTAGGTCCTCCAGTTAGTGGCATGTGGGGGTTGTGAAGGTGAGCATTCTTGTTTTGCTTTTGGTTTGGGGGGAAAGCTTTCAACCACTGACCATTAGTTAGGATGTTTGTAAATAGATTTTTATCATATTTAGAATGTTTTGTGTTTTCTAGATTGCTAGGAGTTATTTATTTAAAAAATCAATCTCTCTCTTCCTCCCTGGCCGCTTTGGCTCAGCGGTTAGAGCGTTGGCCTGTGGACCAGAGAGACCCAGGTTCAGTTCCCACTAAGGGTGCATACCTCGGTTGCGGTTTGTCCCTGGCCCCGGTTGGCGTCGTGTGGGTGGCAACCAGTTGATGTGTTTCTCTCACGTTGATGTTTCTCTCTCTCTCTTCTTCCCTCTTTCCCTCTCCCTCTGTCTGAAGATAAATGCAAAAATGTCCTCGGGTGAGGATAAAAAAATAAATAAATAAAAAATCATGAATTGTGTTGAATTTTATCAGTTTTTTTCTGCATCTATCAAGATGCTCATATGGGTTTTCTTCCTTTTTTGTTGTTAATGTGATGCATTATGCTGATTGACTTTTAAAAAATATGTTTTTATTGATTTTTTAGAGAAAGAGAGAGGAAAGGAGAGAGAGAAACATCAATGTGAGAGAGAAACATTGACCGGCTGCCTTCTGCACGCCCCCTACTGGGGATCAAGCCCGAAACCCAGTCGAGTGCCCTGACCTGGAATTGAACCAAGACCTCTCAGTACATGGGACAATGCTCAATCCACTGACCCACACTGGCCGGGCACACTGATTTTTTTCTTTTTTTTCTTTATTGATTTTAGAGAGAGAGGAAGGGAGAAGGAGAGAGAGATGGAAACACTGATGAGAGAGAACATCGATTGGCCACCTCCTGCATGCCCCCTTCTGGGGATTGGGCCCACAGCCTGGGCATGTGCCCTGACCAGGAATCGAACCAGCGACCTCTTGGTACATGGGTCCACACTCAACCACTGAGCCACACTGATTGATTTTTGATGCTGAACCAGCCTTGCATTCCTAAAATAAACTCCACTTAGTCATGGTGTGTTATCCTTTTTCTGTATCATCAGACTTAATTTGCTGATATTAAAATTTTTTTTTTAATTTTTCAATTACACTTGACATTCAATATTATATTAGTTTCAGGTGTATAGCATAGAGCTTAGACATCTATATAACTCACAAAGATGTGCTAATACTCTGTTTAAGAGGTTTATACGGTCTTGAAGCTTCTGTGATTATTATTTTCCACAAGAAATCCATTTTCACTGAAGGGACATTAGAAACTACGTCTAAAAAATAAAATTGCAGCCCTGGCCGGTTTGGCTCAGCGGTTAAAACGTCCGCCCGCGGACCAGTGAGTCACGGGTTTGATTCTGGTCAAGGGCATGTGCCTTGGTTGCAGTTAGTCCCCGGCCCTGGTCGTCGGGGTCATGTGGGAGGCAACCTGTTGATGTCTCTCTCACACTGATGTTTCTCTCTCTCTCCCCTCTCCCTCTTCCTCCCTCCCACTCTACCTGATGATAAGCAAAATAATTTCCTCAAGTGAGGATTAAAAAAATGAAATAAAATGAAATTGCAATAATATTTATTTTTTAAAAAAAACCTTAATATATAATGCAAATAAAACCACTGTGAACATTTGAGCCCAGAGTGATTAAAAAAGAATTACAAAAACGTAATACTCAGTAACCAGGGCACATAGGAACACATAATCAAATGACTTTGTAAAGGAACAATCACAGTTACTCCTCTGATCTTGGAAACGCGCAGTATGCCGCGCTGGGGCCCATGGTGTGGACTGATCCATTGGCTAATTCATTGACCACCATGGTCTCAGTGGCTGCTACCCTGTGACACATGGCTTTGTTTTCCAGGCCACGAGAGGCGGTACAAACATGGGTCCTTGACGTGCCCCCCCCAAGAAAAAGTCATATGGTGCAATTTATTTAATGGGTGTCACTATTATTTTTGAATCACACTCTTTGTTTTTTTTCACAGCTTTCTGTGAATATATGTGTATGTATTTCCTCAGCAACAATGAGTTCATAACCATATGTTGTTAGCATTATTTTTTTTTTTTTAATGAACAATTTATAGAAAACATTTTTTTCTTTTGGAGACTCAGCGCAAAGAAAAGAGATTTTGAATGTGTTTTACCCTAGTTGGCTTGAAGGTCACATCCTGTCGTCCACAGCAGCTTTCCTCAACACAATCTGTGTAAACGTGTGTCTGACCTTCACCAGCACGTGGCGACCACGAAGGTGTAACTTATTTCCATGACAGGCTTTTCAGAACCAGCTTTCTGTAGCTCTTCCCCACCACCCTCCTCTTTTCCTGAGGCTTTTCCAGAGCCTGCTAGATAGTAATCACATCAGTTTGTACTCTGTCATTGTTGTGACTTATTTGCCTTCTCGGATTCCTGACGTATCATAATTCCTGCCTAAGTTACTGTTACAGAATTCACTGCATTATTCGGGCACGGAGATCATGCATGTTTTCTACATCGTTGTTGTTTGAGACCATCATTTTTAATAGCTGCATAGTATTCCGTTACAGAGCTGGGCCATAACTTAACCAGTCCCATGGTGTGGGAGCCTTAGGTTGCTGAAAAATTTGGGGTGGGTTAAAGAAATTCTCATTACGGAAGCCTTCACGTACAATGGTAGAGAGAATAGTGTAACACCACGTACCCATCACCCAGCTTCAGAATCACCACTCACAGCCAGTCTGTACCATCTCTTCCCTCCCACACACACCCCCACACTGGGTATTTTGAAGCAAATTCAAGACATCATATTATTTCATACATAAATATTTCAAAGTGTGTTCTAAAAGAACAGTTCTTAAAAAAAAAAACAAAAAAAACCCATCATACCAAAAATTCAATATTAATCCCTTATTATTTTCTAATCTTCAGCTGGTGTCCCAGTGTCTTGTTATCTCCCAACGTTTTCAACTTTGTGTGTTGGAATCAGACTCTGAGTAAAGTCCACATGTTGCAGTTAATTGGTGGATAGGTCTCTTCAGTGTATTTTAATCTATACTTTGTCATGTTTTTTTTCTTGCTGTTGGTCCAGAAGCACATTATGTAGCATTTTCACGGTGTGGGGTTTGCTGATTGCACCCCGTGGTGTTGTTAACATGGTCTTCTGCTCCCTGCTCTTCCGGGAAAGGGGCGGTTAGACTGCAGGCTTGCTGGGCATCGGTGTGATCCACTTTTGGTGAGAACACCTCATGGCTGGGGTTATGTGTGTTCATTGGGCACCATGTGGTGGCTGGCAGTGTCAGCACCATTCATTCATTCATTCATTCATTCATTCATTCATTCATCCATTCATTCATCCATTCATTCATTCATTCACAGGAGGTGCCAAAGGGGCCGTCCTCTGCTGCCTTTCCTTTGCGTTGTTAGCTGGATCACGCCTACAAAGGCAGACTTCCGCATATTAACGATTTGGTTACCCCGAGTCCTAGGTGTTAACAGGAAAGGCAGGATAGATACTTGATTCTTTCTCTTTATCAGTTTTTCAAATTAGTTGGATTTCTAGCATCCTTCAGAGGTGACCAATGACGTTAATCTCTCTCTATATATATATAATTATGAATTTCTGGACTTAAATGTATTCAGTGAGTTTCATCGTGTTTGTGGCTTTAACCAGCAGATACGTGCTGCACATCTCGGGGGCTCACAGATCGCGGGGGAAGGTGAAGCATGTGGCAGGAAACTCAGCCAAGCCCCCTGGGGTTGGCAGGGGGCAGTGGGAGGCTGGGAGGACTCATGCCTCTCCCTTGGGGCGCTCTGCCCTCCCTGTGGGCGGCTGCTCCAGGCCTCTCTCTCTCGTTGCCCCAGCACCACAATGGCCACCCAAACTCTGGTCCTGTGGGGCCTCTGACTCCTCCAGGCCACATCCACACAGCTCCTGACTGGCCCAGATAATGTTTCAGGTCATCTTACACAAATCAGGAAAATGGTCCCCTTAGGGTCAGACACTGCCACCTGTTCAATGCGGGGGGCAGGGACATGCGGTTTAACACGGACATGGAGCAGGTTATAGAAAGGATGTGTGTGGGACGCAGAGAGTAACAGATTTTTGTCCCTCGTGCTGCTTTTTATTTATTTATTTTTAATTTTTTGTATTACAGACGTTTCTCCTTTTTCCCCCATTGACACCCTCCCAATCTCCACCCCCCCCCGCCCCATCCCCAGCATTGTTGTCTATGTCTATTGGTTACACATACATGCACATAAGTTCTGTGGTTTATCTCTTCCCTCCCCCACCCCCTCTTCTGAGGTTTGTCAGTCTGTACCCTACTTCTATGTCTCTGGGTCTATTTTGTTCATCAGTTTGTTTTGTTCATTATATTCCACAAATAAGTGAGATCATGTGATATTTGTCTTTCTCTGCTTGGCTTGTTTCGCTTAGGATAATACTCTCCAGGTCCCTCCACGTCATCTCAAAGGATAAGAGATCTTTCTTTCTTATAGCTGCATAGTACTCCATTGTGTATATGTACCACAGCTTTTTTATCCATTCGTCCACTGATGGACACTTGGGCTGTTTCCAGATCTTAGCTATTGTAAATAGTGCTGCTATGAACATAGGGGTACATATATTCTTTCTGATTGGTGTTTCAGGCTTCTTAGGGTATATTCCTAGAAGTGGGATCACTGGGTCAAATGGCAGTTCTATTTTTAATTTTTTGAGGAAACACCATATTGTTTTCCATAGTGGCTGCACCAGTCTGCATTCCCACCAGCAGTGTACTAGAGTCCCCTTTTCTCCACACCCTCACCAGCACTTGTTGTTTGATGATTTGTTGATGGCAGCCATTCTGACAGGTGTGAGGTGATACCTCATTGTTGTTTTATTTTTTTATTTTTTATTTTTTTTTATTTATCCTCGCCTGAGGACTTTTCACTTTTTGTTCAGATAGAGTGGGAGGGAGAGAGAGGAAGAGAGAGAGAGAGAGAAACATCGACGTGAAAGGGACACATCGAGTGGCTGCCACCCACACGACCAACCAGGGCCGGGGACAAACTGCAACCGAGGTACATGCCCTTAGCGGGAACCGAACCCGGGTCTCTCTGTACCGCAGGCCGACGCTCTAACCGCTAAGCCAAACCGGCCAGGGCCTCATTGTTGTTTTAATTTGCATCTCTCTGATGATTAGTGACATTGAGCATTTTTTCATATGTCTCTTGGCCATCTGTATGTCCTGTTTGGAGAGGTGTCTATTTAGCTCCTCTGCCCATTTTTTAATTGGGTTCTTTGTCTTCCTTTTGTTGAGTTGTATGAGCACTCTATATATTTTGGAAATTAACCCCTTATCTGATGTATCGTTGGCAATTATGTTCTCCCATATAGTGGATTTCCTTTTTGATGGTTGTTTCTTTTGCTGTGCAGAAGCCCTCATGCTGCTTTAAAAAAAATATTTACGGAGGTAAAATTCACGTGATATAAAATTAGCCATTTTATTTTATTTTTATTTATTTATTTTTTTTAATCCTCACCCGAGGACATTTTTTCATTTTTTGTTCAGATAGAGTGGGAGGGAGAGAGAGGAAGAGAGAGAGAGAGAAACATCGACGTGAAAGGGACACATCGAGTGGCCGCCACCCGCACGACCAACCAGGGCCGGGGACAAACTGCAACCAAAGTACATGCCCTTAGCGGGAACCGAACCCGGGTCTCTCTGGACCGCAGGCCGACGCTCTAACCGCTGAGCCAAACCGGCCAGGGCTAAAATTAGCCATTTTAAAGCGAACAATTCGGTGGCATTGATACATTCACAATGTTGTACGACCACCCCTACTATGTAGCTCTAAGATGTGTGCATCACTCCAAAATAACGCATACCCATTAAGCAGTTTCTTCCCACCCCCACTCCACCAAGCCCTTGGCAAACACTAATTGGCTTTCTATCACTACAGATTTGCCTCTTCTAGAAGTTTCTTATCAGGAATCACACATTTCGTGGGCTTTTGCGTCTGGCTCCTGTCACTCAGCATGGTGTTTCCAAGGTTCTTCCATGTTGTAGCGCCTGTCAGTTCTTCATTCCTTTTCATGGCTGAGTAATATTCCATCGTATGGCTAGACCACATTTTGTTTATCCATCTGCCATTGATGGACATCTAGGTGCTTTCCACCTTTTGGCCATTGTGCACGATGCTTCTGTGAACATCGGGGTGCATGGGTTTGTTTGAGTCCCTATTTTCATTTTTTTGGGGGTAGAATTGCTGGGTCATATGGGAACTCCAAGTTTAGCTGTTTGAGGAAGCACCAAACTGTGTCCCACAGAGGCCGCACCTTTGACATTCCCAGCAGCGGTGGGCCAGGGCTCTGATTTTCCACACCCTTGCCCACGCTTGTTCTTTCTGTGTTTTGGATGGTAGCCATCCTGGTGGGTGTCTCATCGTGGTTTCAATTTGCATTTCCCTGTGACTGATGCTGTTGAGCCTCTTCTCACGTGCCTCTTGGCCAGTCCACACCTTGTTCTTCATGGTTGCAAACGGTTTCGTCCTGCGGCTCCGTCCTTCTCCAGCCGGTGCCCTGAGTGTGGACCCTGGGCGGCTCCCTCCCTCGTAATCTTGCTGTTACAGACGATGCTACAGGAAACCTTGATTTCGGAAGGACGAGTACGAAGCCACCTAATGGGTGGGCCGGAGGGTGTGCACATTGTTAGGACTCCCGACTTCCCGCCACCGTGACCTCTCGATGACTCTGCCGCCAGCTCCGTGCGTGTCCCTGGCAGCACGCTCTGAACCCGCCTCACCTCCTTGTGTCTTCCAGATGCCTGGGAACCGCTCACCTCCTCCCATGCCATGAGGCTGCCTCGGCCCCGACACCACCCTCCTGTGTGCACCCAGCCTTTCTCCGCATCCACCCCAGCCGGGCTGCCCGGGGCGGCGAGGCCCGGCTCCTTCCCCTGCCCTGCACCCACCGCCGCCTGAAGCCACCGGCCCGATCGCCCACAGCCTCCGCTTGTCCAGAAAACAACTCGACAGGAAAGGCTCCAGCCCTCTGCAGAACCAGGACCCAGCTGCTCCGCGGCGGCTCCCGGTCCCCTGCTCTCCCGTGCGTCTGCTTTTGTTTTTTATTTCAGACAGACATTGGAAAAGAGAAAAAAAAAACTACCCTCTGTTCTAGAAGATTCGGACTGACAGATGGGGACCTTGGAGAACTCTGCCTAGTCCTCCGGCTGCCAGGGAGGCCACGGGAGACACGGCCTGGCCGTGGGAGGGCTCGCACGCCGGGGGCCTCCTGAGTAACGTTGCTGTCGCCCGTCCTCGAGCAGCCCGCCGCCCGCATGGCCTGGAGGACTCATTCTGATGATGATGTTTTGTGATAGCAGTATTGTGCTTTTCGTGGGGAAAGTGAGGTTTTTTTTATAGACATATATAACTGACACCTTTTATTTATTGGTTGTTAACTGTTGCTGCTGCCTCTGTGTCCGCAGCTCCCAGGGATGCGGGGCCCACCGTTTACATGTGCGACCCTCGCCCACCTGCCCACGGCTCGGGACGATGGTGGCCAGCAGCGGCCGAGAAGCCAAAAACTTTCTTTTCTTTTTTTTTCAGATACTGTGTTTGGTGTTTGGAGAGGGGAAAGGTGGGCTTCTTAACTGGCTAATGCACTGTTCCCTCCTGCCCGAATGCCTCCTCCCTGAATCCCGTCTCTCTGCTCCCGGTCCGCGCTCCGCCCGTCCTGTGTCCTCCTCTGGGTCCATAACGTCTTTTCTGAGGACGACAGGGGACAGCTTTCGGTTTCTCAGCTCTTGCTGTGGTGTTTGTAGCAGCATGGAGAATAGAGGGGCTTGTCCTGGGACCGGGACAGGGTGGGGCACTGAAGGAAAGCCTGGTGGGGGCTATGCAAGCCGCTGAGCAGAAGTAAAGGCTCCTTCGCTCCCCTGGTGGGTGTGAAAACTGGTCTGTCCCACTCTGCTTTCCTGTCCCCCCCCCCCCCCCCAGCCTGGCCCAAAGCTGGGTGGGAGGGAAGAGAAGGGTGCAGGTCATCCCATTCAGACTGTAGCCCACCTGTGCTCATAGGAAGATATTTTAGCTCTGTCTTCCCCTAGAAAGGGCAGCCCCAAAACTGCCACCAGGAAAGTCAGATGACCTTAAACCAGAGGCCAGGAGCCCAAAGATGGCTCTGGCTCTGAGATTGTGGGTCACCCCCTGCTCTCTGGGCCCCAGCCAGCCCCATGGCAGAGCCAGGAGGCCCGGCTGCTTGGTGGGAGGCCCCCCATGCTGGCACAGTATAGTTCTAAGTCTGAGCTTCCTGTACCTGGTGATTCTGTGGTCTGTGGCTACGTGTGCCAGACCCCAGCAGACACGGGGACCGTCTGAGTCACTATTCTGCCTCTTGGCACACATCTTCAGGGACATGGTAGCCACTGGTCATGGTGTGTGGGGTCAGGTGACACACCTTGCCCCTCTTTGCAATGCTTCCTGGTCCATCCTGGCCTCTTGAGCTGTCTCTTTGGCCCAGAACTGGTCCTCACCCAGAGGAGGCTGCTAGGGTGAGAAACAGCCTCCCAGCCTGTTGAGGGCCTGAGTCGGGTTCCTGACGCTTCTTTGCAAAGCCAGCAGCCTGCCTTCTCCCTGCTCGTCCAGCCCTAGGGCAGCAGAGCTGGGCCTCGGTCCCCACTTTGAATTGTCCTTGGTCTCCACTTTGCACTTTCCCAGGAGGCTGAGCTTCTCCTGCTAATAACCCTCAGACAACAGACCCCCCGGAGGATGCCCTTCATAAGAGGGGCTCTGCCGGTGGGCTGTGCATCTGCCGACCCCAGAACCCACCCTTGCATATGCAGGCCCTTTGGCTACACGCTGCCTCCGCTGTAACCCCCCAGTTCCTGCGGGGACAGGAGCAGCAGTTCCATTTCCACAGGTGACTTTGAAGGCTGGGCTCTTCAAGGCCCCTGTGGTCACCTTTTTGCTCAGGCCACTGGCCCAGGAGGCCGAGGACTCACCTCCAAATCCTGCAGTTCCTTCACCTGCCTCTGACCTGGGACCCTAGGGCAAGAGATGCACTTGGCCGCTTGGGGTTGGAGGGGAGGAGAGTGGGGCCTTTCCCAGGCCGGATTGCTTTCTGGCCTCTGCCAGAGCCTCAGTTGCTCCTCTGGTCCAGCAGGAAGGATGCTGTTGTACAGCCTGCCCCGGAGGCATCACGGGAAAGGGGCTATGGCTGAGCGTTTTCCAGGGTTAGCATGTGGACCCCTCGGGCTGAGGCGTTGATCCTCAGACATCTGGAGGGCACCTGTGTGCGGGGCCTTTCTCCCGCCTTCTCGGGAGGTGGTTTGGCCTTTTGGTTTGGTGCCATGGATATGCCTTTTGGCCTTAGCAGGTGGTACCGTGGACCCATGCCTCAGGCACACCTTGGGTGCATGCCCTGAGACAGCTCAGAGCTGCCAGAAGGGCTACCCTTCTTCCTGGCAGCATGCTAGACACTGGCCATTTGTGCCCGAGGTTGCCAGGCAGGGACAGTTCTGTCCCCTTCTCTCACTAGGCCTCTAGCTGTGGCACCCTTGAACCCAGAGCAGCCCGTGGGCCTCTCTCCCCAGTCCCCTTTCCCACCCGAGACCCAGCCCCGTGAGATGCTGCTCTCTGGGGACTCCAGACCAGCTGAAGCCAGGCTCTTGGCCCCTCTGCCGACCCTCGCTCCCAGGGCCCAGAGCAGGGTCCAGCCTCAGGCAGCTGTCTACAGCGGCCCAGGCCTCTTCCTCACAGCGTCTGCTCCCCACTTTGTGTTGATGGTACGTAGGAGAATGTCTTGAGTTTCCAGTATTTAACCAGGCAACATTTAGAACAAGGTCAAGGCAAACATGTGTCCCTCTCTTACCCTGAAATGCTTTTGTTTGACAGCCAGCTCCATAGACAACAGACACACCTGAGTTTTCTGGGACATTGTCTCTTCCCTCTGTGTGTGAGGGAGAGATTGGGGTGCCCGAATTTCCTGGGGAGAGGCAGTCTCTCCCTGGAGAAAGCCTCATGCTCGCCAAGGGGAGAGCTACCCCGTTCCCACCCCAACTTCAACCTCGGGATCCAAGGGAATGTCGGAGCGCCCCCTGGTGGTAATGAGCTGCCAAGGCATTGGGGGGTCCTGACTTGCCAAACCCGTGATTCCAGAGGGTGGGAGGCTGCAGGTGGTGGGGAGGTGAGTGAGGGGCTGTGATCTCACCTAAGCCCTGGGCCTCCAGCCCCACATTATTGACAGTGTGTTTTCCAGCTGCTCCTCTTCTGGGCGTCCCCCAGGGATAACAAGTTAATTAGCATAAGGGCACTGTGATAAGAAGCCTTGCCCCTCCCCCCACATTTTTTTTTTTTAAATATCTGCAGAATAAATCCAATGGTTGATTTTTGAATGAATAAAAGGCTTTTGTTGAATAAACAGCTGGTCCCATCTCTGTCTTGGCATCTAGGCTCAGGCTCTGTCTCCAGGACTGGGACAAATGCGGCCCCGTCCCCTAGGCTGTATATTGTCATTATTCCCATGTCTTCTGCTCCAGGGTCTCAGTTTCTGCATCCCTCAGATGGAGGTGAGATTCCTGTGCCCACCTCTCGGGCGGGCATTGTGGGGAGCGGAAATGAGTGCGACATCAGTACAGTGCAGGGGTGCGGGCGTCCGGACTGCCATGCGGCCCCCACTGGGAGCTGCAACTTCGGAAGGGAACTTGAGCTACTCTCACTCAAACAAAACACAAACAAGGCAGTGCTTCCCGTCTGTGGTTCTTTTCTTTCTGTTCGCCTCCCCAGCCCCCTCTGAGCCTCTTTCTGGGGTGCAGTCCTGTCTGAACCTGCTGGTGTGTGTCTCTGGGGAAGGGGCAGGCCCTTGCTCTGGGGGTGCAGCAGGGGCAGGGCAGGGCCCCGGGGTGGACAGGTGCCATGTAGCAAGCCCAGGCCTCCTGTGCTCCTCTGTATGTCGTCCATGTCCCTCCGATTAAACGCGCTTCCTGACTTGTCCTTGCCTCCCTTGTGTGGACCTGTTGCTTTGTCTGTTTCTGTTCTTTTTTGTTTCGTTTTAGGTTTCTTCTTCCTCCTGTGACACCCTTGCTCTTGCTTTGGGCATCGTCCGCCCAGTTTCCCCAGGAGAAGTAACGTGCAAAGGGGGAGCCTTTAGCATAATGAATGATTCAACCAGAAAATTTCACGGAGTGTTTCTAGGCCAGGAGTTGAGCAGGGTGAGCCCTCCACCCCACGTACCACTCCCAGCATCTCCATCCCTGCCTGTTCCATCTAGTCGGGGTCTCTAAAGGGTTTTTCTAAAGGTTTAAAAATGTTTGAGAACAGTTGGTCTAGACTGGTTCCCAGACTGGGTCAGCATCGCCTGGAGGCGTGTTAAATCCGACTGCCATCCCAGCTGGCGTGGCTCCATTGCGTGAGTGTCACCCCGTGAACCAGGAGGAGGTCGCAGGTTCGATTCCCGGTCAGGGCACGTGCCCGGGTTTCGGGCTTGATCCCCAGTAGGGGGCGTGCATGTTTCTCTCTCGCTCTCTTTCCGAAATCAATAAAAACATTTATTTTTAATTAATTAATTTTATTTTTAAATTTTATTTTATTTTTTTATACTCACCCAAGGATATTTTTCCATTTTTGTTCAGATAGAGTGGGAGGGAGGGAGAGGAAGAGAGAGAGAGAGAGAGAAAGAAACATCGACGTGAAAGGGACACAATGAGTGGCTGCCTCCCGCACCACCCCTATCAGGGCCGGGGACCGATCACAACCGAGACACGTGATGTGCCCTTGACCAGAACTGAACCTGCGACTCATTGGTCCAGGGGCCGACGCTCTAACGCTGAGCCAAACCGGCCAGAGCAATAAAAACATATTTAAAAAGAAAAAGAAAAATCCAGATGCTGGGACTGAAGACAGATTTGTCACTCACCGCGTGGAGGGTGCATCGGGAGGTGGGGTGGGAGATGAGTAGCTCCTGTGGACGCTCTCAGAAGGGTGCCCTGGGATCAGCAGCCCCCGGGGCTGCCCAGTGCCACAGTCCCCCTCCTCCTGGTACCTGGGGTCTTGGGCGGGGAGTGTCCTCTTTCTCCTTTAGGCAAATAACCAAGTGCTGGGTGTTTGCAGAGGGGGAATCAGGAGGCATGGTCCTTGCTTTCCGGAGTTTGCTGAGGAAACATTCATTCAGAGAACAATAAAAGGCAATGTCCCCTCAGGGGAAACTGCGGTTAGAGATGCGCATTGATCTTGAGAGACCCGTGGACGAGGCCAGGAGAGCAAGCAGCCTGCGCTGGAGTGAGCACCCGCCCGGGAAGGGTTGCCTGTCAGAGCTGGTGTGTGCGGGAAGGTCAGGGCAGCACGCCTGGGAGGCCGAGCGGGTGGCCCCAAGGAAACCTCCTGAACCGGGGTGCAAACACGGCCTCCTTCCGGGCCCCGAGGGCGCCCGGCTTCCCCCCTGGCTCTGGCAGGGTGAGACACGGGAGTGAATCAAAGGCAGTGTGGGACAGTGGTTAGGGTTACAGGTTTTCAGATCAGACCTGGTTCCCGGCCAGGCTCTCCCACGTGACGCTGGGCACGTGTTCTAACTGGCAGGGTTTTCTCGTAAAGATGTGGGGCCCCCAATAAGGGCAGGCAGTGGCTCCACAGGCCCTCTCACCAGCCTCGCCACCAGGTGGAATGTGACAACAGCAGCAGGTCTTATTCTGACAAATGTCCAAATGTTTACTGGCAAGCAGGGGCAAACAGCCATACACCCGCATGCGTCCATCCAAGGAGTGGGGGCCTCCAGGACTCCAGGGGTCCTGCCCAGAGCACTGCTGAGCTCTCTTCCCTGTTGGGACAGAGGCTCTGAGCTCCAGGAAGTCTTTCTAGCCAACCTTTTATCCCCATCAACTCCCACTTCTGTGAAAAATAATTTCTAACATCCTTTTGCTAATAAACAAACTCTGTCGTGTAGATTTTAAAAACAATATGGATTTAAAATGCTGAGTGGCTAGGAGAGCAGGTCCCTGACCTGGGTATTATGAACACTTAGGGGCCGTCCCTGAGGGGAGGGGGAGGTCACTTACAGGCACACACCACTCCATTCTGCCAGTGCATTGAGACTGAGTTTCCGGCCACCTCTCTCCGGGAGGACCCGGATGGGGCTCAGAGAGCCCCGTGAGGGCAGCTGGGCAATGGTGCCAGCTGTGGTGAGCTCACGGTGGGTGTTGGCTGTTGCTGAAGGCGGCTCAGTCTTTTCCAGGCAGCCTTGGGGACACGGTTCAGAGACCCTGCTGCTGTGGGCACAGGTTGGTCATAGTCTCGCTCTGGGTCAGGCTGAAGTCTGCACTCACCTGCCCCGCACAGCCTACCTGGGCAGCTTACTGCTGGGTGGGGCCCCGCGAAGCCCCAGACCCCAGCTCCTCTGAGCTGCCACTTTGCTGGGATGGCTCGGACAGGCTGCTGTTCCCTGGGTGTGACAGCAGGGGTGACCCCGCAGGATGCTCCGCTTCTCCCTATTGCGAGCCCTCCTCTCTGTACCTCCCCCCGCCCTCCCAAACCCCAGAGTCACAGCTGCATGTTAGCAAGTGTCTCCCTAAATGTTACTCCCCGAGCTCGGCTCGGGCATCAGCACACATAGAAGAAAAAGGCAAGAGTGGGTGGTGGGGAATGAGATGAGGGTCCCTGCCCTGCTGTCTTCCTGGCATGGGCCCCCTGCAGCCTGCCCTGCCCCTGGGGCACGTCCTATGGTGACAGTGCCCAGGTCACATCCAGGGACAGAAACTTTATATCCTCCAGGGTCCCTGGTCTGGAGGAGCCTGGTCAGGGTGGCATGAGAGGGGGTTTTGAAGGCCGCCTGAATTTAGGAAAAGTGAGCTCGCATAGCTATGGCAGAGCCTTCTACTTATGTCCATCTCTTTACCCCTTTTTAGCCATGCACAGGGCTGCGTGTTGTAAAGGACTACATTCCCCAGCCTCCCTTGTAGCCGAGTGTGGCCACGTGACTCAGTTCTGACCAATGGGACGAGAGCGATGAGCCCGACTTCCTCTTGGCCCTTCCCACTGACAGGACCAAAGGCTCGGAGACCAGCCTTGCTGTAGCCCGGGTCCCGACCCCTGGAGCCGCCACAGCAGCCCTGCACGATTTGCACTGGTACCGTCGGGAGGGGGAGAAACACACCTCCAGGTTGATTAAGCCGTCCTGGGTCTCTGCATCAACATCCAAACTTATATTCCACCGAATATACTGAGGGAGCCGCCGGCTCCTTTTAAACGACCAGGGGGCACCTGCTAATGTTTCCCCTGAATGTTTGCCAAAGCGATTTAGTGAACACCTGTACAGTCAGTCACCTGTTCTCACTCGCGCCTCCCTTCTCCCTCTTCCTTTCCCTCCGTGCCCTCCTGCAGGGCTCTGGGCCCGAGGGTCCCAGTGGGAGGGACTTTTAGGGGAGGGCTTTCTTTTGCTGAAGGACTAGGGACCTCAAGGCAGGTGGGGGCAGAGGCCCTGGATAAGCTGGGAGGCCCCGGGAGACTAGGCCAGCTGGGTTTTCCCTGGAAAACCACAATGAGGGTACTGGGCAGGCTGGCCCCACATTGGACTCAGGACCTTGCCAGGGGCCTTGGGACAGGGAGGCCAGAACTCCTGAGGTTTCTTCAAAGTCTCGCCTTAGGAACGGTGCCCTTTCCCCAGCATAAGCAGATTTTAGAGGTAGCAAATGTGATGATGAATAAAACAGCATTGTTCAGAGAGGCGAGGAAGGGGAGGGAAGTCGCTTTGGTACTCTCATCACCTGACTGAGGGTGGGTCCCATCGTAGTCAGGGGGCTGTTGGTGGCCCCAGAGGCTAGGAGAAGTCTCTTCCATATTGTAGGAGACCCACATTAATTTTTAAGGATTCTGAAGACCGACATTAATATATGTCAAAAGACCTTCTTGCTTTAGAAGGAGATTTGTGCAACGTTAGAGGCCAGAGCTGGGACCCGGGGATAAAGGTGCAGTGGGAGGAGAAGGGAGGGGGCTCACCGTCACTGGCAGGGACTCATCATCAGGGAAAATCTCTCGCCCGCTCTGAGATTCTCCAGCCCACTCTGAGACTCTACACCAAAGCTCACCTGTCAAGTTGACTAACCCAATGCTGGATGTTTTCACAGTGACCTCTAGGCAGCAGCCTAGAGCTCACCAGGCTCCTTCACCAGCTTCCACAGGGAGGAACAAGTCTGGTATGTGAACTAGGGGAGGAAAAAATTTCCCCCTCTACCCTTCCAGGTTCTGTGGCTGGTCTAAATTACATTGACATAAGACAGGTAATCAGGAGAAAAACTTAATTATGTATGTACGCAAGGGAGTTACACCAAGGTATGAGACTCAAAGTGTGGTCCGTTGATTGGTTTATATACCATCCTGCTCTAAGGAAAGGGGTGGGGATTGGGGGCTTCTAGATGAAGAGGCGGCAATTCAAGGGAAGGTGAGTGGGGGGGGGATGAATGGGACACAAAGGTTGCCTTGCTTTGTAGCTAAGTCTCTCAGGTGAAAAAATCACCTCAGGTAGTAGATACCTGGTACAAGTACACTTTCTAATGGAAATTTCCTTTGTAAATGTAGATTTCCCTTCTATTCTGTTTTCAGAGCTTCTCCTACCAATCTGGGGATTGAGCCTGAAACCTGGGCACGTGCCCTGACCAGGAATCAAACCGGGACCTCTCAGTCCACGGGACGATGCTCAATCCACTGAGCCACACCGACCAGGCACATTTTTAATTTTGATGAAGTCCAATTTATGTTATTTTTTATGGATTGTGTTTTTGGTGGCGTGTCTAAGAACTCATTGCCTATTCCCGGATCATAAGTACGTTCTCCTATTTTTTTTCCTAAAAGTTTTATATAAAAGTTTTTTATAGCCCTGGCCGGTTTGGCTCAGCGGTTAGAGCATCGGCCTGTGGACCAAAGAGTCTTGGGTTCGATTCCGGCCAAGGGCGCACACCTTGTTTGCGGTTTGTCCCCAGCCCTGGTTGGGGTCGTGTGGGTGGCAACCAATCGATGTGTCCCTCTCACATTGATGTCTCTCTTTCTCTCTCTCTCCTCCCACTCTGTCCGAAGATAAATGTAAAAATATCCTCAACTGAGGATTTAAAAAAATTTTTTTAAAGTTTTTTATGTTTAGATCTATGATCCATTTGAATTGATTTTTATATAAGGTGCAAAGTTTAGGTCAAGGATATTTTTTAAATTGTTGTTTGTTTTTGCATATGGATATCCAGTTGTTCCCAGATCACTCGTTGGAAAGATTATTCTTTCTCCATGGAATTGCCTTGGCAGCTTTGACAAGAGTCCACCGGCCACGTTCTGTGTGTGTACCTCCGGACTTTCTGTTCTGCCCCGCTGATCTATGCGGCCACTCCGTGAGCAGTACCCCAGCGTCTCGATCAGTGGATAACTGTTGTGTACAGTAAATCTTCACGTTGGGTGGCACGAGTCCTCCCACTTTATTCTTCTTTTACAAGATTGTGCTGGCTATTGTAGGTCCTTTGCCTACAGTATAAATTTTAGAATCGGTTTGTTTATATCTTAAAGCCTGCTGGGACTTGTATTAGAATTGCATTTAATCCTCAGATCAGTCTGGGGGGAACTGACGATTGTTGAGTCTTCTGATCCGTAAACACAGCACGTCTTCCCGTTTCTTTAGGTTTTCTTGAGTCCGTTCATCAGCACTTCGTGGTTTTCAGCGTATGGGTTCTGTAGATGTTTTGTTAGATTTATACCTAAGTATCTCATTTTGGGGAGCTATTGTAAAATGATATTATTTTATTTTATTTTATTTTATTTTTATCCTCACCCGAGGACATTTTTGCATTCATCTTCAGATAGAGCGGGAGGGAGAGAGGGGGGAAGAGGGAGAGAGAAACATCAACGTGAAAGGGACACATGGAGTGGCTGCCACCCACACGACCCCAACTGGGGCGGGGCCAAACTGCAACCGAGGTACGTGCCCTTAGGGGGAACTGAACCCAGGTCTCTCTGGTCTGCAGGCCGACGCTCTAACCGCCGAGCCAAACCAGCCAGGGCAAAATGGTATTATTTAAAAATATATATATACATATTTTAATCCTCACCCGAGGATATTTTCTCAAATATCTTCAGATAGAGTGGGAGAGAGAGAGAGAGAGAGAAACATCGATATGAGAGAGACACATCAATTGGTTGCCTCCCGCACGACCCCGACCAGGGCCGGGGATGCACCGAAACCGAGGTACGTGCCCTTGGCCAGAATCGAACATGTGACTGTTTGGTCCACGGGCCGACGCTCTAACCGCTGAGCCAAACCAACCAGGGCTAAAAAATGTTTTTTGATTTCCAGTTGTTCATTACTATATAGAAATAAGATGGATTTTTCTGTGTCGACCTTGATCCCGTCACCTTGGTAAGTAAGCTCACTTATCAGTTTCGGGGATTTTTTGGGGTAAATTCTTTGGAATTTTCTATTCTGACGGTTATCTCATCTGAAAAGAGGGGAGGTTTTACTCCTTCCGTTCCAGTCTGTACGGCCTCCTTTTTCTCTGGCCTTACTGCTCTGGCGAGGACTTCAATACGGACGACTTTCCTTGTTCCCTGTCTCAGGGGGGAAATGTTCAGTCTCTCGCCATTGAGTATGATGGTAGCTGTAGGGTTTTTTGTAGATGCCATTTATCAGGTTGAGTAAATTCCCCTTCATTCCTGTTTGCTGACAGTTTTCTCATGAATGGATATTGAATTCTGCCCCATTCTTTCTCTGAATCAATTGATGTAATGATGTGACTTTTCTAGGCTGTTCACGTGCTGGGTTACATTGATTATTTATGTTGCAATAGTCTGACATTCCTGGGATAAACCACTTGGTCTTGGTGTATTATTCTTTTTATATGTTTCTAAATTTGGTTTGCTACTATTCGAGGATATTTTTCTATGGCATTTTACAGAGTGGAAGGGAGGGAGGGAGAGAAACGTCAATGTGAGAGAGACACATTATCTGGTTGCCTCTCTCAGGACCCTGACCAGGGCCGGGGATTGAACCTGCAACCCAAGTATGTGCCCTTGACCAGAAATCGAACCCGAGACCCTTTGGTCCGCGGACCAACTCTCTAACTGTTGAACCAAACCGGCCAGGGCTTGTTGAAGATTTTTACCTCTCTGTTTATAAGAAATATTGGTCTGTGGTTTTCTTTCATTGTACGTCCTTATCTGGTTTTGGTATCAGGGTAATTAATGCTGGACTCATATAAAATGACTATAAAGTGTTCCCTTTTCCTGTATTAGGTAGAATGCTGTCCTTTAAATATTTGGTATAATTCACTAGTAAATAATCCGGGCCAAGGAGTCTTCCTTTTTGGAACGTTTTTAAAGTACAAATTTAATGTCTTTGTTATATAGGATGAGTCAGGTTATCTATTTCACCCTGGGGACTTGTGATACTTTATAGTTTTTGAGGAATTTGTCCACTTCATCTAAATCATTGGGATTATGTGTACAGACTTGTGCTGTGCCCTTGTGATCCCTGTTGTCTGTGTGGCCTGTGGGCTGTCCCCTCCTTGATCCCTGCTGTCGGTACTTTCTCTCTCTCTTTTCTTTTCCTCAGTCTTGCTAAAAGTTTATTCGTTTTACTGATCTTTTCAAAGAACCAACTTTTGGTTTCACTGTTTTTCTCTATAAATTTTCTGATTTCAACTTCATCCATTTCATTTATTTATGTATTTTTATTGTTGAAAGTATTACAGATGCCCCCCGTTTTCCCCCCTTGACCCCTCCTCCCCACTCCCACCCACCTCCTGCCTTCCCCACACTATTGTCTGTGTCCATTGGTTGGTATACATGCATAGAAGTTCCTCGGTTTATCTCTTCCCACCCCTCCCAGCCCCCATCCCTCTGAGGTTTCTCAGGCTGTTCCCTACTTCCATGTCTCCAGACCTGTTTTGAATGACAGCTTATTTTGTTCATGATGTTCCACAAATAAGTGAGATCATGTGATGTTTGTCTTTCTCTGATAGGCTTATTTCACTTAGCGTAATGCTCTCCAGGTCCCTCCATGTCATCTCAAAGGGTAAGAGATCTTTCTTTCTTACAGCTGCATAGTACTCCACTGTGTAAATGTACCACAGCTTTTTATCCACTCATCTACTGATGGACACTTGGGCTGTTTCCAGATCTTAGCTATTGTAAATAGTGCTGCTATGAACATAGGGGTACATATATTCTTTCTGATAGGTGTTTCAGGCTTCTTAGGATATATTCCTAGAAGTGGGATCACTGGGTCAAATGGCAGTTCCATTTTTTATTTTTCGAGGAAAGACCATAGTGTTTTCCACAGTGGCTGCACCAGTCTGCATTCCCACCAGCAGTGTACTAGAGTCCCCTTTTCTCCACACCCTCGCCAGCACTTGCTGTTTGAGGATCAACTTCATCCATTTTAAATCTTTGTTTTCTTCCTTATGGTTTGGCCTTATTTTGATCTTTTTCTAGTTTCTTAAAGCAGAAGCCTAACTGTTGCTTTGAGACCTTCCTTTCTCACATGAGCCTTTGATGCTATAAACTCCCCAAAGCCCCACTTTGCCGTTATCCCAAATACCTTGGTGCATTGTCTTTTCATTTTCCTTACTGGTTTCTGTTTAATTCCACTATGGTCAGAGAACATACTTGGTGTATTTCAGTTCTTTCAGATTTGTTAAGGTTTACTGTGACCCAGACATGGTCTACCTTGGTGACTGTCCCAGCTGCGATGGAAAAGACTGTGTGTTCTGACGTTGTTGGGTGGGATGTTCTATAAATGTCAGTCAGGTACCAGCGGTGGATGGTGTTCTTCTGTATCCTGGCGGATTGTCTACCTACTAACCCTACCAACGACCGAGAGGAGCTGAATCACCGTTGCGTAGGTGTTGGTCAAGTAGGGGACCAGATGCCGCTTATGAAGGACAAGATGCTTGGTTGCCAAGAGGCTGAGTCCTCGTGGCCGTCTGGGTGTTACTCATGCACCGTCTCGGAGGGCAGACACACGTGGGTTCGAATCTCTCCAGTCCCTCTGCTCCCTGAGGGGAGTGCGTGGTTCCCGGTTGAACGTCAGACGCCACCTGTGCACATCCAAACACACCTGTGCCTAGAACTTATTCAGCGTTTTAAAAGGGCACATGCCGTAGGAAAGAGAAAAGAATCGAGTCGGAAGGGTGAGGAGAGCTGGAGTGCCGGAGAGGACAAGGGGACTGCAGAGGGACAGGGAGGATGCGAGGCTCGGGGAGGCATGTTGAAAGGGGGTGTTAGGAAGCTGCTGGGGTGCCGTGAGGTGGAATCCCGCCTTGCCAACACTGCGAGAGCGAAGACCGCCGCCACGCCGATGCCTTTGAATCGCACTGTGCGTCTTTTGGCTGTGACGTCTTGCTGAGCTGGTCCTGAAGGTCGGACAGAGGCCAAGCTGTCATGTTCAATGTCATTAATTTGGGGAACATGCTACAGGAGCTTGAGGGAGTCGGTTTTCTCTCTTTCCAGGCCCAGAAGGTGCAGAACTGTGCTCCCGCGCCAGCAGGGGAGAATTGGCAAGAACGTTACCCGCTGGAACTCAGGGACTCCTGACTTACAAAGCCCTGTATTGAAAGTGGGTTGCATCCTCCAAGAACGGGTCCTCCCTCGGTGAGCATGGTGCTCTGGTTATAATCAGAAAATATATTTTTTCCTCTTTCAAGTTCACAGAGCTAGGAGGAACCACTCAGGGTGGGGCTTCATTGGAGATGTTTGGAAAAAAAGGGGGACGCCCTATCACAAATCCTTGAACTCTCCTTCTCCCGTCCCTCCCCTCCCCGCCCCCCTGAGCTGCAAATGGGAATGAGATATCAGGGCCAGGATGATAGAGCGTGCTGCACCCAGAAATCAGTGTTTGCTGGATGCCAGACCTTGTCACCCAGCGAAAGCAGCTGGGCCAGGGCCTGCCTTAGGCAGGTGCGCGGTAAGTGTCTGCTGACTGACCAGTGCTGACCTGGACTGCCAGTGGCATTTCAGTGCTCAGGGATCTTGCTCCTTTTAACTGTAAGTTAGCTGCCATCGCAAGAGAAAGGCTCATGAAACCATTTCCTGAACAAAGCAACATTTCTCCACCTCCAGTATTCAGGACTTATAAATGGTGGAAACCCAACCCAAATGAGCTTAAGCCAGAAAAGAGAAATGAGCCCTTCACATAATTATACCACAGAAAGTATGGGGGGAGCGGGGACTCGAAGGATGTCAGGCTTCTCTCTCTTCCGCTCTCCGTGTCTCTGCTGGCTTCATTCTCTCCTACTGCAGATGGCCTCCTCCCTGGGGGTGGGAACAGGGCTGCTGGGAGCCCCCCCTTCATCACCTTCCAGTCCCATCACCCCAGTGGAAACATCCCAGGGAAGGATGTTGATTGGCTCTGCTGGGGTCACACGGCCTCTCTAGACCAATCACTGTAGCTGGAGAAACAGGGCAGGAGGATTAGTTCAGTCCGGTCCCGTGACCACTCCGTGGTTGGAGGAAGCCTATTGGAACCCGTCACCAGAGGGAGTGGAGCCGCCGTCCTAACTGCAGGCAGCAGGAGCTAAGTGGGCTGATTCTAGCAGCCGCATTGGGTGCTCACGCTGAGCTCGAGAATCAGGCTCGGTGCTCCCACCGCCGCACCAGTCTGACCCCTGTGGCTGGTACCACTGCCCCTGCCGCGCCAGGGACTTGATCTTGCTGCCGCCACCACCACGGAGGGGCCACCAGCTTCTTTGTGTCTGGCTCTGGTCCCAAAGGCCAGCACCGGTGTATTTGATGGGCGGAGCCCATGACACACCCAGCTGCAAGGGAGGATAGAAAACCCAGTAACTGGCCTTGTTGCATTTTGGGTAGCCAACACTCCCAGCGAATGGATGCTACGGGGTACACATCGAACAATTCGTGCAGCAACCACTGACCGCTTTATCCCAGAGACGTTTGTTCCTGCGCTGTAGGCCTGTTTTTATTAAATGTCAGAGGAGACGTAATCAGATCTCTTTTTATAATGCAGCCCACCCCGTAAATCTTGGCGCTTGGCAAGCAGCCCCTCGTCGTGCTCGGAAGGTCACAGCCTGATGTCTGCGTGGAGGACATCATTTCTCTCCTTCAGATTTTCCAAATGGGGTTTCTTGAGAAGCAGCTCCAGGCACCATTAATTTAAACATCTTTAATCGGATTCCTCTTGCAATTCTCTGCTTTAATCAAAGGTCAGCTGTCCTGCTGCAGTTGTCAGGCTCGATCTGTTTTCTTGATTGACATCATCTTAGTGACATTGGACCCTTCGGTGGCGATTTCCTGAGGGGAAATTGAATTGGCAGGAAGTTAAAGGAGACTGGGGACAGGGGTGCGGGGCGGCGGGAGCCCCACCGCCGGCCTGGGCTCAGCCTCACTCAGGCAGAGCGTGGCCCCAGCTGGCCTCCCCAGGTCCCCCGGCCATTGGGAATGCCTTCCTCTGCTTTTCCACCTGCTGTCCCCAGGCAGCCTTGTCCTCTGAATTGTAGTGAAATACACAACATAAAATCCACCATTTAAATGATTTTAAAGTGTACAGTTCAGTGGCATTCAGTACACATAACCATCTCCACTACCTAGTTCCAGAACGTGTTTATCACCCCAAAAGGCAGCACAGCTCCTACCCTTAGCCCTAGGCTGCCACGAATCTGCTTTCTGTCTCTTTGGGTTTGCCTATTGCATATTCTGGGTCTTTCCAGATTCCACTGATGTGGCCTTTTGTGTCTGCGTCTTTCACTTACCATGATGTTTTCGAGGTTCGCCCATGGGGTAGCACGTGCCCTTCCTCCTCACTGCTGAGTAATGGCTCTTGGAAGGAGAGACCACATTTTGTTTGTCATTCTCTGTGATGGACGTTTGGGTGTCTCCACCTTCTGGCTGTTGGGAGCAATGCTGCTGTAAACACTGGTGTACACGTTTTTGTTTAAGGTCGGTCTTCAGTTCTTCGGGGTATATGCCTCGGAGTGGAATTGCTGGACCACGTAGGCATTCTGTTCAATTTTTGAGGAACCACCAATGTTTTCACAGCGGCTACCCCATCGAACATTCCCGCTGCCCTGCTCCCCCCTGCCCACAAGTTTGTATGTATTAATACTAGCTTAAAAAAATTACTTTTCCTTTATTGATTTTAGAGAGAGAGGAAGTGAGAGGGAGAGAGAGATAGAAACATTGATGAGAGAGATCATCGATTGGCCGCCTCCTGCATGCCCCCACTGGGGATTGGGCCCACAACCTGGGCATGTGCCCTGACCGGGAATCAAACTGGCCACCTCTTGGTGCATGGGTCGACGCTCAACCACTGAGCCACACCGGCCGGGCTGTATATACTAGCTTTTAATTGAGAAACTCTGTTTAACTTTGTTATGAAAACTGGTTTCACTTCTGACCAATAATGTAGAAATAACCTGTAAATAAAACACTAACTATATTCTTGTTTAACATTCAAAATCATTTTTGTCTAAAATGGGTAATTCTCGCCCTGGCTGGTTTGGCTCAGTGGTTAGAGCGTGGACCCGCGGACCAAGGAGTTGTGGGTTCGATTCCGGTCAAGGGCACGTATCTCAATTGCGGTTCATCCCCAGCCCTGGGTGGGGTCATGTGGGAGGCAATCAGCCGATGTGTCCCTCTCACATGGCTGTTTCTCTCTCTTCCTTTCTCTCCCTCCCTCCCACTCTATCTGAAGATAAATAGAAAAATATCCTCGGGTGAGGATTAATAAAATAAATAGATAAATTAAGATGGGTAATTCTCAGAGGGAAGGGGGGAGGGAAGAGATCAACCGCAGAACTTATATGCATACATGCATAACCCATGGACACAGACACCAGTGAGGCGGAGGCTTGGGGTGGGAGAGGGCTGCAGCATCAGTGACCCGACGTCCTGCAATGCTTTGCCATGATTTCCTTGGCTGTCATGTGTCACTGCCATTACCTCGGAGACAGCTCTCAGAATCCGTTGTCGACGAGAGCCAGTCTGCCGAACAGTCCAAGCTAACGTTCTGATGGGAAAGGGCTAGGAACGTCTTCTCTGAGCCAAGTGCTGCTTCCCAGAGGCTTCTGGAGTGAACCCCTTCATCTTTGCTGCTTCCCACAGACAGAGCAGTGCCAGCAGGAGGGGAACCATAGCTGTGACAGGAGCGGCTGACCTGGGGGCAGGTGGGGCCTTCCTTATAGGACCGCTGGCTCCAATGACCCAAGACGAAGACTGCCCAGTTCCGACCACGTGCTGCAAACACCGCTCAGATCGTTCCGATAACAGGAGAGCGTAAATGACGCAGGAGCTTATGGTCATTTTAATGGTACCGATTAAGCTTGTGGGCTCACAACACAATGGATGAAAGGGCTTGGGCTTTTCTTGTTCTAGTCATCCATTGTTCACTGAGGTCCTACTATGTGCCAGGTGCTCTGCTAGGGCTTGGGGATGAGTGAGACCGAGTCCAGTGTGCTCTCTGTCCTTTGGGGACGCTTTCTCATGGGTCACTTCCTGCAGTGGACAATCACATCTCTTCCCTCAGGGTACCTCAGCCTCTTCCTGGGGGGTTGAATTCCAAAGTCAACGCATCAGAAGAAATCTAGGTGGAGAAAACGTTGTTTGACAGTCACTTCATGAAAAGGCGTGTATGTGACTTCCTGGCTGCTGCCTGAGTAGAAGTAAGTGTGAAAACTGTACCACACAGGGGGGAAACGAAAGGACAGGGATGTCTCAGTGAGACCCTCTGGCTGCAAAGAGCAGGGAATGCAACGCACCGGGCTGAGCTCTGGAGGAAAACACATGGGCGCACCTGCCGGGAAAGCCGTCCATCCGCAGGGCAGCGCCAAAGCGCTCTTCTCTTACTTCCCCTTCTCACCAGGCTGGTTTCCTCGGGGTCTCGGGGTCTTGGGGTCTCGGGGTCTCGGCTGCAGAGTTCCAGGGACCCCACGCGGACACAGCAGGCAGAAGATCAGGGGCCCTTTCTTCCTCCTGTCTCTTTTTCTAGATGCTTTCTAGTTTCGCTTTCACACTTAGGCCTGGGACTCATCTCAAATTGATTTTGGTGCATGGCGCGAGGTAGGGGTCCGGGTCCATTGTTCTTCCGTGTAGCCATCCAGCTCTTCCAACACCGTTAGCGGAAAGACTTTCCTCCCCTCATTGGCACCTCCGTCAAGAATCAATTGCCCACATCTGTGCGAATCTGTTTCTGGACTCTCTCTTCTGTTCTATTGGCCTGGTCATCTTTCTTTCTGCCTGTACCCACTGCTGTAGTTACTGCCACTTTGGAGTAAGGCGTCAAATCATGTTGTTTTTTTCTTTTGTGTCTCTTCTGGAGACAGGCTAGCCCATGTTGCTGCGTGTCTCATTGGCCAGAACTGCATGAAGTGCCCCTTCCCAACCCACAGGGGTAACCCGGTCCATCAGGCTTCTCCTGGAGAGGGGAGAGGGGCGAGGGTCACCCTCCCTCAGTCACGTGGAAGGAGAATGGACACCGGAAGCAGAACGCTGGGCACAGCCAAGCTCTCCAGGAAGCAGGGGGGCAGCCTGCAGGGTCAGAAGCCAATAGGATCTGCCAAAATGTACAAAGCAATTCAATGGAATTTTTAATTATGAGAGGAATAATAAAAGGGACAGAGTACATTTCAACTCATTCTGGATATTTTCGCCAGCCACCGATGACAATGATAAAGGTGACATCATGGTAATAAATGACAGCAAGGCTTCATCTACAGCACAGTGAGCAAGGACCACCTGCTCGCGAGGCTGGCTCCCTCTCTGCCGACAACAGCATCAGGGGCTCAGTGACACACCAGCTCCATCGGGGGGCGATGGGCCAGGTCTGGGTGGTGGGGAGCAATCTTAGCTGCTGGCTCTGCTTTAGCTCATTTCATTGTTTGTTTTGAAAACATGGGGATGGGCAAGAGTTCCTGTGTCTCTCGAGCTGCTCAAATATTTCTTGGGACGGTCTCAAACCATTCCTTATGGTGCATGTGATTTGGAGGCTGGTCCCATCGAGGGACTGGGTTCAGCAGTAAATCACTGGGGTGCCTGGCTGCTTGGAGCCCGCACACCGTGGTGCTGAGTGGAACTTCCTGGCTCCTCCTCCTCCTTCTCCTCCTCGGTAGCTCAATCTTCCTGAGTTGTCAGTTCCTTCGGCTCCCTGCTGGCCCTGTCCTCCAGGGCCCTCACCTAATTCTTTAATTCCATCCTAGAGAAGGGAAACCAGGCTGTAGACTCTTTCTGCTTCTCAGGTCCAGGCAGTGCCCACCGACTGGGGGCAGACTCCCCTGCTAGCTCCATGGCTGTTTTCCTCTCTCGCCTCTCGTTTTGCCCGGGCTCTTTGTTAAATGTGGGCGGGAGATGAGTTTTCGGCACGTCAAAGGTGCTAACTGCCTGACACTTGAGTCCAAGTCCAGCCCGAGCTGCTGCTCCCCAAGCTCCGCATTTGTTCTCACGGTTCTGCAGCTGGGACCCTGGACCCACCCCCCACGTGTCTGAGGCAGCGTGGCGGGGGGGATCGGATCACAGGCTCTGGGCAAAGGCAGATGCGAATGCAGAGTCCAGCCTGGACACAGGACTCTACCTCTCTGCCTCAGTTTCCTCATCTGCTGTGTGAAGAGTGAACAGTGACCTAAGCGGCTGTTTGAGGGGATCTAATGAGGAGGCATTCCCCAGCGTGGCTGGCACTCGGCAAGGACCGGGCGAGAGTTCTCCACCATCAACGTTCTTACTCTTGCAAAGGAACCAAGCAGCTTCCCTCCGGCAGAGGGCTGGGTGGGCCACGGTGGGAGGTGGTAGATAGAATCTCAGAGGATCTGATGTGGCTGAGACCAGGATGCGTTTAGGGAGTGGGGCATGTGGGAGCATAAGAAAGGCCCACTGGTAGGGAGGGGCCCCCTTTCTTTGACCGGCCAAGTTCTGGGTTCTGATCCAGCCCCTCAGCTGGTCTTGGCTCCCTGGTGTGGACGGAGTGGACAGGCCAGGATGTCCAAGCCAAGGCTGAGCGGTGGCATGAGCGGTAACACGCATGCTTCCTCCCTATGGACGGGCCAGGCCCACGTGCTCTCCAAAGCAAACATGTGGTGTGTTAGGAAACAAACAGTTCCACTGAGACCACCCTTCTGGAAACGGGAGAAAAATGTGGATTATCTTGAGTTCAAAATGCAGGCTCCCAGGTGGCCTGGAGAGTCGAGGTGGTAGGATGGGAACTGATGGGTGAGGTTTTAGTTGTTTTCTCTGGGCCTTCCGTGCCCATGCTCAGTGCTATCATGGTTACATTCTGGGGAGCACTAAGCACCCCGAGAGGCCCATGCTTGGGGCAGTACCCCTGGCCACCCTGGATGGGAGGTGGTGCCCACCCGAGGCTCCCTGCCATGGCAACTGGAGGAGGCGTGGCCACGATGAGCTCAGGTGGTCTCTAGAGTCCTGCCTGTCTCCCAAGGACCCCTGGTGGTTCTGGAGTGGTGGGCTGCAGCACCGTAGGAGATCATCTCCTTAGCCCCATGCATCTCAGGTAATTCTACAAATGGGGAAGCGAAGGGCCAGAGGGGGAGGGCCTTGCTAGGTTACAGGGCTATTTCAGGACTCAAGTCCATGATCCCCTTGCCCCTGGGATCAGTCCTAGGAGAAGCACCTCATTTTCTTTGGGACCACGTCCTCGGGGACTAGGCTTATGGCTTCTTGGCGTCTACAAGATCTACCCTTTGAACTTCTGCTGCTGTGACCTTTCCGAAATGCAAATTGGGTCAGGTTGCTTCCCCCCTACCCTGCCCCCCACATTCTTCAATAGCTCCTCGGTGCCTTTGGAGAAATTCCACACCCTTCACACAACATTTAAGGTCCTTCGAGATCTGGCCTTTGTCCTCTGCTCTGCTCTCACTGTCCGGTCTCACTGGGCTAGCGTAGGTCGCTCCCGTCTTCCTGCCTTTGCACATGCTGTTCCTGCTCCTCAAATGCCCTTCCCTCTTGTTCTTGAAGGCTTCCCAGGCTCACTCTGTGGCCTCCTCTGACCCCTTAGGCTCAGACATTCTTTCCTCTGAGCTCCCAGAGCTCTGGGTAATTCCTTTATTAGCACTTATGTCATGGACTTGGAATTATTTGTCTGTTTGTCCTTCTCCCCAGGGTAGAAAGCCTGTCCTGCACATCTGTATGCCCCTCACCCAACAGTGCCCGGCAGAGTGCCTAACACCCAGCACAGGCTCAGCCACTGTTGTGGAGCGAATGACTGATGGGCTTGCTTGTCCCCACAGGTCCCCTGTACTGTACCTGATAAGTCACTGTCTGTGAGTCCTGCCTGGTTCCTGGCTCCTGTTCGCCTTTTCCTCCACAGCTGGGGCCTCTCTTCTCTCTCCAACAGCTGGCCCAGTCCTGGCCAGGCCCTGGGGCCAATCACAGCCTTAGCCCAGGGAGACTTAAAGAGCCAGTGACCAGAAGTACAGGTGACTCACTCTCCCGTGAGCTTGGGTGTAAGTTGTCCTCTCACCTGGGTCTGGGCACTGGTTTGCTCATATCCCGTGAGGCAGGCAGCTCCACAGAGACCAGTTCCTCCAGACCCAGACCTTCTTACGCATGGTCTCGCCCTGGGCTAGAGCAGAGGCCCCTGCCAAGGCCCGTGCTCAGCTACCAGGCCTCTCTGACACCCACTGACCCATTCATGTGCCATTCCTTTCTTGGGCACCTGCCATATGCCAGGCACCAGGTCTCTGCCCGCAGAGCTCACAGTTGGGGTGGGAGGGGCAGCCCCACAGAGACGACACTGGTGATGGTATGATCAGCTAGACAAAGGGTCAACAAGGAGCGGTGGGGTCGCAGGGAAGGTGCCGAAGGAGCCAGAGGTGGGGTGTGAACTGAGACGGAAGAGGGGCAGGTGGTGTGGGGTGGGGCCTTCCTGGTTGGGGCTCTGGAGGGACAAGGGCTGAAGAAGTCTCCCCTCTTCACACCCAATCCCAATCCCAGATGCAGAGCCCTCAGCCGTGCACTGGGAGCCTGGCCTTCCCAGAAGAGGGGCTGCGGGAGGAGGGGAGCTGCCCATCTCCCCCATCTCCCAAGGCTCTCAAAACCAGGCAGGCCCAAGAAAACCCTCAAAGGCTTCTCGTCATCTTATTTTTTTAACAAGGCTTTAAAATTTTATTTTATTTTATTTTATTGAGTTTAGAGAAATGGAGGGGGAGAGGGAAAGAGAGAGACAGACAGACACATTGAGGTGAGAGAGAAACATCCATTGGCTGCCTCCTGCATGCGCCCCGACCGGGGATCGAACCTGCACCTAGGTATGTGCCCGAACTGGGAGTCAAACCTGCGACCTTTCGGTGCATGAATGATACTCCAGCCAACTGAGCCACACTGGGCAGGGCAAATGCTTCTCTTCTTTATTCACGCAGCATTTGGTGAAGTCCCCACCACGTGCCAGGGACTGGGCTGGAAACTGGGGACTGATGGGGGGAGAGGGGAACCAAGACACAGTCCCAGCCTCAAGGGACTAGGTGAATGGGGAGAGAGGCCCCTGGTAGAAACCGGCTGGGAGAGCACAGCCTGAGATGAGCAATGGCGGCAGAAGGGTGCACTGTTAGGGAGGGGATGGCTGAACAGAGCCCAGGAAGCACCCACAGCCCGTCCTGCGAATCCCAGAACCTTCATACACAGTCCTTGGAACCTGGTGAGGGAGATGGGCAGAGGGGCATCCCCCGTCCTCTGGAGTCATCAGATGACCTTGACAATGTCTTGCAGCACTCAGCACTGTGGTGGTCTTTGGAATCTTTCTAGATCTGGCTTCTATTCCTACCGCCACCACTGGAGAGCTGAGTGACTGGGCAAATGACTTACCCTCAGTTTGCTCATCTGTAAAATGGGTTTTGTGTTAGTGCCTCCCTCTAGGGTTGCAGTGAGCATTGGAGGAAATAACCACATGAAAACGCTTAGCACATAGTAGGTGCTCAACGTATGGTGCTTGACGATAATAACAGTAACAATTATAATAACAAGCACAGGTCCGTGAAGAAAGAAAAAGCATTGGAATTCATGAGTGGGGTGCGGTGGGGCATTTAGGGGCCTGGGTGGAGGGAGCAACAAAGCCAGCTTCGCTGTGGCCAGACCTCCAGGACACCCCTCATCCCGCTCCCGCCCCCGCTGCAGGGCGCCTGTCGGAAGGCGCAGGTGTCGCTGTGTCCCGTGCGTCCCCATCCCTCCCGCCTTGGCCGCCGCCCCAGCCGCCTTCTGCGGTCCGCCCCGCGTCCTCCCCTAACCTCGGGTCTGGACTGGCGAGCCGCGGGGGCCGGGAAAGTTTGAGTCACCGTAGCGGGAGCGGAGGAGGCGGGCGTGACCCTGAACGGGGTGGGCTCTAGGACCCGCCTCGGACTCCCAGTAGGGGGACCCCGCCGCGAGCCCCTGTCCCGAGCGCACCGGCCGCGGCCCGACGGAGCGAGACGCCGCGCCACAGCCCGCGCGCTGGGCGGCCGCTGAGCACACGGGACGGTCGCGCTCGCCACGACCTGCGCCTCCGCCGCAGCTGCTGAAGCCGGTCGGCCGCGCTCCGCACGATGCCCCGGGCGCTGCCCTTGCGGCTGCTGCTGGCGGTCTCCGCGGCGGCGGCGGCCAGCGCGCCCGGGACGGCGCTGTCCCCGACCACGGGGGACGCCACCCTGGCCATCGTCTTCGACGTCACCGGCTCTATGTGGGACGACCTGATGCAGGTGATGGACGGCGCCTCGCGCATTCTGGAGCGCAGCCTGAGCCACCACAGCCAGGCCATCGCCAACTACGCGCTGGTGCCGTTCCACGACCCAGGTAGCGTTCCCGCTGGTGCCCTTCGGTGACCAGGTGGCGCCCCACCAGCGTCCCGGTCCCGCGCCCTGGAGCAGCGCTTACCCACCCGCCTGTGATTGCAACCTGGGTGCACCTGGACGCCCCACGCCCCAGGGCAGCGCGGGGCCGGGCCGGGCGCCTTCTCAACACGCGCGCGCTGCCCCACCCAGGGCACCTGGGGCAGGCTTTACAGCCGCCCCTTCCTCCCTTTCTTCTTTCCTTCCTTCCTTCCTTCCCGGGGCACCTGCTGTCCCCTCTCCCGCGCCTTCCGTCTTGCAAGGTCAGGCGAGTGACAGAGAACTGGGGGGACGCTGCGTTCAAATGCGGCGCAGCCACTTCTGAGCCTCACTTTGCCGGTAATGAAATGGGGCAGGAACTGCCTCCAAAGCTTGCTGAGACGTGGAAACGGGGCCTGGTGACCAGAGCCTGGCACGCGATGAGCCTTTGCGGGCTTCGCTTTGTTACTGTTGTCAGTGTTCGCTCTCAGCGTGGGCTTCGGGGACCCGAAGAGCCGCAAAGGCAGGTGACCTCACTGCAAAGGTGGCGGACTCCTGCCGGGTCACTGCCTTGAAAACTAAGGTTAGAATGTTCTGTGCCCCCTCACCGGTCCGTCTTCCCAAGAGAAACAGCAGCTCCCCCGCAGCCAGGTCGCCTCCACCGCCCTGTTCTCTGCCTGGTACCCCCCCAACCTCCTCCCCTGAAGCCCCTAACTTTCAGCTGTGCCAGCGACGTGCCTTTGAAAAGGGCCCCAGGGAGACCCCGCTGTGGGGGATTTCAGGAGAAACAGCTGCTGAGAATGATTCCCACCTTGTTCTGAGTAACAGGACTGCTTTCCCCCAGCAGTTTTTAATTTAAAAAATTCAGACTTATAGCACAATGGGGGCGGGGGTCGGGGGCACTGAATACCTGTCTGCCCACCTGCTAGATCCCACAATTAATATTTTACTGTTCGCCTTATCACGTCTCACCATCTATCCACCTTTCTCTCCAGAAGGAGAGCTTTATAAAGCCCCCCCCCAAAAACAAAAAAAAACCACACACACAAAAAAATTAAATTAAATGGCAGATTCCTTGCAAAATTGTACTGAGACGTGTTTGTGCTGAGGAAATACACAGTGGCCAGGGCTGTATGAGAGAGCCAGAGCCCTCTCAGAAGGACTTGCCTTTATTAATCACAGCACCACTCCAGACACCGGACTAACGGGCAGCAGTGCGGGCGGCAGGGGCGCGACACAGCCCTGCAGTCCTCAGGCTGAGCCCAGGTCCCTCAGCTCCAGGGCTCCTGGGTTCCAAAGGGTCCTGAAGCCCAGAGCCTGGGAGCTAGAAAGATATTTTGGGGAATATCGAAAGGACAGCTTCCGTCTCCGGATCTGGGGGCAACAAGGTTGGGGGTTTGTGAAGACGTGAGGTGCATCCTGGGACTTCAACTCAGACACAGGTCACATCCTCTCCTCCCAACTCTCTCTGTCTTTCTGGATCATTCTTGGACTTCCAATGACATCACACTGAGAGAGCTGAGAGATCATGAATCCACCCCTTCATTTCCAGTTGGAGAAACTGAGGCCCAGGACACGGATGGGACTTCCCCAAGGCCACCCGTGAGGCTGATGTAATTTGTCTCTGAAGTGCTTGGCTGCAGTTGCGGGGCAGGAGAGCAGCCTGTTGGAACTAGACAGCACGTCCCGGGGCCCAGGCTGGGGCTCCGGGGGGCTGTCCTCGCTGCCCCCTCTCTGGCCACCAGTTTCCCCAAGCCCTCCTGCTGTCCTCAACCTTTCCTGTCCTCTCTGGGTGTTGAGTGGGTGCACGACTCTCCAGCCCTCATTCACTCCATCTTCTGTGAAGCAGAAAAGCCAGCCCTCCTCCCCTGTTCCCCAAACCACCCTCCCTACAGACACCCCAGGTCCAGGTGTGGAGGGGACCTCAGCGTTTATTGAGCCCCTGCTGTGTGCACAGCTTTGTGAAGTCCCCAGTGTGCAGGAGACAGGGCTCACACAAAGAGCCAGCAGCCTGCTGGAGACAGGGCAGGCGGAGAGTAGAAAGTGTCGCATGCTGGCTCAGGTGCCAACTCCTGACTTTGGGTCAGCGAGCGAGGGGACTGAGGGCCCCGAGGAAGCAGCGCTGGAGCGGGACTCGAAGCACAGGAGTGAATGTGCATCAGCTTTTGAGCGTTTCCCGCCGGTGCTGGGTGCTGGGGAGCAGCAAGCTTCCTGAGCTGGCTGGGTGGTGGCTGACATGGAGGGACAGGTGTGTGGGGGAGCCCGGGCGTAGGAGGGCTGAAAGGGGAAAGTGGGGAGAGGCCAGATGGGACTGGGCTACGGCTTCAGGGCTGAGGATCTGGAGCACTTCGATTTCCTTCTATGGGCTGTGAGCAGCCACTGGAGGGTTCTGAGCAGGGATTGGAGCTGTGGCTTAGGTTTAGCTGTTTCTTTTGAATCGGCCAATGGAATCCCTTTGGTGGGAGAGGAGCTTGAGAACCAGGGTTTTAGCTGATGGTTCAGGCCCTCCAGGGCTGCATGCCTGGGGGGCCTTCTTAAAGGAAACCCTACCCTAAACCCCAAGGACCTGTCTGCTGGGCAGATATCAGTGGTTCTGGACTGCCCTTGCTTGGAGATAAACCAGGACCTGTGCTTTGGAAAGACTTTATAAATGTTTAAATGAAAAGAAGTGGAATGTTCCCAAACTAGAAAGTTAGAATTTTGCTAATGGTTTCATTTTGGCTGAAAACTGAGATTGTTTTCAGTTTTTCTCTATTAAAATAGGCTCAGTGGAGATTTACGTTCATGTATAAATCTTTGTATCTTTGATTTTTTTTTTTTTTGTAGGATTAAGTTTCTCAAAGTGAAATTCTTAGGACATTTTAAACACACAGAGTGGGTGGGCGACTCTTCAGATTGTTTTGCAAAATGTTTTGGGAGTTTAAACTTCCACCAGAAGCATTTGGAGGGGACATTTCAGAGAAGCTGGCCCTAATACTGGGAATTAGGATTAAAACATTGTTTCCCTAATTCAAAAGATGGAAAATGGTGTCTTCTTGTTTTAATTGCTAGTGAGGCTCAGTGTGTTTTCCAGTGTCACGAGATTGTGTTTGATGAGTTTCTTCTTTTGTAAATGTGAGTTCCTTTGCTCATTTTCCCACGGGGGGCTTAGTGATTTTCTTATTAGTCAGTGTGAAGACTCGATATTGATGATATTAACTGCTTTTTGTTATGTGGCCGATGCTTCTCCTGGTTGTTGGCTTTTGTTTGTCATTCCTCATGTTCTGAGGTTTTAAATGTTTATATTTGAAGTTTTAAGTGTAGTGGAATCTGCTGACGTTTCCCCTTTGTAATTTCATCACGTTCATGCCTAGAAAGTTTTTTTTTTTTCTATCACAAAATCAGTTAGGTACACATTCTAGGTTTTTTCACTTGTTTTCTCTTTTTCTTGTTATATTTAATTCTTTAACCTGGAATTTTAAAAAATTGGTGCATGGTGTAAAAAATAATCTGACGTAATTGTTTTAGAATGGGATAATTAATTGGTCAGATACATTCTGCTGAATAATCCTTCCTTTTTCACTTATTTGGATTCTGCCTTTATCCCAGATTTATTTATTTATTAAGAATATTTTTTAAATGACAAATTCTCTTTTTATTTTTTTGTTAATCCTCACTAGAGAATATTTTTCCATTGATTTTTATTTTTATTTATTTATGTATTTTTTTATCCTCACCCAAGGACATTTTTTCATTTTTTGTTCAGATAGAGTGGGAAGGAGAGAAGGGAAGAGAGAGAGAGAGAAACATCGACGTGAAAGGGACACATTGAGTGGCTGCCACCCGCACGACCAACCAGGGCCAGGGACAAACTGCAACCGAGGTACATGCCCTTAGCGGGAACCGAACCCGGGTCTCTCTGGACCGTAGGCCGACGCTCTAACCACTGAGCCAAACCGGCCAGGGCTCCATTGATTTTTAGATAGAGTGGAAGGGAGGTTGGGAGGAAGGGCGGGAGAGAGAGAGAGAGAGAAACATTGATGTGAGAGACACATCCATTGGTTGCCTCCCACATGACCCCGACCAGGGCCAGGGATCGAACCTGCAACCCAGGTATGTGTCCTTGACTGGGAATCGAACCCGAGACCCTTTGGTCCTCAGGCTAATGCTCTAACCACTGAGGCCAAACCGACCAGGGCTGAATTCTCTTTTTAATCCTCACCCTAGGATATGTTTTTATTAATTTTAGAGAGAGAAGGGGGAGAGCAAGACAGACAGACAGAAACATTGATATGAGAAACACTGATTGGTTGCCTCCCATATGCGCCCCAACTGGGGATCAAACCCGCAAACTTTTGGTGCATGGGACCACGCTCCAACCAATGGAGCCACCAAGCTGGGGCCTATCTATTAAGAAGAAGTTATCTGGGCTTTCTATTCTGTCCTATTGTGTGATAATACTTCTGCCGGAGCACATTATAGCCATTATTTGGCTTTATAATATCTACTAATAGAGAAAACCCTTCCTTGTATTCCTTTTTCTTAGATCTCCCCCAGCTTTACTGAGATATAATTGCCACATACTATCGGGCTTGTTTGAAGTGTGTAAGTGTTGACTTGATAGACTCATAACTTGCAAGATGATGACCACCGTACGTTAGCGCACATCTCCACCGTCACATAATTACCGTCTCTTTTCTGTGCGAACATTTCAGATCTCTCTTGGCAACATTCAAGGATAGTATTATTAACTAGAATCACCATGATGTACATTCGATCCCAGAACTTCCTGATCTTATAACTGGAAGTTTGTACCCTTTGACTGACATCTCCTCATCCCCCCCCCCCCCCCCCCGGGAATCCCCAGTTCTGTTTCTGAGCTTGGCGTTTTTCGATTCCACATAGAAGTGAGGTCACAAAGTATTTGTCTTCTCTGTCTGCTTATTTTGCTGAGCCTAACGCCATCCAGGTTGTCACAAACAGCAGGATTTCTTCTTTCTCCTAGCTTTATCCATTTATCAGTTGACAGTTTAAAACATTTAATAAAGCCCTGGCTGGTTTGGCTCCGTGGTTAGAGCATCAGCTTTCAGACCAAAGAGTCTGAGGTTCGATTCCAGGTCAAGGGCACGTACCTCATTTGCATGTTCGATCCCCAGCCCCCGTTGGGGTCGCGCAGGAGGCAACCAATCGATGTGTCTCTCTCACATCCATGTTTCTCTTTCTCTCTTTCCCTCTCCATCCTTTCCACTCTATCTAAAAAATTAATGGAAAAATATCCTTGGGTGAGGATTAACAAAAAATTAAATAAATAAAAAATAATTTGATAAACTTCAAATTTTAGAACAGCTTTAGAGTTATAGAATTATTGCAAAGATAGTACAGAAAGGTCCCAGATACCCAACAACCAGTTTTCCCTATTGTGAACATCCTGTGTTATTATGGTCCATTTATCACAAAGGACCAAAATAGATTTTTTTTTTTTATTAACTAAAGTCCCTTCTTTATTCACATTTCTTCCATTTTTCCTTAATGTTGTTTTTTTCTGTTTCAGGATCCCATCCAGGGTCCCACATGACATTTAGTTGTGACAGTTTCTCAGACTTTGTTTTTGATGACCTTGACTAGTATTGCTCTGATATTTTGTCCCTGAGTTGTGATGTATCCGATGCTTTTCTCCAGTTAGACTGGGTAATGGGAGGGCCAGAGAGGAACATTCTCATCACATCCTGTGAAGGGCACATGCTATCAATATGGTCGATCGCTGTTGATGTTGACCGTGATCACCTGGCTGAGGTCGTCAGGTATCTCTGCTCTTCGGAAGAAAGGCACTAAGGGCAGCCCCAGTTGTGTGTAGGAGAGACTGACGTATGTACATAAATCGTTTGCAATTCTTCTACATGAGAGACTTGTCTCTTCTCCCGTTTGTTTATTTATTTATTCACCATGGACCATGGATATTTATTTTCTACTACGGACTACAATCTAATGCTACTTTATTTACTTAGTTGCTCAAAATTTCCCACCCGTGGTCATTGGAAGCTCTTCCCGTTGGCTCTGGTGTGCCTTTGACATACCCTTTGTTGTATAATGTTTTAAGCACTTTCTTACTCTCCAGCACTATGAGTTGTTCCAGATTTATCTTATAAATGTCCTGCCCTGTGCTAGAATTAGCAGTTTCTTTAAGGCACCCCGGTTCCTTTTACTGAAAAATGTATTAGAAACTAGGATCTGAGCCCGGCCGCTGTGGCTCAGTGGTTGAGCATCGACCCATGCACCAAGAGGTTGCCAGTTCGATTCCTGGTCAGGGCACATGCCCAGGTTGTGGGCCCGATCCCCAGTGGGGGGCATGCAGGAGGCGGCCAATCGATGTTCTCTCTCATCGATGTTTCTATCTCTCTCTCCCCCTCCCTTCCTCTCTCTAAAATCAATAAAGAAAAAAGGGAAAAAAAAAAGAAACTAGGATCTGAGTGTGCTGGAAGTGCCAGTTGCTACTAGGGTGTCATTGTTTCTAGAACCTTGGCCGACAGCAAGGGAGACAGATATTGTATATCTAACATGTGTCTATGCCTATATCTGTAAATGCTTCTATATGTAACTGTCTATCCATGGGAAGCTGAACGTGAATTCATGCCGATGTCTCCAGCTCTGATTTATGACTATGGGGATTATTCTAACCTTCTACCCTTGCTTATCTGTAACCTCCCATCCCCACAGTGACCGACTTGGCTCCCCCTTTCATCATCCATCAATCACGTCATTGTTCCCTTCCAGATACATGTAGGTTGGTGTTAGCACCATGAGCTCACACCCGCCGGGAAGCAGCTTCACGGAGTGGAGTACAGTCCTGTTGCCTCTCGTCTGGAGTCTACCCGTTTCCCGTCGCCGGGGCCAGCACCTCATTGCTGTTCTTTTTATTCATCTTCTTCATTTTCAAAATGTTCTTGAACATTTCTTCTTTCCAGTGAAAAATAGAAAAACTCAGTCAACTTCCAAAACAAACTCTTACTGTGCTTTTGCTTGGAATTGTGTTCAATCTTGATTAGGGGAAGACTTATCACTTTAAAACTATTTCAATTGTTTCCATCTAGGACACATGCCTCTTCCTTTATTCACAGATTTTTCTTCTCTTGGTAAAGATTTATAGGCTTCCCCCCCCCCACCCATTTCTTTTTAAAATCATTTCTAAATAGTTTGTTTTCTGTTACTATTTTGACCACGGATTTCTTTTCCATTACATTTTTCGCAAATGAGCATTGCTAGTATGTTGGAAAGCAATTCATTTTCATATATTCATTTTGCTTCCAACTTTCTTACTGAAGTTTTTTTTTTTTTTTCTCGTTCTATTTTTTTCTGTGTAATGTCTTGAGTTTTCTAGGTGGACAGGCACAGCCTGTCCAAATTATAACGCTGTCTCCTCTGTCCCGAAGATTTCCCTCGTTGGAAACGTGTCCTGGTGTTCACCAGCTGGAGCTCTCGGGGCGCCTCGTGTCCTGCTTGTGACCGAAGCTGTCGCTGATGCTGGCTCTTGTTTGTGGTTTTCCCCACCGGGTGAAGGAGATGCTTTCATTCCTAATTTACTAACGGTAAACCGAAACGGAAACACCCCCAAAACAAAATACAACCCCCCACCGGGGATGGGTGCTGAATGTTAGCCGGTGACTTCCTGGCTTTGTCGAGATGGTCTCCGGCTGACCTGTGGATGGGGTTCCTTCCTTTTGAACTCTTTTTTTTTTCTTATATGTTTTTATTGATTTTAGAGAGAGGAAAGGAGAGGGAGAGAGAAAGAGAGACAGAAACATCGATGAGAGGGAGACATCAACATCAATCGGCTGCCTCCTGCATCCCCCCCCCCCCCGGGGATCGAGCCCGAAACCTGGGCATGGGCCCTGACCGGGACTCGAACCCGCGACCTCTTGGTGCATGGGTCGGCGCTCAGCCACTGAGCCACACTGGCCGGGCCCTTTTGGACTCTTCCCACATTCCTTTTATAAAGCCCTGCTGGGTCATGGTGGATGCTGCTTTAAGATACAGCTGGATTCTATTTGCCAGTGTTTTGTTTAGGAGTTTTGCATTTTGTTTCACGATGTATGATCAGTTAGTGATAGTCTCTCTCTGTGTTCTTTGCCGTTCTAGTATCAGGGCTTAGCTCTTTCAGTTAATAAATTGTTTCTCCCCAAACTTGCAAGATTGTTATATGCTTGTAAAATATTCCAGTCATTCTACTCTCGAGGGATGCAAACACTTTTGACTAATTCTGTTTCCTCCCAGACCGTGTGTGTACCTCACTCATATACACACGTACACTCACTTTTTCATGATGTAGAAAAGGGACTGACCTGTGCTTACTGTTTGCAGCTTGCCCCCACCTCCCCACGCGATGTAGCGGGGATCTCCTCCCCTGTCAGGAGCCAGACACCCACCCCCTGTTTTTAATGGCTACAGAAGATGCTGCAGAGCGGACCTCAGTGTGTCTTAGCCTTTTCTTGGTTCATCCAGCCGCTCCCACATTGTGGCTCTCGGTTTGTTTATAATAAACACATTCACGTTTGCAAACGGATCGGTAGGGTAGGGTCCCAGAAATGCAGCCGCCATGTGAAAGCCTCTGATCATTTTCAGTTTTGATAGATAACAGCACACTGTCCTCCAAGCATGCGGTGCCCTCTCGTCCCCCTGCCAACAGAGTATGAGACTGCCTTTTCCCCACGCCCTTGCTGGCATCTGGGGACCTCATCTTCCCTTTCTGGCTGATTTGCTAGGTGAGAAACGGTGACCCAGGTCAATTTGCATAGGTTTGATTGTGGGGAGTCTGAGCATCTTCTCTGGGTCCCCGGGTACACCGGCAGCTTTGCTCAGTGGGTTTCACTGGCCGGGGCGTGGATGGCAGCAGGCAGGGCGGAATGTTCGGTTACAGGGCTGCCTGTGAGCTGGGGCGGCTCGGCTTCTGGATGCGTGCTCTGCGAGGGGTGTGTGTGTTTACTGTAACATTGCTATTCACCAGCCTCTCACCATGAAACAGACACGATCAGTCTTGCTCTGAGGGGGAAAATCCAGCCCCTTGGCCTGGCCCCCATGTTCCTCTCCTTGGAGGCTGGGAGGTCTGAGCCGTGAGTTGGTTTGGGCTCGTCCGTACCATTGATGACAGCTCACCAAAGGGCGGCATTCCTGCCTGGGCTTTCCAGGATGAGTCTGTGCAGGGCAGGGCGGTGAGGAGAGACAGGCCGGGTACCTCTGAGAGGAGCACGGAGGTAAGGAGGCAGTGGGTCCGAGGTGGAGGCTGCCCGAAGGGGCTGGTGTGGGCTGGGTGTGCTAGTTCGACTTCACAGCATGAGTCTGGTCCAGATGGATCCCCCACAGACCCGTTATTCACTCACTCAGTATTTGATTCTCGAGGGATTACTGTGGGCTAGGCAGGGTGCCAGCTTGCTGTGGCACCTACAGTGTAGCCAGGCCCACAGCAAGGGTCGCGTTCATTAACCACAGTGCGGTCCCTGTTACAAAGGGACCCAGGCTGCCCTGAGAGGTGGGGAGACAGGAGTGACATTTGAATTGAGGTAGAAAGGAGCTGGGTGGGTGAGAGAGAGTCCCAACTGGATGAGGAGGTGGCTCTGAGGCTGGCAGGAATGGGGTCCGAACATCTGGAAGACAGGGAGGGTTGGCTGATGTGGACACTCTGGGCAGAGCCAGAATCCAGTGGCTGTTCAGGGCCAGAGACCCTCACGAGGAGGCCCTCAGAGACTCGGGTTCCAGACTCCTGGACACCAAGGAGGAGGCCGAGGAAGGTTCTGGGGCCATTTTGACTCTTTGGACAAAGCCACCTGCCCTGCTGATTCCTGCCCTACCAAGTCTGTCTTTTAGAGGTGTCGTCAAGGGACTCACCCAGACCTGTGCTCGGGAACTATCAGATTTCTAGAAGGCTGGACTTCATTTTCTCCAGCCCCTGTCTTAGAAATGGGAGAACTGAGTCCCAGAAAGGGAATGCAATTTGTCCACAATGGTGGCAGATTGTGGGATCCTTCTGGGGACCATGGCAGCAGGAAGGAGGGATGCCACATCCAGGGTCAGCCCCAGATTCAAGCCTCACTTTTGAGAAGGAGTGGGGAAGGGCAGGCCCCAGGAAGAGTCCTTGAAGTGATGTCTTTCTGAGACTGGACCCCTAGTGCCTGGCTGTGGCCTTGACTGACTCTACTGGGACACACGAGGCTGGGGGAGGTGCTGGAGCACCCCCTGGGTGAAGGGCCGGGGCCTTCCGCCCATGCGTGCTCCTCACGTGTCCCAGGGGCTCCACACCCTCCTCTTGTCAAGTGGAAAAAGTCTGAGTATGAAGAGATGATTCCAGGCCAGGCTTCTGGGGCTCACATGCTCAAGGCTCGGCACAAGTGGTCAGGTCACGAGTCTAATCATCCCTGTGGCTGGCGGGCTCTGCTCTGAGGGACTCGTGCCCATCTGCCCAGCTGTTTGGCATGTGCCCACCTTCAGTCACGAAACTCCCTCCGCCTGCAGAATCAGGAATGAGGGACTGGGGAACAGGTTCCGAGCATCTGTAGCTTCCTGGGTAGTTGAAAAGTTGGATCTGGGGTTAGATGAACCCAGGTATGAATCCCATCTCTGCTGCTTCCTTATTGTAAGACTTTGGGCAGATTGATTTACCTCCCTGGGCCACAAATTTGGATTTATGGGATGGGGATAATAAATAGTAGACTTCATAGGTTGCTGTAAGTTTTTTCTGAGTGAATGTATGCCAAGTGCATAGGACAGAACTTGGTGTTTAGTAAATATTAAAACAATGGTAGCTGTCATCATCATCATCATTGCCATCACCATCATCATTACCATCATCACCATCACCATCATCACCATCACCATCATCATCACCATCATCACCATCACCATCATCACCATCATCATCACCATCATCATCACCATCATCACTATCATCATCACCATCACCATCATTACCATCACCATCATCACCATCATCATCACCATCACCATCATCACCATCACCATCATCACCATCATCATCACCATCACCATCATTACCATCACCATCATCACCATCACCATCATCACCATCACTGTCATCACCATCATCATCACCATCATCATCACTATCATCACCATCATCGTAACCATCATCACCATCATCATCACTATCATCACCATCATCAATACCATCATTACCATCATCACCATCATCACTATCATCATCATCGTCACCATCATCACTATCATCACCATCATTGTCACCATCATCACCATCATCTCTATCATAATCATCACCATCATCAACACCATCATCACCATCACCATCACCATCATCATCATCATCACCATCATCACCATCATCACTATCATCACCATCATCATCACTATCATCACCATCATCACTATCATCACTGTCATCGTCACCATCATCACCACTGTGTTTGCAGACAGTATATAGCTTTTGGCATAGGGCACAGGCTTTGGAGCCAAATCTGTGGATTTGGATGTTGTTCTAAGTTGAATAGTGTTCTCACAAAATTCAAGTCCTTCCTGAAACCTCGGAGTGTGACCTTATTTGGAAATAGGGCCATTGAAGATGTAATTAATTAAGATGAAGTCATACTGGAGTAGAGTGGGCCAACACGACTGGTGTCCTTATAAGAAGAGAAGAGACAGAGGCAGACACAGGGAGAAGGCCCTGTGACAGCTGGCAGAGTTGGAGTGATGATGTGTCTTACAAGTCAAGGAACAGTTTATCTTGCCAAGTAGAACCATGACCAGAATCAACTCCCTTTGACTCGTCTTGACCTTCCACGAAAGAAAGTACAATCCTCAATCCTCAACTCTCCAAGTAGGAAGTACACGGACTGTAGAAGGGGGGTCCTTCCAACTGGATAACCCACATTCCCAACTTCATTTCTCATATTGCTGCAAAGAGGGGAGAATGTGGTCAGCCTAGCACGGGTCCAGCATTGGGAACCGTTGGGGTAAGCTGACGTTGATGACAGATCGTGACATGGGGTCAGGGCCGACCAGTCACAACTGCGCACTGTGGCCGCTTCACTCGATTTGCTGGCCACAAGCAGTCGCTGTTGATTCTTTACCAGGTCACGTGAGCAAAACCCGGTAAAAGGGCGGTGGCGCTACCTTGGCAGGTAGACGGACCAGAGGCAGGAACATCTGTGGATGGGAAGACAGTTATGACATTACTGAATTTGCATCCAAAGTCTTTACAAATGACCTTGTCTTTGACCCAGCCATTCTGCTCGTGGGAATGTCTCCAAGGAAACCAAGTGGTGCTTATGTGTGATGTATGTAAAGATGTTCTTAGTGACATTGTTCATGATAAAAATTGGAAACAAAACAAGATGGGATTGGGCAAGTCCATTATTAGACGTTTATACAATGCAGATCCTTTGCAGACATTAAAAGTGATTTTGAACTGAGTATTTGACCTTCTGGAAAGATGCTCTCAATATGTTGTTCAGTGAAAAGAATAAAGTTAAAAATAGTATGTTATTTATACTTAAATAGAAATTCTGTTTATAATAGTCTGTACTTATGGAAGGTATACTTATATGTTTACGAATATGCACAAGAGTTTTGAAGGTTATATATAAAAATAAAAATGACAATTTCTGGTTGGTAGAATTCCCTTCTCTTTCTGCCTGTCTGGAATTTCTGTGTATAGTTCACAGGGAGCAGTTGTCAAGAGCACAGATTCTGGAGTTGTACAGACCTAGGTTCCTATCCCAGCTCTGCCACTGACTGGCTGTGTGACTTTGGGCAAGTTACTTAACCTCTCTGAGCTTCCATTTTCTCTGTAAAATGTACCTAAGACTTGGACCTACGGGTGGCAGGGAGGATTCAGTGAGCTAATACTCAGGAAGCGTCTCAGCACATGTCCTTGGTACTTAGTAAGTGCATAGTAAATGTATCACCGATGTCATATATGTATTTACAATGCATATGTATGTAATAAAGAAATAACAAACGTTGAGTAAAATGATTGAACCTGAGGACTCATTGGAGCAAGACTGTCTTTGCCTGTCAGCCTCACGTGACACTGCTGGCCAGAGCCTGGACAATAAATAATACGTTCTTGGCCCTGGCCAGTTTGGCTCAGCGGTTAGAGCATCGGCCCGTGGACCAGAGAGTCCTGGGTTCGGTTCCTGCTAAGGGCACATACCTCGGTTACAGTTTGTCCCCGGCCCCAGTTGGGGTCGTGTGGGTGGCAACCAGTCAATGTCTCTCTCTCACATCGATGTTTCTCTCTCTCTCTTCCTCCCTCTCTACCTCCTGCTGTATCTGAAGATAAATGCAAAAAAAGATCCTCGGGTGAGGATAAATAATAATTAATAATAATAATAATACGTTCGTGTCAGCAGGGCCAGCCCCCATTCGCTGAGCCTTCAGTTTGTGCCAAGCTCCCTGCCAGGCGTTTCCCTGCCTGGCTTCACAGGGTTCGCAGCGAGAAGAGATGGTGTTCTGCGCCTCGGGTTGCAGACGGGGAACCGAGGCCCGGGACAGTGAAGTCAGCTCTGAGAGGCCCCATGGCCGGTGCGGGACGGAGCCAGGATTCCAAACGGATCTGTCCGAGGTCGCAGGCCGGCAGTTTGGCTGCAGGCGTTGCCGCAGAGGGAGGGGGCCGTGGGGGGGCTGGGTGAAGTCAGAGCAGGCGAGGAAGGGGCTCTGGATGTGAGGAATACACGCAGAACACACAGCTGGGGCCCTCGGGGCGGCCGCTTCCGTGAGCAGCAGGCAAGCTGGTGTCTCGATACTTGCGGGTGGATACTGCATAATTCCGCGGGCTTCCTTTTCTAAGAAGGATCGGGGTCTGCTGCCTAGGTCACGAGTATGGGAATTATTTGAGGGTGCCTGGAATTTAGAATTCCTGAACTAAAAATCGTCCATTACTAGAGTTTACCAAGGACTCAAATGAACACATTTCAGAAGAAATCGGATTCCGTACAGCCTTGCATAGCCCCGTTATCCACAGGGCCACAGGGCGAGTTGAAATCCTAGTCCCGTTTCAGTCTTACGTTAGCTGTGGCTTTCGATTACTGCCATTAAAAAAATCTTTTTACTAGGAAACATTTCAAATATATACACAGTAAGCAGAAGAGTATAATGAATTCCCACATACCCATCACCCAGCATCACTGAATATCAAAGAAACGCTGTCGTTCTTGTCTCTGTCCCCTCCCACCGGCCACCCCTCACTCACTGAGGATCGTTTTTATAGTTCTTTCCTTAGGAGATGAAATTTACGTACATTGAAATGCACAAACCTTCACTCTCCACTCTGACAGACGGATACCATGGGGGAACCCACACCCATCACAATATGGCACATCTTTACCATCTGAGATGGTTCCTTTGCACCTCCCCGTCCCCCAGACAACCTCTGTCCTGACTTTTTCACCTTAGGTGGGTTCTGCCTGTTCCAGAACGTCCTGCAGATGGAACCGTATAGTGTGCATGCCTTGACTGGCTTCTCTCGCGGCATGATGTCTGTGAGACCCATCCACGTGGTTGCCCAGATTGGTAGCTTGTTCTGTTTCCTTGTGAATAGTATTTGATTATGTGAATAAACCAGAGTTTGTTTATTCAGTCACCAGTGACGGACAGTTGGCTTCTTTCTGGTTCTGGGCTCGTGTGAGTACAACTGTCATGGACATTTCAACACGTCTTGGTGTGGACGTGTTTCCTCTCCTCTGGGGTAAACACCTGGGAAGGAAGGGCTGGATCGTGGGCAGCGGCCTGGTTCACTCTTCGGAAACTGCCATCTGCCTTCCCACGTGGTTGACCCATTTCGCACTGCCTCCGGCAGGGGTGAGGGTCCGTGGCTCTGTATCCCCGCGGCTTTTGGTGTAGTCAGCCTTTGGGATTTAATTCTGCTCTTGTTAAATGAGCTAATAGACGGGCGGGGTTTCTGGAAGATGTTGCTCTTGTTCATCACCGGGGTGTTGCAGTTGCTGTGAGGTCCAAAACATTATTTGCTCAAGTCTCTGTTTCTTTGTTTTCCCAGAATGCCTTTCCCGCCGGCGATGGGAGCGGTGGGCTGGTAGGGGAAGGTTCCTAGGGGCATCGGAGTCACAGGAGACGGGGCACATGCTGTTCTGAGGGAGGAGCTGGGTCGCCCCGAGTCTCATCTCTGTGCTCCCCTGGAGCTCTGGGCCTGTTTGGAGCAGGGCCGGGGGCCAAGTGGCCTGACCGCCCCTCCAGGGTGGACTCCGGCAGGCCCAGGAGCTGCTCCCGGGAGCTTCCTGGGGTCTCTGAGGCCTGGACCGTGGGCTGTGGCACCCAGTGAAACTGCGGCCCAGCCCATGGAGGCCAGCACCTGGGAGTCCGCGCCCACCTGGGCCCCCTCTCTCTCTCCCACAGACATTGGCCCGGTGACCCTCACGGCGGACCCAGCGGTGTTTCAGAGGGAGCTGAGAGAGCTGTACGTGCAGGTGGGCTGTCCTGCCTCTGGCTGCTGCTCGGGGCCTTCCTTCCCGTCCACGCCAGGGGCCCAGGTCTTTGCGCCACCCAGGGGCCAAGAGGGTGGCTTCCAGCCACCGCCAGTACCTGCCCCCCAGCTCTGCCCAGGCCTGCATCGTGTGGCTTGGGGATCCTGGAGAGTCTGTTTCTTGGGGTTCCTTCCTTTATTCAGTGAACCAAGCGCCTGCAGGAGGCCCTGCACCCGGCACATAGTAGGTGCTTATGATTTAGTGAATGGACCAAGGGGTGGAAGGTGCGGTAGCTGGAGGATCCTTGAGCGTTCAGTTCAGACCCCAAACCCAGGCCGAGACTGGGTCAGACACCCCGTGGCCACCTGGGCTTCTTTGCCACACTGAACACCCTGGTCCAGCATCTGTCCTTGCCCCGCCCACTGAGACCAGCAGCTTCCTGAGGGCAGGGACCCCACCTGTTGGGCTAGTTCCCTGCAGGTCCCCCAGGGCCCAGAACAGGGCCCAGACAGAAAGGGTGAATGTGGGTGAGTGAGTGAACCAAGGAGAGGGGCATTTCGTGCAGGCCTGCCGCTGGGCGGGCAGGCAAGCCTGGGTGACGCGGCGCTGGCTCCCTTCTGCAGAGAGCGCCTGTCTGGGGGCAATGTGTGTGTCCTTGGGATCCATTCAGGGCAGGTGACACAGAGCATTTGGGGAGGTGGCTTTGAATACTTTCTCAGCACCCACCTCTTCCCCTCAATCCTCCAAGCCTTGGCTGATATGTGGCTTCCTTGGGGCATCTGTCAGATGTCCCCGTGGCTCCCCTCCCTCCTCCCCCACTTGTAACACTCATCACAATGGTAATTAAATCATCATGCTGTGCTTATTGATGTAGTGTCTGCCTCCCATACCAGAGCCCATGGGAGGGACTGTGTCACTCTGCATGGCTGATTGAATGAGCGATGCCGCTCGTCCGAAGTCTGAGCAGGTTGGGCGCTGTGTTGTGTCTCAGGAGGGGAGTGACAGGGGCCTGGCCTGACCCCTGGATGGGCAGGACAGAGGGGTTCCCCCCTTCCTGTTGGTTTTGGAGGAGTTTCTGGTGCGCCCACCTAGAGGAGGTAGGCAGCAGCTGCTGACACGCCCCTGTCCTGCAGGGAGGTGGTGACTGCCCCGAGATGAGTGTGGGGGCCATCAAGGCTGCTGTGGAGGTCTCCTACCCCGGCTCCTTCATCTACGTCTTCTCGGACGCCCGAGCCAAGGACTACCACAAGAAGGATGAGGTGCTACAGCTCCTGCAGCTTAAACAGTCCCAGGTGAGCTAGCCGGCCTTGGGCTCCTGAGTGTGGGGGACTCGAGGGGTCCCGAGGAAGCTGGGGTCTCCAGCATGGGCAGTCCTGAGCCTCAATGACGACAGCAGAGTCTGGGTGCTTCTCGTCCACCACCTGGGGTCCAGTCTCCACCAGGCACGTGGGTCAACCCCCTGTCCCAGCAGGTCTGGTGAATTCCAAGTGTGTCCTCACGCTCCAGGGGTCCCCGCCCACCAGGGCTCGCGCCTCCCTGGTGAGGCCCGTCTGTGATGGAGACCACACTGCCCTCGCCTTTCACACCCTGTCAGCGTCTGCGCCATCCATCTTCCTGCTGGCGTCTCTGCTCCCCGGCTCTGCTGCGCGCACAGCGCCCTTTCCCCGTTGTCTCGGATCGAGAAGACACGCTGGGACCTTTGCTTTCCCGAGGGGTGGGGGAAGGGATGTGTGGGAGTGCAGAAGGCTGCCCTTGGACATCCTTGGGCTGGGACAGCTTCTCTGTTCTCCCATCTAGAACAAACTCCGTTCTTCCAACTCTGCAGCCTCCAGGGGCCACTCGGGGCTGAGTCAATTCCCATTCCTTTCCTTGTAGATTTAATAACAGCTCCCATTTTTAAATTTAATTTAATTTTTTTTAATCCTCACCTGAAGATATTCTTCCATTTATCTTCAGATAGAGTGGGAGGGAGGGAGAGAGAGAAACATTGATGTGAGAAAGACACATCAACTGGTTACCTCCTGCATCACCCCCACGGGCCAGGGACGAACCGCAGCTGAGGTACGTGCCCTTGACTGGAATCAAACCCGAGACTCTTCGGTCCGTGGGCCGATGCTCCAACCACTGAGCCAAACCGACCAAGGCACCAGCTCCCATTTATTGGGCACCTTCTGTACTCCCGGCCCTGTGCTGAGCCCTTGACCTGCATCGGTCCTGGTCCCCAGGGGTGGGTACTCTTGTCATTCCCATTTTACAGATGTGTCCCCTGAGCCCAGGGAGAGGAACGGGCTTGCCCTGGTCACTCCTCCCTGTTTTGTCCCTGCCACTCACACCTGAGGAAGGTGGCCGGGGAAGCCATGAGCCAGGCTGCAGGTCTCTCTTTCAGGTGGTCTTTGTGCTCACTGGGGACTGTGGTGACCGCACGCATCCTGGCTACCTGGCCTACGAGGAGATCGCTGCCACCAGCTCTGGGCAGGTGTTCCACCTGGACAAGCAGCAGGTGACCGAGGTGAGCCTTCTCCGACCATCCTGTGTCTGGTGTCTCTGCCAGCGGTTGCGTCACCATCACAGGTGAGCAGCGCTGAGTGCTCACCAGTGGGAGGAGCTTAGGAAGCCCCGTGCTCTGGGCTTTACGATACTATCTCCCCAAACCCTCCTACCCACCTCCCCACCCCAAAGGCAGGTGCCACAGGTTCCGATTTTGCAGGGAAAGAGACTTGAAGAAGCACCCTGGGTTTTAGCCTGGGTACCACAGCTGGTCCAGGCTGGCAGGACGGGCCTCGCAAAGTCTGGCAGAGCTGGGGTTTGCAGTGAGCTTCACCCAGCGTCAGGGAACCCAGAGTCAGGTGGGTGGGGAGTAGGGCGGCCATCAGATTCAGGCTGTGTTGCTGGGACAGGACATCCTGCTTGAGGACTTGGCCGAGAGGGGCTTGCTTGGCCCTGTGGCCTGACGTTCAGGGCTGGCAACGGTCTGGATTCACTTGGCTCGGCGCTGACCAGGTGTCTGCGTCCTTGCCTTGTCCTTGGACCAGGTGCCTGCCCTTCCTGTCCTCCAGGCTCCATTGGCCACTCAGGGTTCTCTCCACTTTCTTTCTGCCCTACAAGTCTATTCCTTCCCAGGAGCCAGAGGGCTCCTTTCAGGGACGTGCTGATTAATGTTTCACAGCCTTCTCACTGGAAAGAACAGGAACACTCATTTCCGTGGTGTAAATACTCCTGCCTTGTTGACTTTGAGCTGTCGTCATGAACTCACTGAGCAGAGTTGGAAAGTGATGCTCACGGCTGACTTTCTTGAGCCTGTGTGAGCCAGCTCCAGCATCCCACTGAATTCATCCTTAAAAAAATTTTTTTTTTCTTTTCTTTATTTTTTAGAGAGAGAGGAAGGGAGAGGGAGAGATAGAAACATCGATTGGCTGCCTTCTGCATGCCCCGCACTGGGGATTTGGCCCACAACCTGGGCATGTGCCCTGACCAGGAATCAAACCAGAGACCTCTTGGTACATGGGTCGACACTCAACCACTGAGCCACACCGGCCGGGCCTACTGAATTTTTCTAAAACAAATCCGACCCACAGGTCCCTCCTGTTGTCCCCTGGGAAGGTCCAGACCTTACCTGACCTCTGCCTCTCTGACCTCATCGCCTATGTTCTCCGCCTTGCCCATCGCCACCGCCCTGCTGGGCTCTCTGCTATTTCTTCAGTGTCTCATGCCTTTTCGACCCCAGGGCTTTTGCTCACGTAGCTTGTTTTCCCCACTCTGCTTCCCCTGCCTCCTTCTCATCTTCCCAGTCTCAGCTGAAATGCATCTTAGGGAGACCTTCCTTGATTTCCCATCAAGATTAAGTCTCCTTTCGTCTCTCAGCTCCTGGTGCTGCTTTACATAATTGTAACTTTGCAATTGGGAGCTCCCTGAGGGCTGAGCCATTTTGGGTCCCGCTTGCTACTGTATCCCCAGCACCTCTCACAGCCACCAGCACAGAGCAGATGCTTGGTAAATAGCTGGCCAGTGGACAGACGGGGTCCCTTGCGCCTGAGGCCCTGGGAGGAGGAAGGCGAGGGAGGCCCCAGCCTGGAGGCAGCCCTGTCTCCTCTTGGAGAGGGTTTCGTGTGTTGTATATTTATGGACTGAAGAGAACAGTCCAGCCTGTGTTTAGATTAGCGTGCCTTAAGTCCCTGTTGACAGATGGCGTTTATGGCTCTCTGCGACACGTTAGGCTTTGTTTTTTGGCATGTCCGTCTATTCCGGCACCGAGCCGGCCAAGCCAGGGTGGAAGGCATCTCACGGTGCAGAGATGGCTTGGTCCTGTCCTTGTTTTGGGGGAGACCTGCTTGGGTTCCTGCCAGGGGCAGATCAGATGGCAGGGCCAGTGGCTTGCCCAGGTGTGGGGCTGGGATCCCCTGTTCTCTCCCTTGAGGCAGTGAAACTGGGGCAAATCCACCCGCTCCTGGCCATACTGCCAGGTTTCTGCCCCGGGAGCCTGGCTGGGCAGCGCTCAGCGGGACCTCCAATGGCTAGAATTAGCCATCTCTGGGTAGGGGCCTGGATCCCTCTCCTTCCTGGACACAGCTCTGTCGTTTGTTAGCTTAATGCCTTGGACCTGGCCCCTTCCAGATGTTCCCAGACATTCGGCAAGCCTGGGAAAGCGGCTGGGGCAGCCAGGGCTGTGGTCATCCTTCCAGGAGAGGGAATGAGGTCTTTGCCCCAGCCAAGGGCGCTTCGGCCTGGAGCAGGAGTCCTCAGAAGCTGCAGAAGCCCCCAGACCGTGCATGTGCAGTTAGTCCTCTTACCTTTCCCAAGCAGGTCCCGTGCGGCGGCAGTGGCACATTCGCGCTCTCGCCTCCCCTAGTTTATTGAGCATCTGCTTTGTGCCCGTGTGGCTTAGGTGCTGGGCACGGCGGGACACTGCATCAGGCTTAGGTCCCAGTGCTTTTGAGCACTGGGCTTTTTCCAGTTGTGGGGTTGGCCTCCCTGGGACCAGGGATCCCCTCTGGTGAAGACCCCCCCGCCCCGGGCAGGGGTAATTGAGAGCCTTTGCAATCCTTCAGCAGACGGGAGGCAGGCAGCACGGCCCCTGGGGCCTGTCTCTGAGGCGTGCAGTTTTGATTAAGGCTTAGCTAGTCCAAGAAGCCACTTGTCCCAGCACAGCTGTCCCCCAGGCTTCCTCCCCGTTCAATATACTGTCACCAGCCCTGGTGGACTGGGTCAGAATTTCCGGGCAACCCCCATCAGTCTACAGCCTTCCTGGGTCCTGGGAAGTCCTGTTCTGGGGACTCAGACCCTTCCCCTGTCTAGCACCAGAAGTTGCAAATATGGTAAATGGCCCAGATTCCGTGCATCGACTAGGGGAAAGGTTGAATGGCCTTCTCAGGCAGCAAGCGGGGGAGGGGAGGTCTGACCAGGTGGTTCTGATTAGCAGACCAGGAGGCACAGGCCCCAGAGATGACTTCATCCTGGACCCTTCCCAGAGGAGGAGGTGTGGTGGAGGGCTAGGGCCACACGCTGACTTCGGCCTCCAGCACTGCCACCTGCCTACAGTGTGACCTGGAGCACAGTGTTAACCTCTCTGAGCCTGTTTCCTCGTGTGCACAGTTGGGTTATGAGAGCCCCTGCCGAGCGAGACGGCGGTGAGGGTGCAAGGAAGCCCCGGGCGCGAGGCCAGGCGCTGGGAGCCCTCGGTGAGGGTGGGTGGCAGCTGTGACCCCAGCCCCTGTGCTTTGATGTGGAGCCCCGAATACATCCCCGGCTGCAGTGACGCCCTCTGGAGTACGAGCTCTCTCTGGACAAGGTGCTCAGGAAGGTCGAGCCTGGGACAGGTACTCTGGTGCCCGGTTGTCAGGGCCTAGAGCTCTCTGTCAATGCTCACGAGCTCCCTGATGCTACAGGGCCCAGGAGGGCCCTCCATGTTCCGATCTGGGTTCGGAGGCCCACTCGGGCCCTGGCTTCCCCTCTCTGCTCCTTCAGCTGCCTTGGCTGTCAAGTGTCGTGGGAGGAGCCTCGGGGGATGATTTGTCTGCCTTGAAGGGCTGAGCAGCAGCCATCTGGCCAGGGTAGCAGGCCCAGATTCTTTCATTCCTTCCCCATCAGTGACAGAGAGATGAGCCCCGACGCATTGCTGGCTCCCAGGCCCCCGGTCCCGCGAACATCTGGAAGCCATTGCTTTCGCCAAATAAACACTCAGCTTGCTTGATGAAGGCCCTCTTCTCGGAAGGCTCCTTGGATCCCACTCTGAGCCCTGGGGGCATCGCAGGGGCCAGAAGGTCTTGCCCCCAGGCCTGGGCCAACAGGGGGTCTGGCCTTGCTGTGGGCAAGAGGGTCAGCCCACGCCCCCTGCTCCTGAGTGGTCGTGTGCTCCCAGGGCAGGCCCCATGGGCCGGCCACCTTCTGGCGAGGCCATTGGCATTCTGTCCCATCTCAGCCCTACCCATGGTTCAGTAGCCTAAACTCCTGGGCCTCTTCCCTCCATCAGAACATTCTAGAATGAGCTTATAATGACAGTTGCAACACAGTAGCAGTATGACTTATCTGGGTGATTGTCAACTGGTACTGCCACCATCTCCTGGCAGCTTTGCTCAGTTATGATTTCCTCCTGACCCCTGACAAGGCCTGGCCCGGGGGGACAGTGGTCGCAGAGCTGTTACCCTGCAGCTGGGGACTCTGCCTCACTTCTGCCAGCTCCTGTCCAGCTGGGAGCCTTGGCTGCTGCCTCCTTCCAGCCCCCCTCCCCCGCCTGGATGAGGATCTGGGTGAAGACAGGTGGGACCTTTTCAAGAGCAATGCTACTTAGAAAGCTAAGCAAAACAAAAGAGTGAAGTAGTTGCAAGCATAAAACCAGATGCATTTTCAGAGCACAGTATTCTTACCCTGTGACAACTGAAATCGAGCTGTAAAATCTAGGCCCGTGGGTTCTAGCTCAGTCTAAACAAAACATACACACTTTCTAAGTCTTGGGCAATTCTTCCTATTCCTTTCCTTTCCATGGAAGGTCCCATGGCAGGCAGAGCTAAAGGATGATGATGTCGAGCAAGGATGGCCAATATATAGCATGCAAGACACCACTCCCTAATGCCACATCCATGGCAGGCATTGCTAATCGATCACAGAGCTTTTTAAAATTGAGGCAGAATGTGGCTTCTCATTTCTTCTTCAAACAGTATTCCAGGAAGCCACTTCCTGTTGATTAGAGTTGCCAAGCAACAGGAAACCACTATGATTACAGGGTGAGGTAGAAGCACGTTTACAGTTGTTTGTATGGAAAATAGCACAATGCACGTTCTTTATAAGTGACATTTACTTAAAAAATTACTATGAAAGATGTCAAAGATATAGAACAGTAAATAGAACGTATGTACCACCCGGCTGGTGTGTCTCAGTGGACTAAGTGTCGTCCCATGGACTGAGAGGTCATGGGTTCGATTCCCGTCAGGGCACATGCCTGGGTTGTGGGCTTGATCCCCAGTAGGGGGCGTGCAGGAGGCAGCCGATTGATGTTTCTCTCTCACTTCGATGTTTCTATCTCTCCCTTCCTCTCTCTCTAAAGAAATAAAATCAATAAAAACATATTAAAAAAAAAAGAATGTATGTACCAGCTAGATCCAGCAATTAATATTTTAGCTTCACCTGCTTCATCTCTATAACTTTTTTAGGGGGGGTTAATCCTCACCCAAGGTTATTTTTTCCATTGATTTTTGAGAGAGAGTGGAAGGGAGAGAGAAATAGAGATGGAGAGAGAGAGAGAAAAAAAACATCAATGTGAGAGAGACACATTGATTGGTTGCCTCCTGAACACGCCATGACCAGGGCGGGGATCGAACCTGCAGCCTAGATACATGCCCTTGACTGAGAATCAAACCCGTGACCCTTCGGTGCATGGGCCGATGCTTTAACCACTGCGCCACATTGGCCAAGGCTCTCTCCATACTTTTTTCTTTTCCCCCAATTTTTATTAATTTGTTTTTGTTACAGATGTTTCTCCTTCCCCCCCAGACACCCTCCTCCCCATCCTACCCCCACCCCCCCAGCATTGTTGTCTGTGTCCATTGGTTATGCACATATGCATATAAGTTCTTTGGTTCATCTCATCCATCCCCCTCGTCCTCCTACTCTGAGGTTTGTCAGTCTGAATCCATACTTTTTTCTGAATCACGACAACTTATCCATAAATAATTCAGCATGGATGAAAAAAAAAAAGTCTCCAACATAATCTATCATGTAATTAAGAGCACTTTGCTAGTATCAGCTGACGTTGAGTCCACATTCAAAGTTTCCTCGTTGTCCTCAGAATGTCTTTATAGCCGTGTTTGTCCAGTTGGGATTTAATCAAGGGTGGTGCGTGTCATCCGGCTGCTATGTCTGTGAAGTCCTCTGACATCTGGAGCAGTCTCCCTTATTTCTATGCCACTGGCTTGTTGAAGAGGGACCGATCCTGCCGGGTCCCAGGTTCCGGATTTATCTGATTGTTCCCTTATGGTGTTAACGCATTCCTTTGTCTCCTCCATCTCCCCTGCACTGGGAGTTAGCTCTAAACGGCAGACTCGATGGAGGCCAACATTTTTGGCAGGAATATTTCATAGTTGGTGCTGTGTGTATTTTCTATTACATCACGCCAGGAGGCGAATCATGTCTGACTGTCCTACTATTACTGGTGATAAGTTTGACGACTGGGTCGGGGTGATGACAGCCAGCTCTCTGCATCGGAAGGCCCTGTTTTCCCCTGTATGCCTCAGGTGGTCGGTGGGGTGACGCTGCGGCTCCCCGCGGATGTCCAGTTCCCATCAACCTTTCATCCCATGGCTTTAGCGGCCACCGAGGATGCTTGCCCGGAACACTTATTTCATTAGGGGTTGCAAAATGATGATTTCCTAATTGCATCATTCCTTCCACATTTATTAGTGGGCATTCTTCCACGAAGAAGAGTCTTTGCTCATCGACAGGAATGATTCGGTTTCTCCGAAGCCCGATTCCCGTAGCAAGGGCAGGGATCACACTTTGTTCTTGGTCTCTAATTAAGAAGTCGCCTTCACTGGTGACAAGTGAGGTTTTATTGTTATGAATTCTGCGTTTCTTTTTGGAGTATTATTATGGACACACGGATTACACCATTCAATGTGTTTCAATCAATTACTGTTACTCTATTTTGGGCTCAGATGGTTCCGAATTTAGCCAGTGCGGGCCCCTGCAAGCTGGTCCCTGTGCCCTTTGGATATGGCCCCGTTAGAACTTCCTTGCTTTCTGGAATGACCAGTTGTCCCAGGCTTACCTTGTAAATTGCCTGCCCCCGACTTGGAATCAGCCATTTCTCTAAGGAACCCTAGTGGGGCAATGGTGTTAGGGTCTTAATTCACTCGGAGTGAATGTATATAAAAATAAAATACCTGTAGTTCTCTTTTACACTTGGCTATAAGAGAAAATACTGGTTCAGAAAACGTGAACGTCCTTATTTCTTTGCTTTATCCTACGAGATACAAAGCATAGTTTCACAACCACGAGACTGATCGTTCCGCCAACTAAAAGCTACTGAATGAAGGTTTCTTGGCGGTTCCCTTTGTCCTCGGTGCGCCCCCTACTGGCAAGTAGAGTTGCACCCCTGGGTTTTCAGTTCCCTTGAGGTTATTCTCTCTGTCTCTGGTTATGGTGCCAGCTTGCCGCCCACTCAGGTTCACGTCTCACTTTGTTTCAGTTTTCGGGTTTGCACAGGCTGCTCCTTGAAGTAACTTGGCCGGGAGAGAGAGGTTCCGACCGGGGAGCCCCTCCTCTCCCTGTCCTGGTTTTCTTGCTGGAACCTGGGAGGCTTGGCTGTTGAAAGGAGGAGGCGTGAGCGGGGGGTGGGGCTGGTGGAATGAAGTGAGCCGTTGTGTCTGCAAGGTGAACCTGGCGCGAACCTCGTGGCCCTGCCCAGGAGGCATGCACCTGTCACACGCAGTGAACCACGTGACACTGAGCTCAGGCACAGCAGAGGGTCTGTGCCTTCGCGGGGCTCCCAGCCCAACAGGCCTGAATCTAATAAGTATGACTACTTGGGGTGCAGATTGCTGCAAAGGAGCACACACGAGGGCAGCAAACCTGTGTGGGGTTGGAGAAACCTCTTCAAACTGAGAGGTGCGGAGTAACCAGGAGTTGGTTACTGAAGAGGGGGTAGGGCATCTCTGCAAAGGGAACGCACGTGTGGTGGGGGCTGCCCAGGGAGCCATGGGGGTCCAGCCCAGCAAACATGGGGGGAGTCAGGAGCACAGTGACCTTGGGTCATGTTGGACGGTGAACCACAGAACAAAGGGTCTTAAAGGCCGTCGTAGGGATTTGGAGACACACAAGAATTTTGTGCTTAATGAGATGCCATCTTAGACTGGATCCAGGGTTGCTGACATGGGATCCGTGCACTCTTGGGAACCGTCTTTGTGGGAGGTGGACAGCACCCTAAAATCATTTTCTAAATGTGTGCTTAAGGGGCATGGTATTCTCGGGGGACAGTCCTTACCTGTTACCTGATTTTCAGTGGGACCTGTCCAAACCGTGTAAGGTTTTAGAATGAAGAGGCAATTATAGAAACCGAGGATTTATGATGTCTCAATATTATGAAAAGGATGAAGAGGAGACTCTGCCTTTGCAGCAGGTCCTCTCGGTCCTGCTTGGAGAGAGCGTGACCCTCTGGTGGGGGCGTGGTCTGAGGCCCCTCTCGGGGGTGATGGTGAACCACATTGGTCTGGGGCAAGACTCCAGATCTTCATCCGTGTGTAGGAGGCATTAGGAGGGCTTCCTGGAGGAAGTGATGAGTGCCATAGAAGTTGTCCAGGTGAAGAGGGAGGGAAGCGTCTCCCTGGCCGGTCACTCCTTGCGCCTTGCCTCCAAGCCGAGTCCTCTGGATGCCTCAGTCCAGGTGTCACAGCTCTGAGCCCATAGGCCCGGGGGTAATGCCGTGTGAATTGGGCCTGGTGGGCTCAGTGGGGCGTGGGGTGGCCTCCACGTGACCTGGAAAGCCTGTAGGCTGCCTGAAACCCATGGGGAAACCAGATTCTGCACACGGCTGGCAGCCTGTTAAGGACCCGCCTTGGGTGGGCCAGACACGGGCCAGACGGCAAGGCAACGTGCTGGCATCTCCTCACGCCTGCCTCCCAGGTGCTGAAGTGGGTGGAGTCAGCGATCCAGGCCTCAAAGGTGCACTTGCTGTCCACGGACCACGAAGAAGAGGGCGAGCACACGTGGAAGATCCCTTTCGACCCCAGCCTAAAGGAGGTCACCATCTCCCTGAGTGGCCCAGGACCCGAGATCGAAGTTCGAGACCCGCTAGGTATGTGTGCCCCTCCTTGTTGGCCCCGAGATTGAGTTGGGAGTCAGGATGGGACAAAGAGAGAGACTGGGGGGACAGGAGGTTTGGATATAGGCTCTGGGAGCAAGGAGGGAGGGGGGATGCCAGGTCGGGGCAGACAGGGTCCTGGTGGGTGAGGAAGCCTGGGGGCCGGTAGAAGTCAAGTGAGGGGATTAAGATAAGGACAGTCCTGGGACGGGAGGCTCCCACAGGGTCTTCCCACGCTCTCTCAGTGGGGTCCCTACAGTGGCCTGGTGGGTCAGTCAGAGCAAGAATGAGTGGCACGTAGCACAGATAGGAAGTGGGGTTCTGGGAGGTGGAATGACTGGTCAGGGTGACCCAGGGTCAGTGTGGTTCGGACCTGGCCACCTGGCTCCACGGTGCTCTGAGGATGTCATGAGTACCCAGCTGGAGGCAGGAGCATGTCCCACACCGGGGGAGGGACGAGGGCGGAGTGAGAACGCGGTGGAGGCCGAGCACCGCCAAAGGCCTCTGGTCAGGTTCTCCGGGAAGCCTGAGGCTGGTGTTTGGAGAGCCAGGGGTTCCTGGGGACAGGGTGGGGCCTCTGCACCCCCGGGCGCGTGCTGGGGACTGAGCAGCACTGGGGCTTCCGCAGGGAGGATCCTGCAGAAGGACGAGGGCCTCAATGTGCTGCTCAACATCCCCGACTCGGCCAAGGTCGTGGCCTTCAAGCCCGAGCATCCCGGGCTGTGGTCCATCAAGGTAGGGGCCCTGGGTTTTCAGTGTGTGGGGAGCTGAGGCACCAGCTCCTTCCTGCCTGGCCTGGGGCGCCTGGGGTCCCGGGGAGCCGAGGGCTGGAGATGGCTGGTGACGCGGGCCTCTGGGGAGCAGCCAGGGGTCAAGGGCAGAGGAGGAGTCTTCACGTTGCACCAGGAAGAGGTGTGGAGCGGTCTGGGTTAGTTAGGGGGCATTTAAGAAGGACTTGGAGAAATGACCTGGGTGTCCTGAGGTGGGTGACCGAGCCCTGTCCGGGGAAGAAGACACAAAAGGAGCGAGGGTGACCTTGGGGGGACGGCTTCGAGGAACAGGTCTGGCAGGGGCAGCGGGACCCGCTGTAATGGGCAAGGTGCTGGAAGCCAGGGCGGGGGCCGGCTGGACTCCCGACAGAGTGCCCGGGCTGGGACAGGCTGCTGCCCCGCAGGGACGGGGGCTGCTGCTGGTCGCGCGGGTTCATGGCGCGCCCGCTGGGTTCCAGGCCCTGAGCTGGGTGCTGCAGATGGACTGGCAGCGTCGACCCCTGCCCTTGAACCTCTGAGCGTCGTTGAGCCAAGATCTCTGATGGCCATGGGAAGGCCAGGCAGGGATTAGACATGCAGGGGGACAGACAGACCCTGCGGGTTTTGGGGTGGAGCCAGAAAGGCAGGTCAGCCTCAAGGGCCCTCTCAGCATGGTGCTGAAGCTGGGCTTCTTCCAGTTCATTTGGGGAGCGTCTCGCGGGCTCCCAGGGGGCAGGTAGGTTGCCCACATGTCTGAGAAGGTGGGAGAATTCCAGGTGCTGACGCTGGGCTGGGTCGGGTCGGCACCTCCTGCTCTGGAGATGGGGTGCTGGGCTCGAGCGCCCCAGTGATGTGGGCCTGGGCCTGTGCTAGGTGTATAGCAGCGGCCGCCATTCAGTGAGGATCACGGGCATCAGCAGCATCAACTTCCGAGCCGGCTTCTCCACTCAGCCCTCCCTGGACCTCAACCACACCATCGAGTGGCCCCTGCAAGGTACGGCTCCCGGAGCTGCCTCTGCGGAGGTGGGCTGGCCTGTGGGGACGCTGGGAGCTCGGGGCCGGCTGGTTCCCACACCACCGGGACCTGAGCCCCGGGGCCACGCCCCAGCCCGAGTGACACAGTGACCACTCACCCTTAGAACATGCTGCCTGCCCCATGACTACAAGTTCACACCTTCCCCTTCTCTTTGTCAAAACCCGTTTATCAAGAGCTCCCGCTCGCCCGTGAACATCAGGCGGGCCCAAAAAAGCGGCAGGTGCGAGCGAGTTGCTAGCTTCCCCGAGCAGAACAGTGTCTTCCTCCAAGGAGTGGTGTCCCCATGGACGTGCTGATGCCCCGCATCAGCCATTCTTATCAGCTGTTTGCTGATTCTGTTTGCCATTCTTATCAGCCCTTGTGGGTTTCTGCCAGGACTGGCAGCACCAGCTTCAAAGGGGCAAGGTGTCTGCTCACTCATTTTGTGTGTGTTTTGCCAATAAAAAGGGGGAGAGGCAGGCACGCTCAGTTTCTCTCCTGAAGCCAGGGGAGGAAAGAAGTCCTTCGTGAGACTGGATGGTTCCCAGGGACAGTCCCAGGGTAACGGGGTGGGGGTCACGTGGGACCAGCCCTTGGGTTTCTGCTTTTGATAAAGAGATGAGTCCAAGACGTTTTTTATTTTGTTTTTTTTTTTTAATTATGTGACTCTCTCATTTTTTTTTTATCCTCACCCGAGGACATTTTTCCATTTTTGTTCAGATAGAGTGGGAATGAGAGAGAGCAAGAAACAGAGAGAGAGAAAGAGAGAGAAATATCGAAACAAATGGGACACATCGAGTGGCTGCCTCCCGGACGACCACGACAGAGGTATGTGCCCTTGACTAGAATCAAACCCGTGACTCATTGGTTCGCGGGCCAACGTTCAAACCGCTGAGCCAAACCGGCCAGGGCTCCAAGATGTTTTTTAAAGAGAAAGATCAGGGCAATTGCAAATGATAAAGAGTGATGGGCACTTGGCCTGGATGCCAGGAGCCTCAGGGAGTGTGGAGGCTGCGGCTCACCGGGCAGTGGGTGCCTGGACCCCAGGGAGCGGCCGCTACATGCTGATGGATGATGGTTGGGACACTGCGCTGACACACCTGATTTTTCAGAGGAATCAACTTCTGGTTTTTAAGTGCCTTTTCCAGATTGTTCAATGTCTCTTCAAAAACTTTAAGGCATTTTATGGACCACACCAACCAAACCCACTTGTCCCTGAATTATGATGTCTGAGAGCAAAAAAATTAATAACTGTCTGAAAAGGAAGAGACCAGACAGAAGTCCCCACATTAACTAAGGAAATGACGAAACCCAAGTCCAGTTCTGTGTTCTCTGGGACAGTGTGAAAAGTACATTTCCAACACGATAGACAAGAAAACCAAAGAGACGTGGAGCAGGGGGCAAGAGGGGGCAGGAGTCAGAGCCAGAGTCCCCAAACTGGGGCGCGTTCTCAGCCAGGTCATTCCCAGAGCCTGCCTGAGGACGGCCCTCCCAGAGTTCATAGAGGGGGTGGCTGGAGGCAAATGCCTCCTCCCAGTTTTACTCCGTGGGAGTCGGAGTATACGGCGTGGAGGTGATGCAGCCACGGGAAACCGTTGGTTGGATGGACAGTGGCATTTCAGGACCACGGACAGTAGCAAGGCCCCCTCTGTCCCTGTCCCACCCCCTCTCGTGAATTGTCACAGGGAAGAGAAGGTGAGGGAGCTGGAGTCAGCAAAGGAGGGCAAATCAGGCTGATTCCTGCCCAACAGACCTGGGGCGCCTTCTTGGGGAGGATCATGGGGCCCAGCACAGATGCCAGCCCCTCCTTGCTCACCCTTCCCTTCGCAGGAGTGCCCATTTCCCTGGTGATCAACTCCACGGGCCTGCAGTCCCCTGGCCGCGTGGACTCCGTGGAGCTCTCAAACAGCTCAGGGCGGCCCCTCCTGACTTTGCCCACGCAGCCGCTCTCCAACGGATCCACCCATCAGCTGTGGGGTGGGCCGCCCTTCCATGCCCCCCAGGACCGCTTCTACCTCAAGGTGAAAGGCAAGGACCATGAAGGGAACCCCCTCCTTCGTGTCTCTGGAGTTGCATACAGTGGGGTGGCCCCAGGTGAGTGATTGGCTCTTACCACCCCCAGATTTCTATCTCACTTGGAAGCCTTCCTTGATTAGATTAGTTAGATAAAGGAGTGTGTGTTCATTAAACTTCTGTCGGCAGCAGGCTCTTCAGGATATTATGCTGAGTACTGAGATGCTTCAGATGTAGCCTCAGCTCAGAGATTTAGTACGAAGTCATCCATCCATTTATGCATTCATCTGTTTATCCATACATGCATCTGTCCATCCATACCCATTCATCCACCCAAACATCTACCCTCCCACCCGTTCATCCATCCCAACATTCATCCACCCACTCATCCATCCATCTAAATATCCATCTACCCATGCATCCATCCATTTATCCACCCATCCATCCACCTACCCATCCCCACCCACTCATCCATCCATCCATCCAAATATCCATCCACCTGTCCATCCAACATTCACTGTGTATCTGTCATAGTGCTGGACTCTGGTGACACTGCAGTGGGCAGTGGTATGGGTATGGTCTTTCATTATTGAAGTCACTATCAGAACCCGAATCACGCTAATACTAACCTTGCCATCACTGTGAGCACTTCCCATGGGACAGTCTTGGGCCAAGAACTTGCCATGCATTAGCTCATTGAATGCTTATAACATTTCTGAGGTGTGTCCCCACTTCATAGATGAAGAGACTGGGGCCACCACCTCACAGAGTTGCTTTGAGGGTTCCATAAGCTAATGCACATAATGAGACAGCTCTTGGGGTGCTCAGAGTCTGCAGCCAGGATGCGGGAATTGTGGACCAGGGCCCTCCACATGTGGCAGCTGCCGTAACTGTTACACCTCGTAGGCACAGATCATTTGTGGTCCCGCCCTTGGACATGTTGTGCTGGTTCCCACACGTGTTGGCTTTTTGCTGTTTTTCTGTGTCCCTGAGGTCTCACATCTAGTGTGGAAGCTTCCAGAGGGCAGGGTGGGGTCTCTGGCTTTCCATCTGTCCTCTGGTCCTAGCAGGGCATCTGAGTTCACTGGCCATTGGCTTCGTATTGGGCTCCGTTCCCTCCTCCTGCCCACTCCCACTTTTCCAGGGCGGTGGCCAGGGAGGAGCACACAGAGGTGGATGTCAGTGGCATTCTGATGTCTTTGCTGGGGATCTCAGTGAGGGGCAGACTCCTCTGTCCACTTCAGTGGGGTGCAGGGGGCACCAAGGTGCCCATGGTGAGGTGGAGGCCTTGAGGACGCTTCTTTCCAGCTCTGCTCCCCCACGGTGGTCCCCGACCACCCTCTCCCTTTACAGCTTTGAGAGGTATTTTCAGAAAGGAATTTCAGCAGCTGAATAACAGCCCCTGTTTCTCTCTCTCCTGTTCTTTGAGATGGATCCAGGAGTTTGGAGTTTAGCTCTGGCTTTTGGTCTCCATCTCAGCTCTAGAGGAAAGTGTGTCTGGGGCAGGGAGGAGCGTGGTTGGGCTGTTAGCTTCCTACTCTACCTTCCAGGTTCGGGAGGCTGGGAGTTCGGCTCTGGGTTCAGACACATGGAGGTGGTGAGGGCTGGGCCTGGGGTGGCCCGGCCCTTTCAGCTCATGGGAAGGAAAGCCTGAGCGAGCCTTGCAGAGGCTTCGTGTGTGTGTGTGTGTGTGTGTGTGTGTGTGTGTGTGGTGCGTGTGTGTGTGTGGTGCATGTGTGTGTATGTGTGGTGTGTGTACGTGTGTGTGGTGCGTGCGTGTGTGTGGTGCATGTGTGTGTGTGTGTGGTGCGTGTGTATGTGTGTGTGTGTGTGGTGCGTGTGTGTGTGTGGTGCGTGTGTGTGTGTGTGTGGTGCGTGTGGTGCGTGTGTGTGTGTTGTGGGGGGAAGAGCGGGCTGCTTTGCACACAGCTGAGGACGTGGCTGGATGGTTGGACATCTCCCCTGGGGCGTGGCAGGAAGCCTGCAGTCTGATGTCACCTGCCACTCTCCCACACAGCTCTGTGCTCAGAGGAGGTCTGGCACCTTGTCCAGCTCCCACAGCCTCTCTGGCGGGGATGCGGAGAGGGCAGCGCAGGGCTGAGCGCATGCCCGCGATCGCCCAGCGGGACGTGGACGCGCTGCCGCTGACCCTGCGGGGCAGTTCTCAGACTTTGTCATGGAAGTAACTCTAATAGCCAAGGAGAGAATGTGTCACTCCCAAGACCAGGGTCAGGCGAGGGGGCAGGGGTGTCTGCTGGGGGCCCCAAGGGTCTCATCACAAGCTGTGAGACTTCACTGAAATCTCTTATTTTATCTCAAAAATGCGTGTGAATTTTACATTCGCAGCCACGCTCCAACTACGCTTATTTTTAAATAAAAAAGGCTTCCCTCCAGCATGTTTGGGTAGAACCGACCCAGGCAGACGCGCGTTGCACGGCCCCACCCCCACCCCGGAGCGCCTGTCTGGGTCCAGGGCCGACCTCTCTGCTGAGACAGTAGGGAGAATGGCGGCACACACCCCGCGAACAGGGGCTGCCACTACGGAGCTCGCCACGCCACGGGCGCAGGCCAGGTGCTTCCCACGCACCACCTCTCACCCCTCCTGACAACACCATGAGGTCGGACTGTGATCAGCCCCAATTTACAGGGGTGGGCACTGAGGCTTGGAGAGGCGAAGCGACCCACTAGGTGACACCAGATGGTGGAGCCAGGGGTTGAATCCCCGCCTTCCGGCTCCTGGCTCATCCCTGCGGGTCCGTGTCATGGAGCACAGTGAGGGGAGGCTGTGGGGTCTCCTGAGTGCTGGTCCTTGCCTCCAGGTGCCCCCCTGGTCAGCATGCCCCCCAGGATCCATGGCTACCTGCACCAGCCCCTGCTGGTCTCCTGCTCCGTGCACAGCGCCCTCCCCTACCGGCTACAGCTGCAGCGGCAAGGAGCCAGGCTGGGCGAGGAGAGACACTTACAGTGAGTGGCCCATGGGAGCCCCTGTCCTCAGACACTGGGCTCCTGGGGCCCTGATGCCCTGCAGGGATCTGAGGGGAGAGGGTGGCAGGAGAGGGAGCTTGGGCTCGGTCATGTTGTCCTCTAGGGCAGCCCAGCCTGGGCACCTCCCTGTGTGGCCAGGGATGGGGGAGGGTGGTCCCCGAGGCTCCCGCCACTGCTGGGCCATCCCCCCGTGAAGGAGCCATGGAACTGCCTTAGCTTCCAGAACACTCAACCCCTGCAGGGCCTTGCTCCACGGGGGTCAGGGCAGGAAAGACCCTGAGACGCTCCCCTTTATGGACGAAGTCCAGGGCTCAGAGAGGGGAAGGAACTTGCTCAGAGTCACACAGCATAACGTGGAATTTGCATGTCCTTGGCTGCCTGCCTCTTCTCACCCAGCCTGCCCCCTGGGCACGGTTCAGAGGAATGAGGCCCCAGAGAGCCGGATGAGGCTGGGGGACCCTGCCTGGGGTCAGTGTGGTGGTGTGTCCCCAGCTGTCATGTGTTCACAGGGAGTCAGGAAACAGCAGCTGGGAGATCCCGAGGGCCTCCAAGGCCGAGGAAGGCACCTATGAATGCATGGCGGTCAGCAGGGCTGGGACCGGACGAGCAAAGGCCCAGATTGTCGTCACAGGTCTGTCCCTCCGAGTGTCCTCTCCCCACCCCTTTCCTGACTTTTCCCTCTAGGATTTCCTTTCAGGGTGTCTCCATCCGAGGGGGAGCCTGCCAGCCAGCTTCCGGGGACTGTCCATCACCCAGAGTCTGGCTGCCCACACTGCCACCTGCCTGCTGGCCCCCGTTCGGGCTGTCTCACCCAGGATGACCTGCAGGTCTCAGCGGGAGGAAGGTCGAGAGCCACGGCTCTGGCCGCGCTCCCCCTGCCCAGCCTCACTCCCACCCCCGACTTCTTGGTCTGGCCTTTGGGACTTGGCCAGCCCCGAGGCCTTTGCAGGGGCCGCCACCCTTCTTCCTGACTCCTTGTGCCTCACGTCCCCACCAAGGTGGCACCCTTCAGCTCAGGAAGGTCGGAAATGCCACAGACCACCACACAATGAAACGGGCTTTCATTTTTAAACTGTGACCCTCAGCCGTCAGGAAGAGAAGACAAGGCGCCCGACAGCGTGGACATGAGTCCCCTGCAGCCTCTAAACTGACGCAGATTGTCGCTTCCCGTAGGAAGACTGGGGAATACAGAGACTGAACCCCGGGCTCCCTGCTAGAGACCACCTCGATAGCAGTTTTATTTATTTGTTTATTTGTTGACTTCCTCGCAGACCTTTCTGTATGCGTGCATTTCAACAAAAATGGGAGAACAGTATACAGGCTTGTAACGACCCGAGTGTTCATCTGACATATAGCGTGGGAGCGCGCGTGCTTACGGCGTGGATGAACAAAAATGTACTTTTTTTTCCTTTATTGATTTTAGGGAGAGAGGAAGGGAGAGGGAGAGAGAGATAGAAACATTGATGAGTGAGAACATCGACTGGCTGCCTCCTGCATGCCCCCCACTGGGGATCGGGCCCACAACCTGGGCATGTGCCCTGACCGGGAATCGAACTGGCGACCTCTTGGTGCATGGGTCGACCCCCAACCACGGAGCCACACCAGGACAAAATGTACTTTTTATAAATGATGTTGGGCACGGAGAAATAGAGCCACGTAGGAAACCTGTCCACCTATTACTTCGACGTAGCAGCTGCTAGTCATTGGCCATGTCTGTGTTCTCTTTTTGGCTAAACTACTTACACTCAGGGCCGTGGACTCCAAGTCCCTGTCATCGCCTAACGCACCGCAGTCAGCTTCTGCCACTCGTCTGCTCCCCAGCACCCAGGTGCCCCAGTGTGCATGCTGGGATATTGGGGTGCATTGGTGTAATACATTGGCGTAAATATACTTGAAGAGACAAATACATTTCAGTATTCATCTCTTTTTTTAAAAGTAGATTTTCTTGTGTCGTATTTATGGTCACACCTAATGACCAGAGGGGCCTCAGTGCTATCGCGCGCTGTCCGGTCACAGTTCCCCGTTTGCCCAGCATGTCCATTTCCAGTTAGTTTCCACGAGACCGTTTTTCAGTTGCCTCCTTTTTTAGCGGCCGCGGAGGTCAGACGCTCTCCTTGCCGGGACGTCGCGGTCATTGGCACGTGTGGCCTGCGTGGGCCCAGCTTTCCCTCTGCAGGTTCCCAGGCCCATGCCTCTGGTTGCATGGTCTCCAGTCTCGTCCCCTCTGTGGCTCTTTCCTGCCACGATAGCGGTTTCTTTGCTCTTACCTGTCTTGGGGCAGAGGCCTCGGGTCTCTGTTGTGTGTCATAATAGCCCTGCTGTTTGCACGGAGAATAGCTTTGTGCTCATTCTTCTTTCCCTTTGGAGGGTTATTTGAAAACCCGAGCTTTATTCCCAGGGGTGCAAATATCGGCTCCAGGGGTGCGGAGAGTGGTGTAGCTTTCATTAAACACTGCAGAGCACGCACACACCACGCAGCCCTTGGTGGGTGTGTGGTGGCCACAGGGAAGTGTGCCCTCCCCGGGGGGCACCGCCCCGATGGTGAGCAGGTGCCAGTGAACCCCTCTGCTGGCCGAAGTGTCCTGTGGGGTTCAGTAGTGGGTTCCGGCGGGTCACCACCGGGGCCTGCAGGTTGTCTCCCTCCCCGGGGGCATCAGCCCCTCAGAGCTTTCCTGTGCTCATGTCCCTGCAGACCCTCCGCCGCAGCTGGTCCCTGCTCCCAACGTGACTGTGTCCCCGGGGGAGACTGCCATTCTGTCCTGCCGGGTCCTGGGAGAGGCCCCCTACAACCTGACGTGGGTGCGGGACTGGCGAGTCCTGCCAGCCTCGACAGGCAGAGTCACGCAGCTAGATGACCTGTCCCTGGAGGTCAGCGCCGTCGTCCCCAGTGACAGCGGGCGCTACCAGTGCATAGCCAGCAATGCCAACGGGGCCGCGAGGGCATCCGTCTGGCTCCGGGTGCGAGGTGAGGCTCTTCCTGCCGTGGCTGTTCTCCAATTCCACACACTACCCAGTGTTTACCCCATAAGTCCAACCATCCATCCATCCCTCTGCCCAGACATCACCTCTGGCAGGCAACGTCAACCCTTTCTGTTTTCTGAACCTTCAGAGAAAGAGGAGTCTGAGCATCCTAGCCTATGTCTAGTGGTTCTCACTTTTGGGAAGTTCACTCTCTTATCTAACCTAAATTTCTACTGCTGTAGGCCAAGCCAGTTTCATTGTGTCTTGACCTTTTCTCTTGCCATTGAGCACCTCCCTTGTGCAGCCCGCCCACCATGTAGAGCAGGGATGGAATACTGGAAACTTCTGAAATCCCAGAGGTCAGATGTGCTTGGCAGGGCTGGGCGGCGCTGACCGGGAGGGAGGAGACAGTTGGAAGAGCAGTTGTCTGGGAGTTTTACGACCTAGAGGTGGCCTCAGGTCTTCCAGGGTTTAGACAGGTCCTCCTCCCGGGGCGCTAGTTCCCCAAGTGTGAAAGTCAGTGTGCCAGCGACCCTTGACTGGCTGCCTGGGGTGTGTTGAGAAGGATTCTGAGGCCATGACTAGGTCACTGGTATGGGAGAGGCGTGTTTGCCGTTTTTAGGTGAGGCCTGTGAGGTCTGTCTGAGGCCAGGACAGAATCTAAGTTTGGGGCCAATATTTGTGCAGGCCTTAGGGTCCACTCAGGGCCATCCCAGCCCTGACATCTGCCTGGCATCTCCCTCAGCCTCTCCGAGGTGCTCAGCCCAGAGGGGAGTTCCAGGGAGCTCCAGGCTCCCACTGGGGACACTGGGAAGTCAGTTCCCGTGTGCCCTGGGGATGTGCATGGGTGGCTGCCTGGTTAACCCCAGCCCCCAAGGAGGCCACTTCTGGGGATTCAGGCTCTTCAGTGTGCCACGGGTGGCTGTGGGAGGGGCAGGGCTGGGGGCCTGGGACAGCCCGGCTGCTCTGACGGGCTCTTTCCTGCAGAGGCCCCGAAGGTCAGCATCCACACCAGGTCCCAGCGCTTCTCCCAGGGTATGGAGGTGAGAGTCAGCTGCTCAGCCTCCGGGTACCCTGCACCCCACATCTCCTGGAGCCATGATGGTCACACCCTGCAAGAGGACAGCAGGTGAGGGGCCCAGGGCCTGGGGCTCCGGGACTGGGAACAGGTGGACAAGGACTCCCAGGGACCTGTCCCAGCCTTAGTCCTCTTCCCCCTAAATGGGGGACAGCATCGCCCTGCCTTCCTCCTGGGGTCATTTGAGACTCAGGAGCGTGATCACTTTGGAAATGTAAGGATGCCTCAGTGTGGGCTCTGGGGTGAGGAGATACAGCTGCAGAATCCAGCAGACCTGTGCTTGGATCCTGCCTCTGCCATTCGGGCGGTGTGACCTTGGGCAAGTCACTTTACCTCTCTGAGCCACGTGAATGAAAAAAGACAATGTATGGGAAGTGTGAGCACACAGCTGGGTGCAGAGCGAGCAGGGTAGGATGGTGGTCCCTGATGACGTTAATGGAGTCCTTATTGATGATGACGAGCTGCCCTTGCATGGCCTGACTCGTGCTCTTGAACATGACTCCAGAATCCACGTGGATAGCCAGGGAACCCTCAGCATTCGGGGAGTGGCCCCAGAGGATGCCGGGAATTACAGCTGCCGGGCTGCTAACGAGGTCGGCACGGACGAGGAGACGGTCACCCTCTACTACACAGGTACTCGGGCCACAGGTTTCTCAGGAGGGGGACCTCCTTTCCTCCCTCCCGTCCACAAACACTTATTGAGCATCTGCTGTGTGCCAGGCAGTGGGGACACAGCCGTGAACACATGGTCCCTGTCTAGGGGAAGGCACAGAACAAATAAGGCACCTTTGGGTGGTGAGGGTACACAGAGCAGGGTGGGGTGATTGATGGGTGACGTGCAGGTGGGGTGAGGGGGAAATGGCTGACACACACAGGACCAGCTGAGGTGTCCATGAGCGACGGGAATGGGACAATACTGCAGGCAGAGGGACCGGTGGGGTGACAGCCCTGAGGTCAGAGTGGAGTGGGGGACGGGGCAGGACTGGCGTCCCAAGTAGGGCATTTTAGGACCTCGTAGGGTGTTGGCTTTCAAGGCAAGTTCAGTGAGGGACAATCGGGGGTTGGTCCAGGAGTGACTGGCTTTCACTGGGGGTCCTGAGTGGGAAGCTTGTGAAAAACCAGCTGTGGCTAAATTTTTCTGGGGTGACGTCCCCGATTAGTGGGGGATGGGGAGGAGGCAGAGTGTTCAGCTCCACCTCTGTCCCCACACCCACTCCCAGCTGTGGAAAGCGACATTCTAGGGAGATGGGTACCAAATTTCTCATCTGCTCCTCACACAGACCCACCGTCGGTCTCTGCCGTTAATGCCGTGGTGCTGGCTGCTGCGGGCAGGGAGGCCGTGCTGGTGTGTGAGGCGTCCGGGCAGCCGCCACCCCGCGTCATCTGGTACAGAGGTGCGTGGGGTGGGGACGGGGCCTGAGGAACTGTCCCGCCAGGGCCCTGGAGGGTCAGCTTTCCAGAACAGTCACGGGGCGGGGCACTCTGAATGGGGTGTTGGGGAGAAATGGTCCATTTCAGCAGCCCCCACCCCCCAACCCAAAGTCCGCACGGCCGGGGCAGACTGCTCAGGAGGGAGGAGCGGGTTTGAATTTGGCTCCCGGGGTGCCCTGGTTTCCGTGTTGAGAGTGGGCAAACCCCAGATGGTGGAGAGAGGATGAGATGAGCATGTAGTGTTCAGAACAAGCCCTGCACCAGGGCTGCGCTCGGTGCTCTTAGACATGGTGATGACAGTGACGGATTGCCTGAGCGATCAGAGGAATAGCAGCGGGTTGTTCTGAGGCTCTTTTGAGCTTATGGGTGTGGAGTGCTCTCTGTGCTGGAGGCCCAGCTAAGTCTGACTGATGGGAGCTCTTCTTGCGCCCCCAGCAGAAATGGGGCTCCTTCTCAAGTACCAGCCAGATCCCCCATGGCGCCCCTCCCACCTGGACTCACGGCATTGCAGCTCCTGTCTGCGGTCTCGGTAGAGCCAGGACTTTGAGAAAGGCAGGTGCTAACTCAGAGTCCCAGCAGGCGGTATGAGCTCAGACTTTGAGCACTTTGTCCGAGGTCACCAGCTAGTGGTTGGCAGAGGCCTTGGGACCCCTTGTTCAGTGCTCATGTCATTGCGTGCTCTGGCTGAGAGCCCCCCCAGCCCAGCCCCGGAACCTCTTTTTTCTAATTAATTAATTAATTAATTTATTTATTTATTTATTTATTTATTTTTTTTATACTCACCGGAGGACATTTTTGCATTTATCTTCAGATAGAGCGGGAGAGAGAGAGGGAGGAAGAGAGAGAGAAACATCGACGTGAGAGAGACACATCGGTGGTTGCCACCCACACGACCCCAACTGGGGCCGGGGACAAACTGCAACCGAGGTACGTGCCCTTAGCGGGAACCGAACCGCGGACTCTCTGGTTCGCGGGCCAACGCTCTAAGTGCTGAGCCAAACCGGCCAGGGCCAAGAGCCTCTTTGTAAAAGGGGATTTCTCAATGGAATGTTATTTATCCTTAAAAAGGAGTAAAATTCAACTTGTATGACAGTGTGAATACAGTCAGTGCCACTGAAGTGTACACTTACAAATGGTTAGGGTAGGCCCTGGCCGGTTCAGCTCCACGGTGAGAGCACGGGCCTGCGGATCCAAGAGTCACAGGTTCAATTCCTGGTCAAGGGAATGTACCTTGGTTGCAGGTCCTCGTGCGGGAGGCAACCAGTCAATGTGAGAGAGATGCTTCTCTCTCTCCTTCCACCCTATCTGAAAAAAATCAATGGAAACATATCCTTGGGTGATGATTAAAACAAATGTTTTTTAATTGTGGTAAAATACACATAACATAAAATGTCCCATCGTGACCATTTTAGGTGCACAGTTCAGTGGCCTTAGTACATTCACGTTGTACAACCGCCACCACCATCCACCTCCAGAGCTCTTTCCATCTGGCGAAACTGAAACTCTGTCCCCAGACTCGGGGGAACCTGTCCCCACCACCCCCAGGCTCCCACCTTGTGAGTTGCAGGAGCCCAGGGGCAGGAGGATCCCGAGCCCCCAGCCTCCCACGGCAACCGTGGGCCCTCGCCTGATGCTTTCTCGTCTTTGGTTCAGGGGGTCTGGAAATGATCCTGGCCCCCGAGGACTCCAGCTCTGGGACGCTTCGGATCCCGGCGACTCAGGAGAGGGATGCCGGCGTCTACACCTGCCGAGCTGTCAATGAGTTGGGCGACGCCTCTGCGGAAATCCGGCTGGAGGTTGGACGTGAGTGTACACCTGTCCCCGCCTGCCCGCCCCCCGACCCGCTTCTGAGCAGGGAGCAGGGAACTCCTCCAGGCAGCCGGCCAGCGTGGGTTTGCATCCTGTGGATCCTGAGCACCTGGGGACAGGGGAGGTCCGAGGGAGATGGCGTGTGCTTTACCTCTTTTCCCCTTACATTGAATTGCTCGGGATGACACTGGTTAACAAAGTCACACAGGTTTCAGCTGCACATCATCTGCACACTGTCCTGTGTGTCCACCACCCCAAGTGAGGTCTCCGTCCATCACCACTTATCTCCCCATCCCCTCCTCCCCCTTCCCCCACCGCCCCCTCCCCCGTGCATCACCTCTTGCTGTGTCATAATTGCCCCCAAACTTTGTGTCTGAAAACAATAACATTTATTATCGCTCAGTTCTGGAGGGTTAGCATTCGAGAGCGGCTTAGCTGGGTGGTTCTGGCTCAGGGCCTCACAGCATCACAGTTCATTCATGCGCTGGCTGGGCTGCGTGGCGGGAGGTCCACCCTCAGCTCGCTCACATGACTGCTGGTGGGAGGCCTCGGTTCCTTACCACGGGGGCTTCTGCAGAAGGCTGCTCGTGACATGACTTCCCAGGAGTAAGGAGGTGGGGCGGGGCAGAGGGAGCGAGGAGAGAGAAAGAGAGAGAGGATGCCGGCCAGTGTGGCTCAGTGGTTGAGCATCGGCCCATGACCCAAGAGGTCGCTGGTTCGATTCCCCATTAGGGCACATGCCCAGGTTATGGGCCCGATCCCCAGTGGGGGGCATGCAGGAGGCTGCGAATCGATGTTCTCTCTCATTGATGTTTCTATGTCTCTCTCCCTCTCCCTTCCTCTCTCTTTAGTACCAATAAAGAAAAAAAAATTTTTTTAAAAGAAAGGGGGGTGGGGAATGAATGAATGAGTCCTTACAGCCAGCGGCAGTCTTGGAGGTGACCTGCTGTCACTTCTGCCAGTTCTATTCTGTTGTCACACAGACCAGCCTTGGAACACAGAGGTGGGAGGGCTTCACGGATGTGACTGCCAGGAGGCAGGGTCAGTGGGCCATCCTGGAGGCTGCGTACCGCAGGGGTGAGGTTGGGCATTGTCATCCTGAGACCGAGCTGGTCTTGTCTCCATCACTTACCATCTGTGTGTTTTGGTCAAGTCACTGAGCCTCAGTTTCCCTCAGCTGACCATACCACTTGCTTTATTGGGTGGTTGTGAGGGCTCGGTGACATCAGGCACATAATGCTTAGCACAGGGTCTGGCCCATCGTGACTGCTTAATAAATGAGGGGCGATGATCCCCTTTTCACGGAGGGGAGTCTGGATTCCTCTGTGGCTGGTACATGCCTTGGCTGTGAGCGCCGTGGTGTCCGAGTTCCAGGCCTGGGTCCAGGCACTGGGAGCTGCTCGGAAGTTGTAGGCACAGCTCCTTGGCACGCCGAGCCGGGTCGGATCGGGCTCTGAGGGTCTGCTGCAGCCACGGCGGGCGGGACAGGTGCCGGGGAGCTGGGGAAGTGCAGAGAATCGAGAATGTGCTTTTCTGGGCTGGGTGGGCCAGGAGGGGCCGGGCTGGGCCAGGGCTGGGTGGGTTGGCCAAGCGGCTCCGCCAGGAGGTAGAGCCCTGGGTAGAGCAGGCCCAGTTAGGAGGATCTGGCTCTGGGGGTGACAGTGCACATCAGGGTTTGGATCCTCCCCAATTTGGGGTACCCTTAGCCTCCACTCACTTGTTCCAGCATTCATTCCTCCAGCACGTGGTCACCAGGTGGGCAGGCCCTGTGCTCCAGGCCCTGTGCTGGGGATACAGTGGCGTCCACCTCTGTGTTGCTGGGGGGGTCAGCGGGAGCACTCCGTGCACTGGGCGTTTGGCAGTGGCATCCTTGGGGTCTGTGGGTGCCCTGGGAAGAGGGCTAAAGCGACACTGGGGTTTGGAAGGCTTCTTGGAGGGAGTGAACCCAGGGCAGTCGGTCAGGTGACGAGCTGTGGAACGGTGTCCCAGGCAAAGGGAACAGCCCGTGCAGATCCCCGGAGACAAGACGCCCGGCCGGGAGTGAGACCTGGTGGGTGGGGAGAGGGTGGCTGAGGCTGCTGCCCCCTCTGTGGGCCACTCCTGGCCTGGCCTGGGGAGCTGGGCGGAGTCCAGGCTTTGTCCTGGGCGGGCAGTGAGAGGAGGAAGGCTATGTCCTCAGGTTTCCCTGCCTGGCCGGCTCGGGCGGGCCAGGGTGGGTGTGGAAAGCCATGGGCTTGGAGCCTGATGATAATACAAATATAAGCTAACACTTTTGTGAATTTGCCACGTGCCAGGGCTAGCTCTAAGCAGGGTTCGTGTACTAAGATGTCATCTTCTTAATCCTTTGAGGTGAATGCTGTCGTTATCCCCTGTATAGGTGGGGAACACGAGGCACAGAAAGGCTGAGTAACTTGCCCAAGGTCACACAGCTGGCAAGTGCAGAGCTGAGGTCTGAACCCAGGGTCCCAGCCTTTAGCCCTTGGACTTGATTGCAGTGTTTGCCATCAGGGTGAGCTCGGACGCTGCTTCCCCACTGTACCTCGGGCTCCTGTCAGCAAGACGTTTCTGGGATGCTGTGTGAGGGAGAGATAAGAAAGGTCTGGAGCACGGGGCTCTGATCCATGCCCCTGTCTTAGTTATTGGTCAGCAGGTCTGGTGGGCAGAGAGGGTGCTCCAGGGAGGGCTGCACTTGGCATTCCCATGGGCATCGTTCTTCGCTCTGTGTCTGGTTTCAGCAGGGCCTTATTTCTCGGGGGCCCAGGCTGACTGCTGCCCGGTCCTGTGGTTCGCCGGCCAGCCATTGGCTTTGGGGCCATCTCTCCACGGCAGAGTAGGTGGCTGGCATCTGGGGGCACTGGACCACTGTGGCCTCTGGCTTTTAGGTCGGGGAGGGGTGGACAGTGGCCCAGCACCAGTGTGTCGGGCAAGTTGGCCTGGCGGCGGTGATGGGAAGCTGAATTTCCTGCCCATCTGGGTGGCAGCTGTGGGCGAGCCTTCCTGGCTGGGCTGGCAGAGCCTTCCTCGGCCAAGAACGGGTGGGCTCCCTGCCCACCTCCTGCCGTCGAATTGGGAACTGCCTTCCTGGTGGCGCCTGGGGCATCTGAAGGAGGGCAGCCTCCTGCTGTGGGCAGCGATAACTGGGTCTGTGGACCAGCCTGCAAGGGGCATCGGCTCTGGAGCTGGCAGCTGAGTCCTGGGTCCGTGTTCAGCTTCTGCTGCTCATCTGGCCAAGTTCTTTACCTCTCTGAGCCTCGCGCTCCTCGTCTGTGAAATGGGGACGGTAGTGACAGAGCCTTGCTCGTAGGGTCCTTGAGGGGTGGCATGAGATACTGTGATGTGCTCAGGGCTTGCATGGGTTACACGCCGTCCACCTGCAGTGGGCTGGGTGGGGCTGGCACGGGCCCGTTGAGGCAGAGTGAGGCCCACTGGTTTGTGCCATGGCTGGTGACTGGACTTTGGGACAGGCACCCCCCGAGTTCAGTGCCCTTTCTGCTACTTCAAAGGCCTGTCCTTAAATGGATGTGTACCTCTCCCTCTGTCTGCCCCTCATCTCAGTCCCTGTTTCTTAGTCCCACCCTCTTCTGGGCTCCACCTTGCCCATCTGTACCATCTTCGGGCCTGAGACCTCCCCCTCCTCCTGGCCAAACCGAGCCAAGGCTGCCTGTGCCCTCCTTCACCCCGGCCCTGCCCAGGGCTCCAAGCCACGGAACCGGGGAATGGCAGAGGAGCCGGGGGGCCACAGGGTCTCAGATGATGAGAAAGAGCCTTAGAACTTTAAGATTTGAACCAGAATAAAAATAGAGTTACCTCTCTACCGATGGGGAAACTGAGGCCCAGAGTGGTGAAGGGGTTCACTCAGGGGTGCCCAGTGGGGCAGGGCAGTGTGGGCGGCCTGCAGGCCTGTGTCCCTGGTCCTGGGGACCGAGCAGGAGGAAGTGAAGCTAGCACTTCTCACATGATCACTTATTGGCAGCTGTAAGAATCCACAGGGTCTTTCCCCTGGAAAGTTCTGGAGGGGGGAGTAGCCTCACCAGCTGGGTCTAGTTAACAGCACCCGCAGCTCCTACGGGGTGGGGGGAGGCAGGGGGAGACCCGGGAGGCCCGGCAGGAGGTCCAGGGCAGCCCTCAAGGTAGCCAGACCCTCCTGTCCTGCCCCCTCCTGGGCTGGTGGCTGGCATTCTTCATGGGGCCAGTCCCTCCTCCTGGGCGGCTGTACGGAGGGAGCTTGGAGCCCGCAAGCCGAGGTTGCTGAGCCTCGCATCCGAGGCCCTGGGAAGAACACCGGGGGAGGGGGAGCCCAGCCCCCAACCCCGCATGTCCTACAGGACTCAGGGCCACGCACCCCCTCCTCTAGCCAGTGAGGGGGCCAGAGGACCTTCAGTTCTGGTATCTGAGGGTTCTGGGGTCCTGCCTTATTTGGGGGCTCCAGGTGAGGTGTGGGGGACAGCTTCAGAGGAGGTGAGTCACGGTTTTCTGGGCAGGGTCCGTCTGAGTCTGGGATCCGACTGCTTTGGGGCTCGCCCTGAGAGAGGAGGCAGGGCTGGGAGCGGCTCTGGCTGGGGCAGCGGCCCAGCTGCCCTGAGTGCATCGGGGTGCAGGGGTACAGGGGTGCAGGGGTGCGGCCGCTGAGAGCCTGGGCCTCGGCGGCAGGCAGGCCCGGGCTCTGCCACTGACTGCAAGTTGTGCCCTTGGGCAGGTTTTCAGCTCTCTGACCCTGTTTCCTCATCTGTACAATGGGGGTTGTGGTGATACCACCGAGTGAGTTTGTTGACACTATTAATGAAATCACGTTCCTGAGAGCACCGTCACCATGCCTGTCACTTAGTGGGCATTCGAAATGTTACCCTTTATACTTGTCATTTGCTGCCAGGCTGTTTGGGGTCTCAGGAGGGAGCGAGAGACAGTGGATGGGAGGCCTGCCTGGAGGAGGGGGGTTGGAGCTTGGACCTGGAGGTAGGCTGGGCGGAGTGGAGAAGGCACGCTTTAGGGCCTGGGGGGACGGCAGAGCCATGCGCCGGGCCCAGGGCCCTGCAGGACCAGTGACCCCGTGTGAGGCTTGCTGGGATTCTGGGTCGCGGCTGCCAGGCCCCAGTGAGAAAGATGAAGCGCTCGGGTGGTGTCTGAGCTTGGGTCCAAGACCGTCTACCTCCTTGTGATTTTCCAAGTTGTGTTTCTGTTTCCCTGGAACTTCCCAAGTCCCTGAGGCCGGGAGGGAAATTTGACATCATGATTTGGATGGACGGGGGGATTTCTGGAAAGAGGTGGAGTGTTTTCCATGGTGCTGGATGTGAAGTGTAACAGAAGGCTGGGGGACCTTCCTGGCCATGGGCCTGGGGACAGGGATGTGAGGCCAGTGTCCAGAGGCTGCAGGGGCCAGGACCTGGGCCTGTCTGGAGCGGGACCTGCCTCTGGCCTGCTGAAGGGCTGAAAGGGTCATGGGAGTCTGTTTGGGGAAATAACTTATCTTGCCTCCCCGGTTGTAAAAATAAGACAACACTTAGCCCTGGCCCATGTGGCTCAGCGGTTAGAGCACCAGCCTGCGGACCAGTGAGTCTCGGGTTCGATTTTGATCAAGGGCATGTACCTTGGTTGTGGTTCGTCCCCGGCCCTGGTCGGGTGGTGCGAGAGGCAACCAGTCGATGTGTCCCTCTCACATCGATGTTTCGCTCTCTCTCTCCCCCTCTCCTTCTCTCCCTCCCTCCCACTCTATCTGAAGATAATAGAAAAATGTCCTCGGGTGAGGATTAAAAATAAATAAAAATTACAGTATTTGAAAAACAAAACGAAAAATAAGACAACGCTGAGAGAAAAAGTTTGGAAGAAACACTACGATCTATTAGCAGTGGTGACCTTGGGGAGAGGCATGGGATTTGGGGTGCATGGAGCAAAAATTAGGGAAAATACTCACATGTGTTTAAATATTTTATAAGTCAGGTGAGCAGGGAAGCCATGTGCAGAAATGTTGTCCTGGAGTAATTACTGATTCAGCCCTTTCACTCTCAAGTATCCCCGTTTGAACCCCAAAATGTAAGGTCATGTTATTTCTACAAAGCGTGTTTGGATTTTGCAGTACCCTTTTATTTATTTATTTATTTATTTATTTATTTATTTATTTATTTTCCTTTATTGATTTTAGAGAGAGAGGAAGTGAGAGGGAGAGAGAGATAGAAACATTGATGAGAGAGAACACCGACTGGCCGCCTCCTGCATGCCCCCCACTGGGGATCGGGCCCACAGCCTGGGCATGTGCCCTGACCGGGAATCGAACCGGAGACCCCTTGGTGCATGGGTCGATGCTCAACCACTGAGCCACACCAGCCGGATGGCAGTAACCTTGTAGATACTCATTGCAGGACGTCCAGCGAACAGAAAGATGTAGAGAAGAGATTAGAAACGGCTTGTAAACCCCCATGAAGTTGGCCCTTTGGGGTGGCGTACCCAGGAGGGGCCGTGGAAATGGTTGCTCAAGTCCAGGACACCAGGACACCTGCTAAAGAAAAGTCCCTGTGGCCCAGGAGGAGGGTGACGGGGTCTCAGAGGCTCCTGTCTCCGGGCTGTGACTTGCAGCCCCTCAGGGGTAGGCTTTTCGGGAGGCATCCCTGCCAGGAACAGGCGGGGTGCCCCGTGACCCCACACAGGCCCGTAGGCGAGTCGGAGCTCTCCAGGGGTGGTCCTGCCGAGCTCAGGCTGGCCTCGGAGCCCTGGATCGCACTCGGCCCCCAGGTTCACGAGGGCCAGGCTGGAAGAGGGGGAACCTCCCAGAGATTGGGAACAGGCGCTGGGGGCTGGGGGGTCCAGTGCCATGATCAGTCACCTCCCTGCAGACGCACCCCAGCTGATGGAGCTGCCGCGGGATGTCACCGTGGAGCTGGGCAGGAGCGCCCTCCTGGCATGTCGGGCCACAGGCCGCCCGCCCCCTGCAGTCACCTGGCGCCGTGGCGATGGCCAGCCGCTGGAACCCGGCCGGGGCGGCAGGACCGGGCAGCACGATTCAGGAGTTCTGTTCTTTGAAAGTAAGAGTTTGGAGCTGGAGGAGGTGGGAAGGGGAGACAGGATGACTCTGGCCCCCCGAGCCCCCAGTTCGGGCGGCTGGAAGCCAGACCCTGAGCCCCATCACTGACCGTGGGTGATGCAGGGTCGTGTTTATCTGGGTGACTCTGGTCAAGTCATTTCACTACCCTGAACTGGTCATAATGATGGTGACAATCGACCACCTGGGTTTACTAACAGACCAACTAAGGGGCTGTTGTATGAGCAACACACCAGAGGCGTGTAGCACAGCTCCTGACACATTATAGACGTTAGCCACCACCATCATCATCATCGTCATCATCATCATCATCACTACTACTAAAGCTACTCTTTGCCATGTGCTGGGCTGGATGCTGGCACAGTATTCATGCCATCTTATTGACCCTCCCAATCACACTACAAGGCACAGGTATTGGTAAATTATCCCCATTCTACAGATGAGCAAGCTGAGCCTTCTCACTCTTCCACGGCCCAGATGTACCCGCATCCCCTCCTCTCGGCCATCCAGCCCTCCCACCTAACCTGCAGGGCCCGGCTGTGCTGAGGGCTCCCTGTGCACGGGGCGTTGGAGCCTGTGGGGGCTGGAGCCGTGGCGTGCCCCCACCAGTCAGGCCTGCCCCTTTCCTGCCCCTCAGGTGTGGTCCCTGAAGACCAGGCCCCATATGTCTGTGAAGCTCAGAATGTTTTTGGGAAGGTCCAGGTGGAGACCCGGCTCGTGGTGACTGGACATGGTTCGATGGGAGCTGGAGAGGTGGGGAGGTGGGAGGTGGGGGCACCCCAGGGAGGTCCCCGTGGGCCCCCATCCTTTGAGACAGATGTGTCCATGGCCAGGTATTCTGAGAGGAGCATCTGGACCCCGCTTCCTGGGCAGGTTCCCTGGGGAGGGGAGGGTGGAGCCTCTGTCCCCACAGACTGCCCACAGGAATCTCGTGTGACCAACTTCATGTCCTCCCCCAGATGCCCCTCAGATTGCCAGCAGTGCCTCCACCGTCCGGGTGCTGGAGAGGCAGCCCGTGTCCCTGCCCTGTGTCATCCTGGCCGGGAGGCCCTTCCCGGAGCGGCGCTGGCTCAAGGCTGGCCGGCCCGTGAGTGCTGGGCTCCTCCCGGTGTGGGCGGGTGGCGCTGGGGCACAGGGGCTGTCCCATTCACACTTTGGCCTCCACTCTGCTGTTCCCCTGTTTCGGAATGTCCTCGTCCTTCCTCCCTGTCTTCCCTGCCTCTTTCCAGAAGCTTCGCTCATATGTGCTGAGAGCACGCCACCCTCTCTAGTCCGGCTTGGAGCTCAGCCGGAGGCCCTGGCCGCCGTTAGTGCGGAGGTCTGGGGAGCAGGAGTGTACCCGGCTAGATGCCATGCACTGCCCGCTTTGCTCCGGGCACAGATGTGTGGCCTGTGCGGCTGAACATGCCCACGGCCCAGAGCAGGGCTGGCACTCGGCTGCTGCTTCCTCCCCTCGAGGATTCGGTGTCCTCTGTTCTTCTCTCCCCTGTCCTGTCCACTCCTTTGCCCCTTCCCCTCCATTCTTCTGCCCTGTCCTCAGACACACGGGGGCTCCTTGTGCTCTTGAAGCTATAAAGAGGTGACCCGACCCCATTTTACTTCAAAGCACCAGAGACACTGACCCCGAGGGAGGCAGCTGTGGGGCCGTCCGTGCGTGGCGCCGCCTGGTCCTGGTGCTGCCCGGGCCTCGCGCGGTGTAGACAGGTGCCCCTCCGGGAGCGCGCACTGTGCGGGGCTGATCATGACAGCCTCGCGGGCAGCCTGTGTAACTGGACGTGACCCGAGGAGGACCCTGCGGGGGGTGTGGGCTGGCCAGTGAGGAGCCTTCCCAATTCCGGTGGGCACGTGGAAAGGAGTGGCCGTGGGCCTTTTCAGTGCCAAACAGGGAGTGGCTGAGATGCAGGCCTGTTTTATTGAACTCAGTGGGGACCCCCGGGTCCCCTGCCTGCTCAGCCACTGGGTGCAAGGACCAGAAGGCCCCTCAAGCTCGCTCAGTCCGGAAGGGCCTGGTACTGAGATGCCCAGGAGCGGAGTATGCAGCCAGGCTCACGAGACACAGGCCCAGCCTGGGGGGAAGGTTTTGGGCTGGACGTTTTCACGGAGGTTGCCCCAGGCCTGTTCTGGATCAGTGTTCCCCGCCAGGGGTGGCGCTGGGGACCTGGGCAGCGGCCAGGAGCTGCTCTCCCTGCTTCTCTCCCTGGGACCACGTCTGAGGTGGCCACACCTCTGCTCCGCTCTGCATGGCTCTCGCTGCGGACAGGTCGTCCCTCCTCTGTGGCCTTGGTGTGGAAGGGCCTCGGAGCTCCCGCCCCGACTCAGGAGCGGCTCTGGCCCCAATCCACACTCCCAGGAGAGGCTCCCACCGACCTGGCCGTGGGAGAGTCAGGGCCACCCAGCCCTGAGAGTCTGTGGAGGGGGATGAGTCTCAGGGAAGGGGTGGGGGCTGGGTGGTCACAGCATCACCCTCCACCCCCCGCCAGCAGCCTGACCGTCTCTCCGCCCAGCCTGTGCCCTGCTGGCTTGGCGGGCAGTGTGGTTTCTGAGGGCTGTCTCCTAGCTGGCTCTGATTGGGGACTGCGGTCCAAGCTGGTGCTTCCTCACCCTCACCAGCTCCCACCTGGCAGCCGGCATTCTGTCAGAGCTGACGGCAGCCTCCACCTTGACCGGGCGCTGCAGGAGGACTCGGGGAGGTACCGCTGTGTGGTCAGCAACGCGGCCGGCTCTCAGCACAGGGACGTGGAGCTCGTTGTGCAGGGTGAGCTAGCGCCCCAAGGCTGTGGGGTGGGGCCGGGGTGGCCGGGACGGGGGAGGCATGTGGGGGGAACTTGATCTTGAATACCTTTGTTTAAAAAAAAATTGCACAGCCTGGCCAGTGTTGCTCAATGGTAAGAGCATCCGCCCAAGGACCGAAGGGTCATGGGTTCAATTCCCGGTCAAAGCATGTTCCTGGGTTGCAGGTTTGCTCCCTGGCCCTGGTCGGGGTCGTGCAGGAGGCAGCCAATCGATGTGTCTCTCTCACATCAATGTTTCGCTCTCTCTCTCTCTCCCTCCTACTCTATCTAGAAATCAATGGAAAACTATCCTCGAGTGAGGGTTAACAACAACAGAATGTCGTACAAGTAGTACGTGGTCACTGTAGAAAATTTAGAGATTGGACAAGTAAATAAAAAATACTCCTATAGCCCTGGCCGGTTTGGCTCAGCGGTTAGAGTGTCAGCCTGCGGACCAATGAGTCACGGGTTCGATTCCTGTCAAGGGCACGTACCTTGGTTGCGGTTCATCCCTGGCCCTGGTCGGGGTGTGCGGAGGGCAACCAGTTGTTGCGTCCCTCTCATGTGGATGTTTCTCTCTCTCCCCACCCCTCTCTCCCTCCCTCCTACTCTGTCTGATGATAAATAGAAAAATATCCTCAGGTGAGAATTAAAAAAAAATACTCCTATAATACTAATAGCTAAGAAGAACCAGAATAATTTTACATTTTGGTGTGTGTCTTTCATACTATATACACATGAGCTTGCACACACACACCCTATATATATAATACATTGTATATAATATAAATTATATATTCTTTTTAAAAAAAATCTATTGATTTTTTAGAGAGAGAGGAAGGGAGAGGGAGAGAGTGTGAAACTTGGATCCATTGGCCTCCTGCACGTCCCCTACCGGGGATCGAGCCCACATCTGCCCTGACCAGGAATCAAACCGGCAACGTTTTGGTGCACAGGACGATGCCCAACCAACTGAGCCACACCGTCCAGGGCTAAAGGATATATTCTTTATATAAATTACATATGCGCCCGGCTGGTGTGGCTCAGTGGTTGAGCGTTTACCTATGCACCAAGAGGTCGCCGGTTTGATTCCCGGTCAGGGCACATGCCCAGGTTGTGGACCTGATCCCCAGTGGGGGGCATGCAGGAGGCGGCCAATCGATGCTCTCTCTCATCCATGTTTCTATCTCTCTCTCCCTCTCCCTTCCTCTCTCTCTAAAATCAATAAAGAAAAATAAATAAATAAATAAATTACATATGCATCTACATTTCTATCCCTCTATCTGTGAGTTCTTTATAAACACATGCAGATTTTAAAGCCAAGCTGGGGCCACAATGTTATATTATTGTCCTGCAGCCTGAGTGTTTCACGGGCACAATATTTTACGACTGTTTTCTGTCCGTAAATTCCCAGAAGCATCAGTTTAAGACTGTGTGTCCTGCTTGGATGCACCACAAGTAGCTGACCTGTCCCCTCCCCCGACCAGCCTGGGGGTGAACGTCCTGTGCCCCACCGTTGCCCCAGGACCCACTCTTTCCTTAGGATAACCCCGTAGTGTGGAGTTGTTTTCAGTCACGGAGATGGCCCATCTCTACAGCTTTTTGTGTAATTCGCCCTTCCAGTCTCCCACGCACACCCTGGGGTCCCTGTTTCCCATCACCCTCGCACCCAGGCACCTCCATTCTCTTTCATGTAAGACAAGAAGTCTAAAGCAAGTTTGATTATATTTTGTAATTTACCAAGTATGTTAATATCTTCTTTAAAAAATATTTTGTTTCATAAAATCCCCAGGGGTTGAGCGGGAATAATACATTATTCCCCATTTTTTAGGGGAAAACCAAAGTTCAGGAGAAGGCTGAGTCTAGAGCTTGGGTGTCTGTGTCCCCATGATTCCGATAGTGGCCAAAGGTTGGGCGCAGGCCACACGGAGACCTCTGTGTGGTTCTGTGTATGTTTCACTCCGTTTTCAAAACTGCTCCTACAGGTGGGTTTTTAAAAGACACCCCTTCTGAAATTAGGGAAGCTGGGGGCGTGTGAATAAGCTCTGTTGTTCTGGCTTCCCGTCCCCCTCTCCCACTCCTCTTAGAGATCCCGGTTTTTTGTTTATTTGTTTGTTTCGTTTTTGTTAATCCTCATCTGAGGATATTTATTCCATTGCTTTTTAGAGAGAGTGGAAGAGAGAGCAAGAGAGAGAAACATCAATGTGAGAGAGACACATCGATTGGTTGCCACCCACACGACCCCAATGGGGGCCGGGGACAAACTGCAGCCAAGGTATGTGCCCTTGGCAGGAACCGAACCCGGGACTCTCTGGTCCAAGGGCCAACGCTCTAACCGCTGAGCCAAACCGGCCAGGGCAACATTGTTGTTTTTATACATGACACAGTTTACCATTTTTAAGGGCATGAAGTACATTGTTGCAGAATCATCACCTCCATCCATCTCCAGAACTTGTTCATCTTCCCAGCTGAAACTGTGCCTGTTAAACACCCACTGCCACCCTGCCCCCAGCCCCGCACCCCACCTTCTCCGTCCTGTCTCTATGGATTTGCCTACTCCAGGCACCTCAGATAGGTGGAATCACACAGTATTTGTCCTGTGTCCGGCTTATTTCACTTGGCATAATGTTCTCAAGGTTCATCCGTGTGATAGCGTCAGGTTTGTGTTTTTTTAAATCCTCACCTGAGGATATTTTTACATTTATCTTCAGACAGAGGGAGAGGGAGAGAAAGAGAGAGAGAGAAACATCAACGTGAGAGAGACACATTGACTGGCTGCCACCCGCACGACCCCAACCAGGGCCGGGGATGAACCGCAACCGAGGTACATGCCCTTGGCTGGAATCGAACCCAGGACTCTTTGGTCTGCGGGCCGACGCTCTAACCGCTGAGCCAGACCGGCCAGGGAGAGCATCAGGTTTTTACTCCTTGTTCAGGCTGGGTAATTTTCCGTATGTATACACCGCGTTTTGTTTGTCCATCATCCGTTGATGGCTATTTGGATTGTTTCCACCTCTGGCCATTGTGAATAATGTTGCTACGAACTTTGGTTTATGAAACTGGTTTGTTTCTAAAAGTGCCGCCTAGAATCCTGTCCAGTGCCACCCACCGCGTCACCAATGAGGGGGTCCCAGCCTCTCTCCCCTGCGCCGCCTGGGGAGTTCCCACGCCCACCATCACCTGGACCAAGGTAGGCGGAGCCTGTTGCCACGGACGGTGCCGGGGTGGCAGGCCCAGTGCATCATGGGGAGGGGAATGATGCAGCATGGGTGTGGGCCCTGCTGATGTCCCAGTGGCTCTACCACAGGAAACCAATGCCCTGACCTCTGGCGGTCCCCACTACAACGTGAGTCAGGATGGCACCTTGGTCATCGCCCAGCCGTCCACCCGGGATGCAGGGGCCTATGTGTGCACAGCCACCAACACCGTGGGCTTCTCCAGCCAGGAGGTCCGGCTTTCTGTCAACAGTGAGTGATGGCTGCCCTGTCCCGGGGGCAGACGCGAGGGCAGGGGCCTGGACACTGACCTTACCAGCGTCTTTCCTGTACCCTCTCAACCCTGCGTCCAGACTCTTCCCTAGGAAGCCCGCGTGGGCCAGTGCTGTCCTCTCTCAGAGCACGGTCCCCAGTGGTGTGGCCGTGCTCCAAGAGCGGAGCCCACGCACATATAAGTGAAATCATATGGTGTTCGTCTTTCTCTGTCTCAGCCCTTCGTAACTACCAAGCCTGGGAAAGACACACAGCCTGCACTGGACCCTCGCCTCCCACCTTGGCATCCCCTTGCCAGCCTCTCCTTCTGATTCTTTGTGCCCGGACCCTCTGACTTCCTTTCAATTTTTTGAATGGTCCACTGTTCCTCAGGGCCTTTGCACGTGCAGTGACCTCTGTTTAGAATGCCCTTCCCCCACCTCTTGGCCCAGCTGACTTCCCCCATCCATCAGATCTCAGTTCTCCCTGATTCCTTGGGCTGGGTCACGTCACCTTGTCGCGGAGGGTGGACTATCTCCTTCATAATGCCCCTCACAACTGTGATGAAATACATAACTGTGCATGAGCTGCTTGGTACCAGTGTTCCCTGTGTGCCCTCTGTGCTGTGAGGACAGGGCAGGACCTGTCCTTGCTGCTGTGTCCCAGTGGTCACCTCAGAGCTGGGCACTCAGAAGCTGTCTGGAGGAGCGAGCAGGTGCATAGCCAGTATTCTGTCATCTACTCAGAGCAGATTTCTTCATACTACAAACATTTTTTGCAAGTCGGGGCTTTCTCTCTGATTCATGATGTACAGGGAACTGCCTGAGGGCCACATGTCCCCAGCTGGCTGTCTTGTTTCATTATTGGTGCTTGGACATGTATTGAGTGCCTTCAGTGTATGAGCACCCGGCTGGAAATGTAGGGGGGCATACAGAAGGGGAGGTTCGGGGTAATCTCTGCCATCAGGAGCCTTCTGCTTAATATGAGAGCAAGATGACGGGCACAGATTAGTATAAACCCCCAATGGGATTGGAGAAGGCCAGAGGGAGACTGGGTGTCACTTGGTGACTGGGTGTCATCTGGTGGCTGATGTCCCGGCAGTAAGTGGGATGATCGTGGGGGACAAGGTAGAGAGAGAAGAGAGGACAGAACCAGCCCGGATGTCCCCAGGGAAGGAACAGCAGATGAAGAGAAGCTAGAGGAGAGTAGCTGTTGGGACAGAAGCAAAATGTCAGTGTCTTCACAGCGGAAGGAGCTTCCAGAGAGAGGTGGAGAGACGGGGGAGGTACTGGGGAAACGTGGGATCTGAACCCAGCCCCAAACCTGCACCCTCCCATTGTGACAGAGCCACACCCATTTTCTGCTTCCGGGGAGCTGTCCTGGCCCCTCGGGGCCCCATCCCATGGCTCGCTGGCCTGCTCACAGTTTCTGCCTATTTCCACCAACAGCCAAGCCCAGGATCCGTGGGAATGTCTCACATGATACAGACGAGCCTCTGAGAATCACAGCCAAGGCCGGTGATGAGGTGACTCTGGACTGTGAAGCCCAAGGGTCCCCACCCCCACTGGTCGCCTGGACCAAGGACTCCCACCCTGTATCAACCGTCACTGACAGGTGACCCCAATTGCCTGGGAAGGGGAAGAGCTTGGGGCTTAGGCCGGCCTCCAGGTGGCCAGTGACCCAGGGGTGGTGAGGACCCTGTGGATGTTCCCAGGTGGATGTGTGTTCACTTCTGCACACAGCACTTTTGTCCCTGGGTCCCCTGGAGCCTCTCTGCGGACCTGCAGAGGGTCCTTGGACGCCCAGGGCGAGACCCCTCGGAAATAACAAGCACTTGTGTTTCACACCTGGCTGGCAGCCACATGCGGGCTCCCTGTCGTCGGCACAGCAGTCCTTGTCTGACTGGGCTCAGAGAAGAGGGGTGCGCTGCCGTGGTCCCAGGTGGACAGAGCAGCGCCATGGCTGGGTTAGCATCCAGGCCGTGACGCCTACATCCTCGCCCGCTCTGCAGACCGTGTCTGGCGGCCGGGCTCTCTGACTCACTTCTCCCTCACCGGCAGGTGTCCTGGGAGTGAGAGGAGGCTGGGTTGGGTGTCCTTCAAAGCCAGGCTGCACGCCCCCGGGCAGGGGTGTGGGGGATGGTGGTTCCAGACAAGAGAGCCTCGGAACTCCCGGGGCCCTTGACCCTTGGGGGCGGGGGTGGGGGGCCGCCGGAGCTCTGGCCGGTGACATCAGTTCTGGCAAGGTCTTTGAGAAGTTCCAGACCAAGAAGGTCTAGGCAGCCCCCATCCCTCTGACACCCACACGTGGGTCTCTGTATCTCAGAACATCTGTTTGGTGAGCTCTTCCAAACCTCGAAGCCTGTATCTCTGAATGCAGCTGGGGTCCTGTGCCTGGGCTGGGTCTGCAGTGCCCCCACCCCATGCCCTGTGGGTGTCTCTGCCCCTCCATGTTGTGATGGGGGTGGGGGCGGGCCGCCGGGGAGCCTGCGACTCTCCCCAGAGAGCCTGGTCCTAGCCCCTTGGCTGGGCGGTGGCCGGCGGCCAGGTGCTTATTTATTTAGGACGTGTTGCTGCAATGGGAAACCGCAATTCCCCTGTGTTCACCGCTTCTTGTGATGCATGGATGGAGCAGCCGGGAGCCATAAATTTGTGAGAGCTGCTTTTGCAATCCGCCAGTTTTGTTCTGTTCTTTCTCCCCTACCCTCTCTCTCCACTCCTTGCTGGCTTCCAGCGTTCTCCTGAGATTTATGAGAATCCAGGAGTTTATCTAAATGAGGAGGAAAATAGGCCTGGGGGCGGGGCGGGGGTGCGGAGCTCAGACCCTGGAGCCCATCAGACCTAGCACAGTCCCAGCTGGTTGCCTTAGGCGCGCGGCCTCACGTCTCTGTCTGTGAGGTGGACACTGTTTAAAGGACGCTCACGCAACTCAGTGATGGATGTGCGATGCTTAGGACGTCGTGAGTGCCTGGAAATCGCTCCCCTTGACATTTTTCTGCTGCTGTTCACAAACTAGAGCATCCTTTCCAGCTCTGAAAAAGTGTCTCGTCTGTTATCCCATCTCATCCTCACCCACTTTTTAAAATAGAAAAGCTGTATTGAGATGTAATTCACATGCTACACAGTCCTGTCTCCTGTGGGTTCAGAGCTGTGCAATCATCAGCACCGTCAATTTAGAACATTTCCAGCGTCCCTCCCCCCAGACCGCTATACGCATTGGCGGCCACTTTCCATTCCCACCCCACCCCCACCCAGCCCCTGGCAACCACCAGTCTGCTTTCTGTCTTTGCGTTTCTCTGTTTTGGACGCCGCGTATAAACGGATTCATTCTGTGTGTGGCTTTCTGCGTCTGGCTCCTTTGTCTGAGCGTCGCGTTTTCTCGGTTCACCCACGCTGCAGCGGGTCAGCACTTCGTTCCTTTGGGGGCTGGGTAATATTCCACAGTGTGGACAGACCACCTTTTGTTGATCCGTGGACCATTCGATGGGCATTTGGGTTGGTGACTGTGGGTAACCTCCCGACTTCAGATTATATTTAAACTGTATGTAAACGTCATTCACAGGCTCCGGGTGCCGCGGCTCCCGGGCCTCCCTGCTCCACTTCTCGGAACGTCCGGCACTGGGACAGCTTCCCCACGCAGAGCCCAGCCCGCTTTCTCACAGGCACGCGGCTCCCGTGGTCTCATGGCCACTCACCCAGAAACTGGAGACTTGAAAGCCCCACGGAAACACACAGCGAGGCGTGGGGTGCTGCCGTGGGTCGGGGAGGCTTGCTGTCTGCCTGCTCGTCCTCTTCCTCTCCGAGGGCGTCCCAAAGCTTAGCATCAGAGCTGCCACTCTGAAAGCTGAGGACTCACTCTGATGAGTGGCAGGTGTTTGCCTGCCTCCAGGATCCAGCTCGCTCCCTCTCCACGGGAGATGCCAGCTGACCCTTCTGGCTGGGCCTTGTGTTCCTCCCGCCTGGTTGCGGTGCCCCCTCACCTGTGGCCGCCCCTTCCTACGGTCCCCAGTAACTCTGCAGTGTAGCCAGGCTGAGAACCACGGTGTGGCTGAGGCTCTGAGGCCTCCTCCCTCTCCGTTTGGGCAGGGCTGGCCCTCTCCTGCCAGCCATCCTCGAGGTGGGTAGGGTGAGTGCATCCTGCCCTGTGCTGAGGAGGAAACAGAAGTCCATTGGGCGTGGAGGACTGGGATCCTGCCCTTCCACTCGGGGGCTGGGCCCTGCCACGCACTCACACACATAAAGACAAGCACGGGTATGCACACAGATACGCACGGACATGACAGACGCACATGGATATGCACACAGACATGCACGGACATGCACAGACATGCATGGCTATGCACACAGATACACACGGACATGCACAGACACGTATGGCTGTGCACACAGATACACACGGACATGCACAGACACGTATGGCTGTGCACACAGATACAAATGGACATGCACAGACGCACATGGCTATGCACACAGACATGCACGGACATGCACAGACATGCATGGCTATGCACACAGATACACACGGACATGCACAGACACGTATGGCTGTGCACACAGATACGCACGGACATGCACAGACACACATGGCTATGCACACAGATACGCACGGACATGCACAGACACGTATGGCTATGCACACAGATACACACGGACATGACAGATGCACATGGCTGTGCACACAGATACACACGGACATGCACAGACATGTATGGCTATGCACACAGATACACACGGACATGACAGACGCACATGGCTGTGCACACAGATACACACGGACATGCACAGACACGTGTGGCTATGCACACAGATACACACGGACATGACAGACGCACGTGGCTATGCACACAGATACACACGGACATGACAGACGCACGTGGCTATGCACACAGATACGCACGGACGTGCACAGACGCACATGGCTATGCACACAAATACACACGGACATGCACAGACACGTGTGGCTATGCACACAGATACACACGGACATGACAGACGCACGTGGCTATGCACACAGATACACACGGACATGACAGACGCACGTGGCTATGCACACAGATACGCACGGACGTGCACAGACGCACATGGCTATGCACACAAATACACACGGACATGCACAGACACGTGTGGCTATGCACACAGATACACACGGACATGCACAGACGCACATGGCTATGCACACAGATACACATGGACATGCACAGACAACACAGACATGCACGGATATGCACACAGATACACATAGACATGCACACAGACATGAACACAAACACACACACACATCAGGCTTCTGGGCCAACGTCAGCCGGCCACTACTCTGAATCTTCTGAGCTCTCAGGGACCCTTGACCCCGAGGCAGAAAGTCCTAATGGAAAGAAAACATCCTGGGGCTTTGAGTGGCAAGATGCCCCAAACTGCTGCCTGTTTGCACGACTCCTCCCATTTGTTCATGCAAATGCTTTTGCAGAACTGCACTCGGTGTGTCTTCTTTTTTTTTTATCCTCACCTGAGGACATTTTTTCATTTTTTGTTCAGATAGAGTGGGAGGGAGAGAGAGGAAGAGAGAGAGAGAGAGAAACATCGATGTGAAAGTGACACATCGAGTGGCTGCCACCCGCACGACCAACCAGGGCCGGGGACAAACTGCAACCAAAGTACACGCCCTTAGCGGGAACCGAACCCGGGTCTCTCTGGACCGCAGGCCGACGCTCTAACCACTGAGCCAAACCGGCCAGGGCTGAGGATATTTTTTTTTAATTGAATTTTAGATAGAGTGGAAGGGAGGGAGGGGGGAGAGAGAGAGAGAAACATCGATTAGTTGCCTCCCGTGTGACCCCGACCAGGGATCGAACCTGCAACTGAGGTACATAGATACCTTTGATCAGAAATCGAACCCGTGACCCTCTGGTGCGGGGCCGATGCTCTAACCACTGAGCAACACCAGCCAGGGCAGTTTACCCATTCTCTTGATTCTTCTTGGCCCGCGTCACTTGCTCTTCATTTAAAGGACAAAATAACATTCCAGGGCGTTTGTCTCTCGTTGTTGCTAAGCCCGTCCTCTGGGGCATGAGCGCCGTGGCCAGTTTTCCGTGGAATAATTGGGACTGTTGGAACATCTTTACACAAATGCTTCTCTTTATCTTCTGGTCATTTCCTTGAGGGATAGTCCCGAAAGCAAGTGGCTGAGTCCAAGGGTGGGGATGGTCATGGAGTACGTCTGACCCTGCGGGACAGCTGTTTGTGAAAAGCGTGTGCAAACTGTGAATTCACACGGAAGGCGGCAGGATTCCTTGAACAGCTCGTGTGCCCAGGACTGTGCCAAAACCACACTGCAGAGGGGGCACGGGCTCCGCTGTGTGTAAGATCGGGGTCCAAGCCCTAGGGTGCTCTCCCAACCTTGCCCCAACTCACTGAGCGAACTTGTGCAGACTCTTCCCCTCTCTGAGCCTCAGTCTTCCCGTCTGAGAAATGCAAGGGCCAGACGGGCGGTGGTGGCCAGAGAGCACCGCGCGGCTCTGGTCCCATGATCCCACCCGGCAACGCCGGGGCGAGGCGGTGTTTCTAGGCAACAATGTTTGTTTGTGGCCCTGGTGTGTATCTGGGACAGCTGCTAGCAGTCCTGGCCCGGCTCACGCTCCCGGGGGCAGCCGGCCAGGGTCCCACACTGGGCCAGATCCAGCCACATCAGGGAGCGGGGGCAGCTGGCAAGGAGCGGGTAGTCGGCACCCCCAACCCCTCTCTGGCCCAGTTACCCCAGGGCACAGAGGTGGGGTTGTAGCTGGGGTTCTAGTGACCCAGGAGCAAAAGCTTCTCCCTCCCCGGTGTGACACGGACTGCCCAGGGCCCCTTGGGGGTCTCCTCGTGGACCCTCACAGCTCATGCTGCTCCAGCCCTGTGGCTCTGAGGTCTTGGTGTTGTCAGTCTATGGCCAGGAGCTCTCTTTCTGGGACACTTGGCAGTGAATTAAACTCCTGAGCTGACCGTTTAGGTCGCTGCAGTGATTGGCAGGATGGTAGCAGAGGGCAGGGCGAGTCCCCGCGGAAGCCTCTGCAAAGCGGGGACATGACAGTGGGACCTGCCCGCCATGCAGGTCTGGCTGTCGGGAGCTTCCAGCGAGAACGTCGGGGGTGGGGTCAGCAGTGCGGTGGCACACAGGACGTGCCCCAGAGTTGACAGCCACCCTTCTTAGCATGGCTTGGTGCACGTTTCTTGGGCTCATGGGATGGCGCCTTCTCCCTCCCTCTCCTATGTTGTCATTTGGTGGGTATCAGGCCCCTCTGCCTGAATCCTCCAGCTTGACTTTCCCACGTGGGGCTTCCTTATAGGGTCTGTGGTTGGGGTGAGGCCCCAGCAAGGAGAGGAAGGTCAGAGCGGCCATCGGTGGTGAAGGTCCTGGCTGGCTGGTGCGGGTGGGTGGGCCCTTGCCTGGTGCAGGCTCAGACCCTGCCCTGGCCCCAGCAGACACTGGCACGTGGGGGGTGTCTGGGTGAGGATCAGCCTCTGGCAGGCTGGGTAACTGTGGGGAGGACTGTGTGTCCCCAGCTGCTGATCCTCCTTCTGGAAGGGTCTGTGCTCTCGGGGGTTTGCAGATGGGTCCTTTAGAAACGGGGACAGTGGGACACAGCAAGAGGGATGACACAGACAAGCCACGTGACTTGTCTGAGGACAGTTGCATCCCCTCAACCCCTACGGCAGCTGCCCACCTTGACCCCCTCTTGGTTGAATGAATGAACGAATGGACGAACAGTTGGCTGAACTGGGCTCCAAGCAGCTCAGAGGCAGGGAAGTGCAACCTGCCCGGACTCAGCAGGGACGGCTTCACGGAAGAGCCCAGCGGTGCTGCCGCGGAGGGGTCTGGTGGGCAGGGGAGTGTCCTTGGGACAGGGCGGAAGGCAGGAAACAGTGTGCGGGAAGGTGGGAAGGGGGGTGTAGCAGGAACCTGGGCACACCTGGCCTCTCCCCTCACTGAGCCATCTGTCAGTGACAGGTGATCACAGGTGTGATGAAGGGTATAATGGCTCCCGGTGCTTGCACCCGGGAGCAGGGCATTGCCTGGGCAGCAGGGTGGCTGACCTGAACACAGAGGATGAAAGGGAGCTGGCAAGGTGACTCGGTGGGATTGCAGCACAGGTGTGTGCTGGGAGTGAGGTGGGCAGTGTGGCCGGGGGTTTGCCTGATTCTGAGCCCTTTCTATCAGGTGCCTTTTCTTGTTTTTAAAATCCTCACCTGAGGACATATTTCCATTTATTTTCAGACTGAGTGAGTGGAGGGAGAGAGAGAGAAGCAAACATGTGAGAGAGACACAGGGACTGGTTGCCTCCCGCATGACCTCGACTAGGGCCGGGACCAAACAGCAACCAAGGCACCTGCCCTTGACCGGAATTGAACCCGCGACTCTTCGGTCCGCGGGCCGACACTCCAACCGCTGAGCCAAACCGGCCAGGGCTCAGGTGCCTTTTCTATCAGGTGCCTTTCGGTCGCTCTGGGCAGGTAGGTCCCCCGTGGAGCTCCCAGGAGCAGAGGGATCCAGCAGGGTAGGTGGGTCCCTCTCAGATCCACCCCCCATCTGTGTGGTTGTGACTCTTTGCTGACAGCCAGCAAAGGCTCGAGCCCAGTGGATGTCATAAACAGGAAATTCCCCGAGAATCTGGGCACCGCACGGAGCCATCTGGACACTCACGCCACCGTGAGGGAGCAGCTGCCGCTAATCACACCACATGCACAGCAGCAGCTGCTCCCCACTTCTTTCCACCCCCCTCTGGCCCCTGACCTCTCCCCTGGGCTGCAGCCCCCAAACCTGCCCGAGTTTCTGGGAACGTGGAAGGAGAGCTGGGTCACAAGCCAGTTGGTAAGGGCTGCGACGGGGGAAAGTGCAGGCAACTGTGGGAGTCCACAGGACGCACCTCCAGGCCTTGGGGCATCAAGGCAGCCTTCCTGGAGGAGGTGATGTCTAAGTATTGAGGTTTGAGCAGGTGTGATCCAGGTGAACAGGGGGTGGAGGAGTGTCCCAGGTAGGAAGAACCGCATGTGCAGAGGAGTGCAGGTGGGATGGACCCGGCCCCTCTGAGGAGGAACAGTGGTCAAGTGCTACCCCGGCAGGTGGGGTGGGATTGGGGGACCGGTCTGTGGGTCCACACAGCCATGATACTGGGCTTGGGTTTTGTCCAGCAAGCATGGGCAGCCGCGGGCGTGGGGGTGGTTCCGGTGAGGCAGGGAAAGCTTGTCCATCTGGAAGATGGACTCTTGGCGTCTTTGCTTTCTTCCTTGGTGACATAGCAAGCAGCATTCTCTTCCAAGGAAGGGACCTGGGCTGCCCAGGAACGACGAGATGCCTGTCTGATTGCTGAGAATTGTTTCCACTTGCGAGAGTTTCTTCTATCGTGTTTTTTCCGGTAGCTCCCACTTCCTACCCCTTTAAGGACTTGGAAAGGGAGGGAGCAAGGGATTCTGTGGCCTTGAAAGTCTGAGAAGGCAACCTCTGAGATAAAGGCGCCCAGAGCTGCCTTTTTGAGTATGAAGTCAGTGGGGTTCAGAGATGCTGACTGCCCTGCCTGAGGCTGCACAGCACGTCGATAGCAGACATTGGGTCTCAGATCCAGACCTTTGCTCCCCAGCCCAGACCTCTTTCCGCTGACCCACGCTGGCCCCGCTTTGCCAGCTGAGGTTTGCCCCAGGAGTGATTGTGTGTTCCAGCCTCCAACTGATTGGGGGGGGTGGGTGTCAACATTATTCAACTTAAAAAAAATATAAAAAGATGAGAAAAGCCAAGCAGGGGGAGTGGAGCCACCCAGGGGAGATGCTCGCCTGTCACTGGGACAAATACGGAACTGTGTGGTCTTTTTCCTCCACTTTGGATCTGCTCAGGGCTGCCAGCTTATTGGAGACTGGGGGGCAAGGGCCCAGACACCATGGGTGGGGGTTCTTACTAACGGCAGGGCCGTTAATTGAGCACTTACTATATCCCAGGCACTGTGGGCTTTGCGTGCATCATGTCACTTGGTATTCACACCTCTTGTGAGTCCCGGTGAGGACATGAGGCTCAGGGAGGTGCAGCCTTTGGCCCGAGGTCAGCCTGTAAGAGGCAGAAGGGCGGTCCACACTGGGGTCACTTGCTGTCCCATCTGCTCTGCTCTGCCTCTCAGAGTGGGGACACTTCCTTGTGTCCCTGGGCAGTGTTCCCAAGGGGTGGTCCCCTGATCACCTGTCTCAGAGCCACCGGGGGCCTTGGTAAAACCCCAGTTCCACCCCTCATCAGAGCCTCTGGGTGGGGCCTGGGATTCTGCATGTTTCACCTACAGAGAGGAGGTTCTGTGAGAAGGCCTGTCCTACAAGGCATGAGTGATGAAGCCTCTCTCTGTAAGAGCAGATGGGTTCAGGTCTGCGGCCCAGGAGTCCTGCCCTGTGCGTGGGGGTACATACACACAGCTCTGTGCAGCGAGCTCTGCGGTGAAAGAAGGGGGGGAAAGAAAGGAGGAAGGAAGGAAAAATCTGAATGTTTAAATGTCCACCAAAAGGGGGAGAATGAATTAACTGTGGCACGATCACATAAGGGAATACTATATAACCATGAAAAATGAATGGGTGAGACCTACCCACATACTCATGATGATGTTATGTGTTTTAAATAATACAAAACTGCACTGGGTATTGTTTATGGGCGCACTGCTGTCACCATGGGAACGGTGACCTTTGTTGGGTCCTACTCTGTTCCAGGCACTGGGCTTTGAATTAGGTCATCCAGGTGTCTGGACAACTCGATAAGCACTACTGTTGTCTCTGTTTTCCAGATGGGACGACTGAGGCACAGGAAGGTTAAGTGACTTGCCCAACCCCACACAGCAGGCACATGGCAGAACAGGGTTGGACCCAGGTGGTCTGCTCCAGTGCCAGGGTTCTTGAGACCACTGCCCAGTGTATCATTTATAACTGTCCTCAGAGAACTTGCCCCAAGTGCCTGCTGGATGCCCCAGACAAACCGGAGGAGGGGGTTATTACCCCACTTTACAGATGGACATATAGGGACCCAGCAGGGCAAAGCTAGTAGCTCAAGGTCGTAGAGAGAGTGAATGGCCAGCAGCAGTGACCTGTTTGATAAGCGCATGCCCAGCACTTTGCTTGCTGCGGCCTGGGAGATGGGGATTACTGTCACCCCCATTTTGCAGAGCAGGAGACAGGCTCAGCAGAATGGGAGTGGGGACCAGGACCGGAGCCTCGGCCTGTGGGGCCCTAGAGCCCAGCTGTAACCTGGAGCACAGGCTGGAGGTTGGCCCTTAGAGTCCCCATCCCCTTGCTGGCCACTTGACGTGGGGCTGGCCAGGGCCAGTGGCCGTAGCTGCCCTCTCTGTTTATGGGGCAGGGGCTGCGAGGGTGGTGATAGCATGTGTGCAGCCCAGCGGCACGAGCCTGGCTGGGGGTCGCAGATCCCTGTGGGGTGGGGCCAGGTGACTTCAGCAAGGTGGGCCAGATGGGGGAGGCAGGGATGGGGCCAACACAGTGCTGGACAGTGGAACCCCACAAACCCTGGCTGTGGAGGCAGGCCTCCGGGCTGGCAGATTCTCCCCCAAAGCCACGGGAAGAGCCTCCAAATACAGCCTCATCCCCCACCCCTCACTCCACTCAGGGAAGGGTGTGCGTCAGAGGAGGGGAGTCAGCAGCCACCAGGTGCTGGGCCCAGGGCCGAGCCCACGTGGGACCTGTTCTCTAGCCCTGGCCCCTCTTAGTATGCCCGTTTTGCAGATGAGGAAATGGAGACTCCAGGATGTGAAGGGACTCTCTTCATCCAGCTAGGAAAGTTCCGAGTTGGGACTGGAACCTGAGCTGGCAGACTCCTCCTCCAGTGCTCTCAGTTTCACCCGCTGGGGTGGGACCTGGCCTTGGCCTGGCGGTCAGGGAAGTGGAGGGGGGATGGGGGCGGAGTGAGGGTGGGCGGTGATGCTGCTTTAGTCCCGGCAGGCTTCCTGGGGGAGGTGGCTGGTTCGAGTTGGGTCTTGAGGCCCGGGGTCAGTGGGGTCTCACCCGTGCCCTCACTCCTACAGACATCGCCTCCTCCCGTCAGGCTCCCTGCGTCTGGCCCAGGCCCGGGCTGCTGACAGCGGTCTCTACGAATGCAGAGCCAGTAACCCCGCAGGGTCTGCCTCTCGGCACTACATCCTTGGGGTGCAAGGTAGGGCCGGGCTGGTGGCTCTGTCACACCCGTTGTCCCGCCCTGTCTTTCCCAGGCCTTCTCGTGCCCCTCCCCCGCTCTGTGTGCCAGTTCTTTGTGGTGTCCTCCAGCACTTCCCTGTCACCCCTACTCCCTGCCTGTCTCCAGCCCTGTCTCCTTTCCCTCCCTCTCTCCTGCACCCCTTGGCTGGGGCCTGGAGATGCTGTTCAGAGGCCCCTGAGCACAGAGGACCAGGCCCAGCGGGAACCTAGGGCAGTAGGGACTTGGGGGTTGAGAGAGGGCCCCACAAAGAGGTTCTGGGTCCCATTCACAGAAGCCAGCCGGTGGTCACCCCACCAAAGAGCCAGGGAGCTTGTCATCTCCAAGAGCCCCGAGGAATCACGTGGGGGTCAGCTGACCAAGGCCCTTGGGCCACGTCCAGCCCACCTCCTGCTTTCATATGGTCCCCACGTGGAGAATGGTGTCTACCTTTGAAAATGACTGGGGGGAAAGGACACTATTCTGTGACGTGTGGAAATTATATGAAATTCGAGCTTCAGTGCCATAAATACAAGTTTTATTGGCTCACAGCCACGCACGTTCCTCTGCCTTTGGTCTGTGGCTGCTTTCACGCCGGAATGGCAAAGTTGAGACATTGACATGTTGGTCTGCAAAGCTGAAATATTTACCATCTGGCCCTTAACAGAAAAAGCCGACCCCTGATCTAAGCTAACTCCCCATCTTACGGGTGGGCAGGCTGAGGCTCAGAGAGGGAGGGTCTCAGAGCTTTGCTGAATTTTCCAGCCCGTGCGAGGGACGCGGCAGCCGAGGGCAGGGTGATGAGCAGCGCTGGGGTGAACCCTGATTCTGCCAGCCACTAGCTGTGTGACCTTAAGCCAGCCGCTTGGCCTCTCTGAGCCTTTGTTTCCTCCTCTGTAAAATGCTTATCCCATAGTTGTCAGAAGGGTGTTCATGACATCAGGTGCTCAGCATAGTGGAAGCTGGACTGTTCTCAGCAAGTAGGGGGTGGCATGGACGGGGCATGTACACCCTTGTGCCCTGGGCTAAGGGGCTGATCTCTGCCCAGGGCCAGGTTCCCATGTGAGGGTCTTTTCTCAGGCTCTTCCTCCAAAACTGGGAAGGGAGTGGGTGTTCCTCAGCTTCCCCCGAGGGTCCAGGACACTTGTCCCAGTCTCCCATGCGGCACTCAGAGCAGGGTGGCCCGTGGGGTCCAAAAAGTTTCCTGGACCCCCCTGGTCCAAACCCCCAGGAGGCTCCTGGCCACACAGACCCAGGGTTGGGGCCCTCTAGCTGAGGGAGTGGGTGACTGCGATGAGTGTGGCTTTGCCTGCCCCATGGGAAGGACCAGATGAGATGGTGGGGGAGTCACCAGAAAACACTCCTGAGAAGGAAATGACCACCGCAGCCTCCCGCCAGGGCACGGAGAGAGGGAGATGGAGTGATGGGAATGATTCCAGCCACGGCAGTCAGGCCCCGCTGGAGGTCGGGTCCCAGCAGCTGTTTTCATCCTGGGGCGCCTTTGTGCTGAGGGGAAACTGAGGCTCCGGCCCAGGCAGGGTCCCGTGGCCATGAGGGCAGAGCTGGGATTTAGCCTCCTCCTCTGTGCGTGCTGCCTCCCAGCCTTGCGTCCACCCTGAGTCAGTCCCTCTGCCCCCTGGGCCTCAGTTTCCCCATCTAGCACTAATATATTTCCCAGCTGGTGGTCCTCAAATGGTGTTGGGTACACTTGGGTCTGGGGTGAGGATGAGGGGTAGGGGGTTGGGGGGATGGGGGTGGAGAGGGTGGGAGGGGGTGGGGGAGCCCTCTCCATGGGTCTGGCCTCTGTGGCTCCGCACCCAGGGCCCCCACCTTGAACCCCTCCTGGTGTCCCTGTCAGTGCCCCCCGAGGTGCAGCGAGGCCCGAGGGTCCTGAAGGCTCTGGCGGGTGAAGCTCTGGACCTGAACTGCGTGGCCAAGGGCACCCCAGAGCCCAAGTTGAACTGGTCCAAGGACGGGGTGGCCCTGCAGGGTGGGGGGCCCGAGGGCTCCATCCACTTTGCAGCCATCCAGACCTCCGACGCTGGCACGTACCGCTGCGAGGCCTCCAACAGCGCTGGGGTGGACGCCTGGGAGCTGGAGCTCAGGGTGCTGGGTGAGTCCCTGAACCCCGGAACTCACCTCTCCCCACCTTCCCAGCCACAGCTTGGGCTTCTGAGCTGCTTGTCTCTCAGGGCCTGCTTGGCCCCTGCCTTCCTCCCGGTCCCCAGCCCCCGAGGTGTCAGGGAGCCTTTGTCAGCAGTCCAGCCTCCTCCGCTTACCAGCTGGACAACCATAGGCCAGTCATTCACACTCTCTGACCCTCAGTTTTCTCACCTGTAAAACGGGTTTGATGAGTGAGGGGTCAGTGGGGAGTGTGCTCAGCACCTGGTGCATAGGAGGGGCTGGGCCAGTGGCGCTAGCATTCCGGCCTGTGAATGTGGAACAAGCTTGGACGGTGCGGCTGGAGGGGAGCGCAGGGCAGGACGACGCTCCGCCCTGAGCCGCTGAGAGTCCAAGCTCAGCCTCTCGGCCCGTGGGCCCTGTGTGGCCTTGGTGGCTTCTCCGTGGGCCACCCTGGGGGGTGGGGGCAGCCATTAGCACACTCTTACTCACCCTGAGGCTGAGGACTGGAGAACAGGGCTTGCACCCTCTCATGTCCAGCTGGGGCTCTGGAGGGGGGCGCCCTCCCCACTTGCCCTGGACCAATCTTTGGGTTCAGGGGTGTGAGTGTGGACACATCACCTCCCACCAGAGCCGCCGTACTGGGGGGCCGATGAGACCAACGGGCTGTTGGAGAGAGTGGTGGGAGAGAACGCCAGCCTGCCATGCCCTGTCAGAGGTGAGGCTGGGCTAGGGTGGGCCCGGCTGGGGAGGGGCTTCCATCCACATTCCCGTGCCCTGACTCACACACTGTGGGCAGTGCCATGGGTTATGGTGGGTTATGGCATCCTCACTTCTAGCCAGGGCCATGCCAGGCATTTGATCCTATGGACACCCTATAGGATGGGTATTAGCATTAGCTCTTTTTCTTTAGGGGCAATACAGGCCCAGAGGGGTTCAGCAGCTTGCCTGAGGTCACACAGCCAGAGGTGACTCACAACGTGTGGTGTGGTGTGACCCCAGCCACAATGCCCAGTTAAGCCCCGGGCCCCTCTGCACCTGGGGTTTATAACAGAGGGTGCCGAGGAAGGCCCGAGGGTCCCTGTGGAGTGGGGCTCAGTGGCCCCTGCCTCTCCCCATGCCCCAGACTTTCTCAGGATGGATTCATGCAGTCCTGGGCAAACCAGCCCTTCCGAGGCCCCTTTTGGGGCAGCAGCTCAGCGTGGGAGGTGATAGCCACCCCTGTGGTCAACTGTGCAGCCTTGAACCGTCCCAGGCTGTGTGAGCTGGGGCAGTCGACACCTCGTTCCTGAGCCTCCATTTTCCTGTCTGTACAGTGGGGTCATGCCAGTCCCTCCACGCAGGGCTCTGCTGTGAGGGCCCAATGAGGCAGCATGAGCTTTAGGTCCCAGCACCGTGCCTGGCACACAGCAGGGGCTCGAGGGAGGCATCGAGTAGATGACGTTGAGAGAACGGATGATTTACCCTGCCGCTCCTGGCACACCTGCTCTCACCCGCGTTGCTTCTTTTGCCTTTGGGCTCTTCTGTGACTGGTGAGAAGACACGCTGTCTTCTCTGTGCACGGATGGCACTCTCTGGAGGGCTGGGTGTCTGGATATCTGAGAGGCACTTACCAAAAGCCTGGCAGGAGCCGGGAGCTGGTTCTGGTCTCAGCTGTGCTTCCTCCTGCCCCTGGGCCCAGGGAAGTCCCTGGAGCAGGACGGAGGGAGAGGCAGGTAGGAAGCAGGCACCGAGTGGGAGCTGTGGGAGCTTCGGGTCCTGTCTGCAGAGCGGCCCACCTGGAGGGACCCAGCAGCCCTGCCCTTGACCATGGCGCCACCTTGTGTGGGTCTCTGGTAATAGCAAGCTAAGGCTCTGTGAGGTGGGACCCACCCAGCCCCCTCCTGTCCTTGGTGCCTCAGGGCTGCCCGCATTCAGGGTCCTGTCCTCTGGGCTGGACTTCAGCCTCAATGTAACCAAGCCCTCTCTGATCAGCACTGCCTTGCCCTGGCAGGCACCTGCCCCCGGCTGCCTTCCTTTTCAAGCAGGTGGCTGCCAGGTGGGCAGTGTGGGGCTCTGGCAGCCTCCAGCCGTGTGACTGTGGGCTTGGAGGGCTCAGGGGGCCAACACTGGGCCTGGTGGGACTGGAACGCAGGAGCCCTGGTACCCGCGGTGAGTGACACCATTCGCCTCCTCCGTGGGTGAGATGGAGAGGCCAGGAGCCTGGCCACCGACTTGCTGGTGTTGCTACCCCGTCGCTCCTGTCCTGGCCCCTGTAACATGGGAGTGGGAGGGGAGGGGAGGGGCTTCGGGGACAGCTGAGTGCCCTGGGCCCTTCCCCTACAGTGCAGGTCTAGAGCCCCAGTGTGGGCACGTCCTCCCAGCCTCTCACCTCCCCACCGCCAGCAAGGAAGGCTGCCTTTCTGTGTACCCAGTGCGTCCTCTGGCCTCTTACGGCTGGATTTAAAAATAAAAATAAGTAAATTAATTAATGCGGGAGAAAGTTCCGGGGTTCAGAACCCAGTGCTCCTCCAGGCCAGCCGCTCTGAAGTCCCGGTCCCCCGGGTGGGGGGATGGGAGCAGGTGGGGGGCTGTCTGAGAAGCTGAAGGTGCTGGGAACAGCGTGTATTGTGTTGTGTGTGTGTGTGTGTGTGGTACGTCATGTGTTGTGTGTTATATGTGTGGTGTGTGTGGTATGCCATGTGTTGTGTTGTGTGTGGTGTCGTGGGCTCATGCACATGTCCCCGCATAGAGAGCAGGTCCCTAGCAGTGGACACCCCGACAGGAAACTGCAGAGGATTCCAGGAGGAAACACCCTGGGGTAGCTTGCCCAAAGGGCCCTCCCTTTCCCTGACAGCCAGCCGCAGGGTCCCGGCACTTCACGGAGGAGCAGCCAGTGCAGAGTGGAGTGGGGCAGGGACTCTCCTGAAAGAGATGACACTTAGGGTGCCTTGAATGGGTCATATCTTGACCCTGTCCCCCAAGCACAGCCAAGTGGGGTGGCCCACCCCTCCCTCCGACGGCCCCTCCTCTGAGAGTGATAGAGGCAGAGGCGTGTGTCTGCAAAGAGCGCCCGTGCTGCTGGGGAGACGCAGGTGAAGCGCGGGGTGTCGGTGATAATCAGTATTAGCAATGGCAGAGGATGGGGGGGGATGATGGGGATGGCAGAGGTGCCGAGGATGCTGCCCTGTGAGTTTGGGGGAGCAGCCCCACAGGCTCCCGCTCCTCCTTAGCACCTACTGTGTGCCAGGCACTGAGCTTGCCGCTGGGGGTGCAGCAGGAACAGAGCAAAGACCCCGGCCCTTGTCGGGGAGACAGAGGGTAGACAACCCTAAGCAAGTACACTGATGTCCGTGAGAGAGTTGGAGGTGATGGCAGACAGGAAAACGCCGGGCAGGAAGGGGCTTGGGCATGCCGGGGTGCCATTCCCGTGAGGTGGGGCTCTGAGAAGGAACCAGAGAGCTCTGGGCTCCCGTGCCATGACCCAGGGCACAGGGAGACTGCGGACATGCAGCATTGAGTGGGGAGGGTCAGCGGTGCGCTCACAGGGGACAGTGTGGGTGTGGACGGGGAGAGGGCAGGATGTTCATGCTGATGACTCCGTGTGCCAGGGACACCCAAGCCACAGGTCACATGGCGGAAGGGCCCGTCCTCGGAGCCCCTGCGTGGCCGGCCGGGCCTGGCGGTGCTGGATGAAGGCTCTCTGTTCCTGGCCTCGGTCTCTCCCACCGACGGCGGAGACTACGAGTGCCAGGCCACCAACGAGGCGGGCTCCGCGTCCAGGAGAGCCAAGCTGGTGGTCTATGGTGAGCAGGCCCCCAGAGCTGGGTGGCCAGGCTGCAGGCTGCCCCGGCGCCTGGGGGTGGGGAGGGCCTGAGGGTGTTGGGAGAGTGGCAGGTCGCGTGGACACCCATTCCCCTGAGAGCCCCACAGAGACAGTGTGCGGGAAGAGCCTGGAACTCCATTAGCAGTTTTTCAATGGCTAGTAGGTGACTTTGTTTAAAATGAGCACCGATGGCCCACCTGCACTGGAATCTGCTGCAAGTGACCGAGGTTCATGTCCTTCCCTCGGCTCCCTAGAGCTCCCCTGCCCCCTCCACAGGGCTGCGTGCAGAGAATGGAAGCCCTTGCCCTGGCCCTCCTGGAGGGGGTAGGGGAAGCAGTTGTAATGGCTCCTAATGGGCCACCTTCCGCCTCCCTGTGACAGGCTACCCAGCTTGCCCTGTAAGGACTTGCCTGGGAAGTTTGCTGCAGATATAGCCAGACCCCACCCTCTGAGATTCTGACTCCGGGGACCCTCGCAGGGACCGTGACGATGGGCTGAGCGTAGAACTGCATGGATCGGGCCTCCAGCACCTTTTGAAGCTGAGTGTCAGAGAGGGGCGCCACTGCCCGGGCACAGCCAGGGACCCCAGAATCTAGGCTACCTGTCCAGGCCAGGAAGAGCAGCCCAGGCAGGGTCCGGGGAGGGAGGCTCCTCTACCTCTCCTTGTTCCCAGTGCCCCCCAGCATCCGGGACGACGGACGCAGGGCCAACGTGTCAGGCATGGCAGGGCAGCCCCTGACGCTGGAATGTGACGCAAATGGCTTTCCGGCCCCTGAGATCATGTGGTTCAAGGATGGGCAGCTGGTAGGTGTCCCCTGGGGCGGCCAGGCTGTGGGTGGGATATGGGTAGGGTGCGGGCCTTCTGGACAGGTTCCTGTGTGTGCCAAGTGTGACAGGTGTCTTTAGGGATGCATTGGGCTCAGAGCAGGGAAGGACTGAGGTTCCACAATCAAGCCTGGGGGGCTGCATGGTGGAGAGGGCAGGGCACTATTCTAGGAGTCAGAAGCCCCAGGTTCCTGTCACCAACCAGTTTGTTGGGCCCCAGTTTCCTTATTGCTAATGACGGGGTGGCCAGACCCGGCTCCCCAGCTAGCTCCCTCTGACCTCTTCTGCCCAGATCCCCAAGGTGGAGGGGGGCAGCCGCCGCCTCCTGAACGAGGCCCAGGCCCTCCACTTTCCCAGGCTCCAGGCGGGGGATTCCGGCCTCTACTCCTGCCAGGCGGAGAACCAGGCGGGCACCGCCCAGAGGGACTTCGAACTTCTGGTGCTCAGTGAGTGACGCCTGACCCCCAGGTCCCAGTGGGTGTGGTGAGGCGGGGGCACTTTGTGTGCTGAGAGCAGGGCACAGAGGGGCCGACACCAGACCCAGGTCCTCACACAGCGCTCAGGCAGACATTAGACCATCACATAATCAGCCAAGCAGTGACTGTCGTGTCCCCGTGTCCCATGCTGCAAGATGGCCGTGCGGGCGGCTGAGGAAGCACAGGCTGGGCCTGGGCCAGTTTGGGGAGCTTCCCAGGCAGGACACAGAAGGAAGGGGGCACCAGGCAGGGGGACCCGCACAGGCCAGGGCCCTGCAGTGGGCGGGGCTTGCAGGTCTGAGCATTTCCCCCGTCCCCGTCTCGCCCCCAGTCCCACCTTCCGTGCTGGGAGCCAGGGCCGCCCAGGAGGTGCTGGGCCTGGCTGGCGCCGAGGTGGAGCTGGAGTGCCGGGCCTCAGGGGTCCCCACGCCCCAGGTGGAATGGACCAAGGACAGGCAGTGAGTGGCCGCCTGGCGGATGGCGTGGGCTGGGAGGCTGGGGGGCTCTGGGGAGGCTGAGCTCTGCGGGGGCTCGACAGACATTGCTCATGCCGCCAGGACCCAGGCAGAGGACAGCGTGGGCACTCCCACCCCAGCCCACGATCACCCAGCAGGGTTTTCTCATCACCACTCAGCTTTCCTTTTTTTTTTTAAAAAAAAAATCCTCTTTTTTTTTTGAGTTAAAATCCACATAACGTGAAACGAACCTTTCTAAAGTCCACAGCTCAGTAGCATTTAGCACGTCCACAGTTTGCACCCGCGTCACTGCTGTCTGGTTCCAGAACAGTTCATCTTCCCGGAGACCCAGGACCCATTCAGTCCCCCCGCCCCTCCCCCGCCCCCAGCAGCCACCGTCTGCTTTCTGCCTCTGGAGAGGCACCTGCATCTCGAGTGAATTCCCGCAGCTACACAGCAGGTGGCCTCTGGTGCCTGGCTTCTTTCACTTGGCACAGAGTTTGGGGTTCGTCCGGGTGTGGCAGGTGTCAGCCCTCCCTTTCTCTAAACGCACTGGGGGACCCGCCACATTTTGTGTATTCGTCTGTCGACGGCACTTGGACTGTTTGCACCTTTCGAGACTGTGACTCTCAGGCTTCCTTGTCATCTGTGCGGCCGCCCTGCCAGCGCCCCGGCCTGACTCTCTGTTCTGACCCTCTGCCCAGGCCTGTCCTTCCCGGCGACCCGCACGTCCAGCTCCAGGACAACGGCCAGCGCCTCAGAATCAGCAGCAGCCACCTGGGGGACGAGGGGCGGTACCAGTGCGTGGCCTTCAGCCCCGCCGGCCAGCAGGCGAAGGACTTCCAGCTGAGAATCCACGGTGAGCCCGGCCCCTGCCCGGCCCTCCCCGGGCTGCTGGCCAGGCTTCCCTGGGCTGCCACTGCACAGAGAAAGGACCAGGGCAGGCACGGCAGCCCCAAGACAGCCCCAGTCAGCAGAGCTGGGGGAGGGGAGGGCCAGAGGGAACCCGGACCAACTTTCCCAAACCCCCGGTCCCAACCCACTTCGCAAGCTTTACTACTCCTGACACCATCAGTGTGATCCTTTTTTCAACTTTTTCTTTAAATCAAGTCACTTTCTTTACACCGAAATGCATTTATTTAAAAAGATACTTAATATCTCAACCGTAAGTGGGAAACCAGGTCCCCTTGGCCTTTGAGGGAGGAAGCTGCAGAACCAAATGCACGGAGGGACCTGGAGATGCTCAGGCGCGAGGCTGGGCTGTCTGCTCTCTGTGGTGAAGGGCCGGATAGAAAGTGCTAGAAAGGTTGAGTACGGAGTCGTACCGAACAGAGCTTTTTCCTTTGTCGTGTTCAGGCTGGGAGGAGATTGGGAGGGCGCAGCTGGTCCGTTGTGAGCAACAGGGTTATTCCGTGTGGTGCCCACAAACCCTGAGGCTCATCTGGGTACCACCGGCAGCCTCGTCCTGCCACATGGGAACCCCTGATTGAGTTTACCCCCATTTTACAGATGGGGAGACTGAGACTCAGTGAGAGGAAGTGACCTACCTGGGTCATATAGCCAATTAGAGGCAGAGTAGGGTCCAGAGCCCCCCAGCTCCCCTCTTCTACACCTCTTCTGATGACCCAGCTGGCTTCCCATGTCAGCGTGTCCCAAGCTGGCCTCTTCTGCCTGTCCCCAGACTCCGCCTGTCCCGTAGTTGGAGCCTGTGACGTGTGCAGTGCTTGTGGCATGGGCATATGTGTGCCACTCGGGGGTGGGACACCAGCGGCCTCAGGGCCTCCCTGTGACTGCCCCCCACTGTCCTCAGCACCCCCCACCATCTGGGGCTCCAACGAGACCAGCGAGGTGGCTGTCATGGAGGGCCTGCCGGTGCGGTTCCTGTGTGAGGCCCGAGGAGCGCCGGCCCCTGACATCACCTGGTTCAAGGACGGGGCCCCGCTGCCCCCCAGCGCGGAGGCTGTCTACACCAGGGGCGGTCGGCAGCTGCAGCTGGGGCGGGCCCAGGGCTCACAGGCTGGCCTCTACACCTGCAAGGCCAGCAACGCTGTGGGGGTCACGGAGAAGGCCACCAGGCTGGAGGTTTATGGTGAGCGGCCAGGGGTCAGCAGCGAGCGGTGGCCAGCTGGGTGAGCAGAGGGAGGGACTGGGCTGCGGTGGGGAGGAGGGTCATCTCTGTGTAACTGCCTCCTACGGGCGAGGGAACAGGCCAGGGTCAGGGGGCCTGTCTAGGGGCCCAGGCAGAGCCGAGTAGAGAATCCAGGTCTCCCCTCAAGATTTAGGGCTTTTCACGAAGCCACGCCCAGACACTCATGACCACTACTGACAATGAACTGCTCTGAGCCAGACCCCCCGGGGCACAGCACCAGCTCCTTAATCAGCCGTGGGGACTGGGGCCCTGTCTCTCCACTTACAGAGGAGTGTGGTGGGCTCTGGGCTGGAGATACTGGCCTGAGGTCGGCCCAGTAGGATGGGACGGCACCCAGTGCACGCCCGGGGGACTGAGCATGAATCTTGCACTGTTAACTTGGCGTTGGCCCGTCGAGGAGCTTGGCTCGGGGGCCATGCAGAGTGCTCAGAGGAGCAGGTGTGGGGGCAGGGCTGGGTCTGAGCAGGGCCTGGGAGGCTGGAGGGCAGAATGCAGGCCAGTGGGGTCATGCTGCCCCTCACGAGTAGTCGGCAGGAGCTCTGGCAAAGGTGCCTCTGCCAAAGGTGCAGAGGGCGTGGGTGCTGGGGTTCCAGGGGCCTCAAAGGGAGTTGGGCTGTGTGGGGTCTGTGGGGATGAGCCGAGATGCAGCTTGGGGACTCTGACTCGGGGATCTGAGGACCTCCTGGAAATTGAGCGAAGTGTGTGACCCAGACAAGGTTGAGAGGCACATCCTAGTGCATTGTCGCCCATGTCCCCTGGCGATGGCCCTGTGGGCTCAGCAACACGGCGGCCTTCCTTCCCCAAGAGGAAGAGAGAAGCCCTCGGCTTGGCTACCCACTCGGCCATCACAGGCCAGAGAGGGGACTTGTGGGAACAGTGACTGATCTCCAGCCCGGGGAGCCCATCACTTTGAGTTCAGTGGGTACTGAGACCTACTGTGTGCTGTCCCCGGAGACGTACGCAGACACGTCATTGTTCTGCTTGTGAGGGGCCCACAGGGGCGGCAGGGGGTGCAGAGAAGATACAAGGAGGTGCCACCGGGAGGCAGAGAGGGAGAGAATGCTTCCAGCCAGGGGCCTGGGGCAGGGCCCCGAGGGGCTGATTTCTGATCAAAGGGTTTCAGCTGGTGCAGGCGAGGGAGGGGGCTTGTCACATGAGGTGGGGTCTGCAAGGGGCTTAACCGGGGCTGGTGTCGAGTTAGGGTCGCTGAGTAGCCCTGTGCCTCTTCCCAGTCCCACCCATCATCCAGGGCGCTGACGAAGGGCCTCACTTAGTGAAGGCAGTGGCTGGGAGACCCTTGGGGCTGGAGTGCATGGCCAGAGGCCACCCACCGCCCACCCTGTCCTGGTACCACGAGGGGCTGCCCTTGGCGGACAGCAACGGGACGTGGCTGGAGGCGGGCGGCAGCGTGCTGAGCCTGGAGAACCTGGGGGAGGCGTCCGGAGGCCTGTACAGCTGTGTGGCCAGCAGCCCCGCAGGGGAGGCCGTGCTGCAGTATGTCGTGGACGTGCAGGGTGAGCCCGCACCTGTCCCACCCGGGTCACCCGGGCTGTGCACCCCTCCGCCCATGCCTCCCGTGGGCCAGGGCACGAAGCCCCTTCCGGGAGCTGCTCCTGGTCGGTGGGATAGACCGTTAGAGGCCCAAGGCTGGGTTACGTGTGGGCGGTGGTCCTGGGGATGGGCAGGGTGGGGCCTTCCCCTGCTTCTTCCATTGGACAGACGTTTCTCAGGCATTCATTCCGGGCTGGCCCACGCATGCTGGAGATAAGGCAGAGAGCAAGGCAGGTGGGGCTCCTGAGCCCTGGGGCTGGTGGTGAGACAGACATTGAATAAGCAGGACAGGTCTCAAGGAAGGCTTGGGGGATCACCCACCTCATCTTGTGTGGTCCTGGAAGGCCTCCTGGAGGAGGGACCATTTATGGGGGAACTTGAGTGGTGGGGTGTGGCTTGGACCTTGCTCTGGGGGCACTGGGGTCTTGGGAGGGCTTTAGGCCAGGGTTTGCTCAGCTCTAAACACCCAATGGGGGATCCTGCCTGCAGTGCCCCCACAGCTCCTGGTGGCTGAAGGCTTGGGCCAGGTGACCACCCTCGTGGGACAGCCCCTGGAACTTCCTTGCCAGGCCTCAGGCTCCCCGGTGCCCACTATCCAGTGAGTATGGGGTGGTGCAGGCCAGGGCTGGGGCTGGGGGTGTGGGCAGGGAGCACATACTTTGGGGGTGGGTGGGGACAGGAGACACTCCCCCTTCTCAGAGGTATGCAAAAGGCCCCAAGCCAGAGACCTGAGCGCCAGGCCTCCTGGCATGTCCTGTGGCCCGGCCGTCCCTGGCCGCAGGCTGACCCGTCCCCTTTCCCATGCACCTTAGATGGCTGCAGAACGGCCGCCCCGTCGAGGAGCTGGTGGGGGTGCAGGTGGCCTCCCAGGGGACCGCACTCCACATCGACCACGTGGAGCCGGGCCACGCGGGCCTCTTCTCCTGCCAGGCCACCAACGAGGCAGGCACGGCAGGGGCCGAGGTGGAGCTGTCTGTGCACGGTGAGAAGGCAGGGCCGCCGCGAGGCCAGTGTAGGTGCTGCCAGAGGACCGAGGCCGTCTGTGCCCCCTCCAGACCCGGTGGACCTGGGAAGGACATGGGGCTGGTCTCCTCCTGACAGTGCTTCTGGGCTGGACCTCCCAGCTCCCCAAAGCGATGTGACATGAGAGGCTGGTCGTAGCTGTTTGCTACACTTGTCATCTGTCCAGTCCACAGGCCCTCACTTTCCTCCCCAGTCTTCCCTCTCTCCCCGCTGACCCTGTGAACTTCACTCAACGCTTTACATACATCAGCTCTCTCACCTCCATGCCTGCAAATGCTGTTTCCATGCCTGGAACATTCTCCTTCTTTGCCTGCTAGCTCTTCCTTATTTTTCAGGTCTGTCCTAAAACACCCCTTCCTCCAGGAAGCCCTCCTTGATTTCACTGTGGTGTTAATCCACACCACCCACCCTCTTTTGGCTATAACTCGCCGCCACTGTTTGGGAGTGCTCGTTTGGTTGTCCATCTCTGCAGCCCAGCCCTGGGAGCTCTGAGAGGACAACGCAGTGGCCACCATTCTGTGTCCCTGCGTCTAGTACAGTTTGGGGCACAGGGTAGTTGCTCAATGGATGGGTGGATAGAGGGATGGAGGGATAATTTTTAAAAAATGGAAAGACTTGCCCTACTGGCGCCCAGTCTGGCACTCTTCCCCCAAGCCAGGTGTCTAGGGGCTTGAGTAGGGGGAGGCTAGAAGGGAGCCCTGCAGGGCCGCTCCTTATTCCCCAGGCATTGAAGGGGCTGCTGGGTGCCCACGGCGTGCCTCCTGACCCTGACCCCATCCTTCTCTGCCTCTCCCTCTACCCAGAGCTCCCATCCGTGGTCATCATCGGGGGTGAGAACATCACAGCCCCTTTCCTGCAGCCGGTGACCCTCCGATGTGCAGCGACTGGGGTGCCTACCCCGAGCCTCCGGTGGTGGAAGGATGGGGTGGCCCTGGCAGCCTCAGGGGGGAACCTGCAGGTACATGCAGGGCCCTCGGGCTGATGGTGCAACCTTGCATTGGTGGAGGGGCCACTTTTGGGGGCCCTGGAGACTCCAGCAGGGCCCTGGCAGCCTGGGGCAGGAAGAGCAGTGAGCTCATTCAGCCTAGGGATGCTCAGTGGACTGGGTGCTGGGGCAGAAAAGGGGGGGCACCTTTAACCTAGTCTATATCCCCAGAGGGGGGAAGGGGAGTACCCCCAAGATCAGAGGGGTTCCCTGGAATGCAGGTGTGGTTCAGAGCTCCATCCCCAGAGCCAGGCTTGTCCCCATGCCTCACTTCCGCTCCTGGGGTCAGCAGCAGCCTGGCCACTTGCCATGTCCCAGCATCATTCTGACTGGCTTCCGGTTCTGGGCCCAATGCCCGACCCCATCCCCATGACACACCTCTGCCTCCCGCTGCCCCAGATTGAGAAGGTGGACCTGAGGGATGAGGGCGTCTACACCTGTGCCGCCACTAACTTGGCTGGGGAGAGCAGAAGGGACGTGGTGCTCAAGGTGTTGGGTGAGGACACGGGCGCTGAGTGGTGGGGGGTCCCTCGAGGGCCCTGGGGCTGCTGTGGGGGTCTGGGAGGGGGAGGGGGTTTAACATCATAGTCATGCACTTAACTTTAGAAGTAGAAAGTCATTTGCTCTGTGGCCCCTTTGGGTTGTTTTCACGGGACTTTTAATGGACACCCTTTTCCACAACCGTATTTACCTTCGCTTGTCTTATTCATTTTTGGGGATTTTTTTTTTTAATCCTCACCTGAGGATATTTTTCTATTTATCATCAGATAGAGTCGGAAGGAGGGAGAGAGAGAGAAACATCGATGTGAGAGAGACACATCGACTGGTTGCCTCCTGCACGACCCCTACCAGGGTCAGGGACGAACCGCAACCGAGGTACATGCCCTTGACCGGAATCAAACCCGCATCTCATTGGTCCGTGGGCCAACGCTCTAACCGCTGAGCCAAACCAGTCAGAGCAGTTTTGGGGGATCTTTTATGTCCTTGCATATTTAGGCAGGTCCTTGCATTTTCACTTTTCATGGCTGTCTGGGGTCCCGCCTCCCTGCTGTGCTGGTGTCACCGTTCCTGGGGGTGGGCATTGGGGTGGTCCTTGCACGATTGCAATAAGATTGTAGTCTGGCCCGGCTGGTGTGGCTCAGTGGTTGAGTGTCGACCCATACACCGAGAGGTCGCCAGTTCGATTCCCAGTCAGGGCACATGCCCAGGCTGTGGGCCAGGTCCCCGGGGGGGAGGGGCACGCAGGAGGAGGCCAATCCATCTTCTATCTCATCAGTGTTTCTCTCTCTCTCTCCCTCTCCCTTCTTCTCTCTCTCTTTCTCTCTAAAAATCAATAAAGAAAAAAAAAAAAAGACTGTAGCCCGGTGCCTTTGTTCTTGTGCGTGGTTCAGGAGTGGGGTTCCTTGGTCTGAGGTCATGAGCCAGTGGGGGACCCTTGTTGCCCAGAACCCTTTAGGAAGGCTGAGGAGGGGCATCAGGGATGGCTGAGATTTGAGCTACCGGAGTCCACACCCACCAAGCCAGGGTGCTCCTTGTCTTCCCTAGTGCCCCCCAACATTGAGCCAGTCCCGGCCAACAAGGCAGTGCTGGAAAATGCCTCGGTGACCTTGGAGTGTCTGGCTTCGGGCGTGCCCCCTCCAGGTAAGACCCCTCCTCTGGATTGAAAACTCCCTCCAGCCGGCCGCAGGCCCCCATCTACTGAGGCTGGCCAGTGCTCCCGGCACCTCTCCGGCGGTGGGCAGGACAGGATGAAATCAGCAGGCCCTGCTCCCAATTTCTTGCATTTTCTTCCCTTCCTGTGCCCATTACGTGCCAGTCACCACTGGGGCCCAGAACCCTTGCGCTGGTGTCTGCACTTATCTTAGCCCAAAGGCCAAGTTGCGCTGACGTCTAAAGCAAAGCTGCGGGCGTGTTCGGGTTGTGACTGCACAGGGCTGCCCCGGGCGGGGGAGAGCCAGGGCCTCCAGGTTGCTGCCTGTCTGGGCCTCTTCTCTAGACCTGCAGCTTGGGGCTGGGTGTGAGTGTTTGGCAGCCAGAATGGGCCCAGGAAGAGGGCCCATCTCCTGTCTCCCGTTTGAACCAGGTCCACCCAGTTTTGTCTGGGATAGTGAGCCCTGGAGGTTATTGCCTCACCCCATGGGGTAAATGCCCTGTTAAGTTCTGGGATGGGCCCTGGCAGGATGTAAGCAAACTGAAGATACAATCGGTTCATGCTTAGGAGGAGGTGAGGGGACCAGGCTGGCTTTGACTCTCCTTGCTCCTGCTTGCCACAGCCTCCACCCCCTGGGGCTTCCTCTCTGCCTTTGGTCCTGTCTCAGGCAACGCTACCTATTGCATAGGCACTGAAGGGCTGGCAGGACCCCCTTGATCTCTCTTCTCTCCCCCAGACATATCCTGGTTCAAGGGCCACCAGCCAGTCTCTGCCCGGAAGGGAGTCACAGTGTCAGCTGATGGGAGAGTTCTCCTCATCGAGAGAGCCCGCTTTTCTGATGCTGGGAGCTACCGCTGTGTGGCGTCCAATGTGGCAGGTCGCACAGAGCTGCAGTACGGCCTACGGGTCAATGGTGAGCTGCCCTGGGACTGAAGGGGTCCTTGTCCAAAAAGTTATCCTCCATCCACTTGTCTATCAGTCCATCCATATATCCATATATCCATCCATCCATCCATCCATCCATCCATCCATCCATCCATCATCCATCTATCTATTCATCCATTCTTTCTTCCTTCCACCCATCACTCATCCATCCATCATCCACTCACCCACCCATCCTTCCTTCCATTCAAAAGTCATCTATCCAGCATCCATCCATTTATTATCCATTCATCCATCTATCTTTCTATCTATTCATTATCCATCCATCCATCCATTCATTATCCATCCATCCATCCATCCATCCATCCATCCATCCATCCTTCTATCCATGCATAGAAATACTCAGTTGTCCACCCATTGATCCAACCATCCATCCAGTTCTCTGCCCATTTATCCACCCATCTAACCATCCATCTGTCCACCCAGCCAGCCAGCCAGCCAGCCAGCCAGCCATTCCTCCACCTGTCCATTTCTATCCAACCACATTTGTTAAGGACATGCTATGGGGCAAACCCTGGTGTTGCAGCCCTGAAAAGACAGACCCAGGAGCTTTCTGCTAGTCTAAGATGCAGTAATAGATAATTACCCAAAGCACTGTTTCCTGGCAGTTGTGACAGGAGCAGGTAAAGGTGAGGCACAGCTGAGCGCCTGGAGCCAGGCACTGACCTGCCTGGGGAGTCCGGAGGCGTCTCGGGGAGCTGGATGCCTAACTAGAGACCACCTGCCAGGGCCTGAGGCTGCAGACCTGGGACCGGAGGAACTGAAAGGAGGTTGGGGGCCTGCAGTTGACAGAGCAGGGGAGAGGGGCCAGGGTGGGGCAGGGGTCAGGTGTTTGTGTTAAGAGCAGTGGGGAGCTGGACAGGAGCCCTGGGCATCCCGGCTTGTGTCCTCCAGGTACAACGGAATCATCTTCTGCCCGTGAGGGGCTGCCTGTAGGATAGTGTTCGATCTGATACCTCTGAGTTGGAAAACAAAAGCTGCCCAGGGGTCCTCAGCCCTTCTTACCCACATCCCCGTGATGTGCTGACCAGAAGGCCCAAGGTCAGGTGCTGCTGCTGCCACTTCCTAGCTGGTCAACCCTGGGCAGGTGACTTGCCCTCCCTGCGCCTCAGTTTCTCATCTATAGAGGCCTCATGATGGTCGTGAAAGAATGAGATGAGCAGCCTGGAGAACTGCTCAGTGGGGTGCCGTGTGCAGAGTGGCTGTCCCCGTGCTTTTGTTGTGGCCAGTGGGGACGCCCAGCCAGGTGCCCTCCGGGGATGCCCAGCCAGGTGCCCTCCGGGGATGCCCAGCCAGGTGCCCTCTGGGAACACCCAGCCAGGTGCCCCTCCTGTCCTGCCCGAAGTGGGGCTCAGCCTGTGTTGTGTGATCCCCACCCTGCAGTGCCTCCTCGCATCACGCTGCCACCCAGCCTGCCAGGCCCCGTGCTGCTGAGGGCCCCAGTCCGGCTGACCTGCAATGCCACCGGCAGCCCCAGCCCCACCCTGATGTGGCTGAAAGATGGAAACCCCGTGTCCACGGCAGGGACCTCCGGCCTCCAGGTCGGTCGGGCTGGGTGGCCCCAGCTCACCTCCCTGCTGCCTCAGGAGGTGCTGGGAGCAGAGGTCGGACCCTGGGAGCTCCGAGGGGAGGGGGAGCCGTGGTCCCCAGGGCGGCTGGCGGGAGGGAGGAAGGCGGACTAAGTGGAGAGTCTTGAGCACGGTCTCCAGAAACAATGTACCGCACGAGTGCGAGTCGTATCTGTGATTTAACATTGTCCGGTAGCTGCATTAATGAGTAAGAAGAAACAGGTGAAACCGATTTTAATAATGCATTTTAATTAACCCAGTATATCTAAAAAGCATCATTTCATCACACGATCAATATAGAAAATTATTAACGAGACATTTTCCATTCTTCGTTTTGTATTAACCCTTTGAAACCCGCTGTGTATTTCACACGTGAGGGCTGGCCCGTTCAAGGGCTCACTAGCCACAGCAAAGCTCTGGGGCCTCCAGAGGACCGATGGAACCGCCCGCCAGCAGCAGAGGTCCCGGGGTCTGGGTACAGCTCTGGTTCCCCTGCACTGGGGTCCGGGGTCTGGAGCAGGCTGCTCAGGCGTGCCCAGCAGCAGGGCCAGCTTGGGAAGGTGTAGGCGCTGGCCCTTGAGGTGCATAACCTCCTGTGGGCTTCCTTTTGGGGGCGCAGGTCTTCCCTGGGGGCCGCGTCCTCACGCTGGCCAGTGCCCAGGCCTCTGACTCGGGCAGATACTCCTGTGTGGCCGTGAGCGCAGTGGGCGAGGACCGCCGGGATGTCGTCCTGCATGTCCACAGTGAGTGTCAGGCCCCGGAGGCCGCCAGGTCCAGACCAGTGGCTCAAGAAGGTGGGGCTGGGGGGTGTGTCTGGCCACATTCAAAGGAAGAAGGGGCAGTTGGGTGTGAGACCTGCCGGCCTGAGACTTAGCTGCCTTCACGTGGGGGTCAGTGGGAGCGTGGGCTCCCCCACTGTGGACAGGTGGGCAGGCGGGCGGCCCGCACAGCCAGGCGATCCAGGCTCAGGGACTGGGGGAAGGCGCACGACATAGCAGGAAGTGTACATGGCCAAGAGGCAGGAGCCGGACCTTGTCACTCTCCTGGGTCTAATGGGGTAACAGCCCTTTTGGGAAAGGCGGTGCTGGGTGGTGGTTAGGAACACCGGCTCTGGAGTGTATGGACCTGGGGTTCAAATCCTGCCTCCGCCACTTCCTAGCTTCATGACCTTGGGCGAGTCACTTCGCTTCTCCGCGCCTCCACTTCTTCATCTGTGAAAAGGGTGAAGGTGGCACCCACTTCCACGGGTGCCACGGGCTCGCCACGCTCATGGAGAACGGCGTTACAGTCGCTCGTTTTAAATGTCCTCGTATGGGATTTTGTGGGGCTCTCTGGAGGTGCGCGAGGGAACTCTGGGAACTCTGGAGCCCCGGGGGGGGGGGGGGGAAGCGCCGTTCCCTCTCTTTCCCGACGCTGGAGTCGTGACTGTAGTCAACAGGCCTCGTGTGTCCCAGGGCTCACCACCTGTGTCATTGCATCTGCTCTCCCGGTGGCCACTTCGTTATCCCCAGGGAAGCTGAGTCACGTCTCGGGCCTCACACAGTGACCCAGTGTTGGGACGGAGGACGGAGGACCCTGCTTTCTTTTTTTTTTTATCCTCACCCGAGGACATTTTTGCATTTATCTTCAGATAGAGTGGGAGGGAGAGAGAGAGAGAGAGAGAGAGAGAAACATCCATGTGAGAGAGACACATCGACTGGCTGCCACCCACACAACCCCAACCGGGGCCGAGGACAAACTGCAACCAAGGTACACGCTCTTAGCGGGAACCGAACCCGGGACTCTCTGGTCCGCGGGCCGACGCTCTAACCGCTGAGCCAAACCGGCCAGAGCGACCCTGCCTTCTAGACCCCTACATTGCACGGGTTATTTAGGTCTTGGGGGGAAAGGTGGCTGGGGTCCTGCTTTTAAAAAACATTTTTAAAAAGAAAAAAATTGTTCATTTAAGAAAGATTTTGGCATCATTGAAGATTCACATGAGTTGTAAGATATAATACAGAGAAACCCTGGGTCCCTTTGCCCGCTGTCCCTCAGTGGTAACTTCCTGTACAACTAAATACAGTTGACGCTGTTACAGTCCATCATCCCACTCGGATTTGGGGCCTCGTTTTGAGGCCAGCTCTGGAGGTCGCCGAGGGGGGACAAGAGGGCTGCAGCTCAGGGTGTGGGCCCCCCTAACAGTGCGTCCCCTCCCCTGGGGTTGGCTCCTGGCTGCTGGATGTGGTCACCCTGCAGGCCCCACCACCTGCCCAGACAGCCCCTCTCCTGCCCCTCCGCAGTGCCTCCCAGCATCCTTGGAGAAGAGCTGAATGTGTCTGTTGTGGTCAACGAGTCCGTGGCCCTGGAGTGCCAGAGCCAGGCAGTGCCCCCTCCCGTGCTGAGCTGGCAGAAGGACGGCCGCCCCCTGGAGCCACGACCTGGAGTCCGCCTCTCAGCAGACAAGGCCTTGCTGGAGGTATGTGGCCGCCCAGGCCATGGCGGGGCCCCGGGCAGGGCGGGGCCTGTGGGTGCCCCTTCGAGGTTCAGCTCAGCTGTGTGTTCCCTGCAGGCCCCTCTAGACCCCACACCCAGGTCACACCATCCCGACCTGGCAGAGCTGCTTCCAGCCAAGTGGGGACAGAGGGCGGAGCCCCAGGACTGAGCCCTCAGCCGCCCACCCCCACCCGGGGCCAGCAGCTCTCTTTCTACCTGTTTCTCACTCCTCATTCCAAAGCCTCCTCACCTGGGGCATTTAAGTCCCTATATCGGGCATCTGGCCCGGCCAGGCTGGGGTGTAGGGTCGGGGACTCTGGGGTCAGCCTGGATTTAAGCTTAGCTCCACCTCCACCTCCTCCAGGCTCTGCTGCCCTAGGATGTGTCCTGAGCACACTGGCCTCAGGCCTCTCCCCCGTAAACACATTGGTGCCTTCTGGGTGGCTGGGAGATTCTCAGGGAGAAGGCCTGTGAGGTCCCAACCTGCCCCAGAGGACAGCTCGTCCACGTCAGCTTGGGGCGCCTTCCACTCCAGCATGCTCCTCCTTCTCCCACCCGCCTCTACACCTTATGATATGATCATTCCCAACCCTGAGCACCTCCATTTGGTTTCCTCTGCCCGGAATGCCTGCCTCTGCTTCCCTTCACTCTTCAAAGCCGCAGCCACCACCCCCCCCCATGTCAGGGTCTGACACTGAGGACAGGGCCCCCTCCACCCCCTGCTTCATCCTCTACCTGCTCCTCTGGGCTGTTCTGTCAGGACAGGGCTGGGCTGTGGCTGAGAAGTGGGTGAGGCTGCAGGGCTGCCATTAGGGAGCCTGCACCACGCGCCTGGCCCGTGGCAGGCCGCCGCAGCCCAGTTTCTGGAGACAGGGGCGGGAGGCGCGGAGGTGCTGTCAGGTTCCAGGTGGGGGGCTGGGACACAGCCAGGTAAAGTGACATTCCACAGTCACACAGTCTGTCCGGGGCTAACCCAGCTCTGTGCTGCCCGGCTGAGGGATCATGTTACCCTCGGCCAGGTGGGCAGAGCGGAGGTGTGGGACGCTGGCCGCTACACCTGCGAGGCGCTGAACCAGGCGGGCCGCTCAGAGAAGCACTACAACCTGAATGTCTGGGGTGAGGACCCTGGGCTGGGCTGTGGCCCTCCCCGCCCCTTGGGTCCCAGGGTACAGCCCCTCCACTCCTGCCCCTCTCCCCTCCCAGCCCACCACCCACCTCACACCCTCTCTTCTCTCAGTCCCTCCAGTGTTCCCCTCAAGGGAGCCCCCCACCCTGACTGTGACCAAGGGGTACCCTGCCAGGCTGTCCTGTGAATGTCGGGGTGTCCCTTTCCCCAAGATCACCTGGAGGAAAGATGGTAGGTTTGCTGGCCAGGAAGGGGCTGGAGCTCCCAGCAGAGAAGGGCTGAGGGGAGCGTCGCTTCTGTGGCCAGCACCCCACCCCTGCAGCCCACCCATCTCCATCTCTGCTAGGTTCTGGGGTGGGGGCACCAGCAAGCAGCCTCCTGGTGCAGCTCAGCGAGGGTGGGGTTGGGCGAGATTTGCTGACGGGTAGATAGGGACCGGGGAAGAAGGAGGAGCCCGGCCTGCCAGTTGGGAGGGTGGCACATGTGGGGGGCAGACCCGGAGCTGGGGCATGTTAATTTCGAGATGCCTTAGACACTGGTGAGATGTCTGGTGGGCAGGCGGAGGTCAGTGATGTGGCTCAGAGAAGTCAGGCTGAGACCCTGAGCACAGAGCATGGGCAGAGGGAGGAAGCCTTGTCATGTGGCCACCGGGGCTCCTCCCCCTCTGGGACACCTGATGGATGACAGGAGCCTGCAGGCTGTCCCTCTGTAGATAGACGCAGGAGATCAGAAGTCAGGGTTTCAGCCAGAGCCCGAGGCTCACAAGATCCTTGCTGCCAGGTATGCCCACTGCTTGGTCTCCTCCCAGGCCGTGGATGGGTCCTTCGTTCAATAGCCTTCACTGAGCCATACCATGTGCTAGGCCCTGCGCCTCTAAGGATCCCAGGGGAAAGTGAGGCAGGGTGTCTGGGACGGCCCAGGCGGGGGTGGGGTTCAGACAGACACCTGCAGACAGGTCTGTGACCGGTAGACGCTCGGGGGTTGCGAGAGCGCCCCAGAGTGCCAGGGTCAGATCTGGTGCTCAGGGAGGGCTTCCTGCCGAAGGCGACCTCTGAGTGGACACCTGAAGGGGGAGCAGGAGTTGGCCGGGATGGTGGGAGGATATCCGTTCCAGGTTGAAAGACCGGGAACCAGGGGCTTTTTCTTGCTGCGTCCAGGTCAGCCCGTGCCCGGGGAGGGGGCCAGCCTGGAGCAGGTGTCGGCTGTGGGGCGGGTCCTGTACCTGGGACAAGCCCAGCCCGCCCAGGAGGGCACGTACACCTGTGAGTGCAGCAACGTGGCAGGAAACAGCAGCCAGGACCAGCAGCTGGAGGTGCATGGTGAGCCGGGCTGGGGTGACCCGAGCCAGGCGGAAGGGGCCAGAAGGGCGGGCAACAGGCAGGGCAGACCCCACCCCCCAGAACCCCAGCCAAGGCAGGAGTAGTGACGACGAGGACACTTCCCGGACCCTCTTAGATTACTGGCACTTTTTAACTGCCCCCCAGTTGGCTTCCTGCAGCTCCTGCGTGACAGAGGGGCTACACGACCCCGAGAGCCCCCAAGTCACCAGCTACTTGTCCTACACTGACGAAGTGCAACATCACAGCCTGATAAAAATCATTCTAGAACAGCAAACCAAGAAAAGCATTTTGGAGAGACTAACCCCCACCCCAGCCAGCCCCAGACCCACACTGCAGGAGAGAACCCCTCAGAAGTCCTCAGGGCTGTGCTGTGAGCTGGTTTCCCAGCAGCGGGCCCCTCCCCGGGACTCCCAGGGTCGGGGACAGGCGGTGCGGGGCACTGTTAGACCCCATTATAGGGACGGAAAATGGAGGCCCGGAGAGGTGAGGTCACCTGGCCGCGGTCACCTGGCCGAGGTCGTAGGACCAGTGAGTAGCAGTGGGGAACAGGCCTGCGCGGGGCCTGATGTGAGAGCTTGGTGCGGGGCGGCCACAGCAACCTTCTCCCACCCCAGTTCCCCCTCAGATCGCTGGCCCCTGGGAGCCCCACACACAGGTCTCCGTGGTCCAGGACGGGGAGGCCACTCTGGAGTGCAACGTCACAGGGAAGCCCCCACCCAGGGTGACGTGGGAACGGGACGGCCAGCCAGTGGGGGCGGAGCCTGGCCTGCGGCTGCAGAGCCAGGGCCAGAGTCTGCACCTGGAGCGGGCACAGGCTGCCCACGCCGGGCGCTACAGCTGCGTGGCCGAGAACGTGGCTGGACGGGCCGAGAAGAGGTTTTCGCTCTCCGTGCTGGGTGAGGACCGGTGGCCTGCTGGAGGAGGGGAGGAAAGGGGGCCAGATTGGAGAAGGCAAGGCCGGTTCAATCTCCAGGGTCGTGCCTTGTTCTTCCAAGAGGCAGGCCTCTGGTGAGGGCTGTTGCCTCTGACACTGCTCTCAAGTCAGGACTGGCTTCAAATAGCCCTGGATGCCCCCCTTCTTTCCTCCCTCTCTCCCTTACTGTTCCCCCACTCTGTTCTGGACCCTGGGGAAATAAACGCTCTCTCCTGCATGGCTTATGTGTGATGGGGGAATTCAGGGGCCTGGACACTGTCATGGGAAATCAGGGCAGCCTCCTGTAGGAGGTGACCTTTCAGCTGAAATGTAAAAGCAGAGTGGGCGTTAACCAGGTGCCAGGGTGAGGGGAAAGTGTGCCAGGCAGAGAGAACAGACTCCACAGAGACCTGGCGGGGCGACACGTTCAGGGTAGCTAGAACAGCCTTCTGATTTCAGTCTTTCATTGAGCTCCTACTGTATGCCTCAGGGCAGAAGCGGGAGTGGTGAGAGAGAAGATGGGTCCTATACCTGGGGGTCGGTGAGCAGGGGTCGGTGCAGGGAGGCCCTCATCATGCCCCAGTGTGGTGGGGACCCCACCTCGCCTGCTCTTCCCCGCCTGCTGGAGCGTGGCTTCCTCCGAATGGATGTCCTACGCTGCCGGGTACCACTTACCTCTGCCGTGTGGGTCTGGGGTGTCTGTGCTCAGCTTCGCGACGGCCAGTCTCTGCTTGGCCTGGCTCCGCACCAGGCACCCTGCCGAGCTCTTTACACCTGTTCTTGTTGAATCCTCTTGGCATCCCTCTGGGTGGGGGGGCGGCGAAGGCCCAAGGTGTCTGCCGAACACCAAAGCCCAGCCCGTGGCCGCCACTCTCTCCTTGCAGCGGTAACAGCTCTGACCTTGTCACTTCTGCTCCTCAGACCCTCCGGACTAGGGGTGGGGACCCTCGGAGAAGGCCGTCGTTGGGGGTCGAGAAAGGAGCATACAGCCCTGTCTGCCTCCTGACTAAGGCTTCTTCTCTGTGTAGTGCCCCCAGAGATCATCGGAGACTTAGACCCACTGACCAACGTCACTGCTGCCTTGCACAGCCCCTTGACGCTGCTCTGTGAAACCACAGGCATCCCCCCGCCGGGGGTCCGCTGGTTCCGAGGGGAGGAGCCCGTCAGCCCCAGGGAGGACACCTACCTCTTGGCCGGTGAGGCGCCAGCCAGGGGAGTATCTGGTGATCAGGTCTGACCCTCTGCCTCTGCCTGTGTTCATCACATGCCCATAACCTCTGACCCTGAGCTGCCCAGCCTAGTTGGGATCAACATTTCAGCTGCTGGTTCCCCAGATGATGGGCTCCAGGAAAAAAACATGAGATCGAAATAAGTTTAGAAAATGTGTCCTGCTCTGCTCTCCTCCTAGAGACTCACAGTGACCATTTATAGTCAAGGTTCTGATAAGTCCTGCAGCAAAAATTCTCATGGCACTTATATAACATCCCACAAAACTGTAACACACTTTTGGAAATAGTGGTCCAAGCACCTTCACCTCTGAATACTCATCCTCCTCACAAAGTTGGTTTGTGATCGTTCTTGCTGACACACAGATGGGAAAACTGAGGCCCAACAGGCCGTGTCCCATCCAAATCTTGCAAGGACTTCAAGGCCCTGAAGTTCACCCTCAGTGACCCATCAGTTGTCCCCCCCACTAGGGATGTTCTAGTTGTTCCAAAGCTGGGATGGCAAATAAGCTTCCCCTGTGCACCGCCTCTGAGCACTTGCTGGGGGCTGCTAGATGCACGTGATAATGTGGATTCAGGGACTGCATCCGGGCCCAGCAGAAAGGAGAGCGGTGATCGATTAGTGATGTCTGCCTGGGTGCAGGCACAGCAGTCCTGTAGGTCCCCTGTATGTGCTTTCCCTGGGCCGGTCTTAGAAGATCCTTGGGTTCCTCTGAGAGGTCCCTGGGAGAAGGCAGCCTTTTACAGGGTCCATCAGAGTAGTAGGGTGGTGTGACCTAAGCCAGGCCCATTGATGTCCACTTAGCTCTAGCCAGTCTCCAGAAGTGGGGGTAGCCAGGTGACAGATCCTTCTTACTTGAATGGGGTCTCAGGCTTACTCTGGTGCACGTTGAATGTCCAGGAGGCTCCATCCATCTGTTTACCCTCCTGAGCCCAGTTTTCCCATCTGAGGAATGGAACACTGGGGTAGGCAGACACACACACATCTAATGATGACGCCTGGCACGCTCTTCTTCCTGGTGGTCATCTGGGCTCAGCTTGGGACGCAAGCTGCTCACAGCCATGGAGCTCACTCTCCTCCCACCCCAGGTGGCTGGATGCTGAAGATGACCCGGACCCAGGAGCGAGACAGAGGCCTCTACTCATGCCTGGCAAGCAACGAGGCTGGGGAGGTGCGGAGGAACTTCAGCGTGGAGGTCCTGGGTATGTCACAGCCCGTGTCCATGGTTCCTGTCCTCCTGCCTGGGGGCTTCCGGGGGCGGGGCCCAGGACTGGCTCTGGATGTGGCAAGGGCCCGCCCAGGAAGGAGGGAGAGGCCAAGGCTGGTTTTCTTTGCCTCATGAGTGACCTCTGCTCTGAGGCCGCCATGGAACTTCCAGGAAACAGCAGGGGCGACTCCAACGGGGCAGGGAGAACATCTTTAACACCACCCAACTGCCTCCCTCTGATCGGGCCTTCTCCCAGGACACTGTGCTTCCCTCGGCCACAGCCAGTGTTTATGCAGCTCACGGCCCTGAGCAAGCAGGCACGAGGGGATGGGGAAACCGAGGCACGGGAACCTGAAGAGAGGCTGTTTGTTTAGCCCGAGTGAGCCAACCCTCGTCATTAACCGCCTGTCTCCCTGCTCTCCCAGTTCCTCCCAGTATTGAGGACGAGGACCTGGAGGAGGCCATCAAGGTCCCTGAGGGACAGACAGCCCACCTGACATGCAATGCCACAGGTAAGGCCTCTGACCCAAACACTCTTTCCCACGCCTCACCTGACTCTAGCTCTCAGCTTCAGGACTCTCTGCAAGGAGACCTTGGCTGACTTCTTTGGTCCGGTGTGACCTCAGTTGGCCTCCACTGGCCCCTGTCCTTCCCCATCCCACTGGTCCATAGTGGCCTTGTGACATCTGTGTACCCCAGCTGGGCTCTGAGCTCCTTGAGGACCCAAGATCTACCTTGTCACCATGGTTCCCCCAGTGTCCATTAATGCTTGTGGGCTGGGACAGATAGATGAATGGATGGTGGATGGATGAATGAATGGATGGATGGATAGGTGGATGGTTGGATGATTGGATGGATGGATAGGCGGATGGTTGGATGGATGGATAGGCGGATAGGTGGACGGATGGGTAGATGGGTGGATGGATAGGTGGGTAGGTGGATGGATAGTGGATAAGTAGATTGTTGATGGATGGATAGGAGGATGGGTGAATGAATGGATGGTGGATGGATGGGTAAGTGGACGGTTGGATGGATGGATGAATGGATGAATAGATAGGTGGGTGGATAGGTGGATGGATAGGTGTATCTATGTTTGTATGTATATATCTATGTTCTGATGGGTGAATGGGTGGATGGATGGATGGATGGAGGGAATAACCTGCCTTTCTTCTGTCTATACCAAGCCATCACTGCCCACTCCTCAGTAAAGAAGAGGCAATCAAACCATGTAGGAAAAGGCCCAGGCCAGGCTTGGTGGCTGCTTCTGTGTCTTGCCCTGCTGCTTGGACCTCTGGACTGAGATGGAAAACCCATGTCCCCACCCCTTCCTGCAGCAGCTTCCGACCTCTGCTCCAACATGGTCAAATCCTGCTGAACTGCCTTACCTGCCTCTCTCCTCTGCGTGCAGGCCACCCACAGCCCCAGGTCACGTGGTTCAAAGATGGCCAACCCCTGGCTGCTGGAGAGACCCACTACCTTTCTCCAGATGGAACCCTTCTGCAGGTCCTCCAGGCCAACCTGTCGAGTGCCGGCCACTACTCCTGCATTGCAGCCAACGCCGTGGGGGAGAGGACCAAACATTTCCAGCTGAGCATCCTGGGTAAGTGCTGGCCATCTCCTGGCCATACAGGGTGCTGGCAGGAGGCAGCACCAAGGTGGCCTGAGTGGCAACGTCCCACAGAGCACTCTACTATTTTTTCTCCCACGTCTCCAAGTCCAACAACAACAACAATAATAATAGTGGCTCTGTTGCTTGAACATCTATCAGAGGCCAGGCGTTTGGACAGGCCTTGTTGGTCGAATCTTCACAACAGCCCTAGGAGGTGGGTGATATGTTTGTCCCCATGTCACTGATGAAGCTCTGTGGCTTAGAGAGATGACAAGACTCCGTCCAGGCCGCCCATCTCCCGAGGGCGACGCAGCACCTCCTGTCTTGTTAGGCTGGATAAGGGTTAGAAAACGCGAGGGACAGACTGGTTGTGTGAAATCTTCTGTGGAAGTGTTGGTGGTAATGGAGCCCCCGCAGGGGCGGAAGGAGGACTTTCCGGACCAGTGGAAGCAGAGCTGTTATATCAGCAGGGAACAGAGCACTCCGCCTCCCCGCCCCACCCTCCACTCAGGGAGTGGCACCAATTGGAAACGCAACCAGAACTGAGAAGGCTCTGGTTAAATTAGCAGATACTCTGCATGCTAAGGGGCTATTGGGGAAATTGAGGTACAACTTGCCCAACTTCCACTATGGTGTTGCTTAGTGGTAGACAGCTGGAGCCCTGGGTCACCCAGGCCTGAATCCAAGTCTGGCCGCACCTGCCTGAGCTCCTCTGAGCCTCAGTTTCCCTTCTGTGGAATGCAAATAGCAATAGCATGGCGGCTCAGCACCGAGGGTCTGAGGCTCTCCTGGGTCCTCACACCCAGGGTCGGGCTCTCTGTTCACGAGCACCCTCCCGGTCTCCCATCACAGTGTTTCCCACCATCCTGGGGGTGACCGGGGACAGTGCGGACGAAGAGGTGACCGTGACCATCAGCAACCCCATATCTCTGATCTGTGAGGCACTGGCCTTCCCCTCCCCCACCATCACCTGGCTGAAGGACGGGTCCCCATTTGAGGCCTCGAACAACATCCAGCTTCTCCCAGGTGATGCCCCTGCGGGGAGGAGCGAGGGGTCAGGGGACAGGACTGGTGAGCCTGGGCTCATGCCTGGGGGTGACCCTGGCCACTGCCCCACGAGCAGGCACCCACGGACTGCAGATCCTGAATGCTCAGAAGGAAGACGCAGGCCAGTACACTTGCGTGGTCACCAATGAGCTTGGGGAGGCCATGAAGAGCTACCACGTGGAAGTCCTCAGTGAGTCAGGGGACCTCAGGGCACTGGCCGGGTAGGCAGGAGGCGCTCAGGACCCCGGGACACCAGCAGCAGGGCCATACTTGACACCCAGATGCTTCCATGGGGCTTGTCTCCTCTGATAGTCACCTGGCAGCCGGCCGGCTGGGTCATTCCCCATTTCAGGGCCAAGGACACTTGGAGGAAGGAACAGTGGGTTAGGACTCAGGCCACGTGGAAGCCCACACCCACTCCAGTCCCGGCTTCTTTCTGCCGTGATGCCACCAGAGGCTCCACAACTGGAGACCTGGGACCCCCAGAGGTCACCCCAGGAATTCCCCTGCTCCAGACCTGCCCAGTCCCGTAACCATCGCTGACAGATGCTCTCGCCCTAAGTGAACAGCCCCAGGAGTAGCTCGGTGTCCAGGTTTCCGTTCCTCCAGTCTCCCGAGCCAGCCCCCACTTCTGGGACTGCCCTGGGACCAGGCTGAGCGCAGTCTCAGCACCCCCTCCCCAGGCCTGCGCCTCAGACCCCCTTGTGGTTTGCAGTCCCCCCTTCCATCTCCAAGGACGACTCCATGGGGGAGGTCGGTGTGAAGGAAGTGAAGACCAAGGTCAACAGTACCTTGACCCTGGAGTGTGAGTGCTGGGCCGCGCCGCCACCTGCCATCAGCTGGTACAAGGACGGACAGGTGAGCTGGGACCCCCGGGCAGCCTCAGGTCCTCTCCTCTGGGTCACCCTGGTTCTGCTTGGAACCTTCCAGTAAAGACAGTCAAAGCACCTGTCCCAGAGCTGGCCTGGGCCCTGCCTCACCCTTTGCATTTTATTTTTATTTATTTATTTTTATTATTCTTTTTTTTTAAATCCTCACCCGAGGACATTTTTGCATTTATCTTCAGATAGAGCGGGAGGGAGAGAGGGAGGAAGAGAGAGAGAGAAACAGCGATGTGAGAGAGACACATCGACTGGACGCCACCCACACGACCCCAACCGGGGCCAGGGACAAACTGTAACCGAGATACGTGCCCTTGGCGGGAACTGAACCCGGGCGTCTCTGATCCACGGGCCGACGCTCTAACCCCTGAGCCAAACCGGCCAGGGCACCCTTTACAGTTCACTAGGAAATCCTGCTCTTTATAGGGAACAAGTCTCATAAACAGTCAACTCCGTCTTCACCCGTTTAATCCTCTTACAATGTTTGTTATATGGATTCGGTTTTACAAAGTTTTTCAGGCTGTCCTATCATTTTGTTGTGTTTTTTAAACTTTATTAAAATCTAAGTATATTGACGGGTGCTCCCCCATTTGTGACCCCCGTTCCCCCTCTTGCCTCCCCCCCAGCCCGTGACCCTCAGCGAGCGGCTCCGCATCCTGGGTGAAGGGCGGCTGCTGCAGATACAGCCCACGGAGGTCTCGGATTCGGGCCGATACCTGTGCGTGGCCACCAACGTGGCTGGCGAGGATGACCAGGACTTCAACGTGCTCATCCAGGGTGTGTGGGGACCAGCAGGGTCTGGCGGGGGCAGGGGACAGTGGGACTGGGGGCGACATCGCTGGGGGTGGGTAGTGTCTGCGTCGGGAGTAGCCAGGCAGGAGGGCTCTGTTCTGGCTGCCTGACCTCTTTCTCACCACCATGTGGCACGTCTGACCTCAGACCCCTGGCCTGGGCTCTTCCATGAACTGACTTCGTGACCTGGGGACATCACTGCCCCCTACGCCTTAGCTTTGCCTTTGAAAAATGTGGATGATTGAATGAGGGGGCCTTGGGTGGCCCCTGAGTTCTAAAGCCCATGACTTTATTCCTCGGTGCTCCAATAAACAAACAGGCTAAGGCTAGTACCTGGCTTCCTCCCCTGGAAAATACCGCTGGTCACGGGAAGTCTTGTGTCCATTACATGTGTGCCCCACAGGGCAGGAACCTTATTCTAGGGCCCAGCGTAGTAATGGCTCAATAAACACTAGTTGAAGGGATGAGTGAATTTTATTTATTTATTTTTCTTTATTGATTTTAGAGAGAGAGGGAGAGACAGAAGCATCGATGAGAGAGAACATCGATTGGCCGCCTCCTTCATGTCCCCCACTGGGGATTGGGCCCACAACCTGGGCATGTGCCCTGACCGGGAATTGAACCGGTGACCTCTTGGTGCATGGGACGACACTCAACCACTGAGCCACACCAGCAGGGCGGGATGAGTACATTTTAAAAATGCTTTGATCGCCCAGCAGTGTGGCTCAATGGGTTGAGTGTCTATCCATGCACCAGGAGGTCGCTGGTTTGATTCCTGGTCAGGGCACTTACGAAGTCACAACTAGATGCCCAGTAGGGGGCGCGCAGGAGGCAGCTGATCCAGGTTTCCCTCTCACATTGATGTTTCTATCTCTCTCTCTTTCCCTTCTTCTCTCTGAAATCAATAAAAACATCTTTTTTTTTAAATGCCTTGACCTACAGGATTAGCTCAAATGCTGCAATTTCTGCTCCGGGGGAGGCTGGGGCGGGAGACTCTTTGAACAGAGGTGCCTCGCCACCCCTCCGCTGTGTGTCGCAATGACTTTGTCACCCCCTCCAGTGCCCCCCATATTCCAGAAGGTGGGTGATACCAGTGCAGCCCTCGGAATCCTGTCCCAGGAGGAGGAGGTCCGGGGTGGGGTGACAGAATACCGGGAGATCGTGGAGAACAACCCCGCATACCTGTACTGCGACACCAACGCAGTCCCACCCCCGGAGCTCACCTGGTACAGGGAGGACCAGCCCCTCTCGGCCGCGGATGGGGTGTCTCTTCTGCAAGGTAGGCCGGGCTGCACGGAGATGTCAGGTCATTTGCAGGCAGGGGCCAGGGGCCAGGGTCATACTCACATCAGAGCTGGACCCCTCAGCTGCCTTTCTCCAAGTCCTCTGCACTCTTGTGGGTGCTGCTTGCGGTGGGACCTTGGGCAGGGCCCGTGAGCCCTCGACCTTAGCTGCCTTCTGAGAACGGGGCTGACGTTCTCTGAGCTTCAAGATCCGCGATGTCCTGAAATAACGGCCGAAGCTGGTGCCTCCTTGGAGGGGGAGCCGCTTCTTTATGAATGGGCCGTGACCCCAAAAGTGGAAGAACCTCTCCCTGGGCTCAGGACCACGCTGGGGTCCCAGCTCCTGGCTCACACGGTCTCTTTTTTCTTTTTACCGCTTTAAATATTTATTTAAGGTGATTTTTTTTTTTTTTTAAACAACCCTTTTATCTTAGAATAGATTTGGGGGAGGATTTTGAATGAAAAGGCTCCGAACGCCTGGCTTCCCTGGGCACTGGCCCAGCCCTGGGGTAGACCAGAACCGGGAGAAAGTCTAGGCAGAGCCCTGCAGTGTCTCACAGCCGGGGATTCGGTGGCTCCCGGCTTAGGATTCGCCCCAGGTCCTGCCAGGCTTGGCCAGCGCTGGGGCTGGGTGCCCGGGCATGCTGGAGAGCAGGGTCATTCCAGGGTCTGAACTTTGGCTCTTGCAAAAGGTGACCTCTTGGCGATCCAAGGGAGCATCGCTTACTGAAGCCTGTTTGCTCGGCAGAAACCCCTGGATTGACCCCTTCACCTGCCCTCTGACCTGGACACTCACCCCAATCCTGAGTACACAGTGAGCTCAGTCACATGCTGAACCCTGGCCACAGCCACTGACCCCCCAGTCCTAGCCATAAACCTTCAACCCCATTGTTGACCTCTGACCCTGGCCACTGACTCCTGATCCTGAGCACAGATTAACCTCATACATAAGTGACCCCGACTGTGACCACTCCCTCCTTAATCATGACCACTGTCCCCTGGTTCCAACCCTGGTCACAAGCCTCCCACAGCCTGGGCCAGCAAGCCTCCAAGCCAGAATGTGAGCACACAGTGACCCTAACTTGGCCCCTGCTAGAGACCAGCTCCGGCCACCCCCTAGACACCAGGGTCTGGCCCTGGCTGGCTCTGGATCACAGAGGGTCCCAGGTGACACCCCCCAGTGACCCCCACCTCCCACCACCACAGCCCAGAGCTGGCTCTTTGCCTCCTAAGAGCCTCTGCCCAGCTCTCCGGGCCGGCCTTCTGCCCTCATGGAGGAGCTGGGCTCAGCACTGCTAGGTGGTCTCGGGAGCCTCAGTTTTCCCATCTGTGAGATGGGAGTGTTTCCAGCACACAGTCGGAGAGCAGGGCCGTGCTCAGCCAGGCCTGGCCACACAGCAGCCTCACTGCGCTTGGTTTGAGCCCCTGGCCCAGTGAGCTGGGCAGGGAAGGCAGAGTCTCTCCATTTCCCAGATGAGGTGGCGGGTGGAGGGGGGAGGGTGATGTGTCCCAAGTCCCTTCCATAGGAAGGAGCGGGTTTCCTTGCCTTTGCTCAGGCCTCAGGCCCCGTGTCCCCGCAGGAGGCCGGGTCCTGCAGATCCCCCTGGTTCGCGCAGAGGATGCCGGGAGGTACTCGTGCAAGGCCTCCAACGAGGTGGGCGAGGACTGGCTGCACTATGAGCTGATGGTGCTGAGTGAGTGGCCGCTGGGGGGGGGTGTCTCAGTCTGCAGCCCCGTGAGGGCCTCTCCTGAAGGGGGTCATGGTGGAGAGCACGTTCAGTCTGGCTGCACTTGCTTGATAATGTAGGGGTTACGAGCTTGGGCTCTGAAACCAGACAGGACTGGGTTCAAACTCCAAGGGAGCTGCTTCCCAGCGGTGTGGCCTCAGCAATTCACAGCCCTCTCTGTGCCCCAGATTCCTTAGCTGAAGCAGGGCTTGGGAGGGGCTGGCGAGCAGGGCACAAGGAGCCCCAGCCAGTGCCTGGCACCGAGCTCTGCCCTCACCTCCACACCTCCCCCCACACCCAGGGACCTTTCCCCGGGAGGCTGCCTTCCCCTCACCCGCCTCTCCCCCCCCCCCCCAGCCCCACCTGTGATCCTGGGTGACACAGAGGAGCTGGTGGAGGAGGTGACCGTCAACGCCAGCAGCACTGTCAGCCTGCAGTGTCCAGCCCTGGGCAACCCTGTGCCCACCATCTCGTGGCTCCAGAACGGGCTGCCTTTCTCCCCGAGCCCACGGCTGCAGGTCCTGGAGGACGGGCGAGTCTTGCAGGTCAGGGCGTCCCCCGGCTTGCACTCGGGCAGCAGCTGCCGCGACGCAGTCCTGCTCGTCTGGGCCCAGAGCTGTCTGGTCGGGGCCAATGAGGCTCTTTGCCTGAGAGCGGAGCACCTGGCATTTCATTCAACCCACCGAATTCTGTATTTCACCCGCCACAATGTGCCCTGCCGGCAGGCACAGGGCGCACATGGCACCTGGAAATTCTAGTGATGTCTGAAAGGATGCGCGTGAATGCCACCTTTAGAGCCCAGCTCGGCACAGGGCCGCCTTCCCTGGGAATGCCATCTGACACTTACAAAGCCGTGCCTAGCTCCTGGGACCTTGGGCAGCACCTCGGCCACCCAGTATCTAGACACAGCTGCACGGGACCCCAGAGACAACACAGCGTAGAGCTGCCCTCCTCAGGGCTGGGAGACTATTGTCACTATCTCGTTTGCTATAGGGAATCATCCAGCCCAGCCTCACACTCCCCTCCTGAATGTCACAGAAAGCCCTAGATGGCGTAGGGTGTGCGTGCCCATCAGTGGCGCCCCTAACACTGCTCCCTGTAGACAAAAGTGGCCTCTGAGGGCTCCTCCTGGCGCCTGCCCTGCCTGGTATGGTGGGCGGAGCCCTCCCACGCGGGGGTCCACGGCCCGGCAGGCCTGCGGCGTCTCCCAGGCACCACCTCTCTGTGCCCACAGGTTTCCACGGCAGAGGCGGCAGACGCTGCCAGCTACATGTGTGTGGCCGAGAACTCGGCGGGCTCTGTGGAGAAGCTATTCACACTCAGGGTGCAAGGTGAGCTGGGCTGCGCGGGCCCCAGGGGCCCCGCCGAGGAGGGGCTGGTGCTCGGGGCTGCTGCACCTGCTCCGGAATGAACCGTGCAGGCAGACAGCACCTCGTCCCGCCCCGAGGGGCGCCAGGTGCCCCCTGTGGCCTCGGCCCGAGGCTGCACCCAGAGCGTAGGGATCCTGGCCTGGCACCAGCCACGTCCCAGTACAGAGAGCATTTGGGGGGCCCTGATCACTGAGGGCCATCCCCAGATGATTTTAAGCAACTCTGGAGATGGTCAGGGAAAGGCTCTCCTGAGGCCTTACAGCACCATTATTAAGCGCTTACTGTGTACCTGGCCTGGGGCTGACTCCTTCCAGCAGAGCTAGGAGGGGAGCCCGATCTCACAGCTGTGGAATGACAGGCCACCCAGTGGGGGTCTCACCGCCCAGAGCTGGCCCTCCTGACCTCTGCATTCTTGTGAGCCTGTGCCTCAGGGGCTGTGAGTTCTGCCCCCAGCTGTGGGGCCGCTGTGGCCTCAGGAACAGAGAGGGATGACTTGAGCCCTCGAGTTCTGGGACTTAAACCTGAAGTGATGTTTTGGCTCTGCCACTGACTAGCTGAGTGGCCTTGGAAAAGTGACTCTCCCTCTGCTCTCCAAGCCCCGTGCTCTTGTCTGCGACATAGTTATGACAGGCAGGAGCTCCCGCATGCCCTCGTTTGACGATGCGCCCAGGTGAAGCCCCTGGAGCTGTGAAGGCCCCTGTTTCACTCTGGACCCTCTGCTCCCCTGCCGGCATGCATTCTCAAGTGTCTTTCTTATCCTGGTGGCCACGGGGACAGTCCCACCCCAAATCGCAGGCCTGAACTCGGAGCAGGTCACGGCCATCCTCAATAGCAGCGTCTCCCTCCCCTGTGATGTCCGTGCTCACCCGAGCCCCGAGGTCACGTGGTACAAGGACAGCCAGGCCCTCTCCCTGGGAGAAGACACCTTCCTCCTGCCTGGTGGGTAAACTGAGGCTTGGGGTCCTGCTCTGTGGCGACCGGACTGGGAGTCTGAGAGGGCATTAGGATTGGGGACGAGGACCTGGGGGCCAGCCCATTTGCTGGTGCGTGGGGCTGACTCCCCACCCCCCTACGGCAGGCACCCACACACTGCAGCTGGCCCGGGCACAGCCATCAGACGCCGGGACGTATGTGTGTGAGGCCCTCAATGCCGCCGGCCGAGACCAGAAGCTGGTGCAGCTTAGCGTGCTGGGTACGTCCTGTCTGTCTCCCCACCGGCATCGTCCCCGCTCCTTCAGTCGACCCGCAGCCCCACACCCCCCAGGCAGCACAGCCAGGAGAGGGCCCTGGGGAGCGAGGGATGCCCGAGCCCTCCTGCAGTGTGCCCCCAGGCAGCATGGTGGTCAAGGTCACGGTCTATAGAGTCCGACTGGGTTTGAAACTCAGCTGTGCACTTACTTGCTCTGTGACCTTGGGCAAGTCACGCCCCTCTCTGAGCCTCAGGTCTCTCATCTGGCCAGTGAGCTCTGCAGTTGGGGAGGAGAGGGCCCTTCCCGAGCCTGACTGAGCACAAGGCTCTTGGTGTAGAGCCTGGTCCAGGGCTCCTGGTCTTCAGAGTCCTCTTGGGGAAAACTGGCCCAAGATGTCATGAGCCAGAACTCACTGGAAGGTCCTTTCTAGCCCCGGGGCTGGTCCATTAATTTGTGTGTGTTCACCTGCTATGCGATGGACACTGTGCCAGGTCCTGTGGGCTCACAGTTGGGGGTGGGGGCTTCTCCATTGGTCTCCTGGAGGGACAGGGGCTGAGGGGATCCCCACAGAGGGTCCTAACACAGCTGGGGCCTGCCTTGTGTAGGAAAGAGCCCAGGAGGGTCAGAGCATCTCCCCCATCCAGGAGGCTGAGGCCCAGAGAGGGCAGGAGGTTTTTCCCAGGTCACCCAGCAGGTCCTTGGCATGCTGGCCTGGATTCTCTTCCACTGACTCCCTGAGTCTGTGCCATCCCCTGGGGTGGGGTCTACTGTGTGACCCTTGTGGGCCTCCATAGGCTGCTTACCTGTGGCTGGGGCCGGGGGGGGGGGGGGAGGACTAAGGGAAGGCCCAGCACCTGACTGCTTGCTCCCTGCCCCAGTTCCCCCCACCTTCAAGCAGGCACCCAGTGGCCCCCAGGATGGGTTCCTGGTGAGGGCAGGGGACAAGGCCATTCTGAGCTGTGAGACAGACTCGCTCCCTGAGCCAGCTGTGACCTGGTACAAAGACGGGCAGCCCCTGGTCCTGGCACAGCGGACCCAGGCTCTGCAGGGTGGGCAGAGGCTGGAGATCCTGGATACCCAGGTGAGCAACCCAGTGGTGTGGGCAGCCGTGGGCGGCCATGCAATGTCACCTGGTCCTTATGGGCAGCTGTGTGGCAGGGTGTGGGGGCTGCTGCCTCCTCCGCCTGCAAGACCCCAAAATGAGTTGACTGGCAGCCCCTGTGCTCAGTGTGAAGAGCACAGGGCTCCACACTGACTCACAGAATGACCTTGAGCGGGTCCCTTCCCCGCCACCTGCCTCGGTTTCCCCAGGATCTAGAAGCTTTCCCCAGGCCCTTCAGTTATGACTCCCTGGGGGTCGGTTGTGCTCACCCTCCCTGGTGTGGATTAGATTCACAGTGTTTGTTGGGTATTTGCTGCTTCTCTGGAATACGTCCTGGGCTCCTCCCTCCTGGCTCGGCTCCACCCACAGCGAGGGGGCTGTTTCCTGCAGGCTAGGCTGACACGAAGGCCCGGGGCGGGGGTCTGGAGCCTGTGCCCTCACCTTCCATGAGACCTCTTGCTTCTTGAGGCCCTTGGGAAAAGTCAGAGGGTCAGGTCTCCCCTTGACTTCCCAAGCAGGACCGGCCTATCTGGGGAGTCCCTGCTCTGGGAGGTTCTGGGACCTGGATGTTTGGGGGAACCCTAGGAACCCCTGCACACTGTCACCACGCTCTCTGCCTCAGGTGTCAGATAAAGGTCTGTACAGCTGTAAGGTCAACAATGCGGCTGGAGAGGCCATGCGGACGTTCGTCCTCACTGTCCAGGGTAAGCCGGGGACCAGCCTGCGGGCGTTGCCGTGGGATCCTTAGCAATACCCGGGGCTGCCGAGGATGGGAAGGGCAGTAGCTGGAAAAAGGTGGGGTTGCCAGGTGTTGAGGGGACAAGATCTGGATTGAAAAGGGCAGGATCGGAATAGGACTTAACTGTTGGGGCTCAGTAGAAGGCTTTTTCCCTCTGAGCCTCAGGTTTATCTTCCGTAAGAGAGGCCAAAAGTACCTGCCTGCTAGGCACACAGGAAGCAGTCGATCGATGGACTGCCATGACCTATGTCCGTAAATTGCTGGGCACAGGGCCTGGCACGTGAGCACTGGGATGGGAGCCCTCAGAGATCAGACACTGGCGGCCTAGGGCCACGTCACCTCCGTCTTGAACCCTGAGGGGCCTCTCCCATCAGTCCAAGAGTGGAACATGGATGGCATTTGACTGGGTGTGGCTCAAGCCGGGGATGAGAGGGAGCCTTTTGGAGCTGTCTAGGTAAGCAAGGGATGAAGGCTTGGCCAGACTTTCTCAGGGCCAGATGTTGTGTCAGTTACAGTATAAACTCAGCTGTGTAACAAAAAGACCCCCAAATACAGTGGATTAAATGAGAGAGAAATTTACCTCTCTCATCCATAAACCCAGAGATGAGTGTCTAAACTGGGGGTTGGCTGGGCTCCATGTGGACATTTAGGGACCCAGGATCCTTCCATCTTGTTGCTCTCCTGCCCCCTAGGGTGTTGTCCCTGTCCATGTGGTCAAAACTGGGACACAATGCGTCGTGTCCCAGCCCACAGGAAGCAGAAAAGAGGAGGAACAGAATTGTTCCCTTTGCTTGTACCCCATTTGGAGAGAACTTAGGCAACTGGCCACAGAAGGCTGCAAAGGAGGCTGGGAAATGTAGTTTCTACTTGAGCAACCATGTGCTCAGCTAAAATTGCTGTGCAAGATGGAGAGGACAGGCTGGGCGGACACCAGCTATTGGCCACAAATGGCAAAGCGGCAGCGCCCCCAGCAGGAGAGTAGTGGAAGGATCCAACCCTGAGCCATATTGAATACCATTGTTAAAAATTATTGATACTCAGAGTTCAGCCCCTTCTCCTGATGGCTGCCTGGATGAACAGTGGGCAGCGGGGAATGTCTGGTCCCTGAGGGCAAAGACATTTCATCCTCAGCACCGCCATCTCTGCTCCACTGGTGGTGGCTGCCCGGGGGCCGTGACTTCCTCCTGGCTGAGCAGGAGAGTTGGATTGATCAGTGACGCCGGTCCTGGCATAGACTAAGAACTGCAGGTGCGTGAGCCGTGCATTTGCCATCCTCTGGCTAGGTGGACCCTCCTGGACTCTGCTCTGCAGATGTTTGGAAACAGCCAGCTGCTGGTTCTATTTGTGAATGAAACAGCACACATCTCCATCCGTGGCAAAGCATAAAACGTCAGCTCCTCGCCACGGGGAAGGGCTCTCGCGAATATCCCTGATCTGCCCGAGAGGAAGGAAGTGAGGGCAGAGTCAAGATTCTGGGAATCCGGCTTTTCTCCTGCAGTGCCGCCGACGTTTGAGAACCCCAAGACGGAGACGGTGAGCCAGGTGGCTGGGAGGCCCCTGGTCCTGACCTGCGATGTGACTGGCGTCCCCGCCCCCACTGTCACTTGGCTGAAGGACAGAATGCCCGTGGGTGAGTGCATCGGATCCTTCTTATCTTTTTAGTGCTAAATATTGCTTTTAATGAGATGATGGTGGAAGCCAAAGGGACTTGTTGGCCCTTGAAATCCAAACATTGGAAGCCGTCTTCACGGGGACACGAAGGCTCCTTGTGTTGGTGCCCACAGTCAGACGGAAATGCACGGGTGGCTGCTGGGGGGCGAGCCGGACCAACCCTGGGCCTGGCCCAGCGCTGCTCCTTCTCCAGGAATTGAGTTTGTCTTGGCACGGCTGTTGGTCACCCCCATTCAGGCCTTCACCCTTGCCCCTCATCTTCCTCTCCTCTACCCATCTGCCGGTCAGTCAGAGGCTCTGTGGTCTTGTCAGCCTCTGGTGCCAGCCCGCTGCTCCCCACCCACACCCTCCCTGTTCCAGCCACCGCTGCCCACCCTGGGCTCCTGGGCCCACTCCAGGCCTCCTGGGCAGGCTCCACACAGGGCAGAAGGGACCTCAAAGTGTAGCTCTGAGTGGGTCGTTTGTCAGAATCTTTTCGTGGCTGTAACCCTCAGAACCACACTCTGTGCCCTGCGCCCTGCGCCCTGTGTACTGCCCACTCCGGACAGACCCAGCTGACCTTGGCTCCTCACACACGTGCTCGAATGCCCCATAACAACTTCATTGGGATATAATTCACATACTATACAATTTACCCATTTAAAGCATATTTAGTGTATTCACAGACCATCCCCACAATTAATTTTAGATCATTTTGATCACCCCAAGGGAAACCCCATACTCATTACCCTTCACTGCCCATTTCCCCCAGACCTCCCCCCACCAGCCCTAGGCACCACTCACCACCTCCTGCCTCTCTAGACTACTTTCACAGGATGAATGGCGCAGCAGGTGGCCTTTGTGACTGGCTCCTCCCACTCAGCATCGTGTGTCCAAGGTTCATTCACGTTGCCGCGTGTGTCAGTTCTTCCTTCATTTTATAAGTGAATTTTTTTTTAATCCTCATCTGAGGATATTTTTCCATTTATCTTCAGATAGAGTGCGAGGGAGAGAGAGAGGGAGAGAGGGAGAGGAACATCGATGTGAGAGAGACACATCGACTGGTTGCCTGCCGCACAACCCCAACCAGGTCCGGGGACAAACCTTAACCGAGGTACATACCCTTGACCGGATTCAAACCCGCGATTCTTTGGTCTGCAGGCCGACGCTCTAACCTCTGAGCCAAACTGGCCAGGGCGTGCAATTTAATTCTTTTTTCCATTCTTTTTTGTGGCTGAATATTCTATTTTGTGGATGTCCCATTTTCTTTATCCGTGTGTTGATTGATGGACAACTGGGTTGGTTCCCCTTTGGCTGTGATGAGCAGCGTGCTGTGGACATTCATGTCCGAGTGTCTGTGTGGCATGTGCTTTCCTTCCTCAGGGTCCTACCCGGGCGTGGGATTGCTCCAGGCCCTGTTCCCTCTTGCCTCCAGCTCTTGGCACACTCTGCTTCCTCCCTGAAACACCCACCCAGACCCCCTTGCCCACCTCCACTTTCACCTGGCTGATTCATACTCACCTTCAGGTCTCAGCTGAGACACCTCCTCCAGCAGGCCCACCTGATTGCTCCTGGCTCCGTCAGGGGCTTCACCGGGCGGCCGCACAGGATGGGGCCTGGTTCACAGTCTCTGATGCACTGTGAGCTCCTTGAGGTCAGGGACTGTTTTCTCATCTTTGATTCCCACGCTCACAGTTGGACATCTGTTAGTCGCTCAATGTTGTGTTGAAGGGCTGGCTGGACATGATCTGGGCGAGGATGGATCGGGCTGGGCTGGTGCAGTGAGAGAAGGCTTCGGGGCAGAGGCACAGCTGCAGAGAGTGAAGGGGGGGCATTGTAGGCTGGGGTGGGCATGCAGCCTGAGCTGAGGCCCGGGGCCGGGGGGCCCTAGCTGACCTGCATCAGGGTCAGCACGTGGCTGGTTAACTTGATCGGAAGCCTTGACCAGCGGGAGGGGGTGGGGTGGTGCTGGAGGGAAGGTGGGGGGTTAAGTAGGCCTGAGAGGTGACTGAAAGAGGACTGAGTCCCAGACACTAAAGAAAGTGGGGTCCTTAGGAAGAAATGTCCCAGTGGAAGGAAACGGGGACAGGCTGTAAGGAACAGAGCAAAGACCAGGCTGAGGAAGGTCATGATGTAGATGGCAGGAGGCCCTGCCTCTGTCTGGGCCTCAGTTTCCCTATGAACACAAGAAGGGGGTGACGGGTTCTAGGGTTCCTGGGGTCTTTCCAGCTTTGTGAGATGGGGGCAGGACGCCGTCTCAGGGAGTCACATGACTTTGTGTCTAGGCCCAGAGGCAGCACCTAGGGTGGTAGGTCTGTGCAGGTGACAGCCTGGCATGCCCCCTGTCCCACAGAGAGCAGCGTGGCACACGGTGTGGTCTCCCGGGGGGGCCGCCTCCAGCTGAGTCGCCTGCAGCCAGCCCAGGCTGGGACCTACACGTGCGTGGCCGAGAACGCCCAGGCCGAGGCCCGCAAGGACTTCACGGTGGCTGTGCTGGGTATGTTTCTCCCTGCACCCTTCCCTGTGTCCCACCCTCTTGCCGGCCCCTGCCACTGCCTGGGCCTCACCACAGCCCCTGCCACAGTGGCCCCCCGGATCCGGAGCTCAGGTGCCACGCAGGAGCACAGCGTCCTGGAGGGGCAGGAGGTGCAGCTGGACTGTGAAGCTGATGGGCAGCCACCACCTGAAGTGGCCTGGCTGAAGGACGGTGGCCCGCTGGGCCCGGGCATGGGCCCCCACCTCCGGTAAGGCCCGGCCTGTGCCCTCCCCGCCCCAGGCGGCAGGGCCTGCCAACCTCAGCGCCTGCTCTCGGCTCGCCCTCCCCGCTGCAGGTTCTACCTGGACGGCAGCTCCCTGGTCCTGAAGGGCCTGAAGGCCTCCGACTCGGGCGCCTACACCTGCGTGGCCCACAACACGGCCGGGGAGGACGCCAGGTTGCACACCGTGAGCGTGCTGGGTGAGCAGCGAGGGGCGAGGAGAGGTGGGGGCCCATCCCAGGGCTGCAGCAACCTGGCCGTCGTGGGTCCCGCCGGGCATCTGGAGGGTGATGGGAGCGTGGGCTTCGGGAGACCTGGGTCAAGCTTCAGCCATGCCTGCACTGAGCCAGGTCACAGGTGACCTCTCTGGGCCTCCGCCCCGTCCTCAGCCCAGGGGTGCAGTGGGAGAATCGGGATAAGGATGATGAGAAGGGAGCCGCAGGGCAGGGGGTGGGGTGAGACTGTGCCCGGGCAGTGGCCTTCATGCCTTCCCTGGGTGGATGTGGCAAAAGTCTAGGCACGTTGCTGCCTCCCAGAACCTCCTTGGAGAAGACCACTGCCCTCCCCAGAACTCTTCCCTAGACCCCCTCACCGGCCCCCTTTGTTTTCTCTTCCCACCCCCAGTACCTCCCACCATTGAGCAGGGGACAGAGGGCACGGGGCCCCTGGTGCGCAGGTCTGGGGAGCTGGTGACGATGGCGTGCCCCGTCCGGGGCTCCCCACCCATCCACATGAGCTGGCTCAAGGACGGCCTGCCCCTCCCGCTCTCCCAGCGCACCCACCTCCACGGCTCGGGCCGCATCCTCAGGTAGGACCGCTCTCGGCCTGCTGGCCAGCGCATCGCGCCCCAGACGCGCCGGGCAGCTCGGGCAGCTCGGGCCTGCCGACCCCAGCGGGAGGGGCTTGCGAAATGGCAGGCAACACGCATTTCTTGAGATCATAAGAATCGTTCTCCAGGACACACTGATTCAGGCAGAATCCAGTGTTCTGATTGGAAGACGACGGCGATGAGTATTTATGAGACAGGGAGGTGGACCTGTTACCGCCATAGGAGGGCGGCGTTGCTGTTAGTACAGGGGACGCCACACAGCGATGTCAGTTCTGAACAGTGTTTTTACTTTCCAGCCCAGTGGTCATAGAACTGCTTTCCTGTTGCCCCTGCGAGCAGTTCTGTGGGCTGCAGTGGTGCCCCGGGCCCACTGCAGAGGTTATCATGCCCTGTCTGAACACTCCAAAGATCTGAGACATGAGATGTGCCCGACGGTTCCTCTGGGACGGCTCCTCCAGCTGTTTTAAGGCGGCTCCATTCGCATGACTGTTTATAGGCTTCAAAACACATCTGAATGGTTTTTGGAATAAAAATGATATAAATGTACAGTTTTATGATGGGGAAAGTGAGAGGATCCCCAAAATGAAACTCCAGAGATGAAAGGGGCCTCTGCCCTGAGGCTCTCACAGCCCAATGGGAGAGGCGCAGATCCAGGGGATGATATCTGGTTGTACCCGACTCAGCCTGGCCTGGGGTGGAGGAAACCAGGGAAGGCTTCCTGGAAGAAGGTGCAGGAGCAAAGTCTTCATGCATTCAGCAACATTTACGGGCGCTTGCTCTTGCAGGCATAGTTCTGAACACCAAGATAGAGCAGTGAGCAAGGTCAAGCCCCCGCCCCTGCAGCTTTGGAGAGGGCGGGGGGTGGAACATAAACAGATATAAAAATGAAATCTCACAAGGGATATGTGCTCTGAAAAAGAAAGTAAGGTGCGGGGAGGGGAGGTGGTAGTGGAGGGTGCTGTTCTAGGGTGGTCAGTGATAGGCACTCAGACAACGTGACCCTTGAGCAGATCAAAGGAAGCGAGAAGGCAGGATGAGTGGGTTCCATGGGGCAGAGCATCCACGCGGAGGGAACAGCATGTGCCTGTGTATTCAAGGAACAGACGGGGAGGGAAGGTCTGGGGGGAGATCAGATGACATAGGTAGGGCCTTGTTTTCCTAAGGAGCGATGGAATGCCCTGGGAGGGTTTCAGCAGACAAGCATTGTGATGTGACGTACATTTTTTCCTGTTGTGGTAAAATGTACGTAATATAAAATGCACCATTTTAAGTATATAATTAAGTATACAGTTTTAACTTTTTATTTATTTATTTTTTCTTTATTGATTTTAGAGAGAGAGAGAGATAGAAACATCGATGAGAGAGAACATCAATTGGCCATCCCCCACTGGGGATCGAGCTCACAACCTGGGCATGTGCCCTGACCGGGAATCGAACCGGTGACCTCTTGGTGCATGGGTCGATGCTCAACCGCTGAGCCACACCGGCCGGGCTGACCATTTTTAAGTGTAGAGTGGCAGTGAGCACGTTCACATGGTTGTGTAACCATCACCTCCATCCATCTCCAGAACTCTCTCATCTTCCCAACTGAAACCCTGTCCCATGAAACACTCACTCCCGTCCCCTCCCCCAGCCCCTGGCACCCGCCGTCTACTTCCTGTCTGTGGATTTGTCCCTCTTGGGCCCTCATGTGAGTGGAGTCGTACAGTATCTGCCCCCTGTGTCTGGCTCATTTCACTCAGCATCGTGCGCTCCAGGTCACCACGCCGTAGCTGGTGTCATGATGTCCTTCCTTCCTGAGGCTGAGTAACAGTCCACGGAGTGGCTGGACCACGTTGTGCCTCTCCAACACCTGTCCGTGGACACCTGGCCGGCTTCCACCTTAGGCTGTTGTGAATAATGCTGCCACGAACACGGGTGGACAAATAGCTTTTAGAGTCTTGCTGTCAGTTCTTTTGGGTGATGACTTGGGCCTTTAGACAGGCCTGCTGGCTGTTGGGTGGGGTCAAGAGCAGAGCAGGGAGGGCAGCCGGGGGCTACGGCAGCCATCCAGGTGAGTCACAGGGCGGCCTGGACCGGGGCCATGCGGTGGAGGCGTCAGAGATGAGAGACAGGCTTTTATCCGGGAACCGGGAAGGCTGGGGTCCCGGTGTTCTGAGGGGGGTGTGCTGCGGGAGGGACCGGATGAGGGGAGAGACCCGAGTTCTGTTTGAACGTCGGGTGTGAGAGGTTCTCAGACGCTGGGCGATGGTAGCCAGGTGTTCGTGGACAGGTGTGGGGCTGTCGGCAGGCAGGTGGTGCTGGGAGGACGGTGTGGACTGCACCCCCGCAGTGCTCAGGCGGCAGCAAAGGGCCACTGGGACCGTTGACAAGAGCAGCTGGGGGACGGTGGTTGAGGTGGAAGGGGGTTCGAGAGAAAGTGTGGGACAGACAGTGGTGAGCACTCTGGTGAGCCCTGAAGGCAAGGAGGAATTGTCCAGAAGCGGGGGGGAGGCAGGCCGTCCTCGGACGGCAGCCCGGACGGGAAGCAGGATGCCTGGCTGTGGATACGATGGACCCGAGAAGGTGGCAGGGCCGGGGCAGGGAGTCGGGGCTCTATTCTGGGGGCTCCGGGGAGCCAGAGAAGGGGTGTAAGCAGGGACTAGACTTGTTCAAGGCTGCATCTCAGATCAGCCCCTTTGGTCGGCAAGCCCTTGGGAGGCAGGGTGGAAGCAGGCGGGCTGAGCTCCCCTCCCTCTGCCCTCTCTCCCTGTCCTCGAGGGTTCAGGATTACCCCGGTGCAGGTGGCAGACTCCGGCACCTTCACCTGCGTGGCTGCAAGCCCAGCCGGCGTGGCCGACAGAAACTTCACCCTGCAAGTGCTCGGTAAGCAGCAGGGGCGTGGACCAGCCGGCCCCTTGGCCTTCGGTGTAGGGATCAAGGCCCTTGTGAGAAAACACGGCCACTCAGTCTGATTGGTTCATCTCACGAGTCGTCCTTGGACACTGGTGTGCCAGGGCTTTGCCAGGCAGTGGGGCACAGGAGTGAGCAGAGGTGGCCCCCGCCCCCGGGAGGTCAGTGCAGGACACAGCTCTGCAAAGAGACCGTCACGATGCCAGGTGACTGGTGCTACTGCAGGGCAGGGTGCTGTGGGAGCACAGAGAGGGCACTTCGCCCGGCCTCAGGGGTTCAGGGAAGGCTTCCTGGAGGAGGTGAGGTCTAAGTTGAGGATTGGAGATGAGAAGGAATTGTCCGGGAACAAAGGTCCAGGGGTGAGGGCCACCTGGCATGGAATGAAATGACTCATGCCCACTCTTTTGCCCTGCATAGTGCCCCCCGTCCTGGAGCCGGCAGAGTTCCAGAATCACGTGGCGGTGGTCCATGGCTCCTCCGTGGTCCTCCCCTGTGAAGCCCAGGGCAACCCTCTGCCCCTGGTATCCTGGATGAAGGATGGGGAGCCCTTGTTTCCCCAGAGCCTTGAACAGGGGTCCGGCCTGCAGCTGGAGAAAGCAGGAGCCGGGGACTCGGGGACCTACTCCTGCGTGGCCGTGAGCGAGGCGGGAGAAGCAAGGAGGCACTTCCAGCTGACGGTGATGGGTGGGTCGTCTGCCCCCAGCGCCAGCTTCTCTGGGCCAGGGAGGGGAGGGTGAGCCTCTGGGGGTGATGGAGAAGATGCTGAGGGTTGTGAGTGCCCCAAAGGCCTGGCGCAGGGCTTGGGGAACAGGCAGCTGGATGTTTCACTCTCCTGGGGCTGTGCTCCTCAGGCTTGTCCCCCAAACCATGTAAAGCAGGGACAAAGGCCACTGAACTCTGTGGGAGCAGAGTCCTAAGTCTCAAGCAAAGACTTTCCAAGTGTCGCCGTGTATTAGAAATATTTTCGTCAGTTGCGCCTGCTCCTCCACACTGTGTCCTTGCTGGTTTTCAGGCAGACGTAATTGTCCCGGGCAGAGGGACCCTGGATTCTCTTGTTTTACGACCCTCCCACACAACTGCCACCTGCCTGTGTGTGACTCTGCTCTGTCTGCTGCGATGAGCCCCCTGGGACGAACCTGCTCCCACCGCTCCGACAGTGGCCCCCACAGCTGACCCAGGGTGCGGTGTTTTGTAGATCCCCCCCACATCGAGGACTCGGGCCAGCCTGCAGAGCTGTCGCTGACCCCTGGTGCCCCCTTGGAGCTTTACTGTGATGCCCGGGGCACCCCCTCACCCAACATCACCTGGCAGAAGGACGGGCAGGCCCTGAGCGGCCAGGAGGATGGCACAGGGGCTGGGCAGCTGCTCCGGGTGCAGGCTGTGCAGGTGCTGCTGTCTTGCCTGTGGGATGAGTCTGGGGGAGGGGAGAAAAGGGGAACCCAGCAGCATCTGGCAGGGTTTGGCCGAGCTCCTCCTTTGTGCGGGATGAGGATGTGGAGATGACCACCCGGGACATGCCCTCAGGAGCTCCCAGCCAGATCAGAGCCAAGGCTGATGCAGAAACCATATAACCAGAGATGTAGTCAGGGGGGACTTCCTGGAGGAGGCAGGCTTTTCCCTAGCCCTAAAGCAAGGGTGAGATGGAGATAGAGAAGAAACATCCTAGAGAAGGGAATAGGTTGGTTGAAAAAGTGGGATGGCAGACTCAGCAGGGTCCTTGTTGTGAAGGAAAGAAACCAGGTCAGGAGGTGGGCAGTCTGGGGCCAGGGGCAGCTGCTCACCCTGCTCCCTCCCCAGGTGGGCGATGATGGGCTGTACACTTGCCTGGCCCAAAACCCTGCCGGTGAAGTTGAGAAGAGCTTCCGGGTCAGGGTTCAAGGTAGGGGTGACAGGGTGGACAGGAGAGGGAGGCAGGATGGGACCTGCAGGGGTGGGGCCATACTCATGCCTCTCTGTGCCCCCAGCCCCTCCAAATGTTATTGGGCCCCGAGGCCCCCGCTCTGTGGTTGGCCTGGCCCCAGGGCAGCTGGTTCTGGAGTGCTCCGTGGAGGCAGATCCAGCCCCCGAGATTGAGTGGCACCGAGATGGCATCCTGCTGCAGGTGGGTGTCAGGCTGGGGACCCAGGGACACCTCCTTGTGTCTCTCTCAGGCCCCAGACCCTGAGACGGGATCCAGGTGCTGCGGGCCTGCTGTGTGCCAGCACTTTGCATACCTGCCCTCCCCTTATCATTGTCACCCCACGTGGATGGGGACACTGAGGCAAGGCTGGCTTGCACGCAGGGCTTCTGATGCATACCCATGTCCTTTTTATTATAACTTTGAGCTACACTTAGTGGCTGTGTGACCTGGGGTCAGTTATTGAGGTTCTCTGTGCTCACCCTGAAATGGGAGTTTTGCTGCTGGGGACCCAAGGATTGTCGATCTGGCGGAAGCTCCACTCCTGATATGGCACAAGCGCCCTCTGCACCCTCCCCCGTGGGCAGAGTTCCAGGGCCAGGTGCTCGCTTCCTCTACAGGAGCCTGCTTCCCAGGAGGGGCTGCAGCTGGGCGTCAAGTCGGGGCTGCAGGCCAGCCCGCCGCAGGCAGAAGCCACTGTCCGGCCCCATTGGCTCCTTGGTCCTCCTTGGCTGGTGCCTGGGGCCTGGCCTGGCCCAGCCCAGCACTGATGAGGGTCTCTCCACCCTGGGGGGCTCTACAGGCAGATGCCCACACCCAGTTCCCAGAGCAGGGCAGGTTCCTCCAGCTGCAGGCCCTGAGCACGGCCGACCGTGGCAACTACAGCTGCACAGCCCGCAACGCTGCGGGCAGCACCAGTGTGGACTTCCGCGTGGAGATCCACAGTGAGTGGACCGCCCCCCCCCACCCACCCCCCGCCCACCCCTCAGAGCCTGGCCTCCCCGAACCCGCTCCTTCTCTGCCCCCCCTCCAGCGGTGCCCACCATCCAGCCGGGACCACCCGCAGTGAACGCCTCCGTGAACCAGACAGCCCTGCTGCCCTGCCAGGCGGATGGGGCCCCCCCACCCCTCATGAGCTGGCGGAAGGACGGGGCTCCCCTGGATCCTGGGAACCCCAGGTGAGAGTTGGAAGGGGAGGGTCTCATGTACGTCTTTGCAGGTTATAAACAGAAAGCCACCTGGGCAGTTGGAGCAGAAGGTGACTGTGTCATCAGGTCATGGGTAGACACGCCTATTTGTCAAGAGCATCGAGAACCCTGGTAGCTGTCTGTCTGTCTGTCTGGTTTGGTCTTTGGTTGCTCACATCTGTTTCTGTGTGTATGGGCTTCATGCCTCTCTCTCTCTCGGATCCATTTTCTATACCTTCTTTCTCAGAGGTGGCTCCCCCTGGCCCCCAAGTTAGAGTCCTCAGTTTATACAGCCTAGCGAGCTGTCTGGGAACCCCAGTTCCAAATTCCCAGGGCAGGGATTTCCATTGGCCCAGCCTGAGTGACGTGTTCCTCCTCAGTCCAATCGCTGTGGCTGGGGGCGGGGTTACACAGCACAGTCACGGCCATTACGAAGGGGCAGTTCTCAGATCTAGGGTCCATCCTCAGAAAGCTGGGGGTGCCTGTGCCTGCTGACTCTTGGGGAGAGGCTGGGCCCAGGTGGGAACACAGGAGGCCCGAAACAGCCTCTCTTGCCTTTCCTGATGCTGGGTTGGGGCCCATGGCTGTGCCCTGCTGACCTCAGCCTCACAGGTGCAGGACTCCTGAGCTAGCACCCTCATGCTGGGAAAGCTGGGGCACAGGGGAGGGTCTTGCTGGAGACACCACCAGGGGTCCAACCTTGTGCAGGGTCTTGCTGACGGACGGTTTCCATGGCAACCCCTCCCTCTGGTTCCAGGCTGCAGGTTCTGCCCGAGGGTTCCCTGAGGATCCAGCCAGTCCTTGCCCAGGATGCTGGCCACTACTTCTGCCTGGCATCCAACTCTGCAGGCTCCGATCGGCAAGGCCGTGACCTCCGGGTCTTCGGTAGGTAGGCAGGGACGATGTGTTCCTTGCCTTCAGCATCCACCCTGAGTCTGGACCGAGTCCTGCTTAGTTTCTGGGTCATTCTCGCTATCAGGAGCCAACAGCAATGGTCTCCAAATGTTTTTGACCACGAAGCCCATTAGTTAGAAGTTTTTAGCAATATTTAAAAAGACGCATATTTATTTTTATGCATATATTACACTCACTACTGTGCTAGTATGTGGAGTGAGGGATGAAACACACTCACGGGAAACACTCGGAAGGGTGAGATTCGGGGTCACTGGACCAGGTGCTCTAATCTGCTTTTGTCACCTGGTGGAGCCTGTGCTGCTGGGCCCTGGCCTTGGGGGCTGGTGGGGGTGTGACAGCCCCGGCGGCCTCATTCCAGGACAAGCAGTTAGGGGTTGCCAGATCCAGGGTGAGCAAAGGCCCCATTGCCCGAGCCCTTTGGGAGATCCCCAAGGGGAGTTTCTCCTGCCTCCTCTCCCCTGCTTCCTTGGGGTGGGTTGAAGTAGGGGTCATGCCCCTGGCCTCCCCCATCCTGCACGCTGTCCTCTGACCACTGCTGTCTCCTCAGAGCCTCCCGCCATCGCCCCCAGCCCCTCCAACCTGACCCTGACGGCTCACACCCCTGCCTCACTGCCCTGCGAGGCCAGTGGCTCCCCCAAGCCCCTGGTGGTCTGGTGGAAGGATGGACAGAAGCTGGACTTCCGCCTGCTGCAGGGCGCCTACCGGTACTGAGCGGTCCTTCTGGGAGCATCCGAAGCCACTGGGGGGGAAGGTCCTGCCCATCTCACAGAGGGTGACCCAGGTCAGGAACGGGGCGGGAACATGCTCCGGGCTCAGCCGTCACCAGAACTGGTGTCCCGGCCTCGGGGGGCCAGGAGGGTCTCCACACTGAGATGTCTGCCAGGGGTGGGGGCTTGAGACATACAGCCACACAGAGAACACATGGCCTTTAAAACTGGCAGTCACTGTTTAGAAACATTTTTGGAAGCCCAAGTTCCTGCTGGCGGAGCGGACCCAGGGCCCCGGCAGGAGCCTTGGTCTCCCCGCTTTTCAAATGTAGCAGATCCTGGCACGGTCCCTGGGAGTGCGAAGGGGGTCAGTGCCCCCACTGACTCACCTGTTGGGTGCCGGTCATCGTGGGCTCTCTGCTACAGCAGGGGCTCAGTAGACCGTGGTCTGACCGGGGACTTGGGGCGGCTGCTGCTGCAGAAGTTGTCACCGAGGGGGAACGCAGGAACACGCAAGGTTGTGGAGAACCCGGGATGAAAATGAGAATTGCCCCCAAACTACACCTTTGGAGGTGGAAGCTTCTGAGAGAAATATCTAGAGTCAGGGCTGGGGGCCAGATACAGGAAAGGGAAGTAGTCCTGAGACACCCTGCCACACACACACACACACACATACACACACACACACACACACACACACACACACACTCACACCTTCCAGATCCCCAGGGCAGGGCAGCCACGCTGGCTGGTCTCAGGGCAGCCAGGCCAGTCACTTGGCAGCCAACCGTCTGTCTGTCTGTCCCAGCCTCCTGCCCTCCAACGCCCTGCTCCTCACAGCCCCCGGCCCGCAGGACTCAGCCCAGTTTGAGTGTGTGGTGAGCAACGAGGTGGGCGAGGCCCGCAGGCGGTACCAGGTGACCATCCATGGTGAGTCGGGCGGGGGCAGAGGAGGAAGTGGGATGGGGCGGTGGCCTCCTCTCCTGGGTGCTCTCTTCACCTGCAGGCCCTTGAGCTGCTGCTTCTCAGCCGCCTGTGCTGCATGGACCACCTCCTCCAGGAGGCCCTCTCTGATCCTGCCCTACCCACCTGACATTCCCTCGCTCCGGCACAGTCCCTGGCACGTGCAGGCTCACAGGACAGACCTCTCCCAATCCTGAATGTTCTAAACCCAAATCTGACCTTGTCGTCACCTTGGTTAAAATCCCTCTCTCTACTGCCCACTGTCCTCAGAAGAGAATGCAAGGTGTCACCTGGGCACCTCGCGGGCTGGCTCCACTGACCCCTCCCCAGGCTAAGCTCACTCTCGAGGGGTGGCCTGCCTCGCTCTGGGATCCAGCCTGCCATGTAGCTTTTTGCTCCTCACCCCTGGGACTTGGCACATGCTGTTCCCTCTGCTGTGAACACTGTTCCCTTCGCCCTTCCCCCTTCCCCTGGCCAACGCCTGCCTCTTCAGATCTCAGGTTCAATGCCACGTCCCCTGCTCTGAGCTGCCACCAGCTTGCAGCTCCCTGGGATGCCTGGCTGATGTCTCTACAGAAAGGAGTTCATGGCTAACCCCGCGCCCCACGCCTGAGTGAACGAACATGGCTTCTCTCTGTTGCCCCGCCTCCCTGTCCCTTCGTCACTAATGTCCCATGGGTCTCAGTCTGTGTTTATGGCTTTCATCCGCCTGGCTGTCCCCGTGTGCCCACCAATGGACCTCAGCGGGGCCTCATGTCTGCTCTTGTGTGGCAGTGCCCCCCACCATTGCCGACGACCAGACAGACTTCACTGTGACCAAGATGGCACCCGTGGTGCTCACGTGCCACAGCACAGGCGTGCCAGCCCCGGTGGTGTCCTGGAGCAAGGCGGGCACCCCCCTGGGGGTGCGGGGCAGTGGCTATCGTGTCTCACCTTCGGGTAAGTCAGGGGAAGCACAGGGAACTGGGCAGAGGGTATGAAAGCAGCCCACCGGGGCCCTGTGGTAGAGCAAGTTGCAAGTTCAGCCTGGCTCTGCCACTCCCTCGCTGTGTGACCTGGGAGAAACCGCTTGCCCTCTCTGGGCCTCAGTAGCCCGTTCTAGGCACTAGGATGTTGCCATCCTTCAGTAGGCCCCTGATGCCAGTTGGCAAATCAGTGCTGCTTCATGGCAAAGAGAGAAAATCAAGAACTGAGATTGTTCCTGCAGCCAGCTCCTCTCCTTAGATTGTCCTTCGTGCAGAAACTCTGCTTCTCTTGACATTTCTTTCTCTTATGAAATGAAGGTGATTGGAGATGGTGGCTTTTAAAATGTCTCTGTTTATCACGATAAAGGTTGGCACCTTTATGGGGATTCGAATGGGATGTATTTTTCGGTTAGTTAGTGAAATCCTGTGGTCTGAAAACCACTGGCCAGGTCTGAGGCTTTCAGACTCTCCCAAAGCAACAGAAACCTCTGGCAAGCGGGGAAGCCCACATGAAACAGCTGAGGTTTCTCGTGGGTCTGGGACTGGGTGAGAGCTGGGTGGTCCACCCCCCCCCCAGCCCGCCCAGCAGGCTCTCGCTCCTCGGAAGACAGCGTAGAAACCGCTTCACTCAACGGCTCAGGTGCAGCCCGTGGTCTTGGACGGGTACATGGTGCTTAGAGAACCCACAGCTGAAGGAGGGAGGGCGGGGGAGGCAGTAATCTAGGAGGCTTCCTGTAAGAGGCAAATTTTGAGGCCTGAAGAACTATAGATGGGCCAGGGGTGCCAGGCGGGGCAGTGGCAGATCCTGGAACAGCACAGCCAGCAGGGTCTAGAGACCATCCCGTTTGATTCCTCATTGCACGCATGGGGAAACTGAGAACCTGAGAGTGGAAGGGACTTGCCCACAGTTATGCTCCGGGCGGGGAGGCAGGCTGAGTGGCCTGGACCAGAGACACCCGGTTGGGGGTGTGCAAGATGGGCGGGCTCCATCACTGAGGTCGTCTGTCTCTAGTCCCCTCCTCCTGCTTCACGCTGCATCCCACCTACAGGTGCCCTGGAGATTGGGCAGGCCCTCCCCATCCACGCTGGCCGCTACACCTGCACCGCCCGAAACTCCGCAGGCGTGGCCCACAAGCACGTGTTCCTAACCGTGCGAGGTAGGGTGGCCAGGTCCTCAGCCCAGACAGCTGTGGCCCTGGGGGCAGGTGGGGCTGGGGAGGGAGGTGAGGGCCAGGTTCCAGATGCCCAGACCTGCCTATGATCTCACTCCCTGATGGGGCTCGGCGAGAAATCAGCCCACCTGTGTCTTCCATAACACAGTTTCCAGAAGCTCCTGCTCTTTCCGAAATCTTCTCTCTCCAGTACTCAGAGGCCCCTGGGTGGAGGGGTCTGGGGGTGAGGTGTCCCCAGGGACCTGCGACCCTGCTCCTTTGCAGCCTCTCCCGTGGTGAAGCCATTGCCCAGCGTGGTTCGGGCCTTGGTGCAGGAGGAGGTGCTGCTGCCCTGCACGGCCCTGGGCATCCCCCGGCCGAGCATCATCTGGCAGAAGGAGGGGCTGAGCATCCCTGCAAGTGAGTCTCCACTGAGACCAGCACCAAAGGGAGGAGGGCAGGAAGGCCTGGGGTCCTCCTTCCTCCCAGGGCCCTCCGCAGACCGGGAGGCCCAGACAGCCCCTGCCCCCCTTCACCTCCTGCCTCCTGCTCCTTTCCCCACCCCAGATTCTACCTGAGCACCTGATGGCTGGGTTGGGAGGTCAGAGAAGGGGAGGCCTGGCTGGGCTCTGAGTTCAGCTTCCACGCTTACTCTGCCCCCCCCCCCCCACTCCCATCACCTGGTGACCACAGCGAGTCACCTGCTGCCTGATCCTACAGAACAGCCCAAGCCACCCTCCTGCCCTCCTCAGGGGTCCTACAATCCCAGCCTCCAGCCCCCAATTTTCTCCCACCCAACATAGGAGGGAACACCCAGGTCCTACTCAACGGACAGCTGCGGATCATCCGTGCCAGCCCGGAGGATGCCGGGAACTACTTCTGCATCGCCCAGAACAGCGCAGGCAGCGCCGTGGGCAGGACTCGGCTGGTGGTGCAAGGTGGGCCCAGGGAGCGGCCGCGGTGGACCTGTGAGCTGAGGCTGAGGCTCCCGGCAGCCTCTCCCTTCTGTGTGGGCTCTGAGCCCGGGCGGGGTGTGTCCCCGCGTCTTCCCCTACCCCACCGCGTGAAGGACTTGGGAGAAAGTTCTGTGCCCAGGTCTGACTTCAGATGATAACGCTGGGCCCCTCGGACTCCCCCAGCCCCTCTTGGGATGCGAATCTCATCATCCCTCGTGCGTTTTGGCTTTCCTGTAGCCATGGTCACTTCTGTCCCTTCCCCTACACAAACACACAGTGAAACGTATCCTTTGCCTAGTTTGACCAGTCACGGTCTCCAGAGATAAAGGAGACCTCACGGCCCCGAGTCTGCAAGGTGTCCTGAGGTCCTCGGTGCGGCCAGGCCTGCTTTAAGGCCGGTGCCTGCTCTGGAGGGTGTCTCCGGGGCTGTCCCTGTGGGCGGCTGTGTACAGCTGGGGTCGGACTTTGGCTCCACGCCTCCTCCCAGCCCCCTTGTCCAGCGTACTCCTCTTCCTGTGCCTTGGGGCATCGCTGCTGGTCTCCAGAGGGCCCGGCACCAAGCCTGTGCAGCCAGTGACCGCACTGTGCCCAGCACAGCTCCTCCCCAGAGGAGAAAAGCGCACGGGCTCTGTGGTCCTGGAGGCTGCCCCACAGAACGGCTCTGTGCCCACGTGGAGCCTGGTCAGGACGCTTTAGTCATTGTGTGTGTGCGAGTGTGTGTATACGCGCATGTGCACATGTGTGCAATGAGGTCACCTTGTCACAGCTCTTCACCAAACTCAAGAGTCCCTCAACTGTCCAGACCACGGGCAATGGGCAATGCCTGGGGAGTCGGTAGAGGTAGCAGATGGGAGTGAAGGAAGGGGCTGAGGGGCGGGAGCAGCCCACCCTAGCCCAGCCCCAGCCCCCGAGTGGACCTTCCTGTCCCCACAGTCCCTCCCGTGATCGAGGCTGGCCTCCCCGACCTGTCCACCACCGAAGGCTCCCACGCCCTGTTGCCCTGCACCGCCAGTGGCAGTCCCGAGCCCGACATCACCTGGGAAAAGGACGGCCAGCCTGTGTCTGGAGCTGAGGGCAAGTTCAGCATCCAGCCCTCGGGGGAGCTGCTGGTGAAGAACTCGGAGGTGAGACTCTGGCGAGTACACAGAGGGGATCACGGTGACAAGGGGAGCAGGAAGCCCCTGCTGAGCACCCCGTGTGCCGTGCTGTGTGCTGAGTGCTGTGCAGTCTTAGTCCGGGATCCCGCGAAATAGGTGTTAGCATCCTCGAGTACAGAAGAAGAAACCGAGGCTCTGAGTGTACCCAGTGTTCCCAAGACATGCTGTTCCCAAACAGAACCAAGACTTGCACCTGGCCCTCCATGACCAGCTCCCGGGGGAGGGCGGGAGCCCGGACTGGGGCAGGGGTATGGCGATGACTTTGCGTCCACAAACTGCGCCTGGCTGTTCTCCATCTCATGTTGACGTTGACCTGAGCCAGGGCCGTGGCGGGGAACCCCAGCCTCCTTCCCATCAGCACTTAGCGGATTCTGTAATTAGATAACGGGCTGCTCTCCAGATGGACATGTGGCTGCTCAGTGGGCACCCCTGGAGGGGGTCAGGGCGCCGCAGACCCTGCCGCACAGGAGGCCGGGTAGCGCAGTGGGGAGCGCACCAGCCCTGCTGGCATGCACGGTGGAACGTTACCTCTCGGAGAACGCACCGGAGCAGGAGCTTCCTCGGGGATGGTGTGAGCATGGACGAGCTGGTACCGGGCAGGTACGAGCACCTGCGCAGGGCCCGGCACACAGCAGGGGCTCGGTAGATGGAAACTGTTGCGGTGCCATGCCAGGCTTGGACTGCAAAGCCGTGGAGCCACAGGAGACCATGGAGAGGTGCAGTGGTGCGATGCTGAAGCCGAGCCGTCTGCTAGCTGAGTGGCCTTGGGCAGCTCACTTTCCCCTCTGGGTTGGATGCTCCATGGGACCATGGGCAGAGGCTCCCGGGGGCATTCTGGCCCATGCCGGGGGTGGAGGCAGTCCTCAGGCTGACCCCTCCCTTTGCCCACAGAGCCGGGATGCTGGGACCTATACCTGCACAGCCGAGAACCCCGTGGGCCGCGCCCGCCGCCGTGTGCACCTCACCATCCTGGCACTGCCTGTCTTTACCACCCTGCCTGGGGACCGCAGCCTGCGCCTCGGGGACAGGCTGTGGCTTCGCTGTGTGGCCCGGGGCAGCCCTACCCCCCGCATTGGCTGGATTGTCAACGACCGGCCAGTCACAGGTCTGGGCCTGCTGTGGGGCTGGTGGACAGGACCCGGGACGCTGGGAGGTGGAGGGAGAGCAGGTGGAGAGGAGAGGGTGTCGGTCAGTGCTGTGGGTCCTGGGTCTCCAGACTTGGCCCTGTGTAGGGGGATGGGGCAAACCCATGTTTCCCATATGTGACAGTCTCATATCAGACCTGGCAAGAAGCCACCTGCAAAAAAGACTCCACCCTGGAGGCCTCGGGGCCAGGAGAGGGGCCTGTGCTCCAGGCCAGCGCTGCAGCGCCCCCTGTGGGCCCCTCAGCAAACCTCTTTCCAGAGGGCTCTGTCTGCCCACCTGGGCCCCAGGCGGTGTTAGGAGGAACGGGGCCTGAAGGCTATACAGTGGGTGCTCGGTAGATGTCTGCTGAATTGCTAAAATGCAAAAAGTCACTGCAAAAGGATATTTTCAGGCCCTCCTAGACCCGTGAGAAGGCTTTCTCCCACCACTTCCTGGGGAGGGAACTTCGAATGGGGATAGCGGGGGTCCTGAGGGCGGGACGACTTAATGCAGCAGGCTCGTGTTAACAGGCCCCCAAAGACCTACCCTTGACCACTCATCCAACTCGGTGTGGACCTGAAAATGAGAACAGGCAGGTTCTTCAACCACGTCCTCTAATATGGCCTGTGCCTCCCCGGAGTCAGGCGTCCAGCAGGGAGAAGGGCCCCCTGTTTTCTGCGTCTGAGTTAAGTATTCAGGGCAGGGGTCCCTGACACCTGGGCTCAGAGCCCCCTGGGATGTCTCTTTCTCTGCCGCAGAGGGCGTGTCCGAGCAGGACGGGGGCAGCACGCTGCAGAGGGTGGCGGTCACCAGGGAGGACAGCGGGACCTACGTCTGCTGGGCGGAGAACAGAGTGGGCCGCGTGCAGGCGGTCAGCTTCGTCCACGTGAAGGGTAAGGTGTGCGCCGTGGCTTTTCGCTCAAGACCTGCTGAACTCCGTCTATTGGTTTTTTTGGAAAATCTATGAAGCCGGCTTCCCGATCTCTGAACTCGTAGTTCTCCACCCTGTCTGTACGGTAGGGTCCCCTGCACTTCATAAACACTGAGGCCCAGGGTTCACCCGACTCTAACCCAGGCTCCCTGGATGCGGCCCCAGCATCCGTAGTTATTAATCTCCCCGGACAACCTGGCTGCAGGTAGAATTGTGATCTGACCAATCAGCGTGCAGGATTCCTCTCAGCTGGCCGGTGCCAGTGTGGGAGGCAGGCATGGGGGCCAGGGCACTGTGGCAGAAAAATGTGTGAAGCTTGCCAGCCAGCTCCCCTCCCCCGTTGTCCCTTGCTCGGCCAGGAGCGGCACAGTAACCCTTGCTGACACCATGAGTTCCTTTGCTCGCCATGGATAGCGTGGGGCTTGCTGGGGGCAGCCGGAGGCACCAGGACAGCTGCAGCTGTGGGTAGAGTCAGCTTCGGGAAACCAGGAAGGGTGGTAACTGGTACCGCCGTCCACGAGTGGTTTACGCTGTGAGTGACATGAGGACCAGGGACGTCTCCGTGTCGCTGTGGGCGGCAGAGGTGTCCTAAGGATCACGCGGTCCTTGTTTTCCGAAGTCCCCAGCAGGTACTCTGCAGCTGGGTCATTTGTCCAGGAGAGCGGGTGTAGGACACCCGTGACATCTTCCAGCCTGCACTGGTCCCAGACATCACGAATCAATCACAGCACTATTCCCACTTGGCTTCGAATCCTGCTCAGCAGTGCTCCTGGCAGCCGCTGCCAGTCTGTCCCCTGGACCCGTAACATGCAAGCTGTTTGCCATCCCTGATGCGTTGACTATACACAGCCATGCTGGGCCAGCCCCTGGGGTCTGGGGACAGGCCTTTGGGGACAGGATGACGGGAGGCTGAGCCTGAAGGGAACTTCTTTTCTGACCCCTTGTCTGATGTCACTTGGTGCAGAGGCTCCTGTCCTACAAGGGGAGGCCTTCTCCTACCTGGTGGAACCTGTGGGAGGCAGCATCCGACTGGACTGCGTGGTCCATGGAGACCCGGCGCCTGACATCCGCTGGATCAAAGATGGCCTTCCCCTGCGGGGCCGCCGTCTCCGGCAGCAGCTGCAGAATGGCTCGCTGGCCATCCGCAGGACAGAGGCGAGGAGGGGCCTGGCGCTTGGGTGGGGGCAGCCGGGACAGCCCTTGGCCTCTTCTGATTGCTCAGAAGGGTTCTTTAGGTTGGCCCTGCCCTCTACAGTCTGCAAAGCTTTCCTGCCTATTACCGGGAGACTCTCCCCCCACTAACTAGGGTGACCGCCAGCCGGTAACCTCTCTGCCTCAGTTACACCCCCATTCAATGGGGCTAATGATCATAGCTTTACAGTCAGAAATCAGTGAGATGGCCCATACCAGGTATTTAGGAGTGACAAGCCCATGGGGCAGGGTAGACAGGTAAGAGTGCCCCATTTTACAGAGGAAGATACGAAGGCTCAGAGAGGCCCACAACCAGTGAGCGCCCAAGGCAGGAACGTAGCCCAGCTTTCCTGACTCCTACTCCATGCTGTGTGCAAAGCCTTGGCACCGGGCAGCCCGCACTCACCTCCCCTTCTGTGTCCCAAGTCCCATGGCCATGCAGAAATCCACAGTCGCTCCTGTCAAGCTCCTCTTAGGGATCCTTGATCTTTCCTCTGGGGAGCCTGTCCCTAGACAGTGATAATCGTAGGGCTGGTTCTAACCGCGGTCCGGTAACGGCAGAGTACTAATGGCTGCTGAGACCTGAGTATGTACCGTGGACCAGCCACTGGATGACTGTGGTTTCATTTGATGCTGCAACAATCCTAGCAGTTGTTGTCCCCATTTTAGAGATGGGGAAACTGAGGCTCCAGAAACATGGTGATGTCTAGTGATGGTGTGGTTAACAGTGGAGCCGAGATTGGGTCCCATATTGGTCTGACCCCCAAATCTACACTCTTAACTGCGTGCCGTTAACTGCCCCTGACGGTCCCGTGGGAGCGGCTCCCGGGTTGTCCCCTTCTGGGCATGGACAGTGGCCTCAGGCCACCCCCAGCTCCATCTCATGGCAGCGCTGCCACTCGGAAGTGCGTTCATCGCTGTCCGTGGGCGCGGGGAGCCTGTGAAAACAGCTGACTTGGGGAAATGCTGCCAACCGCCTCCCCTCCCGAGACTGGCACACGGGCCCAGTAAGAGCCCTGAGAAAGCCTGCCGCGCAGACACCTGTTGTCGAGCTCTGTTCCCACACTTACTCCACCACGGACTGCTTTTCTCGAGGAATCCCTGGGCGTGCACCATGGAGTGAAAATGCTGCCCCCACCCCAGGCTCCAGGTGTGAAGGGGCTGGATTCTCGTGGGGTGTCTATTGACAAGTGGCCTCGAAGGCCCCTCTAACGCGCCATTGTGAGCAGTCCCGAGCCCCCGGCTGGTTTAGGCTCTCAGCTCCTTCCTGGTTAGATGAGTCTTGTGCCAGTCACCCCTTTCCATGCCCAGCTGTCAGAGCTGCTCCCTGCCCCCTCGTCCTCCTGAACACCACGTCCCGTCGTGTGCCACCTGCAGATGGACGACACGGGGCGGTACCAGTGCCTGGCGGAGAATGAGATGGGCGCAGTGGAGAAGGTGGTGGTCCTCCTGCTGCAGAGTGAGTCTCGGCCGCCTCTCGGGCCCTGGGTGGGGACAGTGTGAAGCGGGCGCAGGGGCAGCTGTGCCGAGGCTGTGGCTGGCGTGGCTCAGGCTGTCTGATAGGAAGGAGGGCCGGGACGCAGGGCCGGGGACTTGGAATTCTTTTACAAATATTTATTCAGAACACACAGTTGAAGTCCTGGGGCATGTTCCCCAGGGTAGAATGGGAGTCAGGGTTGGGGCTAACAGCCAGGCCTGAAGGGGGCTGTTTATTCAAAATTCAAAACCCTCGTCAAGCTCATAGTGACAGCCCCTGGATTTGCCAGACAGCTTATAGTTCACAGAGCATGGTCTGAGCCTCAGAGTAACCCAAAATGTCTCAGGAGACATAAACCTACAAATTCAAGAAGCTGAGCAAAAGTCAAACAGGTTAAACTCAAAGAAGGCTGCACCCACACGCACCAGTTAAACTTCCTGAAAATTAAAGACGATGAGACTTCATCAAGGCATCTGCGTGGCTGTGGAGTAATTCAAAGTTCAGGCAGTTTGGGGGGTGATCAGGAAAGGCCTTTCAGAACGGGTGGCATTTAAGGTAAGATCCAAATGATGAGAAGGAGGCATCCATGTGACAATCTGGGGGAAATCATTCAAGCAGAAAGAATAGCACGTGCAAAGGCCCTGAGGCAGGAATCAGCTATACCTGCTTCAATCCTAGTGGTTAAGAGGACAGGTCCTGGACTCCAGTACACTTGCGATTATTATTGGCTCAACCATCTGCTCTGTAACCCTGGGCAAATCATTGAATTTCTCTGTAGTACTTAGATTTTCCCATTTTTAAAATAAGGGTCATAATAGAACCGCCATCATAAGCAGTTGTGAGGCTTAACTGAAATAATACATGTAAAGTGCATGTAAAGCACCATGCCTGGCAGATAGTAAGTCATCAATAAATGCCATCTATTATAACTGTGCTTTTATTCAAATTTTTGATATTTATTAAGATTTGATTTTTCAAACCACTCTGTTGAGTTATGATTGGCATTTCCAGGATCTCCTCCTTCAAGTTTCTGCCCCTGATGTCTTCAACCAGGGTCACAGCCTGAGGCCGGCAGAGGAGCCAATGCCCCATTTGCTTCCGACCAGTTCCTCTCCTTTCCCTGTCAAAACCCGGGTTGCTCAGAGTCGGCTTCCATCCCCTGCTGCAAACCGAGTCAGCCCTTCGTGACAGCAAAGCTGTGGTCTTCTTAGGCAGCCCCACCCTCACACAACTGCTGGGCTGAGCAGGGAGCAACCCAGCAGGAAGCCCCCTCCCCCACTTCCACTGTGTTGACCCAAAGTTCTAGAAGCTTTTCCTGGAGAAATGATTCTCAGTGCGTTGCATCGTTGTCTGGGAGATTGCACATGGAATTGGTTTATGTATCCCACTGTAGGCTAGTCTCCAGTTTGGGGCAGTTTAGGACGGTGCTAGGTGACGTCCTCGTGCATGCCTGCAGTGGACACGCAGAGACATTTCTTTCAGGGCAGTGACCCAGGAGGGGCGTTGCTGGATCACGCAGAGCACATGTGAGCACATGTGTTCAGCTTCAGGAGATACTGCCTGTGGTCGGCTGACAAATGGCCCCTGAAGACAGGCCCATGTCCAAATCTCCAGGACCTGTGAATGCTGTCACGTTTGGAAAAAGGACCCTGTTCCATATGGTTAAGGATCTTGCAATAAGGAGGCTATCTTGGATTGTCTTGGGGCCCTAAACGCCATTGCTAGTGTTCTTAAGAGAGGCAGAGGGAGATGGGGGTGGGGGAGAGAGAGAAAGACTATGAAGATGAAGGCAGAGAATGGAGTGACGCAGCATCAAGCCACTTATGCTAGAAGCCACGGGATAGTAGAAGCCACAAGATACCAGAAGCCATGGACACCAGAAGCCACAGGGTACTAGAAGCCACGGACACCAGAAGCCACAGGGTACTGGAAGCCACGGACACCAGAAGCCACAGGGTACTAGAAGCTGAAGGAGGCACGGAACAGATTATGCCCTGGAGCCTCTGGAGTTTAGCCCCATGAAACAGCTGATTTTGGACTTCTGCCTCCAGAACTTCAAGGCATCCAGTCTGTGGCCGTTTGCTGCAGCAGCCCCAGGGACACTAACGCACTGGGCACCAGTCGGCACCCTGCGGTCCGGATCCCACTTCCTCCCACCGTGTGTGAGTTCCGCTGGCCCACGTCCTCGCCAGCAGGACCATGTCCTGTTTCCACTGCGGCCATTCTGGAGGCCCGCAGTGTACGTGGGAGGGAATGGCCATCTTTCAGATGAGAAAACGAGGATCGTGGAGTGACTTGGTGAGAGACACTCACCAGTGACAGAGATGCACCTGCCCAATTCATGTGGCACCGAGTAGAGGCAGTGATGGAAAGTGTCGACCTTTTATTAGAAACAACCAAAATGTCCTATAATAGGGACGTGGTTAAGGAAGTCATGATGGATCCCAGCAACGCAATACCATGGAGCAACCAAAAATGAATGTTTAGTGACATGAAGTTGGTCATGATCTATACTGGAGTGAAAGAGAGAGAGAGAGAGAAAGGGAAGGGAGGGAGGGAGGAAGGAAGGAAGGAAGGAAGGAAGGAAGGAAGGAAGGAAGGAAGGAAGGAAGGAAGGAAGGAAGGAAGGAAGGAAGGAAGGAAGGAAATATCGAGCTATGGCCGCATTCTTGCAAGGAAACAGTATCTAGAAGGAAACACAGGAATGGTCATTGGCCGGGAGGATCATACCTGATTCTCTTTTTTCCTTTCGGTCTCTGTGTTTCTATTCTGTTGAAAGGAATATGCATCACTTGAATATCTAAAAGTAATAAAATGTTCCTAAAAACTGCCCTGGGCCTCCCACAGGTGCCCCGGTGTTCCAGGTGGAGCCCCAGGACGTGACAGCGAGATCCGGGGATCACGTGGCCCTGAGGTGCCAGGCCACGGGAGAGCCAGCGCCCACGGTGCAGTGGCTGCGTGCGGGCCAGCCCTTGCGGGCCAGCCGGTGGCTGCGGACCCTGCCAGACGGGAGCCTGTGGCTGGAGCGAGTGGAGATGAGGGACACCGGCGAGTATGAGTGCGTCGCTCACAACCTCCTGGGCTCTGCCACGGCCCGGGCGTTCCTGACTGTGAAAGGTACGAGGCATCCATACCCAGACGGTGGGCAGAGGCAGGATCTCCTGCAAAATGGGGATCTGTGTGTTGTTTGTGGGGGACCTGGCCTACTGCCCTGCTAGCTCCCCGACTCTTCTGTTTGCTGAGAATCACGAACGTGGAATGAGCCAGCTGGGAGGACCTTGTGGGGCATCTTGTCTACCCTGCCCTGTGCAGTCAGGGAACGGAGGCTCTGAGATGCCAAGTGTTTGCAGCTCATGTTGGCCCGGGGACTCGGGCTCTTCTAGCTCACCTGGCACAGATCTGTGCCCTCTCTTCGGACACTTCACAGCCCTGTGGAGCAGGCAGAGTAAAACAAGGGCCCCCGTGGGGCTGCTGTGAGGCCTGTGAGTCAGTGCGTGTCCCGAGCTCCACCTGGCCCACTGGGTGCTCACTAACGGCTGCTGCGCACCATGTCACCCACCGCTGCCGTCTCAGTCTCCCCAGTCAGCATCCTCTCCCTTGGGGCAGCCCAGACCTTCAAACTGAGCAAACGACTGTCCTGAGAAACCATAAAATGACCCAGGCTGACTGACGGAAAGTCACCGAGCAGTATTTCTGGGCCACTATTATTTCTGTAACTACTCCATATCTGTGGCTGTGTATCTCCATCCCTGTCCATGGCAGACGTCACCAATCTGTCACCGCACACAGTCTCAGCTTCCTTCTCCACAGAGCCACTTTCCAGGCAGCACCTCAGGACGACTTGCAACTGGGACTTGCCACTTGGAACGCACTGCCGACCGAGTGGGACCCTTTCTGGCCGCTGGGCTCTCTTGCAGGCCGGGTTGAAGCACCATGCCACGCGGAAAACTCTGGTTCTCTGACCCCACACGTGGGGCACCCTCAGGCCTGAGAAGACCGTCCCTTCTATTCAGGGCATGGTCCCGATTCTTACCCCCTCCTGCTGAAAAGCCCCCAGCCCACACCCTGGCTGCCGTGGGGGTTTCCTGTGGCCACCATAACAAAGCGCCACAGACGGGGTTTCGACAGAAATGTGTCGTCTCCCGGTTCCGGAGGCTGGAGATCGAAGGGCAAGGTGTCGGCAGGGCTGGTTTCTTCTGAGGCTGGGACACGGGATCTGTTGCATGCGTCTCCCAGCAGCTGGGGGTCTGCCAGAAATGCCGGGTATCCCTCGGCTTGTGGAAGCATCGCCCCAGCTCTGCCTCCATGTTCCCGTGGCGTTCTCCCTGGGGGCATGCGTGTACCCAGACGTCCCCCTTTCATAAAGTCACTAGTCACATTAGGTTAGGGCTCACCCCAGTGACCTCACATGAACTTGGTTAACTCTGTACAGACCCATCTTTAAATAAGGTCACTTTCTGAGGTCGGCTAGGACTCTAGCATATCTTTTCAGGGGGACACAATTCACCCCATATGGCCTCCTTTCCTGTTTTATTTTTTTTCCTTTATTGAATTTACAGAGAGAGGAAATGAGAGGGAGAGAGAGAAAGAAACATCGATGAGAGAGAATATCGATTGGCCGCCTCCTGCATGCCCCCCACTGGGGATCGGGCCCACAACCTGGGCATGTGCCCTGATCGGGAATCGAACCAGCAACCTCTTGGTGCATGCGTCGACGCTCGACCACTGAGCCACAGCGGCCAGATGGCTGCTTTTCTTTTTAATGAAAATATATGTTGTTGTTTTCTTACTTCCTATATGTTGATTGTAGAAAGGCCAGATAATTTAGGAAAATCTGTGAAGAAGTAATTTATCAGTCATCTCTCATAATTCATGACCAGAAGTAGCTTTGGTAATTATTATTTGGGGTATATCTTCCTACACTTTTTTCTCAGAGTGTAGAGAAAGAGACTTTTTCTGTGTTACAAATGAGACCAAATATACAGGTGGTCGTTACGACCTGCCACAGTTACTTACTTTATTTCAGACATTACGTGACAATATACCCAGTTCACACCTTCTTAATGGTTTCATGTCATTCCATAGGGACTTTTAAAAACCTCATTGCTGTTGGCTTTGTTAAATAAGCAACAGGTGTTTTTTGTTTTGTTTTTTCCAGTTTCCCCTCCAAAAACCACACTGTGGCACACATCTTGTGTGTGGCCCGAATATTCCTACAGGATAAATTTCTTCAAGGGGCATTGCTGAGTCAAAGATGTGCAAACGTTTTGAGGTCCCCTTTCTATAGACTTGTCTTTTCTCCCTGCTTTCCCATCCATCCTGGGGGGCCCATCCTGGCTGCTGAGTCACCCCATGTCTGAGAAAGTTGACAGTGGCTTATCATTTCTGGCCTCCAATTCCCTTCCCCCTTTTAAAGTTGCACCCTGGCCCTGGCCAGGTTGGCTCAGCGGTTAGAGCGTTGGCCTGCCGTCCAGAGAGACCCAGGTTCGGTTCCCGCTAAGGACATGTACCTCGGTTGCAGTTTGTCCCCGGCCCTTGTTGGGTTGTGCGGGAGGCAGCCACTCGATGTGTCCCTTTCACATCGATGTCTCTCTCTCCCTCTCTCTCCCTCCCACTCTATCTGAACAAAAAATGGAAAAATGTCCTCGGGTGAGGATAAAAAAAAAAAAATTTAAAGTTGCACCCTGGCCGGTTTAGCTCAGCGGTTAGAGCGTCAGTCTGCGGACCAAAGAGTCACGGGTTCAATTCAGGTCAAGGGCACGCACCTCAGTTGCAATTTGTTCCCCAGCCCTGATCGGGGTCATGTGGGAGGCAACCAGTCGATGTGTCTCTCTCACATCAATGTTTCTCTCTCTCTCCCTCCCTCCCACTCTATTGAAAATAAATGGACAAATATCCTCGGGTGAGGATTTTAAAAAATAAAATAAAGTCGCCAGGGACCATGCTGTTGCCTCCTTATCTGCAGCTCCCAATGTCTTCCTCATCCCCTTGTTACAAGGCCAAGGGGAGGTTCGTGGCCTTTCCTGTCCCCCCCAGAAACTCCAGAGCAGCAGATATTGACAAGAGACATCCCAGATGGGCATCACCTCTCATCAAACCCCAGCTACGGGCTGCAGGAAATGGCACTGCTTCCTGGAATCCAAAATTAACCAGCCCCCGAGTGTACCCAATTAGGGTCCTGGCAGTTCTGTTTTATGTTATTTTTTTTGAAAGATCAGGGGCAATTGGTTGCTGATTTCCCCCGAGAGCTGGTGAGCGCAGAGGCAGGCTCGCGTCTGTCTCTCACCCCCTGGAATGCCATCTGTCCAAAGGAGACAGCTGGCCCATTAGCCAGGAAGCACCCCCCTGTGCCCACGCCATCCATCTGATTAGTGCGGAAGAGCGTCTGCCTGCAGACAGCCTGGCGGCTCCTGCAAATCCAGCCCACCCCAGCCAGGCCAGCTGCGGGGCGGCGGGAGCCAGGGCCGCCGTTGGAATGGGGGACATTCAGGTGGTGGCATTCAGCTCCTGGCTTGGTGCCCTGGCTCCTCCAGCATGCCAACAGGTTTGGGGCACGTCTTTGGTCCCACCCCCTCATTTGATAGACAAGCCAACTCAAGCATGGCTTGGGGGCCTGAGGAGCCCAAGTTTCCAGGAAGGTGATGGTAGAACCAGAATTAGAAACTGGTACCATCACCCATTAGCCGGGTGCCCTTGGGCAAGTTACTTCAGCTCCCTGAACCTCGGGTTACTCCTTTGGGAAACAGGCAGCAGTACCTGCTTATACTGAGGGCACAGAGGTGGACAATGTCACTGCTGTTCTCTTCCTTCCTCCCAGGGGAGCCCCGGGGGGGCCGGGGCAGCATGATCGGGGTGATCAACGGCCAGGAATTTGGCGTGGCCACCCTCAACGCCAGTGTGCAGCAGGAGGCGCGCTCTGGGGTCACCACCTTCCGCAGCAGCGTCGGCCACATCCCTGCGAGTGTGGGTAAGTGGGGACCTGCCAAGGCGTGCTGAGCCCCGAGGCGGCAAAGCCTGCATTCCGAGGCCGCCTGGGCCTGATTCCCAGAGGAAGTCCTGCCCCTCTAAGAGCTGAGTCCAAGCCAAAGTGGATTTAGGTGGGGCCCCTTCCTCCCCACCATACACCCCCTAATAAAACCAAACGCCTGCATTTAGAAGCAGACCAAGCCCAGCCGGAGTGGCTCGGTGGTTGGAGCGTCGTCCCACGCACTTGAAAGTTGCCGGTTCGATTCCAGGTCAGGGCAGGTACAGGAGGCAACTGATAGATATTTCTCTCTCACATCGCTGTTTCTCGCTCTCTCTCAGCATGTCCCCAGGTGAGGACTAAAATATACATAAAGGCAGACCAAGAGCACGTGAAATGATCAGGCTATGTGAGTGCAAGTCAGCTTATGAACTTGAAACCTCTGACTGCTGCATGAAGTGTTCTTCCACTGATAGAAAAGTGAAGGTGTCACCCGTAACGGTCGGCAGGAGGGGACAGGAAGGGAGAGACATGGAGAGTAACATTAGCCACAAGGTCCGGAGAACCAAGAAATGCCCATTTGCAGACAGATTCATAAAACAGTGTGTCCTGCCCTGGCCAGTTTGGCTCAGCGGTTAGAGCATCGGACTGCGGTCCAGAGAGACCCGGGTTCGGTTCCCGCTAAGGGCACGTACCTCGGTTGCAGTTTGTCCCCGGCCCTGGTTGGGTCGTGCAGGAGGCAGCCACTTGATGTGTCCCTTTCACATCGATGTTTCTCTCTCTCTCTCTCTCTCCCACTCTATCTGAACAAAAAATGGAAAAATGTACTCAGGTGAGGATAAAAAAAAAAAACACAAAAAACAGTGTGTCCTGAGCACATGGAATGTTCTGGAGAGATGTTGCAGACCCTGACCCCTCGCCCTTTCCGGGACACTCTGCGTCCCCTCATGGGGGTCCGGAGCAGAGCTGACGGGGTCTTTGCTAACAGCGGCTCCTCCAAGGCTGCTCCTGAGGGACAGGCCTGTGTGACCAGCACGGGGACTTCACCTGGGGGCGGGGTCACTTGGAGCTGGCTGGGCTTCTCCAGCTACAGGAGCGGGAGCTGAGGAGAAACATCTGGCCCCACGCCATGTGGGCCGGGCCGTGTTAGTGGACGCAGCACACAGAGGTTGAGAAGCTTGGCTTCCACGCACAGGGCCCAGCTGGCCCCCGTGAACATCGGTCCTCGAGCTTCTCTGTCCCGAGAGCCCGAAGTTGAGCCGAGAAGCTCGACGATGGTCAGGACCCCCAGCGAGTCCCTTCCCTAGTCCGAGGCCCCACCTGTCCCAAGAGGGGCATCGTGCAAAGGTCTGAAAATCCATGTCCAGGAAAATGTTTGGCTCTTTTTTCAAAGTCAGTGGTTTAGAACAATCCTTCCTCTCCTAGGCCTTTCTGGAAGGTGTCTGCAAGGCGGTAGAGAGAGAGAGAAGGTAGACTTGTTTGATTTTCAACTCAGTCCAGCACACCTGTGATGATGGCCTGTGAAGTCCCGGGCTCTGTGGTGACCTGGTAGCCCTCAATATTTGTGGAACTGAGTTGAATATCAACAAGTTACATGCACTTCTTTGTATGAATATGTTTTGCTAATTTCACAACTCCTCCAAGAAGTAGATATTGGCCTTTGCCACTTGGTTCTGGTCCAGGTGATCTTGGCACTGAGCTCTCCTGGGGGTGATAGGGAGTCACAGAGGGACCTGGAGCAGAAGAGGGGCTGCCCTCAGCATCTGGCCCTAACCGGGCCTCTGGGCCCCACCCTGTCCAGGGCCTCTGATGCGGGTGCTTGTGGTCACCATTGCCCCCATCTACTGGGCACTGGCCGAAGAGCGTGGAGACGCCCTGAACGGCCATTCCCTGACCGGTGGCAAGTTCCGGCAAGAGTCGCACGTGGAGTTTCCCACAGGTGAGTGGGGGGCACCCCCAGGTGGGCCAGGTGGGATGGGGCCTGAGCCAGGGCCTCTCCCCCGTGGTGACTCCAGGCTGGACGGGGATGGCTTGCAGGCGAGCTGCTCACGATGACCCAGGTGGCCCGGGGCCTGGATCCCGATGGCCTCCTGCTCTTCGACGTGGTGATCAATGGTGTCATCCCTGAGAGACTGGCTGACGCAGATCTGCAAGTGCAGGTGTGGGGCGAGCCCTGGGGTGCACGGGTGGGTGGGTGAGAGACGATGGGATGTCCTGCCTGCACCCATCCTACACCCCAGCAGCGGCCGGGGCGTGGCCTGGCCTTGGACTTAGGTGGCAACTAGTAGGAAGATACTCTGGGCCCACCTCTCGGCCTCTGGGGACATTCTCCCTGTTCCATAAACAAAATAACGCCTGTGACCTGGGCATCCAGGAAATGGGGCTGAGGGTCCCAGGTCCCAGGCTGCTTGGAATGGGAAGTTGCAGATGTTCTCCCCCCCTCCCCCCCCTCTAGGACTTCCAGGAGAACTACGTGCAGATGGGGCCCGGCCGGCTCTTTGTGGGCTCCACGCCGCGCTTTCTGCTGGACAGCCTCCCGGTGTCCCTGCGCTGCAACCACAGCATCCAGTACGACGCGGCCCGGGGCCCCCAGCCCCAGCTGGTGCAGCACCTACAGGCCTCCGCTATCAGCTCGGCCTTCGACCCCGAGGCTGAGGCCCTGCGCTTCCAGCTCACCACAGCCCTGCGAGCTGGTGAGGGCCCTAGCCTGTCCCCACCCCGCTGCCCCAGCTAAAAGCTGTGTACAGCCCGAATGCTACTGCCTGAGGCCCAGGTGACAGCCGCCCCTGCACCCACTGACCAGAGAGCAGGCACTCGGGACTGAGATAGCTCACCCCCTTGCTCCTGTCCATCCATCTACAGCCCAGCAGGGACACAGCCCTTCAGGCCACCCCTGTTCAACCCTCCAGAGCGTTTCCCCGGGCCCCAAGGGCAAGGTCCGAACCACCCAGGCTGATGTTCAAGACTCGAATCATGCCCCACCCTCTTCTCGAGGGTGCCTGCACCAGAGACCCCACCCAGACCTGGGGGCCACTCTTGGACCCCTGGAGACCCGCGTGAACATGCCATATATTCTCAGTCAGCGGAGGCTAAAAACATACCTGCAGCCGGGATTTGAGGTCCCACCATGTTTTACCCCTTGGACGTGGGACAGGGGTAGGAGCATAGCTTTGAGGTCAGGCAGACCCTGGTTCAAACCCAGCCGCCCCACTTCTCAGCTGTGAGACTTTGGGGGCAGAGCCCTGGCCCTCTCTGAGCCTCCTGTGCCCATCTGTGAAATGGGCATGACATCACCTGCCCTGCAGGGTGCGGGAGTAGAGGTACTATCTCTGAAAGCCTCACCGGGCACCCAGTGGCTGCTTTATCAAGGGTGCCATCCCTATAATCATCCAGGCAGTCTGGCCTCCTTCCTGTCTCCAGAACACAGTCTGTCCCCACCCTGCCTTGGGCCTGCTACCCCAGTCTGGTGCTCACTTCCCCCAGCCGGTGGCCAGGTCCTCTCTGCATTGTGAGGAGCACAGTTTTGCCTGTGTGGTCTCCTGCTTTGCACTTATTCATGATGTCTGTGTCTGCCAGCCATAGTCTGGCCAGCGCGCGTGAGCCCCTCGTGACGGCCCACAGCAAGGCCTCGGGCAGGCCTGGCTCAGGACAGAGGCTGAGCACCTGGCTGGGGGGCCTCGCCTGGTCAAGCTGATGTCCTGTGTCCTTGGGGCCTGTCCTCTTTGCCTTGCAGAAGAGAATGAAGTCAGCTGCCCGGAGGGCTTTGAGCTGGACACCCAGGGAGAGTTTTGTGTGGGTGAGCACCCTGTCCCTACCCTGGCATGGATGAGGGAGGTCCCGCAGCCTGGGATGGATGAGCTGAGCTGTCCTGCCAGCTGCCAGGAGGGCCTGTGCACACAGGCCACCAGCTGTCCCCACCCCAGACAGGGACGAGTGCTCCAGTGGCCCCAGCCCCTGCTCCCACTCCTGCCACAATGCACCTGGCCGCTTCTCCTGCTCCTGCCCGGCTGGCTTCACCCTGGCCGGGGACGACAGGAGCTGCAGAGGTGAGTGGCCTGCGGAGAGGTTCTCCTTGGACCTGGCCCGGGGTGTGGGGGGGATGGGGGGGGGATGGGGCCACTCAAGGGATGGTCTGTTCCTGAGGGCACTGGATGTCAGCCTGGGTGTTCTAATGCCCTGTTCCCTCTGGAACTGTCTGTTATGAGGACCACAAATGGGAAAGGCTCAAGTACTGGGGATGATGGGAATCCCCAAAGACACACACGTGGCCACCACGCAGTCAGGGCACTCATACCCGCTGAGCCCGTTCGCCGCCTCGCCAGCTGCCCACCACGCAGCAGCCACTTCCAGTGAGCTGGGCTTGGCGGCGAGCTGAGCCCTGGCTCTCCCACCCATCTGACCCTGGGACACTGTCCGCACCTGACCCCCACCTGCGCCCCTCCACTCCTACCACTGGGACCCGGCACCGCTACATCTCTGTTGAGCACCCGTGGGGCACTGTCTACAGCCTCAGTTCAGATGCCGCCATCGGGTCCCTTGGGGTGGGCTCTGTGTTTGTGGGGGTACCAAGATGATGGGCAGAGCCAGCAGGAGGTAGGACCTTCATCCCTGGGCTCCTGGGGCCGGGACTGAGCCTGTGTGCGGAGGCTAGAGCAGAGGGGGCTGGGGGGCATGTGTTCATGTAGCCCCTGTCCCTGCCCACCCCCAGATGTGGACGAGTGCGCCTGGCATACTGAGCTTTGCCCAGGGGGACAGCGCTGCGTGAACCTGCTTGGGTCCTACCGCTGCCTCCCTGACTGTGGGCCTGGCTTCCGGGTGGCCGCGGATGGGTCCGGTTGTGAAGGTGACCGGGACATGGTGTGGGGCGGTCCGGGAGTCTGCAGAGGGGGTGCTATGTGGCACTGGGACACCAGGCCTTCGGGGAAACGCAGTCTCGGCAGAAGGAGCACAGGGAGGCCGGGGAGGGAGGCTGAGCTGGGGGCCAGAGGTCCAGTCCGGACTTGGCCTGGCTGCTGGAGCAGCTCAGATGAGACTCTTCTTTCTGGGCCTCAAGCGTGTCATCTGTCCAGTGAAGGCAAGCAGGGCAGGGATGGCACACGTGCCACATCTGCTGCCACTTCCCGGCTGCCCTCCTGGGAGGGGCCCAGCCTACAGGCAGCCTCTGAGCCCTTCTGCGCACGGCTCCCCAGCAGCCGCAGGGAAGCCCCCGCAGCTGGCCTGGAAGAGGAAGCCCAGGTGCCACCCCTGGTGGGGGCCTCTAGGGTCCTTCCTGCCCTGTCATTCTGTGCTTCCACGGTCAGGGGTCCTCCTGGCTCCTCTGAGAGAAGCCATGGAAGGAGGGGAAGAAGCAGGGTGACACCTGAACCCAGAAAGGCAGTCATTTGACTTCAGTGGCCGCAGGGCCCGCGGAGTGCCCTCTTCACGCCCTCCCTCCCTCCCTTCACTAACCATGTGCCAGGCTCCTAAGCCCTTCACACTCATGACCCGGTTTTCTCTCCATGGCCCGTGAAGAGGTCTGGTCCCACCCCTTCTCTACAGATGAGGAAACTGAGGCTCAGGGAGGGAGAGTTACTGGCTCAAGGACCAAGAGATGTGGCGGAGCTCAGTCCAAGCCCAGGACTCCGCCTCCAGAGCCCCTTTCTTCTTCTGGACACATAACTGTTTTACCCTCCAAAGCTGGTAGAATTGGGAGGCTCTGAAGTTGGATGAAGCCCAGATGTGGAGAGGTGTGGTATGCCCCTTGGGGGTGGGCTTGGGGCTCAGACACTCCCCTGCCTCCTCAGATGTGGACGAGTGTCTGGAGCAGTCTGACGAATGTCACTACAAGCAGATCTGTGAGAACACCCCAGGCGGGCACCGCTGCGGCTGCCCCAGGGGGTACCGGATCCAGGGCCCCGGCCTGCCCTGCCTAGGTATGGGGACACCGCGCCCTATGGGGCCCTGGTGGGCGCAGCCTGGCCCCCAGGCAGGGAGTGTTTACCACAAGGGCCGTGACCAGCCAAACACAGCCAGCGCTGTCGGTGCCTCAGCACGGCCTGCTCCCTGCTCTGCCCGCCTCACCCCCCCCCCCACCCCCCCCACCCCCGCAAGGTCACCTAGGGACCCTAGGGAGGAGGTGGAGAGAAGTGGGTGGGTCTCAGAGACGCTTAGGAGCCTCACTAGGACCCTGAAGGGAGGGGGCTGAGGGACAGTTGGAGTCTGGGATTCAGCTCAGAGCTGGGGGAGGTTGAGGCCTCTTTGAGCAGTGGAGGCTGGATGGGAGAGGAGGCTGGGTGGGGAGAGGGTCTGGTGGGGGAGGAGGCTGGGAGGGGGAGGAGATTGAGTGGGAGAGGAGGCCGGGCGGGAGAGGGGGCTGGGTGGGGAGAGGGCCTGGTGGGGGAGGGTGCTGGGAGGGGGAGGAGATTGAGTGGGAGAGGAGGCCAGGAGGGGGAGGAGGTTGAGTGGGAGAGGAGGCCGGGTGGGAGAGGGGGCCGGGTGGGGGAGGAGTTTGAGTGGGAGAGGGGGCCAGGTGGGGGAGGAGGCCGGGAGGGGGAGGAGGCCAGGTGGGAGAGGGGGCCGGGTGGGAGAGGGGGCCGGGTGGGAGAGGGGGCCGGGTGGGGGAGGAGTTTGAGTGGGAGAGGGGGCCGGGTGGGGGAGGGGGCAGGGTGGGGGAGGAGGCCGAGTTCGGGAGGAGGCTGAGTTCGGGAGGAGGCCAGGTGGAGCAGGAGGCCGGGGTGTCCCAGGTCAGGGAAGGCTGGGAGGGAGGCCTGTGTGCAGCAGGTGTGCAGCCGGATTCTAGGGAAGGCCCGAGAGCTGTGGCGAGCCCTGAGCCTCCCTCAGCACCCTGCCTGGCCCCCACTCCTTCCAGACATCAACGAATGTCTGCAGCTGCCCAGGACCTGTGCCTACCAGTGCCACAACCTGCAGGGCGGCTACCGCTGCCTGTGCCCACCGGGCCACACCCTCCTCCGAGACGGCAGGACCTGCACCCTGATGGAGCGGAGTGCACTAAATGTGACCACCGTCAGCCACCTAGGCCCCTTGGTGCCCTGGCTGCGGCCCCGCGCCCCTATCCCCAGTGGCGTCTACCATGCCTGGGTCTCCCTCCGGCCGGGTCCCGGAACCCCGAGCAGTGTGGGCCGGGCCTGGTGCCCCCCTGGCTTCATCCGGCAGAACGGCGTCTGCACAGGTAAGGCCAAGCTCCAACTGCCCCGCCGGGGACACAGCCGCTGCTGTCTGGGGCAGCTAGGCTGGGCGTGTGGGCACCACGCCCCCTGTTCGAGACCCAGGCTCACAGGCAGGTGGCGTGGGGGGTGCTTTCTTACTATGAGGTGTCTTGGCGCCCTGGCTGTGCTAACGGGCAAGTGGCCTCCAAGAAGGGGGTGGAGTATTTTCCACACCATTTAGGTTCAGGACACTTTGCCCACTGTCCCAGGAACCCACACATGTACCCAGGAACCCACTTTGAGAAGCAGTGCTCTGGATGCCCAGGGGTGAGGAGTAGGGAGGGAGGTTGTCAGGACTGAAGGACTGTGGGAACGAGCCCTGGCGGCAGAGAGGTGAAGGGGCGGGCGGTGGCCTGGAGGGTGACATGCTCCAGCGCTCCTGCCTGGACAGCAGGCTCTGCACTGGCCGTGAGGCCTCGCCCAGGCCTGGGCGAGCGCGCGGTGGACAGACGGAGCTCCCCACTCTCCCCGAGCCTGCCAAGCCCCGGGCCCTCCTAACTCCTGCATCCAGAGTTGGATGGGGCAGGGCAGGGAGGAGTGGACCACCTAAGTCAGGGGCTTCCTTGCCTGCCTGGCCCTGCGGGCAGGTCTGTGGCCACGTGGGTGTCTGTGACTCAGCATGTATCTCTGCTCCATCACCCCTCCCCCCACCAATGCCTGGGCCAGACCTGGATGAGTGCCAGGTGAGGAACCTGTGCCAGCACGCCTGCCGAAACACCGAGGGCAGCTACCAGTGCCTCTGCCCCGCCGGCTACCGCCTCCTCCCCAGCGGGAAGAACTGCCAGGGTGAGCTGCTGCCCAGGTGCCAGAGGGGACAGGGCAGGGCCAGTCTGCTCTCTGCAGCCCCTTCTCCACCATCTCATGTGATCTGAGGGAGGGGCAGGGAGACAGGCTCGGAGGCGTTAAGTGACCACCCCAGGTGCCCACAGCCAGGCTGGGCCCCACAGTCCATGCAGGAGCTAAGAGATTGCGTGGGCAGGCTCCAAAAGCAGCCCCGGGTCCATCACAGCTCTGCAGTGTGTCCCTGGGCAACTCACTTCACCTCTCGGCGCCTCAGCCTCCTGGTGAAACGGGGCAACACAGGCCTCCCCTAAGTGACTGGATGGTCATGTGGAAGGTGGGCACAGAGCCAGCGCTCACAGCGAGACAACTGCTGCTTGTAGTTAGTGAAGTCCTCTAAGTCCCAGGCAGTGCCCTTCCCTGCCACGCTCGGGCCGGGCCAGCCGTGCTGCTGCCCCGCTGGACTGTGGGAGCCCTGCCGGCTTTGTCGTCTCCACCCCTCACTGTCATGGGGCCAGTGAATGTCCCCTGAGAACGGTGGGGCATCCGCTGGGGCAGACAAGGATTGGGGCACTCTGTCCATGGGCAGTGGGCACTCTGGGGCTGAGGGCAGCTCCCTGGCTCTCCAACTGAGCTCTAGGCTCAGAGGTCTCCAGGGTGCCCACCACCATGCCCCAGGGGAGATGGTGGCCTGTCAGCTGGGCTGTCACAGCTCAGGCTGGCTGGGGACAAGTAGAGAAGGGCTTCCTGATCCTCCTCAGGCATTTCTCTCCCACGTAGCCCCCTCCCCAGGCTTTCTCTGGTTCCTGCCTTCTGCCCTTTCGCTTTGCCCTATCTCCTCATCCCCTCTTCTCTCCTTCGCCACCCCCCACACAGACATCAATGAGTGTGAGGAGGACGGCGTGGAGTGTGGGCCCAGCCAGATGTGCTTCAACACCCGCGGCAGCTACCAGTGTGTGGACACGCCATGTCCTACCACCTTCCGGCAGGGCCCCAGCCCAGGGTAAGGGCTGGGCTGGCTGGGGGTGGGGGTGAATTGGGGATGGAGGCAGGGGGTGTGTTATCTGCAGAGAGCTGGGCAGCTTACACTCTGGCTCCTACACGCCTGGACCCCTCCTCCAGGCCAGGTCTCAGGCAGAGGCCCTGCAAAGACCAGTGGGGTCAACCCTGCCTGAACTCCAGGGCAGGGCCCCTGTGCCCACAGGGCAGTGTGCCCTCATGAAGAGCACCTGCCTGCAGGCACTCTGCGTGCCAGCTTGCCTGGACACTATCGTTTCGTGCAGTGGTGCGTCAGCATGGAGCACTGGGGACCCGGAGAGGCCAGAGCTGGGCGGGGGCGGGGGTGCCCGAAGATGTACACATATGGGGACACATGAACCCACATAAAACCCTGGACCCAGGAACACAGACACAGACACACAAACGCCACCCAGAAACACAGAACCCCACAGACACACAAATACAAACCCACAAACATATTTCCACCACACTGCCCACTGGGGCTACAGACACTTAAAGATGCAGACGCTGGGGTCTTGGCCGATGGGGCTGCGCCTGCAGCGGTTAGGAAAAGTGTCCTGGGGTACCTTGCCCTGGGCCATAGGCTTTATGGGGGGGGGTGCCCTTGCAAGGCTGAGCACGTGTCTTTGAGTGCCCCTTCGCACCCTCCCACCCAGACAGGTGACTGCCCTGGGGCTCAGGAGGGCTCTCTGTCACTGCCCTGTGGGAGAGGAGGCTGGAGCAGGCTGGAGGAGGCTTGTTGGGCTGCCCTGGGGGCTGAACTGTCAAAGGCCGCTGGGGGGACCTGCTCCAATATGAAAGGACATATCTCTGGCTTCTCTGGGCCTCAGTTTGCTGATCTCTAAATTGGGCTAACAGTGGTACTCGTAGAGAAGGCATTTGGAGTGCTGGGGGACAGCGGCGCATGGGGGAACTACGGAGGATCGGGGTGAGGGCCAGTTTCTGGGGCCCGGCAGTGCTGGATGGCACCCCGAGCCTGTGCGTCTGTCCTTTCCCCAGGACGTGCTTCCGGCGCTGCTCGCAGGACTGCAGCGCCAACGGCCCCTCCACGCTGCAGTACAAGCTGCTGCCGCTGCCCCTGGGCGTGCGCGCCCACCACAGCGTGGCCCGCCTGACAGCCTTCTCCGAGGCGGGCGTCCCCGCCAACCGCACGGAGCTCAGCGTGCTGGAGCCTGACCCTCGAAGCCCGTTTGAGCTGCGCCTGCTGCGCGCAGGCCACGGCGCCGTCTACACCCGCCGCGCGCTCACCCGGGCCGGCCTCTACCGGCTCACCGTGCGCGCAGCGGCGCCGCGCCACCAAAGCCTCTACGTCCTGCTTATAGCTGTGTCCCCTTACCCCTACTGAGGGGCGGGGTTATTGGCACCAGCTTTGGGGTAGAAACCTCTGGGAATGAGGGGTGGGACGGAGTCAAAATAACCCCTCACCGCCCAGGCCAGGCTGCTGGTGGGACAGAGTGGCCCTTGCGTAAGGGATGTCATCTTCTCCCGCCTCCATGCGTCATCTGGACTTTCAGTAAACACGACCGGGCGGGCGCGCGCAGCCTTGACCCCAGGATAACAAGGACCCGAGCTGCCCCTACTCTCCCTGCGCCCCGTGGGGGTGGAGGCCTGCAGGCCGACGACAAAGGCTATCCATAGGTGGCAAAGCCCACAGGCGGGGCTGGGGTAAAGCCTGAGATCTGACCTGCTCCTCCAGGCTTGCTCCAAGCCCCAGAGGGACCTGGGCTGGGTGGGACACAGCGTCCCAGGACACCTGAGGGGAGGGGCAGGCCCCGGGGATGGCACCTGCTGCCACCTGCCCACCTGGCACTGTCACCTGGACCCAGGGTGTGTATATGTACACCATAAAAACTCTTGTTTTTAAGCAGCTCCATTCTTCATCCAGTTCTTTGCTTTGCTAAGGAGGGGCTGTAGCTGGGAGGGAAACCACCACCCTCTGATGCAGGACCACTGGACTAGGAGACTCCCGACGGGTCGGGTGGCCCAGGCACCCCTCTGGGCTTTCCTATCCAAAAATATGACTGTGACAGTAGCCACCCCCATAGGGCTGTGGGGAGGATGACAGGAGAAGGAAATGCATGACACCGACAGCAACACGTAGCAGCAAAAGTAATTCTTAAGAATAACCCTTCATCCTTTCTAATGAATTAATCACATTCAGCCATTTCCTCAGACACCAAAGATTCATTCGGTCCTACTATGTGCCAGGCAGCGGACATAGTCCTGCGCACAGGACCTCACATTCTAGTGGCAAAGCGTTCATGCACAGGAAGGAAAGGAAGCATACAATGCACCCCGGTTAGTTAGAGAGGGGTGCGGGGGAGAGAAACCAAGTTGGGACGGTGGGGGTGGGGCGGGGGCAGTTTTAGCGGACCAGTCAGAGCGGGCCTCCAGAGAAGGCCGTATTTCAGCAGAGACCTGGAGAAAGTGAGGACGAGAGTGTGCAGACATCTGGGGAAGAGTTTCTGGCAGAGGGAGCAGCAAATACCAGGGCCCTCAGCAGGAGGGTGCGTGGCAGTGGAGGGCCAAGAAGGAGGAGGGGGAGGCTGGAGTTGGGGGGTGTTGTTGTGGGTGAGGAAGAGGGAGGTGCGAACAGAAAGGTGAGGGGGTTGGGGCAGATCCCATGGCCTTTGGGCCACTGTGGGGACTTTGGCTTTGAGGAGTGAGTTGGGGAGGAACAAGATAAGAACATCTAGCATGTACTGGCGTGTCTCCAGTGTGCTGGGACAGGGTCTGAGTCCCAGCTCGGCTTCTCCCGCTCCTGGTCCCTGCCCTCCTTCCTGGCCTGGCTGCAGCCCCTGCCTCGGCGACCCTCCACCTGTTGCCAGCTGCCCCTGGACAGAGGCTATCTCTTCTGCACGTGGTTCTGGAGAGGAGGGGTCCTTTCTCCCGGCTCCCAGTGCTCAGTGACACTGTCCCGTTCTCTCATCTGGTCGATGACAAGGAAAGCTGCCTGAGTTATTGCCCTTAAGGGGCGAATGATGACCAGACTTTTCCAGCAAAGAGGGGGCAAACAGAGAAGAAATCGCTGTGTCCATTTTCCAGATGGAGAAAAGGAGGCTCAGAGAGGGGACATGACCCAGTCACTTGCCTGATAGGTGATTGGTTAGTGGTTAGACCAGTCTAACTCCTGACTCTACCCTCACAGCCCCAACTGAATCTTTTTCAGGGCCCTTCCACTTTTTGGGGTTTTTTGGTGGTTTTTTTTTTTTTTTTTTCTTTTTAATCCTCACCTGAGGATATTTTTCCATTTATCTTCAGATAGAGTGGGAGAGGGAAAGAGAGAGAGAGAAGCATCGATGTTAGAGAGAGACACATTGACTGGTTGCCTCCCGCGTGACCCCGACCAGGGCGGGGCACCAAACTACAACCGAGATACGTGCCCTTGACCAGAATCGAACCCGCAACTCATTGGTCCGCAGGCTGACGTTCAAATTGCTGAGCCAAACCAGCCAGGGCAATGCTGGTCTCTTTTAAACCAGGGGTCTGCAAACATTTTCTGTGAAGGGCCAGATAGTGAATATTTTGGGCTTCACAGAACTTAGAGTCTCTGTCAAAACTACTCCCCTCACCATGGTGTCACCAGAGCAGCCGCGGTCCACACATGAACCAATGAGTGTGGCTGTTTCAATAAAACTTTATTTATGGAAACTTACATTTGAAGTGGACATAATTTTCACAGGTCATAGAATAGTCCTTTGATTTTTTTCCAGCTGTTTTCAAAGGCAAAAACCATTCGTAGCTTGCAGGCTTTACAAAAACAGGTGGTTTAAAGCACAGAAGTCACTAGCGATGGAATTTCAGGCTGGGTGGAGGAGAGACTGGGGCAGATGGGAAAAGTGGAGGAAGGGCCTCCCCGGCCCTCCCACACCCCGCGTACCCAGGGCCCCACTGGGAGGCCCTTCCTTGGGCTGAACGGCCCACTTGTGCAAGCCGAGGCGCTATCGGGTTCATGTTGTGACCTATGAACCCTGCCCTTTGCTGGGCTGGTAATTTTTAAAAAAATTTTTTTCTTTATTGATTTTAGAGAGAGAGGAAGGGAGAGAGAGAGAGAGAGATAGGAACATCGATGAGAGAGAACATCCACTGGCCGCCTCCTGCATGCCCCTCACTGGGGATTTAGCCCACAACCTGGACATGTGCCCTGACCGGGAATTGAACCCGTGACCTCTTGGTGCATGGGTCGACGCTCAACCACTGAGCCACACTGGCCAGGCTGGGCTGTTAATTTTTTGTGGAGCCAGCAACTTGCAGCTCAGGAGACTTTCAGCAGAGGTAAGACCTGCAAAGTGGAGGGACGACTCCTCTCTCACCCTGGCTCTCTCTTGCTTGCCTCTTCCCAATCTCACCCTGGCCCTTCGTGTTTGTGACATGACCTTTTGTTAAATGCCCAGTGCCTTAAGGACCTGAGTTTAATTCATTTAATACTGGAGCCCCAGTAGTTTCAGGACAGAAAATAGCATGCCCATTTCACAGATGAGGGAATGGGGGCTCAGACAAGGTGAGCCACTTGTCCAAGCTCAACCAGCCTGGAGGAGAAAGGAAGAACTCAACCCAGGCCCATCTGACTCCACGGCCCAGGGGCTCCAGGCTCCAGGCTGCCCTGCCTCCACTCTCTGAGAAAGGAGAAGAGGGAGGGCCCACAGCAATTCCAGACTGAGGCTCAGCCAAGGGAGTGCCGGGTCAGCCGGCCTCCCTCCTCCCCCACCTTCTGCTAAGTGTCCCATCTGAGGCTCTGACCGGGAGGCTGGTGAAAGGACTCATTGCTCCGAGTCGTGCAGCAAGCCAGTGGCAGACTTGGCCTTGACTCCAGGCTGTGACTCCCAGTCTGACACTCCCCCAGCCCGTCCACCCCGCCCACTTCTGCAGGGATCGTCACCCAGTACAGTAGCCAGCTCCAAGGGGTGTTTCCACTTGCATTCTCCAGCTTCTGGCTGTCATCGGCCAGGGCCCCGGCCAGCCGCCCAGCCCCCTGGTGCCACCTGACCTCTGAGGCCGTTCTGAACCATCTGGGGTGGAAAACAACCCTGCAGGTCACTTATTAAACTCCATGATACAGCTTTTCCAAGAACCCAATAACTGGACTCTGTGTTCCTTCTGGGTGGGGACTGGCAACCTGGGGTCTGGCCTAGAGGGCACTCTCTGTTCCTGGGGCTAGGTCCCAGGCCTGGGCAGTGGCAAAGTGGCTTCTGGTGCCAACCATGAGATGGCTGCAGGGCAAGGTGCTTAGAGTCCCTGCACAGCCAGGCCCCTCCACGACCTGCAGGTGCAGAGCCCTTGAGTGGCAGAGGAGAGACAGAGGACAGGAGGGACCTACTCCTTGGTTAGCTGCACAGGCAGTATCTATGTCTATAGGTTGCTGGGGGATTTAATGAGATCAAGTCCACCGAGTGTGCCCTTCAGCAGTTCAGACAAGTAGTCACAAAAGTCAGCTCCAACCTTTATTTATTTAAAAAAAATTTTTTTTCTTTATTGATTTTAGAGAGAGAGGAAGGGAGAGGGAGAGAGAGATAGAAACATTGATGAGAGAGAACATCAGTTGGCCACCTCCTGCATGCCCCCCACTGGGAATTTGGCCCACAACCTGGGCATGTGTCCTGACTGGGAATTGAACCAGTGACCTCTTGGTGCATGGGTCAACACTCAACCACTGAGCCACACCAGCTGGACAACTTAAAAAATCTTTTAAAATACATATCCACAATACCATTATCATGCCTTTAAAAATCAACAGTAATTCCTTGCTATCATCAAATAGCCTATCAAGCATCCAGTTGCTCATAAAGATGGTATTTCTTTTATGATTTAAAAAAAAAAAATCAGAATCCAAATAAAGTCTACACATTGTGATTGATTGTCCTTCATGTATTTTAACTCAAAGTTCCCCTGTCTCATTTTTTTCTTAAAAATTTTAAAATCAATTTTATTGATATATAATTATTCCAATAATACAAGGTTGGTTCAACACCTGAAAATCAATGTAATTCACCACATTTATAAAATAAAGAAGAAAATCATATGATCATCTCAATAGATGCAGGAAAAGCATTTGATAAAATTCAGCCCCTGCTCATGATAAAAACTCTCAACAAACTAAGAATAAAAATAAACTTCTTCACCTGATAAGAAGCACCTGAAAAGCCTACAACTAACATCATACTTAATAGTGAAAGACTGAATGAATGCCTTCCCCTAAGATCCCAAATAAGTACCAAACTTTGTACTAGGGGCCCTCGCCTTTGCAATAAGGCAAGAAAAAAGCACAAAGATAATAAAGGGAAAAGTAAAACTGTCTCAATTCACAGACAGCATTATTATCTAGAAACATCCTAGAATATCCTAAGGTATTTACAAAAATCTACTAGAATTAATCAGTGAATTTATCAAGGTTGTAGAACAGAAGGCCAGTATAACAAAACCAATTGTATTTTTATATACTAGCAACACAAATCTGGAAAAAGATATTTTAAATATCATTTGCAATAGTATCAAAAAGCTTAAAATACTTAAAAATAAATTTAATGAAAGACAGGCAAGACCTGTACACTAAAAATTATAACAACTATAAAATGTTGCTCAGATATCTGAGCCAAGAAGGATCTTTGGCACTCCCATTGAGGACTTTAATTAATACTACTCATCAAAGATGCCCCAACCTGCCAGGACTTCTTCCTTTCTCTTCTCTAAATAAGCCTTAAAAAAAAGAATAGGTCTCCACCTGGCAATTTATCCAAAGTGTCCAATAAAATATTCATCACAAAGCTGGGCTCTGGAGCAGCCATACCTGTGATGCCAAGAAGCCCGACCTCTTCTAGCACAAGAGGTGACCTTGTTCACAGTGATGTCACGGACTCCAGGCCTTTCCCATTATAACCGCATGTTCTTTTCCAACTGGAGCATGGCCATCCCTACCTAGTCCATTTAGAAGCCCTATCACCTGTGTGGACGAAAAAGGGGCCACATACTAAACCTGCCAAGCTCAGGGGAGGCCTGTGTGGCGGGCCTTACAAACTCAGAGACTTAATGTAACCACATAGGATGGTCTGAAATAAAAGCTTCCTAACTAAAAGCGAGTCATGGAGGGTAGTCATGTCCTAGACCAGTGTCTTCCTTGACAAAGGTCAATCTTGACCTTAACTGAGAGCCTGTCTGTTGTTGTCTTTTTGCATCTACGACAACATACCTTTGGAATGTCAGGGCAATTTCTTTTTTTCCAGACCCCTCAGGGCACAATCACTGCACCAGAGCAGAGACCACAAAACCCCTCAGTGTTACTGTTATCCTGTCAACTACCCTATACCCACCAATGTAAAAGAAGTATGTGTCGAATATATTTTTTTTTACTTTTTATCCAACCCCAGAGATTTCCCCTGCTTTGCTTTCTCCTGCCTCCCGAATCTATCACCAATGGACTTCATGTCACCCCCTATGTCTTCTCCTTTGATTCTAATATATAAAATAAGATGCAAAATTGCCACTCTCTGGAGCATTTTCTCAATCCATTGAGATTTTGTTTCCCAGTTGGGCTCAAATAAACTCGTAAAAATTCTCTATAGGTTTGAATGTTTCTTACACTGATATCTGCAGGGACCTAATGAAACCCCAGCTCTTCTGGCTCTGGGCCTGCTAGTCTGTATCCTTAAAAGATTTTACCTGGGATTTCACACCAAATAAAGGAGCTGTTTTGTGGCACTCAAGGGAATAGATTCCAACACTGTCTTAGAGCTATACCTCTGATTTAAAACAAAAGTTGAATTCACCACAACTGAAGATCATTCAAGATGTAGCCTCCTAAAGGCTGACCCAACTGTGTGGGTTTCTTATCCATTGCTCATGTAAATAGCAATGAACACTTCTGAATAAACAGTTTTAAGGTGTTTTTTGTTTGTTTGTTTTGTTGTTTTAGTTCTACATAAATGGAGATATATACCATGATCACAGATTGAAAAATTCATTCTTGTTAAGATGTCCAGTAGATTTATTGAAATTCCCAATCAAAATCCCAACAGGCTTTTTATATAAACTGACAAGCTGTTTCTACTATTTAATGCAAAAGACCAAGAATAGCCAAAACAGTTTGAAACACAACGAAGTTGGAAGATATACACTGACTTGAGGACTTATTGTAAAGCTATAGTAATCAAGATGGTATGGTATTGGCATAAGGATAAATAAATAGATCAATGGAACAGAAGAGAGAAACTGGAAATAGATCCACACTTAGGTGGTCAATTAATTTCAACAAAGGTGCCAACATAATCCAATGGGAAAGGGAGTCTTCAACTAATGTTGCTAGAACAACCGGGAATTGATGTGGGGGGAAATGACCCATCAGAGGGTTTTAAGAAGCAGTGACATTCTGACTCACATTTTCAAGAACTCTCTGGCTGTTGGGGGACTGGAGGGGGTGGACAGCAGGGAAAGTGTCAGGAGGCTATGGGGAAGGCCTGAGTGAGGAGATGGAGGAGGTGGAGGGGGAAGGGGGCAGGCACTGGATATAGTTAGAAGATATAAACATCTCAGGCTCACTGCCTCAGTTTCTCCACCTGGTCGGGCCAAGGTGCTGCTGTGCTTTCAGAGGTGCTACCCAAGGTCACTCACCTGGGAAGTGTGTAGGCCCCTTGAGGAGCCCTAACCTGGGTGTGAGTGAAAGGCAAGGCCACGGTGGCTGAGCCCCAGGTCGGGGATCCCCCTGGTCATGCTCCAGCCCTGGACCCAGGAACCGCTCTGCAGGGTGAGGGCTGGGGCAGGGTGTGGATATCCACCTGGCCGATGGAGGGGGAGGTGAAAAGAGGCTCATCCAGGACCCGGCCAGTCTACTCTCACCTTGATCTCTGCCTCTGGGCAAACAGCCACCCTGGTGCCCAGTGGGCAGGGCCTCTGCTGGCAGTTGGGTCCTTGTTTTCCTCTTAGGAGAGCTATGATCTCACCGCCCCTCCTGTCACCAGCACCTGTACGTCAGGGTCAGTCCCCTGGGCTGGAACCATTTTGCAGAAATGCAAGGAGTAAACGTCCCCACAGCCTGTGGCCCTGGGCCTGAGACCTTGGCTCCTCAGATTCAGCTCAAACCCAAACTAGAGCAGAGGGCTTGGGCCAGAACTTCAGACACTGGGGTCTAGGCCTGTTCTGCCACTTACATGCCGTGTGGCCTTGGGGAAAATACACCCTCTCTCTGTGCTGCAGGTTCTTATCTGTAAAGTGGGGATAATTGTAGCAACTTCATATAGGGTAGTCGTGAGATCAAACGAAAGGCAGGAGAATCAGAGCACTCGGTGATAACCATGAGGGTTATGGTTATGGCCAGATCCATGGGGAATGCTGACCTTACCTCTCTTCCATGCCTGTGTCCCTGACCCAGCCATCCTTGACTGGCTCCTCCCTCACCTGCCTTCTTTCTAAGGTCTGGGTAAGGGGGCTTGTCTGGGGCCACCACTGACTTGGGGGAGCTTGGGGGACATCAGGTCTCACTGCCTCACTTCCTCTCCACTGCCGCTGTGATAACTCCCAGGAGGCGGTCCCTATCCAACCACAACTTTCTTGAAGGACAGTGACATCTTAAGTAAGAAATGAGGACGGAGCACAAAGCCACGGGATGAAGACTTAGGGCAGCTCTGTCCTGGAGCGAGGCTGCAGGGGAGGGAGCCTGCCCAGCCTGCTTAGTGGCCAGTGTCTGTCTGGGACTGGTCCTCACTGCCTCCCTGCTGGTGTGGGAGGCCAGAGGCACTGGCGAGTGGCCCAAGCGGCCAGCTGCCATTCCGCCTTCTAGCAGGAAGGTGCCTCAAGCCCCCCAGGGTATGCAGCCCCCCAGGGCTCATAGGGGAGGGGGTCACCATCACTGCCACATCTGGGGCTAGGGGGCTCACAGAGACTTTAAGCTGTGGTGTTGTGGGCAAATTGGTTTGATGCCTTTTCCCTCCAGGGAGGAGAGGGTCAATGTGTGGGGAAAGGGGGGACATCTGTAATACTTGCAACAATAAAGATAAAAAATAAAAAATAAGCTGGCCTATGTGCTTGAGTGCCAGAGGGACCAAGGGACTAAGCCAGCAGCCTCGGCCCCTCGCTGCTGAGGGTCTCTATCTCCAGCTGCTTCTTGCCTGCAGGAAAGGGCCTGGGACAGGGCTGCCTCCTTAACATCGCTTATCCCCTCACATTTCCCCAAGATGGCTCAGGGCAAACCCAGCAGAGCCGCTTTCAGGCTCCCACCTCCAATGGGGGGTGGGGTGGAGTGGGGTGGGGTTCAGGGCTGGGGGGACTCAGAAAGCTGGGGGGAGGAGGGTCCTAACCATGGCTCTGCCTTGGACTGCGCAGGCCCCGCGGTTTCACTGGGCTGTGGTTGTAGCGATTGGAGCTTTGGGGCCTGTAAGCCAGGCTGGGAAACTTCAGAGTCCAGAACCTCTGAAGGCGACCGGGGTCCCAACTCCCTGTTTCTTTTTGCAACAACACGCTTCACCTCTGTGGCCCTAAACTTTCCCTGTTGCCCAATGGGTTAGCAGTCAGCCAGTCTTCCAGGCACTACTTACTGGGTGCCCTGGGCAATCTGGTCAGGTGCCAGGCTCTGGGGAGACAGACAGCACCCCATCCTGGACTGGGACGAAACCCAGACTTTCCAGTGCCACGTCCACCTCCGCCTCCGCCTCGGTCTTCTCACCCGTACAATGGGTGTGGGGGTCAGGGAGGGGCTTTGAGGTCTGCAGAAGGGCCAGCACAGGACAAAGGTGGGCATTTTATCCCCGCTCCCACCTCGAAGCGCTTGTACGCTCCGCAAGGGCCGGGCCGACCTGGTGGCAGTCTCTAGCTGACCGGCTGCGCTCACCCTGCCAGTTTCGGGTTCCGGCCCCTGCCCCCGGGTCAGGGCGGGGAGACCCGCCGGGAGGGTGTGCGGGCACCGGGAGGCAGGGGGAGGGGTGGGAACGGCTCGCAGTGGGGAGGAGGGGTAAGTGGAGGTCCAAGGAGGGAGGGAGAGGCCGGCTCCGGCGGCAGCGAACGCCAAGCGGCCCCTCGGAGGGGCGGGCCCGGGGGCGGGGCCTGCCCCGCGCGGTCCCCCACGTGTCCCGGGTCTCCCGCCCTGCCCCCGGCCCTGGGTTTATAATCCAGGATTCGCGCAGCAGCCAGCCCTGCTCCGCCACCACCGCCTGGACCCCGGTAAGGTCGCCCTCTTCCCGATCACAGCGAGGAGGTGGAGGGGACCCCGGGCTCGGACCTGGACGGGAGGGAAGGGGGCCGACGCCCGGACTCCTGTTGCTCAAACGCCTGGCGGCCGGATTCCTGGGTTCCTCAGGCCGCGGGGATGGGGCCAGGAGCGAGTCCAGGGTCTGTGGGGCAAGTCAGGTTATTTGTCCTCTTCCCGGACCGACTTCCTTCCTGAATTTCCCCTCTCCGATCCAGCTTCCTCTATGACGCGAAACCCCCCAGATGGAGACCTTGAGAGTCAGAGGGTGTGCGGGTCCCGGATTCTCTCGCCCCTCTCTGTTCGTCGCCCCGTCTCTGTCTCCACCTCTTTTCTCTGGGTGAAAGCAGAGTTCCACCCCACCTCTGCCCCTGGGCCCCCGGGCTGGGGCTGGGCGCATCAGCCCCGAGGCTCAGTTTACCACCTGGACTGCCCGGCCAGTGCCTGGGGTGTGACTGGGCTCCTTCCCCTGCAGGGGGCGTCAGTCACCTGCTGCCCCCTAAAAGGGATTTGCGTTCCCCACTCAGGTGGGGCCGGCGGCCACTCCTGGCGTAGGTGCCTGGCTTCCTGCTGGCGTTGGGCTCTGGGATCTGGACTGTGGGAGGGGCCGCTCCCCAGGAAATGCCCGCCATCCGGGTGGCTGTTGCCTTTGGCTCCTTGGGCGGCTGCGCCCTGCAGGGAGGGAGGGTCATTGTGAAACGGAGGAAACTCCTCTGCCATCCCGCCTGGGCTCTTCCTGAGACGGTCCGGGGACACCCACCCACCAGCGCCCGTTCCTTTCTGCGAAGGGGGGCGCCTGCTACGTAGCCTGGCGGTCTGAGTGCACACCTGGGCAGGAACAAACCTGTCCTTTATCCAGGGAAGGATCAAATAGGCACGGGGCTTTGATCCCTTTCTCCCAGCCTCTGGTGACAGGAGAGGGCAGGTTCTGGAGGCCAGTGACCCGAGCCCTGAAGGCAGGATCAGCCTCTCTGCTCCCAAGCCTCAGTTTCCTCGTCTGTCAGAGCTGACACAGGCTCGGGGCTCAGTGGAAGGTCTCTGTAGACTGGTGTGAGCAGTGCCTGGGTCCATTCACTCACTGTGTCTGGGGTGGTGCCATGCTGGGGGCAGGAACGGGAGACAGGTTCCCTGCCCTCCTCCTTTAGGTTCTGGTGGTAGGGGCAGAAACTGCCACCAAGGGGATGGGAACTGGCGATGCTGAGGAACTGGAGAAGTCTCCCTTAAAAACTCCCTCCCCCATTCCATCCCCCACTGAGCCAGGGCAGAGTTGGGGGGGGGTAGGCGCTGTCCCAGGTGGGGCCACCTGTGAGCTATACTGAGAAGTAATTCTGGCTCTGCTCAGTGCTAGGGAATGAGTGGTGAATCCTGCCCGCTCAGAGCCCAGACTGGGCCGGGCACAGGGGAGAGTGGCAGAGGAAGGCTCCCACTCCCACTGAGCTCCCGAGTGCTCACCTGTGCCCCTCCAACTACCTGCCTGCTCTCAGTTCAGTTGGCTCTGATAGTAAACATTTTTTTCCTGGCCCAGGGCCCCCAGAGCCTGACTCTTGGGGGGATGGGGGAGAGGGGCAGGCCCAGACTGACCTGCTATGCAAGCACTTTTCCCGGGTCCTGGAAGGCTGCCAGAAAAGCTGGTGCCTGCGTTTGTGCACACAGCCCAGCAGTGTCTTGCCGGTGGGCACGCTTGTGGAAAGAGCCTGCTGGAATTCAGGGCCTGAGGCAATGGTTTCTGCCCTGATGCCTTGGGAAGAGTGGGTCTTCCTGGCCTTGGCTCCCTCCCTCCTGCGGGCATGTGCCCTCCCCAGACTTGGGATAGGCCAGACACCCAGAAACTGCTCAGTATTATTAGTAGAATAATCAAGTAAATGAATTCACTCTTTGCCCCATAGCCAAGTACTCTTAGGAGAGGGTTTGAGTGTCTGTCATCAGGGCCTGGTGAGATCTACTTAGTCTCCCTTGTACCTACCCCAGGGCATTTTCGTTGAAACTGGAGATGCAGTCTTCCTAAGCCAAGGCAAACTCCCACATAACTCCCAACTTTGGGTGGAGGAAGCTTTCTGGGGGTACTGGGGGGCCCAAGAGCCTAGTGTTCCTGGGTGATTCTGGGCCCCAGGAATCACAGCCGAGGGCTGGCTCAGTGTGGAGCCTAGGACAAGCCTCCTGCCCTCAGCTTCCTCGACTGTCATTTGGGAAGAACACCCCTCCCCTTTCTGTGTCTCCCCAAGAACCAGCAGACGAAATGAGCGGGGTCTGTCAAGCAAGCAGTCAGGCTGCATCCTGACAGCGCTACCTCCTGGTCAGAGTGTGGACTGCAGCCTGGCTCCGGCAGACACTAATGGCGCGAAGAGAAAGGAGCTTCGATCCTAGAATGAGGATCCGAAAACCCAGGAGAATTCCTGTGGCCTAGGTGGAGCTAGGGTTCTAACTAATGAACCCAGCTCAGCTGAGTTAGAATGTCAGCGAGGGCTTCCAGAAGGACATGCGCCAGATCGTGTAGCCCTGACTGCAGACACAGAGAATACTGGTTGGTGATGATTCACTGGAGACTTTGTTTTCTGGAAGCCATGTAAAGTGAGGGGACATCTGTGGTCTCCTAGAGTGTACAGGGCCCAGAGCCGTCAAGAGCAGGGTCTCTCCCAGCACTGCCATTTCCTAGCCAGTTACCTGGGCAAGTCACTTAACTTTTGTGAGCCTCAGGTGGTAATAATAGTCTCCACCTTGAAATCACGCGTGTGATTTCGTGCACCTGGCACTGAACATACTATCTGCTCCTGTCATCGTTCCAGCTTGACCATTTCAGAGCGCACAGGTTTTCTTAGCATTGAGCGAGTGCCCAAGCTGGCCTGGCACTTCCATTGGAAGCTGGGGGATGGCTCTGGCTGGGGCCACAGAGAATGCCCCCTGCCTTTCCAACTCAGGCAGGCATCTTGTCATGATGCCACCTTCTTCCCTTGTGGTAAAGGATGACGGGGCTGGCATCGGCAGCTGAGGAAGCCTGCCTTGGGCCCTTCATGAAGGGTGGGGTGTGGCAAGGCTGGGACTGGGGGAGGCTGAGTGCAGCCAGGATCCCATAGATGCCTCCCCCAGGCAGGCAGCCCATTGTCAGAACCAGAGTGTTTTTAGGTTGTGTGGATGGTGAGACGGGGGCCTAGAAAGTAAGGGGCTTGCCCGGGGTCAGTGGCGACAATGGTAGGAGAGTTCAGTGGGCACAGGCTCAATGCCCAGCTCTGGGCTCCTTCCCCCAGCATCTCAGTCCTTGAAGTCCTGTGGGAGATGAGCTGTTCTCGCCCTTGTTTTGCAGATGAGCAGCTTAAGTAAATTGAACCAGGTCTGGATGACCCAGCCAGTGTGCTTACTCACTCACTGGACTGGCTGATCTCTCTCCTCCCGTCTACCTCCCCCAAGTCGAGGCCTCAGCCTCATTTAGTTTTTGCCGCAGGGTCCTTGCTGGCCGTGGGAGGAACTTCCCCAGTTGCTGGGAGGGCAGGAGCAACGCATGTCAGATTGCATCATTTTCCCAGGCCACCCGCCTAGCTAATAATCTTTGCATGCACTCATGTCCCCCAACATGCCGCGTGCGTGCACACACACACGCATGCATACACACACATGCAGGCATGCACACACACGTTCATTCTCAGATCCACACTCCCAGATCCATGCACACCGCTCAGACCCGAGGCTGAGGTCCTCCGTGCCCCCGCATGCGCACATCCTGGCAGGCAGGAGGGCTCACTAGTTTCTGAAAGAGCATGCACAGGATTCCGGGCTTGGAGGGGATTTAACCCTCTGTCTTTATAGGTGAGGAATTGACCTCCGGACCGTAGACTAGGCAGCACATGGCAGGCACTGTCTGCCAGAGGGTCCCTGTCCCTGAGGAGCTCACAGAGGGGGAGCGGAGCAGTTAGAATACAGCATCACGTGTGCTATGGTGGGCCACCTCTGAGGCATGGTGGGGTCACTGAGGCAGAGCAGGGCAGATAGCCAGTGGTCTGTCTGTCTGTCTCCATGAGCTGCCCCTCCCCCACTTGGTGCCTGCCCTCTTGGCTCCAGGAGCATTTGGGAGGTAGCAGAGCAGGGGTGACTCTCGGGGCTGAGTGACTCTTGGGCCCGCATCACATCTGCCTGTCTCTAGCCCACCCCGGCCACCCCAGATATCTGAGCCACCTGCGGGCTCCCAAGCCACGTCTTGCCCTTACTCGTCCAGCTGGTCTGGGTTTCAGCCCTGGTTCTGCCACTTCCCAGCCAAGCACGGCTTTGGGCAAGTTCCTTAACCTGAGCCTCAGTTTCCCTGTCTCTAACATGGGGTAACAAGTGGAATACTCGGCTTATCATAGGCATGTTCATCATCTTGATTGTGGTGATGGTTTCAGGGGTGCTGGACACCCTCAATATATGCAGTCTATTGTATGACTATGCAACAGGATACACGCCCCCTCCAACCACAGCTCCCCAAATCTGCCCACTCAGCCAGGGTGCTCAAAGTGGGTTCCAGCAGCAGCTGGGAAGGCTAGTTCAGGGCCTCTGCCCCCCACTCCTCTCCCCCAGCCCCACCCCCACCCCACCCCCGCTGGGACTGCCGCACCCGGAAGCTGAGCAGCTTTTGCTTTTACAGAGCAGTGACGACAGATTCCAGAAGCCAGGAATCCACACCTTCAACCCCAGGTACTTCCCGCCTTGAGTCCTTCCTGCCTCCCTCCCACCTACTTCCTTCCATCCTTAATGGTCTCTTGTCCGGCTGAGGTTGTCATGGGCACCACCTGCTGGCCCCAGGGCCAGGTCAGGGCCTGGTGAGTCACCAGCAGCCCAGCCTGCTGGGGACCGGGCCTGGCAGGTAGTTGAGTAGCCAGTGCAGGGGAGAGTTGTGGGTACCAGTCAGAACCACCCCTAACCTCACTGTCCCGTGAGGTGATTTCTTCCAAGTCCGAAGGGCAGTAGGGGCTTGTGGGCCCTGGGTCTGGCTGGTGGGTGGGCCTGTGAGGCGGCAGGAACTGCACAGAGGCCGTGTGTTCGGTCCCCTGCTCTGGCTCTGTGTCCAGGCTCTGCCGCACAGGGCTGGGCCACGGGGCCGGAGCGTCACCTCTGGGCCTCCAGGCCCATGGCAGGCCTTCAGTGTACGGGCTCCTGCCTCGGTGACGCTCCCGTGGGGCTGTGGGGGGTGTCCAGCAAGGACCCTGACCTTGGTCAGACCGCAGTGTAAACGCTGCAGCAGACACAAGCAGGCTCCCTGCAGATGTGGGGTGCTGGGGCCCCGCCACCTGCTGACCAGACGGCCTCCGCGAGCGCTGCACTGTAGCTGAGGAGAGGGATAGAGAGGGACACGTCGGTCATCCACACCTCCCAGGAAGGAGCGCAGGTCATAGGGAGGCACTATGCCTCTGCGGATCTCCTTCCCTCTGTGGGCCTCAGTTTCTCCATCTGCACCCTGGGGGGCTGGTCTCTGAGCGCCTCCCACCTGATCATTTTCAGAGTTGAGTTCACTGAGGTGCTCAGCTCTCTGTGTTTCTATTCTCAGAGGTACTTGCACTTGAAGAGAGCTTAAAATCCCCGTCTGTGAATATTCACCGGCCCGGTGGGAGGGGCTGCGTGGGTGTGGGCTCTAGTCCACCTGCAGCTGGGAGGCAGCAGTGCATGTTGGGAAGAGCCCAGGTTCTGGAGCCAGATGCAGACACGCTGACCTCTGAGCCCCCGTCTCTGCCTCCCCAACGGGCACGACAACACCTACTTCCTGGGGTCATAGTGGGGGTGCAGAGTGATCGACGTGAGGCCCCCAGGGCCCTGCCTGGCACTGAGCTTAGCAAGGAGCAGTTCTGATTGGGGGTGCAGGCTGCCAGAAGGTCCTGACGGCCGTGTCCTTTGCATTCTGGCCTTGGCCAAACAGCTCAGCCTCAGGCACCTTCTCTAGCTCGAGGGGGACTGGCTCTGAGACAGGCTGCCCCCACCAGCCCCAAGCTCTGTCCGCATCCCCAGGCCCCAGTGTGGCATGTGGGGGTGTGTGTGCAGGGTCAGGGTCCCCTGGGGTGGGGGGCATGAAGGGGTGTGGCTTCAGGGAGGAGGAGCTCCTGAGCTGGCCCTGATGATGGTGAGCATCTTGTTGCCCATCCCCAGTGGCAGCTTGTCCAGGACCAAGGTGGGGGCGGGGGACGGGCTGCGGGGAGCTGTGTGCAGGGGCTGGCAGGTGGGGCTGGGCCGGACCCATCGCTCACATTCTGCCTCAACTCTCTCTAGACCATGTCCGGCAAAGGCTCCGTGGTTCTGGCCTACAGTGGTGGCCTGGACACCTCCTGCATTCTCGTGTGGCTGAAGGAACAAGGCTATGACGTCATTGCCTACCTGGTGAGAAGGATCCGAGTGTCTTTCTAGCCGCTGCCCAGCCGGCTGTGCTGCTGCTCACTGCCACTCTCCCACGTCTGGCTTCCCCTCTGAGTCTGTCTTGAGCTGTAGGAAATGTTTCTCATTGTACTGCCTCACTTTCCTCATCTGTAAACCGAGCGTCTGAGATGTCCCCCAGGTCTGAGATGTCCCTCAGAGCACAGAGTAGGCGGCCTGCCTGGAGAGGGACAGTGGGCTCGGGCCTGCCGGAGGCCACACAGTCCTCCCCTTTCCGAAAGCCAGGGTCAGTCCCCAGTAATTCAGCGGGTGGTGCAACCCTGCAGCCGCTGAGCTGGCGGTGCCCTTGCCGCTCACCTACTCCTGGAATGGCAGATAGGTCACAGGCCTAGGCAATAGGTTGTGCCGGATGCCAGTCTCCCAGCAGGGTCCATGGCAGACATTCCCAGTCGAACCAGCCCCACTTCCGTTGAACCTGGACGTGGCTTCTGAATCTCTCTCCCTGTGGCTGCGCTAGTCACACTCCTGGCTGCAGGTTCTACAAGTCTGCTCACAGCAGCTTAAGCAAAACGACAACAAAAACTCCAGACAGTCCTTGGCTCATGTAACTGAGCAGTCCAGGGGTATGCTGGCTTCAGGCAAGGCTGGATCCAGGTTCTCATCCACATCTTCACCCCCTCTACCTGGCTTCACCCCTCCCTCCCCGGCTTCACCCCTCCCTCCCCACAGGGCTGGCAGGGCTCACATCATCAGAGCCCGTTTTCCCAGGGGAGAGCTACCCCGAGAGGCTCTGGCAGCAGGCCCGGGGCACTCTCACTGGCCTGGGTCACTGCCCACCATGCACTGGTCGCCATGGCTGTGTCTTGGAGGGCTCTGATCAGCTAGTCTTGGTCATGGGCCCACCTCTACAGTGAGCAGGAGACATGATTTGCTCCCCTCCAGCCCTATGGTTGAAGTCCTGGGAAAGAAGGTTTTGGTCCCAGAGGAAGGGAGGGTGGCGCTCTGAACAGACAGAAATCCAGCTGTTGCCAAGAGTGGTCTGTTTGCACTTAAAGCCAATACACCCCTCAGGGCCCAATCCCCGAGTCATTCAGGTCGGGGAGCGGGAGGCCCAGGGAGGGGAAGCACCTTGCTGGTCACCCGGTGAGCGAGAACCACAGCTGAGTGTGGACGCAGAGAGCCTGGGTGTGATCTTGGCGGCAGCACAGTGGGGCGGTCTGGATCACGGGCGACTGCTGGGCAGATTTAAATACTGAGCCCCGGCAGCTGGGCTCTAGGAGGATTCCAGAGTCTGGTGAGCAGAACGCAGGGCCAGGGTCTGGGCAGCAGGCCAGAGTGCAGCCAGCAGAAAACATGCCAGCATCTAGACGGGGGCCCGTGGAACCAGAGGTCAGGCCGCAGCACCGGGCAGCTGGGAGCCTGAACACAGGCCTCCGCCTCCTGCCTGCTTCAGTGGGATGGTCAAGTGGCTGCACTTGGCTGGGCAGTGAGCTGAGGGATGGGCAGTTCCTGACAAGCAAACTTTGTCCTGGCTTGGGGGTGGGGTGGGGGGTTGCAGAAAGAAATAGATGGAGCAAGGGAAGGCTTTGACCTTCAAGCAGTGATCACAAATGTTGCAGCCCAGTGGCCAGATGCACAGGGCCAGGCTTAGCCAGTCCTTCAACCCACAGTGTTAGCTCCTGAAAGTATTCCAGCTTCTCCAGACCCTGGTCCGTGCCCTTTCTCCTGACTGTGGCCTCCATCTCAAAGGGAAACACCCTCCATGGGAGGGCTATTCTGTGTGGAAGGCGCTCACCCAGGGGGTGCTGACATTCTTCTCAGCTCTCTCTGCCCCTTGACTGATGGGGCCTCTGTGCTTCTGCTCCTCAGGCCAATATCGGCCAGAAGGAAGACTTCGAGGAAGCCAGGAAGAAGGCGCTGAAGCTCGGGGCCAAGAAGGTACCAAGTGGGGGGCAGGGTTTGGGGCTGGAAGTGGGGTTTTGACACGGTCTGGGAGGGGCCTTCCTGTCCCAAAGTTCCTTGCCCACTGCATCTCTTCCAATTGGTCCTCTTGCTTCCAAGAGTATGAAGTCAATTCCTTCTGCTCTCAGTTGAGTGAGTACCTCCTCAGCCATTCCTCCACCCAATCACACCTCCCCATCCCACCCCCATCCATCTCTTTCTATCCACTCACTCATCCACCTATCCATCCATCTGTCCATCCACCTGTCCACCCTCCCATCCACTCACTCATCCACTTATCCATCCACCTGTCTACCCGCCCATCTACTCACTCATCCACCTATCCATTCATCTGTCCATCCATCTGTCCACCCGCCCATCCACTCACTCATCCACCTATCCATCCATCTGTCCATCCACCTGTCCACCCGCCCATCCACTCACTCATCCACTTATCCATCCACCTGTCTACCCGCCCATCTACTCACTCATCCACCTATCCATTCATCTGTCCATCCATCTGTCCACCCGCCCATCTACTCACTCATCCACCTATCCATTCATCTGTCCATCCATCTGTCCACCCGCCCATCCACTCACTTATCCACTTATCCATTCATCTGTCCATCCACCTGTCTACCCGCCCATCCACTCACTCATCCACCTATCTATTCATCTGTCCATCCACCTGTCCACCCGCCCATCCACTCACTCATTCACCCATTCATCTGTCTATCCCTCATTTATCAGTGTCCATTTATCCAGCCTTCCATCTGTTCAGCAGCATCAGAAAACTCCAACTGAGTTCACTACATTGAGTGAGCATCTAACTGTGTGATGAGCAGGCCCTGTGCTCACATGTGCCAGTGCGTGCAGCTCTCGGGGGATGTCCCTGACACCCAAGTCAACCAGTTCCCTCTGAAGGGCACCTGGAACTCACCTGGAACGCAGCACATGCACTTCATGTGCATTTCTCATTTCCCACTCAAGGGTTGAGGTTTAGCAAAAGTAATCATCTTGACTACTTCTTCAAGACGCTTGAGTGCACTTGGCGCTGGAAGGAAGGCATGAGTACAACAGCTCGTTTGTGCTCAGGTGCCAGCCCTTCTGCCCATCACTGCTTTTGCACATAATGAACGTATCATTATAGCAAATGTTTCACTCAGTCTCCCGGAAAGGGTCTTGGGAACCCCTGGGGTCTACATTTTGAGAACTATTCCTCTAGATCAGGGTTTCTCAACCTCAGTGCTGTTGGCTTGTGGCTGGCTGTCCTGGACATTGCAGGATGCTAGCAGCATCTCTGTCCTTGACCCACTGGATGCCAGAACCCCTACCCATCCCAAGTTGTGAAAACAAAAATGTCTTCCTATATTGCCAGCTGACCCTGGGGACAAAATCGTCACTGGCTTTTGTGGATGACATCTATATGGCAGCAACTAAGTTTCATTTCAAGCCCAGAATGCTGTACTGGGAGGGATTTAAGGACCACATCTAGTTTCAGTGCAATGGTGTATCTGGATTGATTAACAATGTCTGCCCTGAGTGCAGGATAGAGAGTGATGGGATTGTATGCTGGGATTGATTAGCGATGTCTACTCCCGGATGCAGAATGAAAAGTGGAGGTCCATTCTGCTTGCCAGGGTCCATTAGTAGTGTCTGCCTTGGATGCAGACCATGTAAGTCCCCTGGGGCTCTGCCTCCTGCCTGGGCGTGTCCTTGCTGAGACCCCTTCCCTCCGGCTCCCCCAGGTGTTCATCGAGGACGTCAGCAAGGAGTTCGTGGAGGAGTTCATCTGGCCCGCCATCCAGTCCAGCGCACTGTACGAGGACCGCTACCTCCTGGGCACTTCCCTGGCCAGGCCCTGCATCGCCCGCAAACAAGTGGAGATTGCCCAGCGAGAGGGAGCCAAGTATGTGTCCCACGGTGCCACGGGAAAGGTGAGACGAAGGGTGGACGGCACTGGGAAGGCTGGGCGGAGGGAGAGGAGACACGGGCAGGCGGGCGATAGACGGCCCTCGAGCCCTTGTAGGTTCCCCCGTGTGTCAGGTGCACTGCACGGCCTGGCCTGAACAAGAGGAGGATTATTAGTGCACAGCAGTGAGTGTCCAGGTGTGGTGACAGCTGTGCCCTGAGCTCCGTGTGCATGTCCCACGTGCGGTGGGAGCGATGTCACCCCACCTGGCAAACTTGAGGCTGAGCCCTGGGACATCGCCACTGGCCGAGGTCACGGAGCATGAGTAGCCATCTCCGTAGTCAGAAACCCCGAGTTAGCGGAGCGGGTTTGAATCCCAGCTGTGTGGCTTTGCTGTGTGGCCTTGAGTGGAGTCCTTCCCTTCCCTGAGCCTCATTTTCTTCATATGCAAAATGGAGATGAGACCCTGCCTCAGTCTCCCAGGGCTGCTGAAACAGTTCTGGAGGCCAGAAGTCCAACGTCACGGGGCCAGCGGGGCCGTGTCCCTCGAAGGCGCGGGGAAGGGACCGGTTCGGGTCTCTCCTGGCAACTCAGGCGGCTCTTGGCTTGTAGATGTATCACTCAGTCCTCCGTCTTCACGTTGTCTTCCCTCTGGGTGTATCTGGTTTTGTGTCCAGATTCTCCTGTTTGTGAGGACACCAGTCATACTGGATCTGGGCCCACCCGGATGGCCTCCTCTTGACTTGGTTACCTCTGTAAAGACCCAATTTCCACATAAGGTCACGTTCTCAGGTACTGGGAGCTAGGACTTCCACTTATCTTGTATGGGGACACAATTCGACCTGTGACACACCCCTCCTTCTGGCCTTTGTGTACCAGTGCGGGCCGAAGTGGGGCCCTGTGGGGCTCAAGCAGGGACGCCCTCAGCACCCTGTCCCGCAGACGTCAGTGCTCAGGAAACAAATTCCCTAACAATGTTGGCAGCTGTCAGATGAGCTGTCGGCCAGTGGACACCGTGTCAGTAGCCTGGTACGGAATTTGGCTGCTTAACAACCCCACAGTCAGAAGGCTGAACCTCCTGGCGAGGGGAGCTTGCTGCCTCGCCAGTGGACGTGTGCTAGCCCGGCCCGGCCCCTGCCTGCTCTGGGCTGGTCGAGGCGGTGGTAGGGGGAGCCGGCCCCGGCCCCTGCCTGCTCTGGGCTGGTCAAGGCCCCGGCCCCTGCCTGCTCTGGGCTGGTCAAGGCCCCGGCCCCTGCCTGCTCTGGGCTGGTCGAGGCGGTGGTGGGGAGAGCCGGCCCCAGCCCCTGCCTGCTCTGGGCTGGTCGAGGCGGTGGTGGGGAGAGCCGGCCCCGGCCCCTGCCTGCTCTGGGCTGGTCGAGGCGGTGGTGGGGAGAGCCGGCCCCGGCTCACTGTGCCGGAAGAACACTCACGGGTAAGACCGAGGGGCAGATAGGGTGTAAGGGTGCCCTTGCCAACAGCCACGGCCAGGGTGGCAGTGGCTCATGTCTTTGAAAGCGCACGCGCTCGTTCGTTCACCTGGGCACTAGGTCAGCAAGCCTGTACTGGGTATCTGCAAGGGGTTGGGTGATGCTGAGCATGGCAACAATGTTATACGTTTGGGCCCCTTCTCTGCCCTCGGGGTGGGGGGGGGAGGGTTTAGCAAAGGAGAGTAGAACGGCCACCTGATAGGGCGCTGGAGGGTCCACGCCAGGGCAGCCACGGGGGCGGCAGGCGGGGGCTGAGAGAAGGCTCTTTCAGAGCACGGCCCTGAAGGACGAGGGTCGGTGAATGAATAACGGTCCAGGGAGAGTGGGCCAGGCACAGGGAACAGCATCGGGAGCTATAGCTTTGAGAGAAGCAGCGGGGGTTGGGCTTCCTCCTGGGGGCAGCAGATCAGGAGGTCTGGGAAGGCCACAGGTGGCCAGCGACTCCCCACGGGGGATGTTGGGAATTGTTCTGGACTGAACTGGTGGGCTCCCGTGATAGAATGGGACTGGTGAGTGTTTCCACCCCAGTCACGCGCACATTTTTAATGGGATGACAGGAAATCGGATGAGGGAGGTGGGCAGACCTGGGCTGTGTGGGCAGAGGTTTGCGTGCTGCCTTCCACTCGGGGGTGGTAGGAGAGAGGGCACAGCAGAGCCCAGAGGTTCAGGACTCGGGGCGTCAGGGCCCGTACAGCTGAGTTCAGATCCTGGCTACCCTGCTTTCACGCTGTGTGACTTCACCCCATACAGATAAAATGGAACCAGCTCATGGCACAGTTAGAAGTAATGAGTAGGAAAATTCCAAAAGAATACTGAACGCAGTGTACGTTCAATGAAAGGGACGTGCCTAATCGTACGATTATCAGACCTGTACTGGGGGCTCCTGCAGGCAGAGGAAGGTCAGTAAGAATAAATGTCAGCACAGAGTAAAAAACCTTCTCATCTGTCCATGATGAAATGAGCTGAGCAGTGAGATCCCCGTTCCAGGAGGTATTCAAGCTGAGACCAGGAGATCAGGATTCTGGAAGGGCTCCTGTCTGGAGAGGGTCCCTCCAGCCATACCATCAGGACTGAGGATGGGTGGCATTCAGGGCTGGTAGACTGAGTGGGTGAGTGTGTGATGGGTCTGGCCCTGGCTTGAGTGGCTCTTGGGGTCCAGGGAGAGACCCCCAGAATAACCCACATGCTGCTGGCAGTAGCCACCAGCAGCTGTGTGTGCTGCTCCAGTTGGTCACCAGAGGGCACCAGAGGCTTGTATTTGAGACCCTCTGGTCCTGACCCTGGAAGCAGCTGGGAAGGAGGCGGCTACCCAGGATCCTCTGTTCCCCACCCTGGTGCTGGAGGGCTGTGGTTCTGAGAACAGCCCCCCTCTGCATCGATTGTGTGGCCCCTTGGGACTTGGGGATGTCCCTGCAGTTAATACTCAGTGTCCAAAAGGGGTAGAATCAGACTTGAAAATTCACTGGGGCCTCCAAGACCAGTGGTGTAAAGGTCACAGGCGGGAGTGTTGGTGCTACCCAGGATCTGTCATCTCTTCTGGGGGTTGATGGCATACTCCTGTGTTTCCTCTTTACAGGCCTGAGGAGGTCCCCAACAGCCTCTGGAGACAATTTCCTAGAACTGAGTGGGGAGGACAGATAGGCCTGAGGTGGGGTCCAGGAAATTGCAAAGTTTGTGGGAGGGAGGGTCCAGCTGCCTGCAGGGGCTGGGGTCTGGCTGGCTAGGGGCGGGCGTTTGTGACTTTACATACCAGGAAGTAGGCCCTGTGGCCCCTGAAGGCAGAACCAGGGCCAGGTGGGGCTGGCCTGGGGGGGCTGGCAACCCCGGAGGCAGATCCTAGTAGGACATCTTGGCAGAATTTCTGGAGGGGGTTCACCATGAAGAGAAAGAGGTGGGGTGTCAGCAGAGGCAGAAGAGGTCCAGCGAGGCCAGTCCTGAGGTTCTGGCCTGTGGATAAGTCAGCTGCTGGCCTGTCTCAGATGAAGGACCCAGGGGCTCAGGGGTCCTTGTTCCAGCCTCACGGTGTCACCTGCACGCATTGTTCATTCGCTCGGTGCACCGGATGTTTGTCCAGCACTGGCTTTCCTCCACGCATGGGGACATGGTACAGAATGGGGGGCACTCGGGGACTTGGGGGGCCCTGACTCAGCAGGGGGTGAGAGACGGTGACACAGAATCCAACAGAGCAAGTGTTAGCCAATGACACCAAGGGGGAAGGGCACAGCCCGGTGGCACCTGGTACAGAGCTCAAGCTGGGGTCCACCCCTCCCCCCGGAGAGCTGCACAGAAGCTGGGGTGGCCCTTCCAGGGTCTCCTCCTTCCCACCAGTTTTGGAAAGGGCCTTGAAATCTGAGCCTCAGACAGGGCAGGGGTGCAGGGAACAGGAGTTTTGTAAATGGCGCCATCTGTATGGCTGGCCTGGGAGCAGATGGGCCACCCCCCTCTCAGCCCTTCCAGTCCCTGTGGGCACCGCACCCACACTCACACACGTCTGCACGCGTATCTGTACATGGCGTGTGTGCGACAGCTAGACCTCCCCTCCCTGGCCCCCAGAGGTGCTGCCAGGGGCTACCCTGGTGTAGGGGCCCTGGGGTTAGGGAGCAGAGGGACCGGACCGGCCTCGGCCCTTGTCTGGGACAGTTTCAACCAAGGCAACCTGTTTGGCTTCTGTGAGGGTCTCTGGCTCTGGAACAGATGGGTGTCCCCCTGGTGGGTCTGGACGGGCAGACACCAGCCAGGGTGCCTGTCTGAGGAGGCACAAGCCACCATTGTTCTGGGGGAATGTGAAGCCGTGGGGAAAGTCGCCGGGATCTGCAACACTAGACCACGTGCCTTACAAAGCGAGTCTGGTCATTGTAGCTGCCGCCGACCTGGGGCCGGTGCCCGCCTGGCTCCCGTCCCTCCGCTGGGCGTTATGATGGACCCTGCCCCAGGGCTGCGGCGAGGGTCCAGGAGGTCCCTGTGAGCAGCCCGTGAGTAACTGAACTGGGAGGATTCCTGCTGGCTGTGGGGCCTTGGGCAAGTGGCTTCACCTCTCTGTGCCTCACTTTCCTCATCTGTAAAACAGGGTTCAGAATCGCACTGGCCCCAGGAGGCTCTCGCGGGTGACAACCAGCATATAGTAGGTGCTCACTGAAGGGGTTGGCTGAAGGATCGGGGCTGGTCCGGTGCCCTCGGGACCCCAGGAGATAGAAGGGGAGCCTCCGCCTGCTTCACGGGAGGCGAGAGGCCCCTCCGTTATTTCCCAGCGCTAACTCCCTCCGGCCGAGCTGATGGGAGGCAGGCAGGGCGCCGCTGCCGTTGTCTGGGTCCCGGCTGTGCAGCCAAGGCCAGCGCTGTGGGTGGCCCCCTCCCGTCACCATCAGTGTCTAGGACGATGTCCGCAGCTCCCCGGGGTGTCAGGTGACTCGTTTTACTGCAGAGGACACAGGCGCAGAGAAGCGGGGTGACCCACACAGGATGGAGGGGCAGGAGGCCCGGTACTTGGGCTCGGGCCGGGCTCTGTGCCCTGGGACTGGTCCCTTTTATCTCTGGGCCTCAGTTTCCCTCTCTTCAGAGAGGAGCTGAGGAGCAAAGGGCCCTCCGTAGTCACCTGGGTTCCACCCCCCTCCCTCCAACCAGCCATTGTGTAGATGGGATCCGGGCTCAGAGAGGAGACTGATTCCCGTGTTATGGGTGACGGAGGAAGGGCGGGTCACAGCACCATGGCGCCGAAGCCCTGAACTTGATCTGTGAGGGCCAGGCAGGGCCAGGCAGGTAGGGGACCTTCAGGAAGAGGCTGAGGTGTGGGCAGCTCTCCCTGCCTGGAGACAGACCTGGAGTCTCAGCGGGGCCAGGCCCCCCAGCCCTACACACGTGTGTACCCCCTGAAGTGTGCACATGCATGATGACTCGTGTGCATCCCCGCTGTGTTCCTAGACATGTACACACCCATCTTGCCACATGCCTACACATACACGTGCGATACACTCTACCCTGTGTTTCTGCACCCCCTGCACCGTGCCACATGCCCATGTGCACAAAAGCCATGGCATTTGCCGCATGCCAGGCGCGTGGGCACCCTGTCCTGCACACCTATCCCCCACACATCTTGGCTCTGGACTCAGGAACCTGCGGGCCAGGAGCTGGCACTTCGTCTCCGAGAAAGCCCAGTCTTCATCGTTAAAACAGGCGTTAGTACCCACTTCAGAAGGTTCTGAGAGAACCATCCAGTCGGCCTGCACTGAGCGGCCCTCACACTGTTGCCAGTGCGCACTCCCCTGCCCCCACCTCTCCAGCACCCCCCCCCCCCCTTCTGTGGCTCCTGACAACCCTGTTCTGTGTTTCAGGGGAATGACCAGGTCCGGTTTGAGCTCACCTGCTACTCACTGGCACCCCAGATTAAGGTAAGAGGCTGCTCCTCTCGGGGTGAGCGCTGGGGGCTGAGGCCCCCGGGGGCAGGGGCAGGGGCAGGGGCAGGGTGCACCTGGATCTTCTCAAGGTGGGTGGTGCCCTTTCCCACAGAGAGCTCCCTTCACTCACACCAGCTCCGGGGTCACAGCACTCTCTCCCTGGCCATTTGTCCCTCCCGAAGTGCTGCCCAGGTGTCTGGGTAGGTCAGGGCACAGGACAGAAAGATGTTGCTGTCCTTCAGCCAGTGTCCTTGGCGCTCCTGGGTCTGGCTCTCTGGGTGCAGGCTGGAATAGTTCTGAGACATGCTCGGCCAATTTCTGGGCTCCCGCAGCCCCCCTAGCCCTGGTCAGGGCCGCTCAGCTCAGGTCAAGGCTGCTCAGCTTCCTGAGCCCTGACCCCTGGTGTCTTGGACTATTTCCTGGATGGGAAGGACCTTGGGGACACCCCTGCCCATGTATGCCACCCAGGCATGAGAGCAGACCTTGGGCCTAGGCCTGTGTGCGTTCATCCATCCATCTCTATTCATTCATTCACTCAGTATTCACGCGGGCCAGCCTCCAGGCACCCAGTGCACAAGGCTGAGCAGCGGAAATGTAATTCACACCACAAATGTGAGCCCCGTGGGCAATTTAAATTTTTCTAGTGGCCGTGTTAAAAAAAAAAAAAGGTAAAAGATAAAAAGCAACAGGTGCCGTCTTTTTAATAAGATATTTTATTGAACCCTATGTATCCAGAAGGGTCAACGTGTCATTGATGTAAAAAATATCACCGAGGTGTTTTACATTCTTTTTCATGCTAAGTCTTCAAGATCCGGTGGGCGCTTTACATGCCCAGCACAGCTCACGATGGAACTGTGTCGGGCCTCAGTGGCCACACGTGGCTCCTGGCTGCCACGTTAGACGGCACAGGTGTAGGTCTGAGCGCTGTTGAGGCCACTTCAGGCTGAAGCTACAGAAGACTTATCCCCTCCCAAGCCCCCAAGGGGCTCTCAGGGGTTTCCATATTTTTCTTAAGTGGACCATCTTTCTCTGTCCCTTTAACCATCCTGCAGCTGCTTGGGGGGGTAGCGTGGCCTGGAGGTGAGCCATAATGAGCTCTAATGATCCATTTTGACCCCAAACACTGGGCGGCTGAGAAGCCCTGGACGGTAGCGGCTTGTTGACTTGCTGCAGGCCAGTGGGTGTGGGTGTCCGGTTTCTGAGTCTTTGTCTGCGGAGGCCAAGCCCAGGGACTGGGCTGGGGCTGGGGCAGGGGTGCGAGCTGGGCTCTGGGAGCTGGGATGAGGCCAGAGGGCACTCCCGGTGCCCTGGGCAGGGCTGCACATTCTAGGGTTGGGGGGCCTTCTCCCACCCTACCCCACCCCCATCAGCTCCACAGCCCAGAAGTCACAGCAGCTTCTACATCTGGGTGACACTCCACCCCCAGCTGGGCTGTGTCAGAGGCAGGGTGCGGGGTCCTGGTTGGCTCTGGGGGTGAGTGGGGGCTCTTCATCCTGAGGGCCTATCCCTGCCCCCTCCCCAGGCTGGTGGAATGAGCTCAGTCCCCTCGGGCAGGCTCTGACTGCCCCCCCTCGCCCACCTAGAGCAGCTGGGGTTCAGAAGAAGGGAAAAGAGAAGTGGGCTGGAGGATGGCAGGTGTCATCTCTGGGCCCTACCGTCCTGGAGCAAGGCCAGGCTGGGTGACTGCAGCTCTGTAGACCCAGTGGGGGGCAGGGGGGCTGGCCCTCTGACCAGGGGTGCTAGTGAGAAATTTGAGACTTGTCTAGTTCAAACCCTCAGGTCTCAGTTGGGGAGACTGAGGCCCAGAGGGGTAGGACCCACCTGGGGTCACATGACCATTCTGCCATGGAGCTCAGACCTGTCCAAAGCCACCCCTGATGTGGCAGGCTCCGTCCTTCCCTGCCTAATGGGGTCTCCCACGGACTGCACCCTCTCCAGGGAGCAGCAGGAGACCCCCAGATGACCACTGGAGTCTCCTGCCCCTTAACAGAGAGGCCAGCTCTGCAGCTCTAGGGCTGGGAGAAGCCAGCAGCAGGGCCCCCCGTTCTGACTCCTGCCCCGTGTCTAGGTCATTGCTCCCTGGAGGATGCCTGAGTTCTACAACCGGTTCCAGGGCCGCAGCGACCTGATGGAGTATGCGAAGGTACGCACCGCCGCCGCCACCGCCCTTGCCCCCTGCCCCCCACGCACACACCTCGGGCTGTCTGGGCCACTGGCTTGAGGCTGGGATTGATCCCCATGCCTGGGTGATGGAACTTCTGTCTGACTGCTCCCCCTTTCCTGGGCACCTGTCCCCTGGGCCGGCCACAGAGCTGTCGTCCCTGCCTGGGCTGGGCCTCTCCGAGGGGAGTCCCCGGTCTGTGGAGCTCGAGGGCTCCAGGCTCCCTCTGCCTCCCCTTCTCCTGCCACCTCTGCTGTGTGTGTCACTCAGGAGACAGCCGGGGGTGTGAGCCAGGCCATTTTCTGCCCCTCAGTCACCTGGCTGCTAATTGTCTCCAGCGCTTTCCCAGGCACGGGGACAGGTAGGCGCTCCGAGGAGCAGTGGCCAACAAAGGCTTGTGTCGAGCCAGCCCTTTTGAAGTACAAGTTGCAATAAAACATATTAGAAGTTTTGCATCAAGATCCTTAGCCTCTCCCCAGGGCACCTTTCTTTTTAGCGACTCGATGGCAGCCCTTGACAAACAGCCTCAATCAATCAGACGGGGAAAAGCAACTCAGCGCACACACCAGAAAATTGCTCAGGTTTTTAAATAGCAGTCGCCGGGGCTGGCTGTGAGCTCTTGCTGCAGCCAAGGTGCCGCGTGGCGGGAGACGCGGCAGGGACGCAGCCCTGCCCCACCGCCAGCATCCCATTAAGACCTGGAGTGCTCGGAGGAGAGATCGCCTCCACCATCTGTTGTTTCATTATTAAGAGGGGAGTTTACAACAGCAAGCCCATATGTTGCCAAACAAATTGTCAAATAGCAGAGCTATTAAGAGAACGGGTTAGCGGGGCTCCTTTTTCCCCTCCGTCTCCCTGATCATACAGAATATGGAGCGTGTTTCATCTTTAAGTGTAATGAATTGGAGCCCTCGCCCCCTTGACATTCTCACGCCTGCCGTCGAGGTTCAGGAGCGGGCCAGGGCTGACCCAAACACGGCCCTTCGTATACACCAAACCCCCAAACAAAGCCGCTTCTGGTTTCCCAGCAAAGATGAATTTCGGGAGCGTTGCCCCTCCTTCGCAGGTTGTGGGGAGAAGGAGCCTCGCTCGGCCTCTGTCCCGAATAGAAAGTTTGCCTGAGAAAGACACGTCGGGGTCGCTCCGCCATATGCCCTCCCTCGGGGGCTGGTGTCCAGTGTGAGCTCCAGGGAATCGGCACCTTCCAGGAGGGAAGCAGTGTTTCTGCACCCAGGAAATGACCAGAATATCCGAGCAGCGACCAGGCTTTGTCCATAAGTCAGAGCCAGGCAGGACCTGCTTCAGCTTAGACAAAAATCAATGGGGCTTTGAAAAGCCCTGCTTTCAGGACCCGGACGTCACGCAGGCCGGAAGGTGCTGTAGGAGCCTCGTGAAGAGTATGTTTGCTTCCTGTCCCAGCCCCCCCAAGTCCATCATCCAGGCACTCAGAGTGGACCCATCTTTGTCATTGTCACCGTAGCTTTTTTTTTTTAAGCCAGCATTTAAGGTATGACTGGCCAGCAGGGCAGGGTCCTGGGTGCACGTGGAAGATGGTTTATTTCCTGTCAATCGCAGTGAGCTTGTCCCAGGTGGAGGGGCATCAGGACAGAGGGGAGGGAGAGCACACATCTCTGGTCAGGGACTGTTGCTATGGATTTTGTGTGCATCTGCCTGTGGGGGGGAAGGGGGTGCTGCCCCTCCTGTTCTTTCCTCCTTCCCTTCCCTCCCTTTCTTCTCTCCTTCTGGAAGCCCAGTGGGAAAGAGAAGGCAAGAGTGTTTCCAAAGTGCCCCCCACCCCAAACAAAGGCTTCAGACTGGCCACTGGTTTCTCAGCCCAGCCGCCTAGCGGTACCCTGCAGGCCCGCAAGGGTTCGAGTCTGCGCAGAGCCCTGGCCCACACCTGGCGCCCTCTACCTGGAGAGAGCTCAGGACGAATGCTTGGATTTGACTCTGGGCAACTTTGGGGGCATAAGTGGTCCCCTGTCATTGAGCAGCCTCTACACAAGGTGCTCCCATTTGCCTGTGTGGTTTGAATGGAAGAACACAGATTCCAGAGTGGGTGTGGGCTGTCTCCTGGTAAAGCCTGAAAATCAACCCCGGAGGGTTTTCGCCTGATTCATTTTGAAGTTTTAAAGTGATGAAAGGAAATATTCCCTCCTTCATGGGAATGAGGGCTGGGCCTGGGTGGAGCCCTTCAGGACAGATGGGGGTGATGCCAACGGGACCCGATGGGCCTGGGCCTCTGAGCTTCCAGGACCCAGGGGTGAGGCACTGAAAGGGGGTTGAGGGGCAGTGTCCAGTCTTGCCGGCTTAAAGGGGCCGGGCTGGGCCTCTGAACTGCCTTCTGCACCAGGTATGCACGGGGAGGGGACAGCCTGCGGAGCACGGGGTCGCCAAGGGAACCGGCCTCGCCTTTAACCCAAAAGGCTGAGTGAGGCGCACCTTCAGAGTGGCCGCCAGCAGCCTTTCAGGCCCCGCGTCCTGGGGGGCTGGGTGTTCTCCGTAACAATGCATTGGGCCATTTGGGAAGCAAAGCACAGTCAGAACCAGAGGGGACGACAGGAGGTCTGCCTGGGCTGGTCCTTCAGGGCTGTGTGTGGGGTGTGCTCGGCAGGGGGAGGGGCCGTGAGCAAGTGCCAGGAGCTCTCACGGGTCCCTCTTTTCCTTGGCTCAACGTTGAGGCCCTGTGTGGGCACTGATGCCCTGGCTGAGAGCCACAGGGGCAGTTCAGTCCCTTCCAGCTCATAGGTTCGCCATGGGGGCGTCAGGTGGTGCTGGGAGACCCTTGCACAGTGCCTGGCACACTCTAAGTGCTTCGGCAACCCTTAAAGTGGACGTTCCGAATTTTCCGGAAGGAACTTCCAAATTCAGTGCCCACTCTGCTTCGCACACACTCAGGCTTGCAGTTTCTGTGTGGGCACATCCCGCACCCGGGCCCTCACCGCCTCCCCAGGCAGCCCAGGGAGAGGAAGGAGACCGGGTGAGGTCAGGGTCTTGCTTTTGGGGAGAGCAGAGCTTGGGGCTGTCTGTGACCTTAAAGAAAACCAAGGCAGCCGGGCCTGACCCTCACGCCTGCTCCGTCTCCTCCTACCTGCAGCAACACGGAATCCCCATCCCGGTCACGCCCAAGAACCCGTGGAGCATGGACGAGAACCTCATGCACATCAGGTGAGACAGCACCCACCTGCCTGCAGATCTGCCCCACACTGGCGAGTGAGCACCTCCTGTGCTGGGCCAGGACGTGGTGGTGAGGGGCCCGAGCGGTCCCTGCCCTAACAACGGGGCCACCGGGAGGAGAGGCCACGCCACACCCGGCTTATTCACAACTCATTGCAGCGCTGCTGTGTGCCGGGGTTGATGGTGGGCACCTGGCCTCCTTTGCGGTGTCAGGGAGGGCTTCTCTCAGGAAGGGCACTTGAGGTTAAAACCTCAAGGATGAGGAGGGACCAGCCAGGGTACAGGGAAGAGCATTGAAAGCAGAGGGAACAACATGGGAAGCCCCGGGGCAGTGCCCCAGAAGACAGAAATGTCCCGGGCTCTTTCTGGCCACCTGCAGCTCCCACAGCCAACTGGTGAGCCCCGAATCTTCCAGGCGAGGTTGGCAGCTGTTTCTTTGGCAGAGAAAAGGGCAGATCAGACTCATGTTGAGTGGGGGTGTCAAGGTGTGGCTGTGTCCCTCCACCCCTCCCCTAATAACCTGTCCTCCCTCTCCCTCTGCAGCTACGAGGCTGGAATCCTGGAGAACCCCAAGGTAATCCGTTTTCTCCTCTGCCTTTGCTGGTAGCTGCTCGGCACCCATGAGGCTGATGTGTTTGTAGCCTAATTTGAAATTTCACGGGGGGTGGGCATGGGGCTGGGGCCGAGCCCTGCCTGTGTTCCCAACCCTCCCCGCTGGGCCCCCCACCGCCTGCCCACTCCACGCTGCGTTTTAAGATCCCCCCACCCCCACCCATGCTCTTTCTAATTGCTGTGGGATGAATAGGGGAAGGAAATATTTCAGGGCAGCACAGAGAGAGAGTGTGATTGTGCGACAATAAAGAAACAATTAGGCAGATGAGACACTTGTGGGAGGGCCCAGCTTGTGCCCACCAGCTCTCAGGCCGCCGCCGCTGCCTCCACTGGGGGCGGGGGACGGGGATGAGAGCCTCGGGACCCACTTGTCTGGGTTTGCGCCCCATGCCTGCAAGGCAAGCCACCCCATCCCGGTCCCCAGCCTTCCCGGCTAGGCCTTGGCCCTTTGAAGTTTAGGATTTCTCTCCCTGGGGGGTTTCCCTTTGTATCTCCCCCTGCCCACCGTGGGAGATGGGGGAGGCAGGGTGAAATCTATCCTGGGAAGAGAAAAATCTCTTTGTCCCGGAGGGAATGCGTCTCCATGCCCTGGCTCAGCCCCACACCCGCTGGCTGGTTTGGGGATGGGGGGGGGGGGTGCTGCTTGTCTGAGGATAAGGAAGAAGTGTGCTGTGGGTGGGGGTGTGCTCAGGCAGCTGGGTCTGGGGGATCTGAGAAGGCAGCTGGAGGGGAGGACGCCCTGGTGGGTTGGGTGAGGGACCAGGCCCTTGGTCTGTGTTGGTGGAAGGTACAGCCTGTGCCAATCGCTTCTAGAGCCAGGCCCGGGTTTCGCATTTTTCCAGCTCACTTTCCCTGGTTCCTGGCTGTGAGCATCCTAACCATGGGCAAGGAAACCGAGGCCCCTCGAGGGAGCAGGGCAGGTGCCCAGATCACCCCAACACAGGAGCTGGCGCTCTGGCCTCTGTGGTTCCTCCCCTGCCTACCCCCCCTTATTCCTTCAACCCAACTGTCACTCAAGACAGCCCTGCACCCTTGCCCCCTGGAGGCTGATGGCCTCATGAGGCTGCTGCCTGCTGGCCACAGGTTTTTCCAGTTCATGCTCTGCTGACCCCACGACACTCAGGCCAGCCACCCCTAATTAGCCAGTCACTCAGCACCAAGGGGGGTGGGGGAGGGGGGCCGAGCAGCTTCAAGGCAGGGTGCTCTCCAGCCGGCAGGGCCCCAGGCATGCTGGGAGACCACCCCTCACCCCTCTCCAAGCAGCCCATGGGCTCTCCCCTCGGGACTGGGGGAGCAGACCTGAGAACAGAGCAGCGGTGGGGTGCAGGTCCCTGTGTGACCACGGCGGGTCCCCCGCCTCCTGCACCTCCTGTCTGAAGAGGACAGTGCTAGATAAGTACATGTTAGAGGGTGACTTTTTAAGGCTTCTCCCACCCGATTAAGGCGGGAAGGTGAAGCTTGGGTCCCAGAGATCAGAAACCTGGGTCTGAATGCCGAGTCCACTTCTATTGCTCTGCTCTGAACCCTTGGGCAAGTCGCCCAGCCTCTCTGAGACACAGTGGGAAACCACAGCACCTCTAAGCCATTGAACGCTGCTGGCCTGTCCATGGCACAGGGCACGGCCTCCGTCCTGGAGCTGGGGATACTTCCTCCCTCCTCAGACCGGCTAAGAATCTTTAGGAGGAAGGGGCCACGGTCCCCTCTCATCGGGCAGGAAAAGCTGGGCCGGGTGACCTCGTTCCCGCTGAGAAGTGTGAAGTCAGCCCAGGAACCAGGGTCCAGCCACTCTGGCCCTGCTTTCCCAGCCTGTCCTCTGCAGGGTGAGGGCCTGTGCCTGCCGGTGGCCCCCAGGCTAAGTTGCAGGGCCTCCCTGGCATCTCTGGATCTGATGTGCATGGGGGCTGTTGTCCTCAGGTCCCAGAAATGCAGCTAGGGGCCTGCCCGGGCCCCCTCGAGAGGAGCTGGGGAGATAGAGCTTAAGGGAACTGGTGCCCCCTCCCCCTCTCCAAAAAAAGCCCGAGACCTGTCGAAGGGAGGGTTTGAAGGCAGATGGTGGAGCCATTTTCTGCCTCCGTGAGGGCTGATTGAAGGGCAATGAGGCAGCTAATGCGAAGAAAGATAGAAATTTACTTGCTTTAACTTCATAGGGCCCACAGTGAAAGAGTTCATTCAGTGCCGGCCGCCATACCTGATGGATGAATAAACCATCCGCAGCATCCATCATGCCTCTACATCATGGTTCAGTTCATGGGCCATTTGCTTCCAATTTCTCTCCTCGGCCTGTTTCATGCTTTCTTTCGCCTGCACCCCCCCCCCCCACTCTCTCTCTTTTTCTTCACTCTCTTTCCTTCCCCCCAAACCCCCCCCACCCAGATGACATTGGAAGTGAGCCCTCCCGCTGGGATGGATAAATAGATGGTATTGATACTCAGCAACAAACTATTTGTCATTTGAACTGGGCTTTTAGGAGAGTGTGAGCCACCTTGGAATGCAAAGCAAGTGTTACTTCAGTTCTATTTAGTTATTTTGTTTAATTGGCTCCTGAGGGCTGGGATGCTGTCCGTAGGGCCTTACACCTCCTCTCCTTCCCAATGAACGCAAACATTCTCGTCCTGTTTGGGGCTCCCTTAAGAAGTGTGGCAGGAGAAAGTGACAGGCACCAGATTGGAAACGAGGGTCAGGCACCGTGCTGGTGGAGGTGGGAGGGAGGCGGGCTTGGGTGGAGTGGCTGAGGGGCCAGCGAGAGCTGCCGAGTTGTGCTGGTCACCCAGTCTGAAGCTCTGGTTCACTTGCCCAGGGAATGGAGTGGTTGGTGAGGCGCGGCGGGGCTGGGGAACATCTCTCTGAAACCCCCAGATGCCCGCCCCCATAGCTAGCCAGGCTGGCTGTCTTTGGCCACACCCCTCATGCTGTTTCTCAGCCCTGAGGTTATTAAAGCAGCTGGGAAACAGCATGGGGTGATGGAAAGAGCACAGGACAGGGAGTCCAGACTCCCTGGGATGAGCTCCCACACCAGTGGGGTCGGGCAGTCTGATTTGGACAAGCCACTTCTTTGTCCTTGGTTTTTTATCTGCTTCACAGAGACATCAGGATGGGGTCCTTAGGGACCCTTTTCCTCCTTGGGCCTGTCTTTGAGGTCGGTTCTGGGTCCTTGTTCCCGCCCCACAAATAGAAACAGTTAAGGAATGCAGCTGGCCCCATGTCACACGGCACTTTGGAGGTGCCAGGTGCTCCAGCATGGTCCCCGTCAGAGCTCAGAAGTAGAGGCAGAAGGACCGACTGTCCCTGTGTGCCAGCACTGAGGGGCTTGTCAGGGATGTGGGCACGGGGATGGTCATTCACCCTTACAAAGAACCAACAGGCAAAGTGACGGCAGGCACCCCTGATGGTCCACCTGTCCTGGGGGGGCATCACCACGAGTCCACTCCAGCTGTCCTTCCCACCTGCAGAGCCAGGTACAGCTGGCACCAGGCCTTCTGGCATTTTTGTGGGTGATTTTCATGTCCAGTAAAGACTATCCGTACACTGAAATTGGCAGGTAATCAAAGGCATGTATCGTTTCTCCCCCTTCATATCTGACAAAACTGAGGCGCGAAGGGGTGAAGCAGCTTGCCCAAGGCCCCAGTCTGAGGTCTGGACTCCTGGCGGCAGCGCCATCTTCCACCACCCTGAAATCCAGCACAAATGTGTTGAGGACCTCGTGGGTCCCCTGCCCTGTGCCAGGTGGTCCACTCGCACAGAACCCCCCGCTGCAGCCACAGCCCCTCCCCCTCAGCCTCCGTTTCTTCATCTGGGGATGGGGTGACAGCACTTGGCCTGCTTACCAAATGGGGCTGCTGAGAACTCGAAAGAAACTGCAAGTAGAAAGTGGAGTGTGGATGTTTGCAGGGTTTTGAAAGCAAAGATTTGGGAACGGCACTTCCCAGCGTGTCGGCAGGTGGACAACAGCTGGGTCTGGGGTGCCCACGGGGGAACATGAGCAGTCAGGCCCAGGAGGCCCCGTCCTCACTGTGGCAAGGGTCCAAGCCAAAGCCTGGGGGGCTGCGGGGGAGCCCAGGCCTCCGAGGCAGGAGGGAATTTCCAGATTTCCGGGCAGCCAGCTGCCCTCCGTCCCTACGTGGAGACCAGAAGCCCATTTTCCAACACGCCCAAGAAAAAATATACATAAAGGTTGATGTGTTTTCAAATGGGTTTTTGCTTCGCTCTCCTCTTTCTCCCTGTGAGTATTAACCTCGGGGACCCCGGGGACGGCTCGGCTCGCTGGAGCACCTGCTGGGGTCACGCGTAGTCATTAGCTTTGCGGTCAGCGCAGAATAAACGCCAATCCTGGGAGTCGGCAAGAGCGTGTGCGCCCGCTCCCGGCAAGCCCGCCGGTCCGCCTCGCGCCTCCAAAGTCGCCCTTTTCCTGCCTGACTTGTTCCTCTCCTGCTATTCTACCTCCAGCTGTGGGGGCGTCGAAGAAAAAGATGAGATCAAGTTGAGGGGAAAAATTGTCTGATTTCAAGCCCTTTGTTTCCCAGGCCCCTGGCAAGCGGGGCTGGCTCCGGGCTGGGGGCTGGGAGGCCTGCGGGACTGTGCCAGCGGTCCCTTTTTTCTGGAGAGGGGTGAGGATCTCTGCAGGAAGTGGGGTGCAGGGTGGCTGGGTACCAGCATGGCATGACTTGGCTCTGGGCACCCCAGTCACCAACCTCTTTCTGTCCTTTGTCAGAACCAAGCCCCTCCGGGCCTCTACACAAAGACCCAGGACCCGGCCAAAGGTCCCAACAGCCCTGATGTCCTTGAGATTGAGTTCAAGAAAGGTAGGTGGGCCCTGGCCAGTTTGGCTCAGCGGTTAGAGCGTCGGCCTGTGGTCCAGAGAGACCCGGGTTCGGTTCCCGCTAGGGGCATGTACCTGGGTTGCAGTTTGTCCCCGGCCCTGGTTGGTCATGCGGGTGGCAGCCACTCGATGTGGCCCTTTCACGTCGATGTTTCTCTCTCTCTCTCTCTCCCTTCTACTCTATCTGAACAAAACAAAAAAAGAAAGGTAGGTGGCCACCCATCAGGACTTGAGGGGGTGGACTTGGGGCTCTGGCTCTTTTCCCCAGCCTGGAAGGCCGGGCACGAGCCCTTGCACCCCTCTTGCATTTCTGGAGGCCGGAGTTCAGGCAGAGGCTTCAAGGGTTCCCAACCTCCCCCTTCAACCAGATGGCGTGACCCATGGAACCTCTAGGCTTGGGAAGAAGGCACCTTGGCTCCTGTCTGAGCAGCTGCTTGCCACCTGCTTTGGCACTTGGGGGGAGTCACTCAACTTAGAGACCTGGCCTCAGGCCACACTGACCCCATAGCTAAGGCCTCAGCTGCTCCTCAGTTAGCTACTTGACACTTCGCCCCACACCCCACCGGGGGTTCATACCCACTCTTGCTTGAGGCCTGATCCCTTCATCCTCACTGCTATCAGGAAGACGTGTTTGCTGGCCTGGCCTGGGTGCCCAGCCTCAAGCCTGGCACCAGGGACACCCTTAGCCCTGAGGAATGGAGGGGAAGGCAAGGCATACCTGGTCATGGGGGAGCAGGCCCAGGCTCAGGGTAAAGGCTCAGGGCGTGCAAGGAGAGGACCTTTCCAGGGGGCTGCAAACATCAGGGACGCGTCCTTGGAGGAGGTGGTACTGGGCAGGAGCTGGAGGAACTGAGAGGGGGTGTGAGGGCGTGGAGGCCGTTTGAACATTAATTATCTGCCTCTTCCTGCCTTTCCCAGCAGCCTTGCTGAGACAGTGGGCATCTCCATCACTCCCCATTTGTTTCAACCCTGATTTTCGTGCCACTTGGGGGCCTAAGGGCTCTTGGTCTGAGGCCCCTAAAAGTAGCTAGAGCCCTAAGTCCCTCTCATGCCCACTCTGTCAGACCCAGGCCTGTTCGGGCATCATCTCTGAGAAGATGGTGGGATGGACCCAGGTAGTGCTCCCCCCACAGAGGTCCCCTAGGAGCTCAGGAGAGGGTGAGAGAGCTGGAGAGGAGACGTGATCCATTTTAATGATTTCGGGACCGTCTGGAAAAAAAAATAGACGGGAGGAACCCTCCCAGAGTGGTCCCCATTCATCCGCTAGTTAATTTATTTGAAGTTTTAATCTAATTATTAACTATTTTAAAGGCTAAGAGGCTTTCTCCGGCAGCAGCACCAACAATGTCAGCCCCTGTCTGGGGCAGGCCCCGTCCAAGGCTGGGCGAAGGAGGGATAATAGGACGAAGGAGGGAGAGAAAGGGACAGGGGAGAGGCGGGGGGTGGCAAGAGGGGCTTAAGGTTCATTATTGGGCAGACTTACATTTAATAGCAATTTACAACCAAGTTATAAAACCCCTGGAAATGGGGGTTAAGAATGGGGAGGCTGACAGCGCCTTGAGCGAAGCCCCTCCAAGCGGCGCCTGGCTAATAAAGACTCGAAAGCCGCTATTGAGCCCTGATTGGCACCCGATCGCTGGCTCCATGGTAATGAGCTGGGCAGATGGGTGGGGGATTAGCCGCCAACTTTGAACAGCCTTTCTTTGTCACTGTTACAGCTCTCTTGTTAGTCCCCTAATACATTTATTGCTCATTTCACACCGCTCGAGAAAGTGCCCCTTGCTATTCAAAGTCAACCCCAAACCCACCCACTGCCCCCCCTCGCCACCCCCCTTGACTCGGCTGGTCCCTCCCGAGTGGCCGCCTCCCTCCTGCCCTCCTGCCACCCCAGACCCCACTTCTCAGAATTCAGGGACGCCTCCAACACCTCGCCTGCTGGAGTGGGCACCATTTCACCCCCATCAATCAGATGGCTCTGTGCAGGTCTGGGGTGCAGGGCCGGGGGCCCGGGGGTCTGCCTGACAGACATGCAGGAGCTGTGTGTGTGTGTGTGTGTGTGTGTGTGTGTGCTCAGCCGCACCTCGGCCGGGCGGCCCCCGGGTAACTGGTGGGACAGAAGGTGCTCCCGGCATAAGACAATGGTGGAGCGTGAAATTCAATTAGTTCAGGGCCTGGTTCCAATTTCACAGCCCCTAAATGCAAAAGGGGCAAAGAGAATGGGAAGGGTGGGGGAGAGCGTTTTTATTGCGTTTTCCCTTTCATTCTGGGGGGCTTGCTCGCCCCTTCTCTCCCCCCAGCAGGCCTCAACCTGCACAGGGCTTTTCAAGGAGTCATTTGGAGTCCATATCTGTCACATCCATTCAAGGCGTTGCGGGCGGAGGGAGAGGGCGGGGTGGCAAGCGCAGGCTCCTCCGCCAGCTCCAGCCGCAGGCCCACTGCCTTCTCCTCCCACTGCAGGGGTCCCTGTGAAGGTGACCAACGTCAAGGATGGCACCACCCACCGCACGTCCTTGGAGCTCTTCATTTACCTGAATGAAGTTGCGTGAGTGTCTCAGCGCCTCCCCCTGCCCCAAACCACTCTCTGTGGCAAGCGCTGGTCCGGCCCATTGCGGCTGATGGTCATGCCCAGGGGCCAAGGAGGTCAGGGCTGCGTCCTCCAGGCAGCCTTGGCCCAGCCCCTTGGTGTCTCTGGTTTGAGTCCTGGTGGCCCTCAGTCTTGGAAGGTAAACAACCCCAGGGGGGTCTGCTGCCCCTTGAAACAGCCCAGCTGGAGCTTCCAGGCCGTAGGCTGGATCTGAGGCCAGGGTAGAAGGAATGATGGATCATGGTCAGGGCCGGTGCCACGCAAGGCCCAAGGACAGAGGTAACGGAAGTTACCAGTGAAACCCACTGTGTGACCCAAGCAATCTCTTCCCTATCTGGGCCTCAGTTTCCCCACTTGTACACTGGGTAGTTGGACCACGTGAACCGACTCAGATGTCCTCTAAGTCCGAGGATGTCTGAGATGGGGCCTGGTGTCCCGCCTGTGGCTCTGGGGTGGGCAGAGCCCAGATGTGCCCAACCTGCGGCAGCCGGGTGGGCGGCATCCAAGGCCACACCTGTGGCAGCACCTGGCTCCAGGGACCCGTTCTCCTCACAGGGGCAAGCATGGCGTGGGCCGCATCGACATCGTGGAGAACCGCTTCATCGGGATGAAGTCCCGAGGTGAGTCTGCTCACCACCCTGGGGTTTGTGCCTCGGCACCCAGAGCCCCCTGAGGTCCCTGTCCCATTGGGCTTTGCAACTCCCCTGCTACGTCACTCAGTGTCCCTCCTGTGAAGTGGGGGTGAAGGGTGCCTGGCCCGGAGCCTGGGGATCCAGGAGAGGTTCTGAGGAGAGAGGTTCCGAAGACAGAGGAGGTCCCACTTGTCGGCCGGCTCAGAGGCAGGCGGCAGGGCTGATTCCTGGTCACGACGGCTGGACGGGGGAGGCCGCTGGCCTGGCAGGGAGGGAGTCCTGCCAGGGTGGGCGCAGTGAGCGGCCAGGGCCCGAGGGCCTGTCCCAGGGTCGGGCATGGCCCGAGGTGGTGGGGAGGGCTTTTCTAAGCAAGGGCTGCCACCTTGGCTGGGCCAGAAGGGAGGAGAGGTTGGTCCCCAAGCAGGTGCCCCTTTTCTTAGCATCAGAGCCCCGTGATTCCCTTTGTCAGTCACTCGCCACACCCTCCCCTCGAGGACTCAGTTCCCCCATCCAGGCAAGGGGATCTCAGCTCCCTGCAGGTCTGTGATAAAGAGGGAGGGGGCAAGCTTTCAGCAGTGAGAGCGAGCCCTTGGACTGGCACTTGAATTTTAAATACCAGTGGTGGGGTTGGGGTCCCCTGCTGGCAGGCTTTCATATCGCTTTGCTTTATCCAAAAGGATAGCACAGCCCAGTAAACCCAGGCCGAGCTATAATCATGGCCTTAGTCCTTCAAAATCCAAAGGGAGCCGATGGCCAGATTCCAGCCGTCGGAAAAGGGAGCTGGCACGCCAGGCAGGATGTGGGCTGTCGCCCCAGGTTTGCCCTGCCTTGGCCCAGTGACCTTGGACTTGTCATTTGCGGGCCTGTTTCCTCAGGTGTAGTGTGACAGGCGTGTGGGTGGGAGTCCATCCCCAGGGCTCTGAACCGTTTGGTGTACCCGCAGGGGTGCGGGGAGCGGGATGGGAGCCTCCTGCCCTGTGGTTCTCCTCTGCCTGGCTGGGCTGTTACGGAAACAACCTAATGAGACTCTTCTGGGGAAGGCCTTGTGGAGAACAATCATACTAATTAGCTGCTCCCTTTTGTCCTCTCTTACCTTTGTCTCTCGGCTATGTTAACATCTGATTAAATGCCCTTTGTCTCAGTCTGCCCTTGGGAGCCCGTACAATGTAAACCCACCCAGGCAGATGTGGGAGGGACCTTGGGGAGCCAGAGACCAGCACCCTCGTTTTCTAGGCCGAGAAAGCAAGGCTCAAAGTCACAGGCACGCAGGTGGCGTGACCAGGACTGATACCCCAGATCCAGAGGGGCTAAGAGCTTAAGTCTGGAGTGTGGCCAGTCCGGGTTCCAGCCCAGGGACTGGAGCAGTGGAGGGGCTCTGTAATGCCGGCGGCCCCAGGCAGATGCTGAAAGAACAAGGCCACCTGTGCCCTCTGAGGCACCTGTTTCATGCTCCGCCCATGCCCTGGGCAGGCATCACTAATTGATTGTGGATGTGTCTCAGCGCTGCAGGCAGTCGCTACCAGTGGGTCAGGATGGGCACTCATAGTGAAAATGAGTTTCCTTATTGGAAAGTGAAGGATTGGCCTGAGTCACTCTGAAATGGCATCCTGCCAGGCAGGGAGAGCCAAGCAAACTGGAACTGAAGGGAGGTAGTGAGAAAGGCCTGGTCTAGGCTATGCTGGGGAGGCATCCTGGAGGAGGAGGTGGCAGGAGAAGAGGCTCCCACTGGTAGCATGTGGACTAGAGAAAGTGGCTCGGGAGTGGTAGAAAAGGTAGGAGGTGCCCCAGGTGGCCAGTTGGGTGGCAGGTTGGGTCTGATGGGGGCTGAGCCCCTGGAGACCTGGGGGAGGCAGGTATGGAGGGTCCAGGCTTTGGTGCCGGACTTGAGTCCCCATCCTGGCTCCATCACCATTGGGAAAGCAACTTAGCTTCTCTGAGCCTCAACTTCTTCATCTGTGAAATGGGTTGTATGCAGGTCAAACGTGAAGAGCTCTTGACCCACAGCAGGGAGGCTCTGCCTTTTCCCCAGAACTGGGCTGTCATTACCATTGAAGGCTGGAGCCTTGAGATTAGCAGGCAGTTCTGACTCCTTTGCTAAGAATGCCACCCAGCAGAGGAATAGATTCCTGGAGTGCAGCCTTCACCCTGCCCCTGGAGTGTGTGTGTACCCCTGGGGGCTCTTCCTAAAAGCATAGAATTCAGTCAGAATTGCCTGGTCTTTGGGGAAGACGATCAGGATTCTGACTCTGAGAACTTGCTGTGTGATCTTAGGCAAGTTGCTTTCCCTCTCTGCGACTCTAGCTACCAAAGGCGGGGCAGACCAGGTGATGTTGTCATCTCCCTTTGGACGTTCCAATTCACCTATTTTCTTCCTTGGCTCGGAGAGGGGGTGAGAAAAGAAAATTATTTCCCAGTTTTCGGTGGTATCTTGCTTTATTTCTCCACTCCCAGTAATTTGTAGTGAGAAAGAGCTGGGCAACAAATGGGGACATTATGGATTCCCCCATGACGAGGTTTTTATTAAGTCTACAGTAATGGGAGAGGCTGTTAATTGCCAATTACATTGCAGGGAGAGCAAGAGGACTATTGTCCGTATTTCGGTGTACAAGGGGAACATGTCGTTCGTATTGATTTTACCAAGCTCATCATTGCAGTTCCTTAAGGGCTTGTTGTTGTTGTTGTTTTTCAGCGGTTGGGAGGTTAGGGAGTTGGCAGAGCTAGTGCCCTGGGTCTGGGGTGGCCGGCCCAGTGGCCCCAGGGGCCGTGGGGTCAGAGGGGCAGGGGCTGGGGAAGCTGCAGATGGAGTAGCTTTCTCTGTATTGTGGCTGTTCACATCGTCATTATCACATTATCTTTTTAACTCTGGAGGGGGGCTAATTAAGTGAAGTAAATGAAATCAGTAGGGAGGAGAAGGGGGGCGAGGCAGGCAGGAGGAAAGCAGGGAAGGCTCACCTTCGCTCCTCTCCCAGCCTGCCCCTCCGGTCTCAGCCCTGCCTGCGGCCACCTCTTCTCCGGTGACTCCCCCCTACCCCCAATGGCTGGCTTTCCCATCCCTCTACTCTTTCCCTTCTCCCTCCACCCTGCCCATCTCTCTCCTGCTCTCCCCTCTGCACCTCCTCCCTACCCCTCTACTTCCTGGTAGGGAGGAAAAGGGCTGCCTGCCCACCGCCAGAAGCTTCACACAGGTGGAACCTTCCAGGTGAAGAATGGAGGGAGCCCTGTAAAGCAAAGGCATTTGCCCTCGCAGAGGCCTGGGGTAGCCAGCCCCAGAGGCCCAGGGTGAGGCCTGGGGGTCACCAGGAGCAGCATAGAGGATGGTTAGAGTCCCACCATCACTTGCCTCCCCGTCACCATGGCAACCGCCTCTCTCCTTGGCCCTGGTACCTAACAGGGGAGCCCTTGGGCTCTAGCCAACCTCCCTTCCCCTGGTGTTTCCAAATCCCTCCCTCTGGAGACTGCTTTCCCAAAGAGCCAGAGCCTGTGGTCCAGGTGCCCTCACTCCCACCCCCGCCCCGACCTCCGGCGGAGTTCGGATCCCACTCAATTCTGCCAAATTGCTCAATCTGGGCTAACCTGGCAGCCTCGGGAGCAGATGAGAATTTAAGCGGCAGCAGCTGTTTTGGTCCCCACCTCTTCCTCTGTGGTCCACTCTCCCCCACCCCCGGCCCCCCAGCTCCTCGCCCCCCCCACCCTCGGCAGTAATTATGGTGTGATTGAAGCCGCTCCACAGAGAACTGCTGACACCTCTGTCTTTCTCCTGTAAACACGGGGAGATGAAAATAGACACTTGGAGCCGCTGTGCGTGTCACTCCGAAGATGTCTGTTTGCTCTTCCACAGCGACACCGAGTCTCAGCTGTCATCTCCTCCTCCTTTTGCTCAGTGGTTTGTATGCCGACTGTCAAAAGCCCCAAATCCATAGTCTTTTAGCATCAGTTTTCTGTCACCCGTTTTTTTAAAGTCATTTTTTCCTCCAGAAGAAATACACAGAAATCATCTACCCCTACCCCTGCGGAGAGGAGAGGAAAACCTTGAAATGCTCTCTTTCTCACACACGCGCGCGCGCCAGCGGCACCTTGCAAACAAGCTTTCGATCAGTCACAATGAACTTGAACACCTTAGGAAAGGAGCGGGGCCGTGCACTGTGCTGGTGTGTTCCGGGGCTGCAGCTCTCCTGCTGGCCCACGACTCTTCCCGCCACTGCCTCGGAGGGGCCACAGCCTCCAGGCCGGTTCTGAGGGCTCAGGAGGCTCTGCTCACCGGGCACTCTGCGCTTTTCCTGGGGAACAGCCATGACGGGCCAGCAGCGCTTGCGGGAGGGTGGGGGGTGCTTTCCTCACTGGAAAGTCTACATGTCTTCCTCAAACCCTGAGCACCACTGGCCTTGTTCCCGCTCCGCACTATTGGGAGGTGATGCTGGGAGCTGGCTACCGTGTGCATGCCACACGGTGGGGGTGGGGGGTGGACAGTGTGTCTGGGTACTTACCTTCAGGCAGGTGGAAGTTAGAAGGAAGAGCTAACTGCAACTGTATCATTTTCCAGACAGGTTTTCTGAGACTGAGAGAGGCTGAGGCAGGCCCAGGTCACACAGCAAAGCCGAGCCCTCTCTGTTAAGGTGTAAGTGGCGTGGGACTTCTGGTCGCCACCCGGCCCTGCAAAGACAGCTTGCACCATGTCCCAGGTCTGGCCCTGCCAAGGACAGGAAAACGGGGCAGCTGGGTTCCCCAGGAACTGAAAACGAGCTCCCCTCCTATTGGCCTGCCTGGGAGGGCGTGGTGCGACTGTCTGCCAGTGTAAGGACCGCTTCGAAAGTTTCTGGAGCTTTCCAAACTGGCAGAACTGATCATGAGAAGGCTGTGTCCAAGCCGATGAGTACTGAGTTCCTAGTTTGTGCCCGGATGGGAGGACCAGTAGGCCTGTGTCATTATCTTGCTCTAGGTGAGGCTTGAGAAATTAATTTATTCTTGGTGATAAAGTTCTTAGGATAACTGACTGCTTACCCCTTTAACACTGTGGTTATTTTTGCCATTTTGGAGGCGGGTATTTCCAACTGTTCCGCACTCATCTGTCTCTGCAGGGCCTTTCTCAGTGCCCTGGGGCCAGTGGGAGCCACTTGGTGGTGGTGTCGTGCTGCCCCCAAGGAGTGGCCCCAACTCCAGTGCTGCGTCCTCGTCTGTTTCCATAGGTTTTCCGTGCCCCCACCCCGTGCTGTCCACAAGGGCTTTTCTCAGCCAGCCAGCCATCTCCTCCATCAGCCCCTTTCTGGGTTGTGTCTCTGAGCCACTCTGCAGAAATGCATGTGAGCCTGTTTAAACTGTGTTCACAAGAGTGAGGATGAGGCGAGCGAGGGCCTGAGGGACTCCCGGGGAACGTTAGTGTTTGCCTGCTGGGGAGGTCATTTCCCCAAAAGGTCACAGCTGGATTCAGGTCCGCCGCAGCCAAACAGGTGAAATGGGACAGGCCCTTTCGTGGCACAGTGTAATCATATCAATGCCTGGTCTCTGGCATGTGTGTCCCCTGGGCCCGGGCACCTCAGAGTCACAGTGAGAATCCAGGCCCTTCCTCCTGGCCTCAGCACCTCTGACTTGCGTGTGTCCTTTCATGCTGTGGTGAGCACTCGATCACTTTGCCAAAGGCCCTGAGAGGCCACCTGGAGCAGAGAGAGAAGATTCAGGTGCTGATTCATGCACTTTGGGCAAGTCATTCACCTCCCAGGCCTCAGTCTCCCCATCTGGCATATTGAACCAGATCGGCCTTTTAAAGACTGCTTAGGGTGGGGGCAGGATTTACAGAGGCCCCTGCTCCCAGCAGGGCCTGGGCTATCTAATTTTTTTTTCTTTATTGATTTTAGAGAGAGAGGAAGGTAGAGGGAGGGAGAGATAGAAACATCGATGAGCGAGAGCATCGATTGGCCGCCTCCTGCATGCCCCCCACTGGGGATCGGGCCCACAACCTGGGCGTGTGTCCTGACTGGGAATCAAACTGGCAACCTCTTGGTGCATGGGTCGACGCTCAACCACTGAGCCACACCGGCCAGGCTGGGCTATCTAGTCTATATGGTGGGCTCCTGCCTGAGAGTGTTGGAACACTGGGTTTGCAGCTAAAAGTTAGAACACGGTGCCGGGTGATCCCGAGGGCCTTGCCTTCGAGTTCTGACGTTTCTGTGATTCCCACATTTAAAGACCAAGGCCTGAAGGAGCTCTCAGGGGAGGACATTTCTGGCTAGTCACATTGACACAGCCCATGCCTCCTTTGGGTTTCAGAGTTGAAAACAGTCTCCTTTATAGTTTTTGCATTGTTTTTAACGGATTTCTGTTGTTGTTGTTCATCCTTACCCGAGGATATTCTCCATTACTTTTTTTTTTTTTTTTTTTTTTTTTAGAGGGTGCAAGGGAGGGAGGGGGAGAGAGAGAGAGAAACATCGATGTGAGAGAGAGACATCGATTGGTTGCCTCCTGCATGACCCCAACCCAGGCCAGGGATCAAACGTGCAACCCAAGTATGAGCTCTTGACCGGGAATCGAACCCGTGACCCTTCGGTCTGCGGGCTGATGCTCTAACTGCTGAGCCCAACCAGCCAGGGCTTTTTAAATTGCAGCAAAATATCCGTAACAGTAAGTTTACCAATTTAATCATTTTCAAGTATTTAACTCGGTGGCATCGGGTACATGCGCACCGTTGTGCAGGCCTCACCCCCACCCTCCAGAACTTTCTCATCTTCCCAAACTGAACCTCTGGCCCCTTAAACACTGACCCCCCATTTCCCCTCCCACCCCTGACAACCAGCGTTCTCCTTTCTGTCTCCTGCCTTTGGCTTCTCTGGGGCCCTCATGTCCTCTGTGACTGGCTCCCTGCACTCAGTGTCGTGTCCTCGGGGCTCACCCAGGTTGTAGCAGGTGTCAGGATTTTCTTCCTCTTTATTGCAGAGTAACATGTCGTTGTGTGGCTGGACCACCTTTGCATATCCATTCACCTGCTGGTCAACACCGGGTGCTTCCACCTCTCGGCTGTTGTGACTAAGTACCGTGGACATGGGGGTGCAAATCCTTTCTCTGCTAAAGCTGCCCGTTTGGAAAGACGATGGTGGAAATTGTCAGGATAACTGAAAACTTGCCCCTTTAGTGCTGTAACATCCATGGTGAGGAGAAAGGCCCTCTCGAGGTAGCATGCGTGGGGATGGGGGCAGTTATTGCCCCTCCTCCACAGGGACAGCGAGCCCGGGGCAGTTTGTCCGAGGAGAGCTGTATAGGCTCCTGAACTTGGAGAGTTTGCTGTGCTGGCCAGTGGGTCTGGCCACGCGTGCATGGAAGATTGTGCCTCTTGGCGCCGGGGCGTCCTCGAGTGCAGTACGGCGCCACTAACCAGACATTCCTCCCAGGTCTGCTTCCTCCCATCTGGTCCGAGCAGGCTGTTTAGCAAACGGAGGAACTGAGCCTGAGTGGGGACGGTTCTTAGCAAGACAGTGGGTTTGGGCCCCCATCACCGGCTGACCCCCAGCGCAGCAGACAGCGTCGGTGAGGGACCCAGGGCCTAGATTCAGTTCCCAGCCCCACCTTGGGCACGTCCCTTCTCAGGCCTCCGTTTCCCCGCCCGTGCAGTGGGGTCAGCGCAGGAGATCGCAAGCTGTCCACCTCAGAGGTCAGGATTGCTCGGCAGGGACACGGCTACAGAGGAGCCACCGGCTGAAAGCGGCCTGTGTGTGCACACGTGCACAGAGCCATCGCCTTCCCTGGCTCCCCAGTGGAAGGGAGGAAGGGATATTTGGGGCCTGGGCTCCACCGTCGTTGGTTTAATTACAGGTTTTCAGCCGTGGGCCGGTGGGCACGCGTTGGGAAGGAGGGGGAGCAGCTCCGAACCCTGTCATTTTCCAACGTCTGCGGGCCTCTTCAAAGGGGGGCATCCAGACATTTTCTCCACAAGCCGCAGAGTGGACTGTCGTGGCCCCAGCATGAACATAATGATGCATTTTGCAGCAAGCTGGGAGTGAGCGGGTCCGACCGGCTTGTCTCCTGTCAGACGAGTCATTATTATTTTTTTTTTTTTGTCATTTGCTGACAGTTTGGGTTTCATGCGTTTCTCTCTTTTTTCTCCTTTTCCCCCTGCCTGGAAAAATGGCTAGGTATCTACGAGACCCCAGCGGGGACGGTCCTTTACCACGCTCATTTAGACATCGAGGCCTTCACCATGGATCGGGAAGTGCGCAAAATCAAACAAGGCCTGGGCTTGAAATTTGCCGAACTGGTGTACACCGGTGCGTAGTCCCCGAAGCTGCCCCCTCCCCTCCCTGGCCAGGGGCACCCTCCCCTTGTCCCTCCCTGCCCGCTGCCACAGCCCGAAACAAACAGGTTGAAAGGGGTCAAGTGGGGACGGAACGAGGGAGCAAGTAGGGAATGCCAGGACCTGCCCTGTGCACAGGGTGTCGAGGGAAGCATACCCGTCCCCTCAAGGTGACCGCTGCCCCCACCACTCCAAGGATGCTTCGTGTGTCACCCCCAGGGCAGCCGACCTTCATTCAGCACATGCCAGTGCCGGGCACTGTGTGGGGACACGAGCTGTCCCAGGGGGCGCTCCCAACTTTCCTAGGAGAACCACGGCCAGATGAGGAAACTGAGGCTCCGAGCGGAAGGAGCGTGCACAGTTACACAATGGAAGTGGCCTCGCTGGGTTTGACCCCAAGTCAGGCCGTCTCCAGGCAGAACCTGGAGCTGCTACATGAGCTGTCTCATGCAAGGGGAAGGCTGCCCTGACCAAGAACTTGGCCGCAGCCTGGGCAGTGCGTGAGCCGGACCTTACACGGGAAATCACCAGGACGGCCACATGCCCAGCCCACGCGTGGAATGGTTGGTGGGTGGCATTGGCATGCAGTATGGGTGGGTTCCTATTTTACAGGTGAGGAGACTGAGTCTCTGTGCCTGACCTGTTGTCACAGGGCTGGAATCCAGGCCTTCTGACTCCAAACCCACGCCCACGTTGTGTAACTCAGTCCCCAAGTCTGGCCTGTCACCTGTTTTTGTTCAGCCCATGAGCTAAGACTAGTTTTTATATATAAATGGTTGGGGGACATTTTTTAAAATCATACCATTTCATGACACGTGAAAATGATAGGAGTTTCAGTGTCCATAAACCATGTGGGGCACTGCTCTGTGACATTCTTATCTCTCTGGTTAGAGAAATCACCCTTGGGGACAGGCTGCTGCCTGAGGCCAATCTTGACATCTACACGGGCCTGGACGGCAGAGGGACCCCAGGAAAGTTACTGTTAATAATAACTCCCCGGGATAAGCCTCCCCTGCCCTCGCTCATCCCCCACTCCACCCTGAAGTTTGATTTTTTTTGGAACCTCCTAATCACTGTAACTCATCTTGGGATTTCGAGACTCGAGGTTCCTGGCTGGTGTTATTTCTCCCTCCCATTGTTTCCGGCAGCTTTGAAGCCGGGCCCCCCTTCCCAGGTACACACAGGTGTTTAAATACCATTGTCTCCTGCAGACTCTCTTGCTCTGCGGGTTTCCGTGCGGGAAGGTGGCTTTGGGTTACAAAGTGGGAGAGCCATTAAGACGTGGCAGGCTGCGATGGAGGGAAGCACACCTGGCTGGGCTGCTCCCGCGCAGAGGTGTCTCAGAGGCCCCCTCTCCTGCTGTGGGACCCTGCCCTGGGCACTGACGGGTGTTACCTAGTGTCAGCTGCACAGAGGTGAGGAAACTGAGCCTCGGGCAGGTGAAGACACTAGTCCAAGGTTTCCTGGCTGCTGAGAGGTGGCTGTGAGCCCAGGAAATGCGGCTTCAGGGGCCGAGTTCTTGGCCACTCCAGTAGATCCCCGGGGAAGGGAAGGTGGCTGGGCCATTAGCAGGGTGATCACGCACGGGGAGCCCCAGGGGTCTGAGGCACAGCGTGGCCCTTAGCTGTGGGCTCGGTGCCTCTCCGCCAGGCCACCTGGGTTGTATTCTTGCTCTGTCACCCGCGGAGCCCTCTAAATCCCAAAATGAGTTACAGTGATTAGGAGGTTTCAAAGGACATGAAACCTTGGGGTGGAGGAGAAGGGATGAAGCGAGGTCAGTGGAGGCTTATCCCAGGTGGTTATTATTAATATCCACTTTCCCAGGTGCCCTGGTGTCCAGACCCCCATAGATGTCAAGACTGGCCTCGGCAGCAGCCTGTCCCCCAACAGCTCAGAGGCGCTGTTTGATGTGATTTCTCACATAAATGTTAGAGGCCAGGGGTTGGCTGGAGCAAGTTCCTTAACCTCCCTGTGCCTCAGTCTCCTCATCTGAAAAGTGGGGATAATTCTGCCTGCAGTGAGGACTAAATGCATGAGTATTTATGAAGCACGGAAACGGTGTGCGTTATAAACGGTGTGCGTTATAAACGGTGTGCTATTCCAGCGCACAGTGATTAACTGCAGAGGCCTGGCCTGGCCTCCGAGCACGGAGGCAGGAGGCAGAGGCCTCGCTCTGGCTGGGGTTATGATCTTGGGTAGGTCTGTCTCCTCCCTAAGGCCCTGTTTCCCCTCCTGTAAAATAAAGGGCACCAGGTCAGGTTTCTTCCCAGTCCTATCTAGCTCCGGTGACAGAGCCCGCCACTCTGCTGTGGCACTTGGCTTCCTTGGAGTTCTTGGGGCACAGATAGGGAAACTGAGGCACGGGAAGCCTTTCTGCCCCAGCCCCACTCCTAGATGCCCTGGTTACCATGACCACTGTCTCCCTCTCCTCTTGCCCCATCCCCAAATTTCCTGGTCTGCCTGTGGGATCTGTACAGATCCCCTCCCTCCGAGAGCAGCCTCTTTCCTGAGAGACCCTGCCCCCCCTCCACAGGGTCATCCTGGCAGAACCCCAGCTTCAGGACCCATCTCATGTAAGGGGTGTAGCTCCCTCCTCTCCCCTCACCTCGGTTTCTTCAGCAGTAAAATGGGTCTAATGCACAGAGGGTTGCCTTCCCCGTTAGTACAGTGCTCGGCCCAGCCCCGGGCCCCGCCCACGGCACCTCCGCAGGCCTGGGACATGCAGGATCTCCCTGTTCAGCACGCCAGGCTCACAGTCCCCCTCCCCGGGCTGAGTGACTTTGGACAGGCTCTTCCAGTCCAGGTGTCTGTCTCGCTGGGTACAGGGAGGGCTGGCAGCGGCCGTGTTCAGATCTCAAATGCAAACACTCAGAGCTTGGCCTGCGTCCTCTCATTGAACCCACCAACCCCCTGGAGAGTAGTAGTAATATCACCTCATTATGCCAACGGGGAACTGGGGTGCGAAGAGATAACCTTGCTGGTCAAGGTGGGGCTGGGATGTGAACTCCAATGGCAGGTCACTGGGAGCAAGGACCCAACCTCCTCTCTCCCTGCCCGGCCCTCCCCCACCTCTGCGAGACACTGGCCCCCATCCCCAGAAAGCCTGCTCCCCTTTCCCACTGAGAGCCTCAGCACATGCCCCTGGGGGCCTGGACCTCCGACAATAGCCACAGACCCTGGCTGACCCGGCCCTTTATCAGGGCAGGAGATCACCAGCCATCTGGCCCCACAGCTGCCCAGGTGGGCTCACCTTCCCAGCTCCATTTCAGAGAAATCCTACTCCTCGAGCCGTGCTGTCCCTCCCCCACCCCTGGCAGCCCCTGCTGGCCCCTCGGCAGAAACTAAAAAGGAGCCGCTGTCCACAGGTCTGAGCCTGGCAGTGCCGGGGACGGGGCACACCGCCTTCCCTGGCCTTGGGGCTCGGGGCGGGCACGGTGAGCGGGGCATGGCCCTTTCTCAGGCAGTGACAGGATGTTCCAGCCACAGAGGTGACCATGTGAGGAAAGTCATTGCCACTTGGCCCAACTGAGGTCAGACCCAGGCTCCCCCCACTACAGCCTATGGGATCTGGGAGAAGTTCCTCGCGTCCTCACCCAGAAAAGCAGGAAGCTGAGTTTCTCGTGGGACTGTGGATGGGATTCAGAGAGCGAGCCCAGGAGGAGGACTCAGCGCGGTGCCTGCTAGTCTTCTATTTGCGGGTGAAAGAGTCAGCCATATGTAGAAGAGTGTTCACCGAGGTCCAAGGGGCCTGCCCGCCCCTCGGGGTGCGCCTCTTCCTGGCTCTTGGCCAAGACACCAGTGTCCACAGCAGCCCCTGCGCCCAGGGCCACGACACGCAGTACACCCACTAGTCCTGGGAGGGGGCTACTGGGTCACCCCCCCCCAACAGATGGAGACACGGAAGTGAAGGCCACATACACAAGAGTTTTCTTGACCCCCAAACTGCCACCCAGGGCACTGCCATTGCTGGGCCCTGGTAACACATGCTGAGTCTGGCCTGGTCTGCCCTCGTAAAACTGAGCTCCCTGTGGGCATGGACAGGGTCCCTTCCCTGCTGTGTCCCTAGCGCCTGCCCACAGCCCTCTCCCAATGTCTGCCCTGAAGCAGTGGGTGAGTGTCCCTCCTCCTGTCCCTTGGGGCATGACCGGGTGGCAGAGACAGTGAGGACTCCTTACCCCCAAGGTCACAGGCCGGGGGCCCGCAGGCTTGTTCCCTGGTGTGGTGCCAGAACCCAGCCGTGACAAGGAGACCCTGGCCTGAGGTCGGCAGCGCGGTGGCCTCCCTGGCACCCTCACTTTCTTCCCCTCAGGTTTCTGGCACAGCCCCGAGTGTGAATTTGTCCGCCACTGCATCGCCAAGTCACAGGAGCGCGTAGAAGGGAAGGTTCTGGTGTCTGTCTTCAAGGGCCAGGTGTACATCCTCGGCCGGGAGTCCCCGCTGTCGCTCTACAACGAGGAGCTGGTGAGGTAGGTGTCCCCACACCTGCCCCCTCCGGCACATGCCCTGATGTCCAGGGTCCCTTCTGACTGGCTTTCTCAGCAAAGATGCATCTGAGCGGGTGCAGGGCGCCACGCAGGGCATAGGGCAGACGGGCAGGAAGGGTGCCACGCAGGGCACGGAGCAGATGGGTGCTCCGCGGGTGCTCACCACCTCTGCCCTGTGGGACTTCCAGGCTGGGTGGGGAGAAGGCACCCATCAAACGAGCAACCGGCTGTAGAATTGGGAGACACGGGGTACTCTGACAGGTGTGGTAATCAGGGAGAAGCTTCCCCGAGGAAGTCATTTCTGAGCTGATCTCCAAACGATAAGAGTGTCCTGTGCAGAGGCTCTGAGCCTTGGAAGAATCCAGAACATTTCAGGCACTGTAAGAACACGAGACACGGGGCCGGAGCATGAGGGTCCTGGAGCCAGATCTAAAGGGAAGCACATGGTTGGATGTTTCGAGGGTCCGTCTGGCTGCTGTAGAGAGGGGTCTGGGTGAGCCGAGAGCGGGCCAGGGCTCCCGGGGGCATGTTGGCAGCTTGGACCAGGTCGATGGTTCTGTGAATAGAAACAGACAGCTTTGGCCAATATTTAGGAGGTGGAATCAAAAGGGTTGGGTGTGCAGGGAGATGGAAAGGTCCAGAATCACCCCGGGGTTTTTGGCACGGGTAGCTGGGTCCATTCTGGTGGCAAACACTGAACTGGGAATGTTCTTGAGGGTGGGTTTTCTTTGAGACTGGCCAAGAGGACCATCTGGACACGGGGGTCTGGAGTGGAGGAGAAGGTGGGTGGAGGACACTGGGCAGTGGTAGACATCTTGATGTCCTCTGAAGCCAAGAGGGGACGGAGGGGAGAGCAGTGAGCTGGAAAGGAGCCGAGGAAGAACGTTGGGGCTCGCTCATGATGCGTGAGGCCAAGGCATCGAGAAGGATGTGGGGGGATGGCAAGACCCGGCGGGCTGGGTCACAGGTGGCAAGCAGGTGCCCGTCAGTTGTGCCTGTTTGCATCCTGAAGGAGATAGTGGTCTTGACCCAGGAGCAAGGTGTCTGTTTGGAGGTCACCTGGCCCAAGGAGAGGTGGGGACAGACCCCTGAGGGACAGACAGCTGCACCTGACTCAAGTCCCAGGCCCAGCCTCACTCAGGCTGAGGCCCGCACTCCCCTCCCGGGGGCCAGGTGAGAATTACAGTACGAGTTTTGTTTGGCAGTCAATATAATTTTTCTCTTTCCCTCTCTTTGCCGTGTTGAGTTTCTCCCCCCTTCAATCTTTCTAAACACTTTATAAGCCATAAATATAACCGAATCAGTTTAGATCAGTCGGGGTAAATGTCAAATTATCTTCTCTCTTTCTCTCTCTGGCTCTTTCTTCCCTCCCCCTCCAAATCAACAGCCTCTAATAATCTGTCCAACCCTTCATTAAGCCTTAGAGTCTCACTCAGGGAGATTAAATGAATAAAGTAAAAAGGGAAAGGGGAAAAAAAGAGAGAAAAGCAGGAGCATTTATTCTCACTGTGTCTCCGACTATTTCCCTTTTCTTTTTGATTTCTACATCGCTGACTTGAAAGCCCTTGAGTGACAGCGTCACAGGGACCAGCGAGGAAGCCGCGAGAGGTGGCAGAACTGGAAATGCCGCGGCACAGTGGGTAGAAAGTAACGTAATTATAGAGCAGGTCAGAGCCACTCGAATGAACAGAAATAAAAGCACAGAGGTTTTCTGTAGACTGTCAGGAGAGGTAAAAAAAAATAATCATTGTAAACTCTTTCTCCACTCACCCCCAGCCCCCACCCCAAGCCACAGTCTGTCTTCAAAGAGGTTTTTCAGTTTCTGAGAATCACCTCTGGAAACATTTCGGCGGCCTCGTGGGACAAGTTTGCCCCGAGCGTGGGCCTCGCCTTGCAAGCAGTGCGGTGGTCCAGGAGGGCCCATTTGGGGAAGGGGGGAGTTTGTTTTGACACAGGAGGGAGGGGGACAGAGGAGAGATGCACAGGCCAGGAGGCAGGAAGGGGCTCCTGCCTTCTCCTCCCCGCACCTCGGACTGAGCACAGGGACCCTTGCACAGAGGACCGGGTGATTCAGACAGTGGGAGCCAGGCCAGTGTCCTTAGGCTGGTGCTTTCGTTTGGTCCAGTTTTCCCTCTGCCCTGTGAGGGTGCCAGACTGCAGCCCTTCTGAAGCATGACATCTTGTCCTCTTACAGGGAACTTACTGGCGGCTGCTGGTGGCTTCAGCCACCTGAGCCCTGGAGGGGCCAGTAATGGGAGGGGGGGCAGGGCATGGGAGTTCCATGTGCTGGCTTCAAGGCCCCGTGAAGGTCAGGGTCAGGGCATGGAGGGGAGGGCAGCAGAGCCCAAGTCCTGAACAAGTTTGGGGTGGGGGGGCAGAGACCCCATTTGTTGTTGTAAAAAGTCCACAAAGAGCCAGTCAGAGGCGCAGCCTCAGGGTGGCTAAAAAAAACAACATGGCAGATTCCCTCTGCCCTCCCCAGTCTCACCTCTCCCGGAGAAGGCTCCTGAGGGACAGGCCACCTCCTTGTCATGGAGAACCTTGAAACTGTTGTGTCCTGAGGCTGGAGTTTGGCAGACAGGAAGACAAGGGGCTGATTCAGGGCAGAACGTAAGAGGAGCCTGTGAGAAACAAGAGGCTCCCCCTCCCCTCCCCCCCCCCCACAGGGGCGTGAAGGGTGGCCCTGTGGAGTCAGATCTGAGACCACAGAGCCCTGAACTTGTCCTCAAAGAGCTTATCACAGTCATAATTAGCAGATGGGTGATTGATTGCTTATGTCTGCCCCCCCATGGACGCTGTTCCCCCAGCACCTGGCACAGCTCCTGGCAGGTAGTAGGTGCTTAATAAATACCTGGAAGAACGAATGAGTGAATGGCCGAATGGTGTGATTAGTAGTGAGTCCTTTCCATCCGCCAGGGGTCAGCTATATCATTTCCCGCAGAGCCCCATATCCAAGTGAAAGACCCGGTATTTGCCCGAGTCTCTGATGGGGTGGGGGTGGCACCGGGACACACACAGAGGTGGCCGCACTTGAACGGCTGCAGCTGGGAAGGGTTTCGGAGGGCAACTAAGTGAGAGCAACAGAAAGATAAAAACTGTCACATATAGGAGATGGAACCATAGATAGAGAAAGAGAGTATCTGTTCCAGGAGTACAGCTGCGGGTCACCCGGCGCTTTTCATGACCCCTGGCGTGGGGTGGGTGTCCGAGGGTGAGAACGGATTAGACAGGGTCTGGCTGGTTGGAAAAACAAGGTGAAAGGTGACACAGATCCTGCCGTGAATGCTGGAGGCCTCCCGGCAGCTCGAGGGACGCCGTTGTTCGAATCCAAGGCTGTTCCTGCGTGCGCCCCCTGGCTTCCCAGGCCTCGGGCCCTGGACGCCATCAGCTGTTCCTGGACACTCCTTAGAGCCCCCACAGCCCTGAGGGCAGAGCTGGCTCAAATGTGTGTCCTCAGTTTACCACACAGTGCTCTGGTTGGAAGATTTCACCCAGCAAGCACTGGCTGGGCCAGGACCTGCCCTTCCCATCTGTGCAGCAGCTGTTTCTGGCCCCAGAGGTCCCTTGGGTGCCTGGGGCAAGGCCCAGGGTGCTGACAGGCTTCTGCTCTCTCCTTGCAGCATGAACGTGCAGGGTGATTACGAGCCAATCGATGCCACTGGTTTTATCAACATCAACTCCCTGAGGTGAGAAACTCAGAACCCCAGGTGTGGAGAGGGGCTCTGCTGCGATCGCAACCACTCTAACTGCTGCCCAGCCCTAGACGCCCCGCCCCTCGCCCTCAGCGTCCTGGGGCCTGCTTAGGACCCAGCCAGCTCCTGTTCTCCACAGGGCCAGAGGGCATACCTGTGACAGCCGAAGGGTCCTGGGCACTTGAGTTCCAGGTTCAGAGTCCTGCCCTTTGCCTCTGACATTTACTGACACCCTCTCCAGCTGCAGGGACTCCCTTTCCCGGGCAGATTAGAAAGGAGCCTCAGAAGGTCACCTGGCCAGCTCCTGCCTTCATGTCACCACACCTGAGCTGCAGGTCCAGCTGGAAGGCATCCTAGCCATGTGGATTTCCACGACCCCGTGGGGTGGCACACATCTGAAGCCACTCAGACCTGGGTTCAAATCCCAACTGTAGTGTAGTCTCAGACTCCTTCAGAACACGTGGGAATCCCACATGGGGTTGTAAAATGGACCTGCCTCCCAGGTGCAAGGAAAGTTTGATGAGTTTGTGGGACTCAAGCATGCAGCCCAGACCCTGGCATGCAGGAAAAGGCTGGCAGCATTCGCTTAGCCTGGCCGTGGCCCTGGGGCTGGCATGCACAGGGGCCAACAGGGTCATTTATTGCCAGCAGCTACCGAAGACCAAGCCAATTCCAGGCATCTCCTAGGTTGTCTCATTTAGTTCTTACACAAATTTGCAATTCCAGAAACAGGCCCAGAGTGGTTAAGTAACTTGCCCTCAGTCACAGAGCTAGAAAGCCGTGATTCTGTGTCCAGAAGGGCTGTCTGTCCATCTCTGGGTTCTTAGTCAACTTCCTTCTCGTGGGGCCGAGGGTTGGGGAGAAACACAAGTCTTCTTTCCCTGACACATGCCCTGGCAACACAGCTACCATTTTCTCCAGAGCCAGTCAAGATGGGGAGACATCGAATCCAGCCCCACCACCCTGGGCGCTCTTCCCTCCCGCAGTCACCTACCTCCACCTCCCTCCCTGCCTCCTTCACCCTCTCTTTGTGTCTTATGACTACAAACCTTTCTAAATGGCTCCAAACACACTGAGTTTTCATAATGGCCTCTTCATTTCTCCCATTGCCAGTTAAATGTTTTGTCTTCAACAATGACAAGCAATGTTTTCCCCCTAAGATAAATTAATTACATTATCCTGATTGGAGGGCAGGAGGGGCCAGGGCAGGAGAGGGAATGGAGGGAGAAAAAAGACAACTTCACACACCTCTTAACAAATGGCTGCCCCCGCCACCCCAGCTCTGCCCGAATCCGTGGGACTGAGTGCATGTTATTATTGTTCGTTTACATTTTTCTTTGTTTTGAATCTGGTTTACAGGCTGAAGGAATATCATCGGCTCCAGAGCAAGGTCACCGGCAAATAGACCCGCTGACAATGAGGAGCTGGGCCTCCTCACTTTGCCCATCTCCCAAGTACAGGCGCTAATTGTCGTGATAATTTGTAGTTGTGACTTGTTCTCCGGGGCGGGGCTGGCAGCTTAGTGGGGGTGCCAGGCCCCAGCTTTGTTCCCTGATCCCCTGTAGCCTACAAAAGTGGTCAGTGAAGGGAAGGGTGGGGGGTGGCTACAGTGGGGAGCTATAAAATGACAATTAAAAAAAAAAAAAGATACATTAGCCTTTTGTTTCTTTATTTCTGCAGAGACAGGGGTGTGTGTGTGTGTGTGTGTGTGTGTGTGTGTGTGTGTGTAGTCAATCATGCTTTTCTTAGACCAACCTTTGTGCATTCTGATTTAATGCTTGTGAAGGCCACCTTTTGCCTGAGAATGTTTATCTGGGAGAATCGACCCCCCTCTCCTCCAGCTAGAAACAGGGGATCCAGAAGTGCCCACCTGGGTCCGACCCTAGCCCAGCAACCTGGCATTTGTCCCCAACTGTGGCACGTGCCAGGGAAAGCAAGGAGAGTTTAGGTGACATCTTTGGGAGCTGTCCTGCCACCGCACACAGTGAGCTCCTGAGAGTGGAGGCCACGACCGACGCTGTGAGTCTGGGTCCCCACGGGCGCGTGGCCTTCAGTAGCCTAACTTGAGGAGGAAGAACTCCCAGTAAAAACAGAAGCCTGGGAGAGGGGAAAAAGCAGACAGAATTGAGTGGGTTCTTTGGGTGTCCACCTGGCCTACAAGCTTCCTTTTTTTTTTTCCCCAATATGTTTTTATCGATTTTTAGAGAGAGAAGAAGAGAGAGAAACGTCGATCGGCTGCCTCCTATACGCCTATCACTGAGGATCGAGCCTGCAACCAGGGCATGTGCCCTGACTGGGAATCCTGGTACATGGCTCAACACTAACCACTGAGCCACACTAGCCAGGCCAAGCTTCCTGCTATCACACTTCTTCACAAAACGGTCCCTGGATAGCCACGGCTGTACTGTGACCCTGCCCCCTTGGTCATATCTGATTGGAGCACGCTGGACACCTAACCAGAGCTGGACCAACCAGAATCTCACTCCCATGAATTGCACCTGGAAAAATGGCCAGAAGTGAGGACAAGTAAACAGGCTGGTGGGATGCCTCATGCCTGGAAAAGCAGAGGGAGAAGAATGAAGAGGGGAGAAGTGGGAAGGGTGGTCCAGGGTTTAGAATCCCAGTTCTCATCCTGGCACATGTCATGGAAGCCGGTGGCATTTCTTTTTTTTTTTTATTCCTCACCCAAGGATATTTTTCTACTTATTATCAGATAGAGTGGGAGGGAGGAAGAGAGAGAAAGACAGAAACATCCATGTGATAGAGCCACATCGACCGGTTGCCTCCCGCACGACCCAACCAGGGCCGGGAATGAACCGCAACTGAGGTACATGCCCTTGACCAGAATCGAATCCTCGACTCATTGGTCCGAGGGCTGACGCTCTAACCGCTGAGCCAAACTGGCCAGGGCTAGTGGCATTTCTTAATGTGGATTCTGAGACACCCCAGTGTCCTCATAACCATCGAGGGCTTAAGCTTGGTAAGAGTTACTGCTACTTACAACCAAAAGCGTCTTTACTGGGAAGATTTGAGTACTGGCTGCTCTGGGCCCTACCCTGGCTCTGACCTCCTTGCCACTGCCTTTGTCTATGAGGGTTTCTTCCAAAAGAAGCTTTGTCTTTAAAACTCTTGACGATTATAAAGGTTGTAAATGAATTACTCAATGAATATTAACTTTGTGTCAGCCACTTAGCTACACACTTGATTCACATTATCTCATTGAATCTTCAAAACAATACTGTGAGGTAGATGCTTTTATCTCCATTTTGTAGGGGGGCAGCTGAGATACAGAGGAACTGACTTGCCAGCATTCACTCAGCCAGCAAGTGAGCCAAGAACTGAGCCCTGGCCTAGCTGACACCCCCAAATCTTGTGTGTTTGTGTCCTTAACCATCATGATAGGCTCATCGCCCTTAAAAATTAACAATCCTGCCCTGGCCGATTTGGCTCAGCAGTTAGACCATCAGCCTGTGGACCGAAGAAGGGTCACAGGTTTGATTTCTGGTCAAGGGCACGTACCTGAGTTGCAGGTTCAATCCCAGCCCCAGTTGGGATCTTAAGAGGCAACCAATCGATGTGTCTCTCTCACATCGATGTTTCTCTCCCTCCCTCCCTCCCTTCCGTTAAAAATTCTTCTTAAACACTTTCCACAACTATATAATATTCCATTATATCCATCCCCCTTGTTTATTTAAGCTTTCCCCATTCATAGATTTAGTTTTTTCCACATTCTAAGTTATTTTCCTACCTTTTGTTGGATTTAATTATTTTTAGTGGTTGGTTTATTAGCTGTACTTCTGTTTTGCCTTTTAGTGGTTTCTCTAGGGTTTACAATAGACATCTTTAGCTTACCACAATCTACCTTCAATTAACAGACCACCTCATATGTAATAGAAGAATCTTACAACAGCGCAATCTTAGAACATTTTACTTTGTACTTCCTTTATATATGAATACATTTTTTCTACCAAACCCACAATACATTGCTATTACTTTGCTTTAGATAGTCAAGTACTTTTTTAATTAAAAATAAGATAAGAATGTGTTTTATATTTATCCTTGTGTAGGATTGGTGATGTTTCTTTCATATCAGTGTTTGATTGAATTCACCAGTGAAGCCATCTGGGCCTGACATTTCCTTGGTGGGATGCCTTTAAAGTATTAATTCTGTTTCTTTGATTTACGGGGTTATTCATGTTGTCCATTTCCTCTTGGGTCAACTTTGGGTAATTTGTGTCTTTTGAGGAATTTGCCCCTTTTATTTAGGTTGTCAATTTTATTGGCATAAAGCTTTTCATAGTTTCTTAGTATCCTTTTAATGTCTATAAGATTAATGGTGATATCCTTGTTTCATTACTTACCTTGGTAATTCGTGTCCTTGGTTTTTCTCGATCAGTGTAACTAAAATCTTACCATTTTTTTAAATATGTTTTTATTTATTTTTTTATTTATTAAAATATGTTTTTATTGATTTTTTTAGAGAGAGGAAGGGAGAGAGAGGTAGAAACATCAATCGGCTGCCTCCTGCATGGCCCCTCCTGGGGATCGAGCCCAAAACCTGGGCATGTGCCCTGACGGGAATCGAACCAGAACCTCTCAGTCCATGGGACGACGCTCAATCCATTGAGCCACACCGGTCAGGCAAAATCTTACCATTTTTTATTCCTCTACATGTAATGTCTCTTTTTTTTCTGTCTGCTTTTAAGCTGATTTTTATTGCTGATTTGCAACAATCTGATTATGATATGCTTTGTTACGGTTTACTTACATTTATTTTATTTGAAGCTCATTGAGCTAGAACCTGTGGATTTTTATCAAATTTGGAACATTTTGACAGTTTTTCCCTCAAATTTGTTTGTCTCCCCGACTCTCCTTTCTGGCATTCTATGTGTATCATAGATGAGACCACGTGAACTGTTCCACAGGTCACTGAGACTCAGTTCCTTCTTTTTTATTTAGTCTGTTTTCTCTCTGAGCCTTATTTTGTACGATACCTGTTGCTTTGTCTTCAAGTTCACTGATATTTCCCTCTGCACTATCTAATCTGCTGTTAACTTAGCAAGTGTATTTGTCATTTCAGATTTTTTTCATCACTACATGGGTTATTTTTCTTTTCTTTTTTCTGTTAATCCTCACTCGAGGATTTTTTTTTTTTTTTTTTTTTTTTTTTTTTTTGGTACGTGCCCCTAGTGGGAACCGAACCCGGAACTCGCTGGTCTGTAGGCCGACGCTCCGACCGCTGAGCCAAACCGGCCAGGGTTCACTCAAGGATATTTTTCCGTTGATTTTTAGATAGAGTGGAAAGGAAGGAAAGAGAGAGAGAAACATTGATGTGAGAGAGACACATCGATTGGTTGCCTCTCGCATGACCCCAACCAGGGCTGGGGATCAAACCTGCAACCCAGGTATGTGCCCTTGATCAGAAAATGAACTCGCGACCCTTTGGTCCACAGGCCGACACTCTAACCGCTGAGCCAAACAGGCTAGGGCTACATGGGTTATTTTTCTATATCCTGTTTCTCTCATCATCATGCTTATGGTTTCCTTTACATCCTTGAGCACATGGTCACATTCATAATGGCTGGGTGCATGCCCTTTCTGCTAATTCTGTCATCTCTGTCACTGCTTTTTGCTCCTATAGATTGATTTTTCTCCTAGCTGTGGGTCACATTTTCTATGTCGCATAGCTCATTATTTTTAAATTTTGACAATGGGCATTGTAACCTTACATTGTTGGATCCTTGATTTTCTTGTATTTCCTTAAAAAGTATTGGACTTCTTTTGGATGGCAGTTCAATTACTTGTGGATTAGTTTGATAATTTCAAGATTTGTTTTTAAGCTCTTTTAGGGTACCTCTAGCTTTATTCTAGGGATAATTCAGCTCTACTTCTAAAGTGTGGCCTTTCTAGGGTTTCTACGTAATGACTCATGTTCACTAAGGTCTCTCCTCTCTAGCCAAGGAAACTTGAACCATTCCCAATCCTATATGAGATTCCTTCTTTCCTCAAAAGTTATTCTTGTGCAGTCTCAGGATTTTACACTATTCTTGAGAAGACTGATATCGTCAAAGACTCAAGTGGACATCTCTGCAGATGGCTGGAGTTCTTTCTCTCTGGTCGTCAGTCCCATGAATTTTAGCCGCCTTGGCCTCCCTTAACCCCGTCTGTCTTCTCAGCTCACCAAGTCAACTGGACTCTTGGTCTTCCCTTCCCATTCAGCAGTTGGGGAATTACCTCCAGGCAGAGAGCTGGGCAATAGTAGGGCTCACCCTGTTTGTTTCTCCTTTTTTCAGTCTTGTGCTGCATGTCCTTGAATATCTGAAAATAGTTGTTCCACGTTTTGTTCAATGTTCTGTTGTTTACAGTGAGAGTATAATTCTAGACCATTTTACTCCTTCATGGACAGAGATAGAACTTGACCCCAATTCAGGGCCCACCCCTGCTCTGGAAGCCCAAGGAATGTGCCCAGACACTCAGGAGTCATTTCAATCCAGTCCTCACTCTACAGCCCAGTACCTGCCTTCACTTACCTCCTTGTCACTCCTGACACATCATTCCTGCACTACCCACGACATTGGTATGCTACTGCCCCTGATCTTAAGACGGTTAACCCCATCTCCACTGAGACGTGGGTAGGAAACCACCACCGCAGGGGATCTACAGTAGGGTTGCTGTAGATCCGAGATGTTAGAACTCTTAGATTTTCATATACACAGCCTGCTCCACCTGGGCATGCAGGTGTGGCCAAATGTTCTGGGTTGGCGATGGTTTCAGCCAACAGCCCCCAGCTTCCACTAGAACCACCTTGTCCTCCAGCTATCAGATTCTATTACAGGTCTTAGCTCATTGGGACTGACTCCACCTTCCCTCAGGGTAGATTCTATCCTTGGAGACCCTAGCTATAAGCTATAAGGCTTCCATGAGGTTGCCCCCAGACCACTACCATGGAAGGTTGGGTATATGTGAATCAGGTCACTCCCAACATTGGAGATCTTTTTCTAGGCACATTCTTAGCTCTCAAGTCAATCAGAAAATTCAAATAGACATTGGGGTGTAGATGTGGGTGTTAGAATCTCACGTCCACTGTTACCTGGGCTCAGCCTGAGCGACCTAGTAGAGTGATGTTAAAAATTATAGAAACTTTAGAAAATAATTAGGATTATTTCTGAATTCACCATATTAACCAAAATGTTTTGGTTAATACTCTTCTTGTGTTTATTTTTGCATCTGCACATTTTATGCATGTGATGTCATTTGTTTTCACTGTATGCCTGCACGTTTGTTTCCTTTTTTTTACTTAGCATAATTGCATACTTAATTTTCCACATTGTTCATTGGCTTCATCACAAACTTGAATTATATACTTAAAATGAGTGAATCTTGTATGAGATGTAAACTGTATCTTAATAAAGCTGTTAACATAAATATTGTTTTCTAATGTAATTTGGGGGGAAAGATGGCCAGTGTTAAAAAAAAAAAAAAAAAGAGTTGAGAAGAGCCTGGGCCAGGAAAGCACCGAGTTAGAGCAAGGCTGGGGTGGGGAAGGTGTCCGGTCAGAGTGGAGCAAAGGATCCTCACGAGGCAACTATGGGCAGGCAGGTGGGAAGGGGGCGGGGGTGAGGAGCTCAGGAACCAGACTAAGGCCACCTGTACCACATCCCGGCTACTTCCCCTTCACTGTGAGAGCTTGGGCAAGGACTCCACTCCCCTGAGCCTGAGTTTCTCCATTTGTAGGATGGGATCTTAATGGGCCCTTCCCCCGGGGACACTGGAGGACCCACGGAGGCACAGGGTGGGCATCAGGGCAGAGCCAGGCTCGTTAGTCCTCCACAGGAGAGGCATCACTTGTGCCCTGGCTAGACAGATCAGAAGGTCCTTTCTTCCCCTCCTTTATGCCGTGGGAACCTCACAACCATCGTGGGGAGGGGAAAGAAGAACCCCCACTTTTCAGGGCAGGCTGCACAGATCTGAGCTCAAATCTTGCCTCTGCCACTTAACTGGGGACTTGGGGTGACTTCTTTAGTATTTCTGATTGGCCCCAGGGTCCTCAGCTATAAAACCAGGATGATAATAATACCTACCTTGCAAGGGTCCTTTATCACACAGCAACTTAGGGCCTCGGGCTCCTGCCGCCCTACCGTGGTGTGTCAGCCCATGTAGCGTGCCTGCAAAGGACCCGGTGCTCCCTTGAGTTGGGCCTGTGTGACAATTTGATTTTTTCTTCTAAAGTCACAACTTTGCCATTGGATGCATTTTATTTTTTGGTGGCCACTGCCTGTGGACTGATGAGCCCTGGACCACAAGAAGGGCCACTTTCTTGGTCATTGAGGTTGAAAACCACATCATCCAGCTTTCCCTAAACCCCCGCCCTGGACATTCCCGGGATGGGTTTCATCTACTGAGCCTACTATGCCCACATGGCACTCAGCACAGGGCTTGGCAGATAAGAGGCTGTCAATGAAATTGTGTTGGAAGAATGGATTCTCTCATCCCATCCTGGTTATCAGTTTTTTACTGTTTCTAAATGTCCCTTCTTTTCACACCTCCTGGCTGGGTGGTGGGGGTTTCTCTTATCTTGGGGGGAGGGTCCTGAAAAGTCAGGTGCTGAGAGGCTGGGCCTCAGCAGGACAAGCTGAACAAGGACCCCAGGTCTCTCTCACCTTCTGAGAGTTGGGAGACGAGGAGGGGTCCCAGCCATCCGCCAGCCAGCATGGACTCTCCTTCCAGGACCCTCTGGCCTCCTTGAAAGAAGCAAGACATTCCTGTTGAAAGGGAGAAATGGAGTGGGTTTTTGTTGAGGCACAAAATACATGCACACTAACATGCATGTACACTTACACGCATGCACAGGCACACACATATACATGTATGCACACTCAGTGACATACATACTTCTCAGGTGGACAGCTCGATGAATCGTCCCCTGTGTATCCTCCCGTGTCACCACCACTCAGGTGAAGACTTGGGACATTCCCAGTGCCCAGAGGCTCCCTGGTGCCATGGGGAGGCTGTTTGAAATCATAGGGTTAAAAAAGGAAAAGGAGAATGCCTTCTTTCTTTTAAAGAATTTATGAGGGCATGTTGGGCAAATAAGAAAGCTCAAAGCCACCTGGGATGCCCCCATACAGCGCTGATGGCAGGGGCCAGTGAGGGCATCTCCCTTGTCTGATGAGAGCTCCGGGCTGGGACTGCTTCCTGCCCTGCGGAGGTCTCTGAGTGAGGGAACGAGGGAATGGATGAAGGAGGCTGCCGCTGCCTCTGTTCCCTCCCTCTCAGCTGATGTCTATGGAGGCTTGCAGCTCCCATGGGCGCAATGCACCCTGCGCCGTGCTGTGGTGGGGACGGCATGGCGGCATGGGCAGGGAAGGGGCACACACAGCCTCTGCCCTCACAGAGCCTACCCCAGGCCCCGGGTCTTCCCATTTCCAGTGCATGAACAGAGGGAGAGGGAACAGACCTTAGGAGCTGCCGTGGGCCGGGCTGCTGGGGAGGAGGCTCAAGTCTCAAGGGGACAGGATGGAGTTGAGATCTGCCGCCTCCTGGCCCCAAAGCTTCTTCTGTCCACCCAAATGCTGGCATCGGGCCGTCCTCCCCCAACTGCAGCCTGGCCTCTCACTTCCCACTCCCATGGCCCGGCCAGATGTCCCCACGGGAGGCTCCAAGCTGACAGTTCTCCCCTCTCCCCAGCTGCCCCTCTTGAAAGCAAAGAGCACAGGGAATACAGACTCGGAGGCCAGGCCTCAGCCAGCCCAGCCGGCCCTGCTGACCCGCTCAGCTTCACCGGGCTCTGCAGTGCCCAGCTGCCGCGGGAGGAGGCGCGGCCCTGGCAGCGGGGCCAGGCGAGCTGATCTGCACGCCTCTCAGGCTGGGGAAAGGGCTCGCCTGGGGTCAGCACAATCGATATCTCATCTGCAGCTCTCCTAGCGGAAGTGATGGCTATTGGAACATGGTAATGGGTGTTGTCTAGTGGAAGAGACTAATCTTCCCAGCTGTGGAGGGCTCCGCAGGTGGCCCGTGCAGCTCGCTGCCGCCGCTGGGCTGTCGAGGCACTTTTAAAGTCACAGCGGCCTCTCTGCATGCTGGTGTCCGTCCCGGTTCAGAGCTGCTGGGTCCTCGAGGGCGCCCTGCAGAGCCACAGGAACCCTGGGGAGCACAGCGGTGTGAACTCCAGTTAAAAGGGTTGCAACTCCCGTTAAAAGTCGGGCAGACCTGGTTTGAAGCCAATCACTTCATCTCTCTGAGTCTCGGTTTCTTCATCTGTAAAATGGGCCCAATACCAGTACTTATCTTATGGGGCTGTCCTAAGAACAATAAATGATGCACAGAAAGAGCTTAAAACAGGGCAAGCCCCAGGCAACTGTTCAGGAACGAGGACCATTGTTCTCTTATCGCTAGTCATGGAGATTCCGCCAGCGCCAATGGGCTCACCGCCTCCCTGGGGTGGGGGCCGGCACCCATTGTTTTCTTTATTTTTATTGAATTTATGGGGGTGACAGTGGTTAATAAGATCACCGAGGTTTCCGTGTACAGTTCTGTAGGCACCAGTTGTGACCAGTCACGGCAGGAGCTGCCCCACTGGGGCTCGCAGGGACCCAGCCGGCCACTCAGTTAAGATAGTAATGAAGCGGCTGTGAAACGGAGGCTTCTCCATCTGGGACCCCGCTGACCCGGCTCCTGCCTGAGGTCTGAGAAATCGCTGTGTGGACCTGGAGCCCCCTCATCCCGGCTGTGACGCTTGACGCGATCATTTATTTATGTCCCTGTTACATCCACAGGTCCTGCCCCAGCTCCCATTTGTCTTCCCTGGTCTTCCCCTGGGCCTCGCCCTGCCCCTGCCAGGCCCGTTCATGAAGACAGATGTCCCAGCCTGGTCCACTGGAGACAGCCCCCAGCCCTTTGCACTACTCAGAGGATGGAGTAGGGGGGAGATGAGGCAGAGGTAGGGGTACAGCCCCTCCCCTTTTCTCTCCATGGGACTGACCCAAGGGCGACACTCTGTAGCTGTGGGGGAGCGATTAGGAGGCCCTAGAAAAGCTTTGCAACTAAACACAGGTGGGCTCTAGGCCTTCCCCTCGCCATGTGATGCCCCTCGGGGCACGAGGACACTTCACTGATGGGGCCCTGGCTTTGCACGGGCCCTGTGCACTCAGCACTGCCCTGTGCTGGGGACAGGAGGGAAAGGAACACACAAGGCCCGTTGAGGGGAGTGAACGGGGTACGGGGGGCCATTGGATATGGGAGTGCGGAGGCCTCCGAGAAGGGTGAGCAGGGGCAGCCATGGGAGAAGCTCAGGGAAGGGCATTCCAGGCAGAGGGAACAGCAAGATCAACCTGAGGTTCAAGGGACCGAAAGAGGTTGAATGGGCAGGGGCAGGGGGAGACTGAGGGAGGCCCCAAGGAGGCGGGTGCAGCCACGTCACCCAGGGTCCCATGAGCTTTGGTTTTATTCTGAGAGCATCAGGAAGCGATGGGTGACTGTGGCTGAGAAGAGCCAGATCAAGAGGCAGCCAGGGCACCCCCAAACCCAGGAGTCCTGGTCTCAGAGATCCAAGGCCCCTCAGCCCGACCCTCTGCCCTCCTGTGCCTGGGGCTCCGTGAGGCCGATGGCCCCACTTCTGGGAGCAGCTGGCCCCATGCACCCTGAGAGCCCCTGAGGGGAATGGTCTCACCAGGAATGGGGTCCCTGTTCCCCCTGAGCCCTCCCAACAAGGCTGCTTTGTCTGGCAGCTCCAAGGGCCCAGCACTCCTCCCCAGGCTCCCGTAGCTGCCTGTGCTGAGCTCTGAAAGGCAGCTTTATCTGTGTCCCAGGCCAAATTGCTGGGAAGGGGCGGCCAGGGCTGGGACTCAGGCCGGCAGCAGCCGCAACCCTGACTCCTGGGCTGCAAAGAGAAACCAGGGACAAAGGGTTGCCCTGGGGGAGCAGCTCATCAAAGCCCCGCCCAGAGGAGGACAAGAAGACTACACAGGCACCCCTGCCCCCCTCGCCACCCGCTGCAATCTGGTCACTCAATCGCAGCGGTCAGTGACACGGCCCTTTGTGCAGCCCCTGCCCTGTGGGAGAAAGGACAGGTAAGGCCTGGCCACCTGTAACCTGACCTCCTGGGCCTGCTCCTCGCTTCCGTTCTCTGGTCCTGGGAAGCACTAGAGAATGAGACCAAACCGTCAAGGGGGACAGCTGCCCAAATGAAAAGGAGCTTCGGGAAAGATCTTTGCCCTAAGCCACCACTGGGCAGGCTGGAGAGAATGAGAATCAGAAAGGGCAGATACTTCCTGGCTGGTGTGGCTCAGTGGTTGAGCATCAATCCATGCACCAAGAGGTCGCCGGTTCAATTCCCAGTCAGGGCACATGCCCAGGTTGTGGGCCAAATCCCCAGTGAGGGGCATGCAGGAGGTGGCCAATCGATGTTCTCTCTCATCCATGTTTCTATCTTTCTCTTCTTCTCCCTTCCTTTCTCTCTAAAATCAATAAAGGAATGCCCTGGCCGGTTTGGCTCAGCGGTTAGAGCGTCGGCCTGCGGTCCAGAGAGACCCGGGTTCGGTTCCCGCTAAGGGCATGTACTTTGGTTGCAGTTTGTCCCCGGCCCCTGGTTGGGTCGTGCAGGTGGCAGCCACTCGATGTGTCCCTTTCACGTTGATGTTTCTCTCTCTTTCTCTTCCTCTCTCCCTCCCACTCTATCTGAACAAAAAAAATGAAAAAATGTCCTTTGGTGAGGATAAAATAAATAAATAAATAAATAAATAAATAAATAAATAAATAAATAAAATAAAATCAATAAAGGAAAAAAAAATTTTTTTAAAAAGAAAGAAAGAAGAGATGTCAGAAAGGTGGGTGTTCGCTGAGCAACCTCTTCCTGGGTGCATGGGGACGGTGCCTCCCAGCCAGGTCTCTGTCACCCTGCTTAGCCCTGGTTAACGTTGATAATGGCAACCATAACATCCATGCAGTACCTCCTTGGGGATGATGTCTAATGTCCACACTGACCTTTTGTGGCTAGGGGAGGCAGAACCCCTCTACAGGTGCGAATGCCAAGGCCCAGAGAGGCTACAGTACCGGGCTGGTGAGAAGCAGAGCCAGGACTTGAACCCAGGAATCTCTGATGTCAGAGCCCAGGCCCTGAATACCATGCCTCCCAGCGGGGCTGGGTCTGCCCCCTGCCAACAACAGGTGTGTGCACAAGACACGTCGGCTCTGTCCCTGGCTTCACATGGCCCAGATGTAAGAATCGGAAGAACCTCAGTCATCCACTTGTCAGCTGCAGGGAACATACTATTTTTCCTTGAAGGAACTCCGCTCTCTCTCTGTTAAAAAGTGAGTTTATTGCCCTGGCCGGTTTGGCTCAGTGGTTAGAGCGTCGGCCTGCGGTCCAGAGAGACCGGGGTTCGGTTCCCGCTAAGGGCACGTACCTCGGTTGCAGTTTGTCCCCCGCCCTGGTTGGTCGTGCGGGTGGCAGCCACTCGATGTGTCACTTTCACATCGATGTTTCTCTCTCTCTCTCTTCCTCTCTCTCCCTCCCACTCTATCTGAACAAAAAATGAAAAAATGTCCTCAGGTGAGGATAAAAAAAAAAAAAAAAGTGAGTTTATTGCCCAGCTGGTGTGGCTCAGTGGATTGAGTGTCGTCCCACGGACTGAAAGGTGCTGGTTTGATTCTCGGTCAGGGCACATGCCCGGGTTGCAACCTTCATCCCAGTAGGGGGCATGCAGGAGGCAGCCAGTAGATGTTTCTCTCACATCAATGTTTCTATCTCTCTCTCTCTCCCTCTCTCTCTAAAAGTCAATTAAAAAAAAAAAAAAGTGAGTTTATTATCACTGCTGAACTGTACATTTAAAAATGGTTCAGACTAAATTTCTTATTATGTGCATTTTACCACTTTTTTTTGTTAATTTTTTTTTCTTTATTGATTTTAGAGAAAGAGGAAGGGATAGGGAGAGAGAGATAGAAACATCGATGAGAGAACATCGATTGGCCTCCTCCTGCATGCCCCCCACTGGGGATTTGGCCCACAACCTGGGCATGTGCCCTGACCAGGAATCGAACCGGTGACCTCTTGGTGCATGGTTGACACTCAACCACTGAGCCACACCGGCCGGGCACCACCACAACTTTTTAAAAAGTTAATGTTCCAACATAAAAGAAGAAAGTGGCCCTGGTCGGTTTGGCTCAGCAGTGAGAGCATCAGCCCACGGTTCAGAGAGACCCAGATTTGGTTCCCGCTAAGGGCATGTAACTTGGTAGCAGTTTGTCCCCAGCCCTGGTTGGGGTCGTGCGGGAGGCAGCAACTCGATGTGTCCCTTTCACGTAGATGTTTCTCTCTCTCTCTCTCTCTTCCTCTCACTCTAACTGAACAAAAATGGAAAAAAGTCCTTGGGTGAGGATAAAAAAAAAAAAAAGTAGCCCTGGCCGGTTTGGCTCAGCGGTTGGAGCGTCGGCCTGTGGACCAGAGAGTCCCGGGTTCGGTTCCCGCTAGGGGCACATACCAAAAAAAAAAAAGAAGAAAGTGTGTTTAGGGCACGTCAAGGGGGCACTAGAGACAACCGACAGCAGCCGTTGCCCTGACACATGGGAAGGGAGGAGGAGAATCAAGGCTGACAGGTTTGTCACATGGGCTCCCGTGTTGTTTATTACGTGCAAAATCCAGAATCATCTGTGGGCCACCAGGTGTGCCTGTTGTTTGGGGGAAACACCAATCACGGTACAAACGGGGAGACGGAGGTCCAGAGAGAAGAAGGGGCAGCTCCTGGATGCAGGGCCAATCATAGCAAAGCCCAGATTCACCGCAGCCCTGGCGGGGGGCTGTGCGGGGGTCCCTCAAGGACAGCTAACGCAGCCAGGAGGGCGGAGGGGCAGATGCCCCATGCCCTGCGTTGTGTCTGTGCTCCGCCCACCGGCCGGTGTCCTGTCTTTACCTCAGAGGGCCCCGGGCAAGCCTGGATGCCAGGAGAGCTGAGGACCCAGCAGAGGGAGACTGAGGCCACCTGTAGGGGGAGCAGGACAATGACGGCAGCTCCTCTCGCGGCTCTGCCCCAAGCGCTGCTAGACCATGAGCACTCATAGAGGTCAGCATGGGGAAACTGAGGCTCAGAGAGGCGCAGACCCTTGCCCACATCCACAGAGCACGTCAGGGGCAGAGATGGGATGCGAACTCAGGTCTGTCAGACACCAGCAACTGTGGGGTGAATGCTGGGAAGATGGGGGGGCTGGGGAGCAGCGCTGAGGGGGAGCTCACGCCCTTCGGCTCCGTCACACCAGCCCACGCTGGCCACACAGGCCACGCCCACTCCGACAGGTGTGAGCTCTCTGGAACACAAATTGCATCATGTCATGCCCTGCCCCACCTGAGCACAAACCCCTCTGTGGCTCCTTAAGGCACTGCCCTGGCCGGTTGGCTCAGCGGTTTGAGCGTCGGCCTGCGGACCAAAGAGTCGAGGGTTCGTCCCCAGCCCTGGTCCGGGAGGTATGGGAGGCAACCAACCGATGTCTTTCTCACATCGGTGTTTCTCTCTCTCTCTCTCCCTCCCTCACACTCTGTCTGAAGATAAATGGAAAAATACCCTCAGGTGAGGATTTAAAAAGAACAACAAGGCACTAAGCTGGCCCCTGGCCACCTCCGTGGCCCTGCCCCCACCTGTCCGGACCCCTTTGGGTTCCATCCCCCAGCCTGACTGACCCATCTGTACTTCCTCAAACGCGTACCTCAAAAGTGGGCGAGGAAAATTTAAAAAATAATAACAAACAAGCTGGGCCACCTGGGCCAAGTCTGAGCCCAGTTTCCCAACCATCAGGTGGGTCCGTGAACCTGCCCCGTCAGAGGCTGCTCCAATAGGAACGGGGCATGGAGAGTTTGGTGCAAACTGTGAAGTGCTTACCCCATTCCATGATGACAAAGGACAGCAGACAAACCCAGGCTCCCAGGGGATGCTAGGTGTCTAGCCTCTTGGGCCGTGACCTCTCATGCCCCTGGCAATCCCTTCCTTGCCTCCCCCTCACCCCTGTCCCCACTGTCCCCAGGGGAAGCAAGTCCACCCCCAGGTTTACTAGGGCATGTTAAGAACAAGGTTTGAAGCCATCTCTGAGGTCACAAGGTCATGGCAGTTTGCCATCGATCTATTTGTCCTTCCCTTGGCTGGAGCCCTTTGCCCCTGCCAGCCCCCAGAGCCGTATCAAACTTCAGCAGCCTCAGCCCAGCCTCACTGCTCCCGAGCCAGGCCCCAGGGCGCCCGAATGCAGGGCAGGGCTTTAAAACACGGCTCGTGGGCGATTTACCAGCTGGGCTGCCCAACCCCTGACCCCGGGAGAAGATGTAATGTATCTCCCTGGTTTAGCTGGATCAATGGTGTCGTGAAAAACAGCCCCATGTGGGCTGGTTAGGACAGCAGCGAAGGAGCCTCCCTCCCCCAGAAACCCACCGTGACAGCCGCTGAGCTGAGTTCTGCGTGCACGTGAGGGCTGGGACACCTCTGGGTTTTCCACCCTCCACCCAAATGTCTCAGGGACAAGCCTGCGAGAGCTGGGGTTACTGAGTTCAGCCACCACCTAGGTTCAGATGGGGAAACTGAGGCTGGGTAGTTCCTCATGGTCACAGAGCACATTCAAGGAGGTCCCCAGTTTCCTGTGAGGCTCTCTCCCTGCACAGCATTTCTGCCTTCTCCTGTGGGCAGAGGTGGCAGTCATGGCATTTGGGGTATTGCTGGCACCTCCGAAGGCCAAGCTGGTCTGTCCCACAGCCTCCAAGCAGGACCACAGCAGACCCGATGTGCCCAGGTGCAGCTCCCTGCCTTTGACTCCACGGGCGCGGCAGAAACCAGACCTCAGGACGCCTGTAAGATCTCTCCAAGGGCACAGGCCAGAGGCACCGTGCCACCCTACGCTCAGACACCTGTGCTCCCCAGAAAGGACAGTGGCCTTACTTAGGGAGGAAAGTTACCCAGAGCTGGAGGACCCTGAGTCTAGAGTTTTCTCAGTCCTCAGGTGACCGGCCAAGACCCTAGCCTGGGCCAGCAGGGTCCATGGACCACCGGGTGCACCTGGCAGCTGGCTAGAAAGGCAGAATCGGGCCCATTTCCCCAGATCCGCGGTCAGAGCCTGCACTTGAACTAGGTCCCCGCTGGTTCACACGCGTGCGAAGGTATGAGAAGTGCCGGCCTCGGGCCTCCTCCAGTTAAATGAGGAGGGGTGTGTGCGCATGAGCACGGTGCACGCGCCCACGCATGCACACACGTGAGCACACTTTCAGATCTTTACCCGAAGAAAGAGCCCAGAAATGAACAAGGAAGGGAGAGGAAGGCAAGGTTCCTCTGCTGTGTCCAAAAAGCATTTGAAGTGACTTCAGAGCTGCACGTGGCAACTCATTGAAATGGATTCCACGTGATGGAAGCAGAGGTAGGCCGGTGGCTGGCCCTGGGTGGCTCCAGGTGGGCAGTGGGTTGGGCAGGGCTCCATCATGCAGGATCTGGTGCCACGAGAGGACTTCGGACGGGGGGTGACACGTTCCGATGTATAGTTTGGAAAGATGGTCCCTTGAAAAGAACTGCCACCTCTGCCCGTTAAAGTCCCAGACACCCCCTCCCCTTCCCGGGAGTGAGTGAGAGTTTCTGGCTCACAGCGGGAAGGGGAGGGGGTGTCTGGCACTTGGATGGAGGCCTTGGTGGTCCTGGATGGATAAGACAGGGTGGTGGAGGCGGGGACAGAGGGAGGCTGGGGTGGAAAACCAGGGCTGGTGCTCCACTGTGCTTGCCACGGGGATTTTTAAAAATTTAGGTGTACGTTACATACAATAAATTGCACAAATCTTAAGTGTACGGCTTGATGAGGTCTTACTACTTAATACACCCACATAAGCACCACCGGAATCCAGATACAGAACATTCCCAGCACCCCAGAAACCCCTATGCCTGAGTCCCTGCTCCTCCGATGCTGTATCAGTTACCTGCAGCTGCAGAACAAACGGCCACCCGTTAGCAGCTGACACAGCATCCGTTTATGCTCTCACAGCTTCCATGGGTCACCAGCCAGGGCTTTGTGGGTCCTCTTCTCCGGTTCTCCCACGTCTGCAGCCAAGGTGTCAGCTGGGCTGTGTTGCTGGAGCTCAGGGCTGTCTTCCAAGATCTCATGGTTGTTGGCTGAATTCAGCTCCTCGTGCTGTAGGACTGAGGTCCCTATTTTCTTGCTGGCTGTCAGCTCTCCCAGGCAGCTCACGGCACAAAATGCTTGCTTCTTGAAACCAGTAGAAAAGCCTCTCATTTTGAGGCTTTCACCTGATTTAGGTCTGGCCTATCCTTTGGATGACCTCAAAATCAAACTGATTTGGGACCTTAAGTATATCTGCAAAACTCCTTCACTTGGTCATGTTCTGTTGGCTAAAAGCAAATCACTGGTCCCACCCACAGTCAGAGGGAGGAGATTATACAGGCTGTGAGCACCCAGGGGTTACCCCAGGTCTGTCTGCCACAATGGCAATGACTATTCTGACCTCTGTCATCATCAATTAGAACGTCACACAAATGGAGTCACACAGTGTCTCTTTGCATCAGGCTTCTTTCTCTCAACACAGTCTGTGAGATTTGCCCATGTTGTTGCCTGAGTCGGTAATTCGTTCCTCTTCGCCGCTGTGTAATATTTCATTACATGAATGCACCGCGGTTTACTTACCAGCCTCTGTTGATGAATATTTGGGTTGCTCCCAGTTCCTGGCTGTTAAAATAGAGCTGCTAGCATGTGGGATTCTGGACTGGCTTCCAGAACAGTAAAAGGACATGAATGGAAAGACTGCTGAAATCAGATTCAAGCCTGAAGTTACTACTCTAGCAATGTTAATTTCTTAGCTTGGACAGATGTGCCGTGGTTCTGTAAGAGGTTACTACAGCCCTGGCCGGTGTGGCTCATATGGTTGTGCATTGCCCCATGCGCCAGAGAGTTGCTGGTTCGATTCCCGGTCGGGGCACATGACTGGGTTGCAGGCTCGATCCCCAGTGTGGGGCGTGCAGAAGGCAGCTGAATGATGTTCCGCTCTCTTTCTTTCTCCCTCTCCCTTTCTCTCTCTCTAAAAATCAATTAAAAAATTCTTTTAAAGATGTTACGACAGGGGAAGCGGGGTGAAGGGTTTAGAGGGGCTCTCTGGACTATCTCTGCAACTTTTCTGTTGATCTAAAATGATTCCAAAATGAAAAGTGTATTGAAGAAGCAAATAAATAAAGCTGCTCGCAAACGCCTGCCGCCAGCCACGACGGAGTGGTGGGTGCCCGGCGAGCCCTCCCACAGAAACAGCCATCAAACTGGACAAAATATACGAGGCCGTTGTTTTCAGGCAGCACGAGACTGTGATCCCTGAGAAATGGGAAACCCGTGAGGTGAGCCCCACAGTCACCCAGCGCTCTGCCTGGGGCCACTTTGCTAACCACACATTAGGGAGCTGGGGTCCAAGCGGAACACAGTCGTTCCACTGAGCCAGGGAGGCAGAGGCCAGAACGTGGAGCTGCGGAAGCAGTTGGAATCCGTGGGCCTGGAGAAGAGGGTGCTGCACAGGGGTGTGCATCTAAGCAAGTGTTTGTCCAGCTCTGGGCTGCCCATGTTCAGGACGAGGCTACTTGGGTTTTTCCAGAGAGCGGCTGCCGTGGGGCGGGGAAACTGAGACCCTGGAAGTCAGGCCGAGCTGGAGGATGTTGGTACTCTGGTCCAGCCAGAGAAGCGAGACCTCAGTAACATCGAGAACATCCAGCTTTGGTATCGGAAGAGTCTCTCCTCAGGAAAAAGGGCTGTGCCCTAGAGTAAAGCCTGCGTGTCCCAGGAAAGCCTAAAACCCAGCCCTGACAAGATCCACAGGTGAGGAAAGGAGAGAACATGTCAGTCACAGAGATGGAGAAATGGAGGTTTCCAAGCAGAGAGCTCACCATGAACACAGGAGGAGGTAAGAAACTATATGTCAACTTTAGGGACTCAAAGCTGTATGTAAAACATTTCTAATCTTTCTTTAAAAAAAATTTTTTTTTTCTTTATTGATTTTAGAGAGAGAGGAAGGGAGAGGAAGAGATAGAAACATCGATGAGAGAGAACATCGATGGGCCGCCTCCTGCATGCCCCCCACTGGGGATCGGGCCCATAACCTGGGGATGTGTCCTGACCGGGAATCAAACCGGCCACCTCTTGGTACATGGGTCGACGCTCAACCACTGAGCCACACCAGCCAGGCCATTTCTAACCTTTCTTCAAAAAAAAAGAGAACTTATTAAATGAATGATTGTCCATTGGGATTGATGGATAATTGAGTGGGAGGGTAGAATGATGGATGGATGGATGGATGGGTGGGTGGATGGATGGATGGATGGATGGATGGATGGATGGATGGATGGATAATTGGATGTGGGGGTGAATGAATAGATAGATGGATAAACAGTGGGTTAAATCAAAGCTCTTCCTTTTAAGGAAGCAGAAACTAAGGCCTGGAGAGGAAGGGGAACTTACAAAGATGGCTGCAGTGAGCTGAGGCTAAGGAAAGCTGCTTTAACTCCAGACCATGTCCCCTGTCCACACTTGTGTCACTGCTGCCTGCCTGCCACGCTCCTCCCTGCTCTCGGGACCCCCACCCCACCCCAGCTCTCCCTCCACAGGTAGCTACTTCCTAGCTCACTACTTTTACCAAACCTGGAGCACAAGCTCAGGTGGGAGCACCCTCCTCCTGCTCTCCCTGCCATCTCTCCTGTTGACTTTTGTCCTTGGATTGTCTGCATGATCAGAAGAGGTTTCATTCTGTGCAACTGGACAGCCATTAGGAAGAGGCAGACGCATTACCCTCTCACCATACAATGGTTGGCTAATTCAGTTATTCTGTTTCACCTGAAGACGTTCTCTGCCACCGCAGCCTCCCCTCCGGAGCAGGGCAGGCCCCATCTGTCGTCCAGGTTGCTCCAATGTCCCTGGCCATTATGCCGCCACTCGGAGGGCTGGATGGTGCGCGTGCCAGCGAGCGAGCACGTCTGCCTGTCGGCACTCTCCCTCTTGTCTCTTTATCATCCTCCCAGGGCTGAACAGAACTTGCTTCAAAGAGTGATGTCAGATGTGTGCAAAACAGACCGATAAAACCTAATGCACTCACTCCCCTTTGTCTGTCTGACTCTCCTACCGAACATTTCCCACTCAGAAAGCCACTTAAAACACATCAGCAGTAACTCCACAGAACAGCCACTTGTTGGCTAATTGTGCTAAGCAGCTGCCAGCAGGCTGGGGGAGGGGTGGAGAGGGACCTCAAGCTTGGCCTTCAGGCCTCACTTCGGGAAGAAACCCCTCTGCACCCAGCCAGAGCCAGGCTCCTGGGGAAGGGTGCTGAGCCTCCTCCCTCCCCTCCCTGCCTCTGCATCAGGAGAGAAGAGGCAGCGGTCACTGGAGGAGGCATCGGGCAGGCACTCCTGGGTGGGGCCAGGGGGGCAGAATTTTCTCCCATCTCCCACCAACTTGCTATGGGACCTGGAGGGGTGGATCACTGCCCATCTCTAGTCCTCAGTTTCCCCATTCACCCTGTGAGCAGTTTGGACTGTGGCTTCTCAGGTCTCTTCCAGCTCCCAAAGTCTGCCGGATGTAGTTAGTGATCCAGAGCCTTGGATGGGTGGGCCCATGACGGGCACCCGGATCCAGTTTCTGGAACCAGAGTGAGTTAAGCTGAGACCCGGAGGATCAGCTCAGAGCCAGCACAGGGTGTGGGCAGAGGCGGGATCACTGTTGACAGGAATGCTATGTACACAGGCTGGAGAAATGGCAGGAGCTGGGTCAGAAGGACCCTTCAGGTCCCAGCAGGAGCTTGGCTTTTTCCTGAGGGCAATAGGGAGCCATGGAAAGGATAAGAGCAGCCAGGAGGCTCACTTGATTTCTCTTTTTCAAAGACCCCTTCCTTGCTTCCAGGTGGAGAAGGACTTAGGGGGCGGGGCGGGGGGGGCGCATTTCGAGCAGAAGTAGGAGCTCTCCCTCCGCTGCTCCGACCACCGAAGCAGGCGCTGGCCGGGTGGCAGAAGTGACCGATCCTCCCTCAAATGGAAAGAGAGAGAAGCCAGGGCTCCCTGCTCTGAACGCTCTGGTTCTCGGGGACCCCTCACGCACTTGCTGGCCTAGCTGGTGCGGCTCGTGCCAGCCTGGAGAGGCAGGGGTTAAGAGTAGAAGAATCTCAGAAATCAGAGGATTACAGGTTTGCTGGTGGCCTGTCCCTTTCTGTCACACAGGCGCCCACACACCCTGCTATCTCTGGGCTCAACTGTCACCGCAGAGCACTGTATGGGGACTCCATTAGGGAGGCCCAGGCAGGGGCTCACAGCTGTCAGGGGCTCTGAGGGCACAAGTCCTCACCCCGTGCTGTGACTGAGGACAGCTCTGTCTGCTGGTCCATGCTGCCGGCTCCACCTGGCCCTTCCCCGGGAGCTCAGGAGCCACGAGTGCAGCCGCCCCCGGCTCCTGGACCTCGGATGTGATGCTCAAGCCCTCTGAGCCTCAGTTGTCTCACCTGCACAGTAAGACAGGGATGGTACCTCCCCAGAGGGGCACAGAGAGGTTTCGGCCAGACACCAGCTTCAGCCACCTGGAGCTGCGCTGGCGAGTCTCTGCTTCCTTAGCTCTGCTCTGGCCTGCTGTGAGATGTGGGCTCTTTTATTACCCCACCTTCTGCCTCTGCCAGTTTCCTGTTTGGCCTCGTCTTTGCAAGTTCAAAGTCAAAGTGAACCTTTGGTCAAAATAACTCACTCTTCCCAGGTTCCTGGTATAATTACCGCCCCGTCATCGTTCCTCCTAATGCCTCCTCTATTTTTTTCTTTGTAAACTTTACTTTAACTGTCTTTTGTGAAGGTGATTTGGGGGGGGGGGGGCAAAACCTTGCAGATGAAAATAACTTAATTGCTTTTTCTGATTTTCAAAGGAACACATGCTCATTATGAAAAACATCCAGACAATGCAGAAAGGTTGAGAGAAGAGAAAGATGATGAGATTATTGGAAGCAGCCTCGGGTAGTTTGTAGCAGAGCTGGGATAAAGAGTCCTTCTCTATAAAACCAGGGTGCTCCCTGCCCGGCCCTCAGCACTCCCTGGCTCCGACTGCCCCCAGCCCCAGGGGTGCCTTCCCTTACCCACCCACATCCTGCCCACCCCTTAAATCCCAGCTCAGTTTCTTGCCCCCCACAAATGCTCCCTAGACCTCCCTAGACCTCCTTCCACTGAGCTCAATCAATTCTTTTCATTTCAACAAACATTTATTGAGCATCTGTCTGTTTGGGGCCAAGACAGACCATCCAGCCAGATGGACTCACCTGCGTTTCAATAGTGTTGCATGATTTCTTTGCCCTGCATCTACACTTCTGCTCCCCAGCCTGGATGGTGAGGGCAGATCCATAGCTCCTGTCTCTTTGTAGCCCCGACCTCAGCATTTATTGTTCTCGAGTGGGACTTTAGGCACCTGCAGGAAAGGCCACTGCCATGGACCACACATGCTGGACACCAGGCCACGCTCTGCATACTGTCCCGTCTGAGTCTCACATCGACGGTGGGAGGGGGGCATTGTTATTACTCCCAGTTTGCAGATGAGGAAACTGGGTTCAGACAGGTTAGGAAGCTTGCCCAAGGAACCACTGCATTAAGCTGAGAACCAGGATTTGAACCTAATTCTGAGGCTCAGGCCCCAGCTCTGAATTCCTACAAGGGACTGCCTGTGTGCACGAGTTAGTGGTCATATAAGGCAGGCGATAGATGCTCCCAGCAAGGTATGCCCAGGACAGGAAGGACAGTTTAAAAACCACCCACCGGGTGCTGGGAAGGCTCCCTGCAGGAGGTGATGTTTGACTGAGTTTTGAAGGCTGCATAGGAGTTAGCCGGGTGGAAAGCATTGGAAAAGGAAGGAACAGTCCATGGGACTAACCAAACGTGCGAGTCAGTCGGAGCAGGAGAACGCTAGCCCGTTCTGAAGGGCGCAGGGTGCAGGGGAGAGAGCTGGGAGGTGAGGTGAGGGGGGTGATCAGCTGGCGGCACCCCACAGGACGCACCTTGTACACTCAGTTCTAGCACTTAATCGTGAGCTTTTGGCCAACAATTTAAACTGAGCTCCCTGGAATTCTAAGGATTCCTCAGAGACACCCCGGCAACCTGGAGGAAGTTCAACCAAAAGGAGGTGACCCCAGCACAGGCCCTACACCCAGCCCCACCACCCCACCCTGGTCTCAGAGCGGGGAGCAGAATTTGCATTACTTGTACATGGAGGTTTTCGTCGTATGATTTCATCTGAAGGGTTCTGCAGCAGACGTTTGAAACTGCCCCTGCAGGCTGGGGACAATTTTCAGCCCCCAGTGACAGGACCAATGTAGGATTTGTTTGTTCTTCCAAAACCTTAGCTTCCTCCACCTCCACCCTCCCTGCCTCAGGCTCTAAAGAGGGTGTGTTCAGGGTATGTTCTCCTTGCTGTGTCCCAGGCAGGTCAGGGTGGGTAGTCACACCCGAGGCAAGCAACTTCTTTAGTAAAAGGCTTATCTTTGGCTCAAGCAAGCCCCGCCCATGGCTTCTATGCATTTAGGTTAATGCATCATTGAAATGCCTCTCTTCAGACCCTTCTTTTTCTTTAAAAAAGAAAAAAAATTTTTTTTAATCCTCACCTGAGGACATTTTTCCATTTATCTTCAGATAGAGTGAAAGAGAGAAACATGGATGTGAGAGAGACACATCAATTGGTTGCCTCCTGCACGACCCGGACCAGGGCCAGGGATGAACCGCAGCTGAGGTACGTGCCCTTGACAGGAATTGAACCCGAGACTCTTTGGTCCACGGGCTGATGCTCTAACCACTGAGCCAGACCGGCCAGGGCTCAGACCCTCCTTCTAAAGTGCACGAGGTCATCCAATCCCAGCCTCAGTTTCTCCACCGCCATGTAATCTTCCTTACACATAAAAGAAACTGCAAAACTGTTTTTCTCTGGAGCATTTGGAGTCTTGCTCTCTGACATATATCATCAGTTTGGCTCAAAATTCTCTACGCATTTAGACATATCTTACATAGACACCAGTGGGTGGAGACCTGTGGAGGACAGGGACAGGTGAGTGGATTATCACTGGCCGCAGTGATCGTTAAACTCCTGGAATACTTCTTTGTCCATTTCCCTCACCAGGGACCCACCACACATGCCTCGCCATGCCCACCAACGAAAGGGTTAAGGCCTGCCCAGGGTGGGGGCCTGCGGGAACCTGCAGCCAGCGTCCCTTCTGATGGTTCGATAGTTTGCGTATTACCCAGGTGCAGGGACTGTGGGAGCTCTGGACTGGGCCTGGCCTGAGGGGTGGGGAGGAGTGACCTGCAAGGCTCCTTGAGGAAGGGATACTTATTTTAGTGACATCTGAGGCTGAGTGGGAGTTAGGTGAGTGAAGAGAGGCAAAGAGCAAGCCAGGCGGAAGATGCAGAGGCCCAGGGCAGGAAGGAGCTAAGGGTGAAGGAGGGAATTGATGCTGAAGCTGGAGGGGAGGGTGGGGCTGGGCCTGCAGGACCGCCTGAGCCAGGGGCAGAGGTGGGTTATATCCCAGGATCGTGAGCCAGATGGGGTTCTAGGTAAGAGAGGGGCCTGGCTTGGTGGGAGGGGCCAGGGCATGGTGATGAGGTGGCCCAGACCAAGGTCAGGGAAGTGGGATGGAGAGAGGCAAGGAGAGGTAAGGCGAGGAGAGGAAAAATGGATTGGAAAGTGCCCCTCCTCTTGTCCTCACCTGTCATGGTCCTGGGACCTGATGCCCAGACACTCCTCGGAGCCCAGAGCCCAGACGGAAGTCTGTGGAAGGTGCGGCAGGGCCTGAGGCTCAGACTTCTGTCTGGCAGAGCAGGTAGGTGTGAGCGCAGCAGCCTCCAGCCGGCCTCCTGGTGTGCCAATTCCGAAAATGACAACCAGAGGCCCAAGAAGAAGGTTGGAAAATGGGCACCTCTGCGCCTCCCTGGGTATATTGCAGGGTTTGGAAACAGCTGAGATGAGAGAGCCACAAGGAGGGGGTGCCCACTAGGCAGACAGGTGAAAGGCCCAGAGAAGCGGGGGGAAGCTCAGCCCCCCAACAGCCAGCAGGAGGCCAGGACAGAGGAAGACCTCAGGAAGGGGTCAGGGGAGAGGTCAAGGGACAGCAAAGGTACGTGAGGAAGACAGAAGGACACACATCAAAATGGACACACACAACAAGATGAGCTGTGGTGTGGCCAAAGAGTGTGTGTGTGTGTGTGTGTGTGTGTGATGCGGGCTTTGAGGAGCAATTCAAAAGCCTCCGGCTCCTAGCCCATCTGAACACCCCCCTTCTCTCTTCACCCCCAACCACCAAAAAAAAAAAGAGAGAGAGAGAGAGCAAGAGAAAGAAGGAAAACAAAATATCTACAGTTGTCGAGACAAGAGGAGAAAAATAGAGGCAAACATCGGTAATTTTCTCTGTGGGGCTTTGCGGTAATTGAGCCATTTGGATAAAAATAAAGGCAGCAGGCCCCTAGGTAAGAAGAGCTTTTGCAATCTAAGAAGCTGGAATTATGCGTCTTGTGTCACTTCAAATCCCCCGGCCTCCCCCTTCCGCGGGCGACCCAAACCACTTTCCCTTTTCTTATTATTTTTTTAAGTACCCTGTCAAATGTCGTCTGTAGAGCAGAGAATTTCAGCTGTCACAACTAATTTCAATTTTTCCATGCGCCTTTCCCCCCTCGGAGGCCTGGGGGAGGGGCCGGCTGAGCCCCCTTTCCCTCGCTCCTGGCTCCTGCATCCGCTCACTCTTTTTATTTATCATTGTTGTTATTTCGAAACCAGATTTATATCATACATTTGTTTGCGGAGTGTTTAAGGGCCGTGGTTTGCTCCTGTGGGAGGCGGGTCCTGGCCCTGTTGGTCTCCAGCTTCCCTCCCCCACCGCAACCCCCACCCCACATACTTGTCCCCACCTCTGCCACCTGAGCCCCTGGACTCCCACCACCCTCTTTCTGTCCCCCACCCCCACCCCGACCATCCACCAGGGAAAACCCAGACCTCAGACACAGCACTGATTCTTGAGGTTCTATCAGAACCCGGGGAACCACGGAAGTCTTCCTGGTAGAGGGGCAGGCCAGAGGCGGCAAGTGCCATGGATTTGACGTACCCCTCCAACTTCTCCATCTTTTCCCTCGTCTTCATCTTTCTTTCCTTCTCAATTCATGCTTTAATTCAATGCACATCGGTCCAGGCCACCTCCCCTGTGCCGGTCCTGCCAGGGTGCTGGAGCACACCAAGATAAGTAAGCACAACCATTGCCCTTGAGGAGATGACAAGCTAGTGAAGACAAAGAGGCAGACAGATTGGCACAAAGCATTTGATGTGCTGGCCCGGGGGCTGTGCAAGGACAGTATGGCCCAATGGAGGGTGGGTCACTTTTATTTTTTAAATTTTGTAAAATGTATCTTTATTGTTGAAAGTGTTACAGATGTCCCTCCTTTTTCCCCCCATTGACATCCCCCCCCCTTTACCGCACTGTTGTCTGTGATCATTGGTTATGCACATAAGTTCTCTGGTTTATCTCTTCCCGCCCTAACCCCACCCTCCTTCCCACTGAGGATTATCAGTCTGTTCCCCACTTCCATGTCTCTGGATCTATTTTGTTGGTCAGCTTATTTTGTTCATTAGATTCCACAAATAAGTGAGATCATGTGACACTTGTCTTTCTCTGACTGGCTTATTTTGCTCAGCATAATACTGTCCAGGTCCCTCCATGTCGTCTCAAAGGGTAAGAGGTCTTTCTTTCTTACAGCTGCATAATATTCCACGGTACCACAGCTTTTTTATCCACTCATCTACTGATGGACACTTGGGCATCTCTCTGATGATTAGTGACATTGAGTATTTTTTCATATGTCTCTTGACCATTTGTATGTCCTCTTTGGAGAGATGTCTATTCAGGTCCTTTGCACATTTTTTAAATTGGATTCTTTGTCTTCTTTTTGTTGAGTTGTATGAGTACTCTATATATTTTGGAAATTAACCCTTATCTGATGTATCATTGGTAAATATGTTCTCCAGTGCAGTGGATTCGCTTTTCATTTTGATGCTGGTTTCTTTTGCTGTAAAGAAGCTTTTTAGTTTGATGTAGTTCCATTTATTAATTTTTTTCCTTTGTTTCACTTGTCCTAGGCAATGTAACAGTGAAAATTCTGCTATGTGTCATGTCTGGGATTTTGCTGCCTACATCTTCTTCTAGAATTTTTATGGTTTCACAAGTTATATTTAAGTCTTTTATCCATTTTGAGTTTATACTTGCGTATAAGTGGGTGGTCTAGTTTCATTTTTTTACATGTACCTGTCCAATTTTCCCAGCACCATTTATTGAAGAGACTGTCTTTTTTCCATTGTATGCTCTTGCCTCCTTTGTCAAATATTAATTGAGCATAATGTCTTGGGTCAATTTCTGGGTTCTCTGTCTGTTCCATTGATCTATATGCCTGTTCTTGTGCCAGTATCAGCCTGTTTTGATTATCATGGCTCTGTAGTATAACCTGATATCCGGAATTGTGATCTCTCCAACTTTGTTCTTCTTTTTCAAGATTGATGTGGCGATTCGGGATCTTTTTTGGTTCCATATAAACTTTTGGAGTATTTATTCTAGATCTGGAAATATGTCATTGGTATTTTAATAGGGATTGCACTGAATCTATAGATTGCTTTGGGTAGTATGGACATTTTAATGATGTTGATTGTTCCAATTCATGAAAATGGTATGCTTCCACTTATTTGTATTTTCCTCAATTTCTTTTTTCAATGTTCTGTAGTTTTCTGAGAACAGGTCTTTTATCCTTTGATTAAGTTTATTCCTACGTATTTTAATTTTTATGTTGCAATGGTAAATGGGATTTTTTTTTTTTAGTTTCTCTTTCTGAGTGTTTATTATTGGTGTATAAAAATACTATCGATTTCTTGATGTTAATTTTGTATCCTGCTACTTTGCCAAATTAATTTATTAAATCTAGTAGCTTTTTGGTGGAGTTTTTAGGGTTTTCTATGTACAATATCATGGCATCTGTGAATAATGACAGTTTCACTTCCCCCTTTCCAATTTGGATACCTTTTATTTTTTCTTCTTGTCTGATCGCTGTGGCTAAGACTTCTAGTACTATGTTGAATAAGAGTGATGAAAGTGGACATCCCTGTCTTGTTCCTGTTCTTAAGGGAAACGTTTTTAGTTTTTGTCCATTGAGTATGATGTTGGTGGTAAGTTTGTCATGTATCGCCTTTATTATGTTGAGATCTGATCCTTCTGTTCCCACTTTGCTGAGAGTTTTTTAAACATTTTTTTCTTTATTGATTTTAGAGAGAGAGGAAGAGAGAGGGAGAGAAAGAGAGAAACATCGATGAGAGAGAACACCGATTGGCCACCTCCTGTATGCCCCACACTGGTGATTTGGCCCACAACCTGGGCATGTGCCCTGAACGGGAATCAAACTGGCGACCTCTTGGTGCATGGGTCGATGCTCAACCAACCACTGAGCCACACTGGTTGGGCTGCTGAGAGTTGTTATCAAAAATGTGTGCTGGCCCTGGCCGGTTTGGCTCAGCGGTTGGAGCGTTGGCCTGCGGACCAGAGAGTCCCGGGTTCGGTTCCCGCTAAGGGCACGTACCAAAAAAAAAAAAAAAAAAAAAAAAATGTGTGCTGGATTTTGTCAAATGCTTTTTCAGCATTTATTGATATGATCATATGATTTTTATCTTTCATTTTGTTTATATTGTATATCACATTTATTGATTTGTGAATAGTGTACCAGCCTTGCATCCCTGGGATAAATCCCACTTGGTCATGGAGAATAATTTTTTTGTTAATCCTCACGGGAGGATACTTTTCTATTGATCTTTCTAGACAGAGTGGGAGGGAGGGAAGGAGAGTGAGAGAGAGAGAAACATCAGTGTAAGAGAGACACATCGACTGGTTGCCTCCTGCACAACCCCAACCAGGGCCAGGGATCAAACCCGCAACTGAGGTACATGCCCTTGACTGGGAATCAAACCTGCGACTCTTTGGTCTGCAGGCTGATGCTCTAACCACTGAGCAAACCAGCTAGGGTATGTGGTGAATAACTTTTTAATATATTGCTGGATCCGATTTGCTAATATTTTTTTTCTTAAAAAAAAAAAAAATGGAACGCTTCACGAATTTGAATGTCATCCTTGCTCAGGGGCCATGCTAATCTCTGTATCGTTCCAATTTCAGTATATGTGCTGCCGAAGTGAGCACCAATTTGCTAATATTTTGTTGAGGATTTTGGCATCTATGTTCATCAGAGATATTGGCCTATAATTTTCTTTCTTTGTAGTGTCTTTGTCTGGTTTTGGAATTAGGATTATGCTGGCCTCATAAAAAGTGCTTGGAAGTCTTCCTTCTTCTTGAAGTTTTTGGACTAATTTGAGGAGAATAGGTGTTAGTTCTTTGAATGTTTGGTAAAACTCCCCTGTGAAAACCGTCTGGACCAGGGCTTTTGTTTGATGAGAGTTTATTGATTACTGCTTCAATTTCTTTAGTTGTTATTGGTCTGTCCAGGTTTTCTGACTTTTCCTGGTTGAATTTTTTGAAGACAATGATTCTATGAATTTGTCCATTTTGCCTAGGTTATCTAATATGGCATATCATTGTTTATAGTATTTTCTTACAATCCTTTGTATTTCTGTGGTGTCAGTTGTTACTTCACCTCTTTCATTTCTGATTTTATTTATTTGGGTCCTCTCTCTTTGTCTCTTTGTGAGTCTGGCTAAAGGTTGATCAATCTTGTTTATCTTTTCAAAGAACCACCTCTTGGTTTCATTGATTTTTTTTTTTCTAAGTCATTTATTTCTGCTCTAATCTTTATTATTTCCTTCCTCCTACTTACTCTGGGTTTTTCTTTTTGTTCTCTTTCTAATTCTTTAAGTTGTAGGGTTAGATGTTTATTAGAAAATGTTCTTGTTTCTTGAGGTAGTCCTGTAATGCTATGAACTTCCCTCTCAGGACTGCTTTCCTTGTGTCCCATAGATGTTGGGTTGTTGTGTGTTCATTTTCATTAGTTTCCAGGAAGTTTTTTATTTCTTCCTTGATCTCCTTGATATCCCATTCATTGTTTAATAACATGCTATTTAGCCTCCGTGTGTTTGAATGTTTTTGAGTGTTTTTGTTGTAATTGATTTCTAGTTTCATGCCATTGTGATCCTAGAAGATATTTGATATGATTTCAATCTTCTTGAACTTGTAGAGACTTTGTTTATGTCCTAACATATGGTCTATCTTTGAGAATGTCCCATGTGCACTTGAGAAGAATGTATATTCTGCAGCTTTGGGATGAAATGTTCTGTAAATATAAATTAAATCTATCTCATCTATTGCATTGTTTAGGGTCTCTGTTTCCTTGTTAATTTTTTGTCTAGAAGATCTAGTGATGTCAGTGGGGTGTTAAAGTCCCTTGCTGTCAATCTCTCCCTTGAAGTGGGAAGGTCACTTTTAGCTCAGCAACTTACTGTGAGGCCTTTGCCAGGGAGCGTGCCTGAGCTGACTTCTGGAAGCAAGAGGCTGCTGCCTGCCGGATGACTTGAGGAAGGGAGTTCCCGGCTGAAGGAATAGCATGGGCAAAGGCTGATGTTATGAGTTGAATTGTGTCCCCACCCCCCAAAATTCCTATGTTAAAGTCCTAGCCCCCAGCACCTCAGAATATGACCTCATTTAGAAACGGGATTATTGCAGAGGTAATTAGTCAAGGTGAGGTCAGACAGGAGTGGGAGGGAACCCTAATCCCATATGACCAGACAGAGACACACACAGAGGAAGAGGCCCTGGGAAGACGAAGGCAGAGATGAGGCTGAGGCTGCCACAAGCCCAAGGACACCAGTGATTGCCAGCAAACCAGCAGGAGCTGGGGAGAAGCAGAACAGGTTCCCCGGCAGGAACCAACCCTGCTTGATCTCAGACTCGTAGACTCCAGAACTGGGAGACAATAAATGTCTGTCGTCGAAGCCACCCAGTTTGTGGTACTTTATTACGGCAGCCCTGGCAACTAACATGTGTGGAGACGAGAAACATGTTCTGAGAAGCGCATGTCATTCAGCAAGGTGGGCACTTGGAGTTGGAGAGGGTGAGGCTGGGGTGCAGTGGGGCAGACCCTGCAGAACTGGGGGCATTACATGAGGGGCGTGGGGAGTGGGGGGAGGGCACGGGAGCACCCTGGCAGACACAACACTGATAAAGGAGGGAGCGAAGGGAAGGTATGTCCATGCTGGGACAGCCCCAGCCCGTGTGTGGGAGCTGAGGCTGCTAGAGGAGAAGCGACCACCATGGGGCAGGCTGGGCCCCTACTTTTCAATCCCCTCTGTTCCTCCGTGGCCCACCCATGTTCCCTGGTGCTGCGTGATTTTCTTCTGTGTTGTCCTACCTTCCTCTTCGGCCCCTGCTGTCCCTGGGAGAGAGCAGGGAAGGTCTTAGAAAAGGCCAGGACCCTGCCTGGGGAGTGGGAGGGTCCGAGGCACAGGGAGGTTACGTGACCTACCCAAAGTCACACAGCTGGTAAGAGGCAGAGTCAGGGAACTGAACCCAGGAAGTGTGAGCCAGGGCCTCCACTGTCAACATGCACGGCCCCCACGGTTGGGTGCTCAGTACCTGTTTGCTTCACTAGGCACTCACTTCCAGGCAGGCAGCTCCTGGAGTCCGAGCGCTGTCCGCTGAGTCCCAGCTCTACCCCCACCCAGCCGAGCCGCTGGACCACTCTGAGCTTCAGTTTCCTCAACGCAAACTGGATACTAATGGGGCCTACCAGTGGCAAATACTGGGTGCCATCCACCACACTGTCTCCCTTTCCTCCCAGCTGGACTACGTTTCCCAGGCTCCCCTGCAATCACCATGTCCTGAGTTCTGGCCCACGGAATGTTGGAGGAAGTGATGTCACAACTCCTAGGCCTGACTCCTAAAGCTCCCAGCACCCTCCTTTCACAATGTGCCCTGGGCCCGTGGGTGACTGCACGAGGCAGAGCCCCCCCACACCTCTGCCCGGCACTGCACTGTGATCCGAGCGGGAAATGAGCCCCCATCGAGGGTTATTTGTTAAGATGGTGAGCTGCTCTTATGAACACACTCCCCACGGGGCTCTCATGGAGGCTGAAGCGTGAATCTCTCCAAAGTGCTCAGTTAGCCCTGGTTAAGGGTTTATGATCATTGTTCCACAGCTCCTTCCTGCTACAGTGTGAGCTCCAAGGGCCCACAAATCCATGTCGGATGCCTGTGTGCCCATGTCTGGTGTTTGGGTCAGTGACCCCATCCCAGGCCTCAGTCTCTAAGAGCTGGGCTCCTGTCAGGGACGCCTCAGGCTGGTGGCTGTGGCCTCTTTAGCCCTCCTCCTCCCTACAGCTGTAGACCTAGCCCTGTCCCCACCCGCAGTGTAAGAAAGATGGGCCAGCACCCGCTTCAGAATCCCCCAGCCTTGGCCATGCCTCAGACCCCTGGCTCAGAGTTCTTATGCAGGGGTGTAAGGAGCTCTCCTAGGATTTGGCCTCAGAGGGCCCCAGGGCCCCCCAAGTCATATGCCACAACCTGGGCTGTGCTGTGCTGCCTCCTCCTCTACATGTCTCTGCCAAGGGCACCAGCGCCACACAGGACTGCACCTGCTAGCCAGCCTGGCTTTCTGACATTGAGCTCCTTGGGGAAGCTGTGTGACTTTGGACATGCACCTAAATCTCTCTGAGCCCCAGTGTCCTGCTTTGCTGTTCCTGGGCCCAGCCTGTCGGTTCCAGCGCACAGAGTTAGGGCTCAGCCAGTGCATGGGTGAAGGCCCTGCCGTCCCTTCTCAGCGCAGCAGAGACTGCAAGAAGGAGTCTGGGGTGCTGGGGAGCTGCTTCTGAGAGCATGTCTGCACAGGCAGCCTCAGGGCAGCCCTGGGGAAGCCAAGCCCCCGAGCCCCGTGCTTGCTGCCAGGGCTGGGAGTCATTTGGCCGGGAAATCACACGTCCACCAGCCCGAGCCCACTCGTGGAGCTCGCTACCATGAGGGAAATTGCCCTAAATGTGAATCCACATATGAGGCTGGGGAAAGTGATTTTGATTTTCAGGAGCGGAGAGTGGTGGCCCTTCTGTGCACAATGTTTCAGCTTGTCTGCCTTCCAATCACTCCGAAATAACATGTTTTATTTGGTGTGACTGCTCACAGGGGCCCTGTTCCGCCCGGCACTGGCAGCCCAAACACAGCATTTAAATCACATCTGCTTTTCATTTGTGATGAAAAAAAAAAGGGTAGCAGACTCCCACAGCTACTCGCCCCGGGCCGGGAGCAGCTCTGTCCAGCATCATGACTTTGGGCCACTGGCGGGCCAGCGCTGAGCAGGCACCAGCGTGGTTCAGAGGGTTCAGGAAGGGGAGGACACGGGCCGGGGCGGGGAAGCAGCCCTTCATGTGGCAATTCTAGGTTCAAATCCTGAATCCTCCACTTCCTGGCTGTGTGACATCAGGCACATTGCTGTTCCTCTCTGAGCCTCATTTCCCCAGCTGAGGAAGGGATGATAAGGTCTTTGCCAACCAGTGGTTCCCTAATCCTGATTCCCCCAGCAGGAACCAGTAGTGGGCGTTCTTGGTCCCCGCCCCCCGCCATGACAATGGCTTCAAATGTCAGCTTCTACACTTGTACACCGTGTTCACAGTAGCGGTATTCTCAGTGGCCAAAGGGTGGGATCAACCCAACTGTCTACTGATGGATGATGCGTAAAAAAAATGTGGTCTACCCATACAATGGAATATTATGCAGTCTTAAAAAGAAAGGAAGCCCTGGCCAGTGTGACTCAGTTGGTTGGATATTGTCCTGTGCTGCGAAAGGTTGCTGGTTCGATTCCCAGTCAAGGCACATGCCTGGGTTTGAAGCTCAATCCCCAGTAGGGGGCGTGCAGGAGGTGGCTGATCAATGTCCTCCTCTCACGTTGATGTTTCTCTCTCTTTCACTCTCCCTTCCTCTCTCTCTGAAAAAATCAATAAAAATATTTTTTTAAAAGAAAAAGATAATTTTTTTTAAAAAAAGGAAGGAAATTCTGACACCTGCTACACCATGGATGAATCTTGAGGACATGATGCTAAGTGAAACAAGCCAGACACAAAAGGATAAATACTGTATGATTCTACTTAAATGAAGTACCTAGAGTGGTCACATTAATATAGAAAGCAGAATGGTGTGGCAGTGTCTGGCATGGATAAGGGGAAGGAAGAATAGGGAGTTAGTGATTAGTGGGTAGAGAGTTTCAGTTTTGCAAAACAAGATGGGTGGTGGTCATGTTTGCACAACAGTGTGAATGTACATAATGCTACTGAGCAGTACATTTAAGAATGGTAAGAACTGTAAATGTTATGTTGTGCCTATTTTACTGCAATTTAAATTTTTTTGTAAATTAAAAAGGAAACTTGATGTTTCTCTCTGTCTCTCTCTCTCTCCCTCCCTCCCTCCCATTCTGTCTGCTGATAAATGGAAAAATATCCTCAGGTGAGAAATTTTTTTAAAAAAAGGAAACTCAGCCCTGGCCGGTTTGGCTCAGTGGTTAGAGCGTCGGACTGCGGTCCAGAGAGACCCGGGTTTGGTTCCCGCTAAGGGCACGTACCTCTGTTGCAGTTTGTCCCCGGCCCTGGTTGGTCGTGTGGGAGGCAGCCACTCGATGTGTCCCTTTCACGTCGATGTTTCTCTCTCTCTCTCTTCCTCTCTCTCCTTCCCACTCTATCTGAACAAAAAATGGGAAAATGTCCTCGGGTGAGGATAAAAAAATAAAAAAAATTAAAAAAAAAGGAAACTCAGCTTCTTTTTTAAATCTTCAAAGGTAAAAAGAGAACAACAAATATAAAAGTTTGGGAATGAGGAAGGGAATGCAATCATGGAGAAGATTTCAAAAATTAGTAGAGAAGTCTGCCCTGGTTGGTGTGGCTCCGTTGGTTGGAGCATCATCCCATGCACCAGGGGGTGGTGGGTTCAATCCCTGGTCAGGGCACATACCCAGGTTTCGGGTTTGATCCCCTTCTGGGGTGCATGGGGGGTAGCCAAATGATGTTTCTCTCTCTCTTTCCCTTCCTCTCTCTAAAATCAATTAAAACATTTTTTTCTTTATTGATTTTAGAGAGAGAGGAAGGGAGAGGAATAGCGAGATAGAAACATCGATTGGCCGCCTCCTGCATGCCCCGCACTGGGGATCGGGGCCACAACCTGGACATGTGCCCTGACTGGGATTTGAATCGGCGACCTCTTGGTGCATGGGTCGATCCTCAACCACTGTAGCCACACCGGCTGGGCTCTCTAAAATCAATTTTTTTTTATCCTCACCCAAGGACATTTTTCCATTTTATCTTTTTATTTTTTTATTTTTATTATTTATTTATTTATTTAACTTATCTTTATTGTTGAATGTATTACAGATGTTCCTCATTTTCCCCCCATTGCTCCCCTCCTCCTCATTCCCGCCCCCCTCCTGCCTTTCCCCACACTGTTGTCTGTGTCCATTGGTTATGCATATATACATATAAGTTCTTTGGTTTATTTCTTCCCACCCCAACCCCCCTTCCCTTTGAGGTTTGTCAGTCTAACAACCAATTTGTACTTCTTAATCCCTTCACCTTTTTCACCCATCCCCCCAGCCCCCACTAATCTGGTATCCAAAAAAAGTTCTCTGTATCTATGAGAATGTTTCTGTTCTGCTTGTTCATTTTGTTTATAGATTCAATTGTTGATAGATATGTATTTATTGCCATTTTGTTCATATTTTTTTATCTTTTTCTTCAAGAAGACCCTTCAACATTTCATATAATAATGGTTTGGTGGTGATGAACTCTTTTAGCTTTTCCTTCTCTGGGAAACTCTTTATATGGCCATCAATTCTAAATGACAGCTTTGCAGGATAGAGTAATCTTGGTTGTAGGCTCTTGCTTTTCATCACTCTGAATATTTCTTGCCACTCCCTTCTGGCCTGCAAAGTTTCTTTTGAGAAATCAGCTGACAGTCTTATGGGAACTCCCTTGTAGGTAACTAACTGCTTTTCTCTTGCTGATTTTAAGATTCTCTCTTTGACTTGAACCTTTTGCATTTTGATGATGATATGTCTTGGTGTGGGCCTCTTGGGGTTCATCTTGTTTGGGACTCTCTGTGCTTCCTGGACTTGTATGTCTGTTTTCTTCACCAAATTAGGGAAGTTTTCTGCCATTATTGTTTCAAATAGGTTTTCGACTTCTTGTTCTCTCTCTTCTCCTTCTGGCACCCCCAAGATGTGAATGTTGGCATGCTTGAAGTTGTCCCAGAGGCTCCTTACACTATCCTCATTTTTTTGGATTCTTTTTTCTTTTTGCTGTTCTGATTGGGTGTTTTTTGCTTCCTTATATTCCAAATCGATGGTTTGCTTCTTGGCTTTACCTACTCTACTATTGAATCTGTGTAAACTATTCTTTATTTCAGTTAGTGCCTCCTTCATTTCTGACTGGTCCTTTTTTATGCTCTTGGGGCCCTCACTAAGTTCACTGAGGTTCTCACTAATTCCATTGAGCATCCTTATAAGCAGTATTTTGAACTCAGCATCTGTTAGGTTGCTTAACTCCATTTCACTTAGTTCTTTTCCTGGAGTTTTGTTCTGTTCTTTCATTTGGGACCTGTTTCTTTGTCTCCTCATTTTGGCTGCCTCCCTGTGTTTGTTTCTATGTATCACTTAGCGAGAGGTGTGGGGCTAGCTGAGACCAGATGCTGCTTGTTTGAAAGAATTTAGGAAAAGCTGAAGCAGGAGCCAAGACAGGCCAATCCTATGGTCAAGCAACTGGCAACAGCTTGGGTGGGCCTGGAAGTTGGGTGGGGCGGGGCCTCAGGGAATCACCAGGGGGGGGGGCCAACAGTGTGAGCCAGGTTGCTGGAGTCCCAGATATGGTGGCGTCTGCAGTCCCAGGGAAGGGCTCACCAAAGGAACAAAGGCCTCTGACAGCACGTCTGTCCAGGAGAAAGCCGCCTCTCCAGCCCTCGCTCCAATGCCAAACAGCTCAGTTCTTCCCCATATGTCTTTGGTGCCTTTCACGCTGCCTCCCCCACGCTGGAGCCTGGAGGGAGCGAGTCCGAGTAAGTCCGTGCGCGGGCCCTTTAAGAGGAGCTGCCAGGGCTCCAGCCGCCTGAGCCTCAGTTCCCGCTGGTTTTCCAGCCAGAAGTGATGGGGATTCTCTTCCTGGCCCTGGAACCCTGAGCTGGGCGCCTGGTGTGGGACGGGGACCCCTCAGTCCTCAGGGAGGACCTTCCCAGCCGAGGTGTCCTCCTGATTTTTATCCGCCACCCGCGGTGTGGGCCCAGCCGGTCCCCTCCGCCCTCCTCCCAGTCTCGATGCGGCTGCTTTAATGTCGTAGTTGTCGGACTTCCATTCGGCTCGATTTCAGGCGGTTTTGAATGATGGTTGTTCTGTAGCTTAGCTGTAACTTTGATGTGGTTGTGGGAGGAGGCGACACCGCGGTCACCTACCCGCCATCCTGACCGGAAGTAAAGAGCATTTTTCCATTTTATCTTTAGACAGATTAGGAGAGAGGGAGAGAGAGAAACATCAATGCAAGAGAGACACATCGACTGGTTGCCTCCCACGTGACCCCCACCAGGGCCAGGGATGAACCACAAGGTACGTGCCTTTGGCCGGAATCGAACGTGGGTCTCATTGGTCCACGGGCCAATGCTCCAACCACTGAGCCAAACTGGCCAGGGCTCTAAAATCAATTTTTAAAATTTACTTTATTTATTTATTTACTTTTTTTTTGGTACGTGCCCCTAGAGGGAACTGAACCCGGGACTCTCTGGTCTGCAGGCCGACGCTCCAACCTCTGAGCCAAACCGGCCAGGGCTAAAAATTGACTTTAAAAGAACTAGAAAACCAAATAATACATCAATTGTGAAAGTGGTAGACAATTTTCTCAAAGAATTCCCTCCCAGAAAAAGTCTCTGGGCCCTGATGAGTTTGCTACTGGATAATTTCAGACATTCATGGAACAAGTAATCCCGATTCAGACTCTCCCACAGTAGAGAAAAGAATGGAAGCGTCCCAATTAATCTTAGGAAACACGCATAACCTCCTTGCCTGGTGGTAACACAGTGAGCTCAGAAAAGGAAAACCACAGACTACTCTCATGACTATAGATACAAAAGTCGTAAATCAAGATCTGGTGATTTTAATCCTGCCGTGTATTTCCACAAAATCAGGGTTTGCCACCAGCCATTTCTGTTTCCTTAACAATTTGCCAAGTGTGTAAATCAGGCATTCATCTTCAACAAAGCAAAAACACTGTTCACTACTTTTATGTAGAAAGCATGGGAGCTACAAAAATGCAAACTGTCGCCCTGGTCAGGTAGCTCAGTTGATTTGAGCATCATCCCGATACTCCAAGGTTGCAGGTTGGATCCCCAGTCGGGGCATGTACAAGGGTTAACCAATGAATGCATAAAGAAATGGAGCAACAAATCGATGTTTCTCTCTCTCTCTCTCTCTCTCTCCCTTCCTCTCTCTCTCAAATTAATTTTTGAAAATGCAAACTGTCGAGTTTCTATGATGGTCCACCTCGTGTAGAAGCAGGCTCTGCGGTGGAGGCGACTTGTTGCTCAGAGACAAGGCCAAGGCCGCCGAGATAAGCCAGAAAACAGCCTACAGACCTGCCTTGTCAGCGGGTAACGCGGAGACGTCCGCAGAGGAGGGAGGTGTGTGGACTGGGCTGTCGCAGAGGAGTCTTCATTTCTTTACTCATACATTTATTTATTCACACGTGAACATGACTGAGCACCCACTCTTCTGCCTTTGCTGAAAACAATTACTGAGCAGCTGTTGTGTGCTGGGCACTGTCCCGGGCACCTGGCGTCCACGAGAACAAGCAGGCAGGGCCCTGGGCTGGGGGACTGAGGGACTGAAGACCCCCTCCTGGCCCATCGGGAGGCTCCGGCTTGGTTGGGGAAACAGATGTAGAGGTGAATTTGCGAAGCACATCTTGAAATGTGACCTGCTTTCATGACCCTGGCAGGAACTGGAATAGTCACAGACTGCCAAGCATGGGGAGAGGGTTGTTCTGAGATACGTCAGGGGACAGGCCAGTCCTTGTTTATTGATGTGTGGCTCCACACATGCAACATGTAAATGTCACAGAACAACTCTGGCCTGTGTCCTGGGCCTCTCGATGTCCCCACGGGAGTCTAAAAGCAGAACTGGGCTCCATGGAGACAGGGAGTGCAGGGTTCAAATCCAGACTCCACCACTGAGCGGCGCTGTTGGACAGCCCGTACCCAGGCAGCCACCTCCACGCTGTCCAAGACGGTTCCCAAGCTTATCCGTGGGCTTCTTTCCTCTCTCTGCCTGGTGCTCCACCCACATGAAGGCTCAGCTCAGCGGGGGCTGCTGACAGAAGTGCCCACACGTGGCCTCTTCGTGTGGCTTGGGCTTCCTCACTGCATGGCGGCTAGTCAAACTTCTTCCCTGGCAGCTGAAGGCTCCAGAAGTACGTGTCCCAGTCTCCAGGCAGGAAGGTGCATTGCCTTTCATGACCTCACTTCGGAAGTCACACAGTGTCTCTTCTGCTCTCTTAGTGAAGCAGATCTCACCTCTTCATGGAGATTTGTGGCCATTTTCAAAAATCACCAGCCCAGCTGCCCAGGGAGCCTCTCGCGGCTCTCCTCCTGCCCTGGTCTCCCTGCCCTCTCCCCACTCTATCTGCACCCAGATCCTTGTCTCAGAGTCGATTTCTGGGGCAACTCAGCTACTTACTGTGTAAGCCCCCAACCTCTCCAAGCCTCAGTTTCCTCATCTATAAAATGTAGATACAAATAGTCCCCCCTCCTAGAGTCAGTATGAGACTTAAATGATATAGTGAGTATAAGGTACGTGAAGCAGAATGTCTGGCATGGAGAAAACCCTCTGTGGAGGTGACTATTTTTACGAGCGTGGCCAGAGCCAGCCCTTTGAGCTCCCACCCCCACTCAAAAGAAACTGATGATGCTCCACTGCGGGTTCCGGGTCCCCGGTCTCACCTGCAGCTGGCTGGCCACTCCCTTGAGGTGGCCAGTGCAGAGGGGGTTAAGGTTATGGCTGCGGAATATGGCAGAATGTCTTCCAAAGATAGCCACAACAATGTCAAGGTGACTTTGACACTCATCCCATCAAGAAGTATGTCCCCTCTCCTTGAATCTGAGTGGGTTTTTGTTACTATTGCAACTCATAGAGGAGGGCAGAGGTGAGTCCCCAGGCAGATCAAAGAGGTGATACAGTGTCTGCCTCGCAGGGGTGCCTCACTGGAACATCTGTTCTCAAAGCCATCAGCCATTATGTGACCGGGCCAACTGCCCTCAGGCTGCCATACTGTGAGGAAGCCCAATCGAGCCCATGTGGAGAGATGCCTGGAGAGGACTTGAGCCTTTATGATAAGAAGGATGCTCAATAGTCCCTAGCCATCCTAGAACCACCCGCCCCCAACAATGGCTTCTGCCCCCACCCCTGCAGTTCTAGCTCGTCATTTTCTGATTACAGCTGCATGCACAAGGGACCCTCACGCTAGAAACATCAGCTGAGCCTTTCCTAAATCCCTGACCTGCAAATTGTGAGCAACACAAAAATGGTTGTTTTAGAGTGGGAGCATTTGGGGCAGTCTGTTATATAGTGAGAGTAATCAGAACAGATACAGGGGCCATTCTGTAGCAGGAAAATTGGTTAACAAAACCCTCTCCCTTTAGCTCGCGGCCGTCCCTCCCTGAGACAGTCACGCCTACAGGAACCAATGAGAGGTTAACCTTCATATGCCACGGTTACCCAGCCTGGCACCTCAATGCTTCATGGTCATAATGGTGCGTGGCTTCATGGCATCCAAGGGGTTAAAATGTGCTAGATCATGTGACACCCCTGTAATTTCTCAGTAAGAGCCAAGATATTAAGGGCTTAGCAACCTGGACTGCCTCCATCCAGGCCTTCCAGAAGGAATCTCCTCGGCCCCTTGGCCCTTCTGTGATTGATGGGGACGCTGCTGCAGAGCTGGGCACTGGCGGAATCTGCTGTCTCTGTTGAAGGATGGTGTTACCTCTCTGGGCCTTGGCCAGGACTGATCTGCCCTCAGGGCACCTCCGCCCACTCAGAACCTCAGGTGACAGAGGCAGGCCTGGCTGGGCTGGGGGGGGGGGGGGGGCCTGTCCTCACCTTGCTCTCTGCCACAGAGTAGAAGGACTCACAGTTTGGTGGCTCAGTCCTTGGGACCCAGCCCTCAGCCCTGCTGGTGATGTCAATCCTAGCAACAGGCACTTCTGAGCATTTTCTTGCCACACGCTACAGAGCCCGGGGCATATCCCACAGGCATGCTACAGCGCAGCCCTGCGACAGGTCCATTTTCCAGAGGAGGACACTGGGCTCAGCCTGCCACTTTAGGGATTTGCTGAAGGTGACTCAGTTACCAGGTGGCAGAGCTGGGACTGGGGCCGGATCTGACTCCAAAAGGTGTGCTCCTAGCTGCCAGGCTACACTGTCATAGCCCCAGCCGGGCATTCGGTGGATTCCAAACCCCGCTCGGGACTGTAGGGTTCTTGAGGCTTCAGCCCATGATGCTCCCAGAACATCTTTTCTCTGTCCTATCTCCCTTTCTCCTCCCATCCTCTCCCACTCCCACCACCGTCCTAACATCCCTGGAAGGTAAGGGAGGCGGAGTCAGCAGGGGACATTTTTTTACCAGATGGCATAACATTCTAGTTAAAAGTTGAGGCTGTAAAATCCAACAGACATGACCTTGAAATCCAACTGTGCAATGTGCCGACCTTGGGCAAGTCCCTTTCGCTCTCTGAATCTCAGGTTCCTCCTCTACAAAATGAGAATAATTACTAGTGCCCGATTCATAAGGTTACAAGGCTTAAATGAGATAATATCGATAAAGGGTTTAACACATGCTGCTCCTAGCCAATAAACATCACCTGACACCCTGGTGGTGGCCACATCGCCTTACCTCTGCATTTGCACACATTAGTACTTATCCTCTGGAATCAACTGAGTGGTTTGTCTGGGCGGTTTATTTGGTTTGTTTTTACATAAAGGGATCAGATTGATCCTATCATTTTACCACTTGCTTTTTTTTTTTCTTTTTTTTTTTTTTTTAGCTCAATAACACCTCTTTCGATTTACTAATGTCAGTGCGAAAGGAAGGAGGAGGGAATCCCAGGTCTGGGAGCTGGGTGAGCTTTGTGGCCCAAAAGCCTGTGACTCACACACTGCCTGTTAGTCCCCGGACCACTTGGCTTTGATGCACTCACCTTTGCTCACCCTGTGGTTTATCTATTTTATCTTTGCAAACAAACCACAATCCTTCTCTGCCTGAATCACCCTGGAGCCTTGGGTTCTAAAACAACCTCCTTCTTTCACTCAGCTTGGCCAGGCTATCCATCAACTCTGGCCATGGAAGGTGGCTCTGTGAGCTGCGTTTATTTCTTCTCTACGAGATTATGGAAAGACAGCTCAGGGGCTGCGGGGCCTGCTGTCCAGGACTCTTTTCTTGAGCCCTGAATCTTTGGCAACTGTGATCATCAACAAGATAACCCAGAAAGGCACACGTCACCGTCACCGCAAAGCGTGGAACTGGCACCTGAGCATTAAAAAAGCAGCCTGTGACCCCACCCTGGAATAGACCCTGTCCCAGGTATGGTGCAATCCCAGCCACTGACTTTCTCTTGGAGACGAAATGCCCGTAATCAGGAGTGACATTTTGGTGAAAATGCAGCCCGGTGACTTCCTCCTGCCACACGGGGTGGCATTTTCTTTGGAAGCGTCACATTTTTCCTGCTTCGCAACAGCCTCTTCCCAGTGAAGTGGTCATTGTTTCTCTCCCTGGCCTGCAGGTCCGAGCTGAGCCAAGCACAACAGCCCAGCCGCAGAGCAGAAAACTGCTGTTCTAAGGTGAATGCAGGACAGAGGCAGGACGCCTCTGTGACTGGGAGAGGGGAGCCACCTGCCTCTCTCCCTTCCAGACACTTCCAGCCTCAGCCCAATTCGCCACCTCACAGACACACACACACAGTTTCAAGTATATCCCTAATTTGGGGGACCAAAAAGCAGGAGGTTGTAGAATCGCTAGAAATCTCTGGGTAACAAAGAGAGCATATGTTCTGACAGTAACTGTTCTTTTTTTTTTAATCCTCACCCGAGGATATTTTTCCATTTATTTTCAGACAGAGTGAGAGGGAAGGGAAGAAAGAGAGAGAGAGAGAGAGAGACATCGATGTGAGAGAGACACGTGGATTGGTTGCCTCTTGCATGTCCCTGACCAGGGCTGGAGACCAAACCGCAACCGAGGTACGTGCCCTTGACAGAAATCGAACCCGCGACTCTTTGGTCCATGGGCCGATGCTCTAACCGCTGAGCCAAACCGGGCAGGGCAAGACAGTAACTGTTCTACAGTCAATGGCTTGTCCTTCTTCATAAGCAGCAGCTCAGTCCCCACAGCCTGGCCACTCAGTGCAGTGTCAACGCAGCCACCACCGCCCCAGCCCGATTCAATCTGCTGACTCACGTCTCTTTCCAGTCCCAGACGTCAGTTGTAGGCTTGCTTTATGGTTTGGTTATTATCTTGTGTCCTCTGCAACTCTTCCCTGGATTTCACTTCCAGCCCCCACCCTAGCTGTCTTTTTCCTGATATCATGCCTCCTCATAGGGATGCATTATTGAAAGCAAGGGCCTTTCAGAGACCCTGGCCTCAATAATCCACCCACAGGAAGGGCCTTTGTTGGATGAATGGATTGACAGATGGACAGGTGGATGGATAGATGTGTGGATGGAGAGAAGGAAGGAAGGAAATTTAGTGCATCGATTTCTGTCATTTTTTTTTTACTCTCTATGCAGAAGAAAAGAAAGAAAGCAGTTTCAGAGGCAACCAAATGATTTCGTATTGGCCTAGCCAGGAAAGAACACTCTGTCTAATGCTTCGGTACAAATGGAGGAGGAGGCTGGGCCCCACCTGGCACATGTCTTCTTGAACGCTGTATGAGCATGACCCATTTGAATGCGTCCTCCTTCACCAAATCTGTTCCTTCCCCCACATTCTTGAACCATTATTGTGTCATCATTTGCAGTGGACAAGAGTCATGTATTTCCACTGCCCCATTTTTCTTCTGCTAACAGCTGTATTTTCCTTGGGGGACAGATTCCTTCACTCACACTGAAGACCTATGGCTCTGAGAACTCAGAATCTATGGCTGAGATCTATGGCTCAACTCCCTCCCCACAAAGATGGAGAATGTCATTTTTTCCCCCAATATGTTATCAGGAAAATTTCAAACAGAGAGCAAAACCAAAAGCATTTATTAATGAATACCTGTTAATTCAGCACCTAAATTCTATTAACAGTTCACTACACTTGCTTTATATCTTTTTATCTATTGCCCTCCATGTTGCAAATTAAATCCACTTTATTTTTGGTGCATTTCAAAGTAAGTTGCAGACAGACAGAAGTACTCTTCTACCTAAATAGGTGTCATTGACTAGAGTCCAATATTTGTTCACATATTTTTTTATTGTAAAATTTGCATACAATAAAATACACAAACTGTGACATTTGCTGAGTTTTGTACACACTGCACAGCCCAAATCCCTATCATTGTGTAGAACATGGCTATCACCCCAGAAGGTTCCCTCATGCCCTCTCCCACTGACTCTCCACCCTCCACTTTCAGAGGCAGATACTGTGCTGACTTTTCCACTTGGGTGGTCTCCAGTTTCAAGCCCTTATGCAGCTGCCATTACAGGTACGTACAGCTCTCTTTATGAACACATCTTCATTTCTCCTGGGTAAATATGCAGGAGTGGAATTGTTGCGTTTCAGGGAGGGAACACTTTCAGTTTAGTAAGAACCTTCCACCCCATTTTGTCTAAGCGGCTGGGCTGTACCATTTATACATCCCCAAAGACAGTATGTAAGAGTTCCGGTTGCTCCGTAGCCTTGATGGCATTCGGTGTCGTCAGTCTTTTTAGTTTGAGCCATCCTGGTGGGTGTTTCGTGGCTTTAATTTGCATTTGCCTAATAACCAGTAATGTTGAGGACATTTTATTGGGCTTATTCATTCATGTATTCATCTTCCTTTGTGATGTTCCCTTCCTCCCCCACCCCACTTCATTGGGTTGTTTGCCTTTACGTTATTGAGTTGTAGGAGTATTTCTTTATTTAATTAATTTATTTTTGTTACAGATTTCTCTTTTTTCCCCCATTGACACCCTCCTCCCATTCCCGCCCCTCAGCAGCATTGTTGTCTATGTCCATTGGTTATGCTTATATGCATAAGTTCTTTGGTTTATCTCTTCCCTCCCCCTTTCCCCCTCCTCTGAAGTTTGTCAGTCTGAACCCTACTTCTATGTCTCTGGGTCTGTTTTGTTCATCACCTTATTTTGTTCGTTATATTCCACAAATAAGTGAGATCATGTGATATTTGTCTTTCTCTGACTGGCTTATTTCGCTTAGCATAATACTGTCCAGGTCCCTCCATGTCATCTCAAAGGATAAGAGATCTTTCTTTCTTACAGATGCATAGTATTCCATTGTGTAAATGTACCACAGCTTTTTTATCCATTCATCTACTGATGGACACTTGGGCTGTTTCCAGATCTTAGCAATTGTAAATAGTGCTGCTATGAACATAGAGGTGCATATATTCTTTCTGATTGGTGTTTCAGGCTTCTTAGGATATATTCCTAGAAGTAGGATCACTGGGTCAAATGTAGGAGTATTTTTATATATCATAAATCCTAGTCTTTCTTTTAAATATGTTTTTATTGATTTTTTTTAGAGAGAGAGGAAGGGAGCAAGAGACAGAAACATCCATGTGAGAGAGAAACATCAATCGGCTGCCTCCTGCACGCCCCCTTTTGGGGACTGAGCCCAAAACCCGGGCATGTGCCCTGACCAGGAACCGAACCGGGACCTCTCAGTCCATCAGACGATGCTCAATCCACTGAGCTATGCCGGCCAGGCCTAAATCCTAGTCTTAGTCAGATATATGTTCGCAAATATTTTCTCTCAGTCTGCAGCTTTTCTATTTTTTTTTTTTTTGAAGTGTTTATTTGAGCAAAAATTGATTCCAATCAGGCGGCGCCAACCTAGAAGTGTTCAGGAACACTCTCGCCTTCCTATTTTCTTAACAATGTGTTCTACGAGCATGTCATGTAACCAGGGCCTGTACTAACTAGTAAATCTCCTTGCCATGGCCACAGAGATTATTTCATCCATGGGTCTGTCACCCTTTCAAGCCAATGAGTCCCTTTCTAGGAATGCTGGGACAAAAACAGACACTTTTTGTGGCTGGACATGAGCCTGAGAGATGCACTGTCTGTCGCTGTTGGCATCCACCTTGCCACGTTGTGGAGAGAGCCAACCCGAGAACGGATTCAAGCCAGGGAAGCAGAGCCCAGAGACAGAGAGAGAAGCCAGGTCTCGGTCGCACTGTCTCAGTCCCTGCATTGGGCTCCAGGTCAATTAAACTGCTGTCCACATGATTTCTACCTTTTCTTGCCTTTGTGCCTTTGCTCATGCTGTTCCCTTCACCAGGAATGCCCTGATGCCACATCTGCATATGTCCACGTGTCCCAACTGAAATGCTACCTTTTCCATCAAAGTTTCTCTGATCTCTCTTGTTTTTTCTGTGCCCATGCTGAAGTGACTTCCTCTTTTTCTGGGTGTTGAATATTTTTGGTGTCTCTTAGCATTACTTATAAACACGTACTATTCTTATTATTATACATTATTTTGAAACAAAACTGTAAGCTCATCTGTGCCCGGCCAGTGTGGCTCAGTTTGTTAAGCATTGTCCCATGCACCAAGAGGTCACCGGTTTGATTCCTGGTCAGGGCACAAGGCTGGGTTGCAGGCTCGATCCCCAGTAGGGGGTGCGCAAGAGGCAGCTGATCAATGTTTCTCTTTCATTGATGTTTCTATCTCTCTCTCCCTCTCCAAAAAAAAAAAAAAAAAAAATCAATAAAAACATATTTAAACAAAACTGTAAGCTCACTTGTACCTGGATCCATGTCTGATCTAGGTATTACTCACAGAGCGTGGCTTCTGAGAATATTTACTGGCAGAGACTTCTGGAGGTGGGAGCACAGGGAACCTTAGTTTTCTGCATGAAGCATTCCTGGGACTAGTTATAAAAGCAGGTGTTGCTTTCGTATTCTGAAAAAATATATAAAGATTTAAAAACTCGTTGAATACATGAATTAACTACTGAGTGTATTTAGCTTTAATTCCACTCTCAGATTTCTACAGGGATGCAGTTGATGCTATGTTCCCCCTTTGGACTGCCTTGATTCATTTGCCTTGAAAGTCAAGATTACCAATGCCTTGATTTGCTTTGCATTAAACAAAAGGGAGGTTATCCTGGGAGAGCCTGACTTAATCAGGTGCACCCTTAAAAGAAAATGAGGTGTCAGAGAGATGTGTTCCTGTGGGTCATGAACAGCCAGCCTCCACGAGTTCTACAGCCATAAAAAAATGAATTCAAAAACCATGTGAGCTTGGACCCCAAGCCTCAGATTAGACCTCAGCCCCAGTGAACACCTTGATTTCAGCCCAGGTCCACTGTGACATGATTCTGACCTGCAAGATGTGAGATAATAAAATCATTTTAAGCTGCTAAATGTGAGGTCATTTGTTACACAACAACAGAAAACTTATACAACCCCATAAAGGGCACTCTTCCATAGAAGAGAGAGCTGGGAGGCTGTGGCAAGTTCCTCAGTCATCCGAGTCTTGGTGTCCTTATCAGTAGAATGGGGAGGCCAGTGCGCATCTCCTAGGAATGTTACAAACATTAAATGAGATGATGTGTATCACATGTTCAGAATGGGAAAGCACTCAGTAAACAGTGTTTCTGCACATATTCCTTGGAAATCCACTCTGTCCACCATCAAGCAGATCCTGTCTTCCCTGGCTGTCAGCTAAGCACCTGTAAAGCTTAAACAGCCAACGTCAAAGGTCAGTACTTGGCTGTGCTACGCTTTGACTTCCTTTGATAAACAAAGCTCTTCCTATCTCAAGTGGCAACTATTTTGCCAGAAGTAAATAAGAACAAAACCCCAAATGGTCAGGTCTGGCTTGGGGAGCGTGGTCCGAGGACAATTCCTGTTGCTAGGAGGGCATGGCATTTGGTGAGATTCTATCTCAGAACCTCCCTGTGAATAATTCTAGAGAAGCCTGTCCATCAGACACCATAACCATGACTGGATGAGGGTGAAATATGACCTTCTCTTTCGATCAAAGTGCCAATCATTATTTTCTGAGTACTCACTATATACCAAGTGCTGAAGGGGATGGAGGTAAGCCGACAAGGGACTTACTTCCTGGAGAGCTAGTATGTGCTCATCCTACTAAAAGAGCATGAATTAAAGTTCAGTTTTATTGAAGTACCACAGAGATATTTGCACGCTCGTGTTCATAGCAACATTATTCACAATAGCCAAAAGGTGGAAGCAACCCAAGTGTCCATCGACAAATAGATGCGTAAACAAAATATGGTCCCTCCATCCAATGAAATATTATTCGGCCTTAAAAAGGAAGGACATTCTGACACATGCTGCAACATGGATGGAACTTGAAGACATTATGCTGAGTGAAAATAGCCAGTTACGAAGGGATAAATAGTGTCCAAGTCCACTGATAGGAGATCCCTAGAGCAGTCAGATTCATAGAGACAGGGAGTAGAACGGTGGTTGCCAGGGCCTAGGAGAGGGGGAACAGGGAGTTCATTTTTAAGGTGGACAGTTTCATTTTGGAAAGATGAAGTTCTGGAGATGGATGGTGGTGATGGTTACACAGCAATCTGGATGCACTTAATGCCACTGAACTGTATACTTAAAAAGGGCTGAAATGGTAGTTTTTATGTTACATGTATTTTTACATTTTTAACTCATTAGATCTCAAAAAATAAAAATTCTGTCAGCAAGGATGAGTAGCAAGAACTCATCTCCAGCTGGTGGAATGCGTGCCCCACTCTGGAGATACTGCCCACACTGGAGAGCAATTGGCTTCTCTAGCAAAGCCGAGGCGGCACATTCCCTACTCACTCTCACCCCCCGCAGCTTCACCCCTGGGTATATATCCTAGAGCATCTCTGAAGGAGACAAGTTCAAGAAGGTTTGTTGCAACATCATTTGTAACAGAGAAAAGAAATGGAAACAATCTAAATAGTTATCTACAGGAGAAAGAATACATAATTTCTGGTTTATTCAGAATAATGGGGTGAAAGTAACTGAAATATGGCTACATATGTGAATTTAGAAAAACCTCAAAACAAACAAAAGACGACTCAAATTACAGAAGGATACATAGAGCTTGGTATCATGTATATACTGTTTAAAAGTATATACACAAAAAAGCAACTACTAAAAAAAAACATACAATATAGACAAAAGCCAATAGGTAAATTAAAAATACTAAAAATTTTTCAAATAATCTAAAAAATAAAGCAGAAAAGGGAAACAAGTGACAAAAAATAGGGGACAAACAGATAACAAACAATAATTTGGTAGCCCTAAGTTAAGCCAAATCAATAATTACATTATATGTAATGATCTAATCACACCAATTAAAAGGCAGAGATTGTCAGATTGGATTTTAAAAAATTCATAGCTAAAACCTTCAAACAATGACGACAACAACACAAACACAAATACAAACAAACAAAGACTTTTAGGCTCAGATGATTTCCCTAGCAGATTCTACAAAATATTTAAGGAATAAGACCAACTGCACATAAGCTCTTCCTGAAACTGGCAGAGAAGGTAATACCTCCTAACTCACTTTATGAGGCCAGCATTACCCTGGTACCAAGCCAGACAAATACATTACAAGTAAAGAAAACTATAGACCAATATCTTTCATAAATGTAAAAACGCTCAACAAAATATTAGCAAAATTGAATCCAACAGAAAGGATAAAATCCAGCAAAAGAGATAGTCATCATGATTCAGTAGGGTTTATTACGGGAAAGAAAGGTTGATTCAACATTTGCAAATCAATCAATATAATTCCCCATATGAACAGACTACAAAATAAAACCCTTATCATCATCTCAAATGTGTAAAAAGCATTTGATAAAATTCAACACTAATTCATGATAACAATTCTCAGCTAATTAGGAATAGAAGGGGTACTCCTTAACTTGATAAAGGATATCTACAAAAAATGTACAGCTAATGTCATCCACAATGGTAAAAGACTGAATGCCATTGCCCTGAGATCAGGGACATTTCAAGGATGTCCACTCTCACCATTCCTATCTGATATTGTACTGGAGGTCCAGCTAGTGCAATAGGCAAGAAAAAGGTAGTAAAAGACATGCAAATAGGAAAGGAAGAAATAAAACTATCTCTATTTGCAGATGACATAATTGTCAACATAGAAAAGCTCAAGAAATCTACCCCAAAAAGCCACTAGAAGTAATAAGTGAGTTTAACAAAGTTTAAGGATAAAAGCTTAATATTAAAAAATCAGTATCTATATACCAGTAATGAACAATTGAAAATCAAAATTTTAAAAGAGTATCATTTACAATAGCTGAAAAACAAACATGAAAAATTTAGGTCTATATCTAACAAAATACGTTCAGGATCTTTACCCTGAAAACTATAAAACACTGGTGAAAGAAATCAAAGAAAATACAGAGATATATACTGTTAATGGATTGGATGACTTGCTATTGTTAAGATAACAATTTTCCCCAAACTGATCTATAGATTCAATACAATCTCAATATGATTTTTTTATAGATATCAACAAGCTAATTTTTTGCTACGATAAGGGAGCTTAATTAACCAAAACAATTTTGATAAAGAATAAAGTTGGAGGACTTATGCTACCTAATTTTAAGATTTACTGTAAAACTACAGTAATCAAGACAGCATGGTGTTGGTGAAAAGATAGGCATATATGTCAATGGAGAGTACAGAAATAGACCTGTACCTATGTGATTGATTTTTTGACAAAAAATACAAAGGCAATTCCATGGAGAAAGGCTCATCCCTTTTACAATTAGTGCACAAACAATGGAATATTCTCACAAAAAGAAAATTAATTGGACCCATACTGCACACCTTATTTAAAGTTAACTCAAAATTGATTAGTGCCAACAAAATGCCAGGCCTTGTGCTGGGTGCTAGGGAGAGCAATGATAAAGGCAAGCATGGTCCCTGTCTCAGGAGAGGTGCTATATAAATAATAATAAATAATTACATGGTGACTTAAAAGCAGTTGTGATAAACATTAAGATGATGAAGTCCAGGGTGTTAGTAGAACATATAACAGCCGACTTGAAGGGGTCTGGGTGATCTTCCTCTTCCTGAAGACTGATGACACATTATTGATTTTCATAAGCATAGCAAAGTTGAAACAATCAATGCACCCAGGCTGGGCCACAAACAGATGTGTTGGCAGGTGTTGGTCCTGCCTCACAATAGCACAGTAACAGCAACACCGCCCACTGCCTGCTTTCCTACATAGGCTGAAACATTGTCTGAAAGTGATCATCTCAATGTTGCCATTTTGCCAAATTCTTTTATTTTCCCAGAATCTAGGAATTATTCTAACTTGGCATTATTCAATTCTAAAGAAGTTTCCTACCCACCAACTATGTGCTAAACTCTAGGGATACAGGGGGAAATAAAACTCAGTCTCTGCTCCTAAGGAATTCACAGGCTAGTAGTGAAGTCATTAACAAATGAAGAACTGCTGGTGATGATCAGCCGGTTATTGGCTTAGCATGTTGATACAAGGGATTTTACTCCTTTATTTCCCTTTCTCAGCGCTTATCTGCCTTCATAACTTCAAGTTGGGCATAAAATGCTTGACAACATGACTCTCCATTAAAATCCAACTCCTGGGTATCACACTTGCCTCCAATAAAATGTGTTTAGGAGCCCCTCAGCCAGTTTCTTTTCTGGGGGTTTTGTTCGCCCATTTCTAAGATCCACCTCAAAGGCTCAAGTGTGTCCCAGCACTAAGACTCCTTTCCTTGCTTTGGAATGTCTATACCTAGTTACTACCACGAAAAAAAGTTAAGCATTCCAAGAAGCCCTCTAGCAATACGGTCAGTCTTGACTCAGCAGGCACGGAAGCAAAGGCGGTCCTGGGGCAATTCCTGCTTCCTCAGAGCCCCAGAGTAAGGAAGGTGGAAGAGGATGCCGTGCTGGTTTTCCAGTGGGCGTGTCCTTCCTGAGCTGTGTCGCTAGGCAACCGCAGGTGCGGTGTTAGCCCATCCTGGAGCAAACTGTTACGGTGCAAGAACTCGGGCCCGGGACTCCCTGCAAACATGGGGCACTGCCTTTTGCGGTGCTGTCCTGTGCCCTCCAGCCTCCCTTGGGGTCCTTACGGTGCTATTCCAAAGCGCTCAGCCCCAATATTCCACACCGGTGACCATTCCTGGGAGGGCTGCCAGGGTCAGGCTCTCGGTGAACCAGCACGCTCGGGTGCTGTCTTGGGAGAGCCACGTCACTCCTCTCTCGGTTTTCAAACGGCAGACAGCCGGTCACCGCGGGCCACCTCCGCGCCTCCAGAGCCTGTCACCGCATCATCGACCAACCTGGACCAAATCACGTCTAGGAAGGGCGGAGACACGACCTGTCCTTCGAGCCCCGACGGCGGCCTCGCGCGTTGGGCCCGCCCCCGCGGCCCCGCCCCCCACTTCCGGCCGGACCGCCGTCACGTGTCCTGACCGGTCCGGCAGACGCGGCTTCTCTCGCGTCGAGTATCCCGTCTTCCCTTCCGCCGGAAGTGGGGCGACTTTCCCTTTCCGGCTACGGGTCCCCGAGCGGAGGGGGAGGCCGGACCGTGGAGCCGAGCGGCGGCGGGGGCGGTAATGGCGGAGCTGGTGCAGGGGCAGAGCGCTCCAGTGGGGATGAAGGCCGAGGGCTTCGTGGACGCCCTGCACCGGGTCCGGCAGGTACGGGCGCGGCCGGCTGGCGGGAGCGCAGGAGCCCAAGGCGGGGCCGGGCCGAGCCCGATGGAGAGGAGGGGTCGGGCCTGGGGGCGGGAGGCAGCTCGGTTGACGCCTCAGCCGGGGTTGGCCGTTCCTTGGGGCTCCTGCAGCCGGGAGGAGCCGAGGGATGAGGCGCCGCCGCGAGGCCCAGGCCCAGCCTGTCGGGCGGGTCTCCCAGGTGCCTGCAGCCTCTGGGAAAGGGTTTGCCCAGGACGCCTGGCCCCGTCGCGTGAGGCCGGAGCTGGACCTTCAGGGCAGCCAGCGTGGGGTTCTGAGGTCCTCCAGGGGAGGGGACTGGGGAGCTCACGGGGAGGACCCGGGTATAGACAGAAGGCGGCTGTCTTAGGCCCAGTAGCTTCTTGATACTTGGAAAACATCGTCTTCGGACTTTCTCTGTTTCAAGAGTATTTTACTTTCGAGGGTACTCTTGGAGAGGGAAGAGAAGAGAGTGTTAAGTAGGTGTGGGTGGTCCACAAGACGTAGGAACTCTTTTATGGGCAATAGTTTTTCCTCTCTCGGGGAGAATGTGATATGGACTCATTCCAACAATGAAACTTTACCATCTGACAGTGTCGTTCATCTTGTCAGAGTTAAATAAACTGATTTTTAGGAGGTTACAAGCTTCTCTGGAGAATGAATATCTGGCCTGCCATATGGGGTTCTGGCATGGTGCTTTGAACAGAACACATCCTTGTATTGTGTGTAAAACTTACAAGTTAGCTCTAACACTTACACTTCTGCTGAGTGTCTTGTATCCATCGTCTCTTCTTATTTAATTGTAGGCGTGCTGACTGATATTTTAAAAGTTGGGCTTTAACTAATTACTGCTTGATTCCTAACAGAAAGCCACAGGACTCATTGTATTAGAAGATCCACTCGGTCGCTTGAAGATATGGTCTTTACATCTCTTTCCAGTATTCCATGGGAGGGAACCCTTCCTGTTTCCCAGATACTGACTTTTCAATTTAATACTGATGCTCCTATAGACATTATGTTGGATCCCAGAACTTTCCAAACCTGTGGTTCCACCTAAAATCTTATCCGATGACTTGTTACTTACTGCCTAGGCATCAACCAGTACAGTAGTGAGTATCCATCTTCCTTAGACTTCAGAGCCAACCAGTGGCTGTAATGGATGAACATGCCATCCAGCTCCCCTTCCACCACTCTGCTTGCCGGCGTGTTACACTGCTCTCCTCTACAGTACAGGGTGCTGAACCTTGTTTCTCACTGGCTACTAATATGTAATGGCTTTCACTCTGTGCTGATGTGTGACAATCACCTTGTTGGCCTTCTGTGTCAAGGAAGAATTATAGTCACTGAGCTCAGATCCTCAGTTTGCAGAAGGCCTCTAGTTGAACATAAAATGAATTTTGAACCATTGAGAAGACTTTCTCTTGAGCCAGTGGTTGAACTCATATTCTTGGACAACCTGCTCAAGAGGGAGGGAGACCCTCTGTTAAATGCTGACCTAATGTGGATTGTTGAAGCAATGGTGTTTACTACTAGCAGAGAAAACTTCATTGGAAATGTTCCCAGCTCTGAAATGCACCATTGACTGGAGCAGTAATAAGCCCAATGGAGACACTGCTGTAAGTGTATTACTTCTGAATACTAACTGCTGGAGGTCGATACTATCTCCAAGGATTTGATGGCCTTAAAAACTAAAGAAAAAAAAAAAACAGGTTTGTGGGCAATTTTAGGTTTATTTATAGATTTGCATTGGGCAAGAATGGAATGTTAGAAGTCTAAAATATTGTATGCTTATAGTAAATCATACCTAAAAGGATCTCATATTATTTGGGCATCTGGATGATGGTGGTTTTCCTCTGTTGTATGCATAACATGTTGCAGAGATGTTACTGTTTTTCCTCAACAGTAACTGGAAGTAAAAGACAGTGTATTTATTTAAATGCTTGCAAAGCTTTCCCCCTTCTTATGTGTCCTCATAAACCCCAGCAACAGTCTATAAGGCCCTCATCAGTTTGTCAGAGAGCAGGAAGCTCTCTGGTGCTCAGTTTATCTAGATCATAATAGCATCTGAGTTGACCCTGCTGGGATTTGAACCTGCAGTTTCTATTAAGTCTGGTATTTGGAGTCTAGCACCTAATCTACTCAGCTTCCCTCCTAGAATCTAGAAGCCTTCTTGTATAGCCTTTGAACTTTTTCAAACAAAGGGAACCAGTTGTTGCTGTTAGTTGGCACAAAAGGATAATCCTGCCATTCTGTAGGGAGGTACACAGGTGTAGAAATGTGATCTGATTGAGTCCCATTGATGACTGTCTAATACTGCTGGGTATTAAAAACCATGTTCCGGCCCTGGCCGGTTTGGCTCAGCAGTTAGAACGTTGGCCCATGGACCAGAGTCCTGGGTTCGGTTCCCGCTAAGGGCACATACCTCAGTTGCAGTTTGTCCCCGGCCTTGGTTGGGGTCGTGTGGGTGGCATCCACTCCATGTGTCTCTCTCACATCGCTGTTTTTCTCTCTCTTCCTCCCTCTCTCCCTCCTGCTCTATTTGAAGATAAAAATGCAAAAATGTCCTCGGGTGAGGATTAAATAAATAAATAAATACCGTGTTCCATTCTCCCGTCAGTGGCAGGTTAGCAAAAATAAAGTACTATTTCTTCAACTTGTTTAGGCAGGATCTTAGTAAGGTCGGGATGTGGACTCAAAGCCAAAATAGGCCATCCTGTTGTATGGCTAGGCTGCACCTCTGCCCTGACTGTCTGTCTAGCTTATAAGGGGACCACGTGGAGATTGTCAAATTTTTTATTTCATTTTCCAAACATATAAAAATGTCTCCAGAAAGCCCACTGCTGGTGGTTTAGTAGCATCTGTCATCAAGTGCACACACACTTGCATGTTAACAAGGCAGTGTGTCACCACAGTGTATTACAGATCCCCAGCAGCCTTCCATAAGCCAGGCCAATTGTCTGCCAGTATCAACTAAATAGAAGAAATTACCTGGCCAAACTGCTAATGTTTTTTACGACTTGAAGGTTCTATTTTGATCTAGACCCAGTCAGTGCCTCTGTATTGCATAACTCCAGAGTATTCTCTCCACATAAATACAGTGTCATTGGTGCCTCATAGAACTGAGCATTTTGTTGATTCTGTACCCAGGTGATTGTGATCAAGCCATTGTAGAGTCAAGAGAAAGTAACATTAGAACCTATTCTTTACCAGTGCTTTTTTTTGTGTGTGGAAATATTGATAAGTGAGGGGCCTCAGAAATTCCACAGTATGCCGGAAAATGTCTCCCAGTGCTGCTGTTGACACTGGGAGCCTAAGCACTAGGTGATTTGGCAGCAGTGCTGTGTACAAGCACCAGATTTCCTTCAAGAGAACGTGTATCTTCCCGTCAAAGAAAAAGCCTCTGTGCACTGGCCATTGGGTACTCCCTGAGAGATACTGCCTTTGCTTGCTTAACAGATGCTGTTTCTGACTCATAAAGCCAAGTGTGCTGAATGTTCAACCAGTTGAAGTTATACTCCACTTAGATCATCTCATGCATGTTCAGTGGTTGAGCAGCTCAAGTCATTTCGCTAGAGACTTATTCCTGCATGTACATTTGTTTTAGCTTTCTCAGACACTGGAAGAAAGCCAGTGTCTACAGCAAGTCTGTGGGCTGCTTCTATGTCTGCGAGGACCCAGGAGAGTACCCTGCAACGAGCGAGTCCTTGTTAAAGGGTTTTGGTGATGTGACTGAGTCCTTTTGAGTCGCCACACTTGAATGCAAGTGCTGAACCTCATATTTGGTATTGAAAGGTAGACACTAACTGAGCAACAGTATGTGTGCCTCTAAGGCTTTTCTTATGTTCAGCTGAGACTTCTTTATCTTTCTTTTAAAATCTGGTAGTCCACGTGTATCATCAACCTTTGGTTTCCTCTGAAGCCCCAGTCATTTGTAGATACAAATTTGCCCAGACCAGAGTTCTCAAACGGATGGCCGTGGGCTGGGGAAGGCTCACAGTGGGTCTGCAGGCATGCTGTGTTTGGCCCAAACAGTGCCAACACTTAGAAACTAGAATGATTTCACATAAAAATTAAGATTTCGAACTTCTCTAGAAAAGATCTGGTCGCACTGCTCCCGCATTTTGCAGTGGCAGTTTTCAGCAGGAGCTGGGTAGCCTGTGCCCCTTTACATGGGCGTTGACTCTCCGGTTGCCTTCATTCCCACCACTTTACTCATGTTTTACACTGCCCGTTGGTGTGCCTAGTCAACAGCCTTTTTTTTTCTCATCCTTTTTCACATTGTGAGCCCATCATCTCTGTTTTTTGCTTTTGTTTTGTTTTTTTTAATTTCTAATGGAAAAGACTCTGGAGAGTTGGGCAATCTAAGTCTCCTGCAAGCAGCTGTGTGACCTTGGGCTAGGTTAGTCTTTCCCAACATTTGATCTATAGGCTGTTAATTTAGCTTCCATGGGGAATACAGGGTTAAATAAAGGTGAATTGGCTTCTTTACTGCAAGACTTCTCAGAGCCTTTAATATGCTTATGTGCATTGAGGCCTACAAGGGTTTGGAACGCATTGTAAATGTCCTGAAGTTGGGTCACTTCATACCCTCTTTTCATAAAACCAAATACCATTCTGTGGGTCAAACTTCAGGAAATATTGCGCTAGATAATCTTAGTGATCCCTTCAAGGCCGTGAACGTTCAGAACTTTCATCTACTGATTTGAAAAAAAAATTGGGGACCATATTATTTTGGCTCTTTTGCTAATAATATGTTATACAGTAGGTCCTCAAATAACGGCTTTTTGTTCTATGGTGTTTTGTCATAATGTTGATGAGATGCCATATGAACTTAACCCTTATTTATATCAATTAGCCTATGGTAAAATTAATTTCTTTTTTTCTTTTAATCCTCACCCAAGGACATTTTTTGCATTTATCCTCAGATAGAGCGGGAGAGAGAGAGAGGAAGAGAGAGAGAGAGACATCTATGTGAGAGAATCACATCGAGTGGCCACCACCCACACGACCCCAACCAGGGCCGGGGACAAACTGCAACTGAGATACGAGCCCTTAGCGGTAACCCGGGACTCTCTGGTCCGCGGGGCAACACTCTAACCGCTGAGCCAAACTGGCCAGGGCAAAATTAATTTCTTTATATGTTGTTTCGTCTCAGTTCCAAGAATCTTTTGATGACGTTAAGTGAGGACTTACTATATTGGGTTTCTGTTCAGACTTCCCTCTCCCCAGCTCTTCTGTATAATTCTTTTACTTTTTTTTTTAATCCTCACCCGAGGACATTTTTCCATTTTTTGTTCAGACAGAGTGGGAGGGAGAGAGAGAGGAAGAGAGAGAGAGAGAGAGAGAGAGAGAGAGGAAGAGAGACATCAATGTGAAAGGGACACACCGAGTGGCTGCCTCCTGCACGACCCAACCAGGGGCCGGGGACAAACTGCAACCGAGGTACATGCCCCTAGCGGGAACCGAACCCGGGTCTCTGGACCGCAGGCCGACGCTCTAACCGCTGAGCCAAACCGGCCAGGGCAATTATTTTACTCTTAAGAACTGTTCCTCTTGAAAATGTTTTTGCATTTTGAGTTTTGTTATAAGGACACTTGGGAAAAAAATAGCCAGTACTTCTACTGGAGGCATGAATGCACTTTTATCGTACTACCAGATGATAACAAATCACTTGCAAGACTGAGTAGTGTTAATGGAAGTAGTGATGTGATTCAGATTACCTGCCATTATTTGAGGATCTGCTGAGTCCAAGGTTTCTTGCTGGATACTGGGACAGTGCAAGATAAATAAGACAAGATAGCAGCTGGTTTTATCTTACTGTGGATTAGATCTTCACAACAACCAGGTGCAATATTCAGGACAGGGGTTATACTTCTCATTTTATATTTGAAATAAGCCAAAGTGGGGAGATAAAGCAGTATTCTCAGAGGCACACAAATAATATATGCATAGTTCTTGGACCCATGTCTTCTGCATTCTAAGAAGGACTTGGTTCCTTTGTAGAGGTAATTGGGTAGTTTTCCATCTCAGTGAGGCATCAGCAGAATCTTTAAACAAAGTATTGAAGGGATACTGATGAAATTAGATGGAATGGAGGGGAGAAAACTTACGGACGTGTCATCTTTAGGGCCTTTGGTGGGGGAATCCCAGCTGGAACGGTATTTCACCTTACAGCCTCAACTGGTCATATTAGCGTTTTGCCTACAGATGGGCTTCTCTGTATCCACTTTAAATTTAGCAAATGTTTAATGAGTACCTTCTATGTGCCAAGCACTTTGCTATGCATTAGGGAAGTTGTTCTTTAACTTTTTTGTAACATGGACCTTTTAAAGACTCTTGAAAACTTCAGACTCCTCCTCAGAAATATTTAAGAGTTTTGTATGTAAATTCAGGAGGTTCTAAAGCTGAGCCCTGGAGCTCCTAGTTAAGGAATCGGTCCTAGGGTAACCGAGGTGATTGAGAAGGTCCACTCTTCAAAGAGCTCCTTGTTGCCCTGGCCGGTTTAGCTCAGCGGTTAGAGCGTCGGCCTGCGGTCCAGAGAGACCCGGGTTTGGTTCCCGCTAGGGGCATGTAACTCAGGTTGCAGTTTGTCCCCGGCCCTGGTTGGGTCGTGCGTGTGGCAGCCACTCGATGTGTCCGTTTCACATCGATGTTTCTCTCTCTCTCTCTCTTCCTCTCTCTCCCTCCCACTCTATCTGAACAAAAAATGAAAAAATGTCCTTGGGTGAGGATAAAAAAAAAAAAGAGCTCCTTGTGAGAAGACAGTATAACCAATAACTTTTTTGGTGAGGTTGTGCTATTTAGAGCTAGGTTATAAAGTGCTTTGCAATCATAGATAAGGGAGTATTTAATTCTCCTCAAATATGGGCAGCATGAAGTTGTCAGGAAAAGCTACTAAGAAGAGCTGATATTTGATTGGCATATAAAATTCCTTGTTTTGGCTAATGCCAATAAATAGGGTAGGAGCAGCTGTGGCCCCATCTCTGCTGACAGTTATAGCTACCATTTGTTGAACTTGTGTTATGCTTGGTGCCAGGCAAGAACTTTCATATGTGTTCTCATTTGATGGTTACAAAATTCCCAGGGGGCAGTGTAGTAAAGTGGTTATTAAGAGTTTGGATTCAGACTATATGATTTCAAATTCTGGTTCTGCCACTTCCTAGCTTAGTCACTGGACAAGTTATCGACCTTTAAGCCTAGTTTCCTCGTGTGTAAAACGGTGATCATTGATGGTAGTAATCATTTTTTTAATAGCTAATACTAAAAGTTAGGAGGTTACCCTTAGTGGGTGGGGTGGGATAGTGACTGAAGAGGGCCTGAGGCAGGCTTCTGGGGTCCTGGGGATGTTCTGTTTCTTGATCTGGATGCTAGTTACACAGGCATTTTAGTGTGAAAATCCAGTGAGCTGTAAATGTACCCACATACTTCCCTGTAGTATTATTCTTCAATTAAAGGATAAAATAGCAACCGTTTTCTTGTTCCTTACCATGTGCCTGGCATTGTTCTGGGTGCTTTACATTGTTACCTCGTTATCCCCATGGGTACAATTCCAGGCAGGTTCCAAATCCCACAATAATGAGAAAAGTAGCTACTTTATAAGGTCACTGTGAAAATTTAACGAGAGCACCATCAGGCTTTTAGTAAATGTGCAGTAAATGTGATGTACTGCTGTCTTCACTGGCACCTACCAAGTAGTGGGAGGCAGAACCAGGACTTGCCCTGTGCACTGTGACTCCAGACCCTGCCCTCTGGGACTTCTCTTAGCCCCCAGCTTGGCCTATCTGGCCACATATTGTTTCTTTCTGCCGTGGGGAGCAGAGACTTTCAGTCTAGCCTGTGCATTCTCCAGGACCCAAGCAAGGCCACTCTGGGTAACTGTAGAGCGGGGGTTCCAGGGAAGCAAGTTGGGTTCCTGCTCCCTGGGTGGTGTGAGCTTTCACTTCTACTTGCTGGATCCATGAAAATCCTCAGTAGGTATATTTACAGCATGGACGTAGTATGTGGATGACTTGATGGCTTTGCCTGTTTCCATTTGGTGTAAAGTTCTAAGTGTAAAGTTGTGGAAATAGTCACAGCTTCCTATTTGGATTTATAGGATGAACTACTTTGATTACAAAACCTGTCAATAGAGAAGTTTAGTCCTAAAAGTGTGCTCTAGGAATAATTAATTACCATGTTTATGAACTTCAGTAATTTGTGTACCTTGTGATTTTTGCCATATCAGTGAACCTTTGATATTCTATTAATATTTTTGAATCATTTTAAAATTTAGATTTGTTTGAAATATTTTTCAAAAGGAAACTAAATCATTAATCATAAGTGAAAATCTGCCATGTACTGAAGGTAACTGTAAGAAACATACATATTCATCCATGCACCTTTCCGAATCACCTGTGTACTCCTCTTTGGAAAACACTGGTTTAGTTCGCCGCTGCATTTTACAGGTGTGTACGCCAAGGAGCAAGGCGGTTGAGGGTCTTGCCCGTACTCATACACTGGAAGAGCTGGCAGGAAAACCAAACTCTTGAGTGACTCCTGGCAGTGGAGGTTAAATTAAGTCTATGACATTGATTTATATTTCATCTTTTACTGTGCTTAAAATAGCACAGGTGGTGAGATAACCCATTCTCTTCCCACCTACCCCCCAAAGGGGGAAAAGTAACTGAAGTGGTAGAAAATAGGTAGCAGAGTCCCCTCAAGGTCATGCTTTTAGATATGGACAGGAGCAGCCTTGGTTTTTTTCTTATTTTCTGGCCTATGCCATGAACGGAGAGTGTACCCCACTTCCCTTAAGCAGCTGCTGTTCAGAATGATCAGTTGCGATGTGAGGAATTGCTTGAGGTCTGTGTACTGTAAATCACTAGGTTTTAAGTCCTCGAGAAGTGAAGTTTGTGTAAGAAAGTACTAGGTAGAGGAAAGGGAGGGAGGTAGCTTAGTGCTGTGGTATAGACTCAAGTCAGGCATTCCTGGGCTTAAATCTTTTTTCTGCCACTTGCAATATGTGTGACTTTGTAGAGGTCACTCAGCTTCTTTGAGCCTCACTTTTCCTTATCTTTTTTTTTCTTTTAATTTTTTATATGTTTTTATTGATTTTTTTTTAGGAAGAGGAAGGGAGAGAGAGAGACATCGATCGGCTGCCTCCTGCACAACCCCCGTCGGGGATGGAGCTCGAAACCTAGGCATGTGCCCTAACCAGGAATCAAACTGGGACCTCTTAGTCCATGGGATGATGCTCAATCCACTGAACCACACCGGCCGGGCACTTTTCCTTATTTTAAAAATCGAAATAATAATACTGACCTAGAGAAGCATTGTAAGCAATAAATGCGATAGCATGTTTAAAATGCTCTTAGCAGAGTACCTAGCACATAGTAAGCACTCATTAAATTTCAACTGGTTATTTTAGTAGACATTTAATATCATTTCTTAGAATAAGGTTACATTTATTTGAAGAGAGGAATACATTGGTTTTTTTAATGGTATATTGTAATATGATATACAATGTAATATCAGTGTAAATTATGGTACTATTATATAGTTTAATGTTAAACTTGTATCTAACATTTGTTTAGCCAGTTTAAACGCAGTCTGTTGACTTCAAGGTGTACCTCTTAACCATTATTGGAAATTTCCCAAGTTATAGATAGCTGAAGCAAACGTGATTTAAGAACAAATCTGGCCCCAGCCGGATAGCTCCATTGGTTAGAGCGTCGTACCGACACGCCAAGGTTGCGAGTGCGATCTCTGGTCAGGGCACGTGCAAGAATTAACCAATGAATGCATAAATAAGTGGAACAACAAATCACTGTTTTTCTCTCTCTCACCCTTCCTCTCTCTCTCTCTTTAAAAAAAAAAATCAGTAAATTAAAATTAAGATAGTGGATTAAAAGAAAGAACAAATCTGAAAGTCTCAGTCGCATTTTGGAAGGGTGTTTGATACAATCATCATTAGGAACAGGAAACTGTTGTAACACTTCTAGCATATCAGCATTGGGGAAAAAATAAGGAAGGCCAAGGACTTAAGAATAACATTTAGCTACTTTGGCAGGAAGGAAAAAGACCTAGAAGGCAAGAGGCATCATCAGAAGGGAGCAGGGACAGTGCCCAATGTGTAGAGCTTGTGTCTGGGGCCCTGTCTGTGAGAGTGATGTCACACGCACACTGTTGGGGGACTCCACTAACAGTCATGCCCTTTTCTGTTGTCTTTTGGGGTCATTACATATTCTGAGATCATTTTGGTCTGTCTTTAAAAAAACAACTAAGCCAAGAATCTTGAAAACTCTTATATCAGCCATTGCCTGCTCAGTTTACTGTGACAGACCAAAGGGTCTCCATGGGCACAAACCCTAGCAGCGTTCTCACCTTTTTCACCCACCAGCTTTACCAACTTAGTCCCTACAAGTAACTTGCATCTTAATTAAGTAGCCAACCTCTACAAGCTTATCCAAAACAGATATGGGGAGCAAGCTTGCAAGTAGGTGGTAGAATGCTGTCAGGCAAGATTCATATGGCATTTTGTTTAAGAGCAAATGGCCACTTGCCCTGAGAGACTTACTTGGATATAGGAAGTAGGGTTTCTGTCAGCGGTCTATCTCAGTATTTGGGATTGGCAAACTTTTTCTTTAAAGATCCGTATAGTAATTGTGTGTGTGTGTGTGTGTGTGTGCGCGCGCGCGTGCGCGCGCGCACGCGCATGCACGTATGGCTTTGCACATTAGATGGTCTCTATGCAACTCCTTACCGATAACAGATAGGTGTGGCTTTGTTTTAATAAAGCTTTCCATATAAAAGTAGGTGATTCACCAACCATAGTTTGCTTACCCCTGGCCTAGAATACCTCCTAAATGGTGTTCCTGCTCTTAGAATCTATTTGCCTTGTCCATGAGGATCTTTTAAAAACAAATCAGCACATTACTTCCCTTAGTAAGCCTTGCAGTTGCTTCTGATCACCCTTCCTATAAAATCCAAGCCGCTTACAACAACCAATAAAGCCCTGTGTGAACTGGCCCTTGCCCACCTCTTGGAACACATCTAATTCCTTCTACTCTAATGACATTAACTTCTCTCTTTCTAGGCTTATACCTGCCAAACTTGCTCCTGCCTCAGGGCCTTTGTACAAGCTGTTTCTTCTGCCTGGACAGCTCTTCCTCGGATTTTTTTATAGCCAGCTTCTGCTCATCATTTAGGTCTCAGATTACATGTCACCTCATAGTGTCCTGCCCCGGTCGCCCTACATAAAGTAGCTCTCCTAAGCACTCTCTATATGTTATTATCTTCTCTTATTTGCATCATGCTTATTGCCATCTGAAATGATCAGTTTACTGTGTACCTGTGACTCCCCACCAACTGCTGACTCCAGAGAGTAGGGGCTTGGTTATTCTTGTTCACCGCAGGAACCCTGGTGCCTGGAACAGCCCAGCACATAGTAGGCAATCATCATTTGTTGGGTAAATTGCCTTGTTTTACAGCCCTGGTATTTGTAAATTGCTTTTCAGTGTACAAAGCTCTTTTGTGTTCAGAGTATATTGTATCTTTTCAAAAACTATGAAGCAGATGTCATTATGTACCCAGAGGATCTTAAGCAGAGAAGAAAGGGACTTGCCCAACATCACAGATTAGTAAATGGAAGGGACTAGACCTGACCCCAGGATATCTGACATTTAAGTCTTGCCTTGGGTTTTCATGATTGTCTTTGGTTGGTTGTTTGAGGTAATTTATCTTTATATTGGTCCCAGAAGGTCTCAGACTTCTGGGCACATCAGGACAGTTCAGAACTTCCACTAAAGACTCGGCTCAATGAGACAGGTGTGCTAGACTTAATTCAGGAACTAACATCAAGAGCAGTTGCTACAAACATTCCTTTGATTAAATCAAAGAGTTAATTTATTATGAAGATCATATTTAATTTCCTGGTGAGACCAAAGTAGATGAGAAGTTCTATAGAGCATTTGTTTCTGGGGAGAAATTTTTAATAGCTATATTCTGTTCTTTAACTGATAATAAATATTAAATGTTGAAATAGCTTAGCTCTCAGATTATTTTACTTTTTCAAGTACAGAAATCCTTCTATCATAGTCTGGACAGACGGACATCCCCCTGCTGTTCGGACACTTCCAGTGAAGAGCAGCTTGTTGTTTTATCTCTCTATAGATTGCATCATCACTTTCATAGACGTTAAAGTTAATGGGATGGATATATTCCTAAAGGGTTGTCACATTTGAGCAAACTCGGCCTTTTACATATTGTTGGGGAATTTGTTTCTTAAAGGAATCCTGTGATAAAACCTTTTTGTTTGTTTGTTTTTGTTAATCCTCACTTGATATTTTTCCATTGATTTTTAGAGTAGAAGAGAAGGGAGGGACGGAGGGGGAGAGAGAGAGAGGAGCATCTATGTGAGAGAGACACATTGATTGGTTGTCTCCTGCGTAACCCCAACCAGGGCTGGGGATCAAACCTACAACCCAGGTATGTCCCCTTGACTGAGAATTGAACCCATGACTTTTGGTCCTCAGGCCAGTGCTCTAACCACTGAACCAAACTGGCCAGGGCCTACAATAAACCTTTTGAGCAAAGTTTTTTACATTGTTGGCCTTCTTTTTTTTTTCTTCAAATGCAGTATACTTGTATTTTAAGTGATGACTTAGAAATACTAATTTTCTTTTAAAAGACATGTTTTTGGTATTATTATGTATCTCAAGACACATTATTATTACTGAAAGAAAACTCAGTTAACAGTGAAAAGTGTTTATCCTACCATGACATTGCCTTATGTTAATGTAGGTTGGGGCAGAAATGGAAAAAACAGCCTTTTAAAGAGGACCCTTGTCGCCCGGCTGGTGTGGCTCAGTGGTTGAGCATCGACCCATGCACCAAGAGGTCACTGATTCCCGGTTGGGGCACATGCCCAGGTTGTGGGCCTGATCCCAGTGGGGGACATGCAGGAGGTGGCCAATCGATGTTCTCTCTATCGATGTTTCTATCTCTCTCTTCCTCTCCCTTCCTCTCTCTCTAAAATCAATAAAGAAAAAATTAAAGGAGACCCCTTGTCTTTCTCCCTCGAATAGAGCCATGATTTGTCCTGAATATTTAAATCTGCTTCTTTCTGTAGATTGCTGCTAAAATTGATTCAATTCCTCACTTGAATAATTCCACACCTCTAGTGGACCCCTCAGTATATGGATATGGAGTACAAAAACGGCCCTTGGATGATGGAGGTAAGTTGTTGTAAATATCTTTGCCTTTCAGATGGTTATGAACCTGTCAGTTAAGTTGGAGTTTGTGCCAGCCGTTTTCTTACCAGCCCTCTATCATCACGCTCTGAAGAGGAATGGTTAAGGGGAAGCATTTAGGATGATTTTTCTCAACAATTCTCCAGCATTGGAGTTCTTATTTGCCTTGATAGTACAGGAATCTTTTTAGCTGGGCTCTCAGGTAAAGACTTGGCCTTTGAGCATCAGTTTGGAAGTAATTTGACAGGTTTGAGAGTTCTGCTGGATTTAGCCTTCCGTTCTTCCAGTACACATGTGGGAGCTGAAGTGCTCACTTTTCTCCAAAGAAAAGCTAAGTTTTGGTGCATAGCTCTGAGGAAGCTGTGCCCCAAAGAAAGGAAAGGGGTGGTAACCTTTCTACAGTCTATCTGTTGGTTTGTCATCATTCCCATTTATGACAGGTTCTTTCTAGAAACATTTCTTTTTCTTTCATTCATTCATTCATTCATTCATTCATTCATTCATTCATTCATTCATTCATTTGTTACTTTGTTGGTTTGTTTATATGCTTGACTCCACCCCACCCCCCAAAACTTGAAACCAATTAGAAGTGCCTATCACCAGTACCCTGGCAGAGTATCTATCAGATGTGTTTCTGCAAAGAACTTGGACTTCCTTTATCTTATTTTGTCTTCCACAAAGTATGACTATAACAGGGATTGTGAAATATACTAGCTGGTACATGAATATTCATATAGTTGGTGGACAGTGTCTTCTTCTTCTGTCCTATCAGTCTGCATATGCATCCAACCATGTATGTGTGTACATATTTATATATATTATTAAGTGAAAAAAATCAAGGTGTACAACAGGATGTATTGTGTAATCTCCTTTTCTAAAAATAAGTGCATGTTTTTATATACATAGGAAAAATGTAATTTGGTATGATTGCTTTTTTCCTCTGGTCTCCTTGGGAATTCTAAAAGAGGAGATTGCCATTATTTTTAGATGTGGAAACCTTTTTGGGATAATTGTATATAGATTCACACTGTGATGATTTTAAGGGATAACATTTGGGTGTAAAAGTTCTTGTCTGTTTAAAAAAACAGTTTATGTTTGTGATCACATACATAGGAAGTCTACTCCAGGCCGTTGGAACTAAGGTGACCATTTAAACTCCTACTCCCAAATGGTACCCCGTGATCTCCTTTTATTTGACTGGTGTTAGTGATTTCTAAGACCAAATAAGACTAATGGCATTATCTGCATTTTTGCCTTAGCAAAAAGCTTTTTACCTTTTTAGGGCAATTATGCTTTTGTTCCTCCTATGAGACATCAATAGAAAAGTAGAACTAAGTTGTCTGGCTCTAAACACATATCTTGTTAATGGACAGAGTCTCTCTGGTCCACTGTTTCCAGAAATTGAGATCAATACATTTCACAACTCTCAGCCTTGTTTTCACCGACTGCCTGGAGTCAAGTCAAAGTGTAAAACTGCACCCAGTGAATAGTATTCATGGTGTCCTTTGCATGGGAACACCCAAATATTTGCAAATGTAACCATTGGCATTTTGGAGACATTTTTCTCCCATTAATCCTTTGCATACCCATTTGAGAGAAATTAGCAGAAGGTTCCGAACTTAGTGATAAAGACACCTAGGGAGCGAGCAGCTGTGGCTAGTAAGTCACCAGTAGGTCCAGGATCTCACTCACTTCAGTGCATTATCATATTGTGTATTTTCACCTCTTTCTTGTTGTTGACACTATTACAGATGTTCTCATTTTCCTCCCCTCTTTGCCCCCTTCCACCCAGCCCCCTCACCTCTTTTTTGAGAACCACGATTTTTTTTGCATGTCTGCCTTTTGGGGACTAAGTCCTTGTAATCAGAAAATGAACAAGGTTTCTCTCTCTCCTTCTTCTAAATAGTAAGCCTCCTTACAGTACAAAGAACTGAGGAAGGACCTTTTGGCAGCATGCTAGGTCTCCGGCACCCTGGATGCCTGTGTCTTACATAACAGACTGCGTTTGAGGAATAAGGACTATCCCTCTGGCTTCTTACATTCTGCGTTACAGTTTGATGAAGTCAGCTCTCTTCTTTTGAGCACCGTTTAAATAACAGAATCACAGAAATTGTTTCTCCAAGTTGGTCTTCACTTGTAGAGTTTGAGATTTGCCATTGAGCTTAGCAAGTGGGGCCTGCATCAGCCTCCTTTGCCAGTTGTCTTCGGACAGGGATAAGGTCACTGGGCCAGTTCTGTTCTCCTGAAGAAATACGTGAATAAACAGATCCTGTCAAGGAAAGTGTTCGTGTTTGCCTGCCAGCTTTCTAAGGGTCACAGTCTTGCTGTTGTGAGATGAAAGTTTAGAAAAGCAGAGACAAATAACAAGCAGAAATTCTGAAATATTTTTCTTTGCAATAAAGATTTCAAAAGGCTTGCAGTTTTTTGTTTGTTTGGTTTGGCTCGGGTTTCTGTTTTTGTTTTTTTTTGGACAGAAGTTCACCAGATTGCTTCTTTAGCAATGTGAACTTTCTAACTTTCCTGTGAATCTGGGTTCTTTAACCTTTAGGAGGTTAAAATTTAGTCTCCTAGAAGTTTTTGGAGGTGTTCCTACGACTCAGCCAGCTGCTGGTGTCGCTTAGTGGTTGAGCGTCGACCCATGCACCAAGAGGTCACCGGTTCAATTCCCCATCAGGGCACATGTCCAGGTTGTGGGCCCGATCCCCGGTGTGGGGTATGTGGGAGGCGGCCAATCCATGTTCTCTCTCATCGATGTTTCTGTCTCCCTTCCTCAAAAAAGAAAAATTAAAAAAAAAAAGTACTTCGACTCTTAGTTGATCAGAAAGAACCTTAGCACAGGGTTTATTCAAGATATTGAGATATACAAACAAGTATATGGATAGGAGGGTTAGAACAAGTGCTAGGCAGTAAAACAAGGGGAAGAATTTGTTCCTGATGCAGACGGGATTTGTGTGGGTTGTGTTCCTGGACAGCTTTGAGCTGTCTGAGACTGCCAGTTCATGAGTCTGCTTAGAACCAAGCAAGAGGGGTGAGAGCTCAGCCTTTGGAGCCTGCCTTGGGCCCTGCCCTCCAGCTTTGGGTCACATAACTGTAACTATTAGCATCTTCAGTCTTGGTACCCACACTTTCAATTTTTTTTTTTATCCTCACCCGAGGACATTTTTCCATTTTTTGTTCAGATAGAGTGGGAGGGAGAGAGAGGAAGAGAGAGAGAGAGAGAGAAACATCGATGGGAAAGGAACACATTGAGTGGCTGCCTCCCGTATGACCCAACCAGGGCCAGGGACAAACTGCAACCGAGGCACGTGCCCCCAGCGGGAACCGAACCCGGGTCTCCCTGGACCACAGGCCGATACTCCAACCGCTGAGCCAAACCAGCCAGGGTACCCACACTTTCTAACAGTCTTTGAGATGCTAGAATCTCCAACTAGGTAATCTCTGGGCTGGTCTCGAGTATGGCAACTTTTCCATCCAGTACTTTCTTTGTGCCTGTGCCATAGCTAAAGGCAGTCTGACCAGTTCCATGTCTCTGCGCTAAGACCTGGGGCAGGTTCCAGTCACCAGGGAGGTCCAGCCCAACCTGGCCATCACCTGCCTGCCCTGCTGGTCTCTCTCCCCCATTCACACTCTGCAGCAGCCTAGTCATCTGCTGCTTCTCTTTGATCTCCCAGAAACATGTCCACCATCCCAGCTCTTTACCTGGCTGGTTCCTTCTAGAGACCTGTCCTCATCCTCATTTTTTGACTTCAGTGCCCCACTCAGATGCCACCCAGCCTCTTTATCTTCTCTTGTCTCCTGTTCTCCCTCCTTCTTTCCCTCTCTTCCTCCTTTTTTCCCACAGTCCCCTCACCAGGGAATAATCACATTCTACTCTGAACTTCTAAAGAGCGGTTCATTTGTCCCTTAGGGCACATATCATTTCCTGCTTTGTTTTGCAGATACCAGGTACCTCATGTCCCTCTCTGACTAGATCCTATGTGCCTGACCATAGAGATGTTCTCTGTTTCTCTGCCCGCCTTACAGAGTGAGGGAATCGTTGCTTGATACTTAATTCTCCTTCTTTGTATATCCTGTGATAAGCATTCAGAAAATTTTCTGAAAAGTAAGCTTCACATTTGAGAGAATAGCATTTAGCCAAGTGGTTTAGAACTATGAATTTCAATTTAATCTAAATCAGAGGTTGGCAAGATTTTTCTTAAAGGATCAGATAGTAAATATTTTAGGCTTTCGGGTCCTATGGTTTCTGTCCCACCTGCTCAGCTCTGCCATTGGAGCTTGAAAGCAGCCATGGACACATGTAAACAAATGCACGTGGCTGTGCTCCAGTAACTCCTTGTTTACAGAAATAGGCAGCAGGCCCGCAGGCCAGGTTGCCAACCTCTGATCTCAAACCAGCCTTGTCAAATGATTAACTCTAACACTTTCTTAATCTGCAGTTAGGGAGGGGTATAGAGGGCCCTCCCCAATCCTAATTTCTTTAAACAAATCTCCCTATCTCAGGTTCCACTCTCTGACTGAGAAAACAGGTGCTTTCTAAGGTTTAGCCCCGAGTGGCTGGCCGGTGGAAGAGGCGCTGTTCTCATCGTCCCTCTGTATCTCTAGGGGAAGCCAAAGCATCTTCTCCAGGTTGCTACCCTGGAGAGTTTGAGGTAATTCTGGTCTCTTGAGCATTTTAGTTGAATCAGGCAAACCTCCCTCTCTCCCTGCCCTGTCTGTAAGAGGTGGTACCAAACCAGAACGTGGGTGAATACAGCACTGTTTCTGCCATTGCTTCGGGAATGGAAGCGTACACAAGTGACTGAAAACAGGCCTGCCCTTTCTGCCCAAGACTTCTCTTTGATAGTGATGCGGTACCTTTTTAGATAGTACCACACCTTCTAATTTTATCTGGATGCTGTTTTAGTGGGGTGAAGGAAGAAGAATTTTGGGGTGTACCATCAAATGAATTATTTACAGAAAAATTGGAATAGACTTTTTTTTTAATTCTTTTTGCATTCTGCATACTGACATAGAGGTAAAAGAAAATGACTGAAACTTAAATATGACAGAATTCTTTACAATTAAATCCTCAATGTTATACATTTATCTTATATGTCACCGAAAAAAACACCAACTGTGATGAATATGACATATTATATAAAAAACAACACAAACAGATCTCATTTAAAAAAATATTCAAGAATCGCCCTGGCCAGTTTTGCTCAGCGGTTAGAGCATTGGCTCGCGGACCTGAGAGGCCCAGGTTCGGTTCCCACTAAGGGCACGTACCTCGGTTGCAGTTTGTCCCTGACCCCGGTTGGGGTTGTGTCAGTGGCAACCACTCGATGTGTCTCTCTCACATCGATGTTTCTCTCTCTCTCTTCCTCCTTCTCTCCCTCCCGCTCCATCTGAAGATAAATGCAAAAATGTCTTCGGGTGAGGATTAAAAAAAAAAAATTCAAGAATCAAAAGTACTGTACTCTTCATGCCTTCACATCCTTGTCTTCTGTGTGCGTCCCCATACTCATTCTTCAGTTGTCCGTTTTCATAGTCTTCGTCTGCTCCAAGGCTGTGTTCGTGTAGCCATCCAGGCAAGCCAGGACCCTCGATAGTCCCATCCAGAATGTCATCTTACCACCACTGGTTGTCCAGGGATGTGCTGTAAGAAGCTGCCGGGGGTTTGCTCCCCCAGACTCATTTTAACGATCCTGATCAGAAATTTGGGAGGTGGAACATCTGAGATCCAATCCCAGCTCTGCGACCTAACTAGCTGTGTGCCTTGGATAACTCATGTCACCTCTCAGGGCCTCAGGTTCCTCATCTCATGGCTGGGACCCGGAATTCCCTTTCTAGGCACCCCACAAGCCAGCCTCCACCCACCTAGAGTAGAATATTTCTGTGATCCTTTCCAAGTTTGTTTCACTTGTGGCATAGGGCAAAGACAAAGAGAAAAAAGTAGGAAGAAAGGTTTTTTGAAATTCCAGACTTTTAAAGAGGGATGAGGGATGAGAAGTGCCTGTGGTAGGGAGCAGTGAGAGCCAAGGTTCTTGCTGCCGGCTGGCATGGGCATGCAGCCAGCCTGCGGCCCACACCACTCAGGCAGGAACCCACAAGTACCAGAGTCTGCTTTGGAGAGAGAGAAAAATGAATCTCAGAGATGTTGATACTTTCCCTAAATGGAGGATAATGATGGATGCTGCAGGGATGAAGAGTCAGGACTAAAACTCAGCTCTGAGAATTGGAGGGAGTAAGGAGAGTGGTGGGTTGGCCTTTTACGAAGTAAGTAATGTAAATCAGGGAGGGACCTTCTCAAGCAGTAGTCTTCAAACTGGGCGAATGAAGACCTACCAGGGCTTAGATGGGCCTGGTAGGTTTAAAGCAACCCTTGTCCAGCTCTTCTATTCTGTGCACCCTCTTCCTAAAATGGCACTGTGCGAGACTTGTGTCTGCTGGAGACGGTGCACTCTTCTCCCTGCCGTGCCCTTTTCACGTGGTACCTCACCTGGGGTGGTCAAGTCCTCAGACACTGCAAAGGGGGTGAGTCCAGACTTCTGGGTGGTGGGGAATCCCAAAGTCACAAAACATGAGAGTCTTGTTAAGAAGTACTGTAGTGACAGGATCAGATTTTGATTTTATCCAGGTAACTCATGGCAAAGGCTCGTGCAGTCTCCTCCTCATCATCCATCCATCCATCCATCCATTTTAGGATTATAATTCAGAAGTAATTGGTAGTCATGTGGGTGCATATTAACATGTGTGAGTTTGGAAAGGAAGTGAGGTGTTTTTTCTTGGCAAAGTAGAATCTGACTGGGTGGTCTGACAATTGGCTTAGCCAACTAGGTCAAATAGTAGACATTTTCCACAAAAATGAATGGGCTAAACCTGATGCAACTGTTAACCTAGGGGGGAAATTTAGATGTCAAATTAAAAGGGGATTGGTTCATAGTTTTTTCAAAGTTATTTTAGAAAACATGTGACACAGAGTGGCTTTCTACCCTGGCTGGGTGTTAGAACCACCTAAGGAGCCTTTTTTAAAGAATATTTTTTAATTGATTTTTTTAGAGAGAAGGGAGAGAGAGATAGAAACATCGATGTGATGTGAGAAACATCGACCAGCTGCCTCCTGCACGCCCCCTACTGGGGATTGAGCCTGCGCCCTGGGCATGTGTCCTGCCTGGAAATCGAACCAGTGACCTCTTGGTGCATGGGTCGACGCTCAACCACTGAGCCACACCAGCCGGACCTGAGGAGCTTTTGAAAACACATCTGATGGTACAGCCTCTCTAGAAAACTTATAAAACTAAACATGCACTTACCATTCATTCAGCCCACAGTTCCACTTCTGGGCATTTATTCCCTAGAAAAGAAAACTTATATTCACACAAAAACCTATCCACAAATCTTCATAATAGCCCCAAACTGAAAACAGCCCAGATGTCCTTCAACAGGTGATGGTTAACAAACTGGTCCATCTAATACTACTCGGCAATAAAAAGGAGCAAACTAGCAATGCCCACAGCAGCCTGGTTGAATCTCCAGGGAGTTGTGCTAAGTGGAAAAAGCCAACCCCAAATGGTTACATACTGTATGAGCGCATTTATATGACACGTTGGAATGGAGAGTAGATTAGTGACTGCCAGGGAGTGGGGGGGCCCTGTATAGATTAACAATAGGTCGCTGCTGGAAGGAACCATGGCACCGAAACTCTATTAGTATAGCTGAGGAAACCAGTGTTGAGAAATGGTGTGACCAAGGGCAGATGCCCAATAAGCGCCAGAAGGAAGACTTCGAACCTGGGGTCTCTGTCTCATAGACCACAATAATATATGTTTGAAAATGTAGACTACAGCCCTAGCTGTTATGCTCAGTGGTTAGAGTGTTGGCCCACACAGCAGAGGGTCTCGGGTTCATTTTCCGGTCAAGGGGGCACATACCTGGGTTGCAGGTTCGCTACCTGGCCCCAGTCAGAGTGTGTGCGGGGGGCAACCCATCAATGTATCTCTCTCACATCAATGTCTCTCTCCCGCCCCCCCTTCCCTTCCACTCTCTCTAAATTTAAAAAAAAAAGGAAAAAAATATCCTTGGGTGAAGATTAGCCAAAAAAAAAAAAATGCAGACTCCAAAGTCTGGTAGGTTAAGGTTTCGACCCTGACTGCCAGTTGTTAACTGTATGACTTTGGGTATATTGCTAACCCTCTCTGAGCCTCTGTTTCCTTACCTGTAAAATGGAAATAATATCTACTTCATGAAATTATCATCAGGATTATAACAAGTTATTTTCATACTTTAAAAATACTACTTACCATGTGGCAAATACTTATATTTCCACCAGAACTAGTTAGTAAACACATGTTACTATACACTGTGTATTACACATGTTACTATACATGGCACACTTTGTTTTCTATTTCTTTTTTTTTTTTTTTTTTTTTTTTAATCCTCACCCGAGGACATTTTTGCATTTATTTTCAGATAGAGCAGGAGGGAAAGAGGGAGGAAGAAAGAGAGAGAAACATCGATGTGAGAGAGACACATCGATCGGTTGCCACCTGCACAACCCCAACCGGGGCTGGGGACAAACTGCAACCGAGGTACGTGCCCTTAGCGGGAACCGAACCCGGAACTCTCTGGTCTGCGGACTGACGCTCTAACCGCTGAGCCAAACTGGCCAGGACTCTATTTCATTTTTTAATAAGGCTGGTCATGACCCCCTAAATTAATTTCATGATCCCTGGATTAAATGAAAATAAGGCATAGTGCTATAAATCAGTATTGTAGACTTACTTTTTCTTTTGATTTTACTCTGAAGATCCTTGAGTCAGGCCTTCAGTGGGCACTTGGACTGGGGAGGAGTGCGAGTGGGGTTCCTAACACCTCCACATCCTGGAGACTAGGTCAGTTTTCTGCTCAGCATGGAGCTTTCTGCTTGCCCAGCTAGACTCTAAGCTTCTTGAGGGCAGAGATGACCTTGCTCACCATTTTATCCCTGAGACCTGGCACAGTGCCAGCACCTGAAAGGTGTGATGAGTACAGAGTGCATGGGGCCCCAGGCACTCACCCGTGCACTGTCCTGAGGGCTCGGGTGTGATTGCACCTTCCTCCTGGTAGAACGGGACTGGTGATAGCAGCATCTGCCTCCTGGGGCTCTTGTAGGACTCAGTGGGTTCACGTAGGTGAGGCACCCGGTGAAGCTAGTGCTGGTGTTCTTTGCCACTAGCAAGAGCTTATTGGACTGCACGTGAGAGTGACATGGAGATAAACTTGAATTTACTCTCACTTTTAAAAAATAATTTGTAGAATTAGTAACAGATTACTTGTCTAGGGACTTTCAGCTGAACTCAGCATGTCAGTGTTTTGTGGCCCTGGGGCGAGAGTTATTGCTAGAACACAGGAAGCCTTTGTGTTGTCCCTGGGAGAAAAGGTTTTTAAAAATGCTTGGAAAACTGCAGAAATGGCTGCAGCTAACTTCAGAGTCAGAGGAGACTGGAATCCAAGCCAGGGCACAGGAGGATTGTTTTCAAAACCTGAAGAGGAAAGTCGGGTTTGTTTGTTTTGCCAGTCCTGCAGAAACAGCTGACATTTCTGTCCTGACCAGCTCCCTCACCTGCCTGGTCCCTGCTCTGTGCGCAAGGCCAAGTGTCGTCTGTGCTATCAGAGGAGCAAGGGTGCTTTTGTTCTTGGGCTTTTTTGAGGGGGGATGGTGGTTAACTATTACAATTGATGCTTATTATAAAGTTGGGTACGTTCCCCAGTGAGACTTCATTAGCATTTCTTTTGTGGGAAGAAAAATGAAGACTTTCTCCTTACTGATGGGTAAAAATGTGTGTCCAGCTGCCTTTTTTCTTTTTCCAAAAATTATTATTGAAATTGACAGAGTATTACTCTTCAGAAAGATTTTCTCATATTGTAGTGTGAATATTTTCTATGGGGAGCTCATTTTTCCATAGCCCAGGCGCTCCCCATTATGTAGTGTGCAAGATAAATGAGAACTGCACCTGTGTGTGTGTGCATGTGCGCTAGAATTGTGCGAAGGCGAACTTTCAGGCCATAGGAACCCTTGTCGACCAGGATGCACTGTTAAGGGGAAATAGGACTGATATTTCAGCATTTTTTTCTTTTTTGCAGTAAAATGATGGTAGTTACCATTAAATTGAGCTTGATAGGTATTCCCATATGCCCCCCTCATTTGACCCCTCTTCATCGTGAAGACTGATCAGAACTCCCCTCCTCCACCCCCTTTCGTGGAGTTGGACATTAGCAGTTTGCTGTACGAGTGCCCAAGTGTGCCTTCTCTAACTGCTGCTTTTCATTTTTAGGCACCAAATGGGAATGTTTTTGAAGGGACTGAAACTAAATCAGGCGTTTCAGCCTTGGGCTCCGGCATTGGCGTGGAGGACGGAGACCATTTATCCTTAAGAGTCCGCCAACTCACCGTTGGGTCTGGGTTCGAATTGATTTCCTCCCTTGGTGGTGTGGCTCTCAGCAGCACATCTGTGTGTTCGAGGATGGTGTGTGCACTTTGGTTTTCGGTTTGTAAGCACCGCCACTTGTCAGCAGAGCAGTTGGCCACCAGAAATGACACCATGTGCGTGGCGCCTGTGACATGTACTTTGCCCACAAAAAGGAATTTCCTTTTCTGTGATGAGCACAGAATTTCAGATGCTTTTGACCAGGAGCCTTCTGAATGTCCACTAGAATCTCATGGAGTTCCTTACAGTAGCATCGCCCTTTACTCTGTGGTGTTTCCATGGTGGTTCTGTCTGAAATAGCTGAAGACACCAGCCTTTTGACAAGTCTTACTGCACAGCACTGCGGGCCAGGAGCCTCGGCCTGGCCACGGTGCTGTTGGAGGAACACGCGCCTCTCTGTGTTCTCATCATCTCAAGGCATTTTAGTTCCTCCCCTTCAGTGGATTCTATACCCCCAAGAGAAGAATTCTGACAGTAAGCAGGGAAGCTGCTTCTATGGGGATAGCTAACCCAACTCGAGGGCACTCTGTCTGGACTTGCTCTTTCATACCCACTGCCTGAGGTGATGGACAGCCCTCTCTCTCAACCTCCAGGGGCTGAGTGTGTGGCGAGGATTTCTTTCCTACGCTGGCAGTTGTCCAGTTTTCACGTGGAGTGGGAGTTGTGAACACTACCTGTCCCAAGCAAGAGCATTTGTCATATTCAAACTGGAAATGCAAAAAAAAATTTAAGAGTCAATGAAAAACAATTCTCTTATCCCTGAGATAAGCAAGTTAATAGTATATAATGTCAATATTTTGGCTGCAGACCATTATCTTGTTATTGATCCAGAAGACATATGGTATTGACTCAGTAGCTTCATTTACTTTTTGCTAGCATTATTTCTCTAGGTATTTTCTTCTCCTTTTAAAATAGCAGGACCTGGCTTCTTTTTATGACCAGTTCCTGTCCAGTCAGAGAAAGACAGGGTAAGTTTAAGCAGAGGGAAGAGCAATTGGAGTCCTGTATTTCAGATGCTTAACCGTGTCCCTCTTTGTTCTGGGGCTGATGTCCTTGATCCTTCCCACTCACTTCCTTCTGTCCAGCTTGTAACTTCCCCAGTCATGGTTTTGAATGCTCTCGTTAGCATAGTGTAAGGTTCATTCAGTTTCTCCTCATATGTTTAGGATGTATACTTTCTCATTGTCTCTGTTTCCTGGGCTACATCTGCCAGAAGAGAAACACCAGACATTTTTGCTGATGGCGGCAAAGGAGATGCTCATCAATAGCTGAAAGAGGAGAAACTGAAACAAAAAGTGGAGCTAAAGTGATTTTGTGGGAATGTGATTACAGAGTTGGCTTTCATAATAAGAGGCTGGTTGGCACCGTTGTCTCTGTGAAATGGGCTTGAAAGGCAGTTGTTCGTTCTTTGCGTCTTACAGACTGCTACGGTGGGTCAGTGAGGAGGCCCAAGGAGGGAGGAGGCCAGGTCCTCTCCTTGAGTTTATGCTCCTGGGAGGGAAGGGAGAATGGGGGACGCCCCACGGCTGGCAGGAACATATGTGCACGGTCTTAGTGACTGCAGCTGCCGTGGAGCAGTCCTTAACAATGCTTCTGGGCTAGGAGGGCAGATCTTCTCATTTGTTGTAAAAGAGAAAGAAGGGACCCTCAATATCTTTACATTGAGTTTGGATCCAGAGCAGGAGGGAGGGAGGAAGTGAGAGGGATTTAGGCAAGCAGGATTTTCTCCCAGGCTTCTCAGCATGTGGACACACAGATCAATTTCTTATCCTGCGTTCAGCTGGACACTGGGTTAGAGACTGTTGATCAAGACGTCCCCTCCTGTTTCATATCATATAACGCATTCATTTCGGCCACTGAGCCTAAATTACTATTTGCTTTCTTTCTGCCTTTCTTTTTTTCCCCTTGAAATGGTAAGAACTTGTGTAAGGATGAAGTTAGTTTATCCGTGCTAATGCTTTGATTTTTCTTTTCTCTTTCTCTTTGCCACAGTAGGTAACCAGTTAGGGGCCTTGGTACATCAAAGGTAAGCAGTGGGTTATGTTTTATTATTTATTGATCATTTCTAATTGTTTATTGATCCACCATCTGTACTAGAGTGTTAGAAAGTCAGAGGTTGAGAGTGTGAAAAACCATGGGCTAGATTTCTTTAAGCCTCAAGTTTTTTGTAGCCCTTTCCAAGGCAGTGTAAGCTCAAAGGGTAAACTAACACGAGGTATTAAAAATCAGCCATTAGTGGATGTAAACCTAAAAGACTTCTAGAATGTCATAGTTTCTCCTTCTGCCAACATACATTTAATTTAAAATGAGAGAATGAAATGTCCCCTTCTGTTTTGATGGTTTTCCTACTGTTTTATGAATCCTTAAACTCTTCACTTGAGAAAAGGATATCTTTTCTCAAGTGAAGATACAGCTTTTGGTCCTCAAGGAATCATGAGCCTGGAAAGCCAAGAGCCTGAGTCCCATCCCCTGCCATAGTGATAGGGACTTGCCAGAGAATGAACCTCTAATAAGTACCCAGTGGATTCCCTGCCTCAGTTTCCCCTCACAGCCTTCCCTTAAACATTGAGGATTGGAAAGATGAAAAGATCTCTGGGCTTTAAAAAGACAAATATGTAAGATAGAGTATTTTGGTCACAGTGTTACCCTTTAAACAGAATAACATATACAGGAACTCTATGCCTCAGCTTCTCCTTGTAATGGATGAAATTGTATGTTTTGTGTCTGTTACTGTAGCATATTATCCTTAAACTTCACCAGCAGTGATACAATTTTATCCTCTTGTATACTATACAAATGTTTGGGAGTTTCTAGAATTCACCAGCATCAGTTAATCAAAAGATTTATCCTGTTTTTTTATTGTTGTTGTTTCCTTGTTTTTAATGAATTGAAGTAATTTAAATGAAGTTGTTAGTATCAAATGTAATTTTCCTATAAAGCCATAATTAATCAGGATTTTACTTTCCAAAATATTTATACTTTGTGCATTAGACAAGTTTCAGCCTTGCATTTAAAATAGAGCTTTGTCTTGCTGGAGGCCCAAAGCAGTCCATCTTAATATGTTTCCTTCTCGATGAGAGTCTGCTTAAAATGTTCCCGAAGGCTGAGGAGCTGCCTGAGTTTGTGATGTTTTGTATTGTGATAGTGTTGAACCTCTTCTAGTAAATTCCCCAGTAATATTTTCTGAGAATGGACAGTTTGGGTTACACACGTGAGCAGCAGTCTCATAGCTACACAGACAGGAGAACTGTTACCCTTCATCACAGTCGGGAAACACATCCCAACAGACACCCACGCCCAGTGCACAATGTGTTAGGCCAGCTGAACCTTGGCATCATTGTCCACAGTGTTACTGGTTAGAAAGCCCAGACATGCCTGATTTTGGGGTGAACCGAAGATCCCAAGAGGCAGAGAAAGTCCCTGGGCATATATAAACCTGAGGATGTAAATTCCACGAGAAGACGGTTTGCTCCCATCATAATGATACAGTGACAAGTGCTATTTATGCTATTGCATTTCTTCTAAGTGCTGCACTTTCCTAAAAACATGCACTTCATTCAATTCTTTCCATGATGGGTAAAAATCCAGCTGTGTGAGAGATGTTTAAAAATGCTTACCTTTTTTAAAAAAAACTACTTGCATTTAGCTTCCTCCTAAGATAAATGTTTAGATTTAATTGCTTCCTGGGGTGTTGGGCAAATTGGATATTGTCCACAATACACTATATGGCAAATTTGAAGGTTTGTTTGAAAGAGCCAGTACAGTAGTTGTTTAAAAAAAAGAAAGAAAGAAAGCACATAATGGATGGGATAGCATTTAACAGAAGTACCTTGCAGAATAACTGAGGTCATCATTCTGTCCTGGTCAACACTGATTAGGCCTCTACTGAATACTGGCTCCATTTGGGGCATCTCACCCTAAAAGACAGAAAAATTAAAGGGAGGCTAGAAAGCAACACAAAGATGGGGAAACAAGAAATGCTGAAGAAAAGTTGGGAATTCTCCATCTAGAACGGACTCCAGAAAGAAGTCTAAACCGCCCCCCCCCCCCCCAATGCCCCAAAGGATCTTTAAGTGTCCTGGGATTGATGACCCACTCAGCACTTAGCCAAGCTCTGGGACATCTATAGCTGTATGAGGAAAGGCAGTTGTGAGAGGATTTAACAGTTTTAATGAAAACCCAAAGTCTTCCTCTGACACAGGTGATGGAGACTTGGATCTTAGTTTTTGTTTGCTTGTTTGTTTTGAGAGAAACATCGATTTATTGTTTCACTTATTTATGCATTCACTGGTTGATTCTTGTATGTGCCCTGACCAAGAATCGAAACCCCAACCTTGGCATATCATGACGATGCTCTGACCAGCTGAGCTGCCCTGCCAGGGCGAGGCTTGGATCTTTTCAAAGAGTGATTGACCAAGAGGTTCATTAGATGATGCTCTTTGTAGATGGTTGTGGACTTGGCCAAGCTGGCATGATTTCTTTTAAGCCTTTATCTTCCAACACGGCCAATATGGGAAATTTGGGGAACCTAAAATGGCTGTAAAATTCTTCTACATAGTTTTCCAAAATGTTCTCTGTTTTTAGGGCAGTAATAACAGAAGAATTCAAAGTGCCTGATAAAATGGTTGGATTTAGTAAGTATCCATGTGTTGCACTTTCCCCCAGCTCCTTTCTGTCCCTTTTATTTCACTCTCCGCGTGGGTGTCACCTCTAGTAGAATGCTTTTGCACACTGTTCTCCAGAGTCTCCTAGTGCTGCTGGTCTCTCTCCAGGCTGAGGTCATCCATGCGCTGTCCCACCACCCTACTCTCCTCGCTTGAGCTCGCACACCCTCTGTCTGCTGTTTCACATGCGATTGCCATGGGCTCGCTGAGGCCAACCTGATTTGTAGCGCTGTGAGCCAAGTGTGAATGTTCGTTGAATGGAGTCATCCATGCATGGTTAAATATGGAGTGGGGGGCATATTCTGACCCTGTTCAATTTGTTTCAGTTATTGGCAGGGGAGGTGAGCAGATTTCACGGATTCAAGCAGAATCTGGTTGCAAAATTCAGATTGCTTCAGGTAAGGGCTTCTTTTTTCATAGATCTTAGTTTGGTAGAAATCATTATTTTGCAAAGTTTTCCAGATTCAATACTTTCTTTGTTGCTAGAAGTGTAGGAACATGGGTAAGTATATATAATTGCTGTTTTTCTTTCACTTCTGGAGCCGGACTCCCAGAAGAGAACCAGAGCAGAAGCGGGCTCAGAGGCAAGGCTGCCCCTCTGACCTCGTGGGGAGACTCTGCCCAGTTCTGTGGCCTGGCGTGGCCCCTCCCAACCGCTTGCCACTCTAGGACCTCTGTTTTCTGCACCAGAATGTTATGCCAGACACAGTGGGGCCTGCAGGAGTCCTGTGGCTTTGGGGTCACTCCTGGGAATTGCTCACCAGCTCCCCTGGATCAGACCATCCCTGCCCTTTGTGGAAAGAGGCCAGTTGGGGGCTCTGGCTAAATTAGCACATATTGAACATAGTTCAGGACCTTTCCCAGCTGGGTCCATTTTGTCTGCAATATGGAGAGAGACAGATTGGGGAAGAAGAGTTTATATTTTATTTATAGTTTTATCATCTAATTTGAATTTGATATCTTTCCATAGTGGAGGAGGGCGTTTGAAGGACATTTGACCAGAGAAATGTTTGTCATTTTAAATGATACTTATAGTGTCTTGAAGGCAGTAACTACTGTTAGGTATTTCTCTATCTTTTTTGAGGAAGAATTTTAAGAGGCAGTATTTTTAGGAACAAAGTAAAGTGTCATGTGTGGTGTTGGAAAGTAAGACTTTCCTTTCTTGTCAGATGGCCCGGAACCAGTCCTACATAGCTGTCACTGATCTCTGGGGATGTTCATGCAATAACTGGTAGTAGTCCCGATGTGCATACCATGGAATTTCTTACCAGTGTGCCTCAGAGCTGTTTGCAAAACAGCTGACCAGTAAACTACTCTGCCAATAGAGAAACTGAGGGACAGCGGGTTAAGGGACTCACGTACTTGATAGCACACAGTGGGTCAGAAATGAAGCGGAAACTGGGAATTAGGACCAACTCACAAACCTCTGCTGCATTCTCCCACCTTACCCTAGGGACTTGTTTCTACTTTGAGAATCTTAGGGTGGAGCTACCACCTTACTATTCTGCCCAAAAGCAGAAGCAAACTGTCTTTTTCTGGGAGCCTGGGCTTCTGTGGGGCCAGTGTAGGCACCAGCCCAGAGAGACAGCCTGACACAGAGGCAAGGTGCACGGTTGCCTGATGCCCACCAACACACCTCATCTTCTTGATTCTTCTTATAGAGAGTTCTGGGATTCCAGAGAGGCCCTGTGTACTTACCGGAACCCCAGAAAGTATTGAGTAAGTTTATTTTATTTACTTTTTTCTTTCACTCTTCTTCCTCCTTCCCCGAACGGGGAGAAATGGAAGGGCAAACTGTTATTGAACACTGTCGATCTGTGCTACAATCTGGCCACAAAAGCAGATGCTTCTGTAGAGAAGGGTCTAGGAGGTTGCCACACCAGGGAGATTTCCTGTCACCTTAAACACACCAGGTATCACCTTTTAAAAAAAACCTACAGAACTTCTCACAGCTGTCATAACACCTCCTTCATAAACCGGGTTCTAAGAGTATGCATCCCCCCTGAATGGTCTGATCACCTGACTTCTTCCTTGTTAATACCTCCTTTACCTGAACAGGTGTGGATTAGTGAGCCTGTCACTTTGTGAACCATTCAGAATCCTGGTACCAGGTATTTTGCCTGGGGTCACGTGATCCCATTGCCCTTCTGATACTTGTGAGTCAAATGAATGGACTCTTCCTGGCCATTGCTACACTCAGAGGGCCATGTGGACTGGCTAGGGAGTGTTTCAACTTTTGGGGCCCTTGTGACAGCCTGAAGACTAGCGTTGCATTCCTGCCATGTACACACATGCTCAGAGCCTTATACCAGGTACAGGCCTCCTGAATCCAAGAGCCTCCTGGGAAAAGGGGTGTACTCACTTAGCTTCTGCTCACTTTCCTCTTTCAGTCTGCTGAGCAGCATTGCATTTGGGGCTAGGGGTGCTGAGATTATGTCTGGCTCAATGGGTAGGGCTATTTTATTGTTTTCATTTCTCAGGGAGTCTGGATGAGTTTAAACTCTCTTGTTTTGCAGTAACATTGCAAGCAGTGAACCAGAATAAATAACTCTGGCAGGAGTACATTATAGGCAAGCGAGATGGTTTTGCTGTAGTTCAGGCATTTTTCTTCCAGCACAGGTTAATCTAGTACACAAGCAAAATATTAAAAAGCTGTTGTAACTGAGGAGACACACGAGGCTGATGCTATACACAAAGGCTCAAGACCACAAAGGGCAACATCTATTTCCTGCTTTTTTCTTCTTTCTGCTCTTCTATTCCTGCTTCCTGTTCTACCCAAGCAGTGGAGGCCGTGGGATTATAACTCGAGGAAGAAACAATTTTGCTTTCTTCGGTGCACAGTGTAGCCAGCCTGTTTAGTAGCTGAATTGTTTCCTATTAGAGGAACCAAAAAATAGATTGTACGTGGTGAGTCGAATGAAATAATGCAAATAACAGCCAGGGGAGATTCTGGTGCAGAAAAGGAAAATGGCCCAATAAGATGACCTCAGTAGGCTGCATTGTACTGTTTCAGCATTGTAGCTTTCCTCCTCCCCCTCCAGATAAATCAGCACAAAATAGCATCGCATATGGAATGCAGGTCCTGCATCCAACATGAAAAACACAAAGCAGGTGTATATGACTAGAGCTGCATCAGGGCACTGCCGCCTACTTTTTCCATCCCTTGAAACCAAGCTGGTGATTCGTAACCTTAGCTCAAAAGTCACAGAGCAGTCTGGTCGGTTATGGAGAAGACATTTGGAGTTTGGAAATTGAAACAATGACTACTAACCCTTGCTTTCTTTCTTCTCATCTGTCTCATTGCTCTCTCTCTCCTGCCCTTAACAAGTGTCTGTCAAGTGTATACTCTCTGGATTAGGGAAAAGCAAGATGCAGAGGGCAAAGGTGGTCTCTGCCACCAGTGCAGCTGACATTCTAATAGGAGAGACATGTTTGTGGAGTGAATACAGGACCCAAACTCAAGCAGGGGGCAGACTTGAAAGGGGCCCATGTCGGAATGTTGGTATTGTGTGCATTGCTTTTAAATTCCAGCCTAGTAGCGTGGCGGATGGCAGAGACCTCCTGGGTTGTGGGGGCAGGAGCTGGAGCTGGACGGAGGGCTGCTTGACTCCTTCATGTTTTCCCCCGGTGCTGTTCCTCTTTCGTGGGTACCTGCAGCATTCATTTAATGCTGATTTCCCTGTGGTTCTTTTCCCTCCCAAAGACAAGCCAAACGGCTCCTGGGGCAGATTGTGGACCGCTGTCGGAATGGACCTGGCTTCCATAACGACATGGATGGCAACAGCACAGTCCAGGAGATCCTCATCCCTGCAGCTAAAGTCGGTCTGGTCATCGGCAAAGGAGGGGAAACGATAAAGCAGTTGCAGGTATGTGAGCCCTTAGCAGAGGTCTTCATCTTCCCCACCTTCCTGGTTTGGGAGGTCTTGTCATGACTCTGGTTTCCCCCGGTGGATCTGTCTGTGCCTGCGACAGGCCAGAGCTCCCCGCAGAGCCCCTGCCCACGTGATCCCATGGTTCCTCCCTTTGACAGCTGTTTTCTGGACATTTACCGTAGCCAGGCCTGATGCCAGGTCTGATGCCAGTCCTGAGCCTTCATGAACTTGTAGCAGCCATTGGGGCGGGGAGGCTCCGTTACCGTCATGTGACAGCATCACTGATCCATGGCTGCGTCCAGAGCCGCAGCGCTCCATCCGGCAGCTGTGTGAGCTATCGTGTTCATGCACTTTTCAGGGGGCCCGGGGGCCCATCTGAAGGCAGGGAAGTGCAGCCTCACTAGTAATGAAGCTGAACTAATACTTACCCTTGGCTTATCTTTAAATAATACCCTTCGTACCGGGCCTGTTGCTGAGCAAATGCTCCTTGAGCATGGGCTGTATGGCTCCAGAATCCCTCAGCCAAGATGTGTCAGAATCGAACACCCCAGCAAGTTCCTGGCTGCACCCTGTAACCAAGTGCATATCTCCATAACGAAACAAAGTAGCAGTCACACTCAGCCAGAGTGACTAGAAATCTGCTTCCATGAGTTCAAGTTCGTTTTGCTGCCGAATTAGTTATGAACAAACTTTTCTTTCAGAGCTTTGGGGCTTTTGAAGTTGCAGGTCAGGGGTTGTGACCTGCCTGTGTGCTGTCTCCTAGCCCAGTCCTCGGGCTGTGAGGACACTAGTGTGGACTCAAGGGTTCAAGGTTTGGACTCCCAGAATCCAGATTCTGGCCCCCACTCATCGGCTCTGGACAGCTCTTGGGCAGCTTACTGTCAGAACCCTCATCACCTGGGGAGCCCAGCACTGGCCTCACATGTCCGTGCATAAGCTCTAACCAGGTGATGCTAAATCAAGTGCTCAGCCGAGTGCCTAGCGTTTCATAGAAAGGGCTCATTTATATTTCGATGTTCTAGAGACTGGAAAAGGAGGAGAGTTTGGGAGGTGGTTTCTGGATCGCACTTGGAAGCTCACTAGCGTGGTCTGTTCGTCAGCATTCTCAGGCCAGCTTCATGGGCCGGGTCAGAGGGCAGCGCCTTGTGTAGGTGGGACATGTCTTGCTGTGGACGTGATCCAGCCCCTTGCAGCATCTCGTGCCCTCTTCATGCTTGTCCATGGCCGTGAGTGCTGTATCGGCGTGTGTCCTCCACAGGAGCGGACGGGTGTGAAAATGGTCATGATCCAGGACGGCCCGTTGCCTACGGGAGCAGACAAGCCTCTTCGCATCACTGGAGACCCATTTAAAGTACAGGTAGGGAAGAAATGATCAGGCAGGTCCTGGGTGTGAGAAGGCTAGGGTTGTCTTGTTCAATACCAGAGCCACCAGCCACATGTGGCTGTTTAATTCAAATGAAGTAAAAATTGAGTTCCTCATTTACACTGGCCATATTTCGAGTGTTCAAGGGCCACGTGAGGAGGTGGCTACGCCACGGCAGCATGTATTCAGAACATCTCTGTAAATGCAGGTTTTGTTGGATGACGTAGCACTGATCAGATGCAGTTTTAGACTTGTTACCTGTGGTCAGCTCAGACGTAGGTTCCATTTGGCTTTTATTTGCTTATTCTCTCTCTCAGCCCATTTTTGCAAGAGCTCCAGCTGGTATGGGAGGTAAGTAAAGGTGCCAGCACACCTCAAGGCATATGTGTGCCCTCCTACCAAGCATCCTGTGTTCTGAGCTCCCGGCCACAGAGAACAGTCCCAGTTGCTGAAAGCCATGAGGGGCCTGGTTTTACATCACCGGGGGTGGTTTTGCCCTCCAGCCCTTGCTGTTGGTTAGCAGGAACGTGCGTGGGCTGTGGATACAGGGTGTGTCTGTACCTGTGAAATACAAACAATTTTTCCGCCTGCTGCAGCCTGCCTTGCCTTTGCTGCATTTAGAGTAGCTTCAGGGTGACACTCCTTGGTGAGCCCGTCCATCAGCGACAGCTGGTCCTCTGTAGGAGCTTTGGGGCTTTGATGAGGTGGAGGTTTCCAGCCTCTGGCAAAATATTTCCTCCGACTCTTAACACTGTCATTCGGCTGAACTCCAATTGATGTCATTGTTGTTTTTTCAAGGTACGTGTGTAAAATACTGGCTTCAAAACAGGATTGAGGGACAGTGATTACAGTGGCTTTTTCCCTTAGGCCCCAATCAGTGATGGAGCCCTTCACTCCCCTCCTGCAGGCCAGGGCCCCCAAGTGCCTTCCTCCCACAGGTTTCCTAATGTCTTTGAATGTGGGCTTTTAAAAGTCAGGTGGCCTCTAATCTTTCCTCACTTGGCTCACCCAGTTCGGCCTGTGGACTCCACAGTGTGGTATCAGGGAACTCTCAGTAAGAAGCAGGAGGGCAGGCCTGCGGAGGGTGCTGGGCAGCAGAGTGCCCGCCTCCCAGCAGCCCTCCCCACTGCCTTCTGTCTTGGAACCTTTGGTTTCATCTGTGGTAGAAAAAATACTTGAACAAAGAGCTTGTCTCATTGATGTTTCAGGAATTTGCAGGAAAATAATTATAAGGAAAGGTTTTTAGTATTTTTTTTTTTTTTAATGTATTCCACTTTTTTTATTTGGGAGACTATTGTATTTAGGGTAAATTGATGTTTGGGGTGTTTTTTCTCTCTCCAACTTTTTATTGTGAAAAACTTCAAACATCTAGAAAAGTTGGAAAGCTAGTAGAGCAAATACCTATATAACCTCATTCTACCTGTCGTTTCGCCGTTTGTGTGCATGCACGTGTTTGTTTATTTTGCTTTACCATTTATAAGTAAGTGGCAGGTATTATGACTCCCCACCCCTAAATCCTACGGCATGCGTCTCCTAAGAATAAGAACTTTCAGCTATACAACCAGGCCGGAGAAAATAACAGTAATCCCATAATATCATCTTGCGCCAGTCCCTATTCTGAGTTCTCTAAATGTCCTGAGACTTTAATTGCTGCTTGGGGATTGGGCAGGGAGGATTGTTTTGGTTTGGTTTGGTCTTTCCAGAACCAGGACTCAGTCTGGGTTCCCACATTACCTTGAGTTGTTAGATACGGTTGCTCCTTAGTGCATATTCCTGTGGGGCTGGTGCTGGCGTGGGCAGGATGGATCAAGTATATTCTTTGAGGAGAGGATGCTGAATGTGTCTTGGAGACATTCAGGTCTGTGGATAGTCTTGCCAGTCGGCAATTAGGATATTTGATCTCTGAACGCTGAAGGTACTCTCAGGCTCCAGGGCAGCCTTTTCCCTTTACCTCCCTGGAGCTCCTCTGCAATAGGACACCTTGGTAATTTCTCCTTTCTCCTGGATCCTGCCCACATTCAGAGCTCTCAGAAAAAGCCTCCCCTCACTAAGAAACGGCATGTGGAAACACCTCAGGGCAACGGTAATGAAGTTCAGACCCAGCACAAATGTGCTGACCCTACTGTGGCTTTCAAGAGAGTGAATCCTTATCTGGGCTTTTTGGGCAATGTGAAAAAAAGTCATTTAAGATTTGATATATGCAACCCTCACCAGCAGCCTGCCCCTATCCCATATAATAATAGTAATACAATAAGGTAGTTCTCCCACAGCTGAGCGCCCCTTCTTATTTCAAGATCAACATAAGGTTTGATCTTGAAATTTCACTTGTGTCATGTCTTTTTTTAGGATTTTGTTTTCCATAATATCTTTTATCTGTGTTTACGCAGCAAGCAAGAGAAATGGTATTAGAGATCATCCGAGAAAAAGACCAAGCTGACTTTCGAGGTGTACGCGGTGACTTCACCTCCCGAATGGGAGGAGGCAGTATAGAGGTATGCTTGAATTACAGGTTAGTAGGCAAATGAGTTTAGGTTTAAGGTCCTAGGTCACATGTCTGTTGGCTCTTTAACCTTGAGCAACTTATCTAATTTTTGTCTCATCTGTGAAATCCTACGAGGACGCTTTCTTCTCAGGCTGGGCGTGAGGACAGACTGGGACAGTCGGCCATAGTGAGGGGAGAGAGCTGCATGCTTTTCAGGGCATGGGCCCATTCCCCTGGTTTTGAAATTTTGTTTCAAAGCTTATCCCACTGCCCAGGTGAAGACCAAAGTCCAAGTTTTCTTGGTGATCTGTGTTGTGATTGTGTCAAACTTGGAAGCCACATTTATTGGTGAGGTGGAATGGGATCAAAATCTATCCTTTAGATTGAAATTTTGATGTATGCCACAATGTGGATGGACCTGCAAGCATTGTGCTTATGAAATAAGCCAGCTACAAAAGGACAGATATTGTGTGATTCCACTTATACCTGGAATAGGCAAATCCGTAGAGACAAAATGGAAAGGAGGTTATCAGGGGCAGGGAAAGGAGGAGTTACTACTTAATGGACACAGGGTTTTCATTAGGGATGATGAAAGGTCTGGGTTATAGATATCTGTGGTAGTTACACAATATTGTGAATGTATTTAATGCCACTGAATTGTATCATTATGAATGGTGAAGATGATAACTGTTGCGTTATGTGTAATTTATCACAATGAAAAAAATATTTTAAAGGACCACTAGTATAATGAATGTGTATGATATAGTTAGTTATGCTTATTTCATAGAATTTGTAAGATAAATTTGTCATTTTAAATGTTACCTATGTATAAGGTTTATTCTTGCTTTACTTCATTTTTATATATTTTGATCAGATCTCAGGCTTACTGGATGCATTAACCACAAAATCATTCTTAAAAGGGAAAAAATATGCTCTATTATATAACTTCCAAGAATGCACTGTAACATGCACACACATCCACTGAGTAAATACAGGTTTGCTGAAAGCTCTGATGAGGTTTTCTCATTGCTTAGGTGTCTGTGCCTAGGTTTGCTGTTGGGATTGTAATAGGAAGAAATGGGGAAATGATAAAAAAGATCCAGAATGACGCTGGTGTGAGGATTCAGTTCAAACCAGGTTGGTTTTTTAAATCATTTTCAAAAATCCTTTAATTAGAAAACACCTCACAAAACAAGGACTTTGTAACTAGCTCCTTTGTGTTATTTTCTTTCTCTCTCCCTTTCTCTAGCTCTGTCTCTTTTTCTCTCTCTTTTGCAACATCCTATTACCAAATTACCATCCTAGGTTTCTCCTCGGGGCCCTCATTTCTTTCTTTGGATTCGCTGGCTTGGTTATCCTTGTTGTGCCCGAACACTCTGGCCCAGAGTTTCCAGGCCTTCTCTTCCTACCCTCAACCCCAGAATAGTAAAATTGGGAAAAATCACAGCATAGCATTTCCAGCATTTAATTTTGCCAAGTAAAGACTTTTTTAAAAAAAAAATCTGTTGTTTTTATTTTATAAAATTAAAGATAACTTTTAAAACCATGAAAAGGACAAACATTTTAGAATAAAGGACAATTCTTTAAATGTTATAAGTTTATCTTTATAAGCGAAATTATCTACAGTATCTTTATTTTCCTTATTTCTCTAAATGGAAAAACATCATGATGAGCTGATTTTTGGAAAATATTGTCACAGCTCAGCTCTGTTTTCCTTGGTTTTTTTGTTCATTTGTTTTTGTATTGTTTGTTTAATGATACCTCTTTTATTTATTTACTTATTTTTTGTTAATCCTCACCCGAGGATATTTTTCCATTGATCCTTTAGAGAGAGTGGAAGGGAGGGAGGAAAAGAGAGAGAGAGAAACCATCAACGTAAGAGAGACACATCGATTGGTTGCCTCCCACACAACCCCAACCTGGGGCCAGGATCAAACCTGCAACCCAGGTACCTGCCCTTGACCGGAATCGAACCCAAGACCCTTTGATCCTCAGGCCGATGCTCTAACTGCTGAGCCAAACTGGCCAGGGCAATATCTCCTTTAAATGTCTGTAATTGGATAAGTATTGGCATGGGCCATGCAAAAAGATATACCATACACATTTCCCTGCCCAAAAGATGTCCTGAATCTGGTAATGTTCTTACTTTGGCACTGGTAGGAATATAGATTGCAAATCAGATTGACCTTTTTTTAATATATATTTTTATTGATTTTTAGGGAAAGAGGAAGGGAGGGCAGAGAGAGAGAGAAACATCTGTGTAAGAGAAACATCAATCAGTTGCCTCCTATATGCACCCTGACCAGGGATCGAACCTGCAGCCAGGGCATATGCCCTGATCAGAAATTGAACCAGTGACCTTTTTGGTGCATGGGATGATGCTCAACCAACTGAGCCACACCTGCCAGGGCTGACCTTTGTCTCTTTCTTAATTTGGGCTTTCCTAATCCCACCTCTCACCTTGTTCCACAGACGATGGTATTAGTCCAGAGAGAGCTGCACAGGTCATGGGACCCCCGGACCGATGTCAGCATGCAGCGCACGTCATCAACGAGCTTATTCTTACAGCCCAGGTGAGTCCTGCTGTCTGGATTCACCTCAGTCGCAATAGCAGCAGGTGTCACACGGAGCTCTGGGGCAGTACATAGAGCAGCCCCTCTAGTCACCTTGGGAAGCAGTGCTGGTCAGTGATCGCCCTCCAGATGCATAGCCGGGGGCTGCTCTACGGCTGCCGCTTCCCTGCTAGTTCATTACTCTTCTGCCTTTGTTGTTCCAAAGTCTAGATTTTCTGACTCTTTAACTATTTGGAAGGAAATACAGGACAGATCACCAAGTTTCAAACAGTTGAGTCTACTTAATTTAAAACTATAAGGAAAATATAATCTTAGCTTTAGAAAGCCCTTCAGGATCCTCCAGAGTCTTAAAGCAGTCTTCATGCACTAGAGTTCGTGCACACTGTCGTATGGGATGTGACAGGCTTGTGTAATGTGGTTAGCACCTCCACCTGCCCCTGCTGCCAGGAGCTCTGGGGAACCGCTGTAACTGACGGTAGGTTGGCACATCCCCCAGGTCTGTAGGACTGAGGAATTTTGAGAATGATTGGAGCTGAAGAAAGAAGTATTGGAAATTGTCGTGCCGGCTCTGCCATTAGCCATGTGACCTTGGACAAGCCTTTAAACCTCTGTAGGCCAAGTATTCTCAACAGCAAACAGGGTTTTAAGTCATCTGGGAGTACATGCGGAAGTAGCGAATTTGTAGACCCCTACCTAGATCTACTAAATCAAAATATCCAAGGCAGGGTCTTGGGTCTCAGCTAGCGTCCAGGCAGTTCTTAGGATTAGACAAGTTCCCAAAAGAGTCACTAAATGATCTCTCATCCTTTTTACTAGTAAGAGGTCATGAACCCAGCACTGAAAAGGCTGAGCTGATCAGGAGGCAGTCTTGTCTTTGAGACTCTGGCACACCCAGCATATTGGCTGTGTGCATGTGTGTTTTAACATAAATCTCTAAATTACCTTGTTTACTTGTCATTTGTCTCTCATAAAAGTGGAGTGCAGGAAGAAAGCACTCCAATTATCTCTGCTTTCTGCTGGTTTAGATTCTGGGTAAACGTTCAGTTTTCTCTTAATCGATATGGGCAGGGTTTGCCAAACATTTCTTCACCATGTTGAACCTCTGTTCAGTTTCTCCCTCCCATGAAAGGAGCTCTCAGTTCAACTAGGTTTTCCCTCCATATTTAAACATGTAAATGCTCTAGCTCCAAAGGGACTCAGGACAAAGCTTGGAATGAAATTTGTTGCCCTCAAATGAAAGGAATCTTCTGTTAGGTGTCGGTGTGAGTTTTGCTCTCTGTGGGAGGACTGTGAGAATGAGTCAGACTTCTCCAGCCCCAGACCATGTGCTGCAGCCTGGCTTGTTTCCTCCCTCTTTTGGGGAGTGGGACAGCCAGTTTTTCTTTAAAATCCTTTCACCCTTGCCCTGGCTGGTTTGGCTCAGGAGTTAGAGCATCGGCCCGCGGACCGGAGAGCCCCGGGTTTGGTTCCCGCTAAGGCCATGTACCTCGGTTGCGGTTGGTCCCCGGCCCCGGTTGGGGTTGTGCGAGTGGCAGCCAGTCGATGTGTCTCTCTCACATCAATGTTTCTCTCTCTCTCTCTTCCTCCCTCTCTCCCTCCAGCTCTATCTGAAGATGAATGCAAAAATGTCCTTGGGGAAAAAAAAAAATGTCCTTGGGTGAAGATTAAAAAGAAAAAAATCCTTTCACCCTTTTTGCTGGTTGGATTGCAAGGTGTTCTGACCCATGTAACAGTGTCTGAATTGTTCTTTATAGCAGCCTGGTCTGGGAAGGGTCAAAAGTCATACATTGTCACTCGTGTTACTTCAAATGGTCATGGCTCTTCAGCATCTAGTATCTGGTTTCTGATAGGCCCAGCGTGTTAGCCCCAGGAAAGGGCAGTTCAGCATTGAGAAGAAAGTCAACTTCTGACCCTGTAGATTAGGGCCCAGTAGTGCAGACTCCAAGGGAAGGGCATTGGGCTTCAGACCTAGGAGTTTATATCTGGCCGCCTGTTTTCGTCAGGGCTCTTTGTGCTGTTTATGTAACCATATGCATTTATCTGCGCATGTGCTCCTTGAATGCACCTGTGATTTGTGTTAATTCTGCTTTTAAAGAGCACTTCAGAATCTACAATGTGGAATGATGCTCAGGTTCTAATATGTGACACTGATTACATCCTGTCACTTAACCTCCCCCCTGGAGATGAAAAGTGGGGCTGGTGGCAGTAGCAGAAATCTTCACTTGGGCTTTGCTTCTTTCCCAGGAACGGGATGGCTTCGGAGGCCTCGCAGTAGCCAGAGGACGAGGCCGTGGCCGTGGCGACTGGAGCATGGGAACCCCTGGTGGCATCCAGGAGATAACATACACAGTACCAGCTGATAAGTGCGGCCTCGTCATAGGCAAAGGTAGGAGGCAGCTTCGGGGTTCTGTGTTCCCTCTCCAGCTCTTTAACCCGAGAGCACACAGGTCACATTCCTTCAAAGCAGGAAGTCAAGTCTGTTTGCTGCACTTGACGGAAGGTACTAAGTCTGTGTCATCAACTGCCTTCTGCAGGAGCCCTGCTTGGCACGGGTCTGCTCGTGAATGGGGTGATGCGTACGTACCGACGATAAGTAGGACCCGCTGCCTGTTGGAGCAACTTAGTTGTTGAAAAGGCTGAATGTTTGCCTTTGAATGTTTGTTGACCAACTGATTAGTAATTAACCTGCTTCCAAGGAACTTAAAAGAACAGTTAATTTCCTCAAGTGAAGATTGCTTTCTGAAGGGTGTGTCACTTTTTCTCCCTGGACTTGGTCTTTATTGACACAACATGTGAAAATGGTTTTTATCCTTTCAACACATTTACTATGAGTAACGGACGCCCTGTGGAGGGAAATAAAACGGATTTGTTAGTTGTTTCTATGCATTTTAGAGAATATCAGGTAAAACCCTTGTCAGTGGCTGGTGTGCTCCTTTCCACCTTTCAGTGCGAAGCAAGGGGGCAGGCAGGTTTCTAGCCCATGGTGCTGGCTGATCGGGCCCGCCTGGCCTTGAGCCCAGAAAGGCTGCGGAGCAGGCCTATGGCCTGTGGCTTCCCCGGCAGCGGCTGAGCTCTGCGCTCCAAGCAGTCACGTTGCCAACGGGAGCCTCACATCTAGTGTTGGGTGTTGTGTTTTAGGAGATAATAGTCTTCTCCCAGAGTTTCTCCAGTTTCTGTGCTCACCAGGCATCTCTCAGCTGTAGGAGGGGTGCTAGCATGCCACGGGATGTGATTTGGGAGTGTCTCCACCACAGACAGCGGAGACCGCTGCGGCACATCCTCGCAAGCGGGCGCGGGTGGGATTCCTCCTGCCCTGTCATCACCTCCCCGCATCGGCATCTGGCCCTGCCGTGGACAGTGTCCTCTGTGCTCTTTCCAAACGTGTATCTCCTGTGTCTGTCTTTGAGATTCTCAGATGTGGTAGGAACAAGGTGGGCTTGTTTTCATTTTCAGCAGGGTGTCCCTGCTGAGAAGTGTTTTATGGATATTGTTAGCTGCCCAAATGCTGTGATAGGCCAGACCCACGGCCCAGCCCTACAACTTGACTGCCTCGAGAGTCCATGCTGTTGGTGCCTGTAGGTTGAAAATCATCTTTATCAGCGAGGTTTTCATGAGAACGTGAGTCTCTAGACACTGGCAGTGCCCGGCTGCCTTCACTGGGACAGTCTTCGTAGTCAGGAAACTCGGTGTTCACAGGACAGCCTGTCCTAGCTTATCTGCTGCAAAGTTGTCCTGAGGGATTCCTAGAGGAAAGTGTGGCAGCAGCAGACACAGCCCTGGTACTGTGTCCAGTGCTGCAGTTGCAGCCTGGACAAACCCAGGACACCCCCCCCCCCCCCTGCAAAGGCTGGGTATGAGGTGCCCGTCCTTGGGAAAGATTCGTTGATGGGGGTAGTGAGGGAGAAGGGGGAGCCACACGCAGTCCGGCCCTGCTCCCCCTGCTCTAGCCCTTGGACAGACGCTTCGCCTACCCGGGCCCCTGCTGGATTTCCATGATAAATACAGCAACAGTGACAGATAGTGTGGCCAGCTCTGCTCTTGTCAGCCAGGCCTTTTAGCAGGTTTGATTAATTGCTTTACGATTTCACGACCAGCCAAGGGTGGGGGGCACTGGTGGGTGGCTTCTGCCTCCCATCAGGTGGAAGAATGGAGCAGGCTGCTGAATGAGTCTATAGACAGCCACCATGTGCCAAGCTGGTGACCTCATTTTGAAGGAAGATAAACTTAAATTAACTCCTTCCGGCCCCATGCAGTTTTGTAGGGCCTCCTCACCTTATTAGCATGTTCCCAAGGCCTTGGAAGAAGGGCTGTGGGGCTGCTGGGCGAAGTGCCCGCTGGATTGGAGGGGGCTTGTCTGGGGCTGCAGGGTCTCGGTCTCAGACACGCGCACCCCCGTGTGCTCCTGCGCCACAGCCAAGTGGCGGCTGGGCGGGGCTGGGAGTGCCATGGAAGGGTATCCTCTGGGTCTTTGCTCTTCGTTGCTCCCCAAAAACGCTGTTGCCAAGGAGCAAAGCTGCTCACTTTTCATGGTGCAGAGAAGATCAGATTCCCCCCCATGTATAAGGGCAGTAGTTACAGGCCCTGCACTTTCTGCATTGGCCACTGCTGTCCCTTGACAAGCGTGTTTGCTCGAGGTAGAATCTGTAGGGACCCTTCTTTTTTTTTTTTTTTTGCCTTATTAGTCATTTATTTATTTTAAATCTATCTTTATTGTTGAATGTATAAGATGTTCCCTCCTTTTTTCCCCTTTGACACCTTCCTCTCTGCCTCCCTGCCCCCATACTAAACTGGCATACTACCCAAGCCAATGTTGTACCAAGCTTTGTCCAAGTGCCCTGTTTCCTTCCCCTAGTGTGGTCGCCACCTCCAGGAGGGACAGCTGGACCAGGCTCCAGCTTTGCTTCTTGACCCCTGTAGAGTCCCATGGAGGGGACGGGGTGTCCCCTACTCACTCGCTCCTTGGCAGGTTGTTCAGCCCCAGCCTCCCCTCAGTGGGGGTGGAGGGCAGGTTGGAGTGTTTGAAGGATTGTGGATGTTACAAGGAAATGACAAATGTCGTGTGAGGTTAGTTTTGACTCCGGGCAGGGAGGGGTGACACAGAGACTGGCCTTTAGTCATTGCTTTTGATCATGTGGGGCTCCCTGGTCCTCTGCACTGGATTTTCCACAGATTGTCTTTTTCCAATTTTGCGAAAATTCTGCTACAAGTTTTCCTTGTATTCTGGCTCCCCCCCAATTGAGCAGAGCTGATCTGTAAGTTCTTTGAAATTTCAAAAGAAGAATCAAACCATTGTTACACTGGGGGAGCTTTTGTTACACAAATTTCATTAAGAGACTGGGACTGTCACAGGTTTTTCAAAGAGTCCAACTAAATTTTCATTAGCCTGGCTCCACCCAGGCCTCTGTGACCCCCATCCTCCGGCTGCCTCTCTGTCTAGATCTCTCCCCCCTCCCCATGGTGGAGGCAGGGACTTGAGAAGTGACAGGATGGGATATTAAAGGCGCGAGTGGGCTCCAGGCATTGTTGGGGTCTGTGGCCGTCTGTTTGACCTGTGGAGGGAGGGAGAGCAGCAGTGTGGTGGCCCATCCCGGGCTGAAGGACCCCATTGTGCCATGGAGGGGCCAGCAGGTCGCAGTTCTGGTCCTGAGAAGGATGGAGTGCCTTCTCTGGCCTGTGGCCTCTGGCTGGGGTGGGAGCTGGGGCGCTGGCCTCCCGGGGCTGAGCTCCATTGTGTGCAAATCCCGGGGCTTCAGCCCAGGCCTGGTTCCTGGGCTCTGCCAGGACACAGATAGAAACCAGCAGGTGCCACATGGTATCTGTAGCGTCAGCCTGCCTCTAGAGAAGGACCAACTTCACATCATAAGTCTGGTTTTGCAACTGAGAGAGCCCTGGTTATTGTAAAGTGAATGGAAAGCAGGTGCAGAAAGTACCCTTTCCTTGTCTCCTGGAGCAGAGGACTGCAGGACGATTGGGTTTGCCACTGTTTCCACTTACCCTTCTGCCTTGTGCCCTCCTGCCTACAGGGGGCGAGAACATCAAAAGCATAAACCAGCAGTCTGGAGCACACGTGGAGCTGCAGCGGAACCCCCCTCCCAACACCGACCCCAACCTGCGAATATTCACCATCAGGGGCGTTCCTCAGCAGATCGAGGTGGCCAGACATCTCATAGATGAGAAAGTTGGTGTACGTACAAGGTCCTTTCCCCACCTGGCTTACTAGTAACTGGATTTTCTGGTGGATGTCCAAGGTACCTGTTTTTCCCCAGAACCTTGTACTTCCTGTACCTTTCTAGCCCTCGTATCACATGAGGGCACATCCTCTCACTTTGCCGAGGGGGAAGGTTGGGGCCCAGGGGTACCAGGGCCAGGCCCATGCTCGATGAAAGGACCTTCTGGCAGAACTCACCAAGGCCCCCAGCTCAGGCCCTAGAGCCGTGTCCCCCACAGGCTTAGATGAGCAGCTGGGGCAGCAGCCTTCCCTAGCACTGCCCGGGGCTCCCGCTGGCATCACCCTGGTGGCCAGCCCTGCAGGCAGCTTTCATTGACTCTGGCTTTAGTTTCAGGCACCTCAAAGCAGATAAAGAAAGGGAGTGTTGATGGAGGACAGAGTGGCCACTGCTCACCTCAAAGGGGACGTAGAATGGCAGAAAGAGCCATGGGCCAGCCTAAATTGACGGGAGAGTCAAGCAGGTTGGTCCCTACCCCCAGGGTGACATGCTAGGGCAGATGTGGTGGTGCCAGTATTGGCTGTGTGGTGGTATTGGTCACTCAAGGGGCAGAAGCCATTTCTGCAAATCAAGTCCACTGTGGGGAAGGAAGGCTAGTGTGAGTGCCGTAGGGTATCTTTCCTCTACTTGACTCTCCCCAAAGCTGTGGTCTGCCTTGGGGGCTGGCAGAGGGCAGAGATGCATCCGACAGGAAGTGAGAGTTCCCTCTGTGCCATGACAGGGTACCAGTCTTGGAGCACCTGGAGCCTTTGGACAGAGCCCCTTCAGCCAGCCTCCTGCCGCACCTCATCAAAAGTGAGTCTTTTACCTCAATCCCCACTGGAAGAATCCCTCCTTCCCAGGAGGCCCTCCCTTCCAGCTCCTTCTAGGGAGTGCCAGCCAAAAGCCTGAAGTCCTGGGTGGGGTGTGGGCAGGACTCCTCTGCTTCTCACCAGTGGTTCCTCTGGCCTGTCCGTAGCTCACTGACCCGTGCTGGGGTGAGAGCCTCCCCGGGGCAGAGGGTCTTCTGGTCACCGCCAGCATCCCTGCAGGGCCTTCACCATCCAGCGACAGAGGGGAGATTTTGTACACCTCTTCCCATTGTTGGGTTCTCAGCCCTTTGACTTGGTTTTTCGCTTTCTCTCAGCACCTATCCTCCAAGGAGCTCAGGGTGCTTCCCAAACATTGCTGCTAAAGTGAACGGAAACCCTCACAGCACCCCTGTGAGGTAGGTGACCTGCTTTCTCCGTGCATGTGGTTCTCGGTCAGGACGAGGGTCGTGGTTACCCGGCCACTGCTGGGAGGCCATTGTGCTTGCCTGGGGTGGAAGGGTGAGCAATAAAGAGACAGACAGTGGGATGGGCGGGAGGTGGACCCAGGTGCGGAGGAGGGTATGTGTGACCCGCACTGAACAGGGGCCTCTTTCATTCTCCACAGTGGTCCTCCGGCCTTTCTGACCCAGGGCTGGGGCAGCACCTACCAGGCGTGGCAGCAGCCCACACAGCAAGTCCCAAGTAAGTTTCTCCAGGAGGCGATGGGCCTGAAATACTCTCCTTCCCCCTCTGCCAGCAGGCCCAGGATGCCCCTTCTGTGTGGGTGGCACTGGCCTCCAGCTGGGCGGGGACACAGGCTGGCTCTCTCCTGGCCCACCTTTTCAGACCTTTCTTTCTCGTGCTCTGTCGGGCGTGGTTTGCTGCCCCTGATTCCTCCTGCCTACAGCTCTACTCCCTCCCCCTGCGCTCTCCTGGGCAGTCTCCTGCTCGCTGGGTGCCCTTCCCACTCCCCTCCTTTGGCCGCAGGGTGACCCTCTCCCTTGCTTTCCAGCACCATCTTAGAAAGGGGCTCTTTCTGTCTCCTGAACTTTTCAGAAAGCACATATCAGAGAATTATCTCTGCTGAGTGGCATCTCCGAGAAAACGGATATAGAAGCAAGTTCTTGTGGGAATCAAACCTGTTCCCCACTCTCCAGCCCCAGCTGGCTGTAGGAGTCATTCTTGAGTTTACTGCTGGTGGAGCCCCTCTTGCACAGCCTGCCAAAGCAAAACAAAAACCTGACCCTCTCAAGGGCCATCTGTCTGTGTCTGGAAGGCGGTCTTCAGCGTATCTGCAGAGTGTCCTCACTGCGCGCCAGGCCGCAGGACCAGGCGTCACAGCTTTGCTCGTGGGGACCAAGCCCGGGGTTTGGGGTGCTACCTCTTTCCCCTTGAGCAGAGTGCTGCCTGACCAACGCTGCCCCAGGACCCTGGTCAAGGTCACAGTTAGATGACACCTGTGGGGTCTGGAGGCCAGTGCTGTGCAGCCGCAGGCACGTCCCCCCTGCTCTGGGCTCCAGTCTCTTGTCTGTGAAATGAAGGGTTTGGATTTGATTTCTAAAGTAACGTGAGCTCTGAAGTTGCATGGTTGTATTATTTCCCTTCTGCAGTGTTTTCTTATGAAATGTATTAAACATACAGAATATTTTCGAGAACTTCACCATGGACACCTACACACCACCTGGAGTCTCCCATTCCCATTCACTGGACTCACTTTATCCCGGAGGCTGGTTGTGTTTTGTTTCCTTCTGTTCTGACAGTTGGAGGGCGACCCTAAGATGTGAGGTGACCCAGGGCAGGTTCACGTTTGTCCCGTTGTCCAGGACAGGGCCTGTGAGAGGCCCAGGACTTGGGGAGTATGTCTTTACAGTGAACCCAAGGGAATACGTCCTCCCTGAGGGGACCCTGAGCCTGGGGGCATGGCTCTGCAGAGGCCAGCCTGCTGCTTGTCCACGGCCCAGGCAGCCAGGAGTCAGGAGGGGCATTTGGGACGAGGAGGAAGACACGTAAATGCCTGGCTTCTCGCCTCTGCTCACCAGCCTTCATCTTGTATTGAGCTTTGTTGGTTTATTAGGGATTTAGGAACTGAGAATTGGTTTTGGTCAGTGAAATCTTGTTTGAGAGAAAAACCCTGCTGCCTACACCCTCTGGGGGAAGTTCGTGCTGCTCCGTCCCTACACCTGGCCTCCCCCAACCAGGCCCTTCTGCTCCGAGTGCTGGTCTGAGTGCCTTCCTGCCCTGGTGGGGACAGAGGGGAGAGGGGCTTCTCCCTCTTCTACCCTCCCACCTCGTTTCTGTCCCCCACCCACACCGAGAGTGTCCTGGTCCCCATTGCCCCTCCTCAGTCTTCAGTGTGTCCATAGCGGGAGACCTTGGCTGTGCAGCGTGTCTGCTGGCGTGTCCTTCGTGCTGCTTCAGATTGGTCCCCACTGGAAAAAAGTCAGGGAAGGGGCCTTAGCAGGTGGACACACAGCCAGCCTGACCTCGGCAGAAAACAAGGGCCCAACTTGTCGCTCAGTCGTCTTGATGTACGGGACGATGCTCCAACCGAGCCACCCAGCCAGGGCTCGCTGCGTTGTCTTTTAACGCTCGTTATGCACCTGGACAGGCGGAGGCTGCTCTGCCCCTGCCTGTCTTCACTGCCCATGCCGCACAGAGAAGGCCCTGGCTTACGTGGAAGAGGAGGGCAGGAGCAAGCCCGCGTGCTCGCCCCTGCTCCCGCCCCAAAGGCAGAGGCTGGGTGATGTCAGGTGTGTGTTGTGGCCGGCAGCCCCTTACTGTGGACCTTGCGCTCAGTCTCTGGACAGTTTCCCGAGTGTTTGCTACAGTTCTGCTTGTGCAGCGGTGAAGCCATCAGTCTTTGAACAGAAGGCTCTGGTGAAGAGTGTGCTCAGCGCCATTTGGACTCTGTGTCCCTTTTGAAGGCCCTTCCAGGAAGCTTAGATGACAGGCAGTCTGGCCCTCGGGCTCTGCTCACCCACAGCTCCAGTCCCTGTCTGGAGGGGGTGGAGGCTGTTTCTGGTAGTCGCCCTTGAGGGGCAGCAGTCTGTCCAGCCCCAGCCTCACGGGGATCTTAGTTGCACACACACACCCCAGGCCTGGGTGGAGGCCCTCTTGGGTGTTGACATATCTCCTCCACAGCCATCTGCTGCCACCTTCTTTCCAGGCCACAGAGCGGTGTGTGGCCCAGGGGCGAGCGAGCAAGTGCAGAGCAGGGCCTCAGAGTCAGCCAGGCTGGGGGCCGAGGCTGTGAGGAAGCCCGGAGGCCTGACTGCTTTTGTGTTCTTCGCACAGGCCAGCAGAGCCAGCCGCAGAGCAGCCAGCCCGACTACAGCAAGGCCTGGGAAGACTATTACAAAAAACAGAGTGAGTGCAATGGCCTTCCTAACAAACAGGTCCCCAGCCAGAGCCCCATGTCTGTAGACTTCATTGTCCATGGTTCCCTGTCACCTTTTTTTCTTTAACACTGTCCCTGTCTGCCCCTCTGTGTGTCTGTCAGAGGAGGCGTGGTGTGGCCATTTGCCTTCCCCTCCTCCCCCAGTTTCTCCCCTTCTCGATTCCAAAGGGCGTGGCATTCAACTGAGGGACCAGGGACAGCTGTCCTAGGCCCCTTTAGAACTGCACGGCCAGGGTGCAGACTAGCCGTGTCATTCCCCGACTGTCTTGCCGCTGCCATTGGCCATTTCAGAGCAGGTGAAGAGAAGAGAAATGGTGGAACTCAGGAAGGGAGCCCACAGCTGGAGTGGGTGGTGAGATGTTTACTTTTCTTAAGTAAGCTCATTTTCTTAAGAAACTAAACCAGTCTTTTTAAAAAGAGGAGGAAAAAAACTAACAACAGCAACCAAAACACCCCAGGCAATCATTTGCAATTAGTACTAAATCCTCTGTATACATTCTGAAGCTGCTGAACCAGGGTGTTGAGGCGTCGTGGGAAGAGGTGTCACATAGCTTGAGTCTGAAGGATGTTATTTGCTGGTTGGAAGAGCTCAGGTCAAAGCGTCAAACAGTCACCCTGGTGTTTGAGTCATCACTGGGGTAGCGGGCAGGGAGGTCATCATCACCTGGAGCACCTGGTAAAAGTCCAGGTGTCCAGCCTTCCCCAGACCTCCTAAAGCCACGCTCCCAGACACGCAGGGGCCTGTCTCCAGCCCACCGTGGGACTGGATACTCTGTGCGGGTGCACACATGCACCTCCTCCCTCTCTGCTTGGGAGCTGACGGGTCAGGCAGAGCAATGCAGAGCATGTGATTCTGAAAGGAAGCCATGGAAGTCTTGCAGGGGCAGAGCGGGAGCGACTGCGGAGGCTAACTGATTCTTTGCAGCCGGCACGCAGGCCCCGCCTCACCGACGTCCAGAGGGAGAGCAGCGGGCACTTGTTCCCAATGCCTGAGTCTTGGGGAAGGGATTCCTCCACGCGTCCTTCACGTCTCCTCAGCGCCTCCTGCTCCTGATAAGCCCTGTGTTTCCCTCTGTCCATCAGGTCATGCCGCCAGCGCTGCTCCTCAGGCCAGCTCCCCACCGGACTACACTATGGCCTGGGCCGAATATTACAGACAGCAGGTCGCTTTCTACGGGCAGACGTTAGGGCAAGCTCAGGCCCACAGCCAGGTGTGTAGCCAATGCCAGCACTGCTGAGACTTCCCAGACCAACCCCAACCTCCAGCCCCTTCTCCCAGGCCTCTGTGCCTGCTCCCCGGGCAAGAGCACCAGCTGTGGAGGGACAGCGCGGGTCCCAGCGCTGCTCGGCATGGCCAGCGTCTGCTCAGAGCCCAGCGGCAGCCACCCTGCCCCCTCCTCGCCCCAGAGAGAACGAGTTTGGGCCAAGTTGGAGAGGAATTGGTAGGGCAGCCCCTCCAAGAAAGTGCCTGATCTTCCCTCAGATCCAGGCCCCAGGCCGCAGTGCCGAGTGGCTCTCGGTTTCTGCCTCTGGGCTTCAGTTTCTCCAACTGTGAATGCGAGTGCCAAGCTTAGATGGCTGGGCAAGCTTGGCACTGTGAGTAGGGACTGTGGCACTCACACCTCACAACTGTTCTTAAAGAGGGCAGTGTGACCAGGCTGTCACCCCTGCCCTCAGTCTACAGTGAGGGGTGGCGGGAGCAGGGCCTCGTAAGGCTGGGCAGGGCAAAGCGCCAGATCTTGTCCTGCACAGAAACCTGGAGGGTTCTGGCCAGTCATAGGCCAAAAACGGATTTCTTATTAACATAGGGAAGAGGGCCAAATGCTCCCGTAGGGCGTATTTCAGGTGACCTGATGCCAGTCAGATCCCCGTGGACAGCATGTCGGTTACCAGAGGCCCTGGACCTAAAGCTAATTGGCCATGTCACTACCAAGTTGCCCCTTTGTGCCTGGGCACAGTAGAAACAGGTGTTCAGGCTGGTGGATGACCGAGAGGTTTCTCGAGCTCACTCCCCTCTCCCTTTCCCAGTTATCCCTATGGAAAGAGATGCCCAGGACCTCCTGCTCAAGAGAGCTTTTGTCTAGGCCAGAGCCCCTGGTGGGGAGGCTGGGGGAAGGTGCTGAGACATTGCTGGTTTGTGTGTGTCAGCACCTCCTGTAGAGCCAGAGGGGAGAGGGTGACCTGTCACTTCCAACTGACAAGCCCTTAAGAGTTTGCTACCACAGACTGACTGCTCTCCCCCTTCCTTCCACAGGAACAGTAGGACAGTGACCTGCGGCCCCCTCCCCAAAATCATTGTGAGCGAAAACCTATTTGTAACAGAGGTTTTTAGATTTGCAAACCTTTTGATGAAGAACCTTTGTTTTGTTCTGTGAAACACTATATTTAGATTAACAGAATTTTTCTAAAAATTGGGAAATTAGTTACTAAAAATTGCTGATAATTTTTTGTTTCATTATTTTTATTTGTTATTTCAAATGTGGAAGCTCTGGGATTCTTTTTGGAGCAATATCTGCAAATTCAGGCACCAGAATGTGCCTCATAGCAGTGACATTTCAACTGGTATGTTTTTTTGTTTTGTTGTTTTTTGCGTGTCTTTTTATTTACAGTTGTTTCTGTTGCAACAGAAAGTGGCTTGGAAGTCTTAGGTGGTATGTAACAAATTATTTTTAAATTTTTTAAACAGTATTTAAATGTTCTTAAATGTGTAAATTCATTAAATGTTTTACTTCTAATTTCTTGTATCTTGGCTGTCTGGTTTTATTGCATTTTTTAAAAACTGAACTATTATGTATTGTAATTAATTATGTGAATTCTGAATTGAGACAGAGAATTGTATTGCTGTCCAACAGGGATCGGGAGGGGGCATTTTATAGGGTTTGTATAATTTCTAGAGTTCTAAAGGGTAATATAAAAATGTGCTCATGTGTTAGCATACGTCTTTTTAATGTCTCAGTACCAGTTGCAATTGTGTATCTAAGACCTCCAAGCTTGTTTTAAAAACAAAACAAAAATCCTTTCTCTATTCTCAGAAATATAAATACTGTTATTTTTAATATTAAAAAGAAATTCGATATAACTTTTAACAAACACTATGGAACATTAAACCACAAAAAAATGTAGTAACTATTTTTTAATTCTGAGGTGTTCTTTGCTTTTTTTCTTTTAAATATTTTTTAATATTTGTCAAATTAACTAGATGAATAAATAAATCTAGTATTAACCACAATATGAATTAAATAATTTTGATTTAATAAAAGGGATAAAAGTATGATTTCCATTGTTTACTGTAGTATGTCTTGTACAGATAACATGTATTTTTAAAGGAAAGAAAAACGGAATTAAAGCTATTTTTTCTTGCATTTTTAATTGACCTGGGGGACATTCCGTTTGAAATGAACTGAAGTTACAATTTCTGGTTTTTTCTTCTTATTTTCCTTATAATGCTTGAAATGTCTAACTATTAAAAAATGCAGTTGGAGAATGTTATGCATGTCGTTTTTTAAAAAGTGTTCTTTTTATTTGACTGACAATTCATTTTACACTCTATATAATAAAATTTCCACAAGACATCTTGTGGGTGAAATATTTGGAGTCTGTTTGCTTTCCATTCGCTGTCCCTCCGTCCGCCCCTGCCCGCTGCCACCTGAGCTCAGAAGCAAGGGATCTTAGCTGATCGCCCAGCTTGGTGCCCAGCCTAGATTTCTAGCTACTTCATTAAGCTGACTTTATTTTAATGGTTTTGTAAAATTTGAGGGTTTGACTTGAGAGCTTGGTTACCGTCAGCCCCTCCCTCTTTCTTACCTGTCACATCTAAGAATCTCTTGACGTGGGTGTGACATGGAGAAGTCAATAAGTTTCCTCCGGCAGAGGCGCTGTCATCGTAAGTGGAGCTGGAAGATTCATTTAAGGGAGGCACCATAAAGAGGTTGTGATCAGCTCTGCAAAGGATAAGCACACTTTCCCGTAACTGAGTCAGCACCGCTCCCCTCACCCCTCTGCACACTTCCCCAACACCCGCCCGAGAAATCGGGACTGCTTCGGCAGCACATACACTAAAATTGGAACGATACGAGAACATTAGCGTGGCCCCTGCGCAAGGATGACACAAAAGTTCATGAAGCGTTCCATATTTTAAAAAAAGATTAGGACCAAACCGCTCTTGGCCTGGTGCATTGGCTGCTGCCTTACACAGTGGCCTGGTTCCCACTTCTCTGGCTGCAGCTGCCTGTGACCCGCTCCCTCCCTGCCCCCACCGCTCAGCCTGTGGCTGTGTCCAGGGTGGCATTTGCTCTCTCAGTCCCGTGCCTGCTGTGGGACACTGGGTTGCTGGGAGAGCTGGAAAGAGCCAGCAAAGGTGCTCATTTTGTTTTGTTGATTTCAAGAAGGAAATAAAAAGGGGGTATCCTTACCCATGGGTTTAAATTCTGGAGGGTCCCGTGGTTTCAGGACACATTATGACAGTGTGGACCCTGGACTAGAAGGATGTTGAGGAATACAGCCTTCAACTCCTTTCCCCTCCTTCCTTTCCTGTTGATGGAAGCAACTGGCTTTGGACCAGCGCTCTCTAATATTTGAACACGCCCTGCCTCTGCCGCTGGCTTCGTGCATGCGTCATCCCTTCATTTAGATGCGTTCATGTGGATCCTCCTTATGGCTTGTGCTCGTGTGTGTTTCCAATTCTGGTCCCTTTTCTCTACCCCAAGCTCTAAGAGGAGGGGGAAAAAAAGCATCTGTGGCTCCTTTAGGCCAAAAAGGGGTGTGGAGATGAGCCCATCTGCAGCCATTCTGATGCCTGTGAGAGCCGGAAGACAAAAGGGAGATAGGGCATCTTTAACTACACCTCTAGAGAATCGAGTTTGACATTGAGAAATTGAATAGTAAAAGCCACTTGAAAAGAAGGAGGGGGCTGAGCAAGAGGAGGGCATAAACGCTGATGATGGGGATGGGAATTAGGGAGAGGGCATTACAGAGAAGACTTCCTTCTAATTCATCTTCCAAGCTCTGTGCCAAAACAGCATTTGGCATGGTTCACAGGGAGTGATTGTGTGATAATGAACCCTAAGGTGTCCCTTAATTGAAGACTGAGCATTGCGGTTTGTGCCAAGAGTCATAAATGGTGCAGGCTTGCGGGAGGATGCATTTTCTTAAATGTATCGGTAAGTACAGATTAGCGCTTGTCCCCAGTGAAATGCCCATACTATAAATTATGGAAATCTCTCTCTCTGATGCAACCTTTTATTGGGGGGGGGGGGGAGACGGGGTGTAATACAGCAGGAGGCAGGGGGGGAAAGTTTGCAAGCATATGAAATTTGGCCTCTCATTAACATGGCGCCCACGGAAGATGGTTTTCATCAGCAGTCTGGTGTCCTGGAAGGCTAAAGTGCTTGAAATGTACCAAGTTCAGCGATTGTGTTCCATTAGGAAAGCTGCATGGTCATCACTGAAAGGACAGTCTGTGTGTTTGGGCAGGCAGGGGGTGGGGCAGGTGCCCAGTCTGTCTTCAGAGTTCTTGCCCCACCTCCCACTTTCCACCACACATGCACACTTTGTCTCTGCCAGCTGCCCAAGTTCACTATTCAAGGACCCAGCCTGGGCTGTTTCCAACCCACCCAAGAGTTTGGGCCAGGGGTAGGGAATTCTCTAGCCAACATGCCTCCATCAATACCTCTCTGGCCTATCATGAGGTAGGAGGCACGGTCTTTCCAGTGTCCCTCTCAAATGGTGACCATGATGTCCTACAGCCCCACAGTAGGGTTGGCTGGGGCACAGATGGCACATTGCAGGGCCTGATCCAAGAGGCCGTTGGGATGCCATGGACTCAGCTTCTAGCTGGCTACAACAGCACAGTTTTCTGAGCCCCACTTCTGGTCCACTAGGGCCCAGCTGGAGTTTTTTAAGATGGACTAATGCAAATGGTCCTGATAGACTCTTAGAGATTAATGGCCAGAAAGTGGCTTGACACTCAATTCCGCAGGGGGTGCTGGCCCTGGTTCTGCATCTTGTGTGGGGTGGAAAGGGAAGTGAAAATGAACCATTGGAACAATGGGAATCCTTGCTGGCCTCTGTCCTGAGGGCCTCTTAGAAGCATCTACCAAGGGAGTTCTGGCCCTTTCCAGGCATCTCCTTGGATGGAGGTCTCCACACCTCAGGCGGTTGACAGGACTATTCTTCCCATTTTACAAATGAGGGTTTAGAGTCAGAAACTAAGTGTGTAGGAACCAGTTTTGTGCCAAGTTCTATATTACATTTCATCCAGGCTTCGGTCGAGAGCACAATGGTTGCCCACAGGGAGCTCACAGTCAAGTACAGGACGCCGCAGTCACCACCAATTGGAGTAGCTGATAGGACGGAGAAAGGCCCTAAAAATTTAGTGTCACATGCCAAGCATGCCAGGCCCTGTAAGTGCGTTATAGTCAATCATTTTTTTTAAATGGAGAAATTATAGTTTGTTTATACAATGACCTACAGTGCAGAGAAAATAAATGGACCACCATCACATGCTACAACGTGGATGAATCACACAAACAACATGTTGAGCTGAAAAAGCCAGAGTACATACTGTATGACTCCGTTTATATAACAGACAGTGACAGCAGTAACCTTGGACATGTAGTGGTTGGGAAAGAATATGAGGGAGGCTTCTGGGCACTCATAAGATTCTATATCTTGGTCTGAGGGGAGTCACATGAGTGTATTTGCTTTGAGAAAATTCACTGATCTATATACTTATTATGTGTGCATTTTTCCATATATATATGTGTGTGTGTGTGTGTTATAAATATACTTCAATGTAATGTTTAGTTTTTATGTGGGGTGCTTGCTAAAAGGTGCAGATTCCTAGACTTCAACCGAAAATTACTGAATCAAATTGTCTGGGAGAGGGGCACAGGATTCCATATTTAAGCAAGCTCCCTGGATAATTCTTATGTTGGCTAAGGTTTAAAAGCCATGCTTGTGAAAAATACTTAACATCAGGAAAATAGTAGTTAAGAGTGGACTCTGGAGCTAAAATGCCTGGGTTCAAATCCAGCCTCTGCCATTTAATAGCAGGGTGAGCCAGGGAAGGTATTCCAGCTCTGGACCTCAGTTTCCTCAAGTGTAAAATGAGAATAATAATAGTATTCATCTCAGATGGTTGTTGTGAGGACTAAATGAGTGAATATATATAAAATGCTTAGAATAGCGCCTGGCACACAGTAAGCACTAGATACATGTTTAAAAAAGAGAGAGAGAGTGAGAAGTAAATTTAAAAAAAAGGATACACATACAGTGTAATTCTACTTTTGAAAGAATACATAGAGATGAATTTATATATGAACATACACATGCAAATAACTGGAAAGAAACAAATCAGAGTGTTAACAATATTATTTCTGCATGATGTGATTATTGTTAGTTTTTATTTTATTTTCCTTTATCATCTAATTTCCTATAATGAAAAAATGACTTTGTTCGAAAATGTTTTGGAAAGTTAGTAACTTAAGGTTTGCTTAATTTATGATGCCCACATTTCTTAAGGTCCTCTAACATTACAGACAGATGACACCATACCATAGGGGGAAATACCCTTTAGAGCAAACTGCGCATTGTACATTGTACATTTATTAACATGGAAGAAAGTGAGGCAGTCTCTGCTAGATAACTCAGCTACTGCTATGGGAACAAATGCAGAGAGGGACCAAGACCACATGGGAGCAGGTACACTTCTGGACAACTTCCCTTGTTTCCAGTTGTCGAGAAGGAGATAACTTTCCATGGAGATTCATTACTATTGTGAGTGTCCACAGGCTCTCCGTGAATTTTCCACACTGGAATCAGTCAATCTATAGCTTCTGGAAGCAAATACACTTCTAGGTATATGAAGTCAACAGAGTAATGAAGATGACAAAGCCAACCCATGGCACTAATATCACTGAGAAAAACATGGACTTCAACTAGTGTTTAGTTATACAATAATTGTATTTTCTTTTTCTGACCTCTTCTCTCCTTTCCTTCTCCTGTTCTTATCTTTTTAGTTTTCTTCCTTTAAGTCCTAGGCTTTAAGCTTGAATGGATGTAGCTGGCTCTCAAAGTATCCGTGGGTCCTGTTAGACTCTTAACAGTTAGAGGCTCTGCTCTTGGCGTTGGCTCCAACATGAGGAGGACTGCCAACCTGGAACTTCAGTTTAACCCTCTTAGGTTCCAACATTTTTTTAAAAATGATTTTTAATTGTTTTCCTTCCTCCCTCCCTTCCTTCCTGTTTTAGGGAGAGAACGATAGAAACATCCATGAGAGAGAAACATCCATCCGCTGCCTCCTGCACGCCCCCTACTGGGGATTGAGCTGGCAACCCAGGCACGTGCCCTGACCGGGAATGGAACTGGGACCTCTCAGTCCATGGGACGACGCTCAATCCACTGAGCCACACCAGCTGGGCGGTTCCTCCATTTTTTAAACACAACTCTTGAGTTATGCCAACTCCTAAGGTCACTTCACCAAACCTTAGTGTACACATATTTCTGAGTACCTACTGATAAAACACTCCTACCACATATTGCAAAAGCGGCAGCATCAGTTGACAAATTTCAAATGGACTTCAAATGAAAAAGCAAACAATAAAGATGGTAGCAACAGTGGTAAAGGTTCCTTGACAGTAACATGAACAGAGAGCAATGCCGGGAAGCACGGGAAGCAGCATCTCATCAACAAACGTGAGATAGAGCACCAAAGAAAGTATAACTCCAGGTTTCAGTTGAACGTATGGATCACTTGTGTCTAAAATCTTTCTTCAAGGGCCCTGAACACAACATGTCTGTTTTAGGCTCCCAAATGCCTGCTGCATTCACATTAAGTCTTTTCATTGCGAATACCCATTTTCTTTTGACGTTTTCATCTGCCAGCGAATCAGCAGCAGCGAAGGCAGCGACGAACGTCGACGATCCAGGTTGCGTCTCCCTTCACTTCCGCCACGTGGCCCCCAGGACCGGAAATCCGGCTGCCCCGAGTCACGTGCTCAGCCGCCATTTCCGCGCCGGTGGCACCTGCACCCCGGAGACGATGCGCTTGGGCAGCGCTGCCCCTCTGGGCGTAGTTATCATCCTGAGAGGAGTGTCGGTGGCATGTGAGGGCAGGTGGAGGAGACACAGGCCTCCACGAGGGAAGATGGCCCGCGAGGCCCAGAACAAGGGCGGCAGGCTGCGCGCGTTATGAGAGAGGATGTCTGCCGAAGATGACGACTCCTTTGGGCCCCCGTCAGTCATTCCATTCCGTATTTGCAAATCCGCCTGCTCACCGAAATGTACGTAAAACCCTGCGGTCAGGGCTCACCGCCCTTTTGCGGACACTCAAAGCAAGAAAATTGAGTTGCCTGATAGCTCCGCCTTCTTGTTCCAGCTCTCATTCTGTGAGGAGTGTCCCCCTCGTCCAGAACCACGCTTTTTGCATTTGTATGCTTTCTGTTGGCCATGTTGCTGTTTCAAACGGCCGCCAGCATAGTGCTGTCTGATGTCCCCTGAGCACGACAAGGCTGTGACTGGCCGTCCAGAGAAAATACACGTGTTAAATAAGCTTTGTTCAGACATGAGTCATCGAGCCCGTTGGCCGTGAATTCAATGTTAATGAATCGACAACATATATTAAATAAGGTGTCTTTGAAAATAGAAGCACACATAAAGCAAGGTTATGTACTGATTGGTTGGTGACATTGTGACCACAGGCTCGAAGGAACCTAACCCTGTATTTCCCCTAGGAGCATGAGGGTTTTAGTATTTGCTGATTCAGGTTCACAGGGGCTTTGTAGAGCATAACTACCACAAATAACAAGAATCGACTGTCTTCCCTCTGATGGCCCACTACTCTTCAGACCGATTAAAAAAATTTTTTTTCCTTTATTGATTTTGGAGAGAGAGAGAGAGAGGAAGGGAGAGGGAGAGAGAGATAGAAACATCGATGAGAGAGAACATCGATTGGCTGCCTCCTGCATGCCCCCCACTGGGGATCAGGCCCACAACCTGGGCATGTGCCCTGACCAGGAATTGAACCGGCGACCTCTTGGTGCATGGGTCGATACTCAACCACTGAGCCATACCGGCCAGGCTCTTGAGAGCCATTTTAGGTTTGAATAGGTACCTGCCAGAGTCATACCATGGCTCTGTAGGTAACAGAGCTGGAGCTCAGACCTCAGTCTGACTGCAAAACCTGCCCACTTTTCTGTGGAGGGGACACCTAACTTGGTTCTAGAGGGACCCATCAGGTTCAGCCCACCTGGGCAGCAGAGTAGAAGGTATAAATGTATGGACACTCACCCTGGCCGGTTTGGTTCAGCGGTTAGAGCGTCAGCCTGCGGTCCAGAGAGACCCGGGTTCGGTTCCCACTAAGGGCACGTACCTCCGTTGCAGGTTGTCCCCGGCCCTGGTTGGGTCGTGCGAGAGGCAGCCACTCGATGTGTCCCTTTCACGTCGATGTTTCTCTCTCTCTCTCTCTCTCTCTCTCTCTCTCTCTCTCTCTCTCTCTCTCTTCCTCTCTCTCCCTCCCACTCTATCTGAACAAAAAATGGAGAAATGTCTTTGGGTGAGGATAAAAAATAAAAAATGTATGGACACTCAAGCTTGAGTTTGAGTCCTGTCTCCATCACTCAACAGCTGTGTGACCTAAGGAATGTTATGTAATGCTCTGTGCCTCCATTTCCTTATCTGCAGTGTAGGGATAACTACTGCCTGATCATAGAGCTGAGGTAGGATTCAATGACATGTACGTAAAGCACTTGAGCCCTGGCTGGGGTGGTTCAGTTGGATGTCATCCCATGCACCGAATGGTAGCTGGTTTGATTCCCTGTAGGGCACATGCCAGGGTTTCGGGTTCGATCCCTGGTTGGGGTGCATTCAGAAGGCAGCCAATTGATGTTTCGCTCTCATGTCGATGTTTCTCTCCCTCTCTAAAAATTAACATAAAATAAAATAAAGCACTTGATGCCTGGCTCGTAATCAGCACTCAGAAAATGGCAGCTTATAGTAATAATTGAGTTCAGGGCCTCTGCCTGCTTTGGTGACTTTTTCTGCTCCACTATGAGCACAAGGACAGACTGCGTGAACTGAAAAAAATGTCAGCCTCAGCACTGACCCTCTCGATTCTCCAGGGCTCTCCTGGGCCCTCAGGATACCATGGCCCCAGTTCCAGCTTGTCAGTCCCCTAAAGTCATAGCAACCAGGCTATTAGTACAGCACAGCCCCTGAGGGGCAGGTGAGGCAACTCTGGGAGAAGCCTACACACACAGACACGTGGGGAACGACTTTGGCCAGTGGGTGGGTGGATTGCCACTGCTGGATTCTAGCCCACATGATGACAGTTAAGGAAATCCTGTTGAAAAGGAGTCTGTGATCCTTTGGGTCTCTTCTTCTTATATCAGATTCTCTAATCTCAGCTTACCTTCCCTGAGTGGGGACCTGGGCCCCCCGACTGTCCCAGCCATCACTTACAGCAGCCACTCTGTCAAGTTCGCACTAACCCCGGAAATCCACATACCTTCCATTCACTGGGGTGCTCTCAGCTGCAGCTCTTTATTTAAGAAAAGGATGACAATAAGGATTGGGTGGTGACAGGATTGGGATAATGATTTTGTTCTTGGGATTGATGTCATCCCCTTAGGTCACCTGAGTGTATATGTGGAAAGGTTCCTCCCCAATCCTGTCTTTTCTTGAGTCAAGGGGAGAGAACAGTCACTTGGGGAGTCCTGAAGCCTGGCTTTTGTTCCCTACTTGGACGGCTGACTTCCTCTGTAACTTGAATAGGTCACATATCTTCATGTCAGTATCTCTTCCTTGAGAATTGGACCATATCAGTGGTTTCCAAATCGTGTTAGGCTGGGATCAAGGGTTCCACAATTGTTTGATTCAAATTCCAGTAAAATACAGTAAATGTTTTTAAACATTTTACTTATAATTTTTAAAAATCCTCACCCGAGGATACTTTTTTCCATTTTTATCTTCAGATAGAGTGGGAGAGAGAGAGAAACATCAACATGAGAGAGACACATTGACTGGTTGCCTCCCGCACGACCCCGACCAGGGCCAGGGAGTGAACCACAACCGAGGTACGTGCCCTTGACCAGAATCAAACCTGCGACTCTTTGGTCTGCGGGCTGATGCTCTACCGGCAAACCAAACCGGCCAGTGCTTAATTATAATTTTTAAAAAAACACCATGCACTCAAGTTTGCTGTATGCTGCCTTTCCATTTTTCAATCTGCTTGTCTATCTTTGTGCCAATATAACACTATTTTACTTACTGTACCTTTACAGTAAGTCTTTCAGCTTTGTTGTTCTTCAAGATTGACTTGGCTCTTCTCAGCCCTTTGCATTTTCCATATAAATTTTAGAATCAGTTTCAGTTCCCTACTCCCCACAAAAATGTCTATAAATCTGGGATTTTTATTAGGATTACATGGAATCTATTGGTCAATTTGGGAAGAATCAACAACCCAACAATATTACGTCTTTTAATCCATGAATGTGGTATATCCCTTCTTTTGTTTAGCTCTTTAATTTCTCTCTATTATTTAGTTTTCAGTATAGAGATTACACAGCTTTCTTTCCATTTATTCCTGGGGTTTTGGTGTTTTGCTGTTATAGAAAATGGTATATTTTAATTTTTCTTTTTCATTTTTTTGTTGTTGCTGGTTGTAGAAATATAATTTATAATTTATGTTTATATAGTAACCTGATTCCAATGGCCTTTCTTAAATTCCTTTTTAGTTGTAATAGCTTATAGATTTATATCGGTTTTCTGTATTAAGAATCATGAGACCCTGGCCAATTTGGCTCAGTAATTAGAGCATCAGCCTGTGGACTGAAGGGTTGTGGGTTTGATTCCTGGTCAAGGGCATGTACCCCCAGCACTGGTCAGGATCATGCGGGAGGCAACCAATCTATGTATCTCTTTCACATCGCTGTTTCTCTCCCTCCCTTCCTTCCACTCTCTCTAAAAGTCCATGGAAAAGCCCTGGCCGGTTTGGGTCAAAAGTTAGAGTGTCGCCCCGTGGACCAAAGAGTCTCGGGTTCGATACCAGTCAACAGCACGTACCTGGGTTTCGGTTCAGTCCCCGGCCCTAGTCGGGGTCATGCGGGAGACAACCAATCTATGTGTCTCTCTCACACTGATGTTTCTCTCTCTCTCCCTCTCCCTCTCTGCCTCCCACTCTATCTGAAGATAAATGAAAAAATATCCTCAAGTGAGGATTAACAAAAAAAGAATCATAAGAATAATGATGATGTCATTTTTGCTTCCTGATCCTATGCCATTTGTTTCTTTTTATTGCACTGGCCAAGACTGCCAGTACACTGATGACTGAAAGTAGTGAGAATGCGCATCCTGGTCTTATCTGTGGTCTCAGAGGAAACACTTTTAATAATTCACCATTAATTATGTTTGTTACACATACTTTTTATCAGATAAGGAAGTTCCTTTCTGTTTCTACTTTGCCACAAGTTTGATCATGAATGGGTGTTGAAGTTTTCAAATGCTTTTTCGACATCCGTAGCAATCATCACATGATTTATCTTTTTTATTTTAATATAGTAATTACATTGATTGATTGTCAAATGTTAAACCAGCCTTGCATTCCTAGAATAAACCTCACTTGGTCGTAATGTATTACCTATCCTTTTTACATATCATTGGATTGATTTGCTAATATTTTTGTTTAGAAGTTTTACATGTATAATATATTCATGAGAACAGCTCGTCCGTAGTCTATACCATAATTTAACTCATTGAGGACCAGCAATGTGTCAAGTTGTGTTACTAGCTTCACTCATTTCTGTTCACGTATGCCATCACTTTTCCCGTTCCTGATGAGGACTGTTCTAATTCTGGACTGGTGTTTAAATTCAGGCCTGCATGCAGGCATCTGCTCCAGCCAGATTGCACCAAAAAGTTCTTCATTCTGTTCATTACTGAAATCCATGATTGATTCATTACTGAAATCCATGATTGGTTAGATGCCATTGTGCAGTTAACACCCACACTAATACTGCTGGAGCACCAGCCATAGTCAAGGCACTGTGCTCGGTGCTAGGGGGTGGGGCAAATCCACTTCTCCACTCATAGGGCTTGCCTTCCAAAAGAGGAGCTTACTTATGCTTGGGAGTGGTTACTTAACAATTCAACTTTGAAACGAAAATGTCCTTCTACATCTTCTCTTTAAATCTTTGGAATTATTTTTTATTTTAAAGTGTATAACAAGATAAGCAGTTCAAATACTGTGGTCATTTACAACTGCTGATTTGTCTGAACTGGGATCATACCCATACTGTGCAACTGATTTAGAAATAACTTGAATGCTGAGGCTCATGTGAACTGTCATTCCCAAACCCCTTGTTTTGGATCTGTCATCAGCCTCACTGCTGCCACTGATTGGCTGACTATCTAGCAAGTAGATATTGTCAATGTGAACTTATAAATCTACTGCTATTTAATTATTTTTTAATCCTCACCCGAGGATACTTTTTCCATTTATCTGCAGTCAGAGTGGGAGGGAGAGAGAGAGAGAGAGAAACATCAATGTGAGAGAGACACATCAACCTGTTGCCTCCCGCATGACTCCAACCAGGGTCTAGGATCGAACTGCAACCAAGATCTGTGCCCTTGACTGGAATCAAACCTGCAACTCTTTGGTCCCCGGGCTGACGCTCTAACCATTGAGCCAAACCAGCCAGGGCAAAATCTATTGCTATTTAAATGCCACCTGTATCTGTTTCCTTTTATTTTCTGCAGTCTGAATATGTTATGTCTAGGTGTGGTACTTTTTGTGTGTTTATTTTTTAAATGTTTTCATTGATTTTTTTTAGCGAGAGAGGAAGGGAGAGAGAGATAGAAACATCGATGTGAGAGAGAAACATCAATTGGCTGCCTCCTACACGCTCCCCACCGGGGATCAAGCCCGAAACCTGGACATGTGCCCTGACCAGGAATTGAACCTGGACCTCTTAGTCTATGGGACAATGCTCAATCCACTGAGCCACACCGGCTGGACTGGGTGTTTATTTTTTATTGTTGTTTGTTTTGTTCTGGGGGGGGGGAGGCTTTTAAAAATTATTATTCTTTATCCTGCTTGGTGTTCGCTGAGATTCCTGGATCTGTGATTTGCTGCCTGTCGTTAATTTTTTAACGTTGTCAGCCATTAGTACTTCAAATATTTCTTTCTCTTTCCTTCTTTCTTTCTTTCTTTCTTTCTTTCTTTCTTTCTTTCTTTCTTTCTTTCTTTCTTTCTTTCTTTTTTTTTTTTTTGTTGTTGTTGTTGTTAATCCTCACCCAAGGATATTTTTTCCATTGGATTTTAGAGAGAGTGGAAAGGAGGGAAGGAGGGGGAGAGAGAGAAAGAAACATTGATATGAGAGAGACACATCAGTTGGTTCCTCCTGCACATGTCCCAATCAGGATGGGCGATCAAACCTGCAACCCAGGTACATGCCCTTGACTGGGAATTGAACCTGCAACCCTTTGGTGCGTGGGCTACATTCTAACCACTGAGCAACACTGGCCAGGGCTGTACTTCAAATATTTCTTCTGCTCTGTCTCGCTTTCTTCTCCTTCTGGTATTCTGATTACATTTATGTCACACCTTTGACACTGTCCCACAGTTATTGGTTACCCTGTTGTTTCTTTCATTCTTTTTTCTCTTCGCATTTCAGTTTGGGACATTTCCATTGACATATCCTCAGGCTCACTGATTCTTTCCTCAGCTGTGTCTGGGTCTGTTGATCATCCCATCAAAAGCATTCTTCATTTCTATTACAGTGTTTTTGATTTCTAGCATTTCCCTGGATTCTTTCTTAGAGTTTCCATCTCTCTGCTTACATTACCCATCTGTTCTTGCATGTTGCCCCCTCTTTCAATTAGAGTCCTTAACATATTAATCATAGTTATTTTAAATTCCCTGTCCAATAATTCCAGCATTGATGCATTTTGAGTCTAGCTCTGATCATTGCTTTGTCTCTTCAGATTGTTTTTTTTCTCTTCCTTTTAGCATACCTTGTAATTTTAGTTGAAATGGAAGTGCGTTGTATCAGGAACTACAGTAAATTAGGCATTTAGTGTGATGTTGTATGTTACTCTGCCTAGAAGTTGGGCTCTGTGTGATGTTTGCTATAGCTATAAGTGCCAGAGACTTGGAATTCTCTTTTGGTCTCCCCTCCTTGACTTTGGGCTCCCTTGAGCCCTCCTCAGACTGGACTGCGTCTGAGTCCTACAGCTCTTTCAGCTGTGATCCCCCGTTAGCACACTGGAGCCCTGCTGGTGTGGCCATAAGGTGCAGCGGGTGGACAGCATGGTGGGCCAGTGGCTCTTAGCACTCACACACAAGAGCTATGGGAACAGGAGGACATTCCGACCAGCTGGAGAACAAGGATGTGAGACTTTTCTCCTTGAAATTCCATAGAAAAGAATTTTGTGACTCTGACTAACGTCCTGCAGTGTGGCCTGGGTGTGGTGGACGTGCCTGGCTTGCTCAGAAAACAGCAGCATCTCGAGGATAGACACCTGGTGGGTCCTCTTCGGCTTCTCCTCAGTGCTCAGACAGGGCTGGCACACTGTAAGCTCTCAGTAGATGCCACCTAACTAATTCCCCTTTAACTGAAGTTCCCAGGGACCAGAAGCTGCCAGGGCTGGGCGGAGGTTTCAGGGCATGACTTGCCTTGCTGCATGCCCCCAAGCTCCAGGTCCAGCTTGGCACATTGTGAGTTTGCATTCAATATTTGCATGATTAAAATAAATACATGGCCCTGGCCGGTTTGGCTCAGCAGTTGGAGCATCGGCCCACGGACCAGAGAAATCTGGGTTCAGTTCCCACTAAGGGCACGTACCTCGGTTGCAGTTTGTCCCCGGTCCCGGTTAGGGTTGTGTGGGTGGCAGCCTATCAATGTGTCTCTCTCACATTGATATTTCTCTCCCTCTTCCTCCCTCTCTCCCTCCCGCTCTATCTGAAGATAAATGCAAAAAATGTCCTCGGGTGAGGATAAAAAAAATTTTTTTTTAATAAATAAAATAAATACATGATGATTGAGAGCCTGGAGTGTCCAGAAGGCTCCAGAATAAATGCAGCTTGTGACTTATGAGACATTTGGAGGAGCAGATTTCCCCTTCATTATAACTACAGCTCATTTAAATGTTCTTCCAATGGTCTTCCCTGATTGCCCACAGTCTGCCTCTGGACAGAGGCGGGGAGAGGTAGGCATAGGTCAAGGTGGGAGAAGGTAAATGAGTCTAAAATTAAAAGTCTTTATTCAGCCCAGTTTAACACACATGACCTGACAGGTCTACAGAATTGGGCTTGCATGGGGCACATGGATAGGAAGATACAGTGTCTGAGGGCTTTCTTCTCCGGCTGTAGAGAGCCAAGGAAGGGGTAAAGGGTGAGGGCACAGGCTCGGAGGGATTTTATTACTCTCAATGGGCTTCGATTTCCTCTGCTATAAAATGGGGTGATTGTTGGAACGTATCCTGCAGACTTTGAGCTGTCAGTAGTCACGAGTGCATGTGTGTGACCCAGTGCTCAGCATGAGAGCAAAAAAGGGCTCTCAGAGAACAGGTGCCACCACCACTTTATCCTTGATGCTACTGACAGCTTTGGAACTAGACTGCAAAGATGATAAAGGTGCTACCAGAGAGGCATCTTGCAGTGTGGACGGCGTACAGGCTGGAGGCAGGGAGGCCTAGGGAGTCTAAGGCCCTGGCTGGGGCAAATGGGAGAGAAAGAAGGGCCCTGCTTGGGCCCAGCCTCCTGCAGTGGGTCCCTCTGGCTCTGACTTTCAGGTCTAAGGACATGTTGTCCCACTTGCTCATGTCGATTCAGGTGGGAGCATTTGTGGCTGGGCCTCAGAATCTCTTCCCACACCTTGACTGGGCCCCAAGGTTTTGGTCAATCTGAGCTGCCCTAGCCTCTAGGCTCTGCCAGGTTGATAGGGGCTGGAGGTCCCCAGATGCCACTTAGCTGGGACACAGAGGCTTCTTCGGGGCACCCAGAGAAGGTAGGCAAGTCCAGAGGCCTTGTTCTTCACAGCCTGTTCTTGCCAACATGCCTCTGTTCACCCCACTGTTCATTCCCTGGCTGAGCACCTACTGTTTGCCAGGCCCCAGAGCTGGCCTTGGAGACAGGAAGATTAGGGCAAGTTCTCTGCCCTCGAGGAGCTCTGGGCCCAATCACCAGGCTGCTGAGATGGATCAGAAGGGACCACAGTTTATTTCTATACACCTCAGGCCTGATTTCTCCACAGCAAATGAAAGCTGCTTCTCTACCCATTGGAACAGCCTCTTGGAGTTCACAGGCGGTGCACAGGTCTGCCTAAGTCATGGTTCCTTTGGCCTCAGCAGCCCCAGCCAGGAGGCTATACTGGACAGTAGTTAAGGCTTTGCCCTGGAGTCAGGGTGCCTAGGTTTGAGTCTCAGCTCTGCTGTTTGCTCACTATGTGTTACCATGGGGACGTCAATGAAACTTTCCCTTTCTCCTTCCTTCCTCGATTGTGATGGCAGGGCTGCAGCAGCCATTTTGTTATAAGAACAGAGGGAACCTCAGGCCTCTCATCCTTGAGCTGTTGAGCCAAGGCCCACAGACACATACTTATCTCTGTACTCCTTTATGTGAGAAATAAACCCCTTGTTAAACAGCAGCCACTGAGGTCAGGTTCACTGTTGCTTGGGGCCAGAATTGCTCCTGACTGAGACATTTAACTTTTCTGTGGCTCAGTTTCCTCATCTGAGAAACGGGGATAATTATAGCAGCTACCTCGGTGTGTTGGGTGAGGATAGATTGAAAAAAATCCTTGTTAAGTACATAAAAGTACTGGTATTTAGTGAGTGCGTAGCAAATGTTCTTTGTTGTTTTTTTTTAATCCTCACCCAAGGGATATTTTTTCCATTGATTTTTAGAAGGAATTGGTGGGAGAGAGAAACATCGATGTGAGAGAGACACATTGATTGGTTCCTCCTGCATGCGCCCCAACCAGGGTAGAGAATCAAACCCACAACCAAGGTATGTGCCTTTGACTGGGAATTGAACCTGCAACTCTTTGGTCTGCGGGCTAATGCTCTAACCACTGAACCACACCAGCCAGGGTGCAAATGTTAATTTTATTATTACTATTATTATTGTTACTATTATTATTGTTGAGGTGTTTTTTCTTTCCAACCACTCCTTGTAAGACATGAACCACAGAATCTTGAGCATACTGGTCAACTTCCTTAGCATATGGTTTTGCTTTTCAGTATCCTTTTGTAGGCAATATTTGGTACCCACCTTCATTCATACTTTCATATTTCACAAATTTCCAAGTATGGCCATGTGTAACTTTTTAAATGTAATGACTTGCTAATATTTTCCATATATCAAGTACATTCACTCTTCTATGGGTTTTTCATGCATTATGTTTTTTTTCTCACGACAGCCCTCCCAGTGGAGGTTCTGTGGTTATCCCCATTTTGCAGAAGAAGAAACTGAGGCTCAGAGAGGGGAACTGGGTGCCTTGGCTCCCAGCAGTACCGACTGGAGCCAGGATTGGACTCACATCTCCAGGTCTCCTGGGCCTAGGGTGTCTCCTGATGAGTTCAGGGGACCTGTACATGTGGGGCCAAGTGGTCTTTGGAGAGGAGGCAATAACAGAAATGACAGCCACAGTTCCGCAGTGTGAGCTTACTCACCAGGCACATCAGCTTTACGAGACAGGCAAGGTTATCGGTTTCCACTTCACAGTGAAGTTGAAGCCACTGGGACAAGAACCCTCAGAGAGGCTGGCCTAGGAGAGGCTGCCACCACCCCTGGCCCATCAGGATGCACCCCTGCACTTCTGGAAGCTGGTGTGAGAGGGCAAGGACTGGGTCTGCCCGGGTCACCTGGTGCCCCCAGAGCCTTGTACAGGGCCTGCCACACAGTAGCTGCTCAACCAGTATTGGCTGAACAAAGGAGCAGCCAGAGCCTCCAGGATTCCCTGAGAATAGGCGGTGGTGTGGATGGCCGCCAGTGGTGGCAGGGAGCAGCAGAATTAGGCTCTCACTCCCTGTGGCCACCCTCTCGCTGCTCAGAGGACTGAGCAGGTGGAAGGAAGAGCTGGGAGACAGGAAGTCAGGAAGTGCGGGCAGTGGAGGTGGCGGAGGAAGAGCAGATGGGCTTCGTGTGGGGTGGGAAGGGCCTCTGGAGAAAGAAGTGGGTGGGAGTCCGTCGGAAGGCTTCCTTCTGGCTGCTCCTAGACTTCCAGAAAGGACCGAGTCCAGAACACCGAAGAAAAAAGGGCAGGGAGGGGCGCTGCCCATCACTCCCCTGCCCAACCCAAACTCCTCTCTTTCTTGCATGCTTTCTCCCTACCCCTTCTGCCCCCTCACCCCGCCCATACCCCATCTCTGTGTCTGAGGCGCCCTCACGCCTCCCTCTTCCCCCCTCTTGGCCAACTCTCTAACTCTTAAAAGACCCGAGGAGTCGGGTCTCTTTTGGAATACCTGTCTCATTCCTTCATCTCCCTGTGTCCTTGTGTCTCCACCTGACTATGATTTTCATCTGGATCCTTCCATCTCGGCCTCTCTTTGCCTCAGTCTCCCTCTCTCCGCCCCCTCTGCCTCCTGAAGCGTGCCCCACCGCCTCCCACAGCCGCGTCTCTGGATTCCGAGCTTCCCCGAGCGTCTCGGCCCCGTCCCGCCGCATTGATCTGCCGGGACTTTGGCGCGGGCATCGCGGAGCCTGGGGGCCCCGTGTGGGCGACGGGGTGGGGGTGAGATTCCGGGAGGCGCAGCTCCCGGAGAGACTCGCGTGCCAGTCTCCTGCCGGCCACGGAGCAGGTTCCGCGCCGATGCGCCCGACGTGGGCGCCCCAGGGCGCGCCTTTGTCTCTCCCGGGCCACGGAGGCTAATTAGATTGAGGGAGGGCGCTGTCCCTATTCACGGTGTTGTCGCCGCCTCTCCGCCTGCAGCCCCGCGCTGGCCGCCCAGAGTCACGTCTATTGAAGCCATACCGGCGGCCCGCACCCCCACCCACCACAGCCGCCGTCGAGCCTTTGTGCGCGCCGGCGGGGAGAGCCCTGGAGCCCAGAACTGGCCCGCAGAATGGAGGGCGGGGGGACACACGGGACCCACGCGAGGAAGAAATTTCCCTAGGTCAGGGCGGCAATGGAGACCAGAAATATTGAGACCCAGGAAGCAAGAGTGAGAAATGGGAGTGTGAAGCCGAGAGGGTGTGAGAAAGCCTGAGTGGGGGCCTGAGTGCGCGAAGAGGAGAGGGCGCGCGGGGAAGGAGGGCGAGAAGGAGAGGGAGAAGCAGAGAGACGCGGGTGTGGAGAGCGCGACCGTGGCGGCGAGCGAGCGGAGTAGGGAAGTGGGGAGAGAAGACCGGGCCCCGAATGGGCGAGGAGAGGCGGGGGCCCGGCGAGAGGAGGGAGAGCCGGGAAAGGGTTGAGAAGCCCCCGGAAGCAGGGGCAGCGCAGGGGCCCCATGCTCGTGGCCAGGCTGGGGCGTAGGGGTTAGGGCCCCGGGTAGGGGGTCGGGCCGCGGCGCATCCACATTCTTCGCCTTTTCTTCCTCAGGCTCATTCCGGCCGATCGATACCTGCGCGGGAGCCGCCCCCGCCGCTAATATCTTTTTAATGAGTTCGCGGGGCTTAGAGCGAGCGCGATCTGCCCTCCAGGGTGGATTTTCCCCCAGCAGATGTTTCAGGAGGAGGAGGCGAGCGGGGCCCCTGGGAGGGGGACAAATCTCTCCCTCCGAGGGCAAGGGCAGAAGACTTTCTTCTAAAGTTCAAAAGAAAGACGGGCTTTCACTCGGCCCCCAAAAATGTATTTCCCAGCGGACAATGGGCTCCTTTCTGCGCCTCCGAGGGCCAGCGGGGCGGGAGGAGCGGAGACCTGTGTGCCTTGGCCCCGCCTGACCGACTCGCGCTCCCCTCCACCAGGGAGCTGGGAACCCGGCCTCCCCTCCGAAAGCGCCGCTGAAGTGCGTTATCCAGACCTGAGCGCACCGGCGGCAACGAAAGTGCCCTGCGGGTCGGGCCGCGGGGCCAGGGGAGCCCTTCACCCTGTGCGCCAGGCCTCTCGGGTGCGAACCCCTGCCTGAGGGGCGCGCACCTTTGCCTGGAGGGGAGGTAGGACGGCTCTCTGGGCTTAGGCCGCGGCCCTTGTTCTCTCCACGCTCTGCCCTGCGCCGGGCAACAAGTAGAAATCGCCCGTTCCGGGTGGCCGCGGGACCCTGAGTTCCTCTTAACCTGTCTGGGCCCGTCCTACTCTCCCCAACCCATGTCCCCAGTCCGTGGGTCCGTCAGCCTTCCTCGGCCTCCCTCTCTCTACTCCCGTGGGCTCAGCGAGAAGGGGGAGACGGGCCATGAGGATGACCTCCGAAGAGCCGCGGCGGATTGATTCGTTCTGCCCGGAGCCCGGGCCGCGTAAATGGGGGCCCGGGCGGCGGCGGCTGCGGCGGGGATAAAGATGTTCTCTCTGCAAGGGGGTGGGGACGCGGGGCGGGAAGCCGGGCCATTCACTCCAGGCCCGGCCCCTCGGGAAGCCGCTCCGAAGAAAGGGGGCCGGGGCCTATTCAAGCCCTACGAGCCGCCCACAAAGGACCGATATACTGGGGGCCTCTCTATTAACGCCCATGAATATTAAAGAGATCGCAGAGCGGCGGCCCGCGGGTGAAAGGGGGGGGGGGGGCGGGGCGGCGCCTGTGAGCTCAGGCCCGGGCCCCGGCTAGCGGAGGGGACTTCAGTACCGGTGTACTCCGCGCCTGGGCCCCGTAGATAACGATACCGTTCAGCCTCCGAGAAACCCCTGAAGGTGCAATGTTTTCCCTCGCAGTCTCAGCGAGGGGAGATGAAAACGCAGGGTTCTTGGCTCCCCAATTTCAATGGGCCCTGAGACTGGGGCGTTTCCTATAGGACCCCCTTCTCCTGGAGCGCGTTCCAGGTGGGTCTATGGCTAGACCAGAAGCACAAACTTTGAGCTTCCAGTGGAGACAGGTGGGGCCAGCGGGCGCACGAGCTGGGAAGCTGTTCTGGGCTCCGTGTCCACCCCACCCCCAGCACCGCTCCCTGGATTTGTGGGTCTCCGGGAAAGGAATAGAGCTCCCTGGGCATCAGAGTCCTTGGTCCTTTCACCTTCTGACCCCTAGCTGGGGTCAGGACACAAATGTTGCTGCACCAGAGGGCTTTTCTTAATGGGGTGTGGTCCGGAATTGGCAAAATCCTCAGGGTTTACGGAGGTCACCTGACCCAAAAACAGACAAAGCAAAAAAACCTCAGTTCACAAAGTGCAACCCAAACTATTGCACAAACAGGGACCCTGTAGCCCAGAGAGGAGAAGGGCCATCCCAAGGATGCACCGCAGTCCTCATCTGCCTTGGTCTCCCGGAGGCGCTGAGGTTGGCTGTGGGGCTTGAGAACTGAGCTCGTGGCCCCTGGCAGCGCTCCCCGATGTAGTCTCCTTTGCCCCGGGCGCATTTCCTCCTCCACTAAGTCTTTGTAGAAGCCAAGTCCCTGGCGCCGGTGAGGCTCCCGTGCTGGACTCCGTCCGCCCCCTCGGCTCAAGCGAGGGCCAGTGTGACTCGCTGGAGGCGTCTGGAAGGGACTCTAACCTGCGGGCTGCGCTCTCTCCTCCGCAGCGCTGCCCTCTGCTGGCGTAGGTCCGAAGGTCGCACCTTCTGCCCGATACAACCTCCCTGGGCATCAGCCTGGATGTGGCCCTGGGCCCTGGGTCTGAAAACCGGTGGTTGCCCACCTCCTTATTCTGCGCCCCGATTCAGACTCCGTAGTGTTGGTGATCACTGGCCAGAACCCCGCATGCAGAGGCTGGGGATCCAGGGCTGCCAGGTGTGAGGCTGGCTTAGCAAAGGCTGGACCCCCGTGGTGGAGGGAACTCTTCACCAAGGGGCCTGAGGACAGCCACTCTTTGTGGGAGGGCCAGTCCCCCTGCCTCTCCACCCAAGTTTCCTCCCTGTGGAGAAGGCCTGGGGAGTCGGCTTCCTCCAGCTAACCCGGGTCTGGTAATGGAATCTGAAATAACGGGTGGGGAAAACCTGCTGAGGAGCTCTGCAGGTGGGGGAGGTGTCCCCATGTCTCCCTCCCTTGTCTGGTGCTGGAGTTGGGGACCTGAGACTAACCCCAGGAGTCAGCATTGCCTGCAAGAAGCTGTGGGAGCCTTGGCTATGCGCTCAGCAGCTCCGGTCTGGGGAGAGAGATTGCGCTGGTACTCCGGTGCCTTGGAGCCTCCCAGCAGAAAGTCTACTGGTGGGATGGGGAGGTGGGGGCAAAGGAGTAGGGAGGAAAGGGGAGAAGATGGAGGTTGGAGGAGAAAGAGAGGTAGAAGGCAAGAAGGAGGAGTGCCGGCGGCAATGGGTTTCCCAAGGTTGAATCTGAGCGAAGGAGCTGGGAGGCCTGCGTATTGAGCCCCGCACACACTGGAGCCTGGCCGGGGGGCTGCCTGCATCACTCAGGGGCTCGTCTGCTCCCACTCGCTACAGTCCGGGGATCCCTTTCTATCCCCTCTGCACCTGGCAGGAAAGCCTTTTCCCAGCAACCCTCGGCTAGTGTGGATTTCTGTCTGCCCTTCCCGACCTAGCCCCCCTAGGGCCAGGAGCCCGTCACCCACCCGTGTCAGTCCCTGCCCAGCCCTGACGGCGACTGCAGCCCCGCCAAGCAGCCCTCTTGCCCAGGGATGGTTTCACAACTGACTATGAGCAGCCAGCGGGGTGATTGGAGCGGCCCGTTTGAAGCGAAGCGCCGGCTCCGGCAGCTCCGTCTGCGCAGATCAGCACGGCTCGCGTTGGGCCTATAGGTTCCGGGGCGACTACTACAGTCCGGGGCTTGGAGCTCCGGAGAGCCCTGGGTCGGGCCAAGGAGTCTGGGACCCGTCCGGGTTGGGATGATGAGCGCAGATCTGGCCTGGGACAGTGGGTGAGTGCGGGGCCTGCCGGCGGAGGCCAGCGTCTCCTCCTGCCCAGTCAGGTCCCTGGGGTCCTAGTGAGCCTCGCTGAGCCCCCTCCCCAGCTCCGTCCCCTCCTCTCCTGGAGGCGGGCTGAGCCTCCCTCCCAGCCCCGGCCTTCCCAAGGGGAGAGGAGGAGGAAGAGGAGGGCGGGGGAGGAAGGGCCGGGGAGGGGCGAGAGGAGTGTATGGGGAGCTGTGGTGGCTAAGGCTCCTCGAGTCCGGCCGGGTACAACAAGTCTGTCCTCCGACGTCAGGGCGTCATTAATAACCAATTAGGAGGGTCACTGAGGCTCCTATAAAGGCGCTGAGATTTTGCCAAGGCGAAGACCGTCCGGCCCGGTGTTCGAGAGGCTAGCGCACGTCTGAGAGCCCCTCGCCACCGCCGTTTCTCTGCAGCCACCCGCCTCCCACCCGCCCCGCACCCCCCGCACCCGCCTCCGCCTCCACCCCACCCGGTCTCTGTCGCCCTCCACTCCGCCTCTGCCATCTCTGCTGCTTTCTCCGTCTCTCTTCCTCTCTGCCTTGCTCCCCCTGGTTCACTTTCCTCCCGGCCACCCCCTCGCCTCCCTCCTGCATCCTCATCCTCCCCCTGCTCCTCTTCCTTCTCCTCCTGCCCACAGCACTCTTCACTCGCTCCTCCGCTCCCCTCGCCCTACACATCCTCCCCTCTGCCCGGCCGTCCCCCGGCGCCGGCGAGCCCTGGGCCGCCCATGATGGGCTCCGTGCTCCCGGCTGAGGCCCTAGTGCTCAAGACTGGGCTGAAAGCTCCGGGGCTGGCGCTGGCCGAGGTCATCACCTCCGACATCCTGCACAGCTTCCTGTACGGCCGCTGGCGCAACGTGCTGGGCGAACAGCTCTTCGAGGACAAGAGCCACCACGCCAGCCCCAAGACCGCCTTCACCGCCGAGGTCCTGGCGCAGTCCTTCTCCGGCGGTGAGTCACGCCGTCGAGGCCGCTCGCGTCCCCTCCTCCGGGCCGCCCTTGATTCCCAGCCTGGCTATGCGCGGGCTGCGGTGGAGACACGAGGCTTTGAAGCTGCTTGCGCCAACCTGGGCGTCCCAGATGCTCTGTGTGCCTCGGTTTCCCACAAACCCAACCAGGGCTCGAGCAGCTAAGCCCGGGTGGGGCGGAGGACAGCTCCCCACCCCGAGGCTAGGAGAAGGATCGCAGCGCCCGGGCTGCGGAGCCTGCTGCCCCTGCGCTCCCCTGCCCGCCCCTCGCTGAGCCCTTTGAGCCGGCGGGTTCCTGGCATTTAAAGCCTTACTAGGCGTGTAATAGCAGTTGACTCAAAAAGAAGGGGTTTTAAATTCATTTAGTTAACTTGGGCTTGACCCGCGAAAGTTCCCACTTAAACCAAGAACTTTAAAAGGCAGCGGGGTCTGGGGAGGGGGCGGAGGGCGGACAGGCAGGGAGAGAAAGCCGTGGAGAGAGTGAGAGAGAGAAAGAGAGCGAGAAAAGTTTCTTTTCTTTAAGATGTCTCAAGTTCTTATTCCTCATTCATCAACCCGCAAACAATATCTTTCCCCGGCGCTGGCATCTCTGCGCGTCGCCCTCTCTTCCCCCTTTACGATTTCTGTTCCTCTCTTAATTTACCGTGCAGACTAATTCCACTTCCATTCACGCTATGTCAACCATCTAATCCCCCCTTTTTGTAAGGGGAATTCCTCGGCCCCTTTTAAACAAGTCCCCTCCGCATTGAGCTACAATTTACTGCTACAGCATTCTTCCAGGGCTAATGAATTTAGAATTAGCAATTTCTTTCGAATGGAGCCCAATGAATGCGATCACTTTAACAGCGTGACAAATTGCCAGCCGCGCTGCAATGGACACCGTTTAACCCCCCCTTTCAGCTGGCCTGCTCGCTGGGTATTTTCCCAGGTAGCTTAGAGGGGAACCTTGTAAGACATGGAGGCCGCCCCAGTGCGTCTTGCTGCTCCCACACCGGCTGCCAGCCCCGCAGGGGGACCCCCAGGGATTGTGGGCCGCCCCAGCTCTTCCAGGCCCAGAGAGGCGACTGCAGGGCTCGCCTGGGTTCAGGAGCTGCCCTTCCTGACATCCCAGATCCTGAGTGCATAGAGGGACACAGGCAGGCCCAGGGTCACACAGGGAGCGCAGGATCCTGCTTTCTTTTCAGCCCCGTGGCCTCGCAGCCTGAGGTCTGTTCCCAGCACTGCCAGACCATCCTGGGAACAGAGCTTCCCGTACCCCAAAAGGAGACCGCACCCAGGGGCCTCCTGTGCTCCTGGCCAGACATGCAGTGAGCTCTGTCGGAGTGACAGGTGGAAGAACCCAAACTGGGACTGGGCAAAGAGTCTCAGCTTGGCCATCACCTCCTCATAGGCGCTGGCCTCAGTTTACCCATTTGCAAAACCACTCACTGTGGTTGGTTCAGTGGTTCTTAAGCTTCCCTGGGGTGAGAGCAGGGGAACTTGTGGGTGCTTTGAGAATTCATGGAAAGACTAAAAAAAAAAAAGTAGAAATAAGCCCTACAGCACCACTTTCAAGGGCACTGAGGCTTCCTGGGTTGCAAACAGAGGGCACACTACCACAGCCCTCATTCTCTCTCTCTCTAACGGAGCCCAGCAGTTTGGGGGTTGGTTGGTGGGCAGGACTGCCGGCAGGCTCCTCAGACTCTGACCCTATGCCCCTGCCTCATGGCCGCAGAGGTGCAGAAGCTGTCTAGCCTGGTGCTGCCGGCCGAGGTGATCATTGCACAGAGTTCCATCCCCGGGGAAGGCCTCGGCATCTTCTCCAAAACGTGGATCAAAGCGGGCACCGAGATGGGCCCCTTCACGGGCCGCGTCATAGCCCCGGAGCATGTGGACATCTGCAAGAACAACAACCTCATGTGGGAGGTAGGCACCACCTGAGAGAGGGCACAGGTGGGACCTCCGCTGCCCGGAAGCTGCTTCTGCCTTTGCTGGGAGCTGCAGCCATTCCCTGCGCTCCTCCAGGCAGGACCCTATGCACCTGGATTCCCCCAACCCACCCCAGTATGCTCCCCAAAGGCTTCATTCCAAAAAATTGGACCCTCTTTCTTCTGGCCAACACTAGGGAGTAGGACTGCTGTTGGCCCACTTCACAGAGGAGAGCACACTGAGACTCAGAGAGGCCATGTGGCTTGCCCAGGGCCCCACTGAGAGCTGGGAGCCGTCTCCTAGCCACCCATAGTTTTTCCCTCACCCCGAAGCAGCATGGAAAATGACAAATACTGCACCTGGTCACAGCAGCAGGAGGAAGGAAATGGGGGATGGCCCAGAGGCCTCTCCTAACTTCACCTCTTACCTCCTCTGGAGCCCCAAGCCAGTGGTTACTGTCTCTGTTTGTTGCTGGGTTAGGAAGTTGGGGTCCAGGTCGATCTCTGAATATCCTTGGCAGCTCCCACAAAGGGGCTTAGGCCAGGCCAGGTGCCACAGTGAGCCAGCTTTACCTCTCCAGGCTCATGTGTGCCCTCTGTGGCTGTGGCCAGTGCCCTCCACTGCTCTGAGGAGTATCTCTCCATCCCTGAAGAGCTAGCTGGATGCTGCTTTGTCCCGTGATCCCTTGGAAACCCCTTTCTTCCGGAGATGGGGAGGACATGGCAGCAAGAAGGAGCCTGTGGGACCCTAGAGACTGACTCCCTGTTGGCCACTTCTAGCCAGCTGGCCTCAGGCAAGTCACTGTACCACTCTGAGCCTCTCTTTCCTCACCTTGAAAACTGAAATAATAGCTGTATCCACAACCTGGGGCTGTTGTGAGGATGGAGAGAGAGTGTATGGATGTGCCTGGCATGGGGCCTGGGCCTGGCCACAGGCGGCACCCCTGACACAGCCCTGCCTCACCTAGTCCCTGGTTCACCTGTGCCCAGGTGTTCAATGAAGATGGCACAGTGCGCTACTTTATCGATGCCAGTCAAGAGGACCACCGAAGCTGGATGACCTACATCAAGTGCGCACGTAACGAGCAGGAGCAGAACCTGGAGGTCGTCCAGATTGGCACCAGCATCTTCTACAAGGCCATCGAGGTGGGTGTGTATGCTGTTGTGTAGGGAGCAGTGGGGGCAGCTGTGTTTCAGGTCTGCTGTGGATGGAGGGGCACTGACGCTGGCCCAGCTGGCCCTGCCCAGGCTGTGGGGCTGAGGCCCATGCATCACGGTCTTCAGGAGCATGACCTCCAGGCAGGCTTTCTGCTGTAGATCAGAAAGGACGCAACTTTTCATATGCTGCCACTGTGAATATCATGAGCACCTCAACAGTGAGATCCTTGGGTATCTGCTGAGAGTGCCCTGGGGTTCAGAAGCCATAGAGATACAGAGAGCAAGGCACTGGAAGGCAGCCCAGGGAAAGCATTTGGGTGGGGGAGGGGTTTGTGTCTGCACTGTTGTAGCTGTGCGTTGTCCCTTATTCTGCATGTGTGGGACACCGATGGCATGTGGATCATGACGCAGTCTCAGCTATCACACACTGATCGCGCTGGGTGTCAGGCTTCTCCTAGATGCTGTATCCACATTATCCTATTTAATCCTCACATATTTAATCCACAAGGGAGGAGTCTGCGATTGCTGTAGTTTACAGACGTGGAAACTGGATCTAGTAGGCGGCAGGCAGACTCGGAAGCTCTCACAGGGCATCGGGGACAATGTTGACACTAATGCCTGTGCTAGGCGAAGCTTCTCAGAGGAGAGAAATGGAGAGACCGCAGACAGATAAAAGATCACATCCCAGAGTCTGGTGGAGGGGAGCGAAGCCAGGCCCAGGGCATGAGCAGGTTCAGGAAGATGGGAGAAGGAGATGCTGGGGCAGAGGCAGGCAAGCTCACAGTGTTTGGGGAGAAGCTGATGGCTAGCTGAGTGGTGGTAGCCAAGGAGGGCCACCCTGTCGGGACCTTCCCTGGACAGTGTCCCTTGGTAGGAAATTCACTCAGCTTCTAGCCCAGGACAGAGCAAGCTGCCTGGCCTCCTGGTGGCAGGTTGTCAGGGAGCGCTGTTCAAGGGTGCTGGGGCTGTTTCCCCTACCCTTGTCTGGACCTCATGGTTCTGCTTGCAGGTGGGGAGAGGCACAGTGCCCCTTGGGGTGGGGCAAGGCTTGGTTGAGTTTTTTGGGTGGTCAGAAGGAGCCTCTCCAGAGCCAGGGAATGACTTCCTGTTAGCCTGTGCTCCATCTTCTCCCTGGGACTCAGAGCCCCAGGTCCTTCCAAGGCCCGAGGGGCACTGGAGCCAGCAGCTTCTGGAACTGAGGTCCAGTTGTCCCTGAATAACCAGGCCCCAGGGAATCTCCTAGGGCTGACCCCAGAGTGGTGTTTGCCGGGTGTGGCCAGGAAGTGGGTCCCAGCTGAGGTGTGGGGGGAATCCTGGGAGGACCAGGAAGTGGAGGATAAGGAAAGGTGAGCACTCCTGGACTGGGGTTGACATGAGGTGGGACAGTGTAAGGCAGAGTGACAGAGGACTGACGTGGCCCGGGCCCAGAACAGAGATGGTTCCTGTGACCATCCAGCTGGGCTAACACCCTGAGAGCAAGGGTTCCCCACCAGACATCCTAAAATCGGCCTGCGGTATGGCCGAACCCCACTTCTAACAGAGAGCATCCTCCCGGATTCTCACCCCTCTCGCCCTCACACACACCCTTACATGTGTACACTGCTGCCCAGCCGTCCCAGTACAGATGAGCCGGGGGACACACACTCACACATCCCTCCCACGCAGACACATGCACGCATGCAGAGGAGGAGACTAGGAATGCCTCCGTGAGTTTGGCAGAAGGGCTTCTGGCTTGGGCGGACGTGAGGGCTGTTTCGTCTCCCTGTGCATCATCTCCCGTTGCTCCAGCTGAAAGCTGAACAAAGCCAGGAAATGTTAATACACATTTATACAGAAATTCAGAGTCAGAGGGCAAGGCAGCTGAAGAACATCTCCAAGGAGGGACCTGGGTTTATGAGATTTTTAAAAACTCATCTACATTTGATCAGAAATTTAAGTTGATAAAAGAAGGTCAGGAGAAAATCCTATCATATATGATATCTATAGCTAGAGCGCACCAATTTGGCCACGAATGCTCTAACTTCGTAGGCTTAGCACGTCAATGAGGAAGGAACTGTTTGAGGGCGGGGCAAGGAAACAAAATGTTAAAATATCACCCATTTTATTTTTATTTTTATTACTTTTTATTGGTTTTCAGAGAGAAGGGAAGGAAGGAGAAAGAGAGAAACATCAATTTGTTGTTCCACTTATTTATTCATTCATTGGTTGATTCTTTTTTTAAAAATCCTCACCCGAGGATATTTTTCCATTTATTTTTAGACAGAGTGGGAAGGAGGGAGGGAGACAGAGAGAAAGAGACCTCTCACATCAATTGATTGCCTCCCTGACCAGGGCCAGGGACCGAACTGCAATTGTGGTACGTGCCCTTAACTGGAATCGAACCTGAAACCCTTTGGTCTGCGGGCCGGCACTCTAACTGCTGAAGGAAACCAGCCAGGGCCATTAGTTGATTCTTATATGTGCCTTGACCAGGGATCGAACCTGCAACCTTGGCCTATCAGGATGATACTCCAAACAACTGAGCTACCCGGCCAGGGCTTACCCATTTTATTTTTACTAAGTGAAGTAGGGCACATTTGCTATGGTGATAATTTTCTCAAATTGTGTTGCAAAGTCAGATTCCACCTATCAGACTGAGTGTGTATCCAGGCGTGTGTGACCGTCATGCAGCAGGTCCAAGGCCAGCGCTCTCGGGCCCTTCGAGGCTCTGCCAGAGGAAATTGCCATCCCCAGGCGCCCCGCAGCATTCGGCGGTTTGTGCCTCTGTGCACGTCAGCCAAGGAGAGGGGCCTCTGCGCGACCTGTGTTCTTACTCTTTCCGTCACTCAGAACTATTTATATTTCATAACAGTAACCCATCACCTGCCCCCCAAATTACTTCATTCAATAAGTAACAAGTGGAATGTGCTGCTGCTGCTCTAGAATCTCCCGCAAGTAGAAGATGACAGCCCTCCACACGGAGGGGATGGGGGTCTGAGGCCAGCCCGTAGGGCAGAATGCCCAGACCTGCTTCACGGCTGGCTTCACCTCCTGGCTTGTGGTCCCTGTGGCACCCTCCTTACTCATTTCAACCAGGAAGAATTTACTATAACCCCAGGCGCCTGAAGTGACACTTCTAGAAAGTTCCCAGCCCGTAGCAAGCGGGAGCTAAATGCTGAATGACTGATTTTGTCTGCAGGTGATAGGGTCTGGGTTGAAAGGGGAACACGTGGACCCAGTTCTCCCAGGAAAACAAAACCGGCTCCTCACCGCGCCCCCCCCCCCCCCCCCGCCCCGGAAGCAAGACCTTTGACTCCAAAACAGCACAAGGAGAGGATGTAGGAATAAGTTATGAAGGTTTTTATTTTTTTGGAATTGGGAACTGGGAAGAAATTCCCAGATTTTCCCTTCCCTATTTTTTGGCAAATTACTGTGCCTTTTCTTTTTTTTTTTAATTTTTATTTTTTTTATCCTCACCCGAGGACATTTTTTGCATTTATCTTCAGATAGAGCAGGAGGGGGAGAGGGGTGAAGAGAGAGAGAGAAACATCAATGTGAGAGACACACATCGACTGGCTGCCACCCACATGACCCCAACCAGGGCTGGGACAAACTGCAACCGAGGTACGTGCCCTTAGCAGGAACCGAACCCGGGACTCTGGTCCACAGTCCGATGCGCTAACCGCTGAGCCAAACCAGCCAGGGCAATTGAGCTTTTTTTTTTTTTACCCTGGTCCCCATCTCTCCTTTTGTTGGCCCAATGAGGACAAGCACCGTTTCTTCTGATCTTGTTCAGTGGTGGGTGCGGTTCAGGTGCTCTGATTGTTAACGAGCAACATGAATAACACCACCATCCATGTAAGCCTCTGCCACGTGCCCGCACCTTGCTGAGGCTTAGCAACCTTTTAGAAACAGAGTCCTCTCAGCCCTGTGAGGTGCTCTCCATCACTATTCCCATGTTAATGACGATGAAACTAGGGTTCAGGGAACGCCCGGAGGTCGCTGAGCTGTGATTTGAATCCAGGCCTGTCTGACCCCAGAGCAGAGCCTTTGGTCACCATGCTGTGGGGCCTCCCTGGCCAGTATCTGTTTGCTGGAACTCTATTAATTGGTGTGTCGGGATATCTGCGGTACAATGGAAATTGATATTCGTCCAGATGACATGGAGATCCTTCTAGACTAGGGCTTGTGCTCCGCCAGGGGAAGAGGAGGGCAGCAGAGCCTCCTGGGACCATGTTCAGTAAGGTGGCATGGATTTGTATTAGGAAAACAAACCACAAACCCCATCATTTCAATGTATAATACCATTCAGAAATGGAAATGGGGCAGGACAAAATTTGTGGGCTGAGCTGAGAGATTGTGTAACTTGTCAATGAAAGACCTGGGCACTGATACTCTGCCCAACCCCTCCAGTCTGGTGATGTGGCTTTTACAGTACAGGACTCCGTTGCTTTGGGAACTGCTTGGTGGACTGCATGTCTGAGCCAGTCCCTGCTCCCAGAACAGTGAGCCAACAGTTGATTCTGGTTCTCTGAGCCCCAGTTGAGAGCCTCTGCCGGGCTAGACTGGAGTGTTGGCCTTAAAGAAACAGCGCTAGTGAGGGGACGAGGGGGCCTGCGGGGGACTGTGGCTGGTCTTTGCTCTTAGGTGTCGGCTGGTGGGAACCTGGGGGCCTCCGGACAGTAGGACCAGAATCTCAGGGAATAGGCTGCCTGTTCTCCCCTGGTCTCCTGGTCTTGATCTCCGGGTTGTTGCCTGAGGAGTGCCTGGGAGCAGGCAGAGACCGGAGGTCCAGGCCTGGGGCAGCTGCTGGCTTCCCAGGGCTCTGAAGGGCTGAGACTCTGGTTCCCGGCATCTGTGCAGGTGAGGCTGCCTTCCCTGGCGGGGCTTCAGGAGCTGGAGGCTTCTCGCTGGCTGGGGATTTGTGTCATTCTCAATTCCAGTCAGTTCTTATAGATTTCCTTTTTCTTATTCTCTTTTTAAATGTATCTTTATTGTTAAAAGTGTTACAGATGCCTCCCCCACCCCATTGACACCCTCCTCCCTGCTCCTGACCCCCTGCCTTCACCGCGCTGTTGTCTGTGTCCATTGGTTGTGCATATATGCATGTAAGTTCTTTGGTTTATCTCTTCCCGCCCTACCCCCACCCCCTTCCTGCTGAGGTTTGTCATGTCTCTGGATCTATTTTGTTTGTCAGCTTGTTCATTATATCAGATTTCCTTTCTTTAAAAAATTTTTTTTTCGTATAAAAGTAGTATGAGAGCAGCTCATTATTGTTTTTAAAATCAGGTGCATCATGTAGAAAATGGAAGTCCATTTGTTAACAGTCCCAAAGTGACAGACCCTTCTGGGGAAAGACGCACAGGAAACGACCATCGTGACTGGGCATCCAGAGTGGGAGAGAGACTGACTGTGCATTTTGTACCCTTTTACGTGTTTACCAATTTCTGTCCACGGGCCCACATCACTATTTTAATTTTATAATTAACTTTAGTAAAACTTTTAGTACATTTTAAAAATTGATTTTAGAGAAAGAGGAAGGGAGACGGAGAGAGAGAGAGAAACATCGATTGGTTGCCTCCTGTACAGTGCATGGGGTGACGCTCCAGCCAACTGAGCCACACTGGCCAACGCCAATTTTAGTACATTTAAAAAATGTTAGTAAATAAACGACTCACCCTTGTATTGAAACAGTCAGTATTGAAGCTCTTTTGAACAATTATATTCAGTTTTTGTGCAGTTTCAGAGTTCTTGGCTCTTCACGCATCATCACCGTTTTTGTTGTTATATGTAATAATAATTGTTGTTATCAGTTACAGTTAAAAGGTCCGTGTTGACTCAGGTGTTTGATTCCCAGACCTCGAGTCTGGAGGGAGAGGTGCCGCTCAGGGCAACATCGGCAGAGGGCTTGCTGAACCTCCCACCGCGTGTCTGTGCTCTACGGGGTGGGATGTGGTGGCACCCCAGTAGGGCTGGTGTCCTTGGGGCCCGTGGGCCCAGCTGTGCTCCTGTGAGACGGTGAAGGCAAAGCCATGGGTCACTCTGGCCTTTAATGGTGCCAGAGTGGCAGCGGCCCTGAGTCACACTGCAGGCTCTGTGGGGATGACTGCAGGACTTTGATGCACCAGAGATTGCTGCCAGCTCCTCTGAGAGGTTGGCGAGCGCGGGGTGGGGGCGGGGTGGGGGAACCACAGCAAGCTCTCCTGGGTATCGATCGAGTAAAGAGCTGTGTGTGCCTGGCTCCACTGAACCCCGCCACTGAACCCCGACCAGCACCCGGCGAGGCGCGAGCAATGGTGCTGTCCCTGCTTTATGGCAGAGGAAACTGAGGCCGAGACTTGCCCAAGGTCACATGCTCAGCAGGTGGGGAGCCCAGATAGACGCCCCAAATGGCCTGAGCTGGAACCCTCTGCAGTACCTCCCCTGAAGGAAGGGCCACGTTCAGACTGTCTGCCGTGGGGCTGGTTGCTTTAGGAAAACCGCGATGGATGAACGTCAGGTTTCTTCTGAGAATTGAAGCCAGGGGTTGGGACGATGTTGGAAGTGACTTACAATCAGAGTCTTAAAGTTGGGGACCTCAGATACCCCCCAGTCCCTTCATTTGAGGCAAAATGACATTTGTAAGGTCACCCAGGGACCTGGTGACAGAGGTCCCATTTGCACGGTCTCGTGGAGAGTGGCTTTCTTCACAATGAGTTTTATTTGAAATAGTTTAGTTCCACCCTCCTCTTTTCTAAGGGCCTCTCTTTGCTGCCCTTTCCAGCAGGGCCTCAGCTCTGACCTGCTGGCCTCCTGGACAGCGGCCGTAGCTGTGACCAAGGCCGCCAGGGCCTTCGCCTGGGCGCCTGCTTTCTCTGAGGCTCCGCCTGCTCTCCTTGGGCTCCGGCTGTACTTGGTTCTTCCATCTCCAAACCTTTCATTCTGCATGGGCGCGGCACCCTCTGCCTGGCTTCTCTTCACTCACTCACCCTGAGGCTTGACATGCTGTGCCATGGGCCATGTGGCCGGGTGGGAAGGGGCACGGTGACCCCTGGCTGAGTCTGAGGAGGATTCAGTCACCTGGGCCCTCTTGCACGTTCCTTCTCCCACCCTGCCTCACTCTACATCCCTCTGCTGCTAGGGAACAGAGCTGGCTGTGATTGTCTGAGGGTCTTCCTGGCTCCGACCAGAGGAAGAAAGGTGTACTGAACGCAGGTTCTCAGGACGGTGGCGGTCTGTGGGCCAGCCCACGTGGAAGGGGTGGGGCCTTCGCTGTGACCACAGAGGCTGAGGGAGGGTCCTGCGCTGCTGCTGTCAGACACCCCGAAATGGAATCCCAGCTGATATATATATTTTTTAATCCTCACCCAAGGATATTTTTCTATTTTTCTTCAGATAGAGTGGGAGGGAGGGAGAGAGAGAGAAACATCGACATGAGAGGGACACATCGACTGGTTGCCTCCCGCATGACCCTGACCAGGGCTGGGGACGAACCGCAACCGAGGTACATGCCCTTGACCGGAATTGAACCCGTGACTCATTGGTCCTTGGGCTGACAATCTAACTGCTGAGCCAAACCGGCCAGGGCCCAGCTGATCTTTTTCACTTCACTAAGAGAAGACCCACCAGGAAAATGAATCAGCTGTTGCCTGGGGGTGTCCATCTTCCTCTGGCCATACCAGAATGACCCCTGGAATGGGTGCCAAAGCCAGCCCTTCTGGGGTCCCAGCCTCAGGAGGGTATGGGCTGTCCCCTCTCTCCGTTGCTCGAGCTGGCTGGGGCCTAAAGGCTCCCCACGTGGCAGGGTTCACCGGTGGGCCCCTTGAGATATCCTGGGGTGTGGTGTTTATGGTGAGCCCCAATCAGCAGCAGGCCTTCCACAGCTCCCTGGATTGTCACTGCAAATCCTCCCTCCTGACGGCCATTCCCTGGGGCAGGTCCTCCCCTGGGAGCAGCAGAGCCCTGTCACCACCTGTGGAGTTCTATGCCATAGCCCTAGGACGTGGCCCAGTGGCCCAGTATTTCCTCAGGCGGAGGCATTCATCAACCCAAGAGCTTCCTTTTTTAAAAAATCCTCACCAGAGGATATTTTTGCCATTGATTTTTAGTTAGAATGGAAGCGGGGTGGGGGAGGGGGGAGAGAAAGAAACATCGATGTGAGAGAGACATATCAATCAGTTGCTTCCCGTACCTGCCCCTACCAGGGCCTGGGATGGACCTGCAACCCAGGTACGTGCATTTGACCAGGAAACGCACCCGAGACCCTTTGGTGCGTGGACTGACACTTGAACCACTGCGCAATGCTGGCCAGGGCCCAGAGCTTCTCTGTAGTGGTGGCCACGTGCATGGAGTCACGCAGAGCCCGGCGAGGGAGAGAGAAGTACCTGTGATGTGGTGCTGCCTTTGGGTGCTTTGGATGAGAGCCGTTCCCAGAATATTGTCAGGCAGGGTGTAACCAAGTACCATAGGGTGCCCTGCAATCCACGCTCCTTGGGAATATCCAGCTCAGCCCTTCAGACCTGAGGGCTGGCTGACTGGTTCCCAGTAAGAAATGAAAACTTCTCTAACTTTCGGTCCTCTGTTACGTGTGCTTGCTAGGAGGCTTCTGTTCTGCCGCCGTCAGCTCAGGAGCACATGCACGGCTGAGAGGCAGCTCTGTTCCCAGCAGATAGCGAAGCTGGGCAGGGACAGGGGAGTAGAGCACCCCAGGGTCTCTCATGTTTGTGCAGCTTGCTGGGCATGGCTTGTGGAACCAGACCTGATTGGTTTTCTTGGGGCTGAGACTGGAGCCATGGCAGGTGCCAGGACAGCTGCCTCCTGGCTGTGAGGGTATGTGCAGAGAGCTCTGCCTTTCACACACACACACACACACACACACACACACACACACACACACACAGGCCGCTGCCTCCCTGACCTCCTCTTGCCTCCTTCTCTGCAGATGATCCCTCCTGACCAGGAGCTGCTGGTGTGGTACGGGAACTCGCACAACACCTTCCTAGGGATCCCCGGTGTGCCTGGGCTCGAGGAGGAGCAGAAAAAGAACAAACATGGTAGGTATGCTCCATGAGGCCACCACGACAAAGGACCCATGGAACCCAGTATGTGTGTGGTGGGGAGGCCCCTGGCTCAACCTCCAGCACCACGGAGCACATGGAACCTACTGGTCAAGGAGGCCGACGCCTCCGTCATAGTCCAGGCATGACTGGGAGGCGGTTCTCCTGTTTTCTGGCCAGAACGTACTGGGGGCAGTGATGGTGGAGGTGGTACAGCAGAAAGGCAGCCTGGTTTGGCAAGAGGAGCAGGGGGCCAGGCTGCGGGAGCTTGGAGTTCCAGTTCTGCTGTGCAATCTTGGGGAAATGGCTCTGTGACTCAGTTTCCCCATCTTTAAAGGAAGGAGGTTTGGTAAGATGATCTCTAAGCTCCCTTCCAGCCCTGACACTCTGTACCTTACCTTGCTCTGTCACTGGTGCCCAGCCTGGCACAGAGTAGGCACTCCGTGAACTGTGGAGTGCATGTGGGGCATATGCCTGTGTGTGTGTTGGAGGATCGATGATCACCATGACAGAGACCATTTGCTCAAGACCGATTTCATGCCAAGCATTGAGCTAAATGTTGAGTCCTTAGAAAATCCTTGTGGAATTTGATTATCCTTATTTTTAGAGGATTAATCTGAGGCCCATGCATTATGTTTACTGAGCCCTCACTCTGAGCTAATGTTGACAAAGAGTCATTTCTCCGGTACTGGAGCAGGCTCATGGGGGTGATGCTATTACTGCCTCCATTTCAGAGCTGAGGAAACAGGCCTAGTTCCCTGGCACATAGTAGGCACTGAGTAAATGTTTGTGGGATGAATAAATGAAAGGGATTTTTTGAGGGGAGTGTAGGGGTTATAATAGTTACTTCCACTTAGGGAAGGCTCCTATGAGGCAGGTGCTTCCCATACTCCCATCTGCTGGCTAAGGCAGGTAAGTGCCCAGCACAGAGTAGCCTTCGATAGCCGTCAGCCGTCGCGATCATCTCCTGTAGTCCCACAGAGCCTGTGAGGTCCAGTAGGCTCCCATTTTACAGATGAGAAGGTTGAGGTTTGATGAGGCTAAGTCACTAAGTCTCCGGGTCTCACCCCATGGTCTGGAGTCCAGCTCCAGTCGGGCCCTAGGCCAGGGCCCTTGCTACCCCTGCCATCCTCCTGCCAGCGCTTCGATTAGTTGCCTGGGGGAACCATCGGTGGATTAGAGGTGGGCGGTCCCGGAGAGGAGCGCAGCCGTGGGGAGTGTGGGAGCGCGTGGGTGCCAAGCTTGCGCGGCGCGGTTCTAACAAGTCTGCTCTTTCTGCCCCCTCCCCGCCTGCCCCTTGGACCCCGCTCTCCCTCCCCGGCCCCGGACTCCCGGCCAGAGGACTTCCACCCGGCGGACACAGCGGCGGGCACCGCGGGTCGCATGCGCTGCGTCATCTGCCACCGCGGCTTCAACTCGCGCAGCAACCTGCGCTCGCACATGCGCATCCACACGCTGGACAAGCCTTTCGTGTGCCGCTTCTGCAACCGCCGCTTCAGCCAGTCGTCCACACTGCGTAACCACGTGCGTCTGCACACGGGCGAGCGCCCCTACAAGTGCCAGGTGTGCCAGAGCGCCTATTCCCAGCTGGCCGGCCTGCGTGCCCACCAGAAGAGCGCGCGCCACCGGCCGCCCAGCGCCGCGCTGCAGGCGCACTCGCCCGCGCTGCCCGCGCCCCACGCGCACGCGCCCGCGCTCGCCGCCGCCGCCGCTGCCGCCGCCGCCGCGCACCACCTGCCGGCGATGGTGCTGTGAGCGCCGCGCCCGCGCGCCCCCGCAGCGCCCCCGCAGCGCCCGGGCGCCTGGCTGCCGTCTCTTCGGACTCGACCTCCGGGCCGGAAGCGGCCGGGGGACCCCGCAGTGTCCGTGCGCTCCTAGAGTGAGCCCAGGCATACACTTTTCATACGTTTTTCAGATGACACGGGGGGGACGATGTTCCTTTCCCGGGGGCCACCCAGCTGGTTGCAGCTGCTTGGCCGCCTCCTTTTGGGGTGGGTGGTCCCCATGCCCGGTCTAACCTCTGAGTCTCCCTCCTCCTATCGATCTGGCCGCCCAGGCTGGCATCCCCCTCGTGGGTGGCAGGAAAGGGTACTGAAAGTCTCCAAGGGCCCTAAGAGGAGGAAGGGACCGCCAACTCCCCCACGGAGAGCTGCGTGTTGGGAATAGAGGGAGAGCGACCTCCCTGTCCCAGTGTGGCCTGGCATTCACCCATCTGTCTCCTCATCCTGCCCCTTGGGACTGGTGTCCTGCATTGTCCGGAGTCACGGACACGACCTTGAGAGTTGGGGACTGCCAAGACTCGGGGGTGGCCCAAAGAGGCCCAGAGAGACCTGCACTGCCCTGGGGGGGGGGGGTGTCTCCTTTAGGCCACCTTGCCCCCCCCCCCCCCAGCCTGGCTCCCTGGGGATGGATGAAGCACGAATACTTTGCAGTGTTGAGAGTACAGGCAAAACGGAAATCCACCATGGACCCCGGGCAGGGCCCTGCCCCTCTTCGGGCCTCAGTTTCCCCTTTTCCCACTTATAAAAGTTGGACTGAGGCCCCCTCTCCTTCAGCTCTGATATCATGCTTGGGAGAGGGAAGTTTTCCTGGCTGTCCTCGCCACACTCCAGCAAGAGGAGGGCCAGACTGGATTGTTTGCCAGGAAAGCACTTCCTAGCTGTGCAGGATTGGGGTGGGGAGGAAGGGGTCCGCCCTGCTCGCCCACACTCTTCTCTTGCTCTCTCCCAAGTTTCCCCGGCCTCGGCCCTGAGCGCCCTCTGGTGTCATCTCTCCCACCTTGCAGTCACTTACCAGTATTTCCGTAGAGCGTTTTGTAAGATAAAGAAACTATAATAATATTAATGAAAAGTATAAAATGTATAGAGTTTTCAAGAAACTGTTCTACTTCCAGAAAATGGTCACTTTAAATTTGTAAATATTTACCTAAAATGATATTTACAAAACTGCGATATATATTATTTGATTGTATATGTATAACTGTAAATACATTTGTACTTCTCTTGTATTCTAAAATAAAAATTACTTGGAGCATTTATCACTTAGCATCTGAATGGACCGACCCTTTTGTCTACATGAAAAGGAAATATGTAAAGTGCCTTCAAACTGGAGAGGGAGTGGGAGGAGTTGTCCCATTTACCAGTGTGCCATCTATAAGGAAAATTCTTTCTGCCTCAACTGGGGTGTCAGCTCCCAGAGAGATGGCCACGGTACAAAGCAACCAGAAATCTCAGAAGGGGCAGGGCTGACTCCTGCTTTCCAGCTGACTCTCAAACATGAGCATCCCACTTTGTCACTTCCCCCAAAGTTTTATTTATTTTATTTACTCCCCCCCCTCCCATTTTCATGGACAACTTGAAGGAATTCAAGCAGCCAGTGAGGGGAGGCCAAGATGGCCACCAAGTGCCCTCCCAATGCCTAGAATTCCCAGATGCTTTGGGCACCCATTTCAGACCCTCCCTGAGGAGGACCAGAGAGCAGTGGGGCCATCAATGCAAGACCAGGCCTTGGCTCCTCTCTCCAGGAGGAGGTATGACACTGGGGAGTGTGATTTCACACCTGTGCTCCAGCACATGCCAGCCATGAGGGTGTCACCCTTTCAGGCTACTGGCCACCTCAGGCACACCTCTCTGGGCATCCTCATCCAGCCATGCACGTGTGCACACACACACACCTATAGACACGGGAATGCACACTTGCACACACAGGCCATCCCCCTTTGGAGCTTCAGGTGTGTACTCCCAAAGATCCCCATACTTTGAGCGACTGCACCCTGACAGATGGGGGCATGGGCAGAGATGCACATTTAATGTGTTCATTTGAATATCCTATCTGGGGTTTCCTTCCAGGGAGAGGGCGCAGTGGGGGAAGTCACCCTTGGTACTCCTCCTCCCCCTCTCATCACAAACCTTGCCTTTCCTCTGATACCTCACCACTAGGTTTCTGATGCCTCTGGTGGCCCCTGGCATTACCATCCTCCCACTGCAGCCCCCACCCAGGCCTCGAACCAAAGCTATCTGTTCGGAAACTCATTCTCTCTGGATGCAGATGGGTGATGTAGAATTAAACGTCCTCCAGGCCCAGAAGACGTGCCTCTCAGACAGTAATGCTGGATTCCTAAAGAAGGATCAACAGAGAAGCCCGGGGGCCCTTGATAAAAATCTCAATCTCTTTCCACATGTAATTCTGTTCTATGAAGTCCCAGCTACAGATCCCAGGGGCCACAACCCAGTCTCCAGAACCCACCTGGTGGTAGCAGGCTGTAATTGCAGACTCAAGTGCATCTGATAGGTCGGCTGCCTATCTGCTTCTACAGAAGTTTCCCCCTGCTGGAGATACAAGGATGAGCAGGCAGGAATCGTGCTTATGAAAAATTTGCTATACTCACAATTCCCTAGAATCCAGAGACCCGGCACACCACACAGGACCACACCGGGAAGCAGTGGGGTCAGTCGGGAGGCAGAAGAGGAAGGAGAAAATGTGGAAAGAGCCCTTACTACAGTTTCTGTGGGAAGGAATGGGCGAGGCAGGGTGAGCAGGTTTAGGATTGGCTAGTTTGAGTAATTTCCGTGGGCTTTAAGACATGGGCGCTGTCCTTAGCTCTCTAGTCGTTGGCCTTGGAGTGATTAGGGCAGGTGGATAGTGGCCCAGAGTGTGAGACTAAGGTTATTAGGGAAGGCTTCTTGGAGGAAGTGATTTTTGAGCTGAGATCTGAGTAAGGAGAAGCAGTCAGCCACACAAGGACCTGGGGGAAGAGAATTGAATGCAGAGAGGGCCAAAAATGCACAGATCCTGGGGCGGTGGGGAACCAAGAGGAGACCAGTGCTTCTGACTGCAGTGTAGTGAGTAGGGGAGCCAGTTAGGAGGTGAGTGACGTCAGAGACAGGCAGGGGCCAAAATGATGAGTTTGAATTTTATTCTTAGTGTAAAGGGAACTGGTCTGTGTTTAAAAGCTCCTTCTGGCTGCTCTGTGGAGATTGGTTGGTAGGAAGAGCAAACACAGAATTAGGGGGATGAGGTAGGAAGTGACGCCCAGGTAAGAGATGAGGTGGACTGGCTCAGGGTGGTGGCCCTGGAGATGCACAGATGAAGAGGTAGATGGATGTGGGGGAATCTGTGAATGTTAGATCTGCTCATCCATTAAGATCACTTAGGCAGTTAAAACACACACTCAGACTTCTGGCCCCCACCGTTGCCGAACCTCAACGCCTAAGTCTCGGCTCAGGAATCTGTTTCTAACAAGCCCCGCTGGGATGTGCACTTTGTTTCCAGGTGCCCACTTATCTCCGTGGTGTGAAGAGAGGACCGCTGGTGGGAAGTCTGGATTTGGGGGTTCTAATCTCAGCTGCAGGTCTGTTTTTGGGACTCACTGACCCTAAACAATCATCCGGAATAGAAATGCCTGCCTTCAAGATGGGCTGAGTGTGAGGACCACGTAACATAATGTTTGTACAGTACTCAGCAAAGGATCAGGCCCTCCAGAAGTGTTGCTAACGGTGCAGGCTCCGGGGTAAAGCAGGTGCAGTTGGCAGAAACACTGACCCTGCCACCAACTGCTATGGGAATTCTAGTCCTTTTTGGGCCTTGGTTTCCCCCTCTATAAAAGGGTATCGATGCCCAGCCGGTGTGGCTCAGTGGTTGAGCATCGACCCATGCACTAAGAGGTCGCCGGTTCCATTCCTGGTCAGGGCACATGCCCAGGTTGTGGGCCAAATCCCCAGTGGAGGGCATGCAGAAGGCGGCCAGTTGATGTTCTCTCTCATCGATGTTTCTATCTTTCGCTCCCTCTCCCTTCCTCTCTCTCTCTAAAAAATAAAGAAAAAATTTTTTATTAAAAAACGAAAAAAAGGTATCTACAATGGACTGGAAGTTTGTGTGCAGCCCCCTTCAAATTCACATGTTGAAATCCTACCCCTCAAGGTGATGATATTAAAAGGTGGGGCTTTTGGGAGTTGAGGTCATGAGGATGGAGCCCTCATGAGTTCAGTTATTGTCCTTATAAAAGAGACCCCAGAGCACTCCCTCACCCCCTGAAGCCATGTGAGGACACAGTGAAAAGATAGCCATCTAGGAACCAAAAAGTGAACCCTCATCAGCCTCTAAAACTATAAGCAATAAATTTGTTTATAAGCCACTCAGTCTATGGTATTTTGTTATGGCAGCCCAAATAGGCTAAACAGTGTCCATAATCCCAGGCTCTGTAAATGAGAATGCTGTGAGAATGGGAGAGGTTAAGGATATGTCCATCCCTGCGTGAAAGAAACTGAATAATGTGATGACTATACGCCACCCTTGGTCAACCAGAACTCCCAGGCCTACCTCCCTAGCTGGTTCAAAGGACTCTATCGCCCTCTTATGGCCGAGACTGGACTCTACAGGTGGACCCTTCTCACAGTTCCTTGTAGTCTTGAGCTTTGCTTAGGTGAAAGAAATGTTGTCTTTTTTGAGATTTTTCAAATAATTAGTCTGATGGGTCTTCCGGAGGCAGCAAGCCTGATTTTGTGAACACAGTGTGTGGGGCTGATGCAACTTATTTCATTTAATCCTCTTTGGGTCCTTGTGCATGAAGTATTATCATCTCCAATTCCCTGAACGCCACAAACCATGCAGGGCAAGGGTGAAGGAAGGGGTAGTGGGGGTGGGGAGAAGGGACGAGGGAAACGCTCCTGTTAAACAGGACATGAAGATAGGGCCACACATACACCTCTCTGTCCACCACTGAATCCTTAGAACAGCTCCTGGCACACAGTGAGCAATCAATTCATGAATGAGTAAACACAAGCGAATATCTTCATGTTATGTGTACACTTGCCTTCCCAATCAGATATACCTGCCTTGCAAGGTTTGAATGTTTTCTTAGACAGTTTCTTGTTTTTACAAAAGAAATGTTAGAGTAAATCAGCTCACTCCAAAGAGTTACTATGAAAGAACCGAAGCAGCACCCAGAGCACCGTTTGGGGGTAGAGATGATGGCTGGTGCTGAACCTGCACCCACGGGGCGGCTGTAATGTAGAATACTGGCGGCACTAGGAACACCATGAAAGTGTGTTCTTCTTTCTGCCCAAATAGTATTTTCTGTAGCTTCCACCTCCGGATCCTCCTGAGCTCATGCATACAATGAGCTGGAGGGAAACTCAGAGGTCCATTTCTCAATTATCTCTAACCCTGGTAAACAATAAATTGGATGATGAGCACGAGGCAGTTTTGATAAAAAGTCTAACACCATACAACATGAGACTGTTCCACAGGTGCAGACATCCCCGTAGTAAAAATGGCTACTCCGCTCCCTCCTTCCCTTAATGTTAACCTAATTGCTGCCAATAGTGATCATGGCCGCCAGACCGTGAGTTCCCATTGGCTGCTGCTCTGAGGCCCGCCCCGCCCCTCCGAGCGAAGCCCGGGAATTGCGGAGCCGGATCTCGCGGCTCTCGGCCGGGCCGGGCCGCGCCTGCGCAAGACATTGGCGCCAAGATGGCGATGGAGATGAGGCTTCCCGTCGCTCGCAAGCCTCTTAGCGAGAGCCTGGGCCGCGAGACTAAGAAACACCTGGTGGTGCCGGGGGACACAATCACCACGGACACAGGCTTCATGCGGTGCGTGGGGACCGGGGGACTCGGGGCCACGAGGGGCGGTTGCTAGGGCTCTGCACGTGGCCTGCTGGCCGAAACCTGGGCCTCTGTCCCCATGTGTTGAAGTCCCCGTACGACCCAGAGCACATCTCCTGAGCATCCCTGGTTGACGAGGCCTCGGGCTTTTACTTCTTGCATCTTGTATGTCCCGTGTGCGTTTATCTCACTCCCTTGAAACTCTCCTCTCCCGCCCTCTGGTGGCCACGATTTTTGGTTGCTCTGCCTGAGCCCCGATTCTCTGAGCCATGTTGGAGACCTGGAAAATAGGGAGGGTTAGGAGCAGGGACCTCTTAGTGAGGATGGTGGGCGTTCCTGACTGGCCTTCCTCCTCCCTCTGCGTCATCTCCTAGCCAGGTGCACAACTTTGGAATCAGTAATTGTTTGGCCTTAGGGCAAACAAATGTATTGTGCTACATGCACCCAAATATACACCTTCGAGTCTGAGCGCAGTACGATGTTGTAGTTACGAGGGCCTGCCGTCACATAGGAATTGTACTTCCTCTCCAAGGTCAGTTTCCTCTCCGGAAAACAGTGGTAATAACAGTAACTATTTCATAGGGTAATGAGGATTAAATGAGATCATTAGGAAAAGAAGGAAAACTCACCATCATAAATAAACACTAGTGGTATTTCATCTTTTGGTGGGGTACACATGTACATATAAGAGGAGTACAGCAATTACAGAATTGCCCTTTAACCTATTAGTCTGAGCTTACTGGATCCTGGAAAATCTTAAGATTCAGTCCTTCATTCACCCATTCAATGTATATTTATATTATGTATTGTTGGGGTACAACAGCGACCAAAGTGGAAATCTCTGTCCTGATGGAGTTTATATTCGAACAAGGAGAGACATGATAAACAATAAGCACAACAAACAAAAAGTTATTCAGGATGTTTGGTGATAAATGCCGTGGAAACAACTTAAAAGTTGAGCCGAGTAAGTGGAGTGTTTGGGAATATGCTGGAGGTGGTAGCAGTGGGGTGGGTGACTATTTTAAATGGGACAGTCGAGGTAGGCCTGATGGAGAAAGTGACATTTACGTAGACCTGAGTAAGATGAGGGAGATGTCCATGTAGCTCTCTAGAGTAGGAGTGTTCTAGGCAGTGAGAGCAAACAGCACAAAAGCCAGTCTGGAAGGTTGGAGGAGCCTGTTAGTTGAGGAATACGTTGTCCTTGACGGGAGAGATCATTTCAAGTGTTACTCTGGTATCCTTTGTGTTTTCCTCTTGCAACAGGGGCCATGGAACTTATATGGGGGAGGAGAAACTCATTGCATCTGTGGCTGGTTCTGTGGAAAGAGTAAACAAGTTGATCTGTGTGAAAGCTTTGAAAACCAGGTGAGAACAAAAGGTGTGTATTCTTTTGTGGCATCCGTGTTGCACAACCAGGTTTTTTCTGCCACACCATACCTCCTGCCCCCACCGTCTGCCCTATCATTCTGTAGGTCTGCAATTTGGAACACGTATAGATGACTGTAGGTAAGTGCGGGCTTCAAAGGTTTCCCCACATTCCTGATCTTTCCAAACCTTTGTTACCTCATCTGTAAAATGAGGATAATATCACAACCTGCCTCATACGGTTTTTATTAGAATTCATTGGAAAGGTGCATGTAAAGTATTTAGCACAGGGTTCAATAAAGACTAGCCCCAGAAAGGAGGCCAGTGTGGTTGGAATAGAGCGAGGGAGAGTAGGAGCTGACGTGGTGGTCGGCCTACCTTGTAGCTGTGATAAGTATTCTGACTTCCACTTGGGTGATCCAGGAAGATGCTGGAGGAGGTAGAGCAGAAGAGGGACCTGATCTGACTTCTGTTTTAATAGAATCACTCTAGCTGCTGTGGGAGATCGAAGGGGAACAGGGGCAGGCTTACAGAGATAGATTAGGGGACTCTTACCGCCGAAGTGATGTGGCTTGGACTAAGGTGGTAGCAGCAGAAAGTGGAGAGGGATTAATTCTGCGTATATTTTGTGTTCTGAGTGTTTCTATTATGAAAGGGTTTTGTATTTTTTGGTGTTTTTCTCTATATGGGACCATGTCTGTGAGTAGAGATAGTTTTATTTCTTCCCTTCCAGTTAGGATGCCTTTTATTTTCTGTGTATAGTGGGCTTGTCAGAGAGAGAGGGAGGGAGATTTCTATCTGTCAAGGGCTCCTCCAAGACTCCAAGGTTTTTGGCTTGAGCAGCTGGAGGGATGGAGTTGTCATTTGCTGAGGTGATGGCCGCTGGGAGAGGGTTACTTTGTGATGGAGGAGGAGGGCTGCTGGAAAGCTTTGTTTTAGGTTTGTTACATTTGACAGTGCTTATTAGTCATGCCTATTAGAGATATGGGGTAGCCAGAGGTTGACTTGGAGTCTGGAATTCAGGGGAATGGTACAGTCATCAGTGGCATTTAAAGCCTTTAGTTGGATGAGCTCACAAAGAGGGGAGTGTGCGCTGGAAAGAGAAGAGGTCCAACGACTGAGCCTTCAGCATGCAACACCGTCATTAGAATTGGGATGAAGAGCTAGCAAAGGGGCCTGAGATGAACAGCCAGTGGGTGGGGGAGACAGTGGGTAGACTGGTTTGGTTGGTATCCTGTCTCAATCTCCTCCTCCCTTGGCTGATGCAGAACCCCTCTGTGTTCCAGAGCCCACCAGAAAGTAGTCCATGCTTATCATTGTCATGTAGTTAACAAAATGGAGATTCAGACTTAATGAACTGCTCGTAGTAAATGGTTTAAGAATAGTTAATGGAGACTTTATACATGTAGTAATGTTTGAAGTGATCAGTTCCCGAGAATATGTCCGAACAGCATAGTTATTTGAATTCCCTAAATGTGATACCTAATCAAGGCCCTCAACCTGTTTAACTGAAATCTCAAATAGTGCTTGGTTTTGTAATAAAGTCTTTTCACTGATGGATCACCTTTTGTTTTATCTTTCAGGTATAATGGTGAAGTAGGTGACATTGTAGTGGGGAGAATCACAGAGGTAAAGTCGATATATTGGTTTTTATATAGTAAATAGCTGGTGATTTAATGAATGGAGTAGTCATTCTATATGTAGTCATGTGAACAAAGCAGTCATTGCATTTGGCTCTTGCTTATGACTTTTGATGTAAACAGTTGGCTTGTTATATTGGGGATTATTGGTCACTTAGGTTGTGAGGTCTTGCCCCTGGATGGAGTATGTGTCCAGGTGTGGAATTTCTGTTTCTAGGTTCAACAGAAGAGGTGGAAGGTGGAGACCAACTCCAGGCTGGATTCAGTCTTGCTTCTGTCATCCATGAACCTTCCAGGAGGAGAGCTGGTAAGGGGCTCCAGCTGGGACTGTGTCGTTTGCTACTGAGCTTTGGGGTCTTTGTTCCACCAGAGAACTCTGCTTTACACCGAGGTTGCCCCATTTACTCCTGTTTGTCTGCTGTGAGGTTTGCTGCCCGGATGTACACGTAGGCTTTTCACTTGGCCCAGGCCTCCCAACATAGGTAGCAGTTGGTGTGTGGTAAGATCTAGGATGTGCATGGGGAGGGATCCCAAAACAGTGTTGGGGAAAGAAGCTCTCAGAGGCTTGGTGCTAATAATTTTCCTTCTGGGTACATCAGCTTTGCACAGTGGAAGTGTTCCTTGAAAAGTTGTGTTTTGTGTTTAGATTCCATGAATTGAGCAGCAAAGGCAACTTTGGCACCTAAGCTGTAGCTTTTTGTAAAATGCCATGGTTTCCCTTATATATTCCTAGCATGTATTCAGAGAGGCTCCCTTTGCTAGGTTTGTGGAGAATGCACGACAAGGGAGGCATGATTGGGTTCCTGAAAGCTTACAGACTACCAGGGATATGAGATAACATCTAAATACCTGGCAGTCAGAGAACAAACAAGCGTGGGATTGTACAAAAAGAGTGATTCATTTCGGTGAGAGAAGCTCATAGGAAAGATGGGCATAGAGTTGATCCTTAAAGAATGGATAGAATTTCAATGATGAACTCAGAATATCTGAGAGAAAGGGGAATGTGTGGGCAAAGACAGTCAAGCTGGAGGTGGTCTGGGCCTGCTGGAGTGGGGAGGGCTGCCACGGAAGGCCGGTGGGAAAGTAGGCTGGGCTAGATTCCGAGGGTTTTGAATATCACGTCCGGAGTTTGAATATTTTTCAGAGGAGGGAGAAGGAGAAGAAGAGCTGTGGGAAGGTCATAAGTGGCTGTCGCTCTCGTTTCCTTGGGGGGACAGGTTACCTACGCTAGTGTTTGAGTGTTGTGACTGCCTTCAGAGATCTTGAAGTGAATGAGAAGAAGGAAGTAGATCTTTCTGTAGGAGCTGACTTATGTATCGTCATGTCTTTGTGTATTTCAGAGGAGAAGATCTGCAGAAGACGAGCTGGCAATGAGAGGTTTCCTACAGGAAGGGGACCTGATCAGTGTATCCTGCACCTTGTGCTGAAGCCTCTCTGTGCTTTGTGTGAAGCTGGGAAATGGGCTTAAATCGTCTGTCTGCAGCCGGAGAAATCTCTGGGTTCTAGATCGAGTGTCAGGCTCTGCTGCAGCCTTTCTCCAGCTCCTAATCCAGCTGACTCTCCAGCTCTTGTTCACATCTGGGGCTGCTGAGTCATTTCTTTGGGTCTTGTAACTAATGATGGCCCATGCTTTAAGCTAGGCTCAAATTTTCATAATGATGTTGTTAACTTTTATCCCAGGGAATAGAAAAGGTGTTCATATCAAGATATTCGAAGGGCCCTGGCTGGTTTGGCTCAGCAGTTAGAGCATCAGCCCGAGGAGCAAAGGGTCATGGGTTCAATTCCTGGTTGAGGGCACGTACTTGGGTTGCAGGTTTGATCCTTGGCCCTGGTCAGGGTCATGTGGGAGGCAACCAATCAATGTATCTCTCTTATGTTGATGTTTCTCTCTCTCTCCCTCCCTTCCATTGTCTAAAAAAATCAATGGAAAAAAATATCCTTGGGTGAGGATGAAAAAAAAAAACAATATTCGAAGTGGGAGAGGTTAAGTCACAGTGATGTTCTCTGGGTCCAAGACTGCCAAGCGGGACTGTTGGGAGTGGGAGGAAAGGATGTGGAGAGGTGGGGCCAGGGGCACAGGGGAGGCAGATGACATGAAAATGTGTGTTCCTTCATCACCCTGACCAGGCTGAGGTCCAGGCAGTGTTCTCTGACGGAGCTGTTTCTCTGCACACACGGAGTCTAAAATATGGAAAAGTAAGTTGGGCTCTTGTTCCTGTTTGCTGACCGAGATTTCAAATCCATTTCTGAGTCCTCAAAGCTCTCTGGAGTTCTGACCTAAAGAGCCCCAGAAGTTAAGGGTTACAGGCTGGCACCCCACTCACACGGTCATGGGCCAGTAGCATTGTAATGGATGACAACTTTTATCCTTTTTCTGCTGAGGAGATCGTTCTGGCAGGAGCCCCTGTGACCATGGACCCCGAGGCCCTGCTGTCTGCTCCCTCCCAGCGGGCGCTGCAGCTCTGCACTGGGACCAGGGTTGAGAGGCAGTCCTTGGAACAAAGGGAAGTCACGGACTCCCGATGAAACAGGACAATCTAACTCTTAGACAAATGTCCAGTCAATAAAATGGACATTATTGCTAGGAAAGATTGGTTTGTCACTTGAGCCTCTAAATGAAATTTCACTGCTTTTCTTGTATGAGGTTACATTATTGAAGCAATTTTTTTTTCTTTATTGATTTTTTTTTTTTTTTGAGAGAGAGGAAGGGAGAGGGAAAGAGAGATAGAAACATCAATGAGAGAGAACATCGATTGGCCGTATTGAGACTATTTTTAAAATGACAGCTTCCCCAAACAAATTGTGATTTATTAGTGTCTTGGCTTTATCTAGATGAACCTTTTTGTTTTTTTCCCTTAATGGAGTGGCTGCAGCCAAGCGCGTTCATGTCCTTGAAGTGGGAGGTGAACTGGTGTACTGCATGTGCTAACCTTGTGGGTCTGGGTGCTGCAGAGCCTCTCTCCACTGGGTGTGGAATTTGGTTTGTCCTGCCAGAACCTGCCATCCCTGCCAGAACCAGGGATGGATTTGCATCCTTAGTCAGTCCCCGAGCCCAGTGTTGCACATCTCATGGGCAAGATAGGTAGTCGGGGTCAAGGTGCAACAGAACAGTGCTCCTCGGCCTACAGGAGGCTGGAGCCCAGGTCCTCATTGGCTCCAGCTTCTCTAGCAGCCAGCACACCAGCCCTGTTTGGAATGTGATGATGATGATTGCAAAGAAAATGGTTGAGAAGGATATTGAAAGTCACCTTCTGGTGGGATATGTCAACAAACTATGCGTCCAGAAGTGTTCTCTGAATAATTACTATGTATGTGCAGATGGTGACCAGCAGTTGCTAACAGGAAGGGCCCCGATTCCATTATAACTAGGACACGTATTCTGTAATCTACTTCTCATTCACCAAAGTGACTTAATTTATGATGTGTTTCTCTAGCTAGGTCAGGGTGTTTTGGTCCAGGTTTCCCCCTCCCTGGTGAAACGGCAGAAGACTCACTTCCATGACCTACCTTGTGGTGCCTCAGTGATTCTGGGTAACAACGGCTTCATCTGGATCTACCCTACAGCTGAGCACAAAGAAGAGGATGCAGGGGGCTTCACTGCAAACCTGGAGGTGCGTGAACAGCATTGCAGCTGGCGGGATGGAGTGGTTCTGTCCCCACTCTGCTTCTGTGGTGGGTGGGGCTTGCTGTTTTTAACTACATTGCTGTAGTCCATTGGTTTGAAGTGTTACATGAACATTGTATTGCCCGCAATGGATGGCAAAATTGTAGGGTAGTAGCTGAAGAGCCACTGAAGAAGCTATCCTTTCTTTTTTAAAAACTGATTTTAGAGAGAGGAAGGGAGACGTAGAGAGAGAAACATCCATCGGTTGCCTCCTGTACACACCCCGAAACCTGGGTATGTGCCCTGACCGGAATCGAACCTGCATTCTTCTGGTGTACGGGATGATTCTCTAACCAACTGAGCCACATTGATTAGAAGAAGCCATCCTTTTTAATCCTCCTTGGAGTTAGCCATTTGATTGATTTGGAGTCCCAGAGTGATAACTAAGTTATAAATGATTTATGTGATTCACTGTGACAGTTCACTTTTTTTGGTTCTACTTCTATTTCCCTCCCCTTTCCCTTTGCATCCCCCGGTAGCCTGTCTCCCTCGCTGATCGAGAAGTGATCTCCCGGCTTCGGAACTGTATCGTCTCGCTGGTAACTCAGAGGATGATGTTGTATGATACCAGCATCCTGTATTGCTATGAGGCATCCCTTCCACATCAGGTACTCCACCCAGGGCTTCCCTTTTCCCCACTAGTCTGTGAGCAGGTGTCACATACATACGATTTGCTCCAGTGTTTTCCAGATGATGGCAAGCACATCCTCCAAATGCCTTTACCATGTCCATCGGTATGAACCGTTCGGGTGTCTGAGTGTCTTACTGAGCCTTACTGAGTGTCTGAAAGATCTTTCCCCAAGACACATGTAATGTTCACAGAATCTAGTGTCAATCTAAGGGTTAGGGGACATGAAGGTGCCAGGTGGGACTAGTGCTTGACAGCAACCCTCTGGACTTCATCTTGCCCGTTTCAATTACAGCTCTCAGTGAGTGCTGGAATAACATCTTTGTTCTTGTCAGCTGTATCCCAGAGAATCTTGCTGAGTCGTTAAGCTGGTTCTAGCAGTACATATCTTATAATACTTAGCCTCTGATAAATGAAAGGAATGTAGGTTTATGTTAACCATGCTTGGTTTCTGCGTTTGGCCTGCTGTGATGGTCTGCTTGTGGGTGGTTTCTTTTCTGACCGAATACCTTTTCCTTTCTTTACAGATTAAAGACATTTTAAAGCCAGAAATAATGGAAGAAATTGTGATGGAAACACGCCAGAGACTTTTGGAACAGGAGGGATAAGGAGAAGCATCTGAAGGACGGGACTGTGTACCTGACGAGCAATTCTTGAAAGTGAATCTGATTTGTGGTCCCGGTGTGTGGCTCAGCAAAGGCCTGGTTCTGGGGAACTCGTCATGGACCTACATTGGGCTGCCTGCAGCCCACAGACCTGCTTTCTTCTGTTCGAAGGCAAAGCCTGGGAGAGGTGAACTGCGCCGCTGGCCCCTTGGGCTGCCTGCAGATCCCTAGCACAGGGGATGGTTTTGGGTTTTTAAAAGTATGCAGTGTTCCAGCCAAGTGGACTCCTGTTCTGGAATAATACGGAGAATCTTTTGTCTTCTACTTACCATCAGTTCACAAAACACAGTGCCCCAGGAAATTGCCCCTATAAAAAACATGGCCTCCTTGACCCCAAATTGTCTGTTTTGGCTTCCATTCCCACCCCTTCTGCAGGATAAGTACGACATTGAAGAAGATAGTTGGTAAAGTTAACCCAGCAGTCAAACAAAAATAAAGTTAACCAAGCAGCCTTTTGCTGGGTTGGAATCTTACTTCCCATTGCATGTTCCTTCTAGTGAAAGATTCAAGTGCATCCGCACCAGGCTGCCTTAATCTGTCCTGCCTTTGAGGGTGATTTGTAAGAAGTTGAATTATCAGCCCTGGCCGGTTTGGCTCAGCAGTTGGAGCGTCGGCCTGTGGACCAGAGAGTCTCAGGTTCGGTTCCTGCTAGGGGCACGTCCAAAAAAAAAAAAAAAAGAAGTTGAATTATCAATAATAGAATGAATGTTCTGGGTGTTTGGATAATTGTGAATCAAAGTACGGAAAATGGAGGTGGGAAAAAAGCTGGTTTCCTCTAACTGAAGTAGCAATGCATTAACTTCTGAATAATTAAGGATTCAAAGGTAAAACCAAGATGCTAAAGTTTTGTTTGTTTTTCTAAATTATTTATTTAGAAAGAGGAAGGAGGAAGAGAGAAACATCAATGTGACAAAGAAACAATGATTGGTTGCCTCACGCATGCACCCCAACCAGGGATTGAACCCATAGCCTGGGTATGTGCCCTGACTGGGAATGAAACCCACCCCTTTTGGTGTACTGGACAACGCTACAACCAACTGAACCACACCAGCCGGGGCAAGATGCTGAAGTTCTTACTGAGAGATACTAGAATTCCTATGTGTTCGTTTGTCTGCTGTCTAAAAAATTGTGCCTGATTTAGGTTTTGGGAAACATTTTTTAAAGGCACCGTTTCTGTTCTTGTGTTCTTTGTAATATTTGGGAGCTGAGTACAGTTGAAGGAGGGCTTAGCAGCTACAGATTCTTCTGCAGAGGCCCTAACTACTCTACTTGGATCACCTAATAAAAGTTAAACCTAGGACAGTTCAGTAGGAACACTCCCTGCATTTGACAATTTTGAAATACAGCTTGGCTCTTTTTCATTAAATGGTATATTTCTTGTTTATAACATAACTCAATAGACAATATTTAAAAATCTCATCTTTTTCTGTCCCAAGTTTATCAGCTGTTTGGAGGGGTTTGCAGACAACTGAATATTCTATAGGCTGTGTTGCAACTTTCAGATCTGCTCACCTGTCATATTTTTGAGAACATGTGCCAGGCCATATGCCCCTTGAGGGAAGGGAAATGGAAAGAGTGGGAGCCTGAGTCCCTGCTTTGGTTTGTTTTAACAGCTACATGTAAGCTTGTTGAAATTTATCCTCACTGATTTCTCCCAAGCTGCCAACATGTGTTTATTCAATGTCTGCTGAATGGTGGTACCTACTGAGTGGAAATAACACAAAGGGCTAAAAAAGCCTCTTTTAGTTATTATTTTCTGTGGCCCACTAGAGGGCGCCCTTGTTAAGCGTATTCCAGCAGTTGGGAAAAAATGGAATAGATGGAATGGAGTAAGGATAGATTAATTACACTGGTACTAAATCCCTTTAGCAACTTTGTTGCTGTGACTGCCATGCATTTCCTGGGCTCTGGATTCTAGTTTGAAGTCCTCAAAAATATTCTACAGTGTTATACAGGGAATAAAAAAGTATAGTGCATTTCTAGAAATGTTATAGTCTGGGCTTGGGGCTCACCTAAAATTAGAAAATGGTTAAAGTAGAAAATGGAGATTTGGGATAAGTGTTTAGATTAAGTGCAGCTGGCCTCTATACTGACTTTTATAAAGCATAATTTCAATCTTTAATTGTGGAAAACCAAACGATCTCATTTGATCCTCATGATAACCTTGCAAAGTTGGCAGATAGGCCTCCACTTAAAAGTGAAGAAATTATTCAGAGAATTAAAGTGGCTGGATTAAGCCCATTAGCAACTGAATGAGGAATAGCTTTAAACTCTAGAGAGGTATCAAAGCAATCCTTCAGAGAATGTGTTGGACTGATTGTGAAGGGTTATGGGTCTAGAAATTTTATTCCAGCATTGGGACATACTTTGGATTGTTACTCATTTTGCTTATTGCCTGTCACTCCCTCAATGTGTGCTCTAGGAGGACAAGGATGAGTTGTCACCCACACTCTCCCCCTGCATTGTATCCCAGCACCTAGAACAGTGCTTGACACATGGGCTCAATAAATGCTTGTTGAATGAATTGTTAGTTCAAGAAATGTGTATTTAAAAGTTATTGATTGCCGAATTTTAAGCTAAAGAATGAAGATGAGCAGGAAATGGTTAAAACATGAACAGAAATAAAAAGAACAAGTCTCCAAAAGAAAAATTAGGGTGGTTTTCAGGATAAGATAATGGGTAAATAAAGGAACATGGGCCTTGAAGTTTTTTTTGTTTTTGTTTTTTTAATCCTCACCTGAGGACATTTTTGCATTTATCTTCAGATAGAGTGGGAGGGAGGGAGAGAGAGAGAGAGAAACATTGATATGAGAGAGACACATCAAGTGGTTGCCACCCACACAACCCCAACAACCAGGGCCGGGGACGAACTGCAACCGAGGTCCGTGCCCTTAGCGGGAACCAAACCTGGGACTCTCATCCGCCGGCCGACTCTCCAACTGCTGAGCCAGACTGGCCAGGGCGGCCTTGAAGTTTTAAGAGTGATCTACAAGCCAGGACCAAGTTTGTCAGTCAGATGGTTTTATGGGAGAGCAAAGCAAAACCAATTAACACCTGAATATAAATTCCAGTTCTGAAGCTGTGCACAGGTTTCCAGATGTTCACATTCATTTCCTCCAGGTGACTATTTCTTGAAGTCTGTAAAATCAACATTATTTCCCAAAACAGCAGAAATATTTCCAAGATATGTAGGTCAAGATAATAACATCTAAGACCTACAATGCGGTTGTTCCCGCCCCCGCCCTGCCCCCCAATATCTGTAGCAACTTATTAAAAAATCAGTTGTCTAACATTAGGCCAGCAGTGACTTGATAATGGTACAGTGGAAAACCATGGGCTTTGGAGCGACATCAATCTGGACTCAAATCCTGACTTGGTCACCTACTAGGCAAGTGACCTTGAGTAAACCACACTTCTGAGTCAGTTTTCCCAGCTGTATAACAGAATAATATCCCATGCCTCATTGGGCTCTAGTGAGGGTTAGATGAGATAAGGCAGTTTATGAAAAGCATAACTGCGTGGTGTAGAGTAGGCGCTGTGGTGAGTGGATCCTCTTAGAAATGGGTATATCCTGGTCAGGTAGAGGCACATGGGAGACAAGGAGAGTAAAGAGTAGGGAGCCAGGGTGCTTCTTAATTACAAAAGATGGGTCTGACAGGTGTGGGTTTGGGTCATTGGCCAGCTCTGTAGGCCTGGTAGCCAACAGTCCGCGCAGTTCACGGGAATACATGTACATCTGTGAAGTGATGATTGCGCCTGGCTTAGCCTCCAACAGGATGCCCCAAAGAAGCAATGAATTCTCTAGCAACATGTCGGATGCTTTCCAGTCATTTATTTTTTAGCTAGTTCTAATATTTATGCTTCTTGGAGAAAATGGGAAAATTTGGGGTCTGAGAGTGGACACCAAAAACCTTGGTTTCCAGGAGCGAGCCAAATTTTCTCCCTTAGAGAGCCTCAAGGAAATAATCCAACTCCGGTTCTGGGGAAATCCAAACCGTAGTTTTCTCCTTGCTTTGGCTCCTCGCGGGGTCTTACAACCCGCGAAAGGGAGACTTTGGCCAGCCCTAAGCGAGGCCGGCTAGAGTACACCGGCTCCCAGGAGGGCGGGACCTAAGCTCAGGACCCGGGAGCAGAGGGCGAGAAGTCGCGGGTGCACGCGGACAGGGGCGGGCGCTACCGGACCACAACCCCCGGCATGCCCTGCGGGCTGCGCCAAAAGCGGTTGGCTGGGAGCTCTAGCTCTACTGCCCTCACCGACCAATAGGACGCAGTAGAGAGACATGACCCGGATTCTTGGGGACCAATGGTGGTACAGGGGAGGCGGGTGCTTCCTTAATACTCACCTTGCACTCGGAAAAATCATATTTAAAAGGTTGGGCCGAGGCCGGCTCTGGCGGGCAGGGAGACAAGAGCGGGAAGGCGCGGCGGCGTCCCCGAAAACGGCGCCAGGAGGGTCCCGGTCCTCGTGAGGCGCGCTCCGGACGTCGCTGGGGGCGGGGCTAGGGGCGGGGCCTGGCCTCGTTGTGGAGCGGCTCGTAATCCATCATGGCGGCCACGGGGGTCGGTGTTCGTCCCTGAGCAGCGCCGGAACCGGAGCCGGTTCCCGGGTCCTGCAGCTGAAGAGCACCCCTGTTGCCCACGGCCCCTACCTGCGGGGGGAGACTGGGTCCCGCAGCAGAGCTCGGGGGATGTGACGGCCTGGCGGCGGCGGCAGCGTCCGGGGCCGGGGGAGGGGGTGTCTCGGGCAGAGACCCCCGGGCTCGGGGCAGCTGAGGCGACCGGGCCTCCTGCCCCCTCCGCCACTTCCTCCCTTCGGAGCCCCGAGAGTCTTTCGTCCCCTACAGCCCCGCGCTGGCTCTGGGACCCAGGGGGGTGGTCTCTTCCCCCCCAGACCTGGGACACCGGGTTTCCTGAGGCGTGGAGGAGCGTCGCCCCCGAGTAAGCCGCCCGCGCCGCGCCCCCCCAGCCTCCCTTTACCCTCGAGCCGCCCCTCGCTCCGGCTCCCAGCCCCAAGTTTGGCCTCGGGAGCCCCCCATTCAAATCCCCTCCCTGCTGTCAAGTGGCCTCCCCTTCTCCCCAGGTTGCTCCGGGAGCCTCTAATGTCCTGACTTCTCCCAATGTCACCTACGGCCCCCCTAGTCTCAGCCCTGCCAAAAACTTTGATGCAAAGGAAAAGTCTGGACTCGTTTCACAGGCCGTTTAAAAAGCGGACTTAAAAGTGCTGGCCATGCATTCCTTCTCGTGCGAGTCGAGGGCGAGCTGTCGCTGAAGCCCGGGTGACCCGTGCCCCTTCCGGAGAGCGGGGTGGAGAAGCAGCAGCGGCAGCTAGTCCGGCAGGAAATTTGTCCGAAGATGAAGAGACTAGGGGGTGGGTGACTTCCACAGGAAAAGTTCTGGAGAAGCATCCCAAGACGACCAACACTTCCTTTACGTGTGGGAATCCTCGAGATGACTTGAGTGTTAACTGACCCTTTTACAGCATCTCCTGTGAATATTTCTGTTAAGGTTTTTCTCCTTGGAAGAAATTGTTATTCAGCCATTGAAAGACGCGTCAAGTCAAGAAACTTTTGGGTAGCATTGCAATGACTTCAAATGGATAAACTGCGAAAATAATCGGACCTCTTGTTTACATGTGTCAGCCTGAAAACTGCTTTCTTTTGTAATGGAAGGTGTCTTTTCGTGATTGACCTCAGTTACTGACTTGTGGACGTGCAGTGAATGTGAAATCCCACATATACGTGTACCGTGATCCTCCTAAGCTCACTGACCATTCTGAAAGATCTTGAACCCTCTTCTGGAAAGGGGTACCTATCCTTACTTTATGGGGCAGCAGCCTGGAAAAGTTCTTGGGGACCAAAGAAGGCCAAGTCTGCCTGCCCTGCACTTTATCAAAGGAGCAGGGAAGAAGGAGTCATCCAGGCATGGGGGTCCACACTGCAATGTGTTTGTGGAACATGGTGAGTGCTTTTCAAGCTTTCTGGTCACATTTTTCCTTATGAATTCAGCTTAGGGAATGCATGAGGATCTCTAACAACAGTGCTTGTGTTGGTTCCTTGCAGTTCCTCTTAGAACTTGTTACTGTGGTTATCTTCGTTTCTTTGTAGAAGAAAAAGTTGCATGGTGACTCTGTACGGCTTGATTCACTATTTTTTTGAGTTGCTTATTTCTTGTCTGATTCTGCTTCTCACTGACTGTTGGTTGACCTTGGACAAGCCATTTTACTCTGCCAGTTTCCTGAGGAGGTTGGACTTAAGTGCTTTCCCAGGATCCAGAGTCCATGATTCTGCTCTAACCTGAGGCACCGGCTCTTCCCCTCAGGTGCATGGATCTCTTACTACTTTATCTACAGAGAGCTTTTATCATGTCCTCAGAGTGGTTTGTGCTCCCAAAAAGCTTAAAAATCACAGATCCTAGTTGACAGTAATATCCTTGATCTTTTCAATCATAAGTAGAACTTGAAAATACTCACTTTGGAGCTCTGTGGGAAAAATCAAGCAGGGAAGCGGCATTCCTTGTGAGTAGATGATACCCAGCTTCTAGTTATTTTACTTTATATAAGGGGTAATCCTTTCCCATGGATGGAGCAAAAGTTCCTCCTCCTCACGCCCTGTTTCAGGTGACATTTGGGGCAAAAAAAAGTTGTCTTTGACAATTTTTTATTGTTATTATTAATCCTCACTCAAGGATATTTTTCCATTGATTTTTTTTTTAAGAGTGGAAGGGAGGAGGAGAGAGAGAGAAACATCAGTATGAGAGAGACACATCAATTGGTTGCCTCCTGTACGCACCCTGGAGATCAAACCTGCAACCCAGTTATGTGCCCTTGACTGGGAGTGGAACCCACAACCCTTTGGTGTGCAGGCCAGTGCTCTAACCACTGACCCGCACTGGCCAGGGATGTCTTTGACATTTTTATGGACATAGTTGGCACTTGAGTTCTGATAGTACATGTTACACTGTTCACTTCTAGTAATTCTGTGTGAAATTTTAAATTTAAGGGTTAACTTAGAAGATGTTTGTAATGGGCTGGCCATGAACCAATTAATTGGGGTCCTCTTTGTACACTTGCAGCCTGACATTTTTCAGACTGGGTACTTTATATTAAAATATCAGTTGAATCCAATGTGCAAATGGCATATACTTTGAAATTCAGTCACAAATGTCTCTAACGATGGGTGACTACAATAAACAAAGGTCTTTGTTCAGTGAACTTGAATCTGACAGTTGAGGTTTGACTTTCTTATAGAAAAATATTCACCTCATCTAAATAATCTGGATACTTGGATTTTACTTTGCCTTAAAACATTTGGTTATATTTTAGCATTGGTTTTAGACAGGCATATGTGGTAATGTGTTATGTTCTGGTGCTTCTCAAATTCAGCATTTATAAAGTGACTTATTTATATTAAAAAATGCTAGTGGTGATCATACAGGCTTAAATAGGGAAAATTGAAACAGACTTCCAAGAGAGCTTTGGCCAAATTGATCAGAATTTAAAATGTGCATACCAATGACCCAGTAATCTCAATTCTAGGAGGCTGTCCTGGTGTAGAACAGTGTAGTCCTCTAGATGTCCCTAGTACCCTTTTGGGGGTTCAGGGTTAAAAATGTTTGTATAGTAATGCAATATTATGATGTTATTTGTACTCTTTGCACTAATGGTGCAAAAGTAATGCATGAGAAACTTCCGGTCAAGATGGCGTCGTAGGTAAACGTGGTATCGTGTCCTCCCACAACCACATCAAAGTTACAGCTAAACTACAAGAACAACCATCATTCAAAACCACCCGACATCAAGCTGAATGGAAGTCCTACAACTACGAAATTAAAGAAGAAGCCGCATCGAGACTGGTAGGAGGGCGGAGGCGCAACGGGCTCGTCCCACACCCACGTGTAGCAGATAAAAATTAGGAGGATACCTGGCTGGGAAGGTCCTCCCTGAGAACTCAGGGGTCCCTGTCCCACACCAGGTGCCCAGCTCAGGGCTCCAGTGCTAGGAAGAGAATCCCCATCACTTCTGGCTGGAAAAACCAGTGGGAACTGAGGCTGAGGCAGCTGGAGCCCCTGGCAGCTCCTCTTAAAGGGCCTGCGCATGGACTTACTCGGACTCACACCCTCCAGGCTCCAGCATGCGGGAGGCAGCTTGAACAGCACCAGAGCCATATGGGGAAGAAGTGAGTTGTTTGGCATTGGAACGAGGGCTAGAGAGACATCTTTCTCCTGGACAGACGTGCTATCAGAGGCCTTTGTTCCTTTGTTGAGCCCTTCCCTGGGACGGCAGACGCTGCCATATCTGGGACTCCAGCAACCTGGCTCACACTGTTTGCCCCGCCCTGGTGATTCCCTGAGGCCCCGCCCCACCCAACTTTCAGGCCCACCCAAGCTGTTGCCAGTTGCTTTACCATAGGATTGGCCTGTCTTGGCTCCTGCTTCAGCTTTTCCTAAATTCTTTCAAACAAGCAGCATCTGGTCTCAGCTAGCCCCATACCTCTCGCTAAGTAATACATAGAAACAAACACAGGGAGGCAGCCAAAATGAGGAGACAAAGAAACAGGTCCCAAGTGAAAGAACAGAACAAAACTCCAGGAAAAGAACTAAGCGAAATGGAGATAAGCAACCAAACAGATGCTGAGTTCAAAACACTGCTTATAAGGATGCTCAATGGACTTGGTGAGAACCTCAGTGAACTTAGTGAGGGCCTCAAGAGCATAAAAAAGGACTAGTCAGAAATGAAGGATGCACAGTCAGAAATGAAGGAGGCACTAACTGAAATAAAGAATTTTTTTATTATTATTTTATTTATTTTGGGGGGGAGGTATGTGCCCCTAGTGGGAACCGAACCCGGGACTCTCTGGTCCACAGGCCGATGCTCCAACTGCTGAGCCAAACCGGCCAGGGCAAAATAAAGAATAATTACACAGATTCAATAGTAGAGTAGGTAAAGCCAAGAAGCAAACCATCGATTTGGAATATAAGGAAGCAAAAAACACCCATTCAAAACAGCAAAAAGAAAAAAGAATCCAAAAAAATGAGGATAGTGTAAGGAGCCTCTGGGACAGCTTCAAGCGTGCCAATATTCGCATCTTGGGGGTGCCAGAAGGAGAAGAGAGAACCAGAAATTGAAAACCTATTTGAAACAATAATGGCAGAAAACTTCCCTAACTTGGTGAAGGAAACAGACATACAAGTCCAGGAAGCACAAAGAGTGCCAAACAAGATGAACCCCAAGAGGCCCACACCAAGACACGTCATCATCAAAATGCAAAAGGTTCAAGACAAAGAGAGAATCTTAAAAGCAGCAAGAGAAAAGCAGTTAGTTACCTACAAGGGAGTTCCCATAAGACTGTCAGCTGATTTCTCAAAAGAAACTTTGCAAGCCAGAAGGGAGTGGCAAGAAATATTCAGAGTGATGAAAAGCAAGAACCTACAACCAAGATTACTCTATCCTGCAAAGCTGTCATTTAGAATTGATGGCCATATAAAGAGTTTCCCAGAGAAGGAAAAGCTAAAAGAGTTCATCACCACCAAACCATTATTATATGAAATGTTTAAGGGTCTTCTTGTAGAAAAAGATAAAAAATATGAACAAACAAAATGGCAATGAATACATATCTATCGACAATTGAATCTACAAACAAAATGAACAAGCAGAACAAAAATATTCTCATAGATACAGAGAAATTTTGTTGGTTGCCAGATGAGAGGGGGTTGGGGGAATGGGTAAAAAGGTGAAGGGATTAAGAAGTACAAATTGGTTGTTAGACTGACAAACCTCAAAGGGAAGGGGGGTTGAGGGGTGCGAAGAAATAAACCAAAGAACTTCTATGTATATATACATAACCAATGGACACAGACAATGTGGGGAAAGGCAGAAGGGCGGGAATGGGGAGGAGGGGGTCAGTAGGGGAAAAATGAGGAACATCTGTAATACATTCAACAATAAAGATAAGTTAAAAAAAAAAAGAAGTAATGCATGAATCAAGGCTGTGGTGCCTAACTACACTGGTAGCCATTGTATACATGCAATGCACCCATAGTTAAAAAAAAAAAAAAAGAAACACCAAAAAACAAAACAAAAAAACCTTAGGTTTTCACTCAAGAATGTCCTTGGTGAAGTAGCAAAAATTATTTATTTGGCCCTTGTGTATATGTCTTTAATAGTCTGTGGGCTGAAATGGGAAGAATGCATAAAGCATTTCTGTTGTGTTCTGATTATCTCTGGGCAGAGCTCTCGGGCAGTTGTTTGAGTTGCAAGCTGAACTAGCTGCTTTTCTCATGGACTGTCATTTTTACTTGAAACTATGATGAAAAGCTACGACTGACAAACTATGGTTATTCAGACTAAAAGTATAAAGGAGTCTTTAAAAGAAAACAACTGGTAGTATTTGTTGCCAATGATAAAATTTTAGCTTTCCAGCAAAAAATGGGATTGTGGAAAACTTGTATCTGCTACTGTGATGTAGAAATTGGTGGTAATATTTACAAACGTGTTATTTTGATATCTTATAATGAAATATGTTATTTGGAAGATCTATATAATTCAGTGAATCACTCTGTTCTAAATGATCAACACATGATATTATAAAATCACTAAGAGTCATTCAAGGTGCAAGATGGACCAATGGGTTCTAATGGAACAAAATACAAAAGTTCATTGATAGATTCTACATAGCAACTAACCTTTAGGAAACTACCAGTTACTAAGTTTTGGTGTAGCTTCAAAGAATATCTACAATTATCTAAAAACGAGGTGAAACTGTTATTTTCCAGTTATAATAAAAATGTTTATTTTTAAATGAGTAATTAATTAAAAATTTTCAGTTTAGCTCTGGCAAGTTTGGCTCAGTGGTTAGAGTGTCAGCCTTTGGACCAAAGGGTCGTGGGTTTGATTCCCCGTCAAGGGCACATGCCTGGGGTTGCATGTTCAATCCCTGGCCCCAGTTGAGGTTGTTCGGGAGGCAACCGATCAACATGTCTCTCAAACATCAATGTTTCTCTCTCTCTCTCTCTCTCCCTCCCTCCGTCCCTACCCCCCTCCTTCTCTCCCTCCCTCCCTTCCACCATCTCTAATAATAATAATAATAATAATAATAATAATAATAATAAAATAAAATTTTCGGTTTAAATTTCTAGTATGGTAAATAATGATGAGATAACCTATATAAACAAAAGTTCTTTGGGGGTCCTCAATACTTTTCCAGAGTGTCAAAGAGGTCTTTAGATTTAAAAAGTTTGAAAATTGCTTCTATAGAAAGTGTATCAAGAGGGCACATAAAGATGTGTATTGTCGGCGTACTGCAAAGTACTAGCACTGAAAGATGTCCATGTAGTGGTAAAAGTGGAAAAAAGGAACTTGGAGATCAGTCTGCATGGTGTGGCCCCATTTTTGTAAAGTAAAGATGATCTATTTATTTGTACATTCACAGAAAAAAGTGTGGAAGGATTTAAACTGAAATAGTTATCTCTAGGAATTGGGGTTTAGGTGGAATAGGAGAAAATTTTCACTTTTTACTTTGCCTTAGTGATATTACAGATTTATTTTGACAACAAACCTGTGTTATTTTGTAATTTAAAAAAAATGAGAAGATTTATAAACTGAATAGTGACTTCTTTGCAGCACTGTTTAATGAAGGAATTTGCCTAAGTTACGTTTTACTGAAGACAAATCAATTCCCTTGGACCTTAAGTATACTTTTTCAAGGGGAACACTAACAAGGTCTTACTTTGTGTTACAAATTGTTCTTGATCTTTTATAGCCTGATCTTTCTAGAGTTGGTTAATGTCCATATAGGTTGGATTTATTTATTTTTGTAATTTATTAATTTTTAATCCTCACCTGAGGATATTTTTCTGTTTATCTTCAGATAGAGTGGGAGGGAGAGAGAGAAAGGGAGAGAGAAACATCGACATGAGAGGGACACATCGACTGGCTGCCTCCTGCACGACCCCACCAGGGCCGGGGAGGAACTGCAACCGAGGTACATGCCCTTGACCAGAATCGAACCTGCGACTCATTGGTCCGAGGGCTGACTCTATACCACTGAGCCAAAACAGCCAGGGCCATATAGGTTGGATTTAAAAACTTGCAGGCGTAACATACAGTGTTGGATCGGATGTGAATTTGGAAGCCAAGATAATGGTTTGTGGTGATGGTGAAACCAAAAGAGGTGGGCACATGGCAGCTTTCTGCTAGGATTACTCATGGTCAAAAGGGCTAGTCATAAGTTGGGGGGATGGGGAACCATGTTGTTATTTCATGTACCATTTGTTCCTTCCAAATTTCAGTGGCTTGACTAAGAAAATACACTTTTAGGAAAACTGATAAAGAAGGATTGAAAACATTCACTAGTAAACCTCTCTTCCTTAGCATTTCCTTCTTTATTCAATGAATATTTACTGAGCACACTATGTACCTGGTAATGTTTTAGTCATTGGTGCTGCATTAGTGAACAAAAAACATATCCCTTCCTTCCTAAAACTTAAATTCTAGTGAGAGGAGATAGACCATCAATAAGCTAAATCAGTAAAATATAGGCATTGAGGAGAAAAATAATAGAAAAGGGGATAGGATGTGTTAAGTGTGTGTGATTTTCATTAGAGGCCCCATTGAGAAGGTGGCATTTGAATAAAGACCTGAAGAGGGAGGTGAGGGAATAAGCCATGGAATTAATTGGGTAAAAATATTTCAGACGGGGAATCAGGGTGCAGAGTTTCTGAGGCAGACAGAGCTTGCTTGACATGCTCAAGGAAGAGCCCCTAGTAGTTGGAGCAGAGACCCTAAGGAGAATTGTAGGAGATAAATTGGGACATGGAGGGAGAATGGCTGAAGAAGGTGGCCTGGTTGGCTATTTCAAAGATTTTGACTTTTACTCATGTGGTTTGGGAGCCTTTGGAGAATTTTAGAGTAACAGAACCTGATTTATGCGTTAGTAAAATCTCTCTGGCTGCTGCATTCTGAAGTAGAGTCAGGAGGAAGCAGGGATTCCACTTAGGAGTTGATTGCACCGATCTGGATGCGAATGATGGTGGCATGGGTTGGTGGCACTGGTGAAAGGGTTAGGTTCTGTGACTGAAGGCACAGCTAACTAGATTTGCTCTTGGATTAAATGTGAGATTTGGCATGTGAGAGAAGTCAAGGGTGACTCCAAGATTTTTGGACTGAATAACTGGAAAACCAGAGTTGACCGTCACTGAAATGTAGACTAGAGGAGCGGGTTTGGGAGGTGAGTTGAGGGGATGAAGGCCAGGAGCATCTTTGGGGTATGCTGCATTTGAGATTCCTGTTAGGCATCCAAGTGGGTATGCCAAATATGCATTCAAGTGTACAAGCTTGAATTCAGGGAAGTGGTCTAGGCTGGACAGACAACCTGGGAATCATCAGGTTATAGATGATATTTAAAGCTACGAGAACAGATGATGTCCCCAAGGGAGACATCTCCAGGTATGTGTCTTTCATGTATGCAAATGACATTCAATAGTTTATGAAATTAAGACTACTTTTTAAAAATGTTATTACCTTTTTATTATTTTATTTTTTAAAAATTGATTTTAGTCTGGCCGGTGTGGCTCGGTGGTTGAGCGTCGACCCATGCACCAAGAGGTATGCCGGTTCGATTCCCGGTTGGGACACGTGCCCAGGTTGTGGGCTTGATCCCCAGTGTGGGACAAGCAGGAGGCGGCCAATCGATGTTCTCTTTCATCAATGTTTCTAGCTCTCTCTCCCTCTCCTTTCCTCTCTCTCTAAAATCAATAAAAAAGGAAAAAATTGATTTTAGAGAGAGGAAGGGAGAGAGAGTGAGAAACATCCATCAGTTGCCTCTCACATGTGCCCTGACTGGGAATCGATCCTGCCACCTTTTGGTGTATGGGATGATGCTCCAACAGAGCCACACCGGCCAGGGCAAGACTATATTTTTAAATAGGATGAGTGTGAACATTTTGTGTGTGTGTGTGGGTGGGGGGGCGGGGTTGACATTCAAATTTTGCATGGCAATGATCTTAATTCATGTTTAAGTTTTATTTAAATATTTTTATTGGTTTTTTTCTTTTTAAGAGAGAGAGGAAGGGAAAGGGGGAGAGAGAGTGAAATACCGATCTGAGAGTGGAACATCTATTGGCTGCCTCCTGCATGCCGCCTACTGGGCATCAAGCCTGCAACCTGGGCATGTGCCCTGACAGGAATTGAACCAGCAACCTTTTGGTGCGCTGGGCATTGCCCAACCAACTGAGCCACAGTGGCCAGGGCCATCTTTAAGTTTTAAATTCTGTTTCTCTGGATTGTTTTTTCCCCCTAAATCAGAAAGTTACAGATTTAGTGTGTGTGTATGTATGCATGCATGCAATGGAATGTAATTCAGCAATAAAAAACAGTGAAATAGCCCGGCCGGTGTGGCTCAGTGGTTGAGCGTTGACCCATGCACCAAGAGGTCGCCGGTTCAGTTCCCAATCAGGTCACATGCCCAGGTTGTGGGCCAGATCCCTAGTCGTGGGCATGCATGAGGCGGCCAGTTGATATTCTTTCTCATCGATGTTTCTATCTCTCTCTCCCTCCCCCTTCCTCTCTAAAAATCAATAAAGAAAAAAAAATTTTTTTAAACAAAACAAAAAACAATGAAATCATGCCATTTGCAACAACATGGGTGGACCTAGAGGGTATTATGCTAAGTGAAATAAGTCAGACAGAGAAAGACAAATACCATGTGATTTTACTTATATGTGGAGTCTAAAAATAAAACAAACACCTAACTCCCATATTTGCCCTGGTATTGAATAGATTCAACATAAACTTATGCACTTTCTTCTTCTGCAATATCATATAGTAACTCATTCTGCAGCATCCTGAATCACAAAGAGTGTCTTTTGTGGATATGTAAAGAAATATTTTTTAAGTACTTTCATATATGTATATGTATTGGATCTGTAGTGTAGGTAGGATAGACATTATTCCTGTTTTTCAGTAGAGAAAGCTGTGGTTCAGGATGGTAAAGTAGTGCTTTTAGGATTACATTGCTGATTCATTATAGTGCTGGGATTGAAATCAAGTGTTTTTTGATAGCTTGAAGGTTTTTTCTATCAAAAACATTACTTTTTAAATATGGACTAATGCCTTTTGAAAATCTTCACACCATTGAAATGAGGGAGGTTTATATTTAGAATTTATTTAATCAGAATTTGGATTTTTTTCATTGTGTTTTTGATATCCTATTGAATATTCTTACTCTTTTGTGTTTGGGTGTTCGGAGATAGTAGTGTGTAACAAATATACCTTATTTATGCTTTTGTAATATATAATTTAATGCTTTAATACATTTAATTTTATAATTAAAAAATTTAAAAGCCCATAAATTTTCCTACAAGTTTTGTGGCCACTTTTAAAATTCATTTTCAAGCCCAGCCGGTGTAGCTCAGTGGTTGAGCGTTGACCCATGCACCAAGAGGTTGCTGGTTCGATTCCCAGTCAGGGCACATGCCCAGGTTGTGGGCCCAATCCCTAGTGGGGGACATGCAGGAGGCGGCCAATCGATGTTCTCTCTCATCGATGTTTCCATCTCTCTCCCTCTCCCTTCCTCACTCTCTAAAATCAATAAAGAAATTTTTTTTAAAATAAATAAAAAATAAAATTCATTTTCAAATTAAATTTAATAATTTTTAATATATATTTTCTGATTTAAACTACAGACTGTATCACAAATGTATGTTTTGAGATATTTGCTTCTATCCCAGCCTCTCTATCCTTTTCATTTCACTACTGCCTCTGGGAAACCAGTTTTATTATTTGTTTTTGTTTTTTATTCATTCCAATGTTCCTTTTTGCAAATACAAGCAAATATGTATTTATTATATAAAAGGTAGCATATGATATATACTGTTCTGTACTTTACTTTTTTTTGTCTTTCACTTAATTCATCCTCAGGATTTCTCCATATGGGACTATAGATATCTTTCTTTATCTGATGGCTGCATTGTACCCCACTATCTTGGAAGTGTCATTGATTTTTCAAATAGTCCCCTCTTTCTGGACATTTGGGTTGTTTCCAGTGTTGAGCTGTTAAAATGTGGCAAGAATAACCTTGTATCTGTCATTTTAACTTGTTCAAGTTTAGCTGTGGGAGAGATTCCTAAAAGTGGGAGTGCTGGGCTAAAGGGTTAATGTGTTTGTAGTTTTTATGTATTTAAAAAAAATTTTTTTTTATTGATTTTAGAGAGAGTGGAAAGGAGAGGGAGAGAGAGAAACATCGATGAGAGAGAACATCGATTGGCCGCCTCCTTCATGCCTCCTACTGGGGATTTGGCCCACAACCTGGGCAGGTGCTCTCACCGGGAATCGAACCGGCGATCTCTTGGTGCATGGGTTGATGCTCAATCACTGAGCCACACTGGGGCTGTAATATTTTTATTAGTAGCTAGATGTTATTTAGTAGATTAATAGTAGTGGATAGATAAATAGTAATATGGATACTGCTTAGTAGATATTACTTCCAGATTCCCTTCCATCTTGTGCTAGGTTATATACTCCCATCGCTAGTTATGTACAAGGGTGGCTGTCTCCCCAAAGCCTAGCCAAGAGAGTGTGTTGTCAAACTCTGGGACTTTTACCAATCTGATAAGAAATAATATCTTAGTATGGTTTTAATTAGTAACTCTCTTATGAGTGAGATTGAGCATTTTTAATGTGTTTAAGGGACACACATATTTATCTTTTTGTGAACCATCTCACCAGGTTTTTTATGTGCCAGATACTTAAATAGGCACTTGTGTAGGGTAACAGCCTCTTCACCCCTGTGTGTCTCACAAGGAACGGCCCCATCCCAGCTTCCAGAGGTGTCCTGATCAGGTGTCTTCAGCCCTGGCTGTACTTTAGAATCTCACGTCCTACCCCTAGGGGTTGATTTAACTGGTCTGGGGAGATGCCCAGTGCTGCAGTTTTTTGTTTTGTTGTTTAGTAAGGAGTGACTTAATTCAAAAGGAGGATCGCAAGAAGGCAAGAGACTGATGCAATAGGGAGAGCACACTGATCATAAGGTCTGCAAGTGTCTCCTTGTTTGTTTGTTTGTTTTTGTTTTTTAAACTCTCCTGGTGATTCTAATAGGCAGCTAGGATTGAGCATCACTGGTATAAGCCAATCATAGACATCCTAGACTGACTCAGTCTGAGGGAAATAAAGGCCTTTTTTCCCCTGGTGTTGGACTTGGGGTGGTCTTTGCTTCCAGAGGCCAGGGGAAACCAGGAGGGCAGCTGGCCTCAGGCTAGAGCTGAAATGCTGGGGAGGGCCTGGGTGGGAGCACAGGGACAGTGTGGGGCTACTGCAGCCACCTCACCTCTGGACTTGGAATTAGGTGACATAATATATTTTCCTTATTGTTTAAGCCATTTTGATTTGGGTTGGCTATTACTTGCACCACCAGTGTTTTCACTGAAAAAATAATACATTTTAACTTGATCACTTTTGTCCACTTTCCATTTTATGAAAGAAAAGTGGCAGCTTCCATTGACAAATGATATTACAATTTCTTATATTTGTTTTGCTTTTTAGTTTCATACCACTTTCACACGTTTGTTTGTTTGTTTTGTTTTGTTTTGTAAAATTGGCTAAATCTATCTTATGAAGATATCTTACCTCTCCCTACCACAGTGCTCTAATTATATTCCCAACGTATATTGTTGGACAATCTGGTGATAACATCAGTTGTTAGAGATAATAAGTTATTTATATTGCCTTGAAGCATAGTCCTGAGGTAGTGTGGCCTGGCGGTTGCTGCTGCCCCTTCTAGGGGATGGACTGGATCAGCCAATGTCAGCCCTCCTGCTTCTCCTAGGTTTTGGCTTGTTCTTGCAGTTGGCACCTCAAGCTAATGTGTGCTGAGCCCCGGTCATGTTTAAAGAACACAGGACCTGTGGTTCAGGGAGATTAAAAAATTTTTTTTTTCTTTATTGATTTTAGAGAGAGAGAAAGGGAGAGGGAGAGAGAGAAACATTGATGAGAGAGAACATCAACCCGCGCTCCTGCATGCCCCCCCACTGGGGATTTGGCCCACATCCTGGGCATGTGCCCTCACCGGGAATTGAACTGGCGACCTCTTGGTGCATGGGCCGATGCTCAACCACTGCGCCAAACTGGCCGGGCTAGGGAGATTTTATTGTTGCAGAGTGCATTGCAAGGAAGCCGGGGCAGAGCTGTCAAGTCTGCTCAATGCCAGTGTTGGTTCTTGCTGCCCAGGGAGCAGAGTGGTGAAAAGCTCAACTCAGCTCAATTCTTCCTTGAAGCCTGCTTGTGGCCACTATTTGCCTAGCTGTTCAAATAGCTTTGACCTTAGAACAGTGTGTGTTCTTGAGGAATAATGGTTGATTAGGAGAAAAAACAAAAAACAAGTCTCAATGCAGAGAACCTCCTAGCCTAAGATACAGTTACAACATTGCCTAAGGGGAAAGAAATGTCACGAATGTCATGATAGTGTTTGTCTTTCAATTGCCTTTCCTTATCTAGGCTAGTAATAATAACAGGTAATGTTTGGCTAGTGCTTTCTATATTCAGACACTAGTCCAGTCACTTTTTTTTTTTTTAAGATTTTTAAACAGATTTTTAGAGAGAGAGAAAAAGAGAGGGAGAGGGAGAGAAACATCAATGTGATAGGGAACCATCTATCTGCTGCCTCCTGCATGCCCCCTATCGGTGATTGAGCCTGCAACCTGGACATGTGCCCCGACCAGGATAGAACCAGCAACCCTTCCATGCATGGGATGGTGCCCAGCCGACTGAGCCACACCAGCTGGGGTCCAATCACTTTTAATATATTAACTAATATATATATATATATATATATATATATATATATATATATATATATATATATTTGGGTTAACCCTCACTCAAGGATATTTTTCCATTAATTTTTAGATAGAGTGGAAGGCAGGAATGGGGGAGAGAGAGAAACATTGATTTGTGAGACACACATTGATTTGTTGCCTCCCACACAACCCTGACTGGGGCCAGGGATCGAACCTGCAACCCAGGTACGTGCCCCCGTCCAGGAATTGAACCCATGGCCCTTTGGTGCATGGGCTGACGCTTTACCCGCTGAGCCAAACTGGCCAGGGCCTAAAAATCAATTTTTTTAAAAGCGGTAAAAAAATGTTACAACGTGATATTATGAGTAATAGTAATAGTGATTACTTCCCCTCCCATTCAAAATAAAATCTATTGTTTAGTAGATACAATATAAGAAAAAACATTTTTTTAGAGAAATGTATCTTTTTTGGTGATATATGAGCCTTTCAAAAGTCTAGCAGTGAAAATAAAGCTCTTTAAATACAGAAAAGTATATTGCTTATGTGATTTGTTAGCAGTGAGCTCACTGTGTAGCTTTATGTTACGTTGGCTAGGCTATGATGTGTGATGTTTAATTAGCATCCTCTTTGACATTGTCTAATTCATGATTATACCCTTGTCTGTTAAACTAAATGCATAGTGTTTCCAGATTTTTTAAAGGCTTTTAAAAAAAATTTTAATTAAAATATGGGTATAATGGAGAAAGCCTTCAGGAAATATAAGGAATATTGCTTTTAAAATAACTACATTGTTTTTTATGAAAACAACATACATTTCTGTAAATTATTCAGTCAAGGAAGATTTGATTTAGAAAGTAATTTGAAGTTCATTCGGCATGATCAGTGCTACTTTTAATTCCTGTTCAAATGAAAAGCAGTTCTCTCCTAGTCAAAGTGATACATAAAGTAAGGAAAATGTGTGGAGGGAGGAGAGCACGAATACCAATTACCCTGCTGGAGTGCATGATTTGGCTGAGACCTGTGGGTTATACAGGAGAGGGCAAGACCACACCTGTGCTAAGGCATTTACAAACCAGTACAGAGAAAAACAAGAGCAAGGTAAGAGAAATGTAGTGAAAGGATGAGGGCTTAAGAGATAAAGTGGGTTGGTTGGAATTGGTTATACCACAGCTACTTGCCACTGCATAGTGCTGTGCTGTTGGGGCTGTGGTACATCTGGCTGAGACCTTCTCTGGCGGGGACCTCTTGTGCTCTTTCCAGACCAACTGTCAAAAGGGAGGAACCTGGCCATTTGCCCCATAGTGTTAATCCTTGGTTGTGGTGCAAGGCTCATTCCTAGGCCCACCGAGGTTACAGTGTCATGTATGTTGTCTGGTTGTCCCTGGTTTTGGCTGAACCCAAAGGATGGCCATTTGTGAGGAGCATTGATACTTTTTACCACTTATGTGCTCCAGCTGTGGTAGATGTCATTTTGAGGACGTACACTCAGCAGTGAGTCAGATGGGACGCACACGTGGCTTTTCACTTGCTAACCCGGTGCACTCCCTTCGATGTACTTCTGAGAAGTCCTGATGACTGTATTGAAAACTTTTTCTCTACTGGCTGGAAGTTGAGGCCCATTTCAACAAAGGGATTTCATCTCTTCTGAAGTATATTGGGAAAACTGGAGGCTGTTAACTTGATTCACAGGTGATGGGTTACATTTAAATAACCCATCTTAGACATGCGCCAAGTATTGTCGTATATTTCTTGCCTGTTATAGCTGCTGTTTGAGTGCTTTCTCTGTGCTAGGCTCTATGCAGAGCCCTTGACAACGTATTTCAGAAGTTATAAAATAATGCCAGAGCCCTTGTTCTGAAATACAGTCTGTTATTTAAAACCCTCTGATAGTTCCCATTATGTAGAGAAACAGTCTCTATTTTTGTATCCTTATTCCTAAAACATTTTTCAGCAAGCAAATTACACACACACACACACACACACGCACACACACGCGCTAAAATTGTGTTTGAAGTTTCAGAGTTGAATGTTTTTTACCTATTTGCTTTTATGGAGACAAAGTGGGCAAGGAAAAGGTAAGGCGGTGAGAAGGGTACTGTCCCTTTCTTGGAACCTTTTAATTATCTAGTGTGTTGGCAGTTTTATGTTGGCCTGCCTAATAGAGTACCCTGCTGTTTGATTTGCAGTTTTCTATAGAAGGGGAAAAAAATCAAACAATAGCAAAGCTCTTCATACCTCCTGTTCTCCCTTCCTTCCTTCTGACATACATGGCTTCTGATAGGACATTTTCCATTTCACTCCCGGAGTGAGGGGAAAATGACTTTCACATTTTGGGTTCTAATTCTAAAATTCTTTCCCCAGATTTTAGCTTCAGTTCTCTTGATAACAGACCTGAGCTCTTGTTCTTTGAAATGCATGTGGAAAAATGTTTATCAGTGTTGAAATTTGGCATTTTTGATCTCATGGAACTCTAGAATTGATTCTTAAATTCCTACTTGTTTGATTGTGGCTAAAATTCTGTTTTTAAAAGAATAGAGTGTACTCCCAGCAAATTGAAGATCAAATAAATAAAGTGGATCTGGAAAAGTAAGGCTTGACAGTGTGACAGCATATGTTAAACCAAACCTTCTCTGAAACAAAAGTACACACTGTAGCATGAAGCGGAGTTTTTTTGTCCCTTGACAATTTCCTGCTTCTGTGTCTATCTCCTAGTCAAACAGGGGACAGGGGTGACAGAATCATGGTTTTATTTGAATTCAGATTCCAGCTTACCACTTACTAGCAGTGTGACCAGCATTGGTAGATATTAGTTGAACACATCCTCCATACACTTTGCTAGGTATGGAGAGTACAGCAAGTCTTTTTAACCTCTCTGAGTCTCTGGTTCCTGATTTGCAAAAATGGGAATCATAGTGCTTACCTTGATTGTACGATTGATGAGGGAATTAAATGAGATAATGAATAAAACATGTCTAACAGTGCCTGCCACTTGGTTAGCCCCCTAACAGATAGTAATTACTGCTGCTGTTATTGTTTATAATTCTAGAATGCTACACCTGTCAGTAATAAGAAGCAGACCGAAAAGAACTAAACCGGAGAAAGATTAAGAAGTAAACTCTAGTAGTAATGCCATTGAGATGAGCAGTTTGCCTGCCACAAGGTTGTACAATGTTAGTAATTAAGGATTATCCATAAAATCCGTGGGTTATATCTGAACATATGATGACACTGGAATGCAGCTCTTCAAGGAGATTTCTAGAGAAACCTTGTTTGAACTGTAAACACTTAAAAAAAAAAAAAAAAACACTTCCTATAAGGTGGTTGGAGGATGTGAGCTGTAGAGATCTATCCTTGTGGCATGAAATCAGCACTTCTGGTGGTCACCCCTGAGGATTTCCTTGTAGTCTGGGTCTTCGGGCTGTACCTGCTGTGAGAGGCAGCAGCCTCTGACCAGATTCCTCTTGCCTCGTGTAAGTTACTATTTCTTCAGGATGAAGTTATCTGATCTTTAAATCTACTGCTTCTTGGTTAGCACACGTCATTGTTTTTTTCTTAGAGCCTGCATAGGTTTTCTTGATGAACCTGTATGGATTCGGGAAGCACAGTTTGGTCTATAATATACTGAGGTTAGTTTGCTAGAGGTAAGTTCCAAGGTTTATGCATGTGTGGCCATCAGTCCAACCTAGAATTACACAGTAAGGAAAACTTTTAATTTTCCATGGTCAGAAGGATTCGCTGTATGGACAGAAGCCTGAAACACTTACTGGTCTACCTGAGTGTTTACTATTTTTTTGTTTTTCCTTTATGTTGTTGTGATGGATAATTCTCCACATGAGTTTCTGAGAATCTGTCAATTTAAAGAAAATTAAAATTAATCTCACGCTGTGCTGGTTATTTGGAGATTGGTTTTCCAGGCGTGTGCTTTTGGTCTTCTCCCTTATGTCATTTAGCCATGTTATTATATTTTTTAAATTGTTTTTAGAAAGAGGAAGGGAGAGAGAGAGAAATACTGATCGGTTTGCCTCCCGTGTGTGCCCTGACTACACACACCCCTACGGGGATTGAACCCGAAACCTGGGTGTGTGCCCTGGCCAGAAATTGAACCTGCCACCTTTTGGTGTATGAGACAATGCTCCAACCGAACCACACCAGCCAGGGCTAGCCGTGTTGTTTTTCACCAGCAGCTGCACTAGCCATGGGATGAAGAGCACAGGTGAATTTCTTTGAAACTCTTTCCATATAGGAACATTTTTTACTCTACAGTTGTTAACTTTGTATTTAATTATGAAGTGAAAGTGGGCTGACCCAAACGTCTCTGGAGAAGTCTTCTGGCTCAAAAATTATTTCATTATCTTTTGTTACTGTGCTTGTGCTGACTTAGTGAGAAAAGATACAAAATTAACTATAAAACTTACAGATTTGTGTAACTACCACCAGTCACAGTGGGACACCAAATAGTTCCAGAATTCTGATAACCTTCTTCATGCTATCATCCCTTTGCAGTCACCTTCCCCACCCCTTCCCCCTGGCAACCACTGATCTGTTCTTGTCATTACATTTTGTCTTTTTGAGAATGTCATGTAAATGGAAGTATTCAATATGTAACCTTTTAAGACTGGCTTTTTTCACTGACTGTAAGGCCTTTGAAATCCATCCAAGTGCTGCGTATAACAATAGTTTGTCCCTTTTCATCGCTGAGTAGTATTCCATTGTACGAATATACCACAGTTCGGGTATTCATTCACCTATTTTTAAAGATTTTTATTTATTGATTTTAGAGAGGGAGAGGGAGAGAGAAAGAAACGTTGATTTGCCGCTCCACCTATTTATGTATTCATTGGTTGATTCTTATATGTTCCCTGACTGGGGATCGAACCTGAAACTTTGGTGCTTTGGGGTGACACTCTAACCAACTGAGCTGCTCTGCCAGGGCTATTCATTCATCTGTTGAAGGATATTGGATTGTTTCCAGTTACTGATGATTATGAATAGAGTAGTTATAGGCCTTTGTGTATCATTTTATGTGAACATAAATTTTCAGTTCACTTAGCATATTTGCTTGCTATGGCTGCTGTAACAAATTACCACAAACTGGATCGCTTAAAACTAGAGAAATTTATTTTTCACTGTTCTAAAAGCCAGAAGCCTGAAATTAGTATCACTGTGTCAGTAGGACCTTCTCCCTCCAGAGGCCATCAGTATTCCTTGGCCTGTGATCCCTTCCTCTGATTCCTCCAACCTCTCACTTCCATTGTTACTCTTCTCCTGTTTTATAGTCAAATATTGGCCTCTCTCTTATAAGGACACTTGTGATTACATTTAGGGCCTACCAGGATAATCTTTTCATCTCAAGATCCTTAATTTAATCACATCTGCAAACCCCCCTCCCCACCTATTAAAAAAAAATGTTTTTATTGATTTGAGAGAGAGAGGAAGGGAGATGGAGAGAAAGAAATGTCAATGTGAGAGAGAACACTGATTGGCTGCCTCCTGAACGCCCCCCACTGGGGATTGAGCCCACAACTGGAGCATGTGCCCTGGCCTGGAATTAAGCTGGTGACCTCTTGGTGCATGAGACAACACTCAACCAACTGAGCCACACTTGCCAGGGCTGCAAAGACCCCTTTTTGCCATATTAGCATTAACAGGTTCCAGAGAGTAGGTTGAATATATCTTTTGGAGGGCCTTTTTTCAGCCTACCACATTTGGGTAAAGACTCAGGCAAGTTTATTACTGGGTCAGATGATAAGTGTGCATTTAATTTTATAAAAAGAAGCTGCCCAGCTGTTTTGTAGAGTGACTGTCATTTTACATACCTACCAGTACTCTTGCATGCCAGAATTAATGGCATCCTTGCCAGAACTTAGTATTATCAGTATTTTTTATGTTAGCTGTTGTAGTGGGCACCTCATTGTGGTTTTAATTTGCATTTCCCTGATGGCTGATGATTTTGAGCATCCTTTCATGTGAAAACATTATGCCTTTTAATTTTCTTTTTTTATTACCTTCATAAGTATGAGGAAGAAAAGAATGAACTGAATCATAGCTAAAGAAGAACATTACTCTCTTACAGTGGAATATTGCCTAACAGCATTGTTATACAGTGTAGTACACATTACAAATCTCTTTTATTCCATTTTGTCTTGTTAAATTTCTTCCTAAAGTTTTGTTTGAGTTAATGATATGCTTGATTCTAATTTAAGATGTTACTGTTACATAGCTTTATAGTGAATAAAAAAAATCCACATCATGCTGATTCTCTTTCAAATTATCTTTTTAAGTGAAAAATCTTTAACAAGCCCCACCATGACCGTGACCTCAAGCATGATAAGGGCGCATCTTGTTGTTGCTGTGAAGCTGCAGTTCCCACTGGTTTGCTGTTGCTGTAGATCACTTTTAGGGGCATTTAACCATCTTTTAGATTAGACTTTAAGCACTAACCATTTATTTTCTCTTGAAGCAGTGATTTATAGTAATAAATTATGCAAAATTCTTTTTCGGTCTTTGATTAATTCCAACATAGTATCATCTATTACTTGAGTTCTTGTAGAGTTATGAGGAGAAATTACATGAATGTCAATGAGATTAATAATTATCTGAGAATTAAAAACCTGTTTCAAAAAGGTATGGCATCCCAGCTGGTGTGGCTCAGTGGTTGAGCGTCGACCCATGCACCAGGAGGTCACTGGTTCGATTCCTGGCCAGGGCACATGCCCAAGTTGTGGGCCTGATCCCCAGTGGGGGGGATGCAGGAGGCGGCCAATTGATATTCTCTCTCATTGATGTTTCTGTCTCTCTCTCCCTCTCCCTTCCTCTCTCTCTCTCTAAAATCAGTAAAGAAAAAAAAAAAAGAAGGTATGACAGAGTAGAATAAATGAATAGATGCAGAATAAATGACATATCTTTATAGCATTATGTTCTTCTAATTGTGCTTCTTTTATTTTATTAAAAAATTTTTTTTCTTGCCCTGACCAGTTTGGCTCAGCGGTTCGAGCGTCGGCCCGCGGACCAGACAGGCCTGGGTTCAGTTCCCGCTAAGGGCACATACCTCAGTTGCAGTTTGTCCCTGGCCTCGGTTGGGGTCGTGTGGGTGGCGACCACTCGATGTGTCTCATGTCGATGTTTCTCTCTCTCTCTTCCTCCCTCTCTCCCTCCTGCTCTATCTCAAGATAAATGCAAAAATGTTCTCAGGTAAGGATAAAAATAAAATAAAATAAAAATTAAAAAAGAGAGACAACTTCCCTAAAAAAAAAAAATTTTTTTTTCTTTATTGATTTTTCTTTATAGAGAGAAGAAGGGAGAGGGAGAGAGCTAGAGACACTGATGAGAGAGAACATTGAGTAGCTGCCTCCTGTATGCTCCCCACTGGGGATTGGGCCCACATCCTGGGCATGTGCTCTGACTAGGAATCGAACCAGCGACCTCTTGGTGCATGGGTCGATGCTTAGTCACTGAGCCACACCAGCTGGGCTAATTGTGCTCCTTTTAATAAGACATTTTAGGTTAATATAAATAAATAGTGCCCTGGCCAGTTTGGCTCAACGATTAGAGTGTCGGCTCATGGACCAGAGAGTCCCGGGTTCGGTTCCCGCTAAGGGCACGTACCTCGGTTGCAGTTTGTCCCCGGCCCCAGTTGGGGTTGTGTGGGTGTCAACCAGTCGATGTGTCTCTCTCACATCAATGTTTCTCTCTCTCTCTTCCCCCCTCTCTCCCTCCTGCTCTATCTGAAGATAAATGCAAAAGTGTGCTCAGGTGAGGATAAAAAATAAATAAATAAATAGCGCCAGGTTTCAGTGTCTGGAAGTTGAAGAGCCCATTATTTAAAATGATCATGGCTAAGAAAATGGGATTATGTGTTATTTCTTTGCTAACCTACCAGAATCTACTCTCTCCAAAGATTATAGGTATTTACATTTCTGGTATGCTAGGTTGCTGTTAGCAGTATGGGCTTTAGAGTATATCACCTTGATCAAATATTTACTATTTATAAATACTTGCTTCTAGCTCTTGTCCTGATATGTAAAACCATTGTGATCCTGGAGAAGGCACTTAGCTGATTGGATAGAACTGAGCCTCAGTTTCCCTCTCAGGGTGATGGGAGACTGAGATGAGTTGATGTTTGTGAAAGAGCTTTGGAAACTATAATTTATGAATGTATAGGATTATTATTATTATTTCATGAAATTGTTTATTTGTCTTCACAATTTGAGATATAAGATCTCTATTTGAATGCTAATGGTTTATGGAGGTTCTGCTTACTTAAAAAATATTGCCAAGTAAAATTACATACTTAGAGATTGGCTAGTAAAGGCTTTTTCATTATTTACTTTTCAACTTATTCTTCTAAGTTTTAACAATTGAATATTACAGGTAAGTTAAAGAGGGGGGAAAATGCTATCCATAACATGTTCCTTTTTCTATTAAGCTACTTTTTTGGTGGGATTGGGGTGATTAGTGGAGGGGGTAAATGTTGATAGTTAGGGAAGAGATTTTATCCTTTGTTGAAAATATGTTTAGAAACATGCAAAACACAATCATATAATGTTTAAGAATACATAATGGTGCCTTGACTGGTTTGGCTGAGTGGTGAGAGCATCGGCCCACAGACCAAAGGGTTGTGGGTTCGATTCCTGGTCAAGGGCACATGCCTAGGTTGGAGGTTCAATCCCCGGTCATGTCTGGGTCCTGTGGGAGGCAGCCAATCGATATGTCTCTCTCGCATAAATGTTTCTCTCTCATTCCCTCCCTCCCACTCTATCTAAAAATCAATGGAAAAATATCCTCGAGTGAGGATTAACAACAAAAAAGAATACATAGCCCTGGCTAGTTTGGCTCAGCGGTTAGAGCGTCGGCCTGTGGTCCAGAGAGACCCGGGTTCGGTTCCCGCTAAGGGCATGTACTTCGGTTGCAGTTTGTCCCCGGCCCTGGTTGGTCGTGTGGGTGGCAGCCACTCGATGTGTCACTTTCACATCGATGTTTCTCTCTCTCTTCCTCTCTCTCCCTCCCACTCTATCTGAACAAAAAATGAAAAAATGTCCTCGGGTGAGGATAAAAAAAAAAAAAGAATACATAATGGCACCATTCTTTACATGTCCTATGAAGTTTGCTTTATGCAACATTAAGATTTACCTATTTTGATACATGTAGATCTAGGTCCTCATTTTAACTGCTGTATGGTATTCTGTAATGTGATTAAACCATACTTTATCCATTCTCCTATTTATGGTTAGTATGGTGGTTTCTATCTTTTCCATGATGACAGATAGTCACTGTCCCTTCTTGTACCTCCTTGTGCACATGTGTAGAGTTTCTCTAGGGTGATGGGTTAGTCAGGCTAGGCTGGGCTTTGCTGGGGTAATAAACAACCCTCAAACCCCAGTCATTTAACCAGGAAGTTCATCTCTTGTGGGTGTTGTTTTGGGGTGCTTTGCCCCACATAGTTTCTCTGGAACCCAGACTGCTGGAGGCCCCAGCGTCTTGTGGCTGAACAACTGGAATGTGTAGCCTCCTTGATATCAAGGGAGGGCAATTGAGCAGTGAGAACTGTGAACTAACTGACTCTTAAGTTCTCCGGCCAGGAAGGGACACATGGTCACTTCCTGTTACATCCCACATGCAGAACTAGGCACAAGGTCTCACCTCACTGCAACAGGCCTGGGAAATGTCGTCTTCTGTGTGTTCAGGAAAGGGAAGGATTACCAATTGTTTGTGAGCACTAGTAATGTTCACCAAAGAGACATCTGAAAGTGTAGCTCTGTACTGTTTAATACTGTGTATTGCACACTATATGCAACTGCTCCTCCAGCCCCTAAACAAAGGAGCAACCAGTTCTTTCCCAAATTAGTTAATTTTGAAATTTTGAATTTGGGAGTCCTTTAGATTTCAATTGTGGCTTGGTTGTGGATCATGGACTTTAAAAAAACACACAAACATTAATAAAGCAGCCCTGGCCAGGTGGCTCTGTTGGTTGGAGCATCATCTATACCAAAAAGTTGTGGGTTCGATTCCCAGTTCAGGCAAATACCTAGGTTGTAGGTTTGATCCTCGGTCGTCATGGTGTGTATGGGAGGCAACCAATTGATGTTTCTCTCTCTCTCCCTTCCTCTCTCTCTAAAATCAGTAAAAAACATATTTGTGGGTGAGGATTAAAAAAAATTAATAAAGCAGAAGGTGGAGACTAGGACCTTATTTCTTGGGATTTGTAATTTAGTTCAACTACTTATCTTTAAAAATCTAGAACAGAGATTTCCTGCTGTCATTGTGCAGTTACAGAGAAAAGAACCCACTATAGCTCATTTTAATGCGAAGGGATTTATTAGAGTATTATATAGCTAACAGGGTTATTGGGAGGGGGAGGGCGCTAGGTCGAACTTCATGAATCATTCCCAAGGCCACTCCTCAAACCTGGGCCACCAAGGAAGCTGCAGCCTCTCGGTCACTGGGCAGTTGCCAGCTTTAGACCCACTGCCACAATCAAGAACATTATGTTCCTGGCTCCAGAGCAACATAGATGTGCTCTCTGCTGCCACTGATACCCATGAAGCTAATGCCTGAACACAGGACCCCTACCTAATTCTGCCCCAGAAACCAATGACTTCCACATCTGGGCTTGCCCTCAGCAACAGCAGAAGCAGCAGAAGTGTGTTCTGCTTGTCATCTGCTTTCCAAATCTCATGTGATTATATTCAATTGGCAAAACCTAAATCATGTTCAAACCCTAGCTGCAAGGAAAGTGATGAAGTGTCGTTTTTCACTTTCCAGCCCCTGCGATATAAGGATGCCAGAAGAAGGATGGAGTGGATACTGAGCATCATCTACCTTTTTAATCACAAGTTCTTACCCTGACAGTAAGATGTATGCATAGAATTTAGGGAGTCTTTGGCCCCTGTAATTTTATGTAGCCTTTGTGAATGTACATGAGAACATTTTTCTTTGAAAGGAACTCATGCTTCCACTAGGTTCTCAAAGGGCCAGTGACCCAACAGAGGGCAAGCACCATTGCCCAGATAGGTGATTAAGCACTCAGATTCTGAAATCAGGCAGACCTAGGTTTGAATCCTATCTCTACTACTTACTTGGTGTGAGACCTTGGACATGTTACTTCACTTCTCTAAGCCTTAGTTTTCTCATCTTTAAAGTGGGGATATTAGTGCTTATCTCCTAGGGTTGTTAGGAGGGTGAAGTATAGAATGCATGTATGGTAAATGCCTAGTATATTGGCTAGCTCAGAATAAATGACTGATAACTAGGAGTTGTGTTCATTCATTCTTTTTTTTTTTTAATACATTTTTATTGATTATTTTAGAGAGAGAGAAAGGGAGAGAGAGATAGAAACATCGATGTGAGAGAGAAACATCAATTGGCTGCCTCCTGCACTCCCCCTACTGGGGATTGAGCCTGAAAGTCGGGCATGTGCCCTGACCGGGAGTCAAACCTGGACCTCTCAGTCCATGGGACGATACTCAATCCACTGAGCCAGACCAGCTGGGCTGTTATTCATTCTTCAGAAGAAGATAGCAACATGAAAATTATGGTGTGCTGCTGCCTCTGTTAAGAATACCACCTGGTAACTCCTATGAGTGATACCTAATTAAACTTAGGAGGATGTCACTTCCTCTGCTTCCACTGAATCCTGTGCTTACCACTGTGGTATTTATTACACGTTTTTATATTTGCTTCTCTGTTACTCCCTCCGAAATGTCCTTAGAGCAGAGATTGTGTTGTGCCTATCACATAATAGATGTTCAGTAAATATTAAGTGAATGATTGAATAATGAATGGTTAAAGAAACTAACTGATGTTTTTAGCTTGGAGAAAGGAGACTAAGGGAAGAGGTGTTAGCTGTCTGAAAAATATCACCCGATGATATTTTTCCATTTATCTTCAGATAGAGTGGGAGGGAGGGAGGGAGGGAGGGAGGGAGGGAGGGAGGGAGGGGAGAGAGAGAGAAAGAGAAAGAGAGAGAAACATCAACGTGAAAGAGACACATCAATTGGTTGCCTCCCCCACAACCCCGACCAGGACCGGGAATTATCTGCAACCGAGGTATGTGCCCTTGACCAGAATTGAACCCGAGACTCTTTGGTCCGCGGGCCGACGCTCTAACCACTGAGCCACACCGGTCAGGGCTGAAAAGATATATATTTTTAAATATGTTTTTATTGCCCGGCCAGTGTAGCTCAGTGGTTGAGCATCGACCCATGCACCAAGAGATCGCTGGTTCAATTCCCGGTCAGGGCACATGCCCAGGTTGTGGGCCAAATCCCTAGTGTGGGGCATGTGGGAGGCAACCAGTCGATGTTCTCTCTCATCGATGTTTCTATCTCTCTCTCCTTCTCCTTTCCTCTCTCTCTCTAAAAGCAATAAAGAAAAAAAATCGATATGTTTTTATTGATTTTTCAGAGAGAGAGGAAGGGAGAGAGATAAGCAGAAGGTGAAGCTTTTGGTTCTGGACATGCTTCAGTAATGGGGTTGGATTAACAGTCTCCATTCACTCTTCCCTCCAGTGATGTACTTTAGTGTCACTCACTCATCACTTATTTGCATGTCATTCATGGTTCTCACCATGACTTAGAAGTCTAGGTTTCTAGAGAGAACCAACTGTAATGATCAGAATAACTGCCTGGTAGGGCTTATTTCCTATGGGTTCAGCAGGACACACCTCTTCATATGGTTTTCCTGTTCACACATAAGGTGTGTGATATGTTAGCTATAATAGTGTGTAAATTAGGAGGCCCTTTGGATCAATTCCCATTTTTACCATTTTGGCAAAAACGAAGCTCTGGTTTTTTGAGACCTTTCTGCAGGCCCTAAAACTCCTTTCCCTGGGTTTGTGGGGATTGGGAATAATGGCAGTGTGTGCAGACACCCACATGAGGGGCCCATGCTTGAATGCTGCTCTCCCAGGGATCTCTCTGGTCTGTGACCTGGCTGTAGGGGTCTGCTCTAGTTGTGAAGGTAGTGACTGAAGATGACAGGGACAATTGCCAGGACCGACGCCTTTCAGGAACTTCATTGTGAAGAAAGAACACTCTTCAGTATCATGGGTAAGTTTGTGTCAGAACAAAGAAAAGAGTTGATTACACTGCTCATTCATTACACAAACGACTTGTAAGAATTATAGTTGTTCCATTATGTAGACCAGATAATATTTCACAGAAGCACGTCTCTGTGAGAAAAGGGCCAACCACTTTTCTTATAAAGAAGAGCAGGTTTATCAATGCGAAGATCAACAAATATACGTTGGTTCCTGCTGCAACCTGCTTCCCTGATTTAGAAGTTGCACTGTTAGAAAAGCAGCTGAATTTGGGAGGTTCCGTGACTTGTGACAAACCGAGTTAGCGCTGAGACTTTCCCGGTTCAGTTCTCCTGGAGAGAGCTGCTTTTCGGGCTGTCTGCATTTGGATGGGTATGTTAATGAATGATGTGGTCAAATGAAAGGTACACGTTCACTCAGGTGTCTTACTTGCTGTTGCAGCAGTCTTTAGATTTCAAGTTAGTTCAATGGGTCACTTCATTCTTCCTGACTTTTAAAACATTTTACATCTTCATACACAATAAAGTTGGTGCCTTTATCAGCTGTTTTTCAGCAATGCTATAAATGGAAGTTTTTCTCTTCCAAGCCATGGAAATACATTTTACTCTAACGCAGCGGTTCTCAACCTGTGGGTCGAACGACCCTTTCACAGGGGTCGCCTAAGACATAACAGTAGCAAAATTACAGTTATGAAGTAGCAACGAAAATAATTTTATGGTTGGGGGTCACCACAACATGAGAAACTGTATTAGAGGGTCGCGGCATTAGGAAGATTGAGAACCACTGCTAATGTTTTCTCTTCACCTTTGGGATATTCTTGACAGCATCTAAGGCAACCCGGCAGTGTTTTGCCAAAAAAGAGAAGTAAGGACTGTGGGGATTGAGAGGAAAGTTGTTGTTGCTATTGTTGCTACTTGCCGAATTCTCTTCGGATGTCTGAAAGAAACTAAAAGAGAAAAGTGTGTACACAGGGTGCCAGTCTGCTGCTGGCCTGCTGCGTTCTGCTATGTGAAAACTGATTTGAATCCACTTTGGTGCGAGTGTAAGAAGGTTTGAGGTGTGGGTCTGGGAGTTTTAACAGCAAATGAAAACAAAGCTCCTCCTTGCCTTGCACACATGATTGTGGAATTCGAGCATTTGGAATCCTCCAGGCCCTCAGCTTAGGCAGAGCTGGGCTTCCTCGGTGCTGCCTCCTCGGGGACGAGGGCAGTATTGAGCATTATATGGAAAGGGGGCTCAGATCATTTTATTCTGCAGAATTCTCTTCTGACCCTGTGAGAAGGCAGTTTGGAGCCCTGTGAGAACCTTGCCGTATAAAGGAGGAAACTGAGGCTGGCTCACGTGAACATTCTCAGAACAGTGAGATCAAATTGTCTGAGACAGGCTCTGAAATCAGCCCACTTGGGAAGGGCTCACCGATCCTAGAGGGGTATGCCAGATGGTGGGAAGTGTACAGGCCCCACTTTCCTGTTGAGTATCTAAATTTCATGCAGAAAACTGGAGGAGCTCGTTTAGGAGTCTGAGAAAGCTAAGACGCGATGGCCAGTCCAAGGCAACCCCGCCCCCACCGTTCCCCCCAAGCACTGTTTCTTTTCCCCCGGGAATTTTACCTCAGTTCCCTTAGCTGTAAAAATGGGACTAATGCCTTCCTTGAAGGGATGTTGTGATACTGCTCAGACGTTTCGCTAACTTACATTGAGTGCTTACTCTGAGCAGGACACTGCTGGGTGCTTGAGTATTACCTCCGCCTCGATTTACAGAGCAGCTAAGACAGACAGACCTGGGTTGGAGTTCCGACTCTGTCCTTACCAGCTTTGCTAACCAGATGTAGTAGTTCTCTCATCCAAAATCAGACCTCTTTCACTGGGTTTGGGAGGTTGACCAAGAGAGGGCATTATCTTGTTCATCAACTGAGGCCTGATGAGATGCCTTCCAAAGGTTCTCCAGGGCTGAGGAGGCCTGGGGGCAACTGCACAGCCTGCCTGCTCTAGTGTGTCCCAGGGTAGCCACCATTTCCGTCATTGCTGAGCAGATGTTGTGGGTCTGGGATTCTCCCAGGGGTTTTCATACAGTCTCTTGCTTAAGCCTCCCTGTAGTCCTACAGGGCCGGCATTCCTAGCCACACTCCTCATCCACCTAAACTGGCTTGGTTCAGTGGTGGCCAGAATTGCAGCCCAAGCTCCTGTCAGCCTCAGAAGGCTCACCTCCAGGCCACGCTGTGTTTCATTTCAACGATTTAGCCTGATGTTACCTTACACTTGGTCACTGAGCGATTGGGGTTAAGTTTGTTATTTCCTTGCCCACAGGTCCAGGGGCTGCTGGGATGTCATTTTGCTGCACCAGGATGAACAGTAGCTGTGTTTGGTCTCTTCCCCCTCCTTAAAGTCAGTCCTTTAGTGTGGGGACTTACAAGAACTGGACTGTTGTTATCAATTAGGATTCCTGTCCTCTTGCATTTGTAGTAGAAGCTCCTGTCCCGTCACAAGAGCTCTGCTGTTCCTGCATTTCTTTCTGTTCTGTTAACGTAGACCCCTCCAAGTCTTACAAATGTCGGGCTCTGGGAAGCAGGAAATTCTCTGATCTTCTCCAAGTGGCTGTATAACTGATCCTTGTAAAAAGACCTGAAAATACTAGGAAATGACTTTCTGCTTAAACATTAGGGTAATCAATCCTTATTATACTGTTTCTCTACTTTTTTTTTTTTTTTTAAGTCTTCACCCAAGGATATTTTTCCATTGACTTATAGATAGAATGGAAGGGAGGGAGGGAGAAAGAGAGAAACATTGATGTGATAGAGACACATTGATTGGTTGCCTCCTGCATGACCCCAACCGGGGTCAGAATCGAACCCACAACCCAGGTATGTGCCCTTGACTGGGAATCGAACCCTTTGGACTGAGGGCCAGTGCTCTAACTCCTGAGCCAAACGGGCTAGGGCTTCTCTACTTTTTAAGGAAGTAAAAATTTTTTCATAAATTTTTAGGGGGCTAAATCTCCCCCTCACCTTTAATGACCATTCGTGGTCTTTAACATATCATTCATATCTGATCATTGGCTTCTGGACAGGAAAATGGCGTCTGTCCTTTCTCCAACCTGCCATCCTTCCTATCCTGAAGCCTCTCACAGCCCCCTCTCTTTTCTTTAAATTTTTTTTTTCTTTATTGATTTTAGAGAGAGAGGAAGGGAGAGGGAGAGAGAGGTAGAAACATCAATGAGAGAGAACATTGATTGGCCGCTTCCTGCATGCCCCCCACTGAGGATTTGGCCCATAACCTGGGCATGTGGCCTGACTGGGAATTCAACCGGCGACCTCTTGGTGCATGGGTCGATGCTCAACCACTGAGCCACACCAGCCGGGCAGCCCCTTCTCTTTTCTTTGAGAAGGAAAGGTCTTTCTTTTGAAGCATTATGAGGACCTGGAGAACAAGATCAAAATTTCCTGTTTTAATCAACTCCCCCTTTTATTGTTTTAAAAATATGGTTTGTTTGTTTTTTCCTGTATTGATTTTACAGAGAGAAAAAGTGAGAGGGAGAGAGAGATAGAAATATCAGTGAGAGAGAACATTGATTGGCCGCCTCCTGCATGCCCCCCACTGGGGACTTGGCCCACAACCCAGGCATGTGTCCTGACCAGGAATTGAACTAGTGACCTCTTGGTGCATGGGTTGATGCTCAACCACTGAGCCACACTGGCCAGACTTAAATATATTTTTATTTATTTTTTTAGAGAGGAAGGGAAGGGGGAGAGAGAGAGAGAGAGACAGACATCGATGTGAGAGAGAAACATTGATTGGCTGCCTCCTGAACGCCCCCTACACTGAGGATCGAGCTCGCAACTTGAGCATATGCCCTGACAGGGAATCAAACTGGGACCTCTCAGCCCATGGGACGACGCTCAATCCACTGAGCCACATCGTCTGGGCTCAACTACCCCCCTTTTAAAATTCATTGTTAGACATTATGCATTGAAGAATCCATTTACCATTACCAAGCATGAGGGCTTCCTTCCACATTACTTCACAAACGCTGCCTCTTCACTCCTACAGCATGATCAAGAGACACCCAGTTAATATTTCTACTCGGAGATCATTTAAGTCTTCATTTAGTGGACTATCCAGCCATTTCTTTAAACTTTTTTTTTAGTAATGTAAAAGTTAGTTTTTTTCCACAAATGAAATTTTATATTCATCTCTGTAAAAGAGATAAATGCTCATTATTAAAAAAGAAAATTCAGAAGTATAGGAAGGGATAATGAAGAAAATATAAACCCACAATCCCACTACTAAAAGATAACCACTGTTTATTTTGTGGAAACCTTTCAGATTTATTTATCTGCTTATAGCCACACCCCACTTACACAGAAGGGTTCATATTAGATATACAGTTTTTGTTCATTTGTTTAAAAAAAATCCTAAACAATAGAATGTAAACATTTTTCCATGCCATTGAATTTAGAAGATGGTAATTTTTAAATTTTGTGTGGTGTGCACTTTATAGTTCATAGTGATTGTGTATGTTTATGGTGATTTTCAAACTGAGTATTTACAAAGAAAAAATTAACAGTTGTTGGGTGCATAAAGTGTGCCAGGCATTGTGCTAAGCTCTATAGGATTCTCATCAAATCCATCACTTCATCTGGATTTATGCAATACTGTCCTTATTGATACTCCCACTTTCAGTCTTTCTGCTTTACAACTTCTTTTTCATACAGAAACCTGAATAATCTTTCTGGAATGCAAATGTGATCATATTGCTCCTCTGCTTAAAACCCCTAGTAGCTTCTTATTTCACTTCAACTAAAAGCCAGATGCCCAGCTGAGATCTGGCCTATGTTCCCAGCGTCTTCTCACAGCTTGGCCTATCTTTCTATTCCTTAAATATGATGAATCTGTTTTAACCACAGGGCCTTTGCACTGTTTTCTAGTTCCTCTGCCCTGGGACATTTGGATAATTGGCTTTCTTTTCATTCAGGTCCGAGTTCAAATTGAATTTAAGTAAGGTGAACCCCATAATACACGTACTTAGTAGAAATTTTAAAATTTAGTGAAGTAGAGAATAGAACATGTCACTTATAATCTACTCTTCACATTTTTGAGATTCTTTCCCTTTCATTTGTTTCATTTATTCATTCTTTTGACAAAATGTCTACAATATGGCAGGTATATTCTTCAGGTATTTGGGGAGGTTATAGCATTAAATAAGATGATGATTCTTGCCTTTGTGAGGTCTCTTGGGGCATTAATCCTTCTGTGGAGGAGGCTGCATGATGTAATAGTCAAGAACTCAGACCCTGGAGTCAGACTAGCAGGATTCAAAAACTTTGGTGAGCTCGTTACTTCCATTCTCAGTCTCAGTTTTCCCATCAGTGTTTTTTTTTTTTTTTTTTTTTTTTATATTTTTTAAATTTTATTGTTGAATGTATTACATATGTTCCTCATTTTTCCCCCATTGCCCCCCTCCTCCCCATTTCCGCCCCCCTCCTGCTTTTCCCCACACTGTTGTCTGTGTCCATTAGTTATGCATATATACATATAAGTTTTTTGGTTTATTTTTTCCCACCCCCCAACCCCCCTTCCCTTTGAGGTTTGTCAGTCTAACAACCAATTTATACTTCTTAATCCCTTCACCTTTTTCACCCCTCCCCCCAGCCCCTACCCATCTGGTAACCAACAAAAGTTCTCTGTATCTATGAGAATGTTTCTGTTCTTCTTGTTCATTTTGTTTGTAGATTCAGTTGTTGATAGATATGTATTTATTGCCATTTTGTTTGTTCATATTTTTTTATCTTTTTCTTCAAGAAGACCCTTCAACATTTCATATAATAATGGTTTGGTGGTGATGAACTCCTTTAGCTTTTCCTTGTCTGGGAAACTCTTTATATGGCCATCGATTCTAAATGACAGCTTTGCAGGATAGAGTAATCTTGGTTGTAGGTTCTTGCTTTTCATCACTGTGAATATTTCTTGCCACTCCCTTCTGGCTTGCAAAGTTTCTTTTGAGAAATCTGCTGACAGTCTTATGGGAACTCCCTTGTAGGTAACAAACTGCTTTTCTCTTGCTGCTTTTAAGATTCTCTCTTTGTCTTGAACCTTTTGCATTTTAATGATGATGTGTCTTGGTGTGGGCCTCTTGGGGTTCATCTTGTTTGGCACTCTCTGTGCTTCTTGGACTTGTATGTCTGTTTCCTTCACCAAGTTAGGGAAGTTTTCTGCCATTATTGTTTCAAATAGGTTTTCGATTTCTTGTTCTCTCTCTTCTCCTTCTGGCACCCCCAAGATGCGAATGTTGGCACGCTTGAAGTTGTCCCAGAGGCTCCTTACACTATCCTCATTTCTTTGGATTCTTTTTTCTTTTTGCTGTTCTGATTGGGTGTTTATTGCTTCCTTATATTCCAAATCGATGGTTTGCTTCTTGGATTTACCTACTCTCCTATTGCATCTGTGTAAACTATTCTTTATTTCAGTTAGTGCCTCCTTCATTTCTGACTGGTCCTTTTTTATGCTCTTGAGGCCCTCTCTAAGTTCACTGAGGTTCTCACTAAGTCCATTGAGCATCCTTATAAGCAGTATTTTGAACTCAGCATCTGTTAGGTTGCTTAACTCCATTTCACTTAGTTCTTTTGCTGGAGTTTTTTTCTGTTCTTTCATTTGGGACCTGTTTCTTTGTCTCCTCATTTTGGCTGCCTCCCTCTGTTTGTTCCAATGTATTACTTAGCGAGAGGTATTGGGCTAGCTGAGACCAGATGCTGCTTGTTTGCATGATTTTAGGAAAAGCTGAAGCAGGCTCCAAGACAGGCCAATCCTATGGTGAAGCAACTGGCAACAGCTTGGGTGGGCCTGGAAGTTGGGTGGGGCGGGGCCTCAGGGCATCACCAGGGCGGGGCCAACAGTGTGAGCCAGGTTGCTGGAGTCCCAGATATGGCGGCGTCTGCCGGCTCAGGAAGGGCTCACCAAAGGAACAAAAACCTCTGTTAGCACGTCTGTCCAGGAGAAAGCTGCCTCTCCAGCCCTTGCTCCAATGCCAAACAGCTCAGTTCTTCCCCATATGACTCTGGTGCCTTTCAGGCTGCCTCCCCCACGCTGGAGCCTGGAGGGTGCGAGTACGAGTAAGTCCGAGCGCGGGCCCTTTAAGAGGAGCTGCCGGGGCTCCAGCCGCCTCAGCCTCAGTTCCCGCTGGTCCATCAGTGTTAATTATCTATTTTTGCATGACAAATCACCTGAAAATGTAGTTGCTTAAAACAACAAATACGTATTACCTCACAGTGTCTGTTGGCCAGGAATTCACAGTTGGTTAGCCGTGTGGTTCTGGCTTGTGGTCTCCACCGAGATTGCCGTCATCTGACGGCTTGACTAGGGTGGAGGATCTGCCTAAGGTTGGCTCAGTCACAGGGCTGGCAAGGCGGTGTCGGCTGTTGGCAGGAGGCCTTGGTTCCTTGCCACATGAACATCTCCAGTTTGCTTGCGTGTCCCCAGAACAAGCAATCTTAAGACACCACTGCAAGGCAGAGGCTGTAATGTGTTTTATGACCTGGTTGCAGAAATCACACTGTCATTTCTGCAGTATCCTACTGGTTATGCAGGTCAGCTCTATTCTGTGAGGGATGGGACTAAACAAGTGAGGTGGGAATCACTGGGGACCATTTCGAAGGCTGGCTACTATACTGGCTGCAGCATCATAGTGATAACCACACCCTTGTTATAATGAGGATTAAATGAGATAATACATATAAAGTGAATGCAGAAAAGACCTGGTGCATAGTAAGCACTCAAAACATCTTAGTTGTGATTGTGTTGTCATTACAATCACTACCACCTCCTCCACCAGCACAAGGAAATATGGACCTAGCATAAAGGGGTCAGGGAGAGGACAGGAAAGGCTTCTCCGAGGAGGAGATATTTATGCTGAGACTGGACCTACAAGCAGGCTTTGGAGAGATTAAGAACATTCCAGGCAAAGGGGCAGTGAATGTGAAGGTCCTGAGTGGGCAGGCAGCTGGCTGAAGCGGGGAGAGTGCCAGTGAGTGGGGCAGAGGCCAGGAAGCGGTCATCACTGTGCCCTGTAGGGAGATTTCCTTCTCTGGAAATATATCTGGGTTTACCCAGAAACCACAGAGAAAATGAGAGCTGAGATTTCTGGGGTGCATTTATCCTGTGAAGTGAGGTAGGTTTGTGTACCACACTTTTCCCTAGAGCTCTTAAAATTGTTTTATTTCATTACCATTAGGGGGAAACACATACCTGATTGTTCTGGTTCAGACCAAACTCTGTTACTGACCATTTCATGTGTTAAAGGCTCCTTTTCCATTACGGGGATTGTGCTTTTCTAGTTTCAACAGTGTATTTCTTTTTTCTTTTTTTTTTTTTAAATGTTTTTATTGATTTTTTAGATAGAGGAAGGGAGAGAGAGATAGAAACATCACTGTGAGAGAGAAACATCGATTGGCTGCTTCCTGCATGCCCACTCATGGGGATAGAGCCCGCAACCAGCCATGTACCCTGACAGGGAATCAAACTGGGACCTTTCAGTCCATGGGCTGATGCTCAATCCATTGAGCCACACTGGCCAGGCAACAGTGTAGTTCTTTTATTTAGCAGAATCAGATTCTTGTTCTGATGAATGTATCCAAAAAACTTGGAAATCTGTACAGTTTTGGGTTCCTCTTGCTACATTGTTTCTGTGGTTGTTATGTGCAGGGTCAGGTATATTGTGTCTGTGTTCCTGACACCTTGGGTTTGGATTGATTTGATGATTTCAGAGCATACAAGTTGCCTGTCTGCCTGTTTAACCAGCCATTTCAAACACTGAAGTTACCAACCTCTTTTTTTGGGGGGGGGGGGGGGGTCAGAGTTAACCATATTCAGAATTTGTTACTTTGCCAAGATGATTTTTCATTGTTGAATATGAATGATATGCTTCTCTTTGGACTTTCTAGACCTTTCTGAAATTATATACAAACATTTTGTATTTTCACATGTCTTTTGTTTTTTTGGCGAGGAAGTTTATAGCTTTTATTAGCTTCTCAAGGGGTTGGAGGTGCAAGGGAAGCTTTGATGCCATTATGATAGTGCTGCAGAGAGCCACCTGGAGGACATCTGGGTGCAGCTCACCCACTTCTCTGTGGAGTTCTTGCAGGAGGAGGGAGTGCCGTACAAAAATGTAGCAGGATGGACATCAGGTACATATAACAGATGCAGTTATGCCATGAGGTAGTCCCTTGACTCTCTGTTGCTGGGCACTTAAGTTTTTTACCGTTTTTCTCTAGAATCATCTTCATGATCTGTTTTTGTACATTCTTTAGAAATGTTTTTGTTTAATATGTTTTTATTGATTTTTAGAGAGAGAGGAAGGGAGAGATAGAAACATCGATGAGAGAGATACATCGATTGGCTGCCTCCTGCATGCCCCCCACTGGGGATTGAGCCAGCAACCTAGGCATGTGCCCTGACCTGGAATGGAACCAGTGATCTCTTGGTCCACAGATCGATGCTCAACCACTGAGCCACACCAGCTGGGCCATTTTTGTACATTTTTATTATTTCCTTAGGATAAATTTCTAGAAGTGGGATTTCTGCATCAAAAGAATAGTCCTTTTAAAAGCTTTTGAACATATTTCTAACTACCCTCTGGGAGGTGTAGCCTGTAGATCACTTTACTTGTGCGCTGACAATATCACATCAGTCTGTTTATCTTTATAAGGGAGGAAAGCGAAGTCATTTGATGGCATAGAGACAGAATTCAGTCCCACAGCCCCTGTGTTTCTAACTTATCTCTTAGGCCCTCAAGAGCCCCTTTTGCTTTCTTCTTTATGCCACAGGTTTAATAGTTTAACAAATACTGAAATTTTTGGAAGTTACATAAATCTATTGGGACATAAGAGTCAACAGGTTTTCCCAATCCTAGCACTGACCAAATGAATCAGTCGTAAGTGGTGGTGGCGTGTTGGAAAAAACGTTCAACGGTAGGATTAGGTAAGGAAACTGTCACAAGGACTGGTGTTCGTCTCCTTCTGAGGGCCTCCCTGAGGAGAAAAAAGATGAAGCCAAGAAATGGGTGAATTCATCGGATTGTATTTGGCAGAATGGAGACCAAGTGGGTGCAGGTCATCGCCCACGACAAGTTTCCCAGGGTGGTGGAGAAACTGCTGCCCTGAGCTTCCGACTGGGAGGGCCCTAGGGCCGTGGCTTGCGTTGGTGCGCTCTGAGGAATGTGGCCTGTGGCATTCCACAGACACATACCAAGCACACTTGGCCTCCCCCAGTACCCTCCACCAGCTTGCTCCTCGTCATGCTAAATAACCAGAGCAACCCACACGACCACAGCATGGAAAGTAGTCTGGCCAGGCAGGACAGATGCCTTACTGTCGGCTCAGGGAGAGGAAGGATGATGGTAGACAAACTTCTGAGTAGGACCCCAAGAAAAGAATGGGAAACCCAGAGTGAATGGTGTCCCAGCCAAGGGTGGCTTCTGACAAGGAGTTGGAGTGTCACGTAAGTGGCTAACCTGGGTAGCTGTGTTGGATGTCGCTCGTCAAAGTATAGATGAGAATGTCCCCTATGATTATCAAGATGAAGAAGAACATGTGCTTTCGAGGGCTCTTTCTTTTGAGTTAATGGGATCTCACTAAACCTGGTCTTCACATTTCAGTTCTGTTCTTTGCTTGATGGCTTAGGACCAGAAGAAAGGGTGACAGCCTGTGACCATGGCATCATCTCCCTAGATGCCCTGCCACCTCCTCTAGGTGTCATCCTGGGTGCCTCCCTTCCCATCACTCCCCACATCTGATGCACCAGCAGATGCTCCAGAAGAAACAAATACTGCCCTGGCCCTGCACACTGCTGTCTCTGTCCTGAATGGTTTCCCAGCCTCCCAGCCTGGGCTTGTTCCTGTCTATGTCTGCCCTCCTGCTTCCACCAGAGACACCTGTCTTCAGACATCTACATCAGATCTTTTCACTATCCAGTTTCCTGTCCAGCAGTTACCCAGCTCAGTTAGAATAGAATTCCCTCTTCTCTCCACAGCCTGTGGCCCCGCATGGTCTGAGCCTGGTTTCCTCTCAGACTTCACCTCCCATCACTCCCTTTGTTTACTGGGGTGCTTTTCCCTGTTAGTGCCTGCCCCAGGCTCTGCCCTGCCTCTGTGGGGTACTCTTATACCATATCTTCTGGTGCCTGGCTCATTCACATCATGCAGGTCCCGGCTCACATGGCACCTTTTAGGAAAGACCTTCCCTGACCATCCAGTCCAGAGTACCCATGCTGGCAGAGTACCTACACCAGCACTAGCTCTTTATCTCCTTCTCCTTGTAATTTCTTCACAGCACATACCATCTGCAAGCCCCTTGTTTATTTATGGATATAGTTCTTTGCTCTCCCAGAATGCCAAGATCCTCTCGGGGATTTCCTTCTAAAGGCTCACCTGGCCTCAGAACGCCCTGGAAGAGTCTGACCCCAAATGGGAATACTAAATTTTAGTTCTGGAAGAGCTGCAGGTTGTATGAGAGAGAAACACTTTTGATTTCTCAAACCAGCCATAGCATAGACTTCCAAAACTGAGTGCATGTGTGCATGCCCGTGCATATGTGGGTGCGTGTGCGTGCACACACACAGAAATAGGTCATCTCTTAAACAGAAATAGTCACCTGTATTCGAGCAAAGGAAGTTTTGCACAGAGAGAAACATTAAAATGTAGCTTCTAACATTAAATTCAAGTCATCAAAATTTAGGCTGAGGGAAACTCTGTAGAACAAATAAGTTGGTTTCATTAATGAATTGGAAGGGAAAAAAGTTAAGTGGAAGCTGTCAGTTAAAGGAGACATCATTGTAATGTATGGAGCTTATTAAGATCTGAATCCAAACAAACTGTTACAATTGGGAAAGTCCATTTATGAGCTGATTGGGGAACTTTGAACTGACTGAATATTGGATGATATTAAAGATTTATTATTAATTTTTAAGGTATGATAACCGAAAGAACCATTATGTTTAAAAATTAGTCTTACAGCCCTGGCCAGGTAGCTTGCTTGGTTAGTGCCGTCCTGATATGCCAAGGTTGGAGATTCGATCTCCGGTCAGGGCACGTTAAAGAAGGAACAATGAATGCATAAATAAATGGAGCAGCAAATCTTTGTTTCTTTCTCTCTCTCTCTAAAAAATCAGTTTAATAAAAAACCACAGAAAACAAAAAAAAAAAAGCCTTTATCTCTCAGAGAAATATTAAAATATTTCTGAATGAAATGAATGTAATATCAGATATTTGCTTCCAAATACTCTGGGCAGGAGGAGTGGGTGGGGCTATAGGCATAGCCAATCAGGTATGAGTAGATACTTGTTGAAACCAGGTGGGGTGGTACATGAGTACATGGGGGTTCTTGGGGTTCTTAAACTGCTCTCTCTACTTTGAGATACATTTTGAAATTTCCATGATAATTTTTTACACTAGGAAATTCAACCTCCAAAACCTTGATTTTCACATGCCATCTGTCTGCTGGAGCTGAGTGGCTGCTGCTCTCCTAAGCAGCATCTTTTAAAATGGGAGAACCCTCCCTGTACACTTAAATCATATGTACAACTGCCCCGCCCCCTCTAAGAGCTAGAGCTTGCAGCCTCTTCTTTTTCTGTTTCCTTTTTGATGGAAAGATTGGTGGCAGGATTTACTTGGTTGCTACATTTATGAACATATAAAATAGTCCCTGCTTTGCTAAGTATACAACTTCATGGTGTGAACTGGCCTTTAGGAGCAATGTAGAACTTATGGAAGACTTTCATTGGCACAAGCAAAGCCTCCCTAGGCTAGAGCCAGTGATGACTCGCCCTGTGTGACCTCAGCCTGGTGGGAATGGAGGAGAGGCAGCACCAAGTAGCAGAAACAGGAAGTTTCCCTGGTGACCCCCTGCCTGCTATCAGTGTTGAGAGCCCCTCTGCAGTCCCCCACAGCCCTCCTCAAGTCAGTCTCCACTTAGCACTAATCAAGAGGTTGTTGCTTGTTACAGCCAGCGAAGAAAGGTAGTGAGATGTGTGATGGCTGTGACTTTCTGACCCTGTGTGTGTTGTGCTCCTGGCAGAGCAGTATTTGCTGAAGGAACAAATTAGTGCATCTTTCCAAGCCTTGGCGACTTGTCTGTAATAGACCCACTCCTTGGTCATCGGGAGAATTAAATTAGCACCTCTATGGGAAACCTAACTTGGAACAATTGGAAATAACTTAAATATTCATTAACAGAGAATGGCAAAATGAATTGTGGTCACCATTGTGTGCAGCATTCGTAAGTTGAGATCTTTTACCTTTTCACTTAAAGGCAGCACTTTATGACTTCTCATTGGCATGTCTGAATTGCCAGCATCGCTACTCCTGTACTTTGGGGCCATTATTAAGTAAAAGAAGGGTGACTTGAACACTGGCACTGCATTAATACCTCAAGAGTCAACCTGATAACCTAGATGGCTGCTAGGTGACCGACTGGCAGGGAGCGAGCATGTAGAGCATGGAGATGCTGGACAAAGGGATGACTCACATCCCTGGGCGGGATGAAGCGGGAGGGCTTGAGATTTCATCACACTAAGAATGGTGCGCAGTTTAAAACTTATGAAGTATTATTTCTGGAATTTTCCATTTAATACTTTCGGCCTGAGGTTGACCACAGGTAACTGAAAGTGCAGAAATCAAAACCACCAAGAAGGGATGATGCTATATAACACATCCTATTGGTATCTATGTTGAAAGCGTACTAAAAACATTCACCACATGGTGGCACTCTTAAAAATAAACGGAACAAAGGATTATAGGTCAGCATTGAGTTTTAGGGATGGAATTGAGTAGAGGCAGCTAGAGTGCTAATTTATATTCTATACAACTATGCTTTGAGTTTTTGGGGACAAATAAGGAAATTGAGTCCTTTCATTCTGTTGGCTCAGTAAGTTATGCAGATGTCAGAATATAGGAACATTTGTTCTTAAGCACTGTGACATGTTCATTGTATATTAACTGATGCTATACTTTTAAAATGGTGTGGATATTGTCATTCAGAAGCTTGTGTGCTTCACAGGGAAGAAAATACATCTGTAGAGAGAACATCATAGACACTTCTTCACAAATTGGCATTTTAAACAAATGTTGCCTGGTAAATTACTATAGGGAGTACAATTGTAACATTTTATTATTATTATTATTATTATTATTATTTATTTATTTTAAACTTATCTTTATTGTTGAATGTATTACAGATGTTCCTCATTTTTCCCCTGTTGACCCCCTCCTCCCCACTCCCACCCCTCTCCTGCCTTTCCCCACACTGTTGTCTGTGTCTTTTCGTTATGCATATATGCATATAAGTTCTTTGGTTTATTTCTTCCTACCCCCTACCCACCCCCCTTCCCTTTGAGGTTTGTCAGTCTAACAACCAATTTATACTTCTTAATCCCTTCAACTTTTTCACCTATTCCCCCAACCCCCCTCCCATCTGGCAACCGACAAAATGTTCTCTGTATCTATGAGAATGTTTCTGTTCTGCTTGTTCATTTTATTTGTAGATTCAGTGGTCCATAGGTATGTATTTATTCCCATTTTGTTTGTTCATAGTTTTGATCTTCTTTCTCCAAGAAGACCCTTAAACATTTCATATAATACTGGTTTGGTGGTGATGAATTCCTTTAGCTTTTTCTTGTCTGTGAAATTCTTTATATGTCCATCGATTCTAAATTATAGCTTTGCAGGATAGAGTAATATTGGTTGTAGGTTCCTGCTTTTCATCACTCTGAATATTTCTTGCCACTCCCTTCTGACCTGCAAAGTTTCTTTTGAGAAATCAGCTGACAGTTGTATGGGAGCTCCCTTGTAGGTAGCTAACTGCTTTTCTCTTGCTGCTTTTCTCTTTGTCTTGAACCTTTTGCATTTTGATTATGATGTGTCTTGATGTGGGCCTCTTGGGGTTCATCTTGTTTGGGACTCTGTGCTTCCTGGACTTGTATGTCTGTTTCCTTCACCAAGTTAAGGAAGTTTTCTGTCATTATTGTTTCAAATAGATTTTCAATTTCTTGTTCTCTCCCTTCCTCTGGTACCCCCATGATGCAAATGTTGGTACGCTTGACATTGTCCCAGAGGCTCCTTACACTATCCTCATTTTTTGGATTCTTTTTTCTTTTTGCTGTTCTGATTGGGTATTTTTTGCTTCCTTATATTCCGAATTGATGGTTTGCTTCTTGGCTTTACCTACTCTACCATTGAATCTCTGTAAATTATTCTTTATTTCAGTTGGTGCCTCCTTCATTTCTGACTGGTCCTTTTTTATGCTCTTGAGGCCCTCACTAAGTTCATTGAAGTTCTCACTAAGGTCATTGAGCATCCTTATAAGCAGTGTTTTGAATTCTGCATCTGTTAGATTGCCTATCTCCATTTCATTTAGTTCTTTTCCTGGAGTTTTGTTCTGTTCTTTCATTTGGGACCTGTTTCTTTGTCTCCTCATTTTGGTTGCCTCCCTGTGTTTGTTTCTATGTATTAGGTAGAGTTGCTCTCTTTCCTGGGCTTCCTTGAATGGCCTATTGTAGTAGGTGTCCTGTAGGGTCCAGTGGCACAGTCTGCCTGGTCTCCCAGCTGGGTTCTCAAGGTGCACCCCTCTTGTGGACTTTACACCCTTCTGTTGTAATTGAGTCTTGATTGCAGTCTCGCTGTGGCTTCTTTAATTTCGTAGTTGTAGGATTTCCATTCAGCTTGATTTCAGGTGGTTTTGAATGATGGTTGTTCTGTAGTTTAGTTGTAATTTTGATGTGGTTGTGGGAGGAGGCGAGACCATGTTTACCTATGCCACCATCTTGACCAAAGTCTGTCTGTTTTATCCAATGTTAACATATTAGTTGTGATTCTCTTGAAGCAAACTACCTGCCTCACAGATTTGAAATGGATATTTCTAAGCTGTTGCTGTGACTGGCTGGATTTAGGCTATTTTTTGGTCAGAATAACCTAAATTATTAGCAGGCTGGGTGACCCTTGTGCACCTTTGGAGGGAGAGGAAATATCTCTCATTATACTAATTTCCTTTAAGACTTTTTACTCTTGCATCTGTTCATTGATTCATTTGCAGGTTTTTAATTCTTTTTTTTTTTTTGGTATGTGCCCCTAGCGGGAACTGAACCCAGGATTCTCTGGTCCACAGGCCGATGCGCCAACCGCTGAGCCAAACTGGCCAGGGCTGATTTGCAGGTTTTTATTGTTTATTCACACAAGGCGTTGTGCTAGGGCTGTGGGAGAGTCAAACATGGTATCATTTTCAGAAATCGAATAAAAAAGATAAAACACCCAAACATTCAATTCAAGTGTTAAGCATTATTGCATTCACATTAATAATACTACAGGTAAAGCCCTGGCCGGTTTGGCTCAGCGGTAGAGCATCAGCCCGCGGACCAATGAGTCGCAGGTTCAATTCTGGCCAAGGATACATACCTCAGTTGCGGTTTGTCCCTGGCCCTGGTTGGGGTTGTGCGGGAGGCAGCCAGTCGATGTGTCCCTCTCACGTCGATGTTTCTCTTTCTCTCCCTTTCTCGCCCTCTTTCTCCCTCCCACTCTATCTAAAGACAAATAGAAAAATATCCTCCGGTGAGGATTAAAATAATAATAATAATAATAATAATAATAATAATAACAACAACAACACAGGTAAAGCCCTGGCTGGTTTGGCTCAGAGGTTAGAGTGTTGGCCTGTGGACCGAAGGGTTGCAGGTTCTGTCCCCGGCCCCAGTCGGGGTTGTGCAGGACGCAACCAATCGATGTATCCCTCTTGCATCGATGTTTCTCTCTCTCTCCCTCCCTCCCTTCCTCTTTTCCACTCTGTCTAAAAAAAAAGTCAATGGAAAAATATCCTCGGGTGAGGATTAACCCAATAACAACAACAACAATAATAATATAGGTAAGAAGAATTACAGTGATTGAGAGAAAAGAGAGACTGCTCCTCACAAGGATGATTGGTCAGGGAGAAATATGGGAGTGGTATTTGGTGGGGGAAGATGAGAAAGAACATTTGGGCATATGAAGAGGCCCAGAGTAATGAGGTAGAATTTCACCCTACCTAAATTATGACTGTTGAAAGGAGTAATGGGTACAGGAAGGAGACAGATGCTGGAAGGTTTTCTTGACTATGTTTCATTAATTTTTTTTTATTTTGGCAGTCATATTTTTAAGTATTGAATCTTTTAGTTAAAGTATATTTTTCATATCCAACCACATTCTTGATTTCTGGAACATATATCTTTGTGAGTCCCTTTGAGGCTATGAATTAGACAAGAGTTGTGGGTTTTTTGTTTGTTTGTTTTTTGGTGTTTTAAAAATTGTCTCCAGTTTCCTGAATTATCTGTTTCCTTCAGGGTTAGTCTGTCTTGGTCTTTTTCTGTGATGCTCTAGGCTTTCCTCCAGAGTCTGGTGATCCTGGTTGTCCATTTATATTTAAGAAAGTGGGAACAGGAAGGCTGATTGGGAGTTCTGTGTATGTGGGTGGGATTGTAGATTGGTTGGTTACATTTCTGGATTAATGAGTAGGGGAAACAAGAAACTCTCTCCAGGGTTTTTACATTGGGCAGCAACATGCTGCATTAGTATTTTCCAGACTTTCCTTTATTTCTGTAGAGAAGATCCCTCCTTATGGGGGTAAATGTCTAGGCGTGGAGAGGTGGTCAGGTGTGTGTTTTGGCTATCATAGACAAACTTATAATCCTCAGTTTTCACCCCATGTCTCACTCCCACCCTCCATTCTACTTGTTGTCTTCATGTTCCGGCTGCTTCCTGGCAGATGGGCTCCCTCTGTCACTGCCCTTTCAGGACTCTCCTCGGTGTGGTTTCCCTGCTCTGCTTGCTCAGGCAGTGCTGCCCCTCCACTTCCAGATTCCAGACATCTGTTGAAATTTCTTGTCTGATGACAACCCCTTTCTGTTTTCTTCATTTTCATGGGTTTAGACTTTTTTATTCCTTTATTGTAATTGAAAGGGGTCACAGGGAGGAGAGGGGATAGCACAGTCTACCACCTCGTCCCAGAAACCCGGTCATTATTTTAATACTGCTGACAATTGTGGGTTTCTGCGGGTAAAGAAAACATAGGTCATTAAGCCAAATATATATCAACCCCTAGGGTATTATCTAGAGCTTATTTAGAATTTTTTTTAAAGTTCTTTGCATTTTGAAAATTTGTCGTTTTCTTCTTAAAAATTAAAAAAAGTGTGTGGTAGATAGGGAAGAAGAACTTTCTAGTTAATTGAGAATTATGATTAAACAGTATTTAAGTATTATCATATATTGATGAAAACTATGACTTTTAAAAATTAAAAAAAATTTTTTTGGTTAATTCTCACCTGAGGATATTTTTTCCATTGACTTTTAGAGAGAGAGAGAAAGAGAGAGAGAGAGAAACATCGATGTGAAAGAGACACATCAATTGGTTGCCTCCCACATGCACCCTAACCGGGGCCAGGGATTGAACCTGCAACCCAGCTACGTGCCCTTGACTGGAAATCAAACCCTTGACCCTTCAGTGCATGGGCCGATATTCCTAACCACTCATCTACACTAGCAGGGTAGAAAACTATGACTTTTTTAAAAATATATTTTTTATTGATTTTGAGAGAGAGAGAAAGGGAGAGGAGAGAAACATCAATGTGAGAGTTAAACATCAATTGGCTGCCTCCTGTAAGCCCCCCACTGGGGATTGAGCCCATAACCTGGATATGTGCCCTGACCGGAAATTGAACCAGCAGCCTTTACTCATGCACGGGATGATGCCCAACCAACGGAGCTACACCAGCCAGGACGAGGACTATGACTTTTTTTTAAATCTAAGAGTTGATTGCTAACTACTTGTTCACAAAACAGCCCCCCTGTTTGACGTGATAACAGCTTTTGGCCTAAGCAGCTACCAGATGTATGAAAGCCGGTCTGGAGTGACATGGAGTGACGGAGTGGCAATAACAGCACTGGAGATATGTATGCAGTTTGTTAAGATGATTCAAATGGTAGTTATGGTAACGAAGAGCAACAGAGGGAGAAAGAGAGAGATACTGGAAAAGCTGCAGCACATTTTAGTAACAGCCATTATTCATAATGGCAGGGTTGTTTACTATAAAAATTCCATCCTTCTTTGCCTCTTTGCTGTCCTCCACCACTTTTTACTTTTTGTTAGAGCTTGCTGATTTATAGCATAGTGCTGCACAGTTTCACCTCTAAAACGAAATCTGTAAAGTCTTGAGATAATAAAGACTTTAGTCCTCAACAATAAGTCATGAAAGGACCTTACACTGTTTAACCCTTTATGCTTGGGGAGGGGAGCTTATAAATTTATATCGAGAAATGGGTATGAGGTGGTGCATGAACTGCCTCAATGAAGCAAACATGGCCACTCCAAGAAAAACAACAATATATATACCATGTGAGTAATGTTATGTGGGGAGTTACTTTGGTTTTTATTTTTTTTAATCCTCACCAGAGGATATATTTTATTGATTTTTTTTTTTTAAGAGAGAGAAACATTGATGTGAGATAGAAACATCAGTTGGTTGCCTCCTGTATACGCCCTGACTGGAGAGCGAACCTGCAGCCTAGGTATGTGCCCTGACGGGAATTGAACTCACAACCTTTTGGTGCATGGGATGATACTCCAACCCGGCCAGGGTGCTTGAGTTTAAAACAGTATCATACTCTTGATGCTTTTAGGTGGCTGATGTCTTGCTTGGCAAGGATAAAAGAGAAGTAAGTAAGGTGAAGTTGCATTTGATCTTGACAGATACTACTGGCAAAATCTGACATTTAGCTTGATTACTAGAGGTTTTATCTTTTACAGCTGCTCAGCTTTTGTATTAATAGAGCCCACTCTGCTATCTGGCACCACAGATGCCTTTTATAATTTCAGTGTTCTCAAAAAGAACACTGTGTGAAATGAGCAGCCACAAATGTAAACTACTTTTAAGAAAGCAAGCACAGTTTATGTTGGCTCATCTTCTGGTTTTTGGTTGTCCCTTTTACGAGGGAAGCTGTGGGGCCTTTTGTAAATGCAGTGGATCAGGTAATACTGAAGTTACCTGGTTGCAGGTCATGTGGATCTGTATAGCCTTGTTTGCTTTCGTCATATTGGTGGTGGTCTGGGGGCTCGCTGTGTCTGACCCATCCCCAGAGGAAACCTTGCAGCTTCCGTTTGGGGGTTCTGCTCACTCCCTATCAATACTGTAGCAGGTCCTTCCTTGCTTTAGGCTTCACCACCATTTTTAGATGAATTGTTCCCTCCACTTTTCATATCTCCTGCTCTCCTCTCCCTGGCTGACAGGGCTTCATCCTCCACATCTCATCTTACACGTCACTCTCACAGAGACCTTTCCAGTCTCGGTCAGAGTCTCTGGCACCTATATTCGTCCTTGCTGGGACTTTTTATAGTTACGGTGAACCCTGTTAGTGTGGCAAGTATTTAAAGCCTCCCTCCTTCACTAGACTGTGAGCTCTTTGCGGGGAAGGGGTCTGTCTTGCTCAGACTGCTCTGTCTGCAGTGTCTGCATGGAGCCTGGCACATGCTATGGGCTGATCCTGTTCACTTTCAATGACTAGGTGGATGATCCGCCTTTGCTGGCCCATCAGTTATCAACTCATGCTCACCATCTCTGGGGGGTGCAGAGGGGAACTGATTTAAGAGGTTAGGTGTGCCATTGCGTGTTGTCTTTATTAGGACTGGAAGAAATACTGAATTATTTCTAAAAATGGGATAGGAGAACATGGGTAATTGAAGTCGCTCTCCCAATCTCCACGAGGAGGTTTCCTTTTTTTCAATAAAAAGATTAGAGGAGGGAACTCCAGACGTGTGGCATCCTCACCACCAGAGAAATTTGAACTAGATTTCTTGTTTCCATTCTTTTTTTGCCACATGACCGAGTAAGTCCAGAAAGTAGGTTGGACTCCAAGTGGGCACTGAAGGTGGATATGAGGTCCTAAAGAAGATGAGCAAGTTAAGAAAAAGATTGTGAAAAAATGGTCAACCTGTTTTACCAGTTGGAAAAAAGTGAGCAAGCAGACTGTGATGAAATTGAAGGTGAAAAGAACATTCTTGTTACCTGCCTGGTCCTAGCAATTCTGTGAATGGGTACCTGGATTGATCTTTTGGCTTCAAAGGCAGCCTTTGCCTGGATAGAGTCACAGTCTGTTTTGTAATGTGCAGAGAAGTTCACTTGCGTCATTCTGAAGATGCAGTGAGTCAGTGTAGTCCCAGGGGAGCAGTAATGGCTTCAAACAGAAACTTGGAATGAAAAATAGCTGTGGATTTAAAGCCATAGTACTTTCTTCCTATGATTTCATTTAGTAATGTTAAGATTAACTCACTGAAAACCTTCCTTTAATGGCGGACCTTAAACATATGTGGAATGGTTTTTTTTTCTCGCTCACTTTTCCTACTTAACCTTTTAAAATAGGACATACAGTTAGGTGCTTGGTTTGGGGGCACTCATTAAAATATTTCTCCACCACTTACTTGCCATCCACGCTGCAACCCCCACCCCCAAGCTGCTTTTGGACTTCTTGAAAAATGTCAGTATAGTTTTTCCTGGTCATTCTTGATCTTCAGTCATATTTACATGCATTGAGATTTTCAGTGGAGAATAACCAGAGAAGAATCTTTTCATTTAATTTTTAAAAAAATCTTTATTGTTGAAAGTATTTCAGATGTCCCCTCTTTTCCCCCATTGACCCCTCCTCCCCACTCCGACCCCCTCCCCTCCTGCTTTCCCCAAACTATTGTCTGTGTCCATTGGTTATGCATATATGCATATAAGTTCTTTGGTTTATCTCTTCCCAAGCCCCCAACCCCCCTCCCTTTGAGGTTTGTCAGTCTGTTTCCTACTTCCATGTCTCTGAATCTGTTTTGATCGACAACTTATTTTGTTCATGATATTCCATAAATAAGTGAGATCATGTGGTACTTGTCTTTCTCTGACTGGCTTATTTCACTCAGCATCATACTCCCCAGGTCCCTCCATGCTCTCTCAAAGGGTAAGAGATCTTTCTTTCTTACAGCTGCATAGTATTCCACTGTGTACATGTACCACAGCTTTTTATTCACTCATCTACTGATGGACACTTGGGTTGTTTCCAGATCTTGGCTGTTGTAAATAGCGCTGCTGTGAACACAGGGGTGCATATATTCTTTCTGATTGGTGTTTCAGGCTTCTTAGGATATAGTCCTAGAAGTGGGATCACTGGGTCAAATGGCAGTTCCATTTTTAATTTTTTGAGAAAACACCATATTGTTTTCCATAGTGGCTGCACCAGTCTGCATTCCCACCAGCAGTGTGCTAGGGTACCCTTTTTTCTACATCCTCACCAGCATTTGTTGTTTTCATTTCATTTTAACTATTGACCATATATACTGTTTCAGTCTGATTTTAAAATTGATATCTTTTAATAGAATTACAGAGAACATCTCACTGTAACATCAAGGGGATTATCCAAATTCCTCCTTGAAAATGTCTTTTATATTAGCATATTTGCCAGCTGCAATATTATCTGTTAGTGTGTTCTAAAAGTATATTATTTTGAGGTTAGAGAATTCCCAGTGGAATTTTCCCCTTAACCATCTAAATCTGTATTGCTTTTTTTCCTCTAGTCTCCTAAACAGTGAGGCTTCTAGGCGGGAAATGAAAGGGAAGAGGCAATATAGAATAACTCAGAGTGGCTTTCACATGTGTGACATGCATGAGGAGTACCTACTGTACTGTCACTCGTGTGTGTGTGTGTGTGTGTGTGTGTGTGTAGAAAGAAAGTCTGAAGAAAGCTTGTGTATTAATACATACCCTTGCCCTGGCCGGTTTGGCTCAGCGGTTAGAGCGTTGGCCTGCGGTCCAGAGAGACCCGGGTTCAGTTCCCGCTAAGGGCATGTACTTCGGTTGCAGTTTGTCCCCGACCCTGGTTGGTCGTGCGGGTGGCAGCCACTCGATGTGTCACCTTCGCATCGATGTTTCTCTCTCTCTTCCTCTCTCTCCCTCCCACTCTATCTGAACAAAAAATGAAAAAGTGTCCTCGGGTGAGGATAAAAAAAATAATAATAATACATACCCTTATTGTGGAGCATAGTGATGTTTTCTATTTTAATTCATTTTTGGAAAATTCTTGCAGTGATTTACTAGTAGACGTCACAGCTAAGAATGAGTTCTGACCCAAGTTTGAAGATTGGTTGTATAAAGACTGTGGGCTCCAGAGTTTGTCTACCCATGTTCAAATCCTGGCTCCACCCCACCCGAGTGGGATCACGCAGTTACTGGCTTACCCCTCTAAAGCTTTGGCTCTGACTCCTGTGAAGATACCAGTGGTGGTAACACACACCCACCTCATGAGGATCCTGGGAGGATGTGAGGAGATAATGCACCAAAGCTCTTAGCGAAGTGCCTGTCCAGAGCCATGGTAACTCTAGCTGCTGCAGTGGTGGTCCTGACTGTCCTTAAAGGTGCTGCAGCTGAATTGGCTTCATGAGAGATTGTGGAATTTCATTCCCTGAGGATGTTGAGGAGAGATTGTACTTATTAAGAGCATTTATTATTATTTTCTTTATTTTTTAATGAAAAATTTTAAATGTATAAAACATTGTAAAGCCCAGCCCGGCGTTACTCAGTGGTTAGAGTGTTGGCCCACGTTCCAAAGGGTTACCCATTTGATCCCCGGTCCTGGTCAGGGCGCCTGCAGGAGGCAACCAATCAGTGTGTCTCTCTCACATTCTCTTTCTCTCTCTCTCTCTCTCCCCCCCTCTACACCCCTCCTTCTCTCCCTTTCACTCTCTCTAAGAGCCAATGGAAAGCCCAGTCGGTGTGATTCAGTGGATTGAGTGCCCTTCCATCGTGGACTGAGAGGTCTGGGTTCGATTCCCAGTCAGGGCACATGCCCAGGTTGTGGGCTTGATCTCCACCTGGGGGGTGGGGGGGTGGCGTGCAGGAGGCAGCCAATCGATGTATCTCTCTCACAGTGATATTTCTATCTCGCTCTCCCTTTCTCTCTCTCTAAAAAAAAAAAAAAATCAATAAGAAAAAGAACCAATGGAAAAAATATCCTCGAGTAAGGATTAACAAAAACAAAAAAAAGTTGAAAAAACAGTGCAAAGAATCACCAGTATATCCCTCACCTAGATTCATCAACTCTTAACACTTCTACACCCTCTCCATCTCTCTCTTTCTCTTTTTTTTATCCTCACCCAAGGACATTCTTGCATTCATCTTCAGATAGAGTGGGAGGGAGAGAGAGAGGAAGAGAGAGAGAGAAACATTGATGTGAGAGAGACACATTGAGTGACCGCCACCCACACGACCCCAACCGGGGCCAGGGACAAACTGCAACCAAGGTACGTGCCCTCAGCGGGAACTGAACCCGAAACTCTCTGGTTCGCAGGCCGACGCTCTAACCGCTGAGCCAAACCGGCCAGGGCTCCATCTCTCTCTTCACATACAAGCACTTTACTTTCACCAGACATCCTGGAAGTTGTCTGTAGACTCATGACAGCCAAGAACAAGGACATTCTCTTACACCACCACAGCACCATTACAACACATAAAAAAATCAACATTAACCCAATAACATTATTCACCATGTGGTCCATATTCAAAATTCCTCAAGTCTCAGTAACATTTTAAACATGAACCATTCAAAGAATTTAGGATGAACTAGATGACCTATGAAGTTTGTCATGGAGCTAGAGACTCCTGTGAAGTTGAAAATAACTACCCACAGTGTGACTCTGGTGTGAAATATTAAATTGATGGTGTCTTTTTGGCCTCCTTTATGTGAACTCCAGAGAGCTGAGGAGCTGGAGTGCAGCTTGTAGTTGCCTGCCCCATGTGCCAGGTAGCTTGGCAGGCAGCACACCTGCTTTAGAGATCGCATCCTTTACTTTGTCGGTTCACACAGATGTGTTCTGGTAATAAAACCAGGGACCAAAAAGATACATCTTGAAATGCAAAGTTGTAGAGCAGTAGGTTACATTTGAATTTAAATGGCTGTGAATTGGAAGTGTTTGTTGGAGTTAGAAATACTTGTTGGAATTAGAATGTGTCTAGGTAGGAATTTAAATCCTTCCCTCAAATTGAGAATGACAAGGATATCTTTTAAGAGAGAATTTAAGCCCGGCCAATGTGGCTCAGTGGATTGAGCGTCCTCCCATAGACTGAGAGGTTCTGGTTTGATTCCCTGTCAGAGCACATGGCCGGGTTGTGAGCTCTATCTCCAGTGAGGGGTGTGCAGGAGGCAGCCAATAGATGTTTCTCTCTCACATCAATGTTTCTATCTCTCCCTTCCTCTCTCTAAAAAATCAATAAAAACATATTTTTTTAAAAAAGAGAATTTAAGATAAATTCTATGTATGTTTTTTAAGTACACATATGTACAGCAAAAAATAAATAAAGCCACAAAATAAAGTATTAAGTAATAAGTCAGATGATGCTCAACCAACTGAGCCACTCTGGCCTGGCTATTTTGTTCTTTAATGTGTAATCAGCAATTGTTCCTTAGTATTTCTGTTTTACATAACATTGATATTTTAAAAGAATGTAGGTCAGCCCTGGCTGGTGGCTCAGTTGGTTAGAGTATCATCCTGTACACCAAAAGGTTGTGGGTTTGATTCCCAGTCACGGCACATACCTGGGTTGTGAGTTTGATTCCCGGTAGGGGCACGTACGGGAGGCAGCCAATCAGTGTTTCTCTCATATTGATGTTTCTCTCTCCTTCTCTCCCCTCCTTCCTCTCTCTCTAAAATCAATAAAGAACATGTCCTTGGGTGAGGATTAAAAAAAAAGAACTAGGCCAGTTAATTCATAGAATGCTTTTAAATTTTGGGTTTTTTGATGTTTCCTTATTATTAGATTCAAGTTCCTTCATATTATTAGATTCTGGTTTCCTCCATTGGACAGTTGCTAATTTTCCTCTTTCAACTAAAAAGCAATCTATTGGGAAGACATTCTGTGGCCATGTATGTAATCTGCTCTTCATAAAACTTTACTCCCAGATTAAGCATCCATTGATGATACCCTGGATGTATAGATGTGAGAGGAGAGTAGTGTACCTGTGACAAGCCTTGGGCTCTCTTACGGTTGAGAAAGGAGTCAGTGGTTCAAGATCATTTATAATAAAGCCAAGACTTCAGAGAGGCTATACTCTCAGAGAGGAGGTGAATTAGGGGAGAAATACCTTACACGGTATCAAGCTGCAAGGAAAATTGTGTTTCATCTTTGCTCTGGGTGGAAGGCAAAGAAAAAAAGTCACATGAGAACTTGTGGCTACTGACCAGGTTGAAAAGTTATTTTACACTATTTGTGTGACCCCCAATAACTGCAAGTTGGGATTCTTGATTTAAAGTGGACCTAGGTTTTTTGTATCCCTGAGCACTTGATAAATTGAAGTCTTTTCTAGACTCAGAGAGTCTCTGTAGATTATTCTAACCAACATGAACACATCAAAAAAGGAAACAGATGGTGGACAGAAACACACACACAGAGAGAGAGAGAGAGAGAGAGAGAGAGAGAGAGAGAGAGAGAGAGACAAGATATCATGATCAAGAGTCAGAAATAATAGTAAGTCCTGACTTCTAAAGATTTCAGATATTGGGAATATTGGATATAGAATATAAAATAAGTTCATTTAGTACTTTTCAGGAAACAAGAAGGAATTGATAATATGAATAAAGAAAATGGTACCATGGCCAGTGTGGCACAGTGGTTAGAGTGTTGACCTGTGCACTGAAGTGTTGCAGGTTTGATTCTGGGTCAAGGGCATGTACCTGGGTTGCAGGTTCGGTCCCCGGTCCTGGTTGGGGCGTGTGCGGCAGGCAACCAATTGATGTGTTTCTTTCACATTGCTGTTTCTCTCTCTTCCCCTCTTCCCTCCCTCCCTCCCACTCTCTCTAAAAACATCAATGGAAAAAATATCCTTGGGTGAGGATTAACAACAACAACAAAAAGCAAGAAATTAAAAAAAATTATATATATATATAAATATATATATATATATATATATATATATATATATCTATATATATATATATGCGTCCAGAAGTGAAAAGCATAATCATTGAAATTTTTAAAAATTCAAGGAGGGATTGAATATCAGAATAGATGTAACTGAAGAGAGAATTTGTGAACTAAATAAATCTGAAGAAATAGCATAGGTTGCAGTTTAGACAGACAGAGATGGAAAATATGAGGGGTTAAGAGACAGAGTATATAGTGAGAAGGTACAACTTATGTTTAATTGGAGTTCCAGGAGAAGATTCCACAAGGAATGGCAAAGAGGCAATATTGAAAGAGATAATGGGTGAGAATTTTCATAATCGATCAACATCAGGCCTTCTCCTGTCATTTGTGGATGTTAGTGCAACAGTTTAAATGGAGGCCCACAAACCACATGTCTAAACATTTAAAAGTTACAAGTATAAGAAAGAGATTTAAATAAAATATGTTCTATACTTTGACCTTGACAAATATACCTTCATAATGACCTAGAAAGCCAGATTTAAATTTAGGGTTTTTGAACTCTACAGAGTTTTGCACTGGCATGTAGTAGCACAGACTGAGCCAGCCTGGCCTGTGGATCAGTCTTCTGTTCTTTCCTTCCCCAGCTTTATTCTGCACCATGAGGGGCCTTACGTGTACATATATAGACATTTCAGCCTAGCCCCTGTTCACATTCCTTACAAGCATGCCACTAGAGTACACCTCTGCCCTGTGCCCACACTGCTGGTACATTCTGCTTTCAGAGTATACCTGGGGAAGAGGTCCATGCAAGGCCTAAATGTGAGCTTGGAACTGATTAGGTAGGGTCCTGGATATCTAGAATGTGGTAGTCAGGCACTGGGTGGGCACATCCCCTGAGCCGTCAGACCCCTTACTCTGTGGGGAGAGCTAGAGTCATTTAAGTGTGGAATCTAGAACAGAAGCATCTCTTGACCTTGGTTCTAAGGGTGGTAGCGAGACAAAAGTTCTCAGGTTCAAGAAGCCATCAAATTTCAAAGCAGTCAAAAAGAAAAGGAAAGGAAAGAAACCCATGTCTAAATCTAAATATATAGTGAACCTATAGAACATCAAAGACAGAAAAGATTCTTAAAATAGCTAGAGAGGAAAGACAGATTACCTACAAAGGAACAATTAGAATGAGAGCTAGCTTTTCTACAGCATGAGTAGAAGCCCTTGGGACAGAATAATATTTTCAAAGAAGGCAGAGAAAATAATTTAACCTAGAATTGTATAGTCATGAAACTGTCTTTCAAGAATGAAAATGAAACGACATTTTCAGAGAAATAAAAACAAAAGGAACTTATCACTGAGAACCCTTCACTAAAAGACATTCTCAAGGATGTATTTCAAGAAGAAAGCAAATCATCCCAAGAAAGAAGGTTTAACATTTAACAACACATTAAATAGACCCAGAGAGGTGTATTAACTTGTCTGAAGATCCCAGTTGGTTTAGAACTGAGCCTGAACTTAAACCCACATCATCTTTCTTCCAGCTGGACAGAATGGGAGTAAGAAATAAAGTTGAAAACAAAATAGCATTTCCATCCAGGAAGTAGGCCTAGGGTGGCTTTGTGTTCACTTCTGAGGTAAGCTCTACATTTTTGCCAGAACACTCCATTGCTTTAGCTGAATCTTGACAGCCTTTGGGAATTTGCTCTAAGCTTCCCTTTGCTCATGCATCATTTTTTCTTTCTCTTGACGCTGAGTTGATTGCTCCAACTGAGAACTTTACTTTCTGCCCTTCACGAGGCCACATGGCCCTGGCTGGTGTGGCTCAGTTGGTTGGGTGTTGTCCCAGGCACCACAAGGTTGCCGGTTCGATTCCCAGTCAGGGCACATGCCTGGGTTTCAGACTCCATCCCCAGTAGGGGGCATGCAGGAGGCATCTGATTGATGTTTTGCTCACATCGATGTGTCTCTCTCTCTCTTCCTTTCTCCCTAAAAATCGTTTAAAACTCTTAAAAAAAAAAAAAAAAAAAAAGGCCACATGGTAACCTAAGGCACAAGTAACCGGGACATGACACAAGTTGGCAGGGACACGACAACTTTCATCTCACTGCTTGTCATCTTAATTCTCTTCTTTCCTTTCCAGTTCCCATCAGCTACGTCCTGCCACTGTTGGTCCCACATGAGTTTCTTTGTTCTCCCAGTTTTCCACTTGTACCTCTTTCTCCATAACAGACCAGTAGCCATGTTAAATGTGATTTCTGATGTGGGCACCCTGGTTGGCCCAAGGCGAGGAAGTTTGGGGAGCGTTTAAGATGGTGTGAAAAATGTTCAGTAGGTTATTTTAATAGATAGTTTAAATAATAACGTACAATTGGCCCTCGTTTATCACAGTTAATCAGTTCCAGACTCTACCGCGATAAATGAATTTCCGCGAAGTAGGATTCTTTATTTATACAGAGTCGTCCCTCGCTACTTCGCGCTTCAACTTTCGCGGCTTCACTCTATCGCGGTTTTTTCAAATACTATACTATATTTACATAGTTGTACTGGACAACATTGGTCATACGACATCATCTCATTTGATATATGAGATGGCAGGTATTATTCTGACTGTATGGATAAAATCTGTAGGCTTAGAGAGGTTAAGTGACTTGCCTGTGGTCATGAGGTTAGAAAGTGTCAATTCCAGGAGTAGACCTCATGGCTTATTTCTGGTTTCTAATCAGATGTTCTCCACTAATACCATCTTGCCTCTATATGGCTTACAAATGTTGCTAAGAAACAATACTTTATAATCAGCTACCAAGAATCCTAAGGAATGTGCTTATTTTTATTATTCCTGTCAGTGTTGATACATTTCTTTAAAAGTTTTCTGCATAGATTTATTTTGCTCCAAATTTCCCCAACTCTTTCATTTCCTTAGCATCTACCCCCTTTCTCTGTAAGTAGTGTGAAGCTCGAGTTGTTAACTAGTGTTATCCAGACTAATTGGGATTCCCTGTAATTGGAATGTCCTTTGTACCTTTCAGGACCTTGTTGATATTATCCTTTTCATGCAATTTAGAAATTTCAGACTATTTCTTCTGAGAAACAACTTGAGTTCATACAAGCTGTATTGTGAAAAGCACCCTTTGACTTGAATTTTAGTACAGGGCTTTGCCTGCTTTTACAAGAGAAAGATTAACCCAGCTAATGAGTGAAGTTTCAAAACTAAGCCATCATTATCCTACAGATTACATTGGATCATGGTACATTGCTATCCTGTTGATTTAGGTTCTTCAAACTGCAAAGTTTGTGACTGCCCTTCAGTCTTTTTTTTTTTTTAACCTGCAAGTTTACATCTATAAGTTAGCAGAATATGTCATAGTCGAGTTCATAAACTAACTGATTTATTTTGTTCATTTAGTGAGGTTGGAAAGAATTTTTTTAAAGGCCAATTCTAAGATACCTTAGAACATAAAAATATGTGTATTTCCTGGCCTGTTCTATCTTTTGAAGGCCAGATTTCATCAAAATAAATGAATCACTGTTTTTTCTTCTTTCATCATCCCCTAATTGGTTTCCAAAATAAAATGATTAATGGCTGCGTTTCTCAACTGCATTGTTTTGATTACAGTCCTACTGGCAGTACTGGTGATCATTGGGAAACACTCTCAGAACTGGTGATTGTGTCTGACTGGATCACATGACTTCACCAAAGGTTCCCAGATATGTTGCCACTAGGAAGTCTTCAAAGAAGCTAGCAAGCTCTTTCTTGTGCTTTTGTTCTAAGTTAAGGAAATGACTTTAAATAATGAAAACTTAACTATGATTCAGGCTGTTTTTTTCTTGAGATGTTTTAGGTTTCAGAAAGGAAAAAAGTGTGTGTTTTAGAGTTCCCTAGAGCATATTTTAATTAGTGGAATTTTCTACCCTTGGTTTATGTGAAAGCATCATCAACTGACCCTCTGGCAGAATATGCTGATTATTTCTGACTGCAGGCCCCTCTCTCCTGGTACCTCAAAAGAGTAACTCCAGCTCTGGCTGGTGTGGTTCAGTTGCGCCAAAAGGTGCTAAGGGCGCATACCTCGGTTGCAGCTTGTCCCCGGCCCCGGTTGGGGTTGTGTGGGTGGCAACCAGTCGATGTGTCTCTCTCACATCGATGTTTCTCTCTCTCTCTTCCTCCCTCTCTCCCTCCCACTCTATCTGAAGATAAATGCAAAAATGTCCTCGGGTGAGGATAAAAAAAAAACGAAGTGAAAAGTTCATATTCTCTAATTTATCTGTTTTGTCAGTGGAGATTTCTACATGAGTCCCTTAAAGGGGGATATACAGAAACAACAAAGGAGTTTGGTCAATTTTACAAAATAAAGGTAGCAAATAAAATATGTTAGGTATTGAATAGGAATCAATATATCATATCTGGATTCAACTCTATTCATAAGTACAATGACGTTAAGCAGAATTTTTGAATCTGTCATGCTCATGCACTTATGATATCGTTGAGAAAACAGTTTTAAAAATAAGAGCAAAGGAACAGCTACAAGGAACAGACTATTCTTAAACCACTTCCAGGAACAGGGTTTGTTTAAACAAAACGTATTAAGTGAAACCAGCTGCATTAAGGGTTGATGCCATCTGAAGTGGAATTCTAAAATCACCCACTTTATAATAAATTCTCAATGGCCAACTAGCTATCGGACAGCATGGCAAGGAGCAGTTCACCAGTGAACAAAAGGCCCAACTGTAGTGCACGTGGATGCTCGCAAGAAACCCTTGTGTCTCACTTGCTAGTCCAACTAGCTTTATGCTTCAAGCCACTCATCAAACAAAGTGCCGAAAAAGTGTGAAGGGACTTACTCTTTCTTTTTTTTAATTGATTTTGAGAGAGAGAAACATCTGTGTGAGAGCAGAAAATCAGTCGGCTGCCTCCTGCACGCCCCCTACTGGGGATTGAGCCCGCAAACCCCTCCCCCCCCCCCGGGCATGTGCCCTGACTGGGGACCTCGCAGTCCATGGGACAACGTTCAGTCCACTGAACCACACCGGTCAGGCAAATGAGAGAACCTTTTAAAAATAGGAATTTATAAAGCATATATGCAACTCATTAAGAACTTTTTAACATAAACTTTAATTTTGTTATATTCTGTCATAGGATTTATTCTTGTCTTTGGAGAACTTATCTCAGTTTATAATTATACATTAATTAATGTGGTACTTTGTTTACTGTTCCCTCCTCGACTGTAAGCTCCCTTAGCATGGAGACCATGCCCATCTTGTGCTTTATCAACTCTGCACACATCATCTTACTTGGCACATAGCAGATGTTTAGTAGAAACTTACTGAGTGAGTGAATGAATGACTCAGTGACCGCTTTTCACCTGGAGTGCAGTATGATGATGAGAATAGCCAGCCACTTAACATTACTCTAAACTGTGTCAGGCACTGTTCTGAGTGCTTTGCATGCTTTAACTCCTTATGTATTAAGTATTGGGTGGTGAATACACACATTCAATAGCGTGCTTGATAACATTTAAATCTTTGTTGCCAAGACCTTTATTTTTTGTGTTTGACAGTTATTCAGGCATTTTCCACATAGGCATATTTTGGCAATAAAAGAACCAAGGATATTCTTCCACTCCCAGGACTAGTGCGTTTGTGATTCCAGGTGCTGATTTCTGTTGCCAGGAGCCATAGCCTTGTTCTCAAGCTCAAACACTACATCAAAGATGAGAGCTGGTACCCTTTCCTTTTTTCCCTTTCTTCTCCCCCCCCCCATTTGATTTTCATTTCTTTATAAATCCTCACCTGAGGATATATTTATTATTGATTTAAGAGAGAGCAAGGGAGAGAGAAAGAGAAACATCAATGTGCAAGAAACATTGATCGGTTGCCTCCCGTATGTGCCCCAAGCAGGGATCAAACCCAAAACCTTTTGGTGTATGGGATGACGCCCCAACTGACTGAGCTACCCAGCCAGGGCTACTCATGTTTTAAAGTAAGTAAATGGCCCTGGCTGGTTTGGCTCAGCGGTTAGAGCGCCGGCCTGCGGTCCAGAGAGACCCGGGTTCGGTTCCTGCTAAGGGCACGTACCTCGGTTGCAGTTTGTCCCCCGCCCTGGTTGGTTGTGCGGGTGGCAGCCACTCGATGTGTCCCTTTCACATCAATGTTTCTCTCTCTCTCTCTCTTCCTCTCTCTCCCTCCCACTCTATCTGAGCAAAAAATGAAAAAATGTCCTCGGGTGAGGATAAAAAAAATAAAATAAAAATAAATAAATAAATAAATAAATAAATAAATAAATAAATAAAGTAAGTAAGTAAGTAAATGTTTCTTTCTCTTAATCATCCCCCTCACTAGTAATCACTGTTGTTTATTGAATATCCTGGCTTCTTGAATGTTTAAGGAATTTCTTTGTAAGTTGCACTTTGAAAACATTTTATCCTACACCTGTATATTTAAAAGTGGATGTTCTGCTTCTTAGAGTACAATTTAGTTTACTTTGTAGACATTATTAATAAAAGAAGAGAAGACTTGTTGGACCCAATAATATAAGTGCAGGTCTTACAAAAGGTCTAAAAATCACTGTTGCTAAGTTACTACTTACAATGGAATCTGTAACATATTCCTATTAAGTTAATCTAAAGTTGCTAAATGTATAATTGGAATTATCAGAAGAGGTAGTTTAATAAAGGGACAAGGTGTAGGAGACTTGTGTCCAAGTAAAAAATAAATGTGGACTTACAATATCTAAGAATCGAGAGTAATCACTAAGCTTTTTCTCACTACTGATGGTAGTGAAAATACAGAGGAGGCAGGCTATGAGATTAATTGATATTTCCCAGCATGGTTTTTCTATTTCTTGAAAATTCTATAGCACTTTAGCAATTTGTTATCTGGATGAAATACCTATGTCTTCAATATTTCCTACCAACCCTTTCTCGACTTTGTTCTTCAGACTTTTTCCCACAGGAGCAATGAATTCTTTAAGAATAGGATGGGGGGGGGGTGGAAGAAACAAAGTGGTTAAACAAAAATTGTCTATACAACCACCCCTCTGTGATGTACATGAACTCAGAGCAACCTCAAGGCCCTCTTCTAGCCCCATGCTTCAGCCTTAATAGAAATACGGATAAAGCAAGAAGAGTTTAATGTGCCATCAGGAAAGAAGGCTTCACCAACACCAATATTTGGAGTTGTGTTTGTCTTCCCAGGGGTGTCCACATATGTAAGCAGTGCACCATAGTGAGGTTTAGGATGAGGGTAAACTTTGCTTTTGCAAAGTGCGTGAAGGGTGACAGTGCAAGGGTGGTGGGAAAAAATTAGGCCACTACCTCTAATCTTTGTGATTTTAAGCATTATAAAATTTCATGAGATTAAATCATTTTAAAGAAATACTTTATTATAAGGTTTTTTTAATTAAGTAAAGTTTTATATTTTTGTAATTTTATTTTAAATATCTTTTTACTGATTTGAGAGAGACATAGAATGGCTGCCTCCTGCACACCCCCAAACTGGGGATCAAGCCCACAATTTGGGCATGTGCCTGCACTGGAAATTGAACCGGCGACCTTTTGGTGCATGAGATGATGCTCAATCAACTGAGCCACACAGGCCAGGGCATATATTTTTGGTAATTTTAAACAGTTTGTGGAAACAGTGAGTTCTTACTTGACCCATAGAACTAATTTAGAAGGTTTAAATCATGAGCAATTAAATCCAAGTCTTCTTTGATTTAATGATTATCATTAAACATTTTTACATCATATAACATTTTTACATCATGAAAAATGTATGTAACATATGTTACATTATAGCATTATTTTTACATCATCAATAAAATAAAAAAGCATAGGGTTGTTTTAAGCTAATTTTAACTCACTTGTGTTCATAGTCGAAGGAATCATCTAATATCAGGAATATTATATGAGTTTTTTAATATAAGTAAACATACTATGGTCATCTAACTAAAAAGATTTTTAAGATTCTTGGATATACTGAACTTTAAGTATGGGAACCAAGACCATTACCCAAACACACATTTAAACTATTTCTTTTGAGTTACAAATTTAGCAAAAGAAAAGTAGAAGCACGGATACTTTAATTTTTTTCTCTTTCTCCAGGCTGGTGTGGCTCAGTGGTTGAGCGTCGACCCATGCACCAAGAGGTCGCAGGTTCGATTCTCTGTCAGGGCACATGCCTAGGTTATGGGCTCGGTCCTCGGTGGGGGGCATGCAGGAGGAGGCCAGTCGATGTTCTCTCTCATCGATGTTTCTATCTCTCTCTCCCTCTCCCTTCCTCTCTCTCTCAAATCAATAAAGAAAAAAAATTTAATTTTTTCTCTTTCTTGTGGAAGTTCTGTACTGTTTATCTGTACTAGATATTTCTTGAGTATGCACATAGTGGCAGAATAATTCTTTATGATTAATAAATTATATTAATTAATTAATTTATCTATAAAATTTCCAAAGAAAGTGGGAAAGGAAGGCATATAGAAGTGAGAGGAAGCTGGCTTCAGATAGATATGGATAGCTGACTTCTCTCTGTAAGGAGGAGAGACCTAGATGCAAGGAAACTCATTTTGACATGCCCACTCAAACCCACTAGAGCTCAAGTCAATACAGCTAGTTTAAACAGTCACTCAGGTTCTTGACAACTCTATTAAGCCATGTCCTTAAAAGCCAGCACTTATTAAGTAAGGGGAAAAAAGGGGAAAGTCTCCCAGTTAAACAAAGTGATCTGTCTTTTTAGATAGGCAAGACAGAGAATCTCTTCATGAGGTTTTTTTCCCCCTTTTTCTTCTGAATTTAATGTGTCTCTTAAATGAACAGTCTTGTTCATAACAAAATTTTCAAAGTGGCAACTGCAGTTTCAGACCAGTGGAATTATACCAGTTAGGGAGAGATGCATGTGATTTAAAATACGATGAAAAGAGCAGTGGGGGCCAGGCTAAGAAGACCCTGCTGGAATGGGTCAGTAAGAACATTGTTTATGTTAACCTCACATTTCCAGAATCTGGTCAAAGGCCAGGTATCACCAAATGTAATCCCAAAGACCCCTCCAACAATAGATATCTATCATTATCCTTAGACAACTGAGCTTGTGAAACCTCATTATAAACCATTTACCTAATAGTAAAATTAGGTAATCAATTCAAACAGCCCAACCAATCAATAATGAGCGGTTGTATACAGGACTTGGCACCAGGTATGCAAAGATGGATCAGACGTAGTTCCAGCCCCTCAGGAGCTCACAGTCTAGCTCTGTTTTTGAGCAAAAATATTGCTTAAATTGTTGCTTTCATGGTAGGATAAATCTGCCTTGGAATCAATCCAAGGTGATTTAATTACTGCAAAGTGGTTACACCAATAAGGCTTGAATTCCAGAGAACTCCATATTGGATTCCTGTGTTCTGTGGAATGTTGGGGGTTCCCATTCTTAAGTTCATAAGCCAGGCCAGTCCTATTCTCTATGGTGACTAAAAAAAAAAAAAAAAGAAAGAAAGAAAGAAAGAAATAATGCATTTACTAGTTTAAAAATTAATATACTCTGACTTTTGTCCCATTTTACCTGATTATCTCATTTCTCTCATGAATAAACACTAAAATTCGTTATTATGTGTTTTTCCAGTGTTTCTTTGTGCAAATATAAACCAATGTAAATTATATATGTTTTAATCCCATTCTTACACAAGAGCTAGCCTACCAGTTTGAAGGCTGTCAGGCAGGAGGAATTCTGTCTTACTTGGAGGGTCAGACCTTCAAGTGACTGGATGAGGCCCACCCACAATAAGGAGGGCAGTCTGCTTTACTGATTTAAATGTTAATCTCATCCAAAAACATCCTCACAGAAACACCCAGAATAATGTTTGAGCAGATATCTGGGTACTCTGTAGCCCAGTCAAGTTGACACAAAACTAAAAATCACAAACGTCTTGCCTCAGTTAATACAGATAAATGCTACTCTGGTCTAACAACGTTTAAGAGCAAATTCAAAAGGATCAAAATTTTCCCCAACTGTATCTCAGAACAAAGCTAAAGAATATTTTTAGGAATACAGAAATATCTAGGACTCAACATGATAAAATTTACAATGACTGCCATTCAATAAAAAATTACTAGGTGCGTGAAGAAGTAGGAAAATATAACCAATAACTGGCCAGAAATGACACAGATGATAAAAGTAGTAAATACAAATAGTAATATAATAACTATAATTGTATTCCATATATTTCAGAAGTTAGATGAATAATTGAATATGGTAAGTAGAAAAATGGAAGATAAATTTCTAGAGATGAAAACTACAATGTCTGAGATGAAAGGTGCACTGAATAAGATTGATGTCAGCATAAACATTATATTAATAAAAATAAAGATTAGTGAAAACTTATAAAAGAAAACATAGAAAGAAAAAAGTCTGGAAAAAAAAAGAATAAAGCATCAGTGAAACATGAGAAAACATCAGGTGGCCAAATGTATGCATAATGAGAGTGCCTGAAGGAGGAAAAATGTGAGGGACAGAAGAAATAATAGAAGAGAAAATAGCTGAAAAATCTTCAAATGCAATGAAAGCAATCAACCCACACATCCAAGAATTTCAAGGAACTCCAAGCAGTAGATACATGAAGAAAAATGACATCAAAGCATATCATAATCAAATTGCTTAACACTGGTGATAGAAAAAAATGTTAAAAGTTGCCAGAGAAAGAGATACATTGTGTACATGAGAAGGAAGATTAGGATGACAGCAGGTTTCTTGTTGGAAACAACGTAAGCCTGCAAGACTGGATCAACATCTTTAATGTAACAAAAGAAAAAAATGTCAATCTAGAATTCTTTTCCAGTGAAAATATCTTTCAAAAACAAAGGCACTATAAAGTCTTTTTCAGACATACAAAAACTGAAAGAATTTATTACCAGCAGACCTGCACTACAAGAAATATTAAAGAATGCCCATGAAGCAGAAGGAAATAGACACCTGGTAGAAGGCTGACGCTACAAAAAAACAACACTGGAATGGGTAACCACATGGGTAAATATATCAGATCTCTTATTTAAACCTCTTTTAAAAGATGTCTTGTAAACACAAACAGTAATAACACATTGTGGCCTTCATAGCTTATCAAGAAGTCAAGTTTATGACAGTATTTTTGTTCCCCTTCCCAGTCTTTGTGCTATTGCTTTAAAGTTTAACTTATCACAGTTTTCTTTCAAATGATGTATTACTTCACTATATTTTTGATCCTCACCCGAGGACACTTTTTTTTTTGTATGTGCACCTAGTGGGAACCGAACCCGAGACTCTCTGGTCCGCAGGCTGAGCTCCAACCGCTGAGCCAAACCGGCCAGGGCTATTACTTCACTTTAAAGCAGCAGAATTATAGCTAATAAGCCAACAGATAAAATGTAATCATAAAAATATTTAATTAATACAGAATTAGAAAAACTTGGAAAAGTGAACAAAGAACAGATTGGACAAATGTAAAACAAATAGCAAGATGGTAGATTAAAATCCATGTCAATAATTATAGCCCTGGCTGGGTGGCTCGGTTGGAGCGTTATCCCGTACACTGAAAAGGTTGGGGTTTGATTCCCGGTCAGGGCACATACTTAGGTTGCAAGTTCGATCTCCGGTAGGGGCACGTACAGGAGGCAACTGATAAATATTTGTCTCTCTCTCTCTCTCTCCTCCTCCCTGTCCTTTTCTCTAAAAATCAGTAAAAGAAAACATGTCCTTGGGTCAGGATTTTTAAAAATTTAAAGTATCCATATCAATAATTACATTAAATATAAAAGTCTGAACATCCCAACTAAAAATAGGGATTGTCGCCCTGGCAGGTTTGGGTCAGCAGTTAGAGCGTTGGCCCGCGGACCGGAGAGTCTCAGGTTCGTTTCCCGCTAAGGGCACATACCTCGGTTGCAGTTTGTCCCCGGCCCCAGTTAGGGTCATGTGGGTGGCAACCGGTGGATGTGTCTCTCTCACGTTGATATTTCTCTCTTCCTCTCTCCCTCCCTTTTTCCCTCCCGCTCTGTCTGAAGATAAATGCAAAAGTGTCCTCGGTGAGGATAAAAAAAAATAAAAATAAAAATAAAAAAAGAGCCCTGGCCGGTTTGGCTCAGTGGTTAGAGCGTCGGCCTGCGGTCCAGAGAGACCCGGGTTCAGTTCCCACTAAGGGCATGTACTTCGGTTGCAGTTTGTCCCCGGCCCTGGTTGGTTGTGCGGGTGGCAGCCACTCGATGTGTCCCTTTCACGTCGATGTTTCTCTCTCTCTCTCCCTCCCATTCTATCTGAACAACAAAAAAAAAAAAAATGAAAAAATGTCCTCGGGTGAGGATAAAAAAATAAAAAATAAAGAAAAAAGGAAAAGAGGAGAGGGAGCCATTCCTTTTTTAAAATTATAATCTTAGTTTTCAGTTGCAGTTTATATTCAATATTGTTTTATATTAGTTTCAGGTATACAGCATAGTGGTTAGACAATCATCTATTTTACAAAATGTTCTCCCCGATATTTCCAGTACCCACCTGGCACCATACATAGCTATTACAATATTATTGACTATATTTCCTATGCTGCACTTTACATCCCCATGACTATTCTGCACCTACCAATTTGTAGTTCTTAATCCCTCCACATTTTCTTTTTTTAATTTTTTTTTCCTTTATTGATTTTAGAGAGGAAGGGAGATGGAGAGAGAGATAGAAACATTGATGAGAGAGAACATTGATTGGCCACCTCCTGCATGCCCCCCACTGGGATTTGGCTCACAACCTGGACATGTGCCCTGACTGGGAATCGAACTGGCAACCTCTTGATGCATGGGGACACTCAACCACTGAGCCACACCGGCCAGGCTCCCTCCACCTTTTCATCCAATCCCCAACCCCCTCTCCTCTGGCAACTATCAGTCTGTTCTCTGTGTCTATGAGTCTATTTTAATTTTGTTTGTTCACTTATTTTGTTCTTTAGATTCCACATATACGTGAAATAATATGATATTTGTCTTTCTCTATCTGACTTATTTCACTTAGCATAATACCCTCTAGGTTCATCTATGCTGTCATAAATGGTAGGATTTTATTCTTTTTTATGGCCAAGTAATATTCCATCGTATATATGTACCACAGCTTTTTTATCTACTCATCTATTGATAGGCACCTGGGTTGCTTCCATATTTTGACTATTGTAAGTAATGCTGCAGTGAACATAGGGGTGCATATATTATTTTGAATTAGTGTTTTGGGTCTCTTTGGATATATACCCAGAGGTGGAATTGCTGGGTCATAAAGCACTTCCATTTTTAATATTTTGTTGTTGTTGTTAATCCTCATCCGAGGTACTTTTTCCATTGATTTTTAGATAGAGTGGAAAGGAAGGAGGGAGGGAGGGAGGGGGAGAGAGGGGGAGAGAGAGAGAGACATTGATAAACATTGATGTGAGAGAGACACATCAATCCATTGCCTCCCGCACAGCCCTGGTGACCCTGACCGGGACTGGGGATCGAACCTGCAACCCAGGTATGTGCCCTTGACCAAGAATCGATCCCACAACCCTTCAGTCTGTGAGCTGACACTCTAATTGCTGAGCCAAACCGTCCAGGGCCATTTTTAATCTTTTAAGGACCCTCCATACTGTTTTCCATAATGAGGGAGCCCATTCCTTTTAAGAATCTGACCCAGAAGTTCAAGTATCATTTCTGCTCACATACCATTGGTTAAAACTTAGCGATGTGGTAATGCCCGGATGTAGGAGAATCTCAGAAATGTGGTCTTTATTCTGGGGCAATGTGTCCATCTAAAACTTAGGGGTTAAGACCTAAAACTTAAAGTTGAGGGTGAGAGAAGAGAACAGATGTTGGAGGCCATTGTTGGGCTTAGAGACTTCTGTAAAGTCTAGTTGATATGCAGTTGTTGGCCTAAACCTTATTGAGGAGTTACTTTTACTATTGTTTTTAGAATCACACTAGAATGTTTTTCATGGTGAAGAAGCCATAAATATAAATTCTTATTTCTCAGGGAATGTGAAGATAACTTAGTGATTAAATCCGATTTTGGAGTTGCTATACTAAATATAATAGTATATACCTGCTGGTAGGAAGGGTGGCAAATAAGAGGACAGCTTCTGCGAGGTCGACTTTGAAAGCAGAACTCTGTCTCGTAGTTTTCTTCTCAAGTGGCTGTTTCTTCCTGATGTCACCACAGCCACTCAGTGAGCAGTTAACTGTAGCCATTCTTCTCTGGTTAATAAGTACTTCTGGATTAATATGCCAGATCTGTCGCTTTAGGAAGAAAAAGAGCAGTACCGTTTCATTTAGAGATGTCATTGCTTCTCTAAGGACAGCAGGAATTTCTTTCTTTTTTGAACAAAGATTTTTATTTTTATTTTATTTACTTACTTTAATCTTTATTGTTGAAAGTATTACAGATGTTCCCCCATTTTTCCTAATAAGTGTAGGCAAGAAATCGTCTGGATCCATTTGTTCTTTGTGTGTGTTTAAAACCTTGACAACAAAAATTGGTACTGAATGTTTTGAAGAGACCAGCATTAATTTCTAGGTTTTCAGCTCTAGGCTGCTGAGAGGCTCCTAAATACCTGGGGAGGGAACCCATTCTCCTGCATCCCCTTCCAGCTGCTCCAGAGGTAACTTGGGTAAACATGGGCTTCTCCAGCACCTCCTAATCCCTGCTGGGTCTCCCACTGTTGGGAGGTTCAGACAACTTGTTTTCTTTCCCTTCTTGCCCTTCTCTCTACACTCCCCTCCAGCTGCCTTTTTCCCCCACCCCCAGAGTAACGTGATCTCCTAGGCCTGGTCTGCTGCTTTCGCAGATTCTTTTAGTCTTAGAGAAAGAGAGGAAAAAAATTAACCATTGGTTTCCCAGTTCAAAGTTAACAAAACTACAAAAGCCCAAAGCAGTGCCAGTGTTTGAAAATAGTGGTATTACTTGTAAACAATCAGTGCCTGGGCTTTTATCAGTTGTTTATATTTAAGAGTGCCTAAGGTTACCCTCTTATAAAGATTATAGTTTCAGGCCTCCTTTAGGATTATTGCAACTTGCTATTTTTGATTTATTTCTTTTGTAGATATCTTAATCTTTATTCAATATTCAGATTAAAAGTGAACAAACAAGACTTTCTGTGATTTAAAATAAAATTCTGTGACATTTATTTCAAGTTAACCAAAGTAAAGGGACAAAGACAATTCATGAAAACATGCAAAATGTCTTTAAGTTGAATTCAAGCACTTAGAGTTTAATATGAATATCCCAAACTATTTTTGTTCCATAATATATCTGTTTATAACTTAACTTTAAGGTATGTGACTGGATTTAAGAATTAGGGGTTTGGCCCTGGCTGGTTTGGCTCAGCAGTTAGAGCAATGTCCCTCGGACCAAAGAGTCATGGGTTTGATTCCGGTCAAGGGCACGTACCTCGGTTGCGGTGCGAGAGGCAGCCAGTTGATGTGTCTCTCTCGCATTAATGTTTCTCTCTCTCTCTCTCTCTCTCTCTCTCTCTCTCTCTCTCTCTCCCTCCCTCCCTCCCACTCTGTCTGCATATAAATGGGGAAAAAAATATCCTCAGGTGAGGATTTAAAAAAAAAAAAAAGAATTCAGGGTTTGGTTGTTTCTTCACCACCAGCAATGTTAAAATTTGAGACCTGTAGTTTGCAACAAATTTTAAATCGTTTTCACTTTTTTGCCCTGGCTGGTGTGGCTCACTGGTTAGAGTATTGTCCTGTGCATTGAAGGGTTGCAAGTTCAATTCCCAGTCAGGGCACATGCCCAGCTTGCAGGTTCGGTACATACAGGAGGCAACCAATTGATATTTCTCTCTCACATCGATGTTTTTCTCTCCCTCTCCTTTCCTCTCTCTCTAGAATTAATTAAATAAAAAAACATATTCTCAGGTGAGGATTTTAGAAAAATAGTTTTTCACTCTCATGTCCTAAAATTGGTCTTAATTATGGGTACCTAATGAGTGTCATATAGTGGAAAAATATCTAACAAGGGAGTTTGGAAGTCTGAGTTCCATTCCTGACTCTGCCACTAACCCGCTGTGAGACCTTGCGCACATGATTCAACGTGCCTGTTCTTCACCTGTCTCATCTGTAAAATGGGCAAAGTGGATTTTGATTTAAAATGATTAAAGATTGCAGACCTGTTTTTATCACTATTCCTTCCCCAAGCAAGCCCCACTAAAAGTAAAAAGATTTTTTAGAAAGTGAAAATGCATAAGGACAAAAAGAACCCAAAAGGATAAATGGATAAGAGAGGTAACACATTTTTGGAAAACAGCAGTCAAAAGCATGGTACTAGACTTAGCAGAATTGAGGAAGATGAAGCCCAACCTCTTCTGAGAGACATTGATTAGAAGTGAGCCCATTTGCTTGTAAGAACCTGAGGGGAAAACCAGAACTTGGAGGCATTAGTACCACAGAAAGTAGGGAGTGGAATGCCTGCAACTGAAGTCAAGGAGATCAATTGAAAGTCTGTAAAAGGGTTGTTCAGATTTTCCACATCCCTCACCACCCCTGTACAGCCAGATCACCACCCCTCCTTCACGCCTACACAAGACTAGAGGTTTTATATTGAGAAATTGCCCTATAAAGTCTCTGGACTCAGGGGGAATGACCCCCAGCAGGGGCGCAGGTAAGCCTTTGGGCTGAAAACAGTGAGGTAGGTAAGAGCAGATTTTTTTTTAAAGGCTGCACACTGAATAGTGAGATTCTCAGCCCTCTTCCAATTACCTGCTAGCTAGGGCCCTAACCTAAAGGAGATGTAAAGATATTTTTTTTGGGGGGGGGGGGGGACCAAATTGAATGGTCCTAGAGCAAAGCCCATTTGGGGATTCTATTGGTGGGCAGCTCACCACCTTGCATCATTAAAGTCCACCAATTGTCGTGCCCCCTCCATGCTTACTTTTTTTTTTTTTTTTTTTTTTTTTAGTATGTTTTTATTGATGTTTGGGAGAAAGAGATAGAAATGGTGATGTGAGAGAGAATCATTAATCGGCTACCTCGTGCACGGCCCCTACTGGGGATTGAACCTACAACCCAGGCATGTGCCCTGACCAGGAATTGAACCGGGACCTCTCAGTCCATGGGACGATGCTCAATCCACTGAGCCACACCAGCCAGGCTCCATGCTTACTTTTTAGTTCCTCACTTGTATATTATAGATAGATAGCCACATTTCTCTAAACATTAGAGAAAAGTCTCTAACATGATAGGTAAAGGGTAAACAAATTAAGAGAAAAAGAGAACTTGGTGGAAATAAAGACAACGTAGGAACCAGAATAATTCAGAACTTTTCTTTGCTATCCTCAGAGAGAGAGAGATTGCAAACATCACACAACAGTATGATGTTAAAAACAAGAACAATCAGAACAAGAATGAGCTCTTTAATATCGAAAATATTATAGCCAAAATTTTAGATTCAACAGAAGACATGGAAAATAGTTTATCTTAGAAAGCAGAATATAAAGAAAAAACATAGACAATAAGAAAAAACAGGTAAGAAGATTAGAAGCTCAGTCCCAGGGCTTCAGTATCTATCTGGTAGGAATTCCAGAAGGAGGGAATGGAAAGAAAAAGAAGGAGAATTTAGGGGACAATAAGTATTAGGAAATATTTCAGAGCTTAGTGAAGTGAATGTTTTCCAGAGCTAAATGACTTAAATCTTTTAATTAGATTGGCTCCGTGAGTGCCCAGCATTATATATGAAAAAAGACTCATTTCAAGCCATATTGTGAATTTCAACATCAAGAACATTCGAAGATCCTAAAAGCTTCCAAAGAGAAAAGCAGGTCATATATAGGAGATTCAGAATCTGAGTGGAATTGTTTTTCTAAACAACAGTATTGGAAACTAGAAGATAGTGAAGAAATGCCTTCAAAATTAAGTGAGGAAAATTATTTTCAATATAGAATTCTGTATCCAACCAAACTGTCAGTAGAATAGACATGCACCTCTCTTCCTCCAAGGAAGCTACTGGACAGTGAAAACCAGAAAAATGAGGATATAAGTGAATAGAACTGAGAATATTTTAATTGTTTTAGTATTTGGAAAAAATACCACTAAGTGTTTGACAGATCTTTGAAATATTTGGGAGGAAAATAGTAATAGATATACAGAAGACTAATCAAATAAAAAAAATTAAGGCAATTAATATCTCCAGGATAAACAAAGTTATATAGTTAAGGAAATATTGATAGTATGTTATTGGTAGAGCTGTGAACAATATTTTTTAATATGTTTTTATTGATTTTAGAGAGAGAGGAAGGGAGAGGGGGAGAGAGAGAGAGTAACATCCATGAGAGAAATATCAATGAGCTGCCTCCTGCATGCCCCCTGCTGGGGATTGAGCCTGCAACCCTAGCCTGTGCCCTGAATTGAACCCATGACCTCCTAGTACATGGGATGATGCCCAACCAACTGAACCACACCAGCTAGGGCAAGCAGTGAACAATATTTATATCATTGTAGTAATATAAACACTGATTATTGATATAACCAAAAATTGTGATTTTACTGTTTTGGGAGGTTGGGGATAGTGATAGTAATTAATAAGTTAATATATAATATGGAAAGCTGATGAATCCAGAAACACCAATATGAGGATATTAGTTAGAAATCTGATGGAGGCTGCCTCTGGAAAAACAGACTGGAGGACAGAGTGAGGGACTGCTGTTTTTATTATAAGACTTTTAGCACTATTTGCTTTTTACTCATGTGTATATATTACTTTGATTTAAAAAATAAAAGTTAAACCCTGGCTGGTTTGGCTCAGCAGCTGGAGAGTCACGGGTTCAATTCCGGTCAAGGACGTGTACCTCGGTTGCTGTTCAGTTCCCTGGCCCTGGTCTGGGTGGTGCAGGAGGCAACCAATTGATAGGTCTCTTTCACATTGATGTTTCTCTCTCTCTCTCCCTCCCTCCCTCCCACTCTATCTGAGAATCAATGGAAAAATATCCTCGGTTGAGGATTTAAAAAAATAAATTAAATAAATAAATAAAAGTTAAGTCTGGCCAATGAGAGGGGAAAGCAGCACAGCAGAGGCTGAATGATTTATGACATCAATCAGTGGATTGAGTGTCATCTCTTGGACTGAGAGATCCAGGTTTGATTCCCAGTCAGGGCACATGCCCGGGTTGCAGGCTCGATCCCAGTAAGGGGCATGCAGGAGGCAGACAATCAATGTTTCTCTCTCTCTCTTTCTTCCTCTCTCTCTAAAACATCAATAAAAATATATTTTAAAATATATATATATTTTAAAAGTTAATAAAAAATAAAATGGGTATAACAGTAATATTAGTTTCCTCCTGGAGAAAAATTATTGTTTAATAGTTATATTTGACTCTGTTAATTATAAAAACAGTCTTAGTATAATGAGATTTTTCTAGAAAGTGGATTTACTCAAAGACAGTTCAGTGAGAATTGTAGCCCTAGGAATACTAAGGGGACTAAGAAACAATTAGTGTTGTCTCAAAGACAGTCATATGTGCAGCCTGCACATCACGCCCTGGGCCTGAAATAGGCCCCCATTAAAGATGTGGGGTGTGGAGTTGGTGTTTTGCCACAAAGCCTGGTTGCAAAACCTTGGCTTTTGGATTAAAAGTAGGACTGTGTGACATTTCTATCTTAGTTGCAATGCCTACCCCATAGCTAGTGTTTTTTTCCCCTTAATAAAATGAATTGATTTCCTTGGTCCATGGAAAACCTCCAGACTGTACTTTTTGGATCATTTTCACGTATCACATTTGTTAATTTTAGCTGACATAGTAAGAGTCCTCATTTGGAAATAACAAATAGCTATTGTTTATCGAGCACTTTCCATACATTATTTCTAATCTTCATAACCTTGTGAGATATCTACTCTTATTACCACCCCCAACCCCATTTTACAGATGAGAAAATTGAGGCTCTGAGAGGTAAAGTCACTTGCCCAAGCCACTACAGTGAATGGCAAATCTGAGATTCAGAACTAGGCTTCGTGATGTCATAAATCATTCAGCCTCTGCTGTGCTGCTTTCCCCTCTTACCTGGTTTGCCCAGTCCAGAGTCATCAGGCCTTTGTGACACTTGACTGGTAAGTAGTGCTGCCTCACTGAAAATGTATGAGACTTAAAGAGATGCATGTGTGTCCTTACACAGTAGTGGCAAACATGGATGTGATTGCTGTGCTCTTCTAAGCTGCATTCTCCTTTAGTTGGACACATAGTGGACATGGCAGAAGGCTAGAGAACCCTGTGGGTTCTCACTGGACACTGTTTGCAGAATCAGAGGAAGTGGGCTTTTTTGGCATGTGCATGTGAAATAGCATGCACATACCTCAAGATTTTTATCTTTTTCCACTGAAGTTGTTGGCTGGGCTGGAAACATAAAAGGGTCAGTCAGATCTGGGATTATCTGGTCCTACGGGTCCCAAACCAGGCCCCACATCAGATTCACCTACCTGCCTTCCACTCCCACCCCATCCTGCTGCTCACAGGTAGAGAGCTTCAGCATCCTGCCTCCTTCTTGTGTCCTGTCTCCTTCCTCCTTCCCTTGACCCTTTGCTTCCTTCCCCACCCTTTACAAATAGGACTGAACGCCAGACTTTAAAAAAATTCAATTTTTATCCTAAAATCTTAAGAGAAGAATCCCTTTGGTAACTTGTTCTAGAGTTGTACCTTTTTAAATTCAAAAGTAGCTTTCAAATGAATACATTGTAGAAATATCCATTGCTGTTTGTTCTATTCCCAGTGAAAGTAAGAAGCAAATCTTGCCTCTTCCAAAACAGTGGTTTTCAAACTTAAGTACAGTACTCACAGAGATCATCTGGGGAACTTGTTAAGATGGAACCCGTTCCACATATTCTGATTCCGGAGGTCCGGAATGGAGATTGAGTCTGCTTGTTAATTAAACACCACAGGTGATTCTAAATAGGTTGTCCCTGGACCATACTTTTGGAAACACAGCTCTATCACATACTTTAATTAAGGACCTTTATTCTTTCTTAATATTCTTAATATGTTTTAAAATATTCTTAAATAGTTCTAATTCCTGGAATTATTTTCTTTTAACACATTTTTTCCAATTTTTATTTTATCCTCTGGCTTTGCACATATTATCCACCTTTCACTTAGATTGCAAATTATGTGCCATTTTGGAAAGTTCAAGGACTTTTGACCTTACTATTTCCTAGCTGTGTGCACTTGGACAAGAATACTTACTCTCCCCCTTCCCTTCCTCCCCTGTAGTTTCCTTACCTGTGAAATGAAATTAAACTACTCTATTAGTCAAAGTATTGTTGTTAGGTTTGTGCCTGGCACATATTAGGTGCACAATAAATGTCCATTCCTTTCCCAAACTGAATGCAGCATGATAAACAAGTTGCGTAGTTCACAGTCTTTTTCATTTCTATGTTGTTGTTTTCTTTATTTTTTTAAGTTAATGCCTTTGAGGCTTCAGGTTGCTTAGAGGGAATCCTTCTTGGGCCTTTCTTCATTCTAGTAAGAAGATTGAGGGTTTCCTTTATTTGCTTATAACAATGCCTTTTACATCTTGCAAGTGAGTTTCATAAGCATCAAAACTGGATCTGGAAAGAATAGTCCAGGTTTGATAAGGTAGTATACAGTTTGGTGATATTTTCAATATTTGTTGCTGCATAGTTTTATAACTAAATTTTAAAAGATTTGGACACAGTTTATAAACATTACTCATTTTAAGAGGATAAGATCATTTTAGATTCAAGAGCAGAATATTAATAATAGTCATTAGCTTTTAAAAATAAATTTGCATCTCAATATAAAGTACAGCACATGCAAACAAGTATCTGGCCTATATTAACTAGTAGTATTCAAGGGTATGGTTAGGATGGCAAAAATGCCCATTAATGTATATAATTCTAGGCATTAACTTGCCAATTCGAATATATAGCCCTATAAATCTGAAATGCTGTATGATGACAGACTTTTATTATAGTTTTGTCCAAAGCCCTTGAACTTTCCAAAATGACACCAGAACATTTTATTGTATTTTTCAGCTTGATTGTACTGGAGGCACCCTTCTGAATTTTGTTTTTGGCTTTACAATTAGAGGTTGAAAGGTTCAAGACAACACTGAACAAGTCAGCAGTCATTACCTGAAGGCTCTCTAGCAGATGATAGTGTCTCCTGGAACCTAGATAGCATCCACAGTCACTGCACTCGTTGCCTGGTGGCCCTATAGCCCTGTGTCTCCAGGTGACTGGGCCTTCTTAGGTGCTCATGAGGCCTGACCTGGTGCTACAACACTAACCATGGGTCCACTCAATTGCAGGAAAAACATTTTGTACATTGATCGGTATTTGGCAGGACACTTCTTTAAAATTAATGATGCCCTTGCTGAGAACCCCAGTGATATACACTAGTCACATCCAGTCAAATCTTGATTTTTTATGTGTTGTTTTGGCAGACCTAAATGAAGGTCTTCTACTTAGCCATTCCTGGTGTACTGAAGATATCCATGTTTTTGTCATTACCATATAGGCAGGAAAGTAAAACAGAGGAATCCATTTTTGTCTCGGGTCTAATCACCATAACCAGAATCTCTTAACTAATAAGGCTTCCTCTGAAATATATGCTTACCTTAGTTATTTAACTGAAGACATAGATATCCACAGCTTTAATCTATTTGGTATTTATTCTTGGTCGGAGGCCGCTGTGTAATCTGGTCAGGAGCCTGATCCTCGGATCCAGGTAGACCTGGGTTGAGATCAGCCCTGCCTGTTTTCAGCCGTAGGACCTTTGGTAAGTGCTTGACTTCTCTGAGCTTTACCTGAAGAGTTGGGATAATAATTCTATTTTCCTTACAGGATCGTTGTGCAAATGCAGTGCAGTAGTTGATGGACCATGCTTCTCACAAGACTCTGACACATAGTGAGATCTAAGTACATGTTAGCTCTATTATATATATATTTGAGAGGAAGGGAAAGGGAAACATCGATTTGTTGATTCCACTTATTTAGCATTCATTGGTTGATTCTTGTATGTGTTCTGATCTAGGATCAAACCCGAAATCTTGGCTTGTCGGGATGATACTCTAACCATCTGAGCTACCCAGCTAGGGCAGTAGATGTTAGCTCTTATTATTCATGTGCTCTAAGATATGGACTAACTTAGGTTTCTGGTTTGTTTGTTTTTTAAGAATAGTTTTTATTGATTTTTAGAGAGAGAGAGAGAGAGAAACATCGATGTGAGAGTGTAACATCTGTCAGCTGCTTCCTGCATGCTCCCACCAAGGATTGAGCCCACAGCCCGGGCATGTGCCCTGACCTGGAATCAAACCAGCAATCTTCTGGTGAACGGGCCAACTCCCAACTTACTGAGCCACACCGGCCAGGGCTGGACTAACTTAGTTTTTTCTGCCTGTTGCAGTTTAGTTATCTGACACTATTATTAAGTTTCTTTTCCTATTGCTATTGATACTTATCTGATTTTTAATAAATTACTTGGTATGATTGGGGTCCCTATTGTTTCCCATTGACCTGGATTTCTGGTTTTGTGCCAAGTAACACATTCTTGTGATTTTTGTTATGTTATGACATTGTCTATTATCAGTCCTAACCAGAGTTATAAAAAGACTTGAGCCCAACACAGCAACCAAATGGGTTTTAAACAATGGTGCCCCTTGGCACTTGCCAAACAAGGAAAAAAGTTCTCTGTTGAAGCAAGTGAAGCAAAGAAGGGATGCAGGCCCTGCTTCTGAAGAGTTCTCATTGTGTACCTTCTCTTTATATATAATCAGAAATTACGTTTGAAGGTGAACTCGCACATGTCTTCTTTTTCCAGCCGCCTCCTAGCCTGAATGTATGATTTGACAAATGTGTTGCATTTGTAGCTGTTATGTGGGTTCCAGCACTCTTGATTATTCATTCCTTAAACACCCATTGAGTTTAGCCTTAATCACAGTAAGCTCACTAAATAGAAATGAGACCGGTATTGGTAATTCCAGAGGAATTTGCACTATTCACCAGCATTCTGGGAGATAGGGTTTGCCAGGCCCCGTGGAAGGTGGAACTTGGCCTTAAGCAATGCAGGTTCGGGACTTCTCAAACAACGGAAGAGACGCACTGGGTTTGGTAAGTGGGGAAGTGGAGCCGAGCACCTGCGGTCTCCAACCAACAGCCCAACAGCCGGAGCAGCTGGTGTAGCCGGTGCCTTTCTTAAGGTGTTAGGACCGCACTTCCCAACGCTGAGAACCACAAAATGCTGTGCTTATAAGAAATCCTCCTGTTGACTAAGAAGTTGACCCTGGATTGGTTTTGGACCGCGGTAATGGTCTAGAACCGGCCTGGGCCTTGCGAACGCCAAGAGAGGGTCCTGGCGCGGCGCGGAGGGGGTTAAGGAGGCGGGGGCGGGCCTCGCGGGCCGGGCTCGGGGCCCTTTGTTAACGAGCGCGTCCAGAGCGGAGACGGAGACGCGGCCGCGGCCTTGGGCGGGCGCGCGGGGCGGCGGTGAGGCCGCATGGCGGGGCCGCGGGGGCCCGGGAGGGCGCGCGGAGCCAGCGGGGCGAGGCGAACCTAGGGCGCGCCGCGGAGGATCCGGGGGCGCTGGCCCCCACGGCTCGGGCACGCGAAAATGTTGGAGATCTGCTTGAAGCTGGTGGGCTGTAAATCGAAGAAGGGGCTCTCTTCGTCCTCTAGCTGTTACCTGGAAGGTAAGCGCCGGGCCGGTGCCAGGAGTGGGTCGAGGCGGCCGCGGGGCCGCCGGCTTGGCCTTCCTAGGCCTTTCCCGCCTGCGCGCTCCCTCCTCTCCCTCCCTCTTTCTCCCTCCCTTCCCCTTTTCCTTTCTCTCTCCCTTTTTCTCTCTTTCTTTTTCTCGGCAGCCCCTGCGCACGCTACCGGCCGAGCAGAAGGGGTGCGGGGCTCCGGCCACCGTGCACTAGTCCCGGGAGAGCCCGCGTTGGGATGGCGGTGTTGAGGGGGCCCCAAGTGCGGGATTTTACTCGAAAAAGTTTGAGAAAGTAAACTACAGGCCTCAACGGCCTTGTGAGCCCACGTTGTGGAATTTCCACCGTTAATTGGAAATTATGTGTCAAAAAGGTCGACCCGTGTTTGTGAAACATACGATTTTCATTATGTATCGTGTACTACAAAGGGAACACGGCCCTACCATTTATGGATACAGAATTTCAAGTGATCTTTCCACCCCCCATCCCCAACCCAGACAGATCACGAAGAGGTCTTAGATTCTCTCTATTTTCGATGGAGTAGAGAGAAATCACACCAAATTTTAAGAAGGCGTTTTGAATGAGTTCAGAGTGGGGGGGGGGGGACCACATGTTAAGTTGCTTCAAAAAAGCTGAGAGCCAGGAGCGGTTCACTTTTGCTTTCTTTCTAGTCTGCTCTTCTTTTTCTTACCTAAGCGCCCCTCTTCCTGTTATTTGTCTTTTGTTTTCTGCCCTAGTAAGGTGACATCTGGAAAAAAGTCAATTGAGGATAAGTGGTTATCATTTGGTAGCTTCAAGATGGATCTGAACTTGATCTGCTTTTGGGACTGGTCATCCCAGGCTATTGCTTTCAGCCGAAAGGGCTGATTATACTTAAGAGATATAATCCTGGTTGCATCTCCATCATTTTCATTGAGAACTTAAAATAGGAATAGAAAAGTAAGACTCATTTTAAAACAAGTGGGATTTCTGCTATAGTGCCAGGAAGTTGTAATGTTTTTCTTTTTAAAGTGAAGGAGAAATAAATAGAGGCCTCATTAATTGTCCAAATTATTTTTCTTTTCTTACCATTTTTTTTTTATTTGAGGGCATGCCTAGAGTCACATGTGCAGTTCAAACCTTATCACCAGTGATATAGGTGAAACCTGTTTGTCCTTGCCACAATATGTGTACATGGGTCCCTTTCCCTCTGTGGGATTTTGGGCCTGTCACCCAGATGGAGTGGGCTCACAAAATCTAGCCTTTGGAGAGAGATGATTTATTTGTCCCCTAAGTTCGTATCTGAGCAGCCAAAATCATCTTCAGTTAATACGTGGCTTGTTTTCCAAGTTGCTCAAAATTCTGAACACATTCTCATTTACATCTGTAACGAGTTAGTGTCAGGCATTATCATCTCCATTTTGCAGATGGATGCCTAAGGCGGAGTAGATGAATGGACTTTTGTAACTGCGGAACTGGAGGAAAGTTTAGGTCACAGCAGAGCTATGACAGTGTTTTGTTTTCCTGGGGGGGAAGATTTAGTATGTAACTGGTTGGTTTAATTATTGTTTTTTGGGGGGTGGGGGGATCTAAAGTGTCTTATTCCAACATGTTTTGAAATAATGTTGGCTATCAAGTGGGGGAGGGGAGGATTCTGATACAGCAGACTGCTTTGGGTTAAGGCTTTATCTGGAAAGTTATCGCTGTAGGAATTCTTCTTTTTTTTTTTTTATCCTCACCCGAGGACATTTTTGCATTTATCTTCAGATAGAGGGAGGAAGAGAGAGAGAGAAACATTAACGTGAGAGAGACACATCAAGTGGTTGCCACCCACACGACCCCAACCGGGGCAGGGGACAAACTGCAACCCAGGTACATGCCCTTATCGGGACTGAACCCTGGTCGCTCTGGTCCGCGGGTTGATGCTCTAACTGCTGAGCCAAACCAGCCAGGGCTCACTGTAGGAATTCTTTATTGTTACTGAGTTTTCCTTATGTCATTGTTATATTTAATTGGGAAAAGTAAATGAAATAACTGTTTTGTAGTTAAGAGAATTTAACAAACCTCATCAATCCTTTCTTAAAGACTGGATGTGCTATTAGTCTCTTGGGAAAAACAGTTGCCAACATCTGAATAAGTAATCCAGCCTTTCTGTTTTTTCTGTCATCCGAAATCAATCAGTCAGTGTTTATTGACAGCCACTGGGGCCCAGTCATCACAGGTCATGTAGAGAATTCAATATGGTCAGTTTCTCCTTTCTATCAGAGAAGGGTCAGCTGCAAATGCAGCTTGATCATGCATCTGCTTGCTACTCAGATCTAGTTGTGAAAGCAATTATTAAATGCTTACTGTGTGCCAAGTACTGTTTCAGCATTCTGTGATTTCATTTGCTTTCTTCTCATGATGGCCTTGTAGTTACTTCCATTTTATTGATGAGGAAACTGAGGCACTAAAAGATTGGGAAACTTGTCTGAGGTAACAGAGCTAGCAAGTGGTGTTACTGGGGTTGAACGCATGATGTCTGGCTCCAGAGAGCCCAGTTTAGCCACTCTGCTTTACAGACTATGATTGTTTATCTCCTTTGGAACTCTCTGTGAATGTTTAAATGATATCTTCAGAAACACTGATTCCTGAAAAAGGGACATTCTTTTCTTCTCTTCTGGAAACCTAATACTGATAAAAATGATTACCTTTAGCCATAGAATTAAATTTTAAAATGTATATTAAAATAGCTGTACATGATAAAAGAATTCTAAAAGGGTATTTGGTGAAAAGTAATTCTGTCTCCTATGCAGTTTCCCTACCCAGAGGCACTCAGGAGTTTCTTGTGTGTCCTTCTAGAAATATTTTATGCTATAGAAGCATTTATGGCATTTGAATTTTGTGCATCAATTTTGTGAAAATATGTTTATACCTGTATCTATTTATCATGATCACATTTAGCTTACAATCTTTGGTCTACTTCAAACAATGAATTTTCCAATTATTTCTTCCCTCTAGAGATGTGAAAGAACCCACAAACATTAGCCATTTGAATTCATTTTTCCTCCAGTTTACTTTTATTTGTTCATCTGTTTGTATTTGCATATATTGCGCATGAATATTGTACACAGACATGTTAAGTTCTGTGCAGTGGAATCAAAAACTAATGTCTGTGAAGTGAACTCTTCTTGAACTTTCAAAATGTATTTTAAGGGCCCACTTTTAAGCGCTTCTTTTCAGCAGTTAACTTTCTGGCGCATGCTTTATGTGGTGCCAGCCGCACAGATACACTTTTAGAACTTCTGCTTCAGAGAAGCTTATGCTCTCTTTCTAAATACTCTCTCCTGAGGTCATCAAATACTTCTCTTGTTTAGTAACAAAGAAAATCTGAGGCTCTTTCTGTAGCCTAGTAGAAAGCCAGTTCGTTTCATATTGGTTTGTGTTAAAATTGTTGAGCATTTATGATGTGACAGGCCTTGGCACCAAGCACTTCATAGATATCCTCACTAATTCTCGTACCAGTGCTATGAGGTTTTCAGAGAGGAGAGGAAGAAGGGCCCTGTTCAGTTTGGTTGGAAACGCTTTTGTCTTTTTTTTTTTGTTCAGATAGAGTGGGAGGGAGGGAGAGAGAGAGAGAGAAACATCGACGCGAAAGGGACACATTGAGTGGCCACCACCCGCACGACCAACCAGGGCCGGGGACAAACTGCAACCGAGGCACATGCCCCTAGTGGGAACCGAACCCGGGTCTGTCTGTACCGCAGGCCGAAGCTCTAACCGCTGAGCCAAACCGGTCAGGGCTGGAAACGCTTTTGAATTTGGAGTCAGGAGATACCGGTTTTGTCTTGACTTCTCTCAGCTTTTCTGTTCCATTCCCTCTAAGACAGAACAAACACCCTCTGTCCAGCTCACCTTAGAGGATCGTTTTGAGGATCTATGAGATGATTCAAGTGAAAGTTTTGAAACGAATAAAATGCTAAATATATATGTATACCAGTACAAGGTTCCTTGGAGATGTTCTTAAGTCCAGAGGGTTTTATGGCTGGGATATTGCTAAGGTCCCATTCTTATGTGAGGCACGCAGCTCTGGAGCCAGCCAGCCTGGACCCAGATGCCATCCATGTTGCCCGGTGATCTTGGGCGCATTGCTCTCTGAGCCTGGATATTCTCATTTCTAAAATAAGGCTCAGAGTAGTCCCTGCCTTGTTGAGTTTGGAGATTCACTTGAGAGATTTCATTTAAATTGTTAAGCACAGAGCCCGGGCACAGAGCAAGATGTTAGCAAATGTTAGCTATTGTTATTTTAAACAAATAGTTAGCAATCTAAAATGTTGGCATTGCCAATTTTTCTAATGGCTGAAGTATGAGAGAATTGAGCTTAACCCCCCCCCCCCATAGTTTTTCTTGTTAACAAAACAGTTTGTTTTGATGCATATAATTAATATTTCCTGTCCTTGGTTTTAAGGAAAAGTATCTTCCCTTCCTCTCTGACCCTCTCTTATTCCCATGGTGGATATTTTAATCGTGGAAGAAAAAAATCCTATTGGTTCATGGTTGGCATCATATTTCGTCTCTCTAGAGGCAGTATGTCCATAGCTCCAAACGTGTGCAAACTGAAAATCTCATACTGTTTATTACCTTGTTGTACAAGTTGTAGTTTTGCCAATGTAATCACTGATCTGAAACAGAAACAGGAAAAATTGTCAATGAGTAGGTTTTTAAAATATATAACAATGTAGTACAACATGATGATTAACAATACTGTATTGTATATTTGAAAGTTGCAAAGAGTAGATTTTTATAAAGCTTCTCCTTCCAAGAAAAAAAGTTGTAACTATGTGTGGTAAAGGATGTTAACTTATTCTGGTAATTGCGTCACAATATATACACATATCAAATCATTAACCATAAACTTATACAATGTTATGTCAATTATATCTCAATAAAACGGGGGAAAATATATGTAACAAGAACTAAAGATCAAATGGGACATTGGAAGAATTTAACTTTCTTCTATGATGGTGGATTATAATTGAACACAGGAGAACAATTTCTAAAATCAATTCTTAAGTTAGTCTTTCTTGCCCGGCCTGTGTGGCTCAGTGGTTGAGCATCCACCCATGCACCAAGAGGTCACCAGTTTGATTCCAGGTCAGGGCACATGCCCAGGCTGTGGGCCCGATCCCCAGTGGGGGGCACGCAGGAGGCAGCCAATTGATGTTCCCTCTCATCGATGTTTCTCTCTCTCTCTCTCTCTCTCTCTCTCTCTCTCCCTCCCTCCCTCCCTCCCTCCCTCCCTCTCTCTCCCTCCCTCTCCCTTCCTCTGTCTCTAAAAATCAATAAAGAAAAAAAAACTTAAAAAAAAAGTTACCTTCTTTTTCACTTTTTTTTTGCAATGGAAAATTTTAAACCTAACAGCATAATGAATTCCCTTGTACTCATCACCCAGCTTTAAGATTATCAACTTTTGGTCAATCTTGTTTTCTTGCCTAGTGAAGTTACATTTCCAAAGCCATTGAATAGCTTTGCTAGTTACTGACTTTCGAGGGTCTAATTTTGTCTCTAGATAATAAGAGTTGTGAAACCAAAATTGGTTTTTAAATCCTCCTTTCTTAAAGCATACCATAGGTAATTTGTTGTATTCTCTGTGTTGGGTGGTGATGATAGGGAAGACAGACTGATGAGGGAGACAGAGAAACAGGTAGGAATCAGAGGGGAAAGTGAGGGAGAAGAGGAGGAAAAGAAGAGAGAGACAGCCCTGGCCGGTTTGGCTCAGCGGTTAGAGCGTCAGCCTGCGGTCCGGAGAGACCTGGGTTCGGTTCCCGCTAAGGGCATGTACCTCGGTTGCAGTTTGTCCCCGGCCCTGGTTGGTTGTGCGGGAGGCAGCCACTCGATGTGGCCCTTTCACGTCGATGTTTCTCTCTCTCTCTCTCTCCCTCCTACTCTATCTGAACAAAAAATGAAAAAATGTCCTCGGGTGAGGATAAAAAAAATAAAAAAAGAAGAGAGAGACAAACAGTCTGGGAGACAAAAACAGAAAGACAGGTTGAGACAGGAAAGGGAAACCAAGATGAGAGGGAAGGAAGACAGAGAGAGAGGGGACTGGGACAGAAGAAGGATGGCCTGAGAGAAAGAAAAGGCAAGATCATGAGAGAGAGAAGTGCCAGACCATGTATGAGAGGCAGGGACAGGCAGCTGGGGGCTGGATCACTGGAGGGAGAGGCAGAGGAGTATCTTCTCTCTGCTCCCTTTCCTGCCCTCTCAAATGCAGTAATGATTTTACAAAAGAGGGTTATGAGGATTTGGTGCAGATAATGTGCATGGCACAGTGCTGGCACTCAGGAAGGGATCAGTAAATACCAGCTATTGTATCACATTCTGTTGCATAAACTCTAACCTCATTACTCGTAATTTCTCTTTAGAGACCCAATTCTTATCAACCTTACCAGTCCTCAAGTGTAACTAATAGCATTGTACATTGAATACCTGAAAATGGAATCTAAAGGCAGACCATGAATAGAATTAGTCATTGCTTTTGGGAGCCAAAGTACCCTTTTTTGGGTCATGTTCAGTTACACAGCTTAGCAGGAGAAATAATAATGGCTAACGGGACATTCTGGGGAAATTGCCTGCCGTTGGGTAACCCCTTACTTCAGTGACAGGTCTAAACTGACCCACGAGTCCTAGATGACACTTTAAGGGAGAGCAGATGAGAAGTGAGTGCTTTCAACCCGTCTCAGGCCTGGCAGGCAGAGCGGAGGCTTTCAGTCTGTTGTAAATGACCTGTGACAAGAAAACTGCTTTTCTGGGCCAGTGCATAGATTCACGGAAGCTTTTCTCCCTCACAGACAGAAGCGTTTGGAGGGGTGGGGCTCTCACCATGCCATCTGCCTGTTAGAAAGCACAGAGAAATGGACTTCTGTGTTACACCTTATTTTAGGATCTTGGCCATGGTTTACATTCCATTTTTAAAAATTACTGCATTTCCTAGATCTTTGTAAAGGTTTTCCTGGTCAGGATGCATTTGCTTTTTATTTTTAATGTCTGTTGTTTCTGCTGTTCTGCTCTTAGAGGTTAACAGGTAATTAAGGTGCACTCTTAAGTCGTGACTTAATATTTACCTTGTTGCTAAAGACAAACAAGTGTAGGGTGTTCTACATACGAGTTCATTTTAATAACACAGAGCAGTGCTGTATGCCCTGCTTTGCACGAGGCAGGTGCTGAAGACTGTGAGAACGCTTGGGCTCTGCCCAGAAGGAGTTGACATTTGTGGTGACAATAACAAGAGAACAGTAATTGCCCTGTAGTGCCCTAGTACCCGGTACCACACCTGACATTTGTACAGACATTGTCTGCATGCATTGAGCCCTCCCAACAGCCCGGCTAGGGACCAGGTCTATCCTATGTTGTCCTGTTGTGCAGTAGAGACACTGAGGCTCAGAAATGAGCATCTTTCAGATGTGGTAGGCTGAGATTTGAACAAGGCTTGTCCCCCCCTGAGCCTAGGCATATTGTACTGCCAGGGATGAGGGAACAGGTTCCTTACCGTGTGTCGCAGGGCAGTAATAAAAACAGACACCAAGTACCCAAATGGGGTGAAGGGTAAGGAATCACTTGAGGGTGAGGTGGTAGGGAGGAGGAAGACACATCAGGTTTACTACAGGTAGTGAGGTCAGGAGGATCGATTCCAGGGAGAGTAAATAGCCCTTGTCGAAGTGCACACAGGTGAGACAGCAACATGGTTTGCATGGGGGAAACTGTAAGACATTTGGGGAGGCTGGAATGGAAAGTAGGGGTGGTTGGAGAAGACCCTGAAGGGCCTTGTGTTCCTGCTTTAGGAGCTCAGGCATCTTGCGGTGTTGGCACCAAAAACAACCCCAGTCATGTTGTGACAGCCCTTTACATGCTAGGAGCAGTGTCTCCCATGTTATCTGCAGACTGCCCGCTGCCTTGCAAGGCATGTGTTCCTTAGGTTGCCGTAGATGCACTGCTAGTGAATGGTGACTGACAGTTGACAGGCGGGGCCGCCACCCAGACTTCTAGATGGGATTTTAACAGGAAAGTGACTTGGTCAGATTTATAGTTTAGAAGGATCCTTCCGGTGATTCTGTGGGCAAGGTCAGAGGGGGGAACCAGTCAAAGGTGTGGTGGGGCATGGAAAGGATGGGACTGATCAGAGATTTAGGAGGAAAAGTGGCCAGGATGTGGAATGTGAACTCTATGGGATGAGAGGGCGAGAAGGGGGCATGAATGACAGGTGTTTGGAGTGGCTTGACGATGGTGGATTCTCATTTTACATGGATCTTTATACTCCATTTCCAGTAGTTGTGGACTTCTTTGCAATAGATTCTTAGAAGGTGATACAAAATTCCTTTTTTTTTTTTTTTTTGCATTTTAGGGGAGGGGGATAAGGACTGTGTATCTTCAGAAAGGTTAATATGTAGACTGCGAATAGGAACAGAGGTTAGGATGAAGAATTGTGTTTTCTAAAATTGACTGGCTAGGAACATTATAATGTAAAAAGATTCCAAGGGAAATATTTAAACCTTGGGCTAATTTAAATGACTTTATTATTTTAACTTTTTGCTTTTTTTTTTTTTATTCCTCACCAGAGGATATTTTTCTATTTAATCATTAGATAGAGTGGGAGGGAGGGGGAGAAAGAGAGAGAGAGACAGAGAGAAACATCGATGCTATAGAGCCACATCGACTTGTTTACCTCCCACACGACCCGACCAGGGCCAGGGACGAACCGTAACCAAGGTACATGCCCTTGACCGGAATTGAACCTGAGTCTCATTGGTCCGAGGGCCAACGCTCTAACCACTGCGCCAAACCGACCAGGGCTTTTAACTTTTTGCTTTTTGAAGGAGGTTTCTCTATAAACCTGTTTAACTTATAACCTATAATGTAATAAAACTGCATTATTTAAAAAAGAAAATTGTATATCCCAGCTGGTGTGGCTCAGTGGTTGAGCATTGACCCATGCAGCAAGAGGTCACCAGCTCGATTCCTGGTCAGGGCACATGCCCAGGTTGTAGGCCAGATCCCCAGTGTGGGGCGTGCAGGAGGTGGCCAATCGATGTTCTCTCTCATCGATGTTTCCCTCTCTCTCTCTCCTTTCCTCTCTCTAAAACCAATAAAGAAAAAATATTTTAAAAAAGAAAATTGTATAAATTGGACTTCTTACTAATTTAGGGCAGCCTTCTTTCTTGGCCCCTCTCCCTGTCAGGTCACAGGGGTTCTACTGAACCAAACCTGTAGTGGGGGAGTTGTCAACCTGGAAGGCCCTTGGCATCTGGGATAGAATTCAGGGGTTCATGTCTTTGGATGAAAAAATATTAAAACTTTATTTCACTAACCTCTAATTGAAAATTCGCATTTTATGTTTTAAGAACGTAGGTAACAAACTACAGTAATGTTAGCGGTATTGGTGACTGTCACCAGTAGAAACCAGATATTTTCATATCATATAACAGTTCTGTTTATTACTTACACTCATCACTACTTTGAAAAGACAGTAACCACTGGATCTTGTTGTTTAACGTGTTAATAAAGAAGCTTTAATATGTTAATAAAGAAACATATACTGATGCATTAAGAAGCACTATTACAATTTTTTAAAGCGTTTTGAGGACTGTTTCAGTACAATTGTTTTCCTTTGCAATTCTTCATATTTATTTTATGCATTTGCAGACTTCATTCTGAGGAGGAGTCCCTAGGCATCACCAGAGGGTCCACTGCACTACGCAGATAAAGACCCCCTCCTTTAGTGGCCTTGGTGGGTCAGGCTGGCCTTGGATCCCTGTGAATCCTGCTTCCCTTGCTGGGCACGGTCTTGTTCGGGATCACCTCCTCCCTAGCCCCTCACAACTCCTGGCCCTCAATGTCTGTGTTCTTATAAATTAACCCACGGGACAGCACTTGTCTTCTGTTAGACTTTTGCTTTGAGGCCTTGTGCGTATTCATTGACTGTTTCTCCCACCAGGAGCAGGGCCATGCCATGATTCCTTGCATCGTCACCACCCTGCCCTCTCCCTGCTCCCCAGCAGCTGACACGGTGTTTTTGGGTGCTGGGAAATTTTCGTTCAGAGTGTAAAGTTAATGCCAAGGCTGCATTAAGCTAATAAACTTAAAAAAAAAACAATTTTAACTGCTCCAGGTGAGGGTGTAAATGACAAAATAAAGGACCGTGTAGACTAGATAAAATTGCCTTCATCAAATTCAAATTGTGGGAAATAAGACTTTTCCTCTAAGCTTGTATTATAAAAAGTTGTATGAAACTGTTACAAACTGACTTGAGAATAGTCTGAGCATGATCTCATCAGTTGGAACAGAGTAGGAAATAAAACACGAAGCCTTCCCTCTTTTTTGAAGGGTCTGTTTTATAGATTTTTAAATTACAGAGATTCCTTGAGCTGGAGGATAATAGTGAAGGGCCCACAAAGGAAATAAGAATAAAGCAACATGGGTTTAAATAATTGAATATGAGCAAAAGTAAAGGGAATGTTCGTCACATCTGACACACCCTACCCTCTTGCTCCTCCCCAACTCCGAAATGGTGGACATGAAGTGCCCTCAGTGGACAACACAGCAGAGGGAATTCCAGAGGGAACCGTGGCCTTGGGCATGAACGTCAACAGGAAGGTGGGAAGCTTCCCAGGGATGTTTTTCCTGGATATGAAGTCTCTCTCCCCTCCCATCTGAACTGGGAAGTGGCTTAGCCAGGCCCTGCAGCTTGTGAGCATTTTCTTTCTCTTCCTGTTTGCAGCAGCCCCTGGACGTCCAGACCAGATATGCCATATCCAAGAGTCTTTGGTGAACATTTTTATCAGTGACTTACACCTTTAAGAAAGGATTATTTTGTATCAAATGATCTTTAAATTGTATTTTAAAGACACAACCCATTTTCTTAGAATACTAAGTTAATCATGTACAGGCCCAGTGAATTTTGTGGCATTTCCAAATGTTTGATATTTTCATAGTTGGAACCCTAGTTTCTTAGAGGTTTGGAGGCATTTTTTTTTTTTTTTATCCTCACCCGAGGACATTTTTTCATTTTTTGTTCAGATAGAGTGGGAGGAAGAGAGAGGAAGAGAGAGAGAGAGAAACATCGACGTGAAAGGGACACATCGAGTGGCTGCCACCCGCACGACCAACCTGGGCCAGGGACAAACTGCAACCCAGGTACATGCCCTTAGCGGGAACCAAACCCAAGTCTCTCTGGACCGCAGGCCGACGCTCTAACCGCTGAGCCAAACCGGCCAGGGCTGGAGGCATTTTTATAGCTATCACCATTATTAGTGCTGAAGTGGCTGATTAATGACTTTTCCTGAGTTTTGTTGGTAATAGAAACCTTTTCATTAACAGTATGGTGAAATAATAGAGTTTTAAGTGGGATGAGAGGCACTTTCGAAGATACAAATCTTAAAATATGGCCCAGAAAGGATGCTGCAGAAAATGCTCACTAAAAGAAACAAAACAAAAATAAAAACAAGAATAGCAGGTGCTAAACTTCACTTTCCCAAGATTTAACAATGGCCAAAAGATCTATGGGAGGTACAGAGGAGGGGAGCTATTTTGGGCATCTTTTAAAAATGAATCCTTCAGGCTTCTTTAGGGGTTGAACTTCCTGACAGTGGGACTGGCAGAAAGTTCATGTATTAAGCAAGGAAGATTTAAGTACATTCTGCAACTTTGGCCTTGTAAGCTGTGATCATTTTTAAGGTTGACGAGCATAGTTCACTATGAAATGAAGCAAGGAACTTGGCATTTATACACTGTGAGTCAATTTTGACATCAGCCTGGATTGGGAATTGACTGGAAGGTTTTTGGGGTTGGACTGTGGCTGTGCTTCAGTGTCTCGATCCAGAGGCATGCATGAGCAATACTTCCCTTTGGGCTTTGGCCATTAATTTGTGGAATGGAGCAAGAACTGGAGAGGAAAATTGAGAAGACTGCCTTGGATTTCCTCACGTCCTGTTGAATAAAAAAGCAGTGGGAGGCCCTTTCCTTCCTGACAAAGGCCTCATCCCTTCACATGAAATTCCTAGCATCTGTCTCCATGTTAGGGACAGTCCCTCTTTAACCCATACTTGAAATCAGTGGTCACCCCTGGGTGAGTATCTGCGTTCTGCCTATTCCAGGTGTTTTCCAGGCCACTTCCCCTGATTATGTAACTTTCTTTGATCAAATCCAGATGCTTGCAGAATGCTTGATAGAAGAGGTCAAATGGCATTTGAGAAGAAAAGCATTTCTGTATTCATGACTTTGGTTTAATTTCCTGTATGGGCCTGGTCTGCCAAAGTTGCATTCTCATGGCCACGAGGTTGGGACACTAAGAGGGAAATGAACAAATACTTTTTCAAGACAACTTGAGAAGATGCCCTCCTCCCCCCCGTGTATGTTTTCACATTAGATTATCAATTATATGAGCATCAGCTGGGTTGTATTTATAACAGTTTTCCTATTTTTGTAATTTTTTTATGATAAAAATCCAGATTCATTGTGAGAAATATGCCAAAATATAGGGGAAGAAAAAGAAAATTCTAAATGTTTGTAATCTCACCACCCTAACTACTTTTTAATTACTTTTAATGGTACTGTTAACATACCAGCCTGAGTTAATTACTGTTCACATTTTGGTATAGTTCCTTCTGGATGTTTTTCAGTTTTCTCCAAAAATATTTTGAATGGTTTTATGAGTATATTCTATTTTATGGATGGGACCACAAACTAACTTATCTTGTATTGATAAATACTTTGTACTACTCCTTTTATGTGTTGCTATTTAGAAATCAGTATATACTGCTCAGCTGGTGTGTCTCAGTGGCTTGAGCGTCCTCCCATGGACTGAGAGCTTCCAGTTCAATTCCAGTCAGGGCGCATGCCCGGTTGCGGGCTCCATCCCGAGTAGGGAGCGTGCAGGAGGCAGCGCATTGATGTTTCTCTCTCACATCGATTTTTCTCTCTTTCCCTTCCTCTTTCTAAAAAAATCAATAAAAACATTTTTTTAAAAAAACCTTTAAAAAAATTATCTTTGCCCCTGTGATTCATAAGGTGGAATTACCAAGCATAGTAATGACATAATTTGGGATGCACTCTTTTAGAAAAACAGTTCCTGAAGGTTTACTTCAAGTTAGTAGTACAAACGCTAGAACTGAAAGACCTTCGTTATTTATGTTCTGTTGGTTTATTTCAGAGAGCTATTTTAAAGAATGTCCATTTCTGAAAGTTCTCCAGTCATGTTTCTGGAAGTTGAGCTTAGTCCTAACCTCAGATGTCTTAGGTGCCTCCAGTGGGGGGTGGTTGTTTTTTAAGTGAATGCTGCAGAATCAGGCCCATCCATGAGATGGGTGTTACTGCCCAAGAAAAGATATTTGGGTGTCCTCTAAATCCATAAAGAAAGGAAATTAAAATAATTTTGTTTTGTTACCATTTAGGTTTGGCTTAAGCATGTGGTAGATCCCTTCATGCTTTTCAAATTAGAATTCCCCCCTTTTTAAAAAAAAGTTTGATTTCTTATTGTAGTTTCTTTAAATTAGTATTCATATTTCATTCCATAATATCCTTGCAACTGTTAAGATCTACTTGACGTGGATTTGCTGGTTTCAGAAAAATCCTTGTGCATATTTGTCATTATAACAGAAGTACTAGAGCGTTTGAGCTTAGTTCAAGAAAAAGAAAAGCAAGAAGAAACTTCAGGAGAAACTAATGAACTATTTGACCCCATGGTGACTAATAGTGAAACATTCCTAATATAACAGATGTTGATTGGTTTTCAACTTTTTTAGAATCTACCTAAAGGCAAAACATGAAAGATTTTATTGTTACAGAATAGAAGACACTTGTTAACTTTCACAAGGTAAAAGAAAGAGTAAAGAAGGCCCTATTTGAGCGTGAGCATAGAGCGAGGAAAGCTGGAAGGAAGGTGAGGATGTTAACATACTTTTGAAATAGATAGTTGAGAGATACTGTCTCTAGCTGATAGAACAAGAAATAAAGGTGTTAGTCTGTTACTGAAAATACAAAGGTAACCAGCAGAGGATAGCGCAGGAGAGATGGGGTAGGGGTGCAGGATATAGTGGTAAAGCTCATGTTCAGAGATGGAAAGGATCACCAAAAAAAGAGCTGTTGCCTCTAGGTGTAGAGGAGAGGGGATAGAAAATGTTTGTCTTTCATTATAAGCCTTTCTGTACGTAATATCTGATTTTTAAATTGTGTGCATATGTTTACTTTGATACATTTAAAGTGTTTTAAAGCAAGAAACTTCTCCTCCATATTATAACATAAAAGCAGTGGCAGACTTATGAGGATGGACTATTTCCATTTCTAACTGAATTAATTTTGAATTAATGAATTTAAATGGCATGAACTATTTGGGAACACCATCTTGGGATGCAAATACTTAGTGTCTTTCACAAGATTTGGGAAAGGAAGAGTCCCATTTTTTGCACCACCTTTCTTCTTAATCTATAATGTGCACAGGTGTTAAGAAACAAAATAAATTAGGAGTGCATACTTTTGGAAATATAGACTTTTTACTCCTGAGGATAAAATTAAGTTTTTTCCCTAATTCTTTTTTCCCCCCCTCTATTTCCCTATTTCTCTTCCAGAAGCCCTCCAAAGGCCAGTAGCATCTGACTTCGAGCCCCAAGGTCTGAGTGAAGCAGCTCGTTGGAACTCCAAGGAAAACCTTCTCGCTGGTCCCAGTGAAAATGACCCCAACCTTTTCGTTGCACTGTATGATTTTGTGGCCAGTGGGGATAACACTCTAAGTATAACTAAAGGTAAAAGGGCTGTGGGCAGCAGGTGGTAGTTGTAAGAGCCAGAAATTGGGGGGAACTGTGGCTTGATTGTTCACTCCTTTGCTGATTAAAAGAGCAGATTTAAAGTTTGGAATGCGCAGATATTAAAAAAATAACAGCATCTTTATAAGAGAATCACTTTTCTTGAGAAGAGTTTCTGTACAGTAGTCCTTTACAAAAACAGAGATTTCCTTATTTTATACTGAAAAAGACACTGGGACCAAACACAGAAAACATTTTTTTTTTTTAAGAAAAAATATTTTTTCCCTAAAAAGCTTTCTTGTATTAGGAACAGAGCACTTGAATAAACAAAACATAACAGATTTATAAAAACTGAAGCCATATGTTTATCTCTGTTTTCAGTACAAACAGGAAATTTCATATAAAATGTATTCTTATATACTTAAAATGCATATATTTATGTGGACTTGTTAAAATGAAGTAGGTATTTAGGAATTTGGAGATTTTTAGCAATCATACAAGAGTAAGTGAGAATGAGTGAATTAGCCTTTGAAGCTGATGTGTCTGATTTGGTTCTTTTCTTTTAAGGTGAAAAGCTCCGGGTCTTAGGCTACAATCACAATGGGGAATGGTGTGAAGCCCAAACCAAAAATGGCCAAGGATGGGTCCCAAGCAACTACATCACGCCCGTCAACAGTCTGGAGAAACATTCCTGGTACCACGGGCCCGTGTCCCGCAATGCTGCTGAATACCTGCTGAGCAGCGGGATCAACGGCAGCTTTCTGGTGCGGGAGAGCGAGAGCAGCCCTGGGCAGAGGTCCATCTCACTGAGATATGAAGGGAGGGTGTACCACTACAGGATCAACACTGCTTCTGATGGCAAGGTAGGGACCCCGGTGGGGGGATCTAATGAGCGGATGAGGGGGATAGTCTTTTTTTTAACTTATTTTTTATCCTCACCCGAGGACATTTTTCCATTTTTTGTTCAGATAGAGTGGGAGGGAGAGAGAGGAGGAGAGAGAGAAAGAGAAACATCGACGTGAAAGGGACACATTGAGTGGCTGCCTCCCGCACAACCAACCAGGGCTGGGGACAAACTGCAACCGAGGTACGTGCCCTTAGCAGGAACCGAACCTGGGTCTCTCTGGACCACAGGCTGACGCTCTAACTGCTGAGCCAAACCAGCCAGGGCGAGGAGGGTAGTCTTTGACCAGGAGAACCCAGAGATCCTACTCCTGGGTTGATAAGTTATTACCACAAAGCTCAAACCAAGATGTTTGAAGAAGCTTTCAAGGAAATAACGGGCATCAGTTTATTAGCCTCATGAAAGACCCTCCTTTGAGGACCAATCACATGGCATTATAAGGGCTGGTGTGGTTCTCTCATTGTCCTGCTGGACTTTGGTTGTTAGCAGTTTCAGAAGATAAGTGGAATATCTGTTGGGTTTCGTACATTACTCTTACATTAAGACTCTTCTTTGTAAAAAACAAAAAACTTTCACAATAATAATTTATCCTCAGTGAGAAAAGTTCAGAGAAAGATGGATATTTTAGATGTGAGAAGCCACCTTAATAGCACCTCTCCAAATAAGTCTGGTGCATGGCCCTCTTCCTATGGATACAAAATGGGATCCCTTTGTACTGTAGATTTCCAGACCCAAACTGTAGTTTTGTAAAGAAGTTGATATAGTATTTGGTTTTGTGATCTTCATATAAAGGCAGTGAACATTTACTGAGTTCCTACTGTGTGCTGGGCATTTTTGCATCTTCATCTCATTTAAACTTCACCTTAGCCAGTCTTCAGGACAGCCATTGTTGTAATCTGCATTTATGCATTAAGGAATGGATGCTCAGAGGAATGACATTTCTTGCCCAAGATTACATATTGAGTAATTGATGGAATTAGGCTACAATCCCACTGTCCATTCTACTGTACTGCACTGTTTTTGAGGGTATGTAGATAGGTGGATGGTGGGGGTGGGTCCAGATGGTGTATGTATTCTTTGATAATATGTAATGCATGCACATAGTTTGAAAAAAATGAATCTCAGTGAAAAGTAATTCTGTCTCTTAATTTAGTACCCTGCCCAGAGCCAACTACTTTAACCAGTTTCTTCCAGAGTTACCTGATGTTATATGTTTGCATTTAAACAAAACCCACGATTCGAACTGCACACTGTTCTGCATCTTGCTTTTCCCACCTGATAATATATTTTGGAGACTGTTTATGGCGGCATGTTTAAAGCTGCCTCGTCCTTATTAATGACGGCCTAGGGTGGATGGATCATCCTTTATTTAAGCAGTCCCTGCTGGTGGACGTTTAGGCTGTTTCCAATCTTATGCTGTTATAAACTGTGCTCTTCTCACGTGGCTTTCAAAACTTAAAAAAAAAACCTTGGCCTGCTATAAAAAAATCATTTTACATCACCACCCAATACTCATATTAGTAACAAAAGGTTCATGAAATCGTGCTTACTTCTAATATATGTAATGCAATCTGATATTTTGTATTCTATTATATTTCTTTCTTTTTTTTTTTTTTTAATTCTAGTCATAATCCACTAAATAGCCTTCATAGACTCCCTGGTGGGTCATGCCTTGCAGTTTGGAAATATAGTGCACATGCTTATTTGTGTACAGTGAAGTGTATGCAAAATAAGTTGCTAGAGCTGATGGAAGATTTAGTGTATTTAAATTAGTGTAGTTATCGCCCAGTTACCTTCTGTGGAAATTGTACACATGTGTTTTCTTACCAGCAGCCTATGAGAGTGCATGTTTTCCTCCCCCTCCTCACAGTCTGTTATCATACTTGTGCAAACATCTCTCACTGGTTGGTAAAGCTGGTATCTTGTTAGGGTTCACATGCACGTGTCACATTTTGAGTGATCCCTGTGCCATTTACTAAATTCATCTTCTCCTTCATATTTGAAATACACCAAGTTTACCTACGTATTTAGGTCTGTTGATATCTCTCTCCTGTTCCTTTGGTCTGTGTATGTATGCCAATATCAGACTTTTTAATTTGTAATGACTTTATAATGTTCCAATATCTGGTAGGGCTAGTCCCCTCTTCTTAATCTTTTTAGCATTTTTATGACTATCCTCACATTCATTTGTACCATCCATACAAATGCATATAAACATATATATAGATTTGATGTTCTTACCTGTTTTTTTTTGCATTTGTTAGGGTCTTTTGACCAAAGTCCTGTTGCCAGTATCTGATGCTTTCCATCATGGCAGGTATTTTTGTACCAGCACTGTGATTTGTACAGCAGACAGCGTAGTCTGTTGTTGATGTGTGACTAGAGATCAGCCTTATCAGCTTGCTTTTCGGGTCTTATCCCAGATGCGGAGCTAGATCCTTCAGTTCTGCAGGATGTGTTCCAGGGTGGTGGGCCCTTTGAAACCTTGCCTTCAGACGATGAGGGGGCCTTTTAAATGAATTAGAACATTAGAGTGCACCTGAAGGAGGTGATTTCCTGTAGCTGACACATTGCTTCCCATCTGTGCTGTTGATCCGAGGCACGCCATGCTGCACAGCAGTCATCAGTTGAGGTTTGTATTGAATAGGGTGGTGGTCTCTTTTCCCTGGAGTTGTTTAATCAGCATCCTTGCAGGCAGATGCAGGCAGGCACGATCTAGTTTGACAGCTCAAAGGGAGAGAGCAGGGCCTACGTGTGGGATGAATGACTTGCAGAATTTGAGAGTCAGCCTATGAAGACAAACCCCTCTGTCTAAAAGCTGGTGTGTGCCAAGGGTTCCTTTCACTCCAGGTGGAACACAGGAAACTCATTTGAGCAGGCACTGTTCACCACCGGGCAGCTAATCAAAGTGTCCTGGGCCTCTTGCCCTTCTCCCTCCCTGGTAGAGACCCCTCCCCCGCTTCAGCTGTTTGAGCACCTGGAGACTTCTAGGCCCACAGGGTCATCAGGCACACCATCTGCGGAGGCTCCTCTCTGTGAGGGCTGCACTTCAGGGGCTGTGTTGGGTGGGATCCTGTTCTTGGAATGAGTGGAACGGCATCAGAATGGGGAGGTGTCACAGTGACACATGAGACAGTGTGGCTTGGCATTGACAAAGATGCTCAGGGCAGAGCTTTGATGCAGTCCTTTTTGGATTTCTAAGAAGAAAATGTAAGGTTTGTAGGAGGGTCAGGCTGGGGTTGAATAAGTTTAATTCTTAGTTTCAAATTAGCTAATCTTTAGAAAACAACTGAATTTCAAAGATTCTTCTGTGAGGCCCCAAAGGATTTCTTGCTGTCTCCACCCTCTTGGCTCTGGTTTCCCTCTCCCTCCATGTTCCTGAGCTTTCAGCAGTAGTGGTAACCAGGCAGCTCGGGCCACAGCTCAGGGCCCAGAACCCGGACTTGGGGTTAGAGCTGGACTCGAAAGGGCCACACCAGACTGAGCCACTGCTGTTTCCTAAGAGTCTTGACAGCTTAAAACACTTCAGATACCCTGGGATGTCGATGTCATTCTTCCATGCTTTCTCAAAATTGGCGCTCCTCTGCCATCATAGTGAAATTAAAGACTGATTTTCATCCACCACCCCCTGCCAAATCGTTCTCAGTTCTTCTGGTTACGTCTACACTTCACTTCTGTGAGGTGCCCCTGTCAAGTTCCACAATTTCTTACAGCCCTTGATGGAGTCTCTTCTTTTCTTCAAAGAGGTGCCCAGGTGACATTTCTTCTCTCATTCTGTTGAAGTGGCAGGTTCAGGTTGACAGGAGTGGATTTGGATTTAAACTTTAGCAGAGGTGGCAGGATGGGCCAAATGTGTAATTTCTAAAATTTTAAGATTTACGCACTAAGACAGTGGCTCCCCAGGTACAGGCATCCCAGTGAAAAGCCTGCTAAAACCTGGCTGACCTTCCCTTCGGGAGGAGACTGGGAGTGTTAGTAAGCACTGCTAAATTATTAAGTACTGCCTTGCTGCTGGTATGTGAGACATTCTCGGGGGAATGGCACTCCTAGCCGAGAGCCTATAAACAGTACGTCCAAGGTGGGACTCCAGGGTCTCAGGCAGCTAAAGGGTACACAAGTCTAAGCTCTGATAAGCCTGTGAGTGTTGAGTTTCTTGGACAAGTCCTGTCTTTCGGGTTCCTGCATGATCAGGAAGAGCAACAGTCCTGGCTGAGCATCCAGAGTGTTTATGTGACCAGCTGCATAGCATAATGACATGCCATTCATAATGCTAATCTCACTTTCTTCTCTGAACATGCCATGAATTCCTGATGGAGATTACCCAGTTCACTAGCAGAAGCTGCTCAAGAACTAGAACTAATCAGAAGGAAGCCATCAGACTTCTTGACTGTTAGAAGATGGCCGTGCAGTGCATTTAAGGGAGAGTAATTTTAATACTTAGTAAGTGTCAGGATATAAATTTTATGTTGAAAGATGAACTAAGTCATAGGGTCTGTAAATTTAATTATTGAAAAGGGTGAAGTTTGCCCATTCATTGAAATCTCCCATAACTCTGAAATGTCTAACTGAGGAGCCTATGAAGGAATCAAATGAGACCAAGAACAAATTCTACATAAACTAGGGCTTAGGGAGCCGTTAGCTTTCCGTGTAATTGAAGGGACGTGACCTCCAGGCTGGGAAGCACTCCTTCAAGCTGAGGCGGAGAGACAGGTAATGAGCCTTGCTCCCAGGTGGCCTGGCTGTACTGTGCCAGTGATTTCCGGGGGCAGCGCGCTCTGATCCCAGAGAGTACCTTCTTGGAATGGCTTTCTCTCTTCTCAGCACTCCTTGGTAGGGAGGACACTGTCCCTTGAGCTAACCCAAGAGAAGAGTACTTGGAGCATCACAACCTAAAGTGAAGTATTTGGACACCTGGCAGACCTTTCCAGAGGGAGGCAGGGCTTTAAGAGCTGTCCCCACGTCCCACTGGGTCTTTGTGAACTGCACTTGTGTCGGGACTAACACTGACAAGGGTGCTGCGCATACTGAGGGCAGGCTTGGCAGTCTGACTTGGCTCCCAACCCGCCAACACTGCACATGTTCAGGCGCCCGAGTGTGTCGCACAGCCTGTCCCTTGAGCAGCTCACTTCGAGATTTCTCCTTGGTGCTCTCAGGTATAAAGGTGGGGCCCTCTGGGGGGCCTCCTCCCCACCCTCAAAGGTCCTGCCGTTCGGAGGCACCATCTGACAGAGAGGCAAGTTCCCCAGAGCTGTGGAGTCTTTCTGGACAATTTCTGGGTTGCTGAGAATTTTATCTTAGTAGGATTGCTACCAAAAGGTAGTAAATTATAAGCCTCTAAGCCAAAGTTTGCCATTGGCTTGCCTGAGTTTTAACTATTCATTTTTGTCCTCTCCCCAAGCAGCAAAAAAAAAATAAAATCTTGTTAATGAATCTTATTTACCCTGTTGAGGATTATAGAAGGGATCAACTTGTATATTTGTTATAATTTCCTTTTTTAAAAATATTGAACTATCTGCTATTACAGCATACAGAAAGTAATGGAGCCTGCCATAACCAACAGCAAGGCCTTGGCCCTGCCATGTGTGTTTCAGGCTTTTTCTTCCCTTTTCTTCTTTTAAGTAATGAGATATTACAGCGACAGCTGACTGATCTGCTCCTCTTCCTCCCTCCTGCCCCAGGCATGATCACTTCCAAGTCTGTATGTCTCCTTCCCACACCTTTGCAATTTGAGCAAATCTTATGAACACCTAGTTGAGATTTTGAGTATTCTTTCTACCTTCTTCAGTATCGTAGATTCAGTTATGTGCCTGGTGCCCACATGTTCTGTGAGGATTTTCATGTGGAATTGATTCCCTCACCACATCACTGAAACAAACAGAAGAAAAAAGACAGCTGTCACCATCCACATGGTTGTCCTCTGTCGCCTTCCTTTGCCTCCCCGCCCCCCCACCTCTGTTGTGTCCAGATGAGAACTCGTGGAGGGGTTCCCTGCACAGGTGCTCACTGCTGTGCACCTCAGAGAGAGACTCGTGCACTTGTGTCTGAAAGCCTTCTCCTGACTTCCCTGTGGTGGAAAAGCCTGTGGGCCTCCAGCCCTCCAGGAGAGCGCTGTTCTTGGAGAGCGCTCCCACGTGGCCTACTGCTGGGCCTTGCAGGTCCTGGCTTCGGATGTTTCCTACTCAGCCCAAATCGAGGAAGCAGTAATGAGAAGGACCATTTATGCTTTGTTTAGTAATTTTCATCTCTGATCATTGTTTAGCTCTAGATAATTATATAATTATAGGTAATGATAGGTTTTAGTAAGTATGATTTATTTTTTAAAATTTTCTGCACTGGCCAGTTTGGCTCAGGGATTAGAGCGTCGTCCCATGGACCAAAAGGTCACAGATTCGATTCAGGTCAAGGGCACATACCTGGGTTGCAAATTTGATCCCCGGCCTGGGTCGGGTTGTGTGGGAGGCAACCAGTTGATGTGTCTCTGTCACTCTCCTTCTCCCTCTCTCCCCACTCTCTCCCTTCCCTCCCCCTCTCTGCCTCCACTCTCTCTAAAGATCAGTGGGAAAATATCCTCGGGTGAGGATTAACACACACAAAAATTTTTTTCCAATCAACAATACTTTTTAAGTTCTACTCTTCACTCTGTAATGAACAACTATTATGTGCTCACTTCTTGTTCTCAACATTGGGAATACAGGATAAAAATGGATAGTTTAGGGCTTTGCTCTCATGTAGCTGACATTCTAGTAGGTGGAGACAAACAGTAAACAAGCTGAAAAAAACGGAGTTATCAATGGTAAGTACGGTGCAGAGAAGTAAGAGAGGTGATATGACTAGTGCTAGGTGATGACTTTAGATTGGGTGGTCAAGGAGGACTTCAAGGACATTTACACAGGGCTCAGGATGGTAAGAGAGAACCAGGCATGTGAGGATTAGGTAGGTGGAGGATTTCAGTCCAGGGGAGCAGCAGATGCAAAGGCCCTGGGGCATTTTATTGCATCTTTCTGCTTTAGCACGTAAATTACAGCATGTGTAGCACTTGGTCCTCTGTGCAGAGCTGTTTATCTGAGGTTTTGCTATGCATTAAATTAAGGCTCGGCAAAGCTGGTTTATTGGAATTGTTTGAGTCTGCATTTGCTCTGTGGGCTGAAGGCTGTTCCGGTTTTCCTCAGCTCTACGTCTCCTCAGAGAGCCGCTTCAACACTTTGGCCGAGTTGGTTCATCATCACTCAACTGTGGCAGACGGGCTCATCACCACTCTCCATTATCCAGCTCCCAAGCGCAACAAGCCCACTGTCTACGGTGTGTCCCCCAACTATGACAAGTGGGAGATGGAGCGCACGGACATCACCATGAAGCACAAGCTGGGAGGAGGCCAGTACGGGGAGGTGTACGAAGGCGTGTGGAAGAAATACAGCCTGACGGTGGCCGTGAAGACCTTGAAGGTAGGCCCAGGACCACCCTGTTGGGTGTCCGCTTACAGCCTCCTCTGCTCTCTGTGCCTCAGTGAGGTACGGTTCGCTGTCTGCTGGTGTGCAGGGATGCCCCTTGCCAGGCAGCCTGCCTTCTGCACACAGGTCCGAGGGGTTGACTCCTCAGTCTCTTGTCTTCTGTTTCTTTGTATGTTGAGTCATTCTCAATCTCAGTGTGTTTCCACATATGGTGAGAACTGAGAAGTGCTGTGGTTTGGGGTGTAAAAAGATTAGTCATTTGAAGAAGTTTCTCATTCTATGGCAAGAGTCTTTTAAAGTCGTGGGTTTCCGTTCTGTATGTGTGGCGTTTGAATCACTTCCTACTGAGAGTTAAGGGAAGGAAAGAGTGAAATAAAAACCTTAAGTTTTGAAAGGAGATTTAACCAATATGCATTTGACATTTCTGTGGATTTTTGTTGGCAGATTTGAAAGGCAAGTGCTGTTTATTTCCTAGCAGGTTCCTGTTCTCTTTATTGTGTGTCCAGACTTCTGGAATTAAGGAAACATTAATTAAGGCTTCTTACTAATTCAGATCAACTACACCCCCTCTTCTTTCTTGTTATCTATAACTTCCATCCTCTCAACTAATGCATAATGTTTGGAGTTTCCACGCGGTTTGTTTCTCTTCTGAAGTTCTTAGAAATCCTTAGATGCCGAGGGAACAGAGTTTTCATTTGCAGCCTTCTTCCCAGTGTGATCCGTGCCTTACCTACGGCGAGAGTGTCCCCTACTGTTGACCTGCATTATTTTCACTTGTTTTAAGTGAACTGACCTGCAAACATGTGCACAGAAGTTGAGAGTGAGCCCCTTTTTGTAGCTAAAGAAAAAGAACCGAAACATCCACTGCTGGAAAAGCAGACCTGACTGTGTGTACACTTCTCAGAACTCAGTCAGGTGCACACAGTGAGACCCGTGCAGCCAAAATGCTCGTCTTTCAGGGACTTGGTCACTTCTCTGATGCCTTCACTCAGAGGTGCAGTAAAACGGAAATTACGATTTCTGGCTAATATAAAGTAACACTTTAGAGAAAAGATCACATTCTTTAGTCCTAGCAACCAAAGGAGACTTCCTGGCACTATACTAAATGTGTCCCCTTAGATCTGTCCTTGGGGCATGGTTTGGGGTCACCTTGAGGACTCCTGGGTATTTTCCAGATCGGATTTTTAAAAAAATTAATTTTGCCTGGCCGGTGTGGCTCAGTGGTTGAGTGTTGTCCCATGCACTGAGAGGTTGCTGGTTCGATTCCTGGTCAGGGCACATGCCCAGGTTGTGGGCTTGATCCCCAATATGGGGTGTGTAGGGGGCAGCTGATCAATGATTCTCTCTCATCGATGTTTCTATCTCTCTTCCCCCTCTCCCCTCCTCTCTATCTAAAAAGTCAATAAAAATATTAATACAATTTAGTAAGTATTTGTTGAGTTCCTCACTTCTGTTTGCCAGACCCTGGGCTTAACACTGGGATTGTGAAAATGAATTAGAGTTCTTCACTTCAGGCTAATCTAAGTAATTAGAATGGTCTAGTTAGTAGGAGAAATAGGCAAGTATAACAGTAATTGTAGTGCAGTGTGAAAAGGGCCACATCAGGCACGAGCGTGGCACTATGTCACTTCACAGGAATGAAGGGAGGGGCTGGTGAGCTCGCTTGGTGGGGAGAAAGCAGGAAGGGAATCAGGAGCCAGGGCTGTAGTGGAGGAGCGAGAGTTGGCCAGGGGAATGGAGGTCAGGAGAGACAGGTAGAGAACAGAGAGGGTACAACAACTCAGGGCTTGAACCCGGCTGAGGAGCTGGGATGTTATCCTGGAGGCAGTGGCGCCCAGTGAAGGGCTGGATGCACAGGAATATGCCGACAGATAGGATTTGCATTTCACAGGGTAGCTACCTTGGTGAGCCCTAAAAAGGACGAGACCGCACTGCCCCTCTTCACACACCAGGGAGTCCAGGGAGGGACGTGTGCTCGTGCTGCAGCATCTCCATTTGGTGCACAGTTGAGGACTCGCCCAGAGTCCCGGGCCTCGACCCACACATTTGCCAGGATTTGCCAAATGTAACAAGGAAACATAAAAGTACAAAACACACTAGATTTCAATCCAGGCAAGACTTGTTTGAAAACTTCAAGAAGAGGTAGAGCTCATACAACTTGAAATGTGAAGAAAACCTGGCCCAGTTAGCTGAAGCTGTGGTGGTGTTTCTGAACAACTAAAGAAGGGAATTTCAGAGTAGGGACCTCCTGGAACTTGGTGGTGCTGGTGGTTTCTTACACCAGTGAATTAGAATTGTCTGGAAGTGGGTGGTTTTAGAATATACTTCTCTAATGATTTATTTTTAAACTTCATTATATGCTTTTAATGATTTCCCTCAACAGTCTTATTAACTTATGGTCCCAAGTTACGGGATCTAGTTGCATAGAGTTCTGTGAGTAGTTACCCCAAGTGGTAGCCATTTAGGGAAAGGAAAATGCATCATCTTCTAGAGCAGTGGTTCTCAACCTTCCTAATGCTGCGACCCTTTAATACAGTTCCTCATGTTGTGGTGACCCCCAACCATAAAATTATTTTCGTTGCTACTTCATAACTGTAATTTTGCTACTGTTATGTCTTAGGTGACCCCTGTGAAAGGGTCGTTCGACCCCCAGAGGGGTTGCGACCCACAGGTTGAGAACCACTGTTCTAGAGGGATGTTAACCCAAAACATGGTGTTAAGAAACTACTAAATAAATGATCCCCGCCCGGCCAGTGTGGCTCAGTTGGTGAGCGTCAACCCATGCACCAAGAGGTCACCAGTTCTATTCCCAGTCAGGGCACATGCCCAGGTTGTGGACCCGATCCCCATTGAGGGGTATGCAGGAGGCGGCCAATCAGTGTTGTCATCGATGTTTCTATCTCTCTCCTTCTCCCTTCCTCTCTCTCTCAAATCAATAAAGAAAAAATATTTAAAAAATAATAATCCCTCCTTCCCCCTCACCCTGTACAAAAACATCTCTATGTTCCCCACTTATCAGATAAGGTTAATAGCAATACTTTGAGCATTTGTCTCCACTACAGAAGTAGGGAGCTTTGAGTGGGCTCTAAGTGACAGTAATGGCCAACATTTATTGAACTCTTACCATGTGCCTGGCAGAGTTCTGAGTGCCTTGCATGTAGCATCTTAGTTAAACCTTACAACTTGAAGAGAAGGGTAGTACTGTTACCACCATTTCAAGGCTGAGAAAACAAACAGAGGGAGGTTAAGTAACTGGCCTGGAGTTGTGCACCAGGAATGGCAGAGCCAGGCTTCAAACCCAGACTTCCTGCTCCAAATTATGATCCCAGTTATTATTGTTTTGTCACTCAGGTTCTTATTTCTCATATACCATGAAAAATATACATAAACCACAGTTATACATCTTAAAAATCACCTTTTCCGCCCTGGCCGGTTTGGCTCAGCGGTTAGAGCATTGGTCTGTGGACCAGAGAGTCCCGGGTTCGGTTCCCGCCAAGGGCACGTACCTTGGTTGCAGTTTGTCCCCAGCCCCGGTTGGGGTCGTGTGGGTGGCAACCACTCGATGTGTCTCTCTCACGTCGATGTTTCTCTCTCTGTCTTCCTCCCTCTCTCCCTCCCACTCTGTCTGAAGATAAATGCAAGAAATGTCCTCGGGTGAGGATAAAAAAAAGGAAAAAAAAAAAATCACCTTTTCCCCTCTCCCCCATTCACTTCCGTCACAGGCTATAGCCATGATCTCCCTTTCTCTTCGAGGCTCCTTGGAAAACCCTTGCAGCTCTAGCCCAGATGGTCATTGGCTTAGCGCCTCTGTGCCCTACCCCACTGGGCCCCTGAGTCAGTCTTGTCATTGTCTGTCCATTCCCCCACCCCCCACCCCCTGCCCCCTTCCTGCCCAATTTGTATTGCTAGCTCCTCAAAGGGCAGAGCCAGCTCCTCTTTAACCAGCAGGGGGAGCAAGGCCCTACTTTTAAATTCGACTCCTTATTGAACCACTAGGCAGCCTCGAGTTGTGTTCCTTCAGGGCATAAGGAAGACCTAGAAAGAACAGGAAAAAAGGAGGCACTAGGTTGACCCCTATGGATGGGAAACTGGAATTACAGCCAAGGCCCACTGATGGGGAACTGATAGTTTGAATTTTGACTTGACCCTTGTTAAAGGCAGGATGTGCCTAAGAGAACTAACTGTCAAATACAAAAAGCTTCCATTTTCATGAGCTGTGTTCCAAGTTAGTTTGTAAGTCAGTTTTTTCCTATGAAGCAGTTGTGTAAGTTACAGAATTTGTAAGACTACTGTTGGTCTCGTTGTGGCGTTAAGATTGAATCATAAGCTCACTGACTCGTGTACCATTAAAATAGAACAACATAACTTTGTTATAAAATGTTGACTTAAAATTGTACCCAGTTTTGGACCTGACCAGTTTGGTTCAGTGGTTAGAGCATCAGCCCTCGGACCAAAGGGTCACAGGTGTGATATCTGTTCCGCAGCATGTATTCTGGCTGCAGGTTTGATCCCCAGCCCTGGTTGGGGTCGTGTAGAAGGCAGTCAGTCAGTGATTTATCTCTCTTTCCCCTTCCCTGCCTCCCTCTCACTCCCAAAACGAGCAGAGAAGGAAGGGCTCCCTGACAGCACTAACACTGGACAGTGTGCACAGTGGCTCCAACTTCGCGAGGGGGCTGTGCACCAGAAGAGGCCGCGCAGCCCAGGCCCACTGTTGCCGTGCTGCACTCGGCCTTGCAGTGGCATCTCTTCTGGCTGTGGAGCTGGATGCAGTGGCAGCACTTGGGGATCAGCGTTCTGAGGCTTCCTCTGTGAGGTGGTTTCTCGTGGATTTTTTGTTGGGCTTCAAGTCCCACATCTGGTTCGTGAACCACCCTGCTCAGTCGAGCTCAGAAAACAGCTTTCCAGTGTTTTAAATGTGTTGACCCTGGTCCAACTGATGGGTGAAGGACAGGACTGCCCTGTGGGTATAACTTTGCTCACCTGACATTTGGGTAAGAACCAGAAATGTGTGGACACTGCTCTCTCAGACAGGAGCCCTGGTGCAGGGCCAGGGTCCCCGCTAAGAGGGAGGCAGCGAGAGCCCTGAGAGCTGTGCTGCAGTGGCAGGATGTGGAGCCAGTTTAAAAAACGACGTTCTTGCCCTGGCCGGTTTGGCTCAGCGGTTAGAGCGTCGGCCTGCAGTCCAGAGAGACCCGGGTTCGGTTCTTGCTAGGGGCACGTACCTCGGTTGCAGTTTGTCCCTGGCCCTGGTTGGTCGTGTGGGAGGCAGCCACTCGATGTGTCCCTTTCATGTCGATGTTTCTCTCTCTCTCTTTCTCTCCCTCCCACTCTATCTGAACAAAAAAAAGGAAAAATGTCCTCGGGTGAGGATTAAATAAACAAACAAACAAACAAACAAATAAATAAATAAATAACGATGTTCTTTTTCATGGCGCAGAATAGCTGCTCTTGGAGGTGAGGCCAGTGAGCACACAGATGAAGCTGGTTAGAATATACCTGTGAGATGTGGAGTCTGGGAGAATGTATCTGAGAAAGGCCAAAAAACGGTGTTAAATAACCAGCCCATCTTTCATGCAAGCAACATATTTAGTCTGTTTCTCAGGAGTAGAGATCAGCTGTCTTCACAGTGACAGTGAGTTCTGCTGATGGAGTGCTGACCGTGGTCTGGGCGATACGTTTGGCACTTGGTGCATGAGGTGGACACCAATGTTCTTTCCACCTGGTAGATGAGAAAACGGCAGGTCAGAGATGACCTCCATGTTACCTGTTCTGTAAGTCACTTAACCATGGTTAGACAGTGGCAGAGCCTGGTCAACATAGCTCGCCAGCCATCCTCTTACCCTCTCGGCTGTACCAGCCAAAAGGTACACCCACATCTGGGCCAGGCCAGTCGGTCCTTATGAAGAGAGGCTAGGTGACCCATCTCCCTCCCTAACAGCCGAGTCTGAAATTCACAGCTTTTACTCAAAGTGTTACCTTTGCCCTAATTAATCTGAGTTAGTTTTATTTTACTATGTAAATGGAAGAATTCTCTTCAAAAACATAATGGAAATTAAAAAAATAGAAGTGAAGGAATGTAACAGGATAGCATCAGAGGTATTTCTAGTTTAACACAGCTGCATGGAGTATGCTGTTAGCAGTTTACATTATAAATTGAACCAGGTCTGATTCCAGCAGGGGGAGACAAGTTCACACCGATGTCCTGAAAGGAAAACAAACCCAGTGATTTATGTGTACTGTCTACATGTGTGAATGCATGTGTGTGAATGAAAGGAGAGAGAAAGACAAGCAAAAAGAGGAGGATGCCTTTGAAAGCTGTATTCTTTGTGCGTGTCCAAGTCTCAAGATCTAGGACACGGTTCTTTTAGAAAAGCGCAGGTGGTGTTTCTGAAATAAGTTCACTGCGCGGTTTATTATGTGGTGCTTTAAAATAGAAAAACTCCACGTGTCTAGAAAACTTCATGGGAGAGCTAGTTTTGAACATATTCTTGGCCAAGCAAGATTCTTAATGCCCCAGGTCCTTACATGAGCAGCATTGAGTCCCCCGATTCTGGCAGGCGTTCGCTCTCCAGCGTTTGACATTAGCGTGTCACCCTAGTAAATCAGAGCACTTCACGCCCAGACGGCATGGTCAGCTGAGCATGCTAAGGAGCAGAGAGGACTCAGAAGAATTCAATAGCCAATGCGGAGGCAGCAGGGATGAGTCCTTTTCCCCCATATAGCTTGACACAGAGACTACCAGTGATGTTTAATTGATATTTACAACTGCTTGCCATTTTTAAAGAGCAGTAAATTGTTTCTAAGTTTCAGTCTCATCGAGCCCGAAGCAAAGGGATAATAATGGGCTGACACATAACTCATTGGTCATGCTTCGCTTGTAAACATGGTAGACCAAAGCGAGAAAGTGCTAAGAAAGGTTGACCCGTCCTCTGGAAATCTTCCCGAAGGAATGGTGCAGCCAGGTGAGTGCTACAGCAAGGACACTTTAGGTCTTTGTCTCCCAGAGGGCAGGACAACGCATAAAGCTTTCCTCCTGGGGGAATCTAGTCTTCAAGAAGTCACTCCCCACCTCCCATGCACACTCTTTCTCTTCAGAAAAACTCAAACGCCGTGTTGAAACTTGGAGGGTGATGTCTTGCTTCCCTCATTGGCCTTTATGGCCAGGTTCTCACAGCAAACAGACCATGTCCTTTACCACCACCTGCTTCCTGTTTTGAGGACAGTGTTCTTCAAGTCAAAACGAAGTTTACCCAACATAAATCACAGCAAGGCCCTTGTATAATGGCCTACCGTGGGGCCAGGTGCCACAGCACTCGGACCAGAGCCTAGAGCAGCGATTTTCAACCATTTTCAGCTCATGGCACACACAAACTAATTACTAAAATTCTGTGGCACACCAAAAAATACATTTTTTCCCGATCTGACAAAAAAAAAAAAAAAGACACAAAATAGGTATAATTTTTATTCATTCACACCATATGGCTATTGTTGTGTTGACTGTTATTTTTTTATTTGATAATCTAAGGGAAAAGAGATCAGTGCCCCTGACTAAATAGTCAGGTGTTGCATGTTTAAAAAATTCTTGCATGCCGGTTGAAAATCGCTGGCCTGGACTCAAAATATATGAGGGGATGCAGAAGTAGCACGTTCCTCTGGGCATCTGCTAATATCTGTGTCTCCCCTCGGCGTTCAGATCCTGAGAGCTCGTGACTGTTGGGGGAACTGCTCATGAGAATGGTTTTAGAATCTGAGTGATTGACCTGACACACAGCAGTGACTGCTTCATTAGGAGCCCATGACTGCATTCTTAGGCGGTTGCACATCCTCTGTTCCTGCCCTATTTTGAGACATCGTTCTTCTTTGGTAATCCAGTATCTTTTTGTATCATCAGGATCTCTTCCCTTAAATCGGGTACATTTCAGCTTCTTCAAGTGCATTTTAGGACTCCTTGAAAACTAGCTGTTCCTTAGGGAAATAGTAGTACTGTGTTTGTGGTGTTTGCCTGTATACATCTCCCTCACCCCCACAAACTCCACAAGGTGATGGAAACAGATACAGTCTGTGTAGCAGCCACCAGAAGCAGGTGGCTAACAATACAGCCAGCCCTGATGTATTGCCCTGGGGGAGAATTCAAAAGCTCAGCACCAAAGGGGAAAATCTGTGCTGTTGAGGTGATGATCGGCTGCCAGGGAACCTGTCCAGAGCAGTGTGGTGGTCGAAACTGGTTGGCAAAAATGATTGTTCATCAAAGCTCCAACTCGTACTAACCGTTCATGTTGTACTTTCCCACTTAACCACATTCCTTGCTGAAATAATTGCACCACTTTTTTTCCTGCAGGAGGACACCATGGAGGTAGAAGAGTTCTTAAAAGAAGCCGCAGTAATGAAAGAGATCAAGCACCCTAATCTAGTACAGTTACTTGGTGAGTGTGTGCAGCTCTTTTAATGAAACCCTCTGGGTGGCACAGGTGCTATTAAAGCAGAGATGAATGGCTGGCTGCATTGAGAGTTCCGATTTGGACATCTGTTCTCTACCGACACTCAGCCATTGGTAAAGGAGGCCTATGTGGTAGTGTGTGTTGGGGGTGGGGTGGGGTGAAAGAGAATGTTATTACTTTAAATTGATACCTAAAAGCAGTCAAATCTCAGATTGGCTTCTGAAATTTTTAGTGTTTCTTCACTGAAGTGATTCTATAAGTAGATGTAACCATCAGACATAACCGTTTTGGGGTAAAATAACAGTGATTTAGGCTGCTTGAGGTGGGCCTGGCCTTTGCTTCTGAACTCATTGACAGCCTCTTCCTGTTTAGGTTCATTGGCTTGAGAGGAAGAAAAGAGCGTGAGCATGTCCCTCCCACAGGAGCATAGTCTCAAGTCACAAGTGCTTGGCACCATGTTAGAAGTTAGGCCCAGGACTTTGGGGCAGAGTCAGCATCCATTTCAGAAGCATTTTCCTTTAGTGCTGGTCCTGTCTGACATTTGCTCACTTGGGAGTAGAGCAGCACCCTGAAGCCCACAATGTCTTGTTGGCAGGGGTCTGCACCCGGGAGCCCCCATTCTATATAATCACTGAGTTCATGACCTATGGGAACCTGCTGGACTACCTGAGAGAGTGTAACCGGCAGGAGGTGAATGCAGTGGTGCTGCTATACATGGCCACTCAGATCTCATCAGCCATGGAGTACCTGGAGAAGAAGAACTTCATCCACAGGTAGGAGCCTTGGTCGGGCAGCCCTCCCTCCCTACAGAGCCATGGAGTGAGTGTGGGGCCCGGCATCCTTCTCCAAAAAGCCCCCGCCTCTGAGGACTTCTGGCCCAGCCTCTAACTTGAGTGCTGGCAACATATTAGACCTTGGAACAAAGGCAAACACTGGGTTCCTGACATTGCCAGCTTTGGGTGTGCTGAAGTCCGGGGCTAAATTCAGCCAGGCCTAGACTCTGGACAGCAGAGCAATTAATCCCTGGGGTAAGAAATATCTCACTTTGGAACCATGTTGGGCTAAGTAGAATATTAAGTGATTCATAAAAGGCATCCTTCCTGATAATCACAGCTCCCCTGAGTGCAGTGCTCGTTGTTCCTCAAGCCCAGCACGCACCCAGTGACCGCTTCCTGAGAGCAGCGGGCAGCACTTTTACACAGGTTCACAGTGATAGCCACTACGTGGGTTTTGTTTCTGCGTTGCGTTTGTTTTTTTCCTCCCTTCTCTTTATTATCATTTCATTCTCCACTTAACGTGCTGTCATCTGGTTCAGCAATGTTTCCACAGTTGTCAGAATTGTGTATCTGTGGTTCTAAATTAAGCGTCTTTGCTGTTTTAAAGCCTGAAGTGTTTTGACCTTCAAGTGTGCCGCTATTATCTTGGTCTTCGCATTCTTTGGCGGTGGAAATGGCTTCCTAGCAAAGCGACAGCCTGTGCAGGACAGAGCCTGAGGGGCTTTGCCGGAGTCTTTTATACAAGATGTTCTCCACACTACCGTGGTGACCTTTCCTACCCAATTAACTCAAGTGTGAAACCTGTACATGAGGTTTCATAGTGAGGAATAAGAGTAGCACGCGTGAAATGCTGGCGGTTCCTTGTAAGACAGATTTTCTATGCTCCGTGAGACCCTGATTCAGATGCTCCTGTCACTCAAGAATGTGAATCCTCTCAGGCTGCAAATTGAGATTTCTTGACTTCTGGTTTGCCTTGCACAGCTAGGTCCATTCCCTCTTCATTCGGGCAAACATAGAATCCTTTACCAAAATCCTATTAGGCACAACTCTTCTGTATTTAATTTCCCTCTGATTGCTGATGATCAAGCTCTCCTATGCAGCCATCACTACAGCTGCTGCCTCTTCTCATTCCTCCGTTCCTGTTTGCCTTGTGATTTCATGGCTAATGTCTGTGAACAAAGATTAGGCTCCCCCTGCTAGAATCAGGAGGTGAGAGGAAGCTGATTATACAGGAGAGAAGTTACAGGATAAAACATTTGGTGGATAAGCATCGAGGAGAAAAAGGAAAGTAGGAAACACTATTTGGGCAAAGAATGGTATGAGCTTTATTTTATTTTGTCCTACCAAGTCTGGATGGGACAAGCAGAGACTCCCTCTGATGTAAGTTTCTCATGATAGAAGACTGGCCTGTGTGTTTGTTCCTGGTCCCTGGCCTAGAGCAGTGATGACCAAATAGACACTTAGATGAAGCACTTTACATGTTGATTATCATTCACAACAACCCTAAGAAGTAGGCGCTGTTATTATCCTTTTCATTTTATGGATGAGGTAACTGAGTTCCAGCATAATTACCTTGCCTCCAGGTCACAGGGCCAGGGAGCCTGCTCCCAAGGCCCCTCTGCTGCCTCTCACCGTGCTGGGAACCCAGGTGAGTGCTGAGGGATGGGCGTTGCTCCCTAGTGAGGAGTTAACATAAGTTTCCAGGGTACCAGACTCCCGTTTTCCATTGTCAGTGGTAGATTTGTGAAGCTGGAAAACTAGCCAGGAAGTCTCATGGATGAACTTTTCCTTTCCCAGAGATCTTGCTGCCCGAAACTGCCTGGTAGGGGAAAACCACTTGGTGAAGGTGGCGGATTTCGGCCTGAGCAGGTTAATGACAGGGGATACCTACACAGCCCATGCCGGGGCCAAATTCCCAATCAAGTGGACAGCGCCTGAAAGCCTGGCCTACAACAAATTCTCCATCAAGTCCGACGTCTGGGGTAAGGGCCACTTCAGTTCCCTCCTCGCCTGCCCAGAATGTGGCTTCTTTTCTCCTTTTTTATTTTTTCTCCTCTCCTTGCCTTTTCACTGCTTCTTTCTTGCTATTTTATTCACACCCCCCCAATTACTTAATTTTCTCTTTTGCTTGTTTCTTTTTACTTTTCTTTTTTATCTTCAGATAGAGTGGGAGGGGGAGAGAGAGAGAGAGATCAATGTGAGAGAGACATATCGACTGGTTGCCCCCCCACATGACCCCGACCAGGGCCGGAGACCGAACTGCAACCGAGTACATGCCCTTGACCAGAATCGAACCCGTGACTCTTTGGTCCACGGGCTGACGCTCTAACCGCTGAGCCAAATGGGCCAGGGCTGCTTGTTTCTTTTTCATTTAAAAATCTTTTCTGCCCTGGCCGGTTTGGCTCAGCGGTGGAGCGTCAGCCCATGGACCAAAGAGTAACAGGTTCAATTCTGGTCAAGGGCATGTACCTCGGTTGCGGTTGGTCCCTGGCTCTGGTCGGGGTTGTGCGGGAGACAACCAATTGATGTGTCTGTCTCACGTCAATGTCTCTCTTCCCCCGCCCCTCCCCACTCTGTCGGACAATAAAGGGAAAAAAGTATCTTTGGGTGAGGATTTAAATATAAATAAATAAATAAATAAAAATCTTTTCTTCCCTGTTTTCTCTCCAAAATGAAGTAAAAGTGAGCTTTTTTCCCGAAATAATTCAGATTAACATCCCATCTTTGTCTTCATTCTAAGTTTGCTGTTTGGGTTTGTGGGGGCAGCTAGCCAACCCTGCAGGCACCCAGAGGTTTCCTCTGGCAGGAAATGCGGTGTAGTTTGGTTTGAGCTTTCAGTAGGATACTGCCCTCTGAAGCCTCATATAACAGTATTGTATTTTTACTTTTTTAAAGAACTTCTTGTTAATGGCAAATTGTAAGCATACCCCAAAGAAGACATAGTTGCCTAATGAGCCCCATTGTACCCATCACCCAGCTTTACTGATCACCACCTCATGGTGCCCTTGCATCCTCTGTGCCCCGCCCACTCCCCTGACCCTTTACTTCGAAGCAGATCCCAGACATCATATTATTTTGCCATAAGTATTGAGCGTGAACCTCTTAAAGATGCCACTTTTATTTTCATAACCACTGTGCCCCTCCTCCCAAAATTGATGGTAATTTCCATCAAATATCTAGTTAGTGTTCAAATTTCCCATTGAATCATAAAAGTCATACTTTTATTTTACAGTCTCTTTAAATTGAGATCGAAATATGGTTCACACAAGGTGATTAGTGATGTGTTTCTTAAGATCCCTCTAATCTATAAGTTCCCTCTCTTCCTCTTCATTTACCTTGCTGTTTATTTGTTGAGAAAATCCTGTCATTTGTCCTTTAAAGTTTCCCACATTCTGGATTTTGCTCATTGTATCCCTGTAGTATGATTTAATATGTTCCTCTTCAGTATTCCTAGTAAATGGGTAGTTGGATCTAAACAGCTTGATCATATTCAGATTTGACATTTTTTTCTTTTAGTTAAGAGTTCTTGCCTTGGCCGGTTTGGCTCAGCGGTTAGAGCATCGGCCCATGGACCAAAGAGTCTCGGGTTCGGTTCCTGTCAAGGGCACGTGCCTTGGTTGTGGTTTGTCCCCGGCCCTGGTCGGGTCATGCGGGAGGTGGCCAGTTGATGTGTCTCTCACGTTGATGTTTCTCTCTCCCCCTCACCCCTGAAAATAAATGGAAATTTATTTTCATTTCTGTCTGAAATAAATGGAAAAATATCCTCAGATGAGGATTTAAAAATAAAAAAGTTCTTCATAGGCAGTGGTGTGCTTTTTCATCAATAAGTACATAGTTCTTGATTTTCTCTTTTTTATTATCTTAGCTGTTATTGATATGCATTGCCTCTATCCACTAATTTATTAGGGGTTACCAAATGGTAGTTTTTTTAATTCTCTTATTTCTTACTCATTTTTTAGCTCAATACTTCTATAAGAAAAAACTTTCCCTTATCTACTGTTTGGTTACTCAGGGGTACCGTTCATATAGGAAAGGCAGGGTAGATGTTTGCTTTCTTGCCATTATTTACTAGTTTTCACAAGAACGAGTTAGTTTCTTTTTTTTTTTTTTTAATCCTTTCCCGAGGACATTTTTGCACTTACCTTCAGATAGAGCGGGAAGGAGAGAGGGAGGAAGAGAGAGAGAGAGAGAAACATTGATGTGAGAGAGATACATCGACTGGTTGCCACCCACATAACCCCAGCAGGGGCCAGGGACAAACTGCAACCGAGGTACGTGCCCTTAGCAGGAACTGAATCTGGGTCTCTCTGGACCGCAGGCCAACACTCTAACTGCTGAGCCAAACCGGCCAGGGCACAAGTTAGTTTCTTAATGCTCCTCAATGGTGACCAATTAGCTTTTTGTTTGGTGTGTGTGTGTGTGTGTGTGTGTGTGTGTGTGTGTGTGTGTGATAGTGATATAATGAACTCACATATAATGTGTTTAAACATACTTGATGTGTTTTAATCCGCGCAGTTATTTTCCTTATTGATACGCAGACCGTCTCATCTTTGGCTGGTGGGAACTTCGTGTTGCTCCTGGTCTTTTTTTTTTTTTTATCCTCACCCGAGGACATTTTTGCATCTATCTTCAGATAGAGTGGGAGGGAGAGTGGGAAGGAGAGAGGAGGGAAGAAGGAGAGAGAAACATCAATGTGAGAGAGACACATTGAGTGGCTGCCACCCACGCGGGTTGGGGTCGGGGACAAACTGCAACCGAGGTACGTGCCCTTAGCGGGAACCGAACCCTGGACTCTCTGGTCCGCGGGCCGATGCTCTAACCGCTGAGCCAAACCAGTCAGGGTGCTCCTGGTCCTTTTGACAAGACCCTTGTAGCTTTCGGTAGCAATTGTGCTGTCTGGAGTGGTCAGATATTCAGCTTCATTCCCTGCCTAGACCTGAGCCACCCATTTCTCCAGGGAGTCAATTCTGCTTCCTTCAATGGGATCGGGAATTCCAAAGCTATATTCTGGGCCTGTAAAACTTCCAAAGATTTTATAAGATTTTTGTGAAATTTTTAGAGTTGGAAGGGGCCTTAGAGGCAATCTCCTACTCCAGAAAGGGGAGGTGGCTGTCTTAAGTACTTAGCTAGTTGGTCACAGAGCTAGTAGAAGTGGCCTCCTGACTTCTAGCCCTAGATACCCTCCATACATATCCCAACAGGATGGTCACATTACCTACGAGACCCTGGAGGGGCTCATCAACCCAGTCCTCTTCTCTCCTTCAGTGTTCTAGTCTGTGGGAGTGAGGGAACTGAATGTTTCATTCTGTCCTGGGCTGTAGGTAATTAAGAGCCTAGTAAAATGTCAGCACCTGGCCTGCTTTTGAGGGTATAACTTCTGATGTCTACTACACAGGTAACCAATTTTAAATGCAAGATACTTAAATCTTGCACGTTTCAAATAACCTTCTTCATTCTTTTTTTTCCCTAGCATTTGGAGTACTGCTTTGGGAGATTGCTACCTATGGCATGTCACCTTACCCGGGAATTGACCTCTCCCAGGTGTATGAGCTGCTAGAGAAAGACTATCGCATGGAGCGCCCGGAAGGCTGCCCAGAGAAGGTCTACGAACTCATGCGAGCATGTGAGCCTTCCCCTGCCAGTTCTAAAAATTACATGTGGGCTTTGTCGACATTCCACTGCAGGAGTGTGTATGTGAAGCGAAGAATTCGCGTATTCCATTTCCTCTCTTTATTCCCAGTCTTCAGAGCAGTGAATGAAACCGTTCGATACGTATTTTTGCAGATTTTTCAGTGTTTCTCTATACGTTTATTTATACATAGTATTTATGTGTGAGGGCTTTTTTTTTTCATTTTTTTAATACAAAATTGGGATTGATGGATACCAAACTTGGATTTCTTTTTAATAAATACAAATTCCTGGACCTACCTTCAAACATGTGCTGTAGTAGGTAGATAGCCAAGGGGATGTTTATCTGGTTGGTTTTATTATATATATAAAATCATTCCTGCAACTTTCTTTGCACTTAGCAGTGTGATAGACTTATCTTTCCATATCCATAATTCAGAGTTGTTGCTCCCTCTCCTCCTCCCCCATTTATCTTTAGCTAGCTCTTTAGCATCCCATTAAATGATTCATTCATTCACCCAGTCCTCTTTTGATGAACACTTGGTTGTTTCACACATTTGTTTGGGTTTTGCCATTATAAGCAAGGTAGGAGTGACCACCCTCACACACATACCTCTGCATTGTACTGGTATTGCTAAAAGTTGAACTGTTGGCTCAAAGGGCTCTGTGTATTTTAAGTTTTGATAGATTTTACCAAACTGTTTCCCAAAAAAGGTTGTACCAACTTATACTCCCACCAGAAGTGTATGTGAGTGACTCTGCTTCCTCACCAACACTGGGCTTGATCAGTCCTTAATCCTCATTTTAGTCTCGTTTGATTAGCATTTCTCTAGTGATAGGGATTTCGGACTTGGTAACCATAAAGGAAGGGCGAGGTGGAAGGCAAGCCATTTGGCTTAGTAACTCTCTGCACTTGCTGGAGAGGGGTTGGGAAACAAACACTTGTAAATGCAGTGCTGGCTGTCAACATCTTTCTCGGGTTTTACAATCTGTATTGCTGCCAATATCTAAAGTCTTTTCAAATTCTTAATATCTGTAATAGGACTCAATGGCATTTATCACTTTAACTTGTCACACCAAAAGATGGGTAGCAGAAGTGGAATGCTTCTTTCATTTCTAGACTTTTCCTTGAGAAGCGCTAAGCCACACACTTGTTAGTAAGGCCTCATGGGTGGTCTGACTCCGGTCTCATCTGTCCAGGTTGGCAGTGGAATCCCTCTGACCGGCCGTCCTTTGCTGAGATCCACCAAGCCTTTGAAACAATGTTTCAGGAATCCAGCATATCGGATGGTAAAGTCCTTGGGGTATCTGCAGTGGGGTGAAAGGTTGGGGTAGGAGGGATGGCTGTGAGGACTCCAGCTCTGGTCCTTTAGTTCACTTCCAGGGAGAAGTGCGCAGGCCAAGTGACCTGAGATCAGAAAGCTGAACAGAGTGTTGAGTGTGGAGCCCTCTGTCTTTTGTAGCCATGCAGAATTCTACAAACTACTAAGTGTTGTTTCTTTATCATTTGTATCTCTTTTCTGTAATTATGTGTAGATGACCACTGTTATTTTAAAAAGAAAATCTCAACATACCAAAATGATACCACTACTGATGCTGCTGGTTTGTGTGTGTGTGTTGTGTTGTTTTTGGTTTTCTTGGCGGTCTTAGAAGTGGAAAAGGAACTGGGGAAAAAAGGCATGCGAGGGGTTGCAGGTACTCTGCTGCAGGCCCCAGAGCTGCCCACCAAGACAAGAACCTCCCGGAGAGCTACAGAACACAAAGACTCCACCGACGTGCCTGAAACGCCCCACTCCAAGGGCCCGGGAGAGACTGGTATGTCCCCCCCATCCCTGCCAGAGGCCGGGGGCCTGTGTGGCCACAGGAAGCAGTGAGTGGAACCTGCACAGAGGGCAGACAAATCCCACATTAGTAGTCGGCATTGAAAGGAAGGTTCTCCCCTTCCTGTAGCAAACCACCCCCACCCACCCCCATCCTCCCACCCAGGAATCATTAGGAGCCATTGGCCTCAGAGTTAGTTCAGTCAAAGAGGCAGGGCTGCTTATGAAACCTGAGAAGGGAACCCACCTTTTCATGTATTATTCACGCCTGTGGCACAGAGTGAGTGTCCTGTCTAGTCTCTGCAAAGTGAGAGGGGGATGGGACTGGTTCAGGAGGGGTCTCGATATTGTCAGGGATTTGGACCTGCTGCCGCCTGTGTGCCAGGCTCTATTCAGAGCCAGGCTGCTCTGATGTAGCAGTTGTCCCCCTGCCCCCAAACCCTAGAAGTCTGGGTCCTGCTGCAGACTAGTGGCAGAACAAAAGTGGCAGAGGTAGAGGCCAGTGTCTGGTTTGTAGGGGATGCTCTGATGGACCACAGACTAAGTGGGAAGGGACAGTACAAAGCTGGAATTATGGGATACTTTGTCACAGCAGATTCCCAAGTTACTGGTTTTTTTGTTAGTTTGTTTTGTTTTTTTAATGTTTTTATTGATTCGGGAGAGAGAGGAAGGGAGAGAGAGAGAAACATCGATCCGTTACCTCCTACACACGCCCTGACCGGGGATCATGCCCTGAACAGGAATTAAATCGGCGACCTTTTGGTGCACAGAATGACGTTCAACCGAGCCACACCGGCCAGGTCCCATATTTTTAAAAAGTTGATGTCTTAGCCAGTTTGGCTCAATGGTTGGAGCATCAGCCTGTGGACCAAAGAGTTGTGGGTTCAATTCCCCGTCAAGGGCATGTACCTTGGTTGCGGGTTCGATCCCCGGCCCCGGTCGGGGTCATGCAGGAGGCAGCCAATTGTTGTGTCTCTCTTGCATCGATGTTTCTCTCTCTTTCCCTCCCTCCCACTCTATCTAAAAATCAGTGGGAAAATATCCTTGGGTGAGGCTTAACAAAAAAAATTTTTTTTAAAGTTGAATGCACAGCATGCATATGTGTGTGTGTGTGTGTGTGTGTATATATATATATATATATATATATACACACACACATATGTATATATGTATATACCGCTGCACAAATATATTAAGTATATTATAAAATATAATACTTAAAAGTTCCCATAAGAAATATATCCAAATTACAGTCCTTTCTTTCCATAACCCTGATCATCTTGCTCAGCCCACTGGGGAGGCCATGGCACATAAACTATGCAGAACCTTGACCCCTTTGTCCTTCTGTTAGTCGTGGTTTCAGGTAGCTGAGCAGTGGGGAGGAGCTACTCTGGGAACTCCGGGCTTATGAAACGGCCAGTGGTGAGCACTCATGTTCATGTATGCCTGTCAGTGTTCATCTGGGGGTATTTTGATATGTGCTCTCATGGAACCAAGAGTGTCAGTTAGCTGCTCAGCACTGGAATACAGGTGTGCAGAGTTCATTTGAATTTCACCTTCCTCGCCCTCTTCCACTGGCTTACAGTTTTGAGAGGTCCTCGGCTTTCCCTGAGTCACATGTCCTGCATGCCGCCTGGTATTCTGATAAATGCCCCTTGTACCTCTGCTCTGAGTTAGGAGTTGTGACAGAAAACCTCTCCTTGCAGCTGCCCCCTGAGGGAGATTCTGTCATTCACTGGTGAGGACCTTGGCAACACCAGAAAGATTTCTTAGAAGCTATTGTTCATATTTAAAAAGTGTCCATTCAAAATTTTTATAAAGTTACCCCTTCTTGTTTCCCAAACATAATAAATAGCCCATTGTCACTGTGCCCTGTGGGTGTGTCCCTTTTCCTCTAGATTATACCTCATAGGCACCTTGATCCACTGGCTGGTCTGAGATGCACAGGTCTGACCCTTTGCTTGGCCTCGTTATGGTTTTTACTGACCAGATGGTGGCGGTGGAGGGGAGGTCTGCTGATTTAAAGGAA